>JAVFKF010000016.1:40000000-42508406 GCA_036926295.1 Pachydiplax longipennis | reverse complement strand
GCGGAGAGTAGCAAGAAAAAGGAATTCTTTAACAGAGCGAGAGTGTGGACCAATTAGTTATGATTAGATTAAGGCGATTTAAACACGGTGGCGCTCATAATTTTAATTCCATGAGTAATCAGTCTTTTTCAACTGTGTTGCTTTATGTAATATACTGGTTTTTGATTTTCTAAGCCCTGTATAGGGAAATTTTTATGTCAATATTTCCAACGACCTCAGATCGATTTTTGAAGGTATGAAACGCTCCGATAGTTGTATTTATCGGTATTTTATCCATGCTTATATCCTCAGGACTCAAATTATGAGACAATATTAATCATTATTCATTATCGAAATACCCATCGGGCGATTCTTAGATGGTCGATAATTCTGGAATTCCGGCTGTTTCCAGACTCTAGCGATAACGAAAATACGAAAGCCAACTAATACTACTATAGAAGCTTCTTTAATTCTCTATTTCATTAACAGCCATTCCCAATGTTTTCCTTACTAAAAACCGGGCTCGAATCGATGCCAAGCGGTTTTTCTTAGATTCTCTATCTACTGAGCTATCGATATAGTAAGAAACGCAGAAAACTAAAGATGGCCACATTGAGTTGAGATAGACTGATCTCATAGAACTCTAGGGAGTTAATGAGCGTCTCCGAATTTAAGGATAAGTCGCTTTAATCTACTCATATTTGATTGGTCTCCCTCTCTGAGCAACGAATGACGTCAATTTCCTTGCTCCTCCTCAGGCACGAAGATAAATTTAATGGGATACAGCGACCAATGGTTGCGTTATTTATATACTGTGATACAGCTACAATCAACACCAACATTTTTTCACAAGGCGGAAGAGAAAACATTAAAGAGAATTGTTTGTGATAAAATAAAATGTTTATTATTTTTAATCACCTCGACGACATGTTTCAACGCAAAAATGTTATCAATACGCACTGTATTTCTTCACGCATATAATTATTTTTAAGAAGCGATGACTGAATAAGTGGATTTAGGACAACAGCCGGTTGTAAGTCGCTCAATTGGAACATAAAAATCGAAAGATCAAATCTCTGTCCATCAACCGTCGGAAAAAGTCAATATCAGTTATATGTCTTTTATACAGAGGTAATTGTCAAGCATTTCAGTTCTTTTTTTAATTTAAACGTTTCAAATCTATTTTTATATTACTACTTTAGGTATATATTATAAATTCATGTCTAATCTGGGTCGAAATTTTAATGATTATAAGCAATTTGGAAAATAAAGAAAGAAAATAGGGCAAGGAAAAATCCGTTAATGAAGACTGACGGATAGATGCCATTGCAAAGACAAAATCTCTGATCATAACATCGTGTGGTAATGTGTTCTAGGTCAGTGTAACTAGAACATTTCTTTGTATGACATTTTGTGAACATTTTGGCTATCTCTGAATTCGTCAATATACACAACACACTTCGGCTGCCTAAAAGTGTGGATCAAAAACATGTAATGCTATGATATACTTGGCTACTTATGCATTAAGAGAAACGTAGGAATCTATGGTCGACTTTTAATCGTTGTGCGTGGAAAATGTTGCATTTTCTGGTGACAAGTTAGATTTGAAATCGAAAATTACATGGTTATCTACGTAAATTGTTCAGTATGTTTACGGTGCCACCATAATGCTATCGTCGAAAAGCAGGTATTGGAAAGTGGTTAATTGGAATTGTAAATAAAAAATAAGAATCAACGGAAACCATATTTGACTTCGTATCTATCATGAATTTTGAATAATACCACTTCAGATGAAAATGTTAAAAACAAAGGGATATCTGAAGCATGAATGTATTTGGCATTGATATCCGAAGAGGAGATTCCTTGAATCGCTAAGTTCTTGATGTACCCCTTGAACCCTTATACAGTGGAAGTGGGCGATCAAATTCTGTGAATAACGGAAATTGATATTTTCATCAAAGATTATACGAGAAATATGAGAGATTAGTTGCTTTTCGAAAAGCTTTCCGCTTGAAGTGGAAGCAGGAAGAACGAAATGGAAAAAAAAACCAAACGGAAATATGAGCGAAAACGACGAAAATAAAGATGATCGCGTTAAGGATTAAAAATAGACTTTCAAAACCTTTGATAACAGTTGGAAACCTAGTGCTTCCGTAGCTTTATCTAGCTATTTTTCCCTTTTATAGGGATATTTTTCCTTTGTCTGCGATATCGGGCTCTCTTTCTGTAATGTTTTCATACGAAACCCTACGAATTCGTAGCGCAAGTTTATGGCTTAGCTATTATTCGAAATAAATTTAAGTTTAATTGATGAAATCTAAACATTTGTAGTATATATTTGCTATAAGTGATTTGCTAAGTGACATTCTTAAAAATAATATTAAATAGCAATTTATTTATAGTTAATATAAATCAGCAATTTAAAATATACAGATTAAAAAAATTAATGCACTTCAAGATAAAAGTTAAAATAAATATGTTCAATATTTTAATATTACAATGGATATATATGCATAAAATAATTAATAATTTAATATTATATTTTTGTATTCTTAATGTGAGAATATACGAATGATCCTAACAAAAGAAGGAAAGGATCGAGAGAATCCAGGTAAGAATGGTTTTGAGGTCACCTTCAAAGTAAATATGCCTTCTCATGAATCCTTTAGCTAAAGATTATGTGTTACAGTCTTCTTGAAAAACAAAATAAGTGTGAATAACCATTCTTTATTTTTCTTTAAAATATTTGAGATGATCTAACATTTATGAAACATAATTGATATAGGATTTTTTCACATTTTGTGAAGAAATGTAGCGGGAAAAATCGTAAAGCAATTGGAAGATATGCCGTGAGCCGTGGTAATGATAATGCCTATCGACTGTCTCTTGGTTAATATTATGCGTTTTCGAACACTCTTCTGAAGGTGTCATAAGTAGAGTACATTATACTTAACGAAGTTTACATTGTGGTTAAAATTACTATTGTCAGCGGTATCTGATTCATAATAATGCATTATAGATAGCAAATTTAAGACTCTCCTGAATCTAATTGTAAGACAATCCTTATTTTTGAAAGCTCTATATACATATTTTAGGTACGTCTTAGATTCAATAACATACGGTATTTTACCTTATAAGTACGTTTTAGCGATATATTTCTAGTAAGTTCAACTCTTCAGCAACGTTTCAAGGTATCTGCACTGACTTGAACAAAAATAAAGTATTTTATATATGACTTTGATAGTAGATCATTAAGGCACTATTGTTACAATAGAGTCCAGTTATGCCATTTCTGCTATATTAGCCTTTTACTGTAAGATTAGCGCATTAATAATTTCCATTTAATCGCCGCGGTTATTAACTAGACTCGCCAAGTAATGAGAAGTAAGGTCGCTTCCCATTCATTCCTACATCTAGAAGCACATACAGAGTTATGATGGCCTCATTTGTACCCCTACATTTGCAATTCCCATAAAACCTCCGCAACTTCCTCGGCAATATTAACGATAAGCCGCTCCCATTAGCTTTAATTAAGATTTCTTATGGGCTCATTTCTGCGGACGCGCTAAACAAAAAAATTTCACACTCTCATTTGTTAAACAAAACCGGCGTATTTACGCTTTTAAAAGCGCGGCGGAAAGGGAAAGCGGGAACTTGGACCGAAAGTGAAGGGAAAGTGAGCTAAGATTTGAAAAAGAATCCTGGAAAGGATTTTCAAAGGATAAGAAATCCGAGATTATCAAAAGGGACTGTAACAAAGGGACCGTGGGAATGTTTATATTCGAAGAAGGTAGGGGAAATGATAACGGGACATCGGATTAAACTTTTCCTGGAGAGAAAGGAGGTAAAAATGCGAGACAATGGGGGATGAAGTGATTAATTCTTCTTTTGTGAGGGAGAGCAACGGCCGAGGATATGCACAATGCAGCTCGGCCACTGGGAAGGAAAGATATATCTGAAATTTACTGCGGGATAAACAAAAAAAAGTTGGCCGACTGTTAATGAGTTCGTTCCCGCGCTAATTTACAAAGTTTTTATTTCATTTGCGCCGCGGATGACATCGCCGCTCCAATTCATTTCCCCTTTATTCCTAATGCGTACAAAAACATTTCTCGAATCGAAATGAATGGCGGATATCAGTGCAGGAGTTAATTTCCCGCGGAAGAAGTTGTTATGTACGAAACGAATGAATTGTTATGGAAACGTTTTCTAGGAATTCATGAACGGTAAAGAACTTGCTTACTGATGTAAATGGACCATAGGGATGGATATTGTGATATAATAAAAATAATAATGAAATTATAAAAATAAAATAAGATTATTCGGACAGGTTTGAGATTAGTAAGTCTCTTCTTACATCTAAATCTAATCCTTGGTTGTGTGAAATTTAAAAGAAAGAGATAGCTAGAGAGAAAGCATAGAAGGAAACTACTTTATGAATTTAGAAACCTAAGTTTACATTCAGAACAGAATTCACCATAGTTAGAGAACACCCATAGGAATGGGCGTGGAAAAACCTTCAATATCTATTTAACTAAAATTTAAGAAGGCTGGTTAAAACAGAACTGAAAGTCAAGAAACAAACGATACAGGATACACATTAAATAGATAGTACAAATTGAGATAATGCTGTCCAATAATATAATAAAAATAACATTTTCCCAGAAAAGAACATTCTGAAATACACTCTTTTATGTAACAAGCTGGGTAAGTATGAAAAATAGCAATAAAAACTAACACAAATGCAAGTAAAGTTGTTCAGTTACTTGAATGTTCAGGGGGTCTAGATAATAACGGGATCGAATGGATATTAATTCGTAAGTTCAAATTTGATTGATAACAGACCAACCTTAGCCTAACGACGGCAAATAGTATCAATTTGCGTTTTATTTAATACAATGTTTTATAAAAATACTTTTTTTCTAATTGTATGAGACAAAAGAAATGTTTTCGAAACAAAGTTACCATTAGCGCTTATGTTTCCCTCTTTAATTTTTGAACTGGACTGAAATTTAAAATTCTTCTTAAGCTGGAAGAGAGTATATGCTGAGGACACTTCAGAGAACTCATCATGGACTCAGGAAAACCCGCAGTTCTGAGAAGAACTCGATACGTTTTTCAGTAACCAAACATTAATCTTTTTAAGGGCTGAGAGGAAGTACTGCGGTGTTTTAGTGCTCTTGTCCACCTGCAGAACGGCTTAAGGAGTACTTCAAATCTCTGTGTTCGACGAGAACGAGACGAGACCAATTTTCCTCTCTTACTACTATTACTGATGTTTACTCTTTCCTTACCAATCTTGTGCTATCTAGATGAATTGAATGTTTTCTTTTCAACTGTACTTTCGTACAAGATAGAGGAAAATGTAAGTTTTTACTTCTACCACATTTTGGCTGGGATTATATGACAGCTTTTGAAAAGAAAGTTGATGTGGCATTCTGAACATAACATGAGGATTAATTCCTAAGATCACCAAGCTTCATACGTGAGAGGAAATGAAATCGTGTTTGGAACTTAAGATTATTTTTGGATAGAAAATTGTCGTTGGGTTTGGATGAAAATCTCAGGTTGTCTTTCTTAAGTACGGAAAAGTACGATGATTATGCAGATTTCATAGCAGTTTTTCAATACTTAAATGGTTATTTTAGCTGAAATAAATCATAGAATAACATTGATATTAACCCATAGACATAAGGGTAAAAGGGATAAATTTTATTCAGTCAGCGTAATAGATTACTCCAAGGAATAATCACTTTTCACAAGTTTATAAAGATTTGGTTGTGGATTGCTTTATGGAAATTATCTTGAAAAAGATAAACTAAAAATTCCATCGTGTGTGATGTACAGCTGTTTTGACCTTTTGAAGTTACGATAGTCATGAAAAGGAGTGCTTTTGAAAGGTTTATGTTGGAGTAATGATCCATGTGAAATCTGAGATGATAAGTCGTGGCAAATGCGAGAAACGTTTCATATTTACGTCAGTTTAAAAGTATCAGATTCATTGAGAGTCTGAGAGTGACAACAGATAATAAGCAAATAAAATGAGAAACGGAAAGCCAAAGGTTAAAAATGTTCGGAGTGGGAATGGAATTTTTATTACAGAGAGAAAAGTATTCCAATTTGGGTCAAAGCGTTAAATTTGATTTGATGGATCAAAAAAATTATTCGAGTAAACTTCAGATTTAAAGACGAAAGAAACACTTCCATTTCATTAATAGTTTCACTCAAGTGAAAAAGTGAGTAATCATTCAGCTGTGACTCACTTTTATTGAAGTACTGATATCTTTTTTTGTCTATTGGTATCTCTTCTGTAATATTTATCTTCCATAAAATAACCTTGAATTGTAAAATAGCATTGCTATAGCAGTACAAATCATTGAAGCTTTATCTTTTAGACAAAGAACCTGCCTAATTCATTTTCCATAATTCACATCATTTTTCTTTTTCCGCTACATACCCATCCACACAAATTTAAGGGTAAAAGGTAGCTTTTCACGTAAAGAGGTGTACCAAGGAATACTATGAAGAAAATCAGGCATGAAAAGAGTATGAAGGACCAGAACGCGAAATAAGATCTTCCTTATTCCGGAAAATGGAGGACCTGAGTTCGAGTCCCGGTCCTTTCACACTTTTTTAAAGGCCGTTTTTCCTTATTGGGGATCCAAACACATCTTCATTAAATATCTTTCAATCGTAACCATACGAATATCTCATCAGCATCTCTTGCACCAGATCTCTTGCACTCTTCAACCAGCACTTTCTTGGTCTTCCAATCCATTTGTAAATATTTACATTCCTCCTAACACACCGCTTCAGTTATTCCTTTAGCATCATTTTTATTTCAAATGTCATGTTTTTAGAAAAGTGGAGGTTTCTAGATTAGCAACGTTGCAATTATTACCAAACCAAATCTGAGAATTGATTCTAGTTTTTGCAAATAAATTATTAAGGTTTACTGTATTCTCAAAGTACTTTGATGAGTTTTGACGAAATATATTTTTTTTCAACTACAGTGGAAACTGGTCAACAGAAAAAGAAACAACAAGAAACGTCAGTTAATATGAAGAGCGGCATTAGCCCGTTCCGTCTCTTATTAATTTCAACATAAAACGAAAAAATTTAGTGTTCCAAAAGAAAATATCCCTCCAAAATTCTTCCGATAACACGAAATGGCATTTATCGCGGGATATAGATCAAAATAAATATTAACATTCCGTTTTAAAATATCGTTTAAATTTGCTGGATGAATTTCACCGTCACTTAATAAACATCTGAGTATACGTAATTAAATTTTTCGAGCTCACTGGTTAATCGTTTACTCATTTAATTCATTCGAAACTTATGATACTTTTCAATCGGAAAGAAGATGAATGCTTATTTATTTAGATCTCAAATTGGCAGGCTGCGTTAGTCACGAATTAGGTTAACACAAAATTCTGTTAAAACGATATTCGGTTAACACGATATTCGGTTAAAACGAAATCCGGTTTACGCCAAATGCATGGCTTGATCACATTAATTTTGTTTTAACCGATTTCCACTGTTCATATGTAGTCTAATCCTTTTACCACCTGGGAGCTATGAAATTCTTTATCCATAATTTTTCTCATTCCAACAGTGAATCATCACATAAGCTTTTTCGTAGTGAAATACATATTTTTCATAATAACAACAACATATTTTCAAGGAAGTTTCATTTAAATATACTAGCGCAGGGTAAAATCTATATGATTTCGAATCTCCGTTTCAGTAAACGTAAACACGTCATCATTAGAGCGTAAATAGGTTTTCCTTACAGCTATGATATTAATACTATTAAAAACCACAAGTCTGCTGCCTTTTTGAATGTTTTTTTTTATGAATTCCGCATTCACTATTCTTCTCTGACTCCATAATTTTCCGCATATGAGTACGATAAGAGGATATCGCCTCTTTTGTTCAGAAAAAGAACAGCTTAAGTATATTGTATTATATACTTATAGGTGCATTATCGGATCCAAAAGCACCTTTATTCTTTACGTATTTCCTTTTAAAGAGATATATCGCAATAAAATGCGACGGAATCGATTGCCCTTTCTGACCTTCAAATGCATCAAATTAAAGGTAAACAGGTCGCAAATTACAACTTCGAAGAAAACATCACAGAGGAAGAAATTTGATTGCAGAAAAACATTGAAGGAGGAAGGTCCACGTAGTTGTATTGTGTGAAAATGTAGGTGCGCTAGGATGACCTTTGGTTCTGCTTTTTCCATTTATCTGTTTTACGGAAATGGACTTCTTTTGATGGAAAAATGAAACGGTCGCCAGTATGCAAGGCTGATCTCAATCCCTATTTGACTTTATACGATTAAATTATGTTAAACAAATAATATTAAATTACATTAAATGAATTCTATCAAAATATTTAATAATTAATCGAATTTAATAATTAAACACCAATTAATAATTATAAGTCAATTAATGAATTAATTAAATTAAATTTTCAAATTAATTACATTAAGTTATTAAATTGATGTCATTAAATTATTAAACGATTTTATTAAATATTTAAAAACATTATATAAAGAATGTCAAAAAATAGTGAATTTTATTATGAACATTAAAAGAAATGAAAAAGCAGCAATAATCAAACATATTATCCATAACTATGGATAGTTTTTATTTCATTTTTGTGTGCCTTCATTTCAGGTTTAGGAGACGATTCAGTTCTAATTACAAATCTGGATTTATTTCCGGAAGGATAGCTAAAAATATCCTTATGTAAGCATTTACAATTAGAAAAGTACACAATTAAATTCTATCTTATATAACAATCACCGCTGTGTTTACATTTATCAATCCGGTGTAAGTAAACTCTCGTAAAACATTCAAATGTTTGGAAATTAATCTCACGCACTTCCTGACGTGATAGGATTATAAACTTCTGAGAGTCGTTAAAGGCCCAATGGGGTGATGCATATTGATATTTTTCTGTCCAAAGTATCTCTGGTTTGACTCTGGATGAGAGGAAAACTCTTCCATAAGAAATGCATGTATAGTTTATTTTGATCGATAGCAGACTTTTTTCTTTAAATTATTAAATTAAATTAGAAGTGATTGTCCTACAAAATCTAGATAACAGCCAAAAGATAGGAAATTAAATAAAGATTTCTATTCGCGAATTATTGCTATGATCCCAAATTGCAAAAATATTGCTAAAATTAACTAAAATATAGCGAGATTTCGCGGTTGTACATAGTAACCAGTCCCATTGACGACCATTGCGATTTTTGAGTCTGAGCTTATTTTCAGAATGTATACAAAGAAAAATCCATGATACATAGGCTGAAATAACACAGTGAATAAATGATAAATAGATGCTAAAGAAAGCTAGTTCTAGGAATAATTTTTAAAGTCTGTAGAGTAGAGATAGAAGAGAGCGCGCACCACCTCCCGAATGCAGGTATACGGATAATTAAATAAGATAAAAGTACCTCATTAATGGGTGGATTCCTTCGTTGATATAAGTAAGCCATGACAACGCGTGAATTATGCAGAAATAGGAACTAAAGTAAACGTTATATGCAATTTAAAGTACGAAATTATAAAGTTATCATAAATACTTATATATTCTTATAATTATGCGTCATTATATAAACATTTGCGTAAATTAAAGAATTGCTTTATTAAAACAAAAACTTGATGGAAACTTCTTAGCCTCTTCTTATGAAACTTTATAGCCAACCTAAAACTTAATTTTCCGAAAAAAAAATTTCCCTAAACAGGATTCGAACCACTGAGGATAAACTTTTGGATTAATCTTTGGAAATTGTGGATCATTTGGAACTTAGAACCAGACACTCTAACCCCTCGGCCATCCTGATGACGATTGAGCGTGGTAATAATTCAATAAATAGTTTGGTTGAGTAACTTACTGCATGCCAAATAATGATAGATAATATGACAAATATGTTTAAATAAATCCCTGATATATTTGACGGGGTTCGACATACTTCAGACGTACGCAATAATGTAAATACATTTTTCTGTAAATTAAATTAATTCCCGTCTTTGACGGGGTAATTCACTAATATTTGTGATATAAATATATTAAATTTATATTTATATATAATGAAGCACTTCGCAATTTATTTCATTTACAGTTCTCATACGCATACGTGTATGTTACTATTACTTGTCTAATACTAGATTACTACAGTAGCCAAAAATCTTTAAAATATGAAATGTTAATAACTAATCAAAAGTGGTTAATCGCATGTAAAATATTTCTACTTTTTGATGGTCTCTGATTGCCATTTTAAAAATACAAAATTATGTCTATTTGAACAGATTCGACTGACTCATTTATTCTCGATCAATGAGAATGCATTCGTCTTGAGGGACCTCAGGCTCTTGGGCAGTACTCTAAATTTGATTTTGCTAAATCTCCGAATACAGAGTATAATTTAAGGGTACTCTTCAAATGAAAAATCTTCCAAAATATATCACGGTAGGAATCTCAAAACCTCCAGATTTAGCTAGCAAATGCAGTTATCCCTTATGTTGACAAGTAAGTCTCATTTCCTTGATGAAAGGGTGCCTTTGTACTGTACTAACTGAGCCATAATGCTAAGAGAGGAAACTTGATGTGAAATCAGAAGAGTGGTCCTAACAGGAAAATTTTTACAGAGAAATCAAGGAGAATATATGATAAATTCAGCAGCAATTATACCTCATGTAGTCATAGCCATGAAGGTGATGAAGAGTGAAGTAAACGGAAGATATATTTTATTTATGCGGAACATTATAGAACTATACAAATAAAATATCTTCAACTAATTCTCAGAGAAATAGCAACAAATAGATGGTAGCTAAATTTTAATTCGATCATCCAGCGTAAGCTTTTATTACCAAATATTTTTATTGGTGAAACAATTAATGAAGAACGCAACGTTAGCAGCGGTATGATGGAAAACTTGTGTCCACAATCACGAATCATTTCTATTAATTTTTTGAACCATCCACTAGCACGAAACTTTGTGATGCTAAATCCTAAATACGTTACAGTCCTTGTTAATATTCGTATTTTCCCTGAGCGCGAAAAGACAGCTGTCAAACCTCCCCTTAATGAACTTATTTCATCGCGCATAATCAACCTTAATTACGAAGTTCCGAATTTGACGTTAAACAATATCGTGCAGTGGAAAATTAAAGTGGAGATGAAATTATTCACCCTCTGGGAGGGAACATTTTAGTTTCTGCCGGAAGATGCATGCCTAATTTAAAAGTTAGTATTATCAATGATTCCCTCTCGGGTTCTACTGCAGATCAGGAGAATACTTGTTGACGATTCGATGGAGGACTGTCAGATTCATTATAGTTTATATCCTTGTTAAATCTGAATCCATTTTATACATTACTATTCTACCAACGGTTAAATGGAAGTTGGGTCTTTCTGTTTCTCATATGCTGGCCTGTGTGTCCTAGAGTGGTAACCTAGCAACACCGAGGTCCCGGGTTCAAATCCTAATTCGGACATGGATATTTGCGTTATAAAATAAAAATGTATTTTTAATAGTGCTATTGAAATGCTAAATGTCTCTCTAATAAAGTATTATTTATTAATTAACTTTTCCACTGGAAAAATGTCACCTTTTATGTAGGATGGCTTGATCTAGACTCAGTTGGCAAGAGGAAAGAATCCACTGTAGGTCATCCTGGATTCTTAGTTTTTTGTTTAGATAACCGTGCACAGTGTGAAAAGTTTATGGTAGAATTGCTTTCTGTGCCAAATCAATGATACATTTCCTTAAGCCAACTTTATCAATAGTTTTTGATTTGAAGCCACCCCTTCTACAGAAACAACCAAAGGGATGACCTGGACTTCGACAAACATCCAAATAGTTTTTACATACCATTTTAATTCTTCGTTTTTGATGTTATCATTTTACTCTGTAAATGCAAATATATCTAATTTTGTGAATCATTTTATTATAATATAATTACCGTCCCCATAACAGATTATCTTGCTGCCCAAATTACGGAGTTCCTCGGGTAAAATTGGTTTTTATAGCCTTTGTTTAGGCGAAATTGAAGCTAAAAATTCTTTCTTTCCATCTAACCTGTCTTGAGTAATAATTATCTTCTTCTTCTCGTCTTCCTTCTTTCCTCCTAGGCTTATGCCTGTTTCCTTCAGTACCACGCCCCAATCGAGGCTTGGTACTGGTACTTTGAGTAATAACTTTTAACGCCTTTAAGTAGGTTACTAGCCTGGCTTATCGGCGTGGGACAATCACAGACAACCATTCCCTAACCGGAAAAATCCGATTAGCCGGGATTCGAACCCGGGACCGTGTGGTTGGAGCGTTACCGCGCCGGCACGCTAACCACTCCGCCACCACGGCCGGTAGTAATAATTATAAAAACATAAATAAAATATGTGTTAATAAAAAAAGGAATGAAAACTTTGGGAGTGGATATAAAGAAACCTAATGTATTATCTTAGGAAAAAAGATCCAGAGTAGGTAATTCCCCTCCAGCGCTAAAAGTAGAAGTATGTTCTTACTTTTACTGCGAATAATTCCTGCACTTAATCGAGGGCTTCTATTTTAAAATTTCATCAGCAAAATTACCTCAGCTACTTCTCCCACAAGCCATTACCTCAGCTTCACTTTCTTATCCCTGTTCTTCGCTCTGCTCTTACCTATCTTGTTCTGAAATTTATATTTTACCCGCAGCACATTTGAATCTTAAGGAGAGAATATCGTACATATTGATCAGGAGGCATTACGAGATAGTCGTAATGGAACGTAGGTTCTGTTATCTAGTTGAGGGCAGTAAATGCAGGTGACTAATAGTCGCCTCAGAGCTGCCACCATCTTCACATAAATATTTCTCTTTGATCATTGCTAAGTAGGTTAGCCAGGTTGCTTCAGATTATACGCAATGCTCTGTGTACATGGGAAATAAAAGTTTTAACGATTTACCGTTTTAACTTGGGAAAAATATACCGTGAATTACTTTAAGGACAAAAAGATCCCCTATTTCTTCAGACCTCCGTTTGTGAATTGTATGACTACATTGTATTTTAATGATTGAATTTTTAAACCGATGCATATTTTTCTCTTTTTTCCTACTTCGTTATTGCATTATATTATTTCTATTTCATCACTCTTATGTTATTTTCTTCGTTTATAGACATTCCTATAAGCTATAAGGTTTTAATTCAATTAATCATTATTATCATCGATTTTCGATTTTATAAAGTCGGAAATTACGGTAAATTTAGCATTAAATTTAAATATTATTTTATTTGGAATTGTTTTTTATAATTAAAATTTACATGATTTAGAATTTTGAAAACATTAATGAAGAGAGAAAACTGACGAATGAGATGGAGCAAAGAAGAGTTAGAATTTTGGATTATTTACTGATTGTGAGACATACCACGCCGATTGAAATATAAAGGAAATTTAAAGGTATTGAAAAAATGAAAGATGACCAAAGAGAAAGTACATACATAGCATCCAAGCATGAATAAGGGTGACTTCATCATCTCAATAATGACATAAAGAGAAGAGCAGAAGACAAGAGCTCCTGGCTGCAGCGAATGATTTTGCCTCTAAACGATGGACGGCACTGAACTGTATTAACAGTGAATCTGTAATTTTATATTTTATCTGTCTTATAGATAAATTAACCAAAACTTCAAGTTATTAAGTCAATTTCAAATTAATATCCTACATACATCAAAGCAATAAATCTGAAATTTTCGAAGGCTACATTTACGAGGCACATTCAAATCAGTGCTTTAATTTTGAAACAGTTGTAATTTAAACAGCAAATTTTACATTTTGATACGTAAATGGAATATATTGAAATATGTATTATCACATAATAGAAATTAAACGTCCTTCAACTCGGTGTAAATTTGGTGATGTGTTGTTTGAAGTTGACTCAAAATCGTACCATGATTAAAAGAAATAAAGCGAAAATTTTCTCCGTCATGATGTTCCAAAGTCTGGCGAAATACTTTTTAGGCTCAGAAGAAAGAAATTTAATCAGATATTGTTCTCCACTCACGTATTAAAATGAAAGGAAAAGGTAATTAAGAATGTACTGTTAAGGAAAAGGAACCAATACTTTAGTTCAGTTTCATTATGGAATACTCACGCTTAATATGAATTAATTATATTTCTTAATCTTCTTCTAGGAAAGTCTCTTTCTCTTTAAGAGAGACAACAAAAGTAATTTGGCGGAGGAGTTCGTTTGAGACGGAGTTTAATCAAGAGGCGAATTTCTTACTATTCCGGGAAAATTTCTTCAAAGAATAGACACGACCTTTAGGAAAATGTAAAGCTTTGATATTACTAATTAAAGCTGGATGCTTTACTAATAGATGAAGAATTATCGTTTACGTCTCTCGAAATAGGGTATCATAAGGATAAATATTAAGACATTTTCAAATCTGCGGGGGCAGATCTAGAAACTCTACAGGGTGGGGCAGAAATTTCCAAGGTGATTTAAGACCATTTCCTCACGAACTCACCTCCAATTAATTTTTGCAAGGCACTTTTTCGGTGATAATTGAAGTAGATGTAGAGTCATTGTGGGATGACTTCACAGTCACATTTCAACTCAAGATTCTCGTCAGTTGTAATGTAATGTAATAATAATATAAATTAATAATGTAATGGTTGTACCTATATGTAACCATCGCCCCATTCCCCTTTTCCCAAGGATCCGCCAATGCATTTACGTGCTTCAAGGAACAGCAGCATCCTTACTCCATAACAGAACACTATGAATTGACAAAAAAGAGCCAAATATAAAGGTTTAGAAATTTTTACACGGAAACTTTAATGCACGCTTTCCAGTCGTGCATTTGTGGAAAATTACTGCCTTTCCATGATACGCGTTCCAAAGTAAATTCCGAAAATTTTAAAAAGTTATAACAGATTTTGTTCTCGTGAGTATTGAACACGTTATAACAGTTTAAACCGTTATAACAGGTTTGATACACACGAAATGCCAGCCATTTTATAAGGCTGTACTCCCATCAGTATTCCCACCACTCATTCAACTACAAATTAGAGCTCAGTATCGGAAAGTCGATCGAAAATTACATTCTTCTTCAAAGTGAAATTTCTTCAAAGATTCCTCAGTCCGTCGTTGGCGATCCCACTGATATTGACGGCATTTGGAGCATAAATCGATAGCACCTCTTTGGGAATGCGTATTCTCAAATGTCCTTATAAAGTTATTCGACGTCTCCACAAGCCGTATCTTGTCTTCTCTCCCATTAACCGACCTCTCGCCTTTCAAAGACCTTCGCCACCTGCAATCACTAACTTCTTTCCTTTAACGAGAGCTCATTGTAGAGCCCCTGCGCTATTACTGCCCCTTGTTCTGAGGAAAAGGGAATAGGGTTGCCTTTCGGGAGATGAGAGGCAATAAATTAATCCGAAGGTGTTTCAGAGGCAATAATCAAGGGTCAAGGGTGAAGGATGACCGGGTCTTCTCTACCGAAATCCTCCTCACTGAATAGGCGTTTGCCTTTCCTTGCAGAACAGGCAGGAAGCGAAAAAGTAAGGGAAATGATGGCGATGTATAGAATGGGGAATACTCAAAGAATCCGAGATGATTTCGATGATTCGTATTAACCGATGATGTTAGAATAAAAACAGGATGAACCTCATTTGATTATTAAATACACGTTGGAAGCCATTTCTTATCGTATTTCCATTTACATCTTTAAAGAAAATGAAGACAAATTTTTCTAAAAGTCTTATGTTTTGCTGAATTTTTTTGAACTACATCGTTTTATGCATTCCAATATGTAAATTTCCTAGATTCGAAACAGCTTCCTTACAAAGCAATTCGGATTCGAGATACTCAACCTATATCACAACCACGAGAACAACGGAAATAAATGTAAAAAAAGTACATTAATTTACTCTATCATGAGCAAATGTAAAATGAAGGCTACAATTATACAATTAAGCTTGCAAACCTTTGGAGAGGGTATGAGGTATTTAAGGCAGGGTGAGGAGTGAGGTTGTCCTTGCTTGCCTTAGAAAACCAAGAATTACAATATTTTCCGTTTTTCTCTGCAATATTCACCCAGAATGAAGGTTTGGGCCTCTAATACTCCACCAATAGCTCTGGAGGGAGATAAGGGTATCAAATAGATATATTTTTTGTCCAGTTTTCGATCAGATTCAACGAAAAACCAAATATCAATACATTAAAGGTTTCATTTTTGTTGCCAACGCCGAACCGGATTTTCTCGTTCCGAATAATGTCGTATGAAAATAAGATTATTACTTCCAGCTAATATCACAACTTTGTCTACAACTGAATCATAGAGTAAAATTGAAAACAGTCCTAGATACAGACTTTCTCCAATTACTTTTAAATTAACTGTTCGTTGTGGGGAACCGGAAGTCAAAACGGAATAAATAGCGGTTTTGGTTCGGAGAGTTTCAATTTTTCTGGTTTTGGGTCCAGATTACACTACGGCAAAAATGTTTTATTTTTTCGGTTTTCGGTTTCCGATTTCAGTTTTCGGTTCGATCACCTGAGGAAGCTTCAAACCTAATAGACAAGACTTCAGAACGAGTCTTCATCGTCAGATTACAGCATCACTGTATTTCATTCACAATGATATAATAGCAGGGAAAAGAAGAGGAGAAGAAACAGTACGGCTATCTAGTTGGTAGTGGAGGATCAGGGGCACCAAATGAGGTACAGTTAGGGTGCATTCCTTCGCAATGCCCTTTTGTTTGGGGCGTAAACATAGAGGCAGAGGATTAAATGGCCAAAAGAAACCCCGTGGCGTGTAAACCCCAAGGGATGTGTGCTGAGCACTTGTTGACCAACAGGTGACACGATCCGTACTCTGCATTAGAATCTGTCATAAGCCCCTCTCCAAAGCCACGCAATTAAACTTGCAAAGGCACCGGTCTTTTCTTTAATTCCGTCCTTTCATCCATTATTATTTGCGCACTAATAAATCTTTCCTCTTTTGTTTGAAATGGAGCGGAGTAATGCGCCGCGAGCCCAGTTAACGCTCCAAACAAAAGGACGGAAGATCCATCATAAGTAACGCCTTAATAAGTTATCACGTCCTGTGATGCATTCATTTCCAAATCCACTAATCAACCGAAATACCTAACTCTCTCTATAAATACTCGGCGGAAACATTCAAAGTTAAGTCTTTCTATATATCTGTCTGTGATAAACCCGAAGGTAGTCGAAGCAGAAGAAAATAGATGTGAAATTATTCGATTGTAACAAATAATAATCAATGAAACACTTACTTAAAATGAAGCTAACTAGCCTATCATCTTACCTATTATTCAAAACTGTTTATAGGTCGGATTCTCATGTAAATTGAAGATATGTTAACAATACAATAGATATCTTCGGGAAAGGAAGGAAATTTTTCTACCTCTACGAAGAACGTTATGAAGCAGGAATCATGATAGTTGCATCCAAAGAGCAAAAGAATTCCCGATGAAAGAGAATTCAAGTGCTTTCGTCGCCAGTAAAGCTCGCTTTAGGCTATCACCAGGCTGGAAAGAATTAATGATGTTCAAAAGTATGATTGTGTTCTGTGTTAATGTATCTGTGAGAGATAATACCAAATATATGGTTAAAAAATGAGCTAGGATAGATAAGGTTTAGGGAAATCTAATAAAATGGGTGCTACAGTGACTTTTAACCAATAGATATCGAATCACGAAAAGGATTTTTAACGATGAAATTGAAAAATACCTACTAAAATAGACATACCTAAGGAGTCTGATAAATATAAGGTACTGTAAGAAATGAGTTACGATATACATGGTACTAAACAAAAATCGAAAAAGGTAAATAAAACATAGATCAAAGATAAACATTCAATAATCAATGATTTTTTTCAACGAGCAATAGAAGCATATGTTTTCCAATAATTTTCAATCACATAAATAACATTCGCAAATGAGGTTGGGAATGTTAATATATCATGTAATGTATGAAAACAGTCACTCAGATTCAATATGCTATGAGGTAAATGAAGTTCAATTACATCTTGTTTGAGGAAATTAGAAATTCAATTGATAGCTTCGCCTAAATGGCAACGTAAATAAATAAACTTTGTCTTTGACAAACGTAGTGCCCGTTGTAGAGCCTTTAAGACAAGAGCTGGATCATGCATGACATTTCTGTCGGCCTCTAAGTAGGAAATATTGTTCTCTATCGTTTTGCTTTGGGTTCTAATTTAACAATATAATGTCTCGAAACCATACAATAGACTGCAAAAAACTCCGGTAGCCTTCTTTCGGTTTTCCCGTTACTTAGCTTACCCTGTAGTGACCATTATCTAAGATGATCCTCAATTTTTAATGAAAAGCTTATTTTCCGAGTATTCAAAGGAAGTGAGATTTTCAGTTCTTTTCTAAAGGTTCCAATATCTCGGGAATCTGGAAAACATAACTCCGTAGAGATATCCCTTTCCATTATGAACTATTCTTAAAGCGATCGACTTTTCCTCGGTGAGATTTGGGGTAATGTTTCTTTTAATGCATTCTTAAAGTTAATTTCCATCGATAGCTCGTAGTTTTCATTGAAGAATTAGAGTACTCGACGAAACAGTCCAACACAATGGTGTCTCCCTACTAATACAGGAAAATATGGGACCCAATGGTTGTTGAAATGTGTACCCCTGAACTCGAGAAAGTACAGCGCATAGTGATACGTTTTGATAAAAGATGCAACAAGAAAAAGGCAAGGGTTACGAAGGTACTATCAGACCCAGGCTGAGAATGCTTGTAAGAAAGGAGATAGAATCTAGGTTGGGATTGCTTTATAAATTCAGAGAACTCATGTTTTCGGATAACATAATCTGTATTATGCGATCCCCTGCTACTTCGGCCAACCCGAAAATGATCTCAAAATAAGAGAAATATATGCTAAGAAAAGTCGTTTTAAGGACTAATTCTTAATGCGATCTATACGCGATAACAAGTTGAAGAAGTAGCTCAAACGTTCGATGTGCCTGTGCCACTCAACGAAAGACGAATTGCAGGGTATTTCTGTAGATGTAGAAAATTTATTATTTATTTATATATTTATGTAGATCTAAAATAAACTGTATAAGTTTCTTTCAGAGGCTATGTATCTTGTTTTGGTTAGATATAAATAATAATGTATAATGTCGAAAAAACTATGGTGTATTGCTCAATTACATTGATATTTAAGTTGCTTTAGAATATATCCCATCTAGGATTTTCAATTTATTCAAGTCTTACGATAAAAACTGAATGATGCTTTCAGAGAAGAGCTTACTCTTGGGATGCTAGGAGATGACTTGGTGGCAGGGTTTCTCTTCTTTAAAAGATTTCAAACTGGAGAATTTTACATCTAGAACATCCCTAAACTAGAAATATTTATCTTGAAATGTATGCAAAAGAAATGGTGAGAAAATACTACATTAAATAACACTACGCAAATTTAAATATGCAACAGAACTACGTAACTCAGTGAAACAGCTTTAAGATAAAAGAATGGGGATTCTCTTCGTAAGAGAAGGGAGTATGCAATATGTGACACTATGTGTCAAGAGATAAGGAGTGCCCTTCTTGAAAGAGAAGGGTCCAAAAATCGAAACGAATTCCAAGAAATCCCGCCAAGAATTCCAGGAAACGTTGTCACATCATTTAAGGTGGACCCTTTTATGCATAAACGAAACGTCTACAAACACAGAAATTTCTGTCATACGAAGTATGGTAAGGCATGCGTATTTTTACTCTCTTTATTTCGCAGTTTTAAATAAGATACGAACTGTTTTATAACATGTATGAAAACGTGGAGAGACTGGAGATTGGTTGAAAAACAGGAAACTGAAGATGAAACAACGAGAACCGTCTCCGGGCTTTAAACGGAGAAGCTTAAACTTATAGTTTTAGCTCAGATTGGGAGCTTTTCTCAATATATCAACTTCAATGTAATTCAATCGATAATTTCCAAATACTGAAATTTTTACGGCTGCTCGTAAAGGATAAACTCAATCGTTATATTTGATGATACAAGGAATTGACCTCAGATCTATGATTTATAATATCAAATTTGAATTGAGACAGTTCTCTGAGATTCATTTGAGTTTGTTGAGTAGTGTGAATTTTGTTAAACTTAGGAAAGTGAAGGAATGAAATCTGTATAGACTTTTAAAGTAAAATGTTAAGAATTTCAGGATTATTAATTGTTAAAATCCGTCAGTAATTGGTTTTTTATGTGATTTATGAACTTAAGGAATTCAGAATTTAATTGAATTTATTTGAAAATACAGATTCAAGAACAAGTCCTTCCTGTCTTTTTACATATTTCTTTTTCCTTCAGAAGAAATTAATTTCTTTACACATGTATGCACGTATGTATTAGCACTTTCAGCCATTTTCCATCCAACGTCGCATGTAAGCTTCCCAGTAATTGCCAACTTTAAATCAGCTTTAAAAAGCGAATTACGAAAATCCTTGAAAATAAAGAAGAGCTTTTCTTACATTATTCGCTTTAATTTTAATGAATAAATTTCGTCAGGATTCTTAACGGACAAGAAAAGAAGGTGTTTTTATTAAGGGCGTGATAGAGATAAGGAGATTTGCAGGCGAGAGACGATGGGGATATAGAAGGAAAAATCGAGTAAAGGGACGGTCTTCGGAAAAGTAAGTCGATAGTAATCAGTCGCCAGAAAGGAAATTAGCATTCGTATGCAAAAAATTAATGGAGTTATTCACCTATTTATACATTTGTTTGCTTAGATACTTCATGTACTCCGAACGAGATTGAAGGAATGAACACTAGATAGTGTTTAAACTTTCTCCCGGAATTCAGAGCTTTGGGGAGTCGTTCTAGTAGTTCCCGGATTAATCTCTTAAACCCAAAGTTACGTTTGTATCCCAAAGTGGCCATCATCATCTTATAGAGACTGTTTTTTGGAAGATACAGCAATGATGGGCATATCATTCAGTAATGGAAGCTATTTCAGATTAGGAAGCACGTGATACTGGGAGTTTTATTTTAATATACCTCATACACTGGGTTGATTTACTGTAATTTTGAAACAAATAATTTATGTGATAGGCATTTGAAATAAATTATCTCTTTGAATTAGGTTCGATATTGGCCACCCACGACCTCACACGTGCCACACGTGAATAGTTTTGAATATTTGCATTATACAGGCTGTGTTGGGGTGGTGGGTTATTTAAATAATTTCATTATTTCTATAAAAAAGTAGTACAATTTTACTCACTGATGGTACTGCAGTCGTGTTGATTTATTATCGAACCCTTTTCAATTATTTCTGACAGGTTGATTGATATGAGAGAGTAGTTAAAGATTTTTAATACATTTTTATTTGAGGATTTTAATACAAGGAGATCAACAATCACAATCGAAGGGGATTTTCACAGCGTAATTTAAATGTACGCTTTAAATATTCAATAATATTTTTATAACTATTTGTTTCGATACTTAATGATTGGAGTCTGTGCAGAGGATAAATTTACAAATAAAAACGAAGGGCGGTTCTCATAGATGCGTGATATAAAAGTATTGTTATCCTTTAACAGAGTAAGAAAGGTGATGGTCAGTTTGACTTATGTGTCTTCAATTTTTTCTCACTGTCTTAAATTCCATTTTGTGTCTTATTTTATCATTTTAAAATATCTTGATATTTAAAATATTTTTCGAACGAATGGGAGCAAAAATATAACGATTACTATATACAACAATAGTTAAGTAACGTATCTGACCTTTAAACATACATATTATGATTATATATTCCGTTCATAATGCAATATATAACCACATATAAACATTTTACATTCACTTGATGTTTTGCAATTCTTTTCCTTCATTTTGTTTGTCCCGAAAACTTATTTCAGTTCTCTAATTTTCTTACTTTGAGTTCGCTGAGTGGGCTTATAACATCGTATGGTTTGGATTAATGTTTTTTTTAGGTACTTTAGCACATTTACGAATTCTCAGTTAGTTTAATTACAAAATTTATAAAATTTTCTACTTTGCGAAGCTTAAAAATTTCAGTCTGACAAGCATACTGGTCGTAGTGGCTGCCCTCATACATGCTGAATACTGGATGTACATTAGGTTTACTGATGTAACCTTTCCTTAAATTATATGGCGTTAAAAATAAATTCAACTTCGTTATATAAAAACTTTTACCTCTATAATTTTTTGTGGAACTCCACAAGTGTGTTATACCGACATTCCTCTATATATATAGAAGGAATAGGAACACAGTTGCGTCAAATCGTTAAAAGTGCTCTAAAAGCCGTGGCTGCAGGCAGCTACATGGAAAGTTCAGCCGCTAATTCTAAGAAACCAGTAAGGAAATTCCGTATCCGCTGTTAGTTTACTCATTATGCACTTCGGCAACTAAGTTTCCAATTTTACAGGATAAATTCGGGCTCATTTCTCTAAATTTAGTTTGAATTAAATTCAACGGAACAGGGAGTAGGTTTGTGGTATTTCGTGGTAGGGAAAGAGGAAAAGAAAAAATTGTTTTCAAGAAAACTAGATCCTGCTTTAATGATAACTTGTCATTGTTAGAAGAGGATATACTCGTAGTTTTCTTAGATCATAAAGCCTACTCTATTTACATTCGTTCCATTATTACTTTCTTTGCGATGTATTCCTTAATAAAATATATTTTTAATTCATAATTAGAACATCAGTCTCAGAACTGGTACTATATACTTGGTTTAAAGCACTTCGGTAAGGAATCAGCCCGAATTCCATTTTTAGTTAATTTTCAATTTAAAGATTTATATTTTATTTACAAATATAAATATATTATAATTGTACAGCTGTTAGGTTCTGTGCTAATTTGATAAAGCACAAAGATAGTCGTAAAGTTCTATGATTTATTTTCCAATATCCCAATCTGTATTTTGATATGACAAAAATTCGAATAATTTTCCAAATTAAACTATCATTCTCAATAAATTCATCTGTGGGGGTAAAAAAATGCATTTAGTTGTCAGGTTAATGGTTTGATCAATGATAAATTCCACGGAATATTGCCATATAATATTAAAATTTTCGCAAATTAGAAAAAAAACAATCTCCCATGACAATAATACGAATTTTTACTGGATTTCCTTTCTCTTGGCACGTGATCCGAGATCGAGTGAGCATACCTTGAAAATTAAATCTCCCAAAAATAGAAGGCTGAAAAATAACAAACAAAATATAGGTACTCGCATTTCTCTAGGAGGATTTTTCGAGTCGCTTTGGAGTCGAACCCAGGACATATTTGGATCTGTGATTTAATTCGGTACTATATTTATTGCTGCTAGAATTTCAGTTTGCTTCCGTTAGAAGTACTGCACGTCAAATATAATTTCATTCTAATACACGTACAAACCTATGCACAAACTCATATATAAGCTCACATGGACTTAAAACGTGCTGCAGCTTTTCCAATGAGTAGGAAATATGCAGTTTTGCTCATTGATTAATTCACGGCGAACGATTGTGTTACTGCTAAAAAAAGGCAATTAATCGTTTCCGTTGGGAGTACTTATTTTTCGCACAAATACATTATTTACTGCAACCTTGTTGTTTTACCGGGAGGGATTTGCAATCCATATGTTTCAGGTCGTAATAATATTCCTTTAAACCATTCCATATTCATGGTTCCAATTGCGATAATGATACTGACAATTACGCTGGAATTGTTCAGTCCGCCATTTTTCATCCGTTTCACCTATGCAATTACGATTGCGAAAAAAGCAATTTGGCGCTGAAATACGGCATTTCGCGACCCTCTTTCGAATTCTTACTTGAATTTCTGACGCGCTAATCTATTTTGCTCGTTGATACATTACGTGGCCATTTTTAAAAATATAATCGCAGCAATGATGCAAAACATGGCTATAATTTACACGCCGAATGCATGATCTTCCTCATATTGATTAAAATGGAATGAAGGAGTAATTCACTTTCGTTGTTTCACACATACATGCTGAATCTACGCAGTACCCTTTCACCCCTTTGACATTCAAATCCATCCCCACAAACATACCTTTTTTAAAAAAATTCTATAAATCTCTTCAGAACTCCAGAAAAAAATATGAAATGGTGAGATGATTCGGAATTAGACCTTCATGTAAACGAATGTTCAGTTTAAAATTCATAGTCTTGGTGATTTCTGGTGGAAATACGTCATGTTGAAAGAAGATAATCATTACACTTTTTCCAGGGAATAATTTTCATAAAAATCATATGACCAAATTTAAGGGATTGATAGCTATCATCAGATGAAATAGCAAATTCCATAAGAATACTTAAAAAATAAATATAATACTGGCGGAAAAATTAAAAGTATTTCCCTTATTCTTTATTTTATTACCCGCTTTCTACGTGAATGAATTAAGTAATTTCGTTCACAGACGATATTGCCGACATTATGCGTCCTCCCTGATATATAAACAGTTACGATACTGCAGAAAATGTAATAGATAAATGTTAGATGATAAAACAAGTTGTTTCTTCCGCAAACGATTCCTAGGGAGTAATCGAATAGGGAATGCATCCCTTTCCACACGCTTAAGCACAGCTTACAGGGTTTGTATATCAATGTGGTTAGATTCTCGCTAACTCTTCAAACTAGCTACATCTCTCTTCATGATAGCTACATCTTCTTCCTTTCAATTCAGAATTTTTCGCTATACTTAATTTACACCAACTAAACGCGATGGAATAGTGCATTTTATTTACGATTTTCTGAGCCACCCGCAGAATTTAAGGAATCGGTTGAAGTCTTTCGATATTAAAAATTACGGATGTCGCGCACGGACTTTACTTTACTTCTATTGACTCAAATAAAGAGGATATTAAGGCAGTTGCGATACGCGCTTGGTGTAGTTTGAAAAGCTTATTTGATTTGAAAGAAAAATCGAGGCAATTTAAATGTGTTGACAGGGAAAGACTTTCTTCCAAAGTGAAAAAACAAATGGGTTGGTAAAATATTTAGAGGAGATGGATTGCTTAAAAAAAGCAGTTGAATATAAGGGAAAAATCAGGCAAACAGAGACAAAAGTTGTTGGATGTTATAAGGAGTGGGATGTCTTCTTGGTTTGCGAAATAGGATTGTATTTCCGGAACATTTACATTTTGTACATACATCCTATACTACTCATCGAAAGGTGGCTGTAGCAGTATTATTTAAAGTGCTTCGACAGCTTAGGTTATTTCGCGCATATGATCTCCTACCAGGAATCGAAGGACCGCGTTCACTTAAGGCGAACACGGTAACAACTTGGCTCTCCGAGATCCCCTACTAAAAGCAACGAGCGCGATCTCCTACGAGAATAGACAAAGCATTACAAGGAATATATCGCGAAAGCATTCCTTCTCTCAGCAGGGCATAACATTGCTGTAGCATCTCCTGCCATACGTCATTGGCAGCTCGTGGAAAGGAAATCTAAAGATAAGTCGAGATTTTGATAATGAAAATTTAGATAATTTTAAACCACATGAATTTATCCTGAGAAAAATGCATACATGTAATCGTAGGACGTAAAATAAAAACATTCAATGTCAACTGAGTTCATATATGTCCTTATAAATTACTATATTGCAGTACTACAAAGTAAGTAAGTACAAATATTCCCTGCACATTTTTAAAAACATCCCTTTCTTTTACATCTTGTATGATGAAAGATTAGATGACATAAGATACTAATTAATCTCATTCTCTCCCCCAATAAAAGGTATTTTACTATTATTAAAAGAAGTTTACATGAAAGTCTAAGATTTCTTAGATTCTCATAAGTTGAAACCTCTTGCATCGAAGTTAATAGCCTCAGTTCTCCGCATCCCTGTCGATAACTCAACGAAGATTATAGAAGCAAGATGAACTAGTTCATTCTTGATCATTTAGAATATAATTCATTATACTAAAAGTAATATGACGATCAAAAATTCACATTTGCTGTAATATACACTACTGTAATCGTTATATTCGGTTAAAGATTAACAATTGATAGCTAATTAGAGTGTATGAATGGAATTATTGATCGAATTTTTGCTGTCCATGCTCATTACCCAGTTATGGCTAGGTCCAATCAGCTGGTTGGAAGAGCGTTCCTTCCAAATCAATTCTGCACGGATGAACCTCACCTCCACTGGTCATCCACGTCGAGTTGGGAAGAAAATCAAAGAAGAGTTTTCGATATCCCAGCATTCCGTAATGCACTGCTTAAACTATCCGCCCCATTGACCGCGCATTCCTTCCTACGAATTCCGACCTAAATTCACTCCATTCTTCCTTCATTTCCACCCTATATTCACTCCCTTTTCATCTTCTTTTCTTTTACATCCCAAATCCTCTGTACTACGGATATCCTTTCAGGAATCATTAGCATAGGATAAAGCAAATAAAGACGGAACGGGTTTCTCAAGCAATGCAGAAGTTATCCACCGTCCCGAAAAGGTGATTTTTGATCTTTTACAGACTTTTTTGATTTTTACTCTTTGACATTTTTTAAAAATTTCACTTCCGTTAGAGATTTTTGCCCATTAGCGCTACGTATCTCCTATTGGAAAATTTTAGTTGTAATGAAATCTGAATCTCATGTGTGATAACAGTCGCGATTGATAGTAATTTTCCATTTATGTTGAGGAAAACGTTTTATTGGAAACCCTCTCTGAGGTCCGCAGGGTCCTGAGAAGTCGCGAAGCCAATTTTAAAGGAATAACTCAATCTCCTCATCTAATTAGATTTTTTTCGAGGAAATATTGCCCTAATCACAATCTGGTTTATGTGTTGTTGAATTCACTAATTGATAATAACGGCAGTTCAACTTGGTTGATTTTAATACAACATGAATATCCTTTTTCCTTTTTCAAACACTATAACTCGGACCGAGTCAATTTAATTCCTCATTTTCCATTACTCAGTTAAAACTAATAGAAATAAAGACTTTTATGGTACATGCTGTGCATTAAAAACTTTAGATTACTTTTCATTTTCCCTGTTCAATCTTTTCATATTTCCCTGTTCAATATTTATACGGAACTTCTTTACATTCTTTATAGAAGAGGGAATGCTCTCCTTGGGCATTTTATTCACCACGTAATTCGTGGAAAATTTTAGCAGTTAGTTAAAGAGACCATAATTTCCATATTAGATGACAGTATCATATAAAGGCAAAGCCATTCAAAACGCTCCTGCTCAAGACATTATCCAGCTTAATGCGCATTTTCTCTTGGTCCTGTTCCCTTTCACACTATATACATGGTAAAAAGTACTGCTTATGACGCAGTGCCTGCAGTACCAATACCTGCTTAGAACGTGGATTTCTTCCTTCTTCAGATTAACTGTAACTAGCTATAGTCATTCCCCCTCCTCAGTTGATAGACTGAAACCTATTTACATCCTTCTACCTTAATCGTCTATCTGGTGGATATCACTTCATTGTAGAGTATAAAATTACTAAACTTAAATAACAAGGAAGACGCTCTCTTTGTATGAAAGGTAGAACGTTACTAACAAATATGACGATAATAGAATTAGTATTACGCAGCAATAGTTGGCGAACTCTCTATAAATCTACTGATGTGGCAAATAAAGCAAAATAAAGAAGAATCCTTTTCGTTTTGGTAGTATAAGGTGTTAAGCATTTAAATAAGAATTAAAGAGCCAAAAATCCTTCCCACTAAAATTCTGATGTAAAAGAAATAAGCATAAAAATGGGTTACACTCGGTTCCCTGAATGGTGTTCTAAACAGATTTTGCATTATTTAGAACCTACCCCCATTTTTTATTGTCTTGAGTCTTATTAATTTTACCTTTATGATATTCCTTTTATTTTATTTCTATATTTTTGAGATATATTATTTTGATTTTTATATTTCTTACAGTGATTCTCAACGATTGCAACACCCAGAGGAGCGAGGCCTCCAAAGTTGAGCAACCTGACACGACTGCACCTTCATATTGCTTTGATTCGAAATGAGCATAAATCAAATTTAAATATTATATAAATACAACCAAGCATTGGCAGATCTCAACTGGATATCAAGAACTGTGTAGGGAGCAGAAGAGGATGAAGAAGAGCGAAAGACTAATGGAAATACATCATCAAGTTCTTAATATGATAACGAGACATTCATAATAGAGAAAATTGGATAAAGTTTTCGGATCTACATCCATTATCGGATTGAAAATGACTGATGATCATATGCATATTATAGTATACCTTACTCATCGACGTATCGGCTCTTTTTTCATAGATTTTGTGCCGAAATTCTGTCTATCATGGTATAAGCGTATACTAATTTTATGACATACATGTATAAATACTGATTAGTACGTCGTTGCTACATGTTTGATAAACCGTCCTCTGCTTAGAATTTAGCACTTTGCGCATTATTGGAAATCAGGAATCGGAATGGAATAAATATAGGTTTTCGGTTTCGATTCGGGTTTATGAATCCAAATTACATCGGATGTTTTTTCACTCCGGTCAAAATAACGATTCTTTTCGTTTTTCGGTTTGTTTCCGGTTCGATGACCCAATGAATACACGCTTAAGTATCGATCACACGATTTCCTCTTAAGGTTAGTAATGGCTTATTCTGCTAACAATACTCCAAGCATGCCTCCTTCGCTTAACACGCATTAAATCACTGGTTTATTAACAAGAGCATATAAAGTCACCCTTACACATGTTTTACTAAGTTCCTTTGATGGATCCGAAAATGTCTTAAATTCCAATTTTCCGATGCAAAAGGATTATAAGCTGCAGAACGGGTGTAAGAATTCTCAAAGAGTGCCTTTGATATCGAAGCACAAACAAGCGAACGAGAAAACAAACAGCCAAAGGAGAAACAAACATAAAGATATTTCTCAACGTATGTGACGTATGGAATTCCTTAAACAAGTTTACGTTTCTCTTTGCCTAGATAATGCTACACAACAGACAGCTCGTCTTCTTGCCCTTATTAAATTGCAGGTTTATAGAAATATGTGAGTACGTAAAATGGTTAATAATCCATATCACGCTCTAATAACATGTGAATATAGAAGTAACACTCCAACTTAAATTAGAAACCAATTGAAATATTTCTGTTACTATGTAATTATAGAATTAATTCAAAATTACTGATTAAGTTCAAAGAAAACTACATTATAACATAAATATAAATTGTTAAAATGGTACGTCATCTGATTTAGACAAAAAACAAATACATATAGCTTTTAGATAAATCGTTTATGAGAAGTAAGTTTATATTAAATTTGATATTCCGCATTTATTGTGTAATGTGCTGACTTAAGTTAAAAACAAAAGAAAGTATATTAAATGAGAACATTAATTTTTGTATAGTATGATTTAGACCATACACGTTTCATATTGTATGTCTTGATCTATATGTCAAAATTTGTAGAAAATAATAAAGAACGAGTTTGATGAAATACAATCGATCACTAATAAATTTATCTCAAATTTCACGAGCCTGATTTGTAAAAGAATCATTTTGTTTATGACAATGGAATGAAATAAACTGATGCAATAAATAAAGTACAATATTATGTATGAAAGCATAGGTTTGTTTTTAAGAAAGTTGCAAAGCACTGATAATGAGTATTTTTTGTATTTAAAACTTAACCCCTTAATAAACTTCTTAAGGAGGAATCTCTGCTTTCGAATTATCAGTATTTCCCAACAGGTAGAGAAACTATAGAGGATTTCATGTAGAATAGCTCTCTAGTTTTTTCGTTTATGATAAATGGTTAACACTGTATTTTAGCGTACTTTACTATTCCTGCGGCGAAAGTACTGCATTGAATTCTGTTTAATTAAGCGATTGCACTAAAGCGATTCTATTTTAGAGGGAAAATGGTGACAAAATAAATATAGATTCTTATGAGTATGCGAATTAAATGTTGAATTTTATTATTTGATTATTTTGAGTATTACTTTAATTACACAAATAACTTCATGGACAGTGCTATCGTTATTTACATAATTACGATTTTATTTATGTATATCAATCAGATTTTGACTGCTGAGGTAGAACACTGAATTATCCCAATGTTGTTCCATTTTAAATAATAAAATTTTGCGGAATACTGAACTAGCCCAATAGTATTTCACTTTGTAATTTCAAATAGATTTCCTAGAACGAATAATTTTACATCATGGACCACTTCCTGGAACGACATTTGGTGGTGATAGCTGAAAAGCACAATCCGATATCCATAAATAATGAAATGGCAATTGCATGCATCCAGTTGTCAATCTCAGTGATGTTTTTGCCGATTAAGGAAGTTATGAATTACATATCAAATTCAAAATGTATATGTTACCATTTAATAATTATTTAATCAGCGTACGCTAATTACATTTAAAGCAGAAGTCTGTAACATAAGGTCCATTTCTTACATTCACACGTAGACTTATTTCCTGAAAACTTAAGAGCCTTAAGCAAGAGGCAGGGATAAAGATTTCAGAGAGATTTTATGGACGTAGAGAGCTGTAACCAAGGAAGATGAGTATAATGGGATGCTTAACAACGAAACGCCTAATAGTGGAAGCCGAAAGAAAAAGGGTTAAAGATAGGACAAAATGTTTAACGGATCAATAGAGTGACTAATGAACATTTCTCAATCACAAAGGTGCCATAAGTGGCAAATATAATTCTATTTTACATCTTCCAGAGATGGTATTTTTTTGAAAAATCGGTCTATTAATTATTTTATTATTTATTATTATTATTACTTATTTCGCAAGAAAATTGTACATGATGGGGAAAAAGGAAGGTCTTTTTCAGAAGCAACACACACCAAAACAATAAATCTAATGAAAGAAAACCATATAGCAGACAAAAGATTAATTTTTGCAGACCTGTGTAACTATCGGATGAGAGTCTGAGGTCTGAGATCCTGTGACTTAAGTACAAGTAGGGAATTATTTTCAACTTATTCGGAGGAATTTAAGTATTGTGTTTTTTAAATAGGACGCTTTTCTTAATTTTAACTTTCATTTATATTAAATAGTTCCTCGATTACTCTTCCTTATACTTTTTTAATTACGAAAAAACTGATTCTGTTGGGTTAGATTAGTAATCTTCTTCAATATAGTTTTAATTCATTTAGTGGATATTAAAGTATCTATCCCTATTTCAAAGTATTCTAATTTCTTATATTTGCTCGATTTCTTTGAATATGTATGTCCAATATTTAATTATATTGTAACTCAAATGTAACATGCTAAAATACAGGATTACCGATGAATGAATGATACAGCTATCATGAGACATTTTCCAAACAGCGCATCATTTTGGTGTCAAAATAAATCACATAATTGTATGTATACTTATATCAATTCATAGTCATCTTGTATAAAATTTTATTTCTATAACAGAAAGATAATTTAAAAAAACTCATCTTACTTCAATATTAAAATTTTACGCTCGTACATCGAATACATCGTAACCCGTAAAGAAATATATATCCGTCGCAACATTGCCTGAATGTTTTGCAGTTTTCCGATTTTCACTATCAATTCTTTTGATCCTATTTGAAGTATTAACATCATTCATCGAATTCGATCGTCTAATGACAAATATGTGGCTTAATAGTGTCACTCTGGGTTCTTCATTATCCTTATACTCTGGAATCCTCCACCAGATAATTTCGCTATAGTATCTTTAATATTTCAACGAAATTGTAAAAAACTACATGAATTAATTTCGCGTCACTAATATGTGCCCATTTTGCTTAATGGTGAGTGACAAAGAAAATATTCAGGAGCGGATTAATAAATTTTGCTTTATCCTCATTATTCGCGAATTCGAGTGGATTGGTGACTTTGATATCTGTGGGTTAATTTTTACGGAAAACTTTGCCTATTTTTCCTAATCAACTAAAGCTAATCCAGCATTTTAGCTTATTAAACTATTGGTACCGTATTATTCAATTTTGTAACAACTAATTACAACAAATCAAATAATTTATAAATTAGCTATAATTTTAACCAAATTGGGATTAAATATTTTACCGTAATTTAAAAGAATTAAAATTAAATTTATTCAACAAAAAATTAATCCAACTCACTCCATCAACGTTGTTATAATTAAACAAAAGATCATTTCACGGAATGGAGAATGTAATTATCGGAAATTAAAGCTAGAAAGTCGGGAAACAAATTTTAGGAAAATTGCGATACATAAATTCGACCATATGCGTATCACCACTACCGATCAAGCATTAGTTTTGTTTCTGCTCTCATCCAAATATTTCCATTGTATTGCGAATGAATTTCATAATCTGCTGGGTACACAAAATTATTATTGTGACTGACAACTGGATATATGTAAATACTATTTTGTAATTTTTGAAAATTGGTGTATGCCTTTCGTTCACCACTAATTATATTGGTTCCAGGAAGGACATGATTTAGGATTATTGGTCAGGGGAATCTACACATTAATTTTCTGCTTCGATAAAAAAATCTTCAATAAAAATAGCAACTTTTGAGGCACTTCAGCATTTTCCCAATAAGTTGCTAAAAACAAATTGTTATGCGTGTAAACATACTAATTATGTCAATAGCGTTTGCGGTATCCAATAGTTTATTTATAGAATATTTTAATTGTAATAACAGGTATGCGGTATTTAATTTAACTCATTAAAGCTGTATTTTCCCTATGGGACAATTTTTCACACTAAGCAGAATTGCTTTTTTGGGCTTAATTTAACATAAAAATAAAGTGGCTTACTAATAGGAATAATTTCATATAAACCAATATAAATATTAAAAATAAGCAGTTTAATAAGTTAAGGTAAAACGAAAGAAATAAAGGAAATATATATGTCTTTGAAAACGAGTTAAATGTCATCTGAAGTTTCTGTGATGTGTTTTTGATCAATTTTCTTTTTGTCGAGGTAGGTATTTACCTTCATGTGCGTCCAGTTTTGACATAATTATTTTCAATATCTCACGGAAATGGAGTGGTGAGATTGAAACGTTTTTTGCAATGCTGAATTAGAACTCCTACGTTTTAGTACTGTGTGATACTTTACTTTAACCTTTTTTAATGCAAGATTATGCTTTGTTTGTCCAATATATACTTTCTCAGAACGTTCACAGAAAATATTTACATATGACCGGTTGCCGCAATCTTATCATATGGGTGGTATAAAAAATTGTAAAGTACATTTCTGTTAGCATGTGAGGTGGTAAGACTAAATTTAAGAAAGATTCCTAAAGATGTCTTGAATAAAGGATAGGTATGAAAGTATCGATGAACATGTTGGGCCCTTTTATTGACTTAATACAGGATTCTAAATCGGTTATGTAATATTCAGTATAAAATTTAGAAAGATTGACAATTCACTCCATGCCTTAGGCCATCTCCTACAAGGATGTCAAGGAATTCTGCTTAAGTAAGTAATATTTCTCTGGCCATCAGCCGGTCGTAAAGAAGAAATCTTAAATGCAGGGGTATAACCCTCGTCTGGGATTCGAGGAGCAGTTGGCTCGAATAACTTGCTATTTTGAAAAGAGTATCGCGTCATGAATACCAATCGCGTACGTGCAAAAGTGCTGCCCTCTTTTCTCCTCCATCACGCGCGATCGCCATGATGGGGTCAACATGGCCGACGAGCGAATATCTGACCGCTCTTTAATTCTTCTCTGAAAACATCTGCACAAAGGACGGTCTCAGACGAGCGCGTTATGAATTCGAACGCAAAGTTCAGAGTATTTCCACCAGAAGGTGCTTTAAAGGGTACGATCCAAACTTTGGAAGCAGATGAGGTAAATGGCTGAGATTCTTTGGATTGGATTAGTACGGTTTTATCGTTGCTTTAGCAGATAAAATGTGGTGGGTGTCTTGACCTCTATTCTCTTCCTCCAAAATCTCGTCGTTCATATATTTTTGGATGCTTTAAGTTTATGATATTCGAACGTCAATAATTCAGAACGTAATCGGCGTAAGAAAGTAGGTATCTAGAGGTAGGTGTTGGATTTTGTTTTAAAATAGTGCAGTTAATGTGTAAAGTTTTGTGATTATTTGAATATTTGCTAATGTGACCATAGAGAAACTGTAAAGTGGCATGTGGCCGGGCAAAGGAAATGCAGACTATGACTAATTAGTAGTATCTGTTATTATGGGATACATGTATTATAAGTGTATAAGAAAAGGTATCAGAGGGATTTTCCATAAATTAAGTATTTTAATTGTTTTTTTAGCTGTTCTTATACTGTATTTAAATAGAGTGATGCTATTTCGAAATGTTATCTGTTTGAGGCTTCTAGTGTAAGGAATTGTGGAGTGTTTCTGTTTTAGATGTTAGACAATAGTTTTTGGACGATTTTTGAAACTTCCACCTGACGACAGTAAAACTGCAGCAAATCATGAATGAATTAATCATAATTTCTAAGAAAGTTGTCAATTTTTGTTTATTTTTTTTAATTGTAAATATAATTTTCTACAATTATGGCTTCAATTAAGTAGCCACTTTCACCAAGTCGGTTACAGTGAAATTTTTTCTCGATCGATCCCATGAAATTCACAACCAGTCTCCTATGAGTTTTTCTATCGTAGAATGACCTGATTTTCAATCAGTTCTTGTGGGACAAACTGAGTTCTCCCCTGGGGTATAGGCAACTGACCATTGGATCTTTCTCTGTCGCATTAAATGAGGTCAGAACAGTTGGGCTCCCTCGTCTCATCTTTCTATACAACTTCAATTTTCTTCCTTAACAAAGAATGCAATTTCCTGCTCTTACACGCATTAGATCTCAGTTTCTAATCGCACCCTTTCTGTTGGTTACAATTACAATATTCCTAAGAAAAGGATACGGAAAAATATTTAGGATGTACAGAAATGACGAAAGAGAATTTAAAAAGATATTTAAACAATCGATAACCACTTACCTGTTTACATATATTATGCACGTACATAAAATGTACATTTAAAAAATAACAATGAAAAGTAGCAAATGTTTTAAGAAAGAATGCCATGACATTCAATCGAAGCACGTTTGCAGACTTGTAATGGTAACGTATAATGGAACAAAGTATGGGAAAATTTTTCAGTACTCTACCGTGGCTTGGATATTATAAGTTATAAGAAGGTCTGTTCAACTAACTTCAGTTTTTTAACTTCTAACTTTCGTAAAATTCTCTACGTCATGTAACACTTCAACAAAGTTTCAGAGGCATCTACAGAGAGTTCAAGAGTTCAAAATATTATTGTCAGTTAGATGGCTGTAAACTGTTGCTAAAATCTTTTCAGTTTAACCACAATTTTAATTGTCAGACGGAGGAAGATCTCATAGAGACGACCTACAATGCTGCTATTTTTGCAATATGGAAAAATTAAATCGGATTTCATTCCCATATAAGCCATCGCTAATGACCAGAAAAGCTGCAATTTTTGGAATTTTACTTATCAAAATAAGAATTTGCTTTTTAGTAATAGTAGCAATCATTTTAAAGGTCCTTCAACAGTGGAGATTATTTTGTTCGTGAGCCCCTACTGGGAATCGAACCAGTGACCGCTGTTACTAAGGTCGAACACATTCCATATTTGGCTATCCGGAAGCCCGAGAGCGCTCTATTCCTGCAAACAATGCATAACGACAATCGACGTTGTCTGCCTTGAATTATCTGAAGTGTCTACTACTCGTCGATTGTCGAATATCAGAGGATAGCAAAGAGGGTAATGTAGAGAACAAGGAAAGAGTTCAAGGACAGATATCGGTAAACAACTGGTGATTCTTGAGGACTAACATCTTTATTTTCTCATAACTTAATGGTCCAAAGTCCATGGTCTCACCGTATGTGTAGATGTAGATCACCCGTAAATAGCATGGGCTATCTTAGTGGTTACTGTTTTACGAAGAACAAAGCAATAAACTACACTCGTCTTTGTAGAAAGAAATTGGGATTAGAAAGTTCCATCTTCCATTTAACCATTTAGGGACTATGGTTACTTGTATATGTATAAGCTATATAGAATAGATATTCAGAATAGCTTATGATCTACCTTTACAGAAAGTACTGAAAGGAAGAATTATTGAATCAGACGCAATGAATCGATAACCATGGCTGGAATCATAAACGAAAGAATTCAAGTGTATTTTATTAATTAACTTTAATGTTTCTTCAATCAAATATTTCCCAAGTTATCGATAGTAAAGGATTTATTCAGAGTAGTTAATAGTAATTTTATCTAAGAAAAGGTATTCGGAAGAAGAGGCAAACAGAATCTAACGCAAATATAGAGATGCGGCGAAATTATATGTGATATTTGAAGATGCATTTTGAAATCGTAAATATTTGGAAAATAATTGGAGAACTCTGAATAATTTCCTATTTTGCATATTTTCAATAATGGCGTGAATGATGAATTGTTGACTAAATTAGAATAAACAGCCCGCACTAACAAGGGGAGCATAAAGCAGAGTTTTTATATTGTGAAAATAAACAGCAAAAACTGCATAAAAACTGAACGTAATTTGCAAATCTTATATTTATCTAAAGAACTTCATCTGCATTAGATTATATTAGACTAAGGCCTAGTATTGCAATTTATTTTTAGCCTGGAGGTTACTTGCATATTCATTCCGATTCATTCTAGCAAAACGCATTAAAAACAATTGTTAAACACCCATGATGGTTAAACAAACTGGCAAATGGGTAAGGTTGGAATTTTAATTCAAATTTTCTTTCAGCTGAAATGTATCATAGATGTAAATGAATGATAAAGTGGATAATTGGCGGAGAAAAGCTAATTAGCGGTGTAAATACCAGTTTTTTGGTTCATTCCAAGCCGATAGATTGTAGCTAAGATTGACCTTTAGGTATGCTGAGAATTAGATTTGAATAGATTGTAATATCGGATCTAAGAAACTCCATCGTAAGAAAGTAATAGAATAGTAGTTTAAAGCTTACAATATATTAAATAGTTCATGATAACTTGCGTGTTTGTATATTAATGATTTTATGGAATGTTTGTTGTTTACGAATACACCCTCTAATTATAATTCCCATGCTGGATTAGCTTTAGACATGAGGAAGATGAAAGCAAAACGAATAAAGAGGAAGATAAAACTAATGCTGTTGCCGCAAGTTCAGTCCCGTCTCTAGCTAATTACAACGGAGGAGATTTTACGAAAATATTCCTCGTTTTTCCGCAGTCTTTTTTATCTCACTGTAAGTTTTCCATCGCAGATTATCTCCTGTGAGGCTACTCGTAGTCTTTCACTCCAATTCGCCTGTTTTCCATTCATTCTGGCATTCCACATTTTCATGGGATTACATCCTCGCACCACTGTGCATCCATCCGCTAGTTTTTACATGATAAAAAGATTTCCACTTCGAAACTGGTCCAGAGGAGACCAATGAAGATACACCTCTCCAAATTCACCATCACCGTGCAAAATTTTCCATCAGAATTTCCTTCTGCAAACTCTCTGTCCGTGACTACTTAACTACAAGGGATGAAAATGTTCAGAAACGGTAGAAACACACCGTAGTGGAGATATCTCCAAATTTTATGATTCGTAAGGCACGATTTCAGTAGCTCATTCATGAGCAGGTGTAAATTTTCAAGATATCTTTCAAGGTGCATTTAAGTAATATGTTTCTTTACGTCATAGAATATGGTTTTAATTTGAAATTGCGAGAATTTTGAAACAAAAAACGAAACTTTTGCAATACGCCATTGTCTTAAACAACCCGCCTTATTGACGACCTGGTCGTTTGCTGACACCAAGATAATACATTTTCCTATAAGGAAATGTCAAAAATTTTCTGCGAATCAGGAAGCATCATTGAGAAATTTTAAAAATATTTTAATAAATAATGTTATTTTATTGCGAAGGAGTTCTTTGAAGATTTCAATATCAAAATAATGTGATATATATGCCTGTTTGCATGCTGATTGTTATTTTTAATTAGAGTACCTATTGAACTTAATATTATGATTCTACTTTTATGTATGATGTTACATGAGTTTTCTCTTTGAAAAATTAATATAATTTCTGTAACTTAATGGCTTTAATGGAATTGCAATTTTAGTTATAATATAACTGTTGTTATTTACTTAATGTAATTTAATTTTTTGTTGTGTGAGTTGTGATGCACTGTTTAAGGTAATCTTAGATTCCAAATAAGCAGAAACAGATTCTACTAACTTGGAAACAGTTTCTTCCTTCGTTACACTATTGATATTTACCGATGAAATATTATATTCTATACTGTAAATTGGGAATATAATGAAACTGAGTTATTAAAATATAGTTTTACCTCCACGAAAATATTTTTTAGAATTAAAATTTACGATTTATTCCTTTAAGAAGACTTAACATGTTATCAATAAAACATTATGATATTGATAACTTAACACTAATTATTAACGAGTTTAGGTTACTTTCTACTATGACCTATTCGTATATTTTTCGACAAAATAATTGAATTTTTATACTTCATTTCCTGATTCCGAGGTCAAAGGTACGCTTCTTTTTCTTTTAAAATGGCTTATCATCCGACTTCAGTCAAACCAAATAAGGTTTCCTTTTTGGCTTCCGAAAAATAATTCGGCGAATTTCGCCCTCAGAAATCAATAAATGAAAGCAATCAACCTAACTGGATTAGTTCGTCCAGTTCGCGTCGAATGTTGCGATCATTTTCGATGACACGTGCAGTCAACATCACTAACCGCGTCACATTGCATATCTACCATTTAGAAAAACGTCTATTTTTGATCCGCCCACAGATTCGCCAAATCCTTTAAATCTTCCCGATGGCGCTAACATTCGCATTTGGAGTTTGAACGTAATGCGGATATCGTTGCTTCTTTGGGAAACTCGTTTTGAAAAGATGGCGAAGCTGCGTACGGCCACCTGAGCTCCACTCGAGTGATATTTAAGAGGATTTCATATTGGATTACTTCCTGCTCGCCCAAGTTCTTTAATTACGGGACGAAAGACTGGAGAGAATGAAAAAACGGGAGTTCTAATTAATCAGCGGCACAAGTGATGGGAAATTTTAAAGTTGCGTTGTTATAAACGAGAGCTGCTCCTCACCGAGCTCTCGCAAAGTTTTACGACAAAATGTTTCATCGTCATAACTCCCAATTTTCATTGAATAATCTCGTTCTTTCTAGATGAGGCATGGATTGGTACTTTTCGTGCACATTAATTCATAGTGGATTTGCGCATGGCCTCACTTCTACGCTGGGTTGCGTTCGTTCGGCTTTACCACACGTTCGTTGAGATCAGCTGCGAATCCCACTTAATACTTTAAAGATGAAAAATATTTATTTTCGAATCCGCACTTCTGAGCATCTCGTCTTAAAATATTGAAGTCTCAAAATTTTTGCCAGTTAATCCATCCACCCCTTAAAATCTCTCGTGTTCCTGCTAACATTAATGATTGATGTGTGAAGTAATTTTATTTTTTTGTATTTACAGTTGTCCTTGATGTTTCAAAAGCATTTTTACCACTGGGTATCCTTACTTTTATTTTAAAGACAATCGTAATTTTTCGAATATTTTTTAGTATGTTTAAATACGAATAACCTTGTGATTTATATTATTTTTCTGAATAAATAATCAAAATTTAACATTTAATTTATTTTTATTTTACTTAACTTTAATTATAGTAAAGTATTTTAAATTTCCACGTTATAAATAGTTTTTCTATTCATCTTTTAGTTTGCACCACCAATAGATTCACGGAGGTTTTTCGTTTGTCTTTTGAGTTTGAGTTTTGTTTTTGAGTTTGTCTTTTCCTGCAGTGGAGTTTTTTATTCCTAGTATATTACCATAGGAATTTTTGTCATCGACAGCTCCTACTTAAGTTCTCCGTTAATTTTCATCTAACTAGAGACACGAATTAGGTGTTTAGTAACATAATTGACGAAAGATTAGACGGAAGAGGAGACAGGCCTAATCTCTCCTCATTAAAGATCTTATTTATTGCAATTTAAGTAGCTTCGTGAAAGAAAATTTAAATAGTTTTAACTTATTCCACGTACAGTATTGTCCCAGTGAGGAAGACTTGGGCGAACTACCTCACTCTTTATCTTTGCTATTCTTAATATCCAATCTAAGAAGCTTTCTATACACCATGGTGGGAGGGATGAGAATCTGCAAGCCTTAGAGTTGTTGGGCTTACAGAGATATTTCAATATTGTATATGAAGAAATTAATTCTTAGATGAGACATTCGATTCATAACTCGTAATCAATCGTAAGGATACGTATCACATTACCTCTTAAATACATCCTTTAACATCAAAAATTCTTTGGGAGGAGTTTATAATTTCTCATTATTAAACACCCAACACCACGTTTTTTGCGAAACAACATTAACCTTCATGTATTTATGTCTTTTCAGAAAACAAATTGCAGGGATGATAATTTCACATAAGAGCAATTGGAATATGTGGTGGAAAGAATGCATGGAAGAGGAAAGGACCAGCCATAAGAATTGCATGAGGGAGAAGTCATTGAGTTGACATGTGGCGCGATTTGTCAAGTAATAAAAGAAGAGGACCGAATGCAAAGGTTATTTTCCCTAAGGGTTCGAGATAAGGGAGTCGTCCCTTCCATTGCATGGGCAGAATGGATAATGGGTCCATCTCCAAATGTAGCAGATCCGGAGATATTTCACCCGACTGAGGTCTTTTAACAAACAACGGACAAACGAGAGTGAATTGGGTGGATGGAGCGACTAATCTGCATTACACTCCGCTGACACCTAGAGTGAAGGTTTAGGATGAAATTAAACTGCTTAAATGGTATTTAGAATTGTATAATACGAAATCGCTTATTGTACTCAATCTACGATGATTACAAAGAATTTATAATAACTACTATGTGGTGTAATAACAACTAAAATGTGGCTTAGTTAAAGTTCTTTATGTTTATTATAAACGGATTGTAATTAAAGAATAAGATTAACATTGTCAATTTAAAATGATAATATTTCATATCAGGAAATACGCGTGAAAAATATAACATGGTAAGGTAAAAGTCTAAGTAATATTTATGAGTATATAGTTTTTATTTATCAAAACGCAGAATAAATGAAATATATAATAAAGAATTGAATAAAAATAAGTAATTTTTAATAACTCAGTATTAAATAGCAAGGGTAGAGTCATCTTTTCGGATTCCATCTTTCTACGTTAAATATTACGTCAATTTCGAAAGATAATTTATCTACTCAAATAGAATTTCCACCGATAGACCATTCAACGGAAACATCCTTTAAAATCCAACCGGTTGAGGAACATGTGTAGCAAAAACACTAAAATATCTTAGCATAATCTAAGCAAAACAATATATTCCATACTGAAAGTAAAAGAAGCAAGTAATAGCTATCCCGTGATCTCTAAGATAAAAACTTTGGTCTAAATCAAACCGAAAAGCGAAAGCTGTCGGAGAATCTTTATCTAAATTTATTTTACGGAATTATCATCGTTTATATCTTCTCATCCGAGCTGGTGTGTAAGGCTAGAGAAGTAACAGAAATATTTTTCAATGGAATTTGGTTAAAAACGTTTGATAGTGACTAACTTTGACGAGATTCCGGAATATTTTATTTCTGTTTTTTCTTCGACATGGCCCAATTCAAGAATACTAGAGTGGAGAAATTTACTAGAGTAAACATATCTATGAAATTTCCCTTATTTATGCGACTAGTCTAGACTTTTTAAGTGGATCGCTCCTAATATAAAGTCATAAAGAAGATAAAGTCTGAGAGAAAAGGTAAATTCTACCTGCATCTCTTTTGTGAACGCTTTGACTCTAGAATCGAACCGTAGATTATTAATTACACGAATGGTTGCCTATATTTTGCTCTACTATGTGAAATCAATCCCTTTAATATTATAGACATCACCGATTTCATCACAATCAGTGTCTTACAGTTGTCACATAAAGAAATTAGAGAAGGCTTAAAGAAAAGCAGCTCGTTATATTTTGGGTAAAATCTTTCGAATTGGGAGTCCTGGAGAAGAAAAAATAAAGAGACTAGGTTTGTTTACTAGGTAATTGCTGACAATAAGGGATGGGAAGGTTTTTTAAAAAAATAATTGAAAGGCCAAACGTTTTAGGAAGAAGCAATAATCTCAAAATAAAACTTAGGCTGCAGAGAAATAATATCGCAAAGTACTCATTTTTAAATAGAGGCATAGAAGAGTGGAAAACGTTACCTGGATCACCCTTTAAGACCTTCCCTTGAACTTTAAATTCTTTCTAGAAGAAATGCGCTCTTATATCATAGCTGTAAAATATTTGTACTAGTTACATAGTTGGTATAATTTCAAAAGCAAAATGTGAGAGGAATCGGGGATTGCCTGGGGACGCCTGGGAATATTAATAACAGAACGATATGATTAGAGTATTGAATTTTGAAATTAATAATTACCGTACTGATTATTGTATAATGTCGGAAATTGTTAAATTAAGAATTTTATAATTAATCTAATCTATTGAAAATTATGAAACGCATTGAAACCAATGATTAAATGTGTATTGTGCGATTCCACTGCCACCAGACTTGTGTCTTACAGCGGCGAAAGTTTGTATATAAATAAATGAGCAATCCTGGATCTCGGATGGAAATCCCTTGAATAGTTTTTGCATGACAAACTCACTGACGTACTCCGTTAGTTTTATGTATGGATGAACCGATAACCCACTAAACTTTCCTTCGGTTACCCAGGGAGCTAGTTATCCTGAAGTTAGGAAGAAAATTCCTCCGCAAAGGAGCTTCTTCGTATCGAAGGGGCTTATTTACTTCGAATGGAAGGGCATTTGACTGTCCCCGGGGTTTTCCTGCCATTTCCTTTTATTATGTGAGGGACGTCATAACAATGAAAGGAGAGGCAATTTTGCTGCGACCTCAAGAAAGCAGTCGTGCTTATGCAGATACAAAGCACAATGGACTCCCACAAGACACCCTCGACCAAACCCAAGCGTGAATCTTCAGAATGAGGTTTCCGTAAAATTCTTATGTCCACTTTCTTGCCATGATAAACCAAGAGCAACAAATATTTCCATTAAAACATGATTCGGCGGTGGAACTGACTCGTTTTAATATGGGTTAATGTACATTCTTTAAGGAGAATTTTTATTGTTTCAATGACATATCGAACTGTATGTAGAACATATGGACCCTCTCACTACAAACATCATTTTACTCATTTATAAATCCAAAAAGTGTTAATATATAATTCTTAATTGACAGCATATAAGACGCACCCTCGTTTCAATAGGAAAAACTAATGACAAAAATTAATGGCTCTAAAGAAACTTACGGTTAGTCCGTTATTTTTGAATTTCTGTTTTTAGGCTACGTTTTATAAAATAATATATTCCAATCTATCAAGGCCGTTCGATATTTCCATTAATATTGCAGAAAGGATCAGAACGGAGAGAAGGACTAATCTTTGTATATAAGACGTGGGGTCATTTTATAGCCAAAAGTTTGAAAAAAGATGCGTCCTTAACAGTAGTGATTGAAAGTTCTTCAGTTTATCTTATATATTTAATTCTAATTCAATGCAAACTTTATTTGGGTGAAACGAGGAAGAGAAATTCCCATTTCCATTTAATCCTTATCAGAATGAAATGCTATATACATGAAATGGATTCAGACTTAAGTCAAGATCATGAACTACTAGTTGTCCCGTGCGAAAATCAATGTGAAAGGCCAAATAAAAATCCCACTGGCATAACCTGATGAATATGTATACGTTATACATTTTTAAAATTAATTGAATCTTCAGTAATTATTGAAGCATACTCAAAACTCCTTTGACTTGGGATCCTCGTAGGTACTTCATAAGGTTCTGCTTGAAAGTGTTGCTACAATTTTCTTTTCCTTTCTACCAGTAGGGGGTGCATGAAAAGGTTTTCTCTTGAGGCCCCAAAATACCTTGGACCGCTCCAGTTCCCAAGGGCCGAAGTTTCGAAGAATGTGTCACAATTGGCGACCAAAGAATGCTGAGAATACTTTAAGTAAATTTTCTGTTCTTTTTTATATTCTTCGATTCGACCAGTGGCTTAAATTACTTTTAGATGAGTACTCTAAAAGACACGCTTTAGCGTATGAGTATGACATGGGGTGTTTGCACGCTACAATATATTTCCTTTGTCGGTTTCTGCCTGTTTCCCTGAAGAAATATTACTTCTTGAAATGTATTGTCCTTTTTAATTTTCGAAAATAAATCCTACTTTGAAAAAATTAATCTCCATCTTTTTCTGTTTTAATATTTAAGGCACTTATTTGAAAATTAAAGAGTCAAAAAATACTTTCCTTAATGTTTTCTAGTGTAAAAAATACAAAAAATTATAAAATCCTGGTTAAAATGATGCCCTGCTTATAACATGGTTTTTACTCGCTTCCCTCATAAGCGTCTTAAACGGGTTTTCCATCTCAGTCCCTCGGCGCTTTTGGCAGCTGATGATGGAGGGGTCCAACCGGCCTCGGGGCTGAACACATTTCAGCAGGTAACATGGCTGTAACGCACTTGCTCACACGTATGTTCCTTTAGTTTTCAAGGGGTAATCACTTTCGCAAAACAAGACATGGGGACCGTTTCGTGTACACGAGCATTAACGCGATAAGCTCATACCTCCCGTATGAATACAATAATCTGTTGAGGTTAAGCATTGCGTTCTTAATCGCGAGGGAGCAATTTGTTTGGCCACCATAGGGAGCGCTTATAGGTGATCAAACACTCAAGGATCCCCTTCGGGAAGAGAAAAAATGAAAGATTAAAAGAGCCATTATTCACGCTCTCTCCCCTCGAATGAATGTCCCCCAACGCATCCATTGCCCATCCACCTTCATCAATATCCTTCTTACGACCATTTCAGATACCCTAATTCCCCTTCTTGTCATATACTGTCTTCGTGTCAGTGGTGGCTTACGGTATGCTGATCTACGTCCAGAGATATTTTAGAGGAGTAATTTCGGTAAATTGACGTCATTTTTCAAAAGAATGCATAACTATCCCAAGGAAAAACTTATGTGATGAGATTCTTACAGGAATGTGACTATTTTACTGTGACTTGAATCCGGATCTCTTACATGCCAGGCGGTTGGATAGCCGTGTTTAATTCTCAAAGAGAGCTTCATCTAATATTTACTGGGAGCTATATATGCTTAAAAGCCTTAAAGGTCTTTATTTAAGGTTAGATTGAGACTAAAGCGTCTCTTCTTTCATCTAACCTGTTGTCATTCGTATTCATAAAAGATAAATGTTATAAAAATTAATAGAAATAGAATGGAAAAACTTTAGAAAGAGTGGGTGTAAAATAACCGAAGGTATAATCATAAAAGCAAATATTCACTGCAGGAAAACACCTAGACAGAAGGGGCGTGTGAAATATCTCCGCAAACTTACTGATAGTACAATATAAAAGATGTAATGGGAAACTGTGTATAAGATGGAAAGCATAAAAGTAAATAATATAACAAAATATATAAAATGAAATCAATAAATGGACACATTGAAATTATTCAATTATAAAAAGAAAACAATATACATGAAAAATAAAGAAGCATTTAAAAATTAGTACAAGAATGTAACTTATACCTTCTGCTGAAACTTGCAAGCCAAAAATGAGTTTTTTTTCCTGTGTGAAAATGTTCCTATGACTTTAATACCGGTCATCGGTAAAACACACCCGAAGAGCCTCAAAGAGCATTTAAGAGAAAGAACAGAAATAAGTACGCTAAGGAGGATCTTTGTCTGCTTTGGGAATCGGAGAGGAATTCTGTTGAGCATTGATCGGGAAGACTCTCAACGAGGAACGGCCTTTTAAACAGGGATGAGTGATTGAATCTTTAAATCCCTCTTAAAAAGAGTAATAGGGGATTGTATATTTTAATAGAAGCGTATAGATATCAAAGTAATCAAGACATTAAAGTGTCTCACATAGTATTTTTTATTTTGTTAAGTTATTTTTACTCGTCCTTATTTCTGGAATACACTAATACCGGAATGTTCTTTTTAAAAATTTCATTATTAGACTTTATAAACCTTGCTGTTTGATAAGACCGCTCGCTTTCATTTTGATTAGGAACCATGCAATAAGCTGTTATATGCAAAACTATATTTATCCACGGCACATTCTGGGCTGAGAATTTACAGGCATACCAACGTAATTTAATTTCTGATTTTCTGTTAAACATATAACATTTTATGTGGAAATGGGATCTCAGTCAAAATAAAACGCTTATTCTTGAAATTTTGACAACGCAAGGTTATTAGGAATTTCATCCTGACAACGTTATGATGCTTCTCTCAGATATCTAAGCAAACGGAAAATCAGCAGATGCTAGATAATTTTCAACTCACTCTACAACTAAAATGTATTCTCAGCAACTATAGCAGCAGTTCATCAGCTGAAAATAAATGATGATACAAAACTGTTGAAAATTAACCTTTGTAAGCACTTGCTGTTAAGTTTTCACTCTGATGCAGAACTTATAGCGCAAAAAAATTTAAAACGCTTCACAATTAGTAGGTCGAAAACTCTCCGAAACAACCTAAACAGTGTTTTTCCTACAAATTTAAGCAAAATATATGACTTCCATTACATTAAATTACTCATATCCTACGTATATCACTAATCCTTATTTCTCTAACATTATTTTATATAAATGATTCCAATGAATGCATTTTTATTCAAAAGATCTAATTTAAAATTTTAACTCGTTGATACGTTTAATTTTTCCACTCAAATAAGGAATTATGGATACTTTTTAACATCTATGGATTTATTACTTTATAATCGATTTCTATGTTTGTGTAGTGAAATTATTAAGCAACGTGCATTCCATTGTTAACACATCTGATTACAGTAGCAATGATTGTATACGTTTGATTGTAGTAACAATGAAATACAGTATTACTACTAGGAGTATTTCATTGTTATTGCATACCACTAGGATTATTTCATGAAATACTAGGAGTATTTCGTTGTCACTACAATCACCATATACGTATCATTCAATTTTAATTAATTGCGGGGACCCCAAAAAAGTTGGAATTGGTTTCACCTCAAATTGGTGTAAATACGTAGTCATTGTAGAGCGTTTAGTCACCATTTATGAATTTACATCAGGATTAACTTATTCCATGATTGCATCTGTTCTGTGGGGATAGCAACAGCTGCAGCCACATGCGACTGCTCTCATCAAATACCCTCTTTTTTCCCTCAGCGATTACTCACTCTCCTCTGACGCTTTTTTCATCACCCAAAGAACAACGTGATAAATTTACCCACGGTGTGTTAATCAGTCCGAGTTATGGTAATAGACAAGCTGATATTTCTGCCGATCGAAGGAATGAAGAGATCCATTTTAACTCAGCAGCTTCGAGAGGCTGAGAATCCTCGCTTCATGCACGATGCATGGCTGTACTTAGCTGGGATTTAAACCGAAATATTTTGTTCCTGTTATTCTTCGGTTCAATGAATTCCGTTTCGGTTCTGGTTTATGCGCGTCAGAAACCATCGAACTGTTTTTTTTCTAGTTCTAGTTTAGTTCTAGAACTAGTTTTTATATTAACCTTGGATCTTAGAAAAATAATTTTAATTGAATGTTAGAGTGAACCTGCTGATATAAAAAATAAAATCAAAGAATAAAAGTGGCAATAAAGCATTTCCTACATTTCATTAATAAATTTTACTATGGAAGTACTTCCGCTTCATTCCCATTGTATTGGTCTTCCACGAGATAACGCCTTCCTATAGTGAGTCATTGGCCATCAAATAATAAATTGAGTTATTAACAATTAAATGTTAAGGTTACAGGAAAAAGGTAACTTTGAACTTGGTCACAGTTCGAATCCCGTTCTTGTCAGACTGTTAACTGTCCGTTTCCCTCTTTGGAAGCTGATTAATTGGATGGAAGTCAATTTTGCGTATGACTGTGTATGTATATGTAAGTAAGCTCCTCAGATTATGAGATTTATGCCAAAGCGTAAAGATTACAAAAATGTAACACTTGTTAGTTAAATATAAAGAAAACAAATTCATGGAGGAGACAGTATTTATTTTGCGATCCCACTGTGGTATCAAAAAATGAGCTCAAGGAGAAAAGGATGGAACGACGACAAACGTTACGAAAATTTATTTCCACAATGATTTATATTAGAAATGAACTAAGTAGTAACTGATGTATATTTACTAACAACTACTGATATAAATTAGGCCTTGTTCATAAGAACTTATAGTCACACTTAGTTAAGACGATAATAGTAAAAAGTTCACAAAAAAGAAGTAAACTCTAAACTAACAGTCTCTTGCGAATTTTTTTGTTAGTAATATATTCAAATATAGACTTGACTAAATAAAGTATACAGTTGGATCTATGGAGTGAGTAGAAAGATATTTACTTTTATTATTCATAGATTGGTATGCTTGATGAAAATGAAGGGGATTTACAGCATGCACTACCAAAATTCGTGAAATATATCTCTCAGAATATATGGGCATCTTCCAATGCAATTTCATCCACTCTTTCTCATCATTCATAATTCTACTACTTTTACATGTTGGCATCGCCCATCGGGGAGCAATGTATTATAACTATATTTTGAAATTTCCTTGCGAGTACTAACATATCATGTGGGTCGTACAAGATCCTACTAGTTTCGAAGCTAATTTCCGCATATTGAAGATTTATCGACGTAGCATCGACGTAGAGCAATTTATCTATTTTTGCGAAATTTCCCCGAAGCTGTTTACGAGTCGCAAATCATTTCGCAAACAATAGGGAAGAGACGGACGCAGCAAATTCGGCGTAAAATTCGATTAAAACTGAGGAAGTGAACTCCGAAGAGAATTGGCCGAGAAGAAAGAAATAATTCAGATCTTGGAAAGTTTGACAGAAAGATAAATCTCAAATCGTCTGATTCGTATTGCAGAAGTATTTTCGATTTGCAATCTAAGTAATATTTTCAAACAGAACTCATCTTTGGAGTAGAATAGCGAATCTAGCAAGAAAGTAACTAAGTTAAGGAATGAAGGATTATTCATGCGGTTCGGCCTTATTTCCCGGAGATATACTTCAGCGTCTATTTTTCAACTGATTTCCGTATGAAAAATTTTGTACGAGTTTGAAAACATGCAGAAACTTCAAGAGTTTGATGATAGAGGATTGAATTTCCCATTGAAATTCAAAGAAGTGTGAATCAATCATATCAATTGATATTATACGCAAAGTTGTGAGGCGGATGATGACAATATTTTCGGGCTGAACATAAAAATACATTGAAAAAAGTGTAAATTCTTTAAACTGTATTAATGAAATAGAGTGCGCTCACCTCCTACCACACTCCCAAAAGGGTTACGTATGTAGATATACGAATAATTAAATAAGATAAAAGTACCCAATTAATTAATTCCAAAAGTAGGGGAGGGGAATTGCTTTTTCAAATAATCGATGATATATGAAGAAATGAGACGAAATGAGAACTGAAGTGAACGTTATTTGCATCTTAGAGAAGGAAATATACGAAAAATATAATATTTTTTACGAATACCGATATATTTATGTAATAATGCATCATTAAAATAAACAATTGCGTAACCAAGTAAAGAATTGCTTTATTAAAACAAGCAGGCTATGGAAACTTCTTAGCTTCTTCTTATTGAAGCTTCATAGCAAACCTGAAACTTAATTTTCCAGAAAAAATTTTCCGTAAACAGGATACGAACCAATGAGAGGGCTTTTGGATTAATCTTTGGAAATTTGGAACATTTCGAACTTGGAACCAGAGACTCTAACCACTCGGCCATTCTGAAGATGATGAGTGAGCGTGGTAATAATTCAATAAAAAGGTTGTTTGAGGAAACTACTGCATCCTAGATAATGACAGATAAATGAAATATAGGTTTGAATTAATCCCTGACACGTTTGACGGGGTGCTTTTACATTTAACAGATCTATGCGATAATAGTGATACACTTTACTATAAATTAAATTGACTTACATCATTTTGACGGGGGAATTCAATAGCATATTGATAATAATAAACATAAATAATATCAGACTTCTCTCTTGCTAGGAAGAGTAGTTCATTATTCTTTGAATCAGTTTCTTAATACATCTCTCATTGGTAGTGCACGTCTTTAAGATTTTAAAACGTGTATCAATAATCAAATATTTTTTTAAAAACTTGTATCTTATATTCTGCGAAGCATTATATAGGTGAAAATAACTATGTATGATTTAGTGATGTTACCCTAGAATTTTCACTTGTTTATAGTCACAAATAAACTATACGTAACAATAATGGAACCCTTAGAATAGCACTTTATTAAACTCATGACTTGGAGGCTTATTTACGCAAAAAATCATGTCTATAGAGATTTATAATGCTTATTAGTATCAAGTCCCAAGTCCAAGATGTCGATTCCACGACACCATCATCCAGAATTCATTCAATAATCCATAATACCAGAATAGTTCTATTTTTATTTCCATGACTACAAGAAAGCTTTCGTCCAATGTAAGTACCAGGATAGACTATGGAAAAGTGGGACGGCCCGGCCTTAATCGGAACGTCTGGTCACCTAGCGCAAATTCGATTTAAATGCACAGACTTCTATGGCTGGTAAATGAAACCCCAGGAGTAAAATAAAAATAAAACAAAATCACGTCTTAAGTAAGTCATCTTTCGAATGGGATCGATTGATAATTTCACACATGGTCGAGAAATATATAAATGTAAGATCGATTATGAATCCTTCGTCAGCCACTGCAAGTGAGAAGGAGTTTGAAGTCAAATTCTCCTCAAGAACGACTGAAAAGGATGAGAGGTGAAGATTACACTTGGAGTCAACCCAAATCATCCTGCGTAGCTGTTTTGCTATGCAACACGTAACGCATCCTCTGGGATTTCTTTCGAGGTGCTTCGAGATACAAGCGCCGTAGGATATCGCTGATGGCAAACTAAAGGGGAATGAAAAATACTAGCATTGCTTCGGGGATATGGATTGCAAATTACAATTATAAACAAGATTGATTCATATCTCCTTCAAGCAAACAGTTGTCTGCTCCACGATCAAACCCACATCTATTGCATTCCTGAGTATAGTAAGCACTGTTTTTAATGTGACCTAAAATCTGTCTTATTGGCCGAAGATAAGAACTACAGATAGTTATTTGCTGTACGTAAAGTTGCAAGATGAAAGAAACCTCACACATGGAAACGGAATAGAAAACATTTCCTATAAAATTTTGTATCCAAACTTTTCCAGCTTGAAATAAATTTTCAGAGATATTGTTATGCTTTGGTAAGGAATAAATAGGTGCTCTAATATCTGTTTTCCACATAGAAAAAATATCTCTGAATGTCTATTCTACAAGGAAAACCGCTCAAGTCTTATGAATAAAATGAAGAGAAATATCTGTTTTCAACAAGTATTTATTTTATATTTACAAATACTAATTTTTGAAACAAAAATCTAACATGTTGTCAATTCTGTTTAGAGACAGTTTCAAAAATGTTTGAATCTTCTGTATTATTCTCTTACAGTGAATTTCTGAATGCATAATTTCTCCATTTACTTATCTAAATTACTAAATAACGAAAGATAGAAAATTTGTACCTGAAACATATTGCATAGCGTGTTTCTACATGAAAATGCCATTGTACACATGCCTACTAAGCAGGCCGTTTAATCCACCTGCCGCTTGATACGAAACCGGTGAAGAAGACTTGTACTTTATAGGTAATGACACGTCTAAGGAAACAGGGATATCACGCAGAAGCCATTATGAAGTACAAAACAGAAGTAAGAGATACGTACGTTAGATATGAATACGTAATGGAATAAAAAGCAGAATCCATGACAAAAAGTCTGAAGATGCAAAAAAATAGGAATTTAGATCACTGGGAGACAAGAGATGAACTGAAGAAAGTAGAGTAGTATGCAGAAGGAACTTTGTGGAGAAATATATTCGATTTGGTCTTTTTTCTCTCCGTAGAAAACTTTTCAATGAAGTAGCGGTGGGATTGTTGACTTTTAATCCGAGGAGGATGGGAAATTTAATTACGTGCCTTCGAATCCAGAAATGAATGTCTTCTAGACGACAGCGGTGGGTATTATCAACGCGAAGGAAGTAATTACATGATCCCGACATCACGAATCTCATTTCGCCGCTGAAATATAAGAGCAAAGGAAGATGTTGCGGAGGCAAATGTCTGACATCAAACCACAGAAAGGAAAGATCTTATCCATGCGCGTCTTAGTCAAAAGCGTGACGCTCATAGCAAAAGATATAGGGCATTGATATTACGAATGTTACTAATGAAAATAGAGATACTAGTCATCAGGGACTCCTGGATACCCAAGTGGGTAACGCGTTCGCCTTTGGTGAAAGAGTTCCCGAATTCGATTCCTGGCGCTCATGAACAAAATAACCTCAGCTGCCAAAAAGAATATTGCGGATTATAACTACTAGGAGCATTAAAATTGGGATCATCATCATAGGTCATTCAATCCGCAGATTGGTTGACTGCAGCCCTCCATTCCTCTCTCTCTAGTCCTAACTTTACTACATCCTGATATCTCTTCTTTCCTTTTCTATCTTTAGTTGGCTAATAAAATTGGGATACGGCTATGAAAAATGAAGGTTTATCTCGATTGGCTCTGATCAGCGAATCTGCTCAATTTACTTTCATTATTCTTCTGCAACACCACAAGTTCATTGCTTCTAATCGTCAATCAAGTGAGTATCGGTCGATCGAGTTACAAGTATGAAAGGCCTGTACTTGGTTGATTTCAACGCACGGATTGACAGCGTCCTCTGCTAGCGATATATAATGGGTTGGGTTGAATTGATCATTAGTGACACTGTCCGTCCAAATCCCTGATAAAAGAGTGTTGCTGGTTAACGAATCAACTCCAGAAAAACAAGTTCGTAGAAATTGGACAGATTCAACGAAAACGAAAATGTCGAGGAAATTGAATATGGAAAAATCACAGAAAATATTCAAGAGGGACATTGAAATTCTTAATATCAAAGATCAAGCAGAGGTCAAAGATATTGCTGATGAGAAGATTGACACGGGAGCATTGATACAAGAGATACAAATGAAAAGGGAAATTGAAGAATTTCTTCTAGGTAAGACGACTCAAAGAATTGAAATCTATCATTTAGTATAATAATGGATGGCAATGTGTAATATAAGAAGGAGTAATGGATGGGACAAATAGAACTTAGAATAACATCCTGGGCAGATGATGCTGTATTCATCATTTAGATGACCTACTGATTCCGCTAGACTATTTCAAAATTTCAGCGATTCAGATTAATATGACAGTAGCTTGAGAGAAATTGAAACTTAAGTTATCTCAGTAAACTGAATCAGATATTTATTAGATGTAGAAGAAGAATAATATGTGAGAGAACAAGTATTGGAAATAAAATACCTCGGATTTTAGCTGTCGAGCCTTGGGGACTCAGAAAAGGAGATTCTTGAATAAATTATGAAAGCAAATAGAGGAGAGAGATATATAAAGATGAAGAAATGCACAAATACGAAGGCAGGCTAAGGCAAGAATACCTGAAGCTGAGGTAAGATCTGCAATAACATACAAAAGGGATTGGCTAGGGTCTATACACATAACAACGAGGGTAAGAAACGTAAACGCTTCGTTTCCATGGTGACAAAAGCTTAATGTGTAACGAGTATTTTGTGAAGACAAAGATAGGAAACTCCAGCAGAAGACTGAAATATTTTAGGTCAAAAATTTTTTAGGTCAAAAAGGTTTTCCGAAAAATAGAGAATGTACCTAAGTTCCACAGGATTGCAGCCATAAGTTGAAGAGAACAATTTTTACACTCAAAGTTGTGAGCTAAAGATTCGCATTCTTTAAGGAAATTGAATAAACATAGTATCGCATTGTGTTTTATTAAGTTTAAACACGAATGAGCACCGTTAAGTAAGTATGTAATAATTTAATTGATGGAGTAATTATTATATTAGTATGTGTATGTGACTTAATGAATGTCGCATTACTTTAATTGAAGAGGTACCAGGATGATTTATTGCATTTTTATTGAGATATACCTACAAACTTCCTAGTTTAACCTTAGTATTTGATCATGAGACATTTATGTGCGTGTTTGAAAGTTTTATTGCATCAATACATTTGATCTTAATTTGTACTAATTCTCCAAAATAGTCTTTCAAATTATGTCAAGGAAAAAAATATTTCAGAAAAAATATAGGCCGAATTATTTGCTAAAACAACATTTATCATAATTACTCGCTACTTTCACGGAGAAAGGGGAAATCCATTGCTGACTAGCAGAGCATTAGTGAAAGGCAGATGTATGTGCATGGAATGGAGCCAAAGCTATCCGTATCCAAGAGAAAACAATTGGCGAACGAAATAAGCAACATGAATTGAATGGAATCTATTTCAACGAGGCTGAAGAGAGGGCTATCCATCAACAATTAGATCGTGGGCAATCAAAAGCGGAAAAGGTCAAGAGGATTAAGGATTTAACCGGACACTACGTAAATGTAGTAAACTAATAGAGGAAGCAATAAAGTCATCATGATGTTTATCAGTGCAGGAAGAGGAAAAGGGAAACGTTTTCGGAGAAGATTGAATTTTCAGCAACAATTGGAGAAAAATTTCTTTTACTTTGAATCTCATACAACCATAATATTCAATGAAATTTTATTAGGGTAAGCTTTATCCTTCACACTTCCATCTTTAGCTTTAAATTCTAAAATAAAGAAAATTGAAGACGTTTTTTTAATTATGGATTTAAAATCTCTACGATAGCCGTGATTTTTGTATATGGATTAGCGTCTAGGACATACAAAAATAAATCCGGGATCGCAGACCTAAAAATGACAAAAATGATTCATTTGTGTGACCAGATAATTTTTCATACCTTAGGAATTACCCAGAGATTCCTAATCCTATCGACAAGTGGGAGGGTTATTCAGATCTCTAATTAAATTCTAACATTATTTATATTTACAAGACATCGGAATGTGAATAAGTAGTGAGCTATATTATTATAGGCTTCATAATTAATACTATTGAGTTCCGTCATTATGGACGGGGGTGTTGACTAGTACATATAGATCCATCAACGTGCTTACTGAGAGATACAATCAGCAAGGTAATGCAAGAAATTCGATCTCCATCACTCGTCCATAAACTTTGTGAAAAAATCCAGGAAACAGCGTTGGCGGGTCAAAAGTGAGTTTGACTGAGAATGGAAAGAAAGCAAATGGGATAGCGCGGCAGAATAAACGGATAAGACTTGGAAAAGCCTCATGAATGATAAATGAAAAAGGCAAACAGCGAGCAGTTTCCATTAAAAGTGCTTAGCCAACGTAAACTAATCAATCAATCTTTTCGAAGTAAAAAACTTGGGAAGTTGCGCGAAGGTACCGCCGATCCGCCCAGAATTGATTAAGAGCGCCTCAATTATGAATTTCCTCATGAATATGCTCCCACCAGCATAAAAGATAATTAAACATGCATTTAGAAAGAGTTAATGGAGCGAGTTTTAGGTGAAAATCCAATGTTTCTCGGTAATTTTCATTCTCTGGGTATAAATACATTAAGAAGTAATTATATATAACGCAAGCAACATAACGTATATATAAAGCATACATAGATTTTTATATGTGTGTATTTATGTATCTAGAGACGGCCTCCGACTTGCAAATGACCTACATTGTTTTAATTCTTGGGTGTGTAACCAACATCGCATAAGATGTTGCGGGTACCCAAAACCCACTCTTCCTGAATTTTTAAATATTTATGCATTTGAAGTCGTTTCTCTGGCAAATTATTGGGGTAGATAGATATTAATTCGAATTTTATTCCTAATAGAATAATTTTGAAGGTCTTATACTCTGTAAATGAGGCCTTGACTGTAAATTTTTCAAGAGTGAGGGTCAGACATTTCGACAAAATAGGTAAGACTATTTTAAGGAGATGATATAATAAATTCTTAAAATTATAATGATGGATGACGTGATTAATATTGATAAGTAAGGTAGTTTCAAAAAAAGGAATGATGGGAACAAAAGAAAATTGTTTTATACAGAAAAGTAGTGAGAAATACGAGAACGTGCATTGAAAACCTAACAGAGGTTTTCATTTTTATCATCGAATGTTTTTTCCATTCAAAATTGTGAAGGCTTTCATAAAATGCAAGTTTTTTTGTGAAAATCCAAAGGTAAATTAAGTAAATGTTTACGTTGCTATTAAACAAAATTTTGGTTGTTACAACAGTGACTCCGTCGCTCAAAGTATTCCATTTTGTTTAAAATGGTAGCTGAACGGTGACAACAATAACGGTGTTGTCGGTATTTACCGAGTGGATTTAAAAATATTCCAAAAATTTTTATATAAACGATATTTTGGCAGCAAAATGCAAAAAAATATGATAATAAATGGTATTAAAGTTTTAATCGTTTTATACAATTAGGAAGATGGACATGAGTATGGATTCAAGTATTTTAATGATTCAAATAATTCAAGACATAGGAATAAAAGACGAGTACTTTAAAAAACTGACAACTGCGCGTTGCCTCGTGGAAACATATCATTGCTTCCACGGTTTCGGGGTTACCGACCTTCTAGGAATCACCCACTGCTCATTTCTATAGTCATACTAACATTCTCAGGGATTAAACGTAGAATCAATTACACCATATTTAGAATTAATCATAAACCGACTGTGAATTTTAAACGATTTTAATGAAAAATAAGTCGGATAGCGGGAATTCGTACAAAACCCAACGAAATATAAAGACTTTCCAGAGAAACTTCACTACTCCACCAGTTTTATTAGCGTTAACACAAAAGATACCAACATACTAATTATTTATATCTGACAAAAAAATTTTTCCTTTGATTGTGCTCATAACATACCCTGAAACAAAGGCTCTCTATATATTGAAATATCCCTTGTTATTATATATGACACCTTTGAAATCACCCACTCGAACTGGAAAATACGTGTAAAAAGCAGAACAAGTACAAATATAACGGATTCCCAATGCCCGATGCTCAGTTGGGGGAATTACTGAACGTAACTCAAAAGCAGGTTAGCTTTAACATATATTAACACAGGATGTGGGTGGCTGCAGGTAAAGTGGGCTCAGCACACTCGATTAATGTGTTAACGAACGCTTTAAGTACGGCCGAAAGGGGGAGCGAAGTTTATTCATAAATATGAGCACCATATATTTGACGGATTCATCAATAATTCCCCGGAATATGGATTCCTCCCCTAAAATCATCAACTACAGATCCACACACATGGAAATGTTAAATAACAACTTCTCTCTGTTTTAGGAAAACGCGCAGCCCTTTAATCGGAAGCGAAATTAAATTAAAAAGAAACAAAAATTGATTGGTTAATACTTGAACACTTTGGAATTTATCATCAAATGAACTCGTTCATACTTAATCAAGCGAAAACTGCTCTTTTATTCAGCGTGTTTACTCTGCTCTCTGGCGGGAAAAAAAGAAAACACAGATGAAATAATAGTTTGAACAAAGGCAATGAGGGAGCGAATATTGGAACAACATTATCAGTTATTGACTTTTGGGGGAAAAGTAAACGCGAGAAATTTTTAATAAAGAAAGAAAAAAAATCGACATTTTCGCTTTTCGAAGCGGCGCGTGATTTGCTGTTCTTTTTTTTATCTCTCGGGTGCTTTTTTAACCTCTGCTTAATGCCGAAGCATTACTTATTTGCGTTCAATTAAAGGCTGCAGAACAACGAGAAGTGAGACGGCGAAAATTAAATATTTGCTGGTTTACCTTTGGATAGAACGTGTCCTCCTGCTGCAAATTCGGCCTCGGATCAGACTGAAGCGATTTTGGGATCAGTTTGGCTGCGTTGTTTCCTGAAATAGATTCAGAATGACTCTATTTCAATGCTTTGCAAAAATTGAAAAATGGTAACGATAGAAGCATTGCTCTTAGAAAGAAGTACACGTCTAGACGTCTACCTACATATTCCGAGTGGATAAATAACGTTTTGATCAGGGTGAGACTTGTAAGCCTTCTCTCCCATCAAACCCATGGTCAATGTGAGATAAATCCAACTCCAGGGAATTCCAATCTGTATCCCGCGGCACAAAATTATATCACTAGAGAGTAATAGTAATGCCAAACAATGATGAATGAGTAATATCTTACAAATAATAGAGTTGTAACGTAAAATATTGGAGAAGTAATAAGTGTACCGTAAGTAACAAAATTAAAGTTACCGATAGTGTCGATGAGAAATTTCCCATAATTGAGAAATGTTTTTCAAATTTTTCTGTAGCTTAAGTTTGCGAAAAGGTGAATAGGTCAATACGAACCGTTGATGCTTGCAAATTTCAACTGTTCTGTACCATTATTGGTTATTTTTTGGAGAGCTTTTGTAGATACGTTAAATAAATGGTAAGTCTTAGATTAATGAGGAAAATTTTGGTTTTCCTTTGGCTAGGATTTCTGGGTGAATATACCTTGTGCTTAACTTTTGTAAATGTCATGTCCCAATAACGTCTAAAATGTAAAAGTTATGAGAAAGAGTATTTTCAGTGATCACGATTTCAAAATTTAAGATTTTATGCACACATTGCATGAAAAACAAGAAACTCGGTAGTTAACGAATAAGAGGTCTTAAAAAATCTACAATCGCCGACATATGGATGACTGCAGGGTATCAGTTCCTCGAAAGGATCACGGAAGACACTCGTAGGCCGCGGCCTCCGACTGTCAGCATGCTTACGAAAAGTCAAGCCTAATCAGCTTATGATTTAAAATCAGGACATTTTGCCCCTGTATCATAGGCTAATGCTCATGTATCATACACCATTGCTACGCGGGTTGTCTACGCACGCGGAGTGTCTTTTAAATTACATTGCACGAAAAGTGTTATTTGTCGGGGCAATGTAATATCAGAACAAATGATCTAATGCCAGATTGAAAATGACATTCATGTTCAAAAAGGAGAATATTTACTTAAAAGAGGACAATAAAAAAAATTTGCCTCAATTTTTCATTTTACATTACCGAGGTAAACAGTGATAAAAATGTCGGAAATATGTGTTTTCACGCTTTTTGCGTATTTTAATATCGCAACTCCGCATCACGTTTCATTTATTTGTGATTCAGGAATATTTTCCCTAATTTGATGCACAATTTAGGTCAAACATATGTACAAATCGTCCGCAATTTATATTTCAATGACATGAAACTATCCGAGCATATTTTTCAATATGCACATCAAAATCCAAAAACAGGTTTTATTTAATTGCTTCGTGAATGAGGAAGCACGTGTTTTCGTATACTAAAATTTAATATTTCCTGTTTGTTGGAAGCAGAATTATGGGGGTCGCTTTATTAGCTCATCCTTGATATACGCGGGAAAAAGCTACTTTCAGGATATTAAAATACTTATTTAAGCAAAATCAATCACTATTTATAAATAATTTACAACACTCTATTTCAATATGTAAGATTTTACCACAATATTAGAAAAAAAATTATTTCTATTCTCCTATATGGAAAGAGCCATTTTCAATTGATCAAAATTATAAACAACAGAATTATATCATTACTACGAATGCATATAATCATGATTACATATCAACTACATGAAAAACTACGCGTACATCTAAATCATATGTAAATACGTAAGTAAAATTTAGATGTCGCAAAAGATGGCAAGAAAGCTCCGATATATTAGTATTCTCCACTAAATGACAGACAGCCCTGGTGTACGAACATTTCAAAATATATGTATTAAAAAGGAAATATTTGTTTACCATAGTTACATATATTGTATTTATTAAAAATTAAAAAACATTTATGTGTTCTAAATTATTTATTTAATTACTGTTTTGCTATTCCCCAATATTTTAGCTTCTTTAACACGTTTTTCATCTAGTAAAATAATAACACAATACCTTTATAATTTTCTTTTATATATTTTCAGTATTTCTTCTATTTTACACATTTAGTTGCCTAAAGTTTTTGTGAATCATAATTTCCATCTTAGGTTAACTTTTTAATTAAAATTATTTCTTTTTGTGATAATTTTTTGTAGTTTATTTTTACAGTTTTAAGCTTTCGCGAGTTAGGCCTTTTCCGTAAAATTTAGCTTTTAAATTTAATATTTGTAGGTTTTACAAAATGTTCATACTTCCCCTCTTGCGGGTGTTATTCTGCCATGAGGTATTCCTAATCACTAAATTATGTATTTAAGCCCATGAATAGTTTTATTCTGTGCACATTTTCTAATTTTATATCTTTCAATTTTTATGTTCTAGATGTGAGAAGAGACTTCTGAATTCTGAATAAAAGCATTTTATTACTATCATTGATACAAAACAGTATTTTTGCTTGTCGGGAGCAGTAATACAATTTGTCTGCCCTTAAGGTATTTGAGTTTATAATGACCTTAAATTCCCAAAATCTTGCCTCAAAAACAAAGGACAGCACGTGCTCTGGGTAAGAAAAGAAAGGTAACATTTAGGAAACGACGTCGGATCACGAGCATTGGAAAGCGGATTAAGTTGGTAGCAATCTAAAAGTTGTTCCTGATCCGTGTTATAGAGAGATGGAAGGTCACCAAGAAGGAGGTCACTGGGGTCATCTGTTCGAGGATTTCCCAGAGTAAACCGCGCCACAGAAAAAAGCCCTCTTTTATTTCTCTTTGGGTGTGGGAGAGAGGGTCCACCTGGGGCCTTAAGTCTGCGCCGTGTGTTTGTACAGGGCCTCCATTTGCATAGTATCGCTATTCCCTACTTAGACCGAAGGAAAGAGGAATTTAGAGGCGTCGCTGGTATTCTTTCTGAAAAGTGATTGGGGAGAATAGAGGATGAGGTGCATTGCCAAGTGCAATTGGGTGATTTCAATAAAATTACAAGCGCAAACGGTATAATTCTACATAGAATTCTTATGGCCTTACATAATTATCACCGTTTTGTATATATTTATATATTTTTTATGATGTAACTCGAGTTATGGAAGAATTTTTTAAAAAATTCCCTCACTTCCCGATGAAATGATATTATACAATTTAGAGAATTATCAGAGATTCAATGACATAATAAATATAAATATTTTTCTACTACCGAAAGTATCTTAAGTCTGACTCTAGACGACACAAAAATCCTCTCATAGGAAATGCAAGTAAAATTCATTTTGAGAGATAGCTTTTTTCCTGAAGGAAAACGTCCATTAGGATAAGAAGCATATTAGGAAATACGATATTATAAGAATATAAACATAGTTTCACTTATCAAGATATGGAGTATAAACATAATTTCACCAATGTTATCGGAGTAAACAAGGTAAGAAAGAATTTTTCCAGCAAGGTTTCCTCATATATTCCTCTCATTAAATATATATTTCTCTCCTGTTCTCTACGAATAAATCAATAAAAACTGTCGATGATTATAATAATTGTAGATCACAATTAAGGGAACACGACTTTACGTATCCTACGGTAATACTATACTGCTAATTTGAACTAAAAATTAATGAATTGTACTTATAACTCTTTAAAATTATCTCACCAGGTAAGAGGAGGAAAAGTAAAAAAAACCTTTCTCGGGCACAGAGGGAGTAAGGAGATCACCCTGAGATGAGTAGATTAAAATGATGTAAGACAACTTACCTGTTAACTTGAAGACATTCATTACCTCGCTCAAGTTTCATAAGGAATCGATACCTTTCAACTCCGTGTTGCGACCTTTAATGCATTTCTTTCTCTAGTACTGTATAAGTCAATTTTAATTTACATTTTTCCATCCATCTCCAATCAACTCAGCTCAGCTTAGGAAGACCATTAGGAATATCATTACGACTCCCAGAGGTTGATATCAATGTAATAAGGAAAGTTAGTGTGTTACACGTGGCAAGAGAGAGTAACTGATTCCTTATGAAACTCTAAAGAGATAATGAGCGTCTCCAAGTTTACAGATAAGTAGCTTTGATCTATTCATCCTCGCTCCTCCTCACTTATGAGGATACATTTAATGAAATACAGTGCTTATAATGGTAATAATAATGACAGAAATACCTACAAAAGAATTCAGGCACACAAAAAACGTCCAACTTAGACTCCCTCCCTTTGAGCTTCACGCTAGGTTGGTTATATTTATTCATATATATGCAATGTTACATATGTTTTTAATCAGCTGTGTAAGATTATATACAAATTTTACTCGTAAAAACCATAAAAATGTAAAGCATCGTAAACGTTCCCACTAATGACACAATACAGTTTAATACACGGTTTTCTTTGGCTAAACAAAAATTACTGCATTAGAAATTCAGCCATTCACTCATAAGACGGATTTTTTTCTTCTCTAGATTCACTGAAACCATCTGTAGCAAATATCCTTCGTTTGACCGAAAATTCTTTACAGTAATCTTCCTTTATTAATTATCTGGCGAAAATCGCTTTATTGAGAGAGAAAAATGACCAAAATTAAGTGACAAAGGAGAAAACTGTCTCTCTGCACGAAAATCCGACCATTCTTAAAGAATTCGAGGAGAAGGCAACTACGTATTATTACAGGATAAGAGTTCGTGGACTCTCTAGATATATAAAGAGCTGTGGCAAGTGAATCAAGCTAAAGAAGATTCCTTTTTGTTTTTAAGGTGTAAAGCACTTATTTAAAAATATAAAGAGCCAATATAAAGAGCCCAAACCCTTCCTTTCTGTCTTCTGCAAAAGAAATTAATATCACGTTTAAAACGATATCTCGCTTATAACTTGGTTTACATTTGGTATAATTGAATCAAATTTTAATGTATAATGATAATATTAGTGTTAATTTGGAAGGATGGATCAGCCCGTTAAAGGAAGGATGAATTTTAAGGTAGCTTCACAGCATATCTGTTTCAGACGTATTTGAATCAACAAAATGAAGAAATCTGAGCAGTGTAAATTCGGTTGAGGACGTAGTCGTCGCTCGCATTTTAACGGCAAATGTAATTAAGGCTTTTGAGATGTCGCAATTTTCAAATACATAAAAATCACTCCATGGCGACACAGTTATGACGGTCTATCATTAGCTATGCTAATCTCGGCAGGGAAAAATCCATTTGCCCCTCTTCGCGCCCCGCACACTCATTTGTCTCCGAGACTATAATTATGGAGCTCCAGACAACTCCATTCGCCGGTCACCTGTCCAACCTCTTTTATTCCTCGACTTCATTTGTCTTTCCGCGATCTACTTCCATTATCAAATCCCATTTGCTCCAAATTCATTTCCCTTCCGCTCCACATTCCCCTCGCGCTACATTCTCTCTATTCCATCCACAATCAACTGTTTTTGCTACTTTGTCATACTCTATGATTTTATAATACACACCTAGGGTGGAGCGCGGTTCATTGTTTTCACCTTGATTATATCATTTTATATTTGAGATACGCTGTAAACTGTACTCATAGAATAATAAGAAATAATATGATAGCAATAAAACTAACAAAATTATGATACAAATATAATAAAACGACAATGAAACAATAGTGAAGCAATAATAAAACTATAATAATATTAAAATAGAACTATAATAATATTACAATGAAATAATAATACAAAATAACGAAACAATAATGAAACCATTAATTGCTTAAAACATGACTCTTTGGTAGAATTCCATAACGAACAGAAATGAAAAGCTAATAACTTTTACCCGTACCATTTAAATATTTTATCTCTCTACCGGGGTTGTACGTAAAATATTTAAGTGGTGCGGGTAAAACTTGTTACCCTTTCATATCTTCACGTACAATAAAACTATAATAAAAACGATGACGATTAACGAGAATAATAAGCTAGTATAATAAATACCTTCCTAAAAAATTGAATGATAAGTTATGCATTGTGCATAAAGGTGTCAATTTGCGAGCAGGGTCGGCTAAAAGTGGGTCTCTGCTTATGCCTAACACTCAGGTCCACAATTTAAAAAAGCATTTTCAAAAGAGTGAGTTTTATCATGGTTTTAATCCACAAAATATTAGGGAGGTAACCAAAAAGTTGCATTGACCAAACCAAAACCAGAATCGCAACTTATATGTTTTGTAATTATTAATCATTTCAAAAACAAAAAATGATGTTAAAAAATATCTTTCTTGCAGATGGTAAAAGAAATCCGTAATAAATTTTTCAGTGCCAAATAGCAAACGTTTTGCATTAACAAAAAGAGATAAAATCAGTAGAGAAGATGGGAAAGAAGTCCTAATTTAAATTTACAACCCAGTCTCCCTTTGGCATATGACCGAAGCTTCTCGTGAGTATATTTTAAATTGTGCAAGTCATTTATTTTTCATTTTTCTCTGGATTTAGTGCGCCAGTCATGTTAGGTGTCACTTTTGATGGATACGGCATACGTTGGGCACCCCTAATCCTAATAATAGATCCTGTCTTAAAATTTCATGTAAATATTTTTCCCGTAAGTAATGACCTCCATTGTTTGTATATAGTTGTGAGAGAAACTACAGTTTGCCATAGATTAAATGCTCTAATTTCACGCTCCTACTGTTCAAGCATTTCATAATTCTTTAAAGAAGAACTAATAGAAGATGAGGATTAGAGTGGTTTAAATTTAAGTAATGAGTATGAATATGTAACAAAAATTAAGTAGTAGTGAAATACGTAAGAGATTCACTTTATCATCTGGTAATTTATTTGATTATCTTGTCCTGTCTTGTTAACGAAAATATGTGATCTAATACTCTTATGAGGCGGTTCAATATAATTTTATATCTTAAAATTATACACTTTTATTTCATCTTTATATCTATATTACTTCTAAAAGGCAATAGTACGGGTACCTAAGTGCAAAATTCTCTCTAAGGAGCAAATACGGCAAAGTAAAATATGGCGAATGAATCTGCTCTCAAATTAATTAAATGCCTATAGGAAGACTGAAACCCTAAAACTGGAGTGATTTGATTAACAAGGCCCTTAGTTCCGAGAAATAATGAACTAATTAAGGATTAATAAGAGCTGAAATGTTTAGCCTTTGAAATGCAAGTTCGTGCGTTTTCTTGCCCTTACAGTTTCATTTTGCTGCTAAAAAGACATTCGAATTAAGTTGGAATTTGGCATTCTGGCTCATATTTGAGGCACCTAGAGGCCATCGCAGATGCGTTCTCGAGTTGGTCCTTCGGTACTGGATCAGAGTATTCTAATATTCCTAATTCTTGTGCCACCAGCAGTATCCACTAGAATATATGATTATATATTTAATGAGACCATTTTACGCTTCCTTTTCTCACATTTCTTCTTGCAATAAAACCTTTCTATAGGCCTCAAATAACGTAAGGTAAAGTTTTCATACACTTTTTTTACGGTTCATTTCAGAGGCATTTACGTATCCATCCCTCATTTGATTACAGTAACTGTTGGTCCCCCGATACGTTGGGCTCAATGGTTAAAACGGTTACAATTAAGAGAGGTCCATTTTTTGCTGTGGAAATACCCCAAATATCCCGGAAATCCACTGATCAGATGAGAACCTCAATCACGCCCCCGCATATTTGCTACACTACAAAGTGATTTAAAGCACTCTTAAGCTAATTGTGAAAAAGCTACATTCCGAAATAATATAGAAAGATTCAGAATACGTATCCTAATTACGTATTCTGAATACACTCACTTTTTTAATGTTTTGTTTTTGCTGTATTTTTCTATGTAACTATATTATGTTGTATTTTCTTAGTTAACCCTAAGTTGCAATGTGCATTTTGATAGTTTTTTGTTTTTCTAGAAGTGTTCTTTATCATAATATTTCTTTTTCTGTATAAATTTTCTTATTTTGTACAAACGGATTTCTATATTTATAAGCTATTTAAAGCTTAACTGGATCGTTTTTTTTTGCTTTCAGATGTTTTAACTTACCCCTCCCCTAAAATTAAGTTCACTATCTGTAGGTTTTGCATAATTTCACACGCCCTTTCTTAAGGGTGTTTTCCTGCTATGGGGTTCAAATTTACTTTTATTTTAAACCACAGGGTATTTTCCTCCGTTTAATTCCTTCATCTATCCTTTTTTTAAATTTCATATAACCAAGGTTAAGATGTAAGAGGAGTACTAAGAGATAAAGGTTCTCCAAGCGCCGAAATTGCGGCGACCGTCTAAGGGCGATTACCGGGAAACGGATAATCGTATTAGCGGTCCCAGTTCTTTAGAATCCCGATGTACATTTCGGAAACAATGCTTCCATCTTCATAGGGGGTCCAATGCTGAATGGACAGAAAGAGTGTGGTGTGAGGTATTTGTAACTGTTTGTCGTGGGAGGGGGTTTTTTGGGGGTGGGGTTTTTTCTCTGGGTTTGTGACGTATGTGTGGACGGTGTGTAGCGAAGAGCGATGGGGTGGGGTTTTTTCCTGTGACGTACGGGGAGGAGGTGGAGAACGGAAATTCCGGAATTAGGGTCTTCTAAGAAGTGGTATTTAAAAGAGAGTACAATGAAGAGGTAGGGATGGGCCCATCGTCGGCATTCATGAGTTTCCCTTTCTTTTGATATATGAAAATGCTTTCATAAGCATCGAGTTTTGAGTTATTCTGTATTGATTTCTTTAATTTTAAATTGTCTAAATTAATCCTGTGATTGTGTTCTTGTATGTGTTGCGCTACGCTTGATTTATTAATTTGGACTAATTATTTTCAATCTTACCCCAATGATGGTATTATATTCTGTTTATCATTATCATTTTTATATTATTATATTAATTACCATTATGTTTTCACAATTTCACATCTCTTTTTGCTTTTATCAATTATTTCAAATATTAAAACAACATGCAACGTTCCATTGGAAAAAGGTCCATTTTGGTCTAATCGCGTCAGTAAGGGACTGTATCTACATATCTACTTATTTAGGCATACTTTTTTACTTTAATGTGTGAGTGGGGGTTGAAGAAATAACAAAAATGAGCAATTCAGCTTGAGTTGGAAAATGGGGTCAGAATCTCTTTCTACGCTGAGAAGTTTCATTTTCCTTTGTATTCTAATGTCATCACTTTTCGCAAAAAGCGGTGGCGGTATAGAATATAATATTTCCAAATTAAAATATGTTTTGGGAATTCCCCTGGAAATTGAAATACCTCTTCTGATAGTTTCTTCTCTAAGGAATGTAAATAACGATCCCATAAATCTGTTCGGTTCGAATTTTCGGAATCTCCCTTGGGTAAACTTTATCAAATCCGACCAACCAAATATATTTTCAAGGAATATAAATCGAGCTCCACGAGCTATCTCTTACTTCGGAAAAACTGAAAATAAAATACTCGAGCCTCTGAGCGCTTTCGTCAAGTAGAAAAATGTTCATATTGCAAGACACATCTTTACCTTGATGTAAATAGAAAATATGGATTCCTATTAATTCCGAGTATTATAGGAAACAAATCTTAATGTTCAGGTAAAGAAGTTCAAACTTGATGATGATAAAGAAAGAAGTAGACGATATAATTTGCATATCCTTGAATCCAGAGAGAAACCTCTTATCTTATATATTCACGATAAAATAATATTATCTATCTCGTATAAATATGATTAAGAGAGAAGTAGATTTACATAAGAATACAGTTAAAGTGTTTCTTGTTGAAATTTACAGGAGTTCTCCATTTCTGTTTGTTTTGCGCTTTTATTTCCGCTATAAAAAAGTTTGCATTCACATAGGATTCATAATTAGTTAGTTTAATTCAGTTACTACTCAGCAAGCAGTGCAAAATTTTTGTAATTTTATTCGAAAGCTACGTGCTCGATTTGGACCCAAAGAAATGTAATAGAAATCTAAGAATGTTTTGTCAGTAAGAAAATACATCCTGAAACATCAACCCTAAGAGATGTTTTGGGGCACACCCTTGTCGAAAGAGGTTACGGGTTCGATTCTCGGAAGGGGACCCATATTTGTAAGATGATCTCAACTGTCGAAGCACGTAGCATACTGCTATGTCATTCCTGTTTAGCTGAAACTTCTACAGAATCACTCACAAAAAAGGCCATTCGAGTGATATTACTTCCACAATATTGTGCTGTTAAACTTGATACCTACGAAATGATTTTTTCGTTGAGAACTAAGACATCCTTTTTCTGAAGCAGAGGAAGGTGAATGGACTTCAGCTATGATAAACAAAGCTCCCTAATCCCATTTCAATTCTGGTTGGAGATATTTTATAGCCGAAGGAACAAGTTTACGAGCAAATCGATATGCGGAGAGTTTTGAAATTTGGAAGAGTAGTAAAAAAAATCCTTTGGGAAATTACACTCACAATACGGCATTTATGGGCTCGATGGCTTACTTCCCTTGGGATCGCAGGTTGGATAAGAATTTATTGAGGACTGAATCATTGCAGGCGGTTCTTTTGCTGCGTATATTTTCTTTCTGACTGTGTATCGTTTTAGAAGTTCATTGATCGGCAAACAGAATGTAGATAATACCCTTAACGTCTGATTCATGTTGTTGCTCCCACTTATTAGGCGATTTCAATTAATAGAAAATTGATATCGAAATTTCCGTGAATATTTAATATTTCGTTCTGCATTGGGACTTTTCCCTTCTGCTTAAACTCGAGATTTATTTCGTGACTTTAAACTATATCTAATATACGGCGTTAGCTGCTTTATGTTCTGATTTCTCTATTTCGACTGAGTGTTTCCCACTTGCCGACTTATTTTTTGAATTTACTGTTCTTGAATAAGATACATTTAGAATAACGTATATGGTAGAATATTTAATTTTATGGCAGCTGCACGGAGATCTCAGATTTTAACTACTACTCTAAAATTTGGAAAAGTAATCTAATAGTAATAAATAGTATAAAATAGTATCTCATTTAAACTTATGATAAATGGCCGCACAATATGAAAGGGTGAGGTATCCTTGCACAAAAGGACATGCACCCAGTAAAGGTCCCAAGAAAAAACTGAAATGAATAAGGTCTGACGAGAACCGGGAATCAAACCCGGTATCTCTTCCTCTATCCAGAAGGTTGCTTTATTCTCGATCCCCGGTCCCATCAGGCTTTTTACAATTCAGTTTTTCCTCAGGATCAAATGACTATGTTGGGAACCGAAATAAAAAATTGTTCTCGGTTCGGGTTCAAGAATTTTAATTTTTCTATCCGGGTTCGGTTTTCACTGCGGTATAATCCGTTTCGGTTTTTCTTTACGGTTCAGTTCCCGTTCTGTCTACGCAAAGGAAAAATCCTGCGTAAACCATTCAGAGAAGGAGAACTTTAATCCAACTCCTGTTTGCGAAAGAATTTCCCGCTGGCGAAAGAAACTACTTTCCCAGTCTTTTATTCCGTATCGGCCGGTGCCAGATGCTTATTTAAGATAAGATGAAACCGAAACAAAAGAGAATCGCTTTAAGAAACTCTCTCCACTACTACCGACCAAGCAATTCACTTTTTTATCTCTAGTGTTTTTCATTTACATCCTCCCTCTATTCTTATCTCAATGATGTTTTCTCATTTAGATCCGCGCCGATTCCCGAAATTTATCCTACGCGTAAGTTTAGTTTGCAATTACGTAATCCGTTAACTTCCTAATACACGTATTCAATGAAAGCCTTACCAAACGATTCGACTCCATCTAAGCTTCTCTTTATTGAGGATTCAGAAGTAGCTTTCTCTTCCGTTCCTTCGAAATTCCTTCAATAACCTTCACGGCTGCTAACCTCCGCCCCTCCCACCGATTTCATCTCCTTCAACGTCTGCGTTGTTCTTAAAACGCTCACCATTGCAGAACCATTCAAATTCAGTTGACTAAATAAACGCTTGTGATTCAAAATATAGTCAGAGGTCCCTCGACTAATGTTTTAAAAAACATCCTATAAAATCATACTAACAATTTCATACATACTGCTGGTATTCTAACGGAACTTGTTCCAGATGGCGTTTCACCGCCATCTGGAACCAACTAAAAATAATACTTTAATTTAGAAATAGCCAAATCAATAAAAATTGTGGATAATACTAATGTAAGATTTGTTTATAGGTAACTCCAAAAACTTTATACTTTACCTATTTGAACAATCTGATGACGATATGAAGGATAAAAAAGAAGATAAAGGGTAACAGATTATCTGCTGACTTATAAAAATTATCGGTCTGAAAGCTACGGGACCTCAAGTTCTCAAGAGAACATTCATACATTAACACATACATGGATAAACACATTCCAAAATTATGTATAATTAGAAGAAAGTACCCAAACATTCCTCTGGAAATATTATAGGTATACTTAGGTTCTCTTGTCTTCAAACAGCTTAAAATACATTCAGAGTATTAAATATTCACATACAATCCAATTCGAGATTAAAATTTATTCGATGCAAATTTCATTCGATCAATATTAAAAAAAACGAAGGAAAGAATAGAATTTATAATCGAAAGGGAGATTAAATACCAGAAACTAGGAGGGGGAAAATTTATATTCAGCGTAAATCACCTTATTTAAATAATACAGAAATATGTAAGCAAGTAATGCAGAAAGTAAGACCTGGGATCGGCAAAAAATGATAAAGTGTGATAATGAAACGATGGGTAGCATTCATAATATCATATTTAAAAATATTAGAGTAAAAATAATTAAATAATGAATATTAATAATAATAATCATGACCGGACTGATGCATGGGAGTCCAGGGAGGTTTCCCACTGCTCCGAGGTTTAGAGGTTACATGACATTGGACGTTAGTTTGGCATGACATTGGATGTTTGCTGAGGCGCGTAATCTTCATGAATCACTATTTCCTGCCAATCATATAATACACTGGCCAAACGGGGATTATTCGCTGTAAAAATGAATCCTAGGTTAAGATTTTTCTCACGAATCGTTACTTGATTGTTAAGGGAAGTATGAAACGATCACAAATACGATGCGTGAATACCAGTTTCCTCGTAAAATTTTCCTCGAATAAAATTTTCAATTCTGTGTAGACGTTTGAGGATGTAATGGATTTAGACCATATTAGTAACCAATTGTTTTGGTGCATGCTTAACGAAAAGATTTCCATTTTCTTAAATTTTAATACTGTAATCATGAGTAGTTGAATGACGAGTTAGAAGTAAATTACAAGAAATATTCATTCCAGATCAATTCATACGAGTGGTACTGAAGTGTTAAAAATGAGTAATTCTTTTAATATGAAAATTTTACAAGTATCTATTCGTAAGGAGTACTCAGCCCGTAGTGCAAACACACTTAGCAGCGGCCCTGACATTAATTTAGTAATAAATAATTGTAATGAAGTAGTTGTAAATAAATAGAAGTAGTGGATAGTAGTATAGAATAGTAAGTACAAGTATATAAAATATATAAGAATAAGAGAATGTTAGTCAATAAGAGAATGTTAATAATAAAGATATTGAGATAATAATAAAAGTAGTGATAGCAATGTAACAATAAAGATGGTAATAATAAAATTTTAACAATGAATTGATAATAATAAATAGTTATAATAATGCAATAATAAGAATAATATAATAAGCTAATGATAAGATAGCAAAATACAGTCAATTACAAGTAATAAAGTAAATAATGAATAATAATGCAAGAAAGCAATTGTGAGGCGGAGGTCATAATTTATTCGGTAACATCCAAGAGTTCCCCTAATTCTCGTCTTCCAAGAGAAAACACGTTTGTTAATACATGCTCGCTTGAACACACGTACCAAATTAAACGTAAGTAGATGAGCGGAATTCGGGAAAAGAAAGAATCGGCTACCGTGAAACGAACGCGGCAATTAACGCAGCCGATCTTTCTTTTTCCGCGAAATAAAAGGTCGAAAAAAAGAGTTTGTATCAAAGCTCACTGGCAGCATATTTAAATGCAGCTCGGTTTCGAATGCACTTGATCAGTTTTGCAATTCATTTGACGATCGGGTGGAAAAAGCAGCAGTGAAAAGCACGCGTCGAAAGGCGGCGCTTTTTTATGAGAGCACGCGCCGGACTAAATCGATGCGCCGTCGGATTAGGCCTCAGCCAGAATTGTTTTTTCTTCGCCGTAAATGGGAATGTAAATGCAAAAGCAGAAAGAGATGGTGCGAAGCAGATAAGGCGGCCTTATAATGGAGATGCGAAGCGAACGGACGTAATCACTAAGAGTTGCGATTGGAAGTGCAGAAAAAAACACATTCATGAATAAGTTTACCGGGGCCCCCTTTTGGGGTAGTTTGGCAGGTTTTACTACTAAGCAAACCTAGGCGATAGTCCAGAGGCGGCAAGACTTTGTAGTGGTACTTTCCGAACAAGGAATTGTATCAACAGAGCATGAAATTGCATCCATGATATGCGTGGATTTTCGGTAGCTTTGAGTCCGGAAGGTAATTTTTCATGACTTTGTAATACGTATGCCCATAATTTCCCAACTTAACACCCTTTCCGGTACCTATCAATGGCTTATCCTGTATTTTATTTCATTCATCACCTTTGCCTGTCTTTGTATCCTTCACTCGATTACTTCCTTTAGCAATCCTCAAAATATTTGCGAAGAAACTCTACTATTCTATTTGAACTACCCTCGTATTCGGATTTCATCGTATAACTAATTCATTAAAATTCTATCTGAGACATATCTATCCCCACTACCTCCAGCCTTTGTTCTTTACGGAGAAAGCTTATTTTTTGTGTTGGGCCACACCCACAATTTCTTGACCTTCATGGACCTGTATAGTCTTGACGCCTGTACATATTCCTGACCTCACTACCACCTTCCAAAATCTTTTTATTCCGAGACTTCTTTCACCATTTCCTCAGACAACACAATAAAAATGATAGTGACAAAGGATTGCCTCATCTTATATCTCTTCCACTTTACATTTTCACTATCTGTTATCCTAACTCCAATTATTATCTACGGATTTTGAGATGATTGTGTATCTTTTTCTGTCTTAGCAAATTCTTTTTGAACCACATTACATTTTAACACCTTGCTGTACCCAAATCCCTTTCAAAATCAAAAAACCAAGCCTGTATTATCCATGTACCCTTATAACCCAAATGATATTCATTGTCCCTTTCTCTTTCTGAATCCGAGCTAACCCTCCTGCCCTTTACATTTATATTCTGTCATTTTTAGGATTTTTAGCAAGGCTTTTATTTTCTGAGCCTAAGCTGATCGCAAGGAATTTGAAAAATTCTCTTGCATTGTTCTGATTCTTTAATGGAATCAGCATAATCTCATAAAATCCTTTGTCCCCAATTCTTCACCGTAAATTTTCGTTCATAAATCTAAGTAATATTTCTAGTCCTGTTCCCACAGGTTTTTAAGGAACTCAACTGGAATCTCGTCAAAGCCCGTTGCTTTATTCCCTTTCATATAACGCAGTGCTCTATCGATTGGACCCGGAATATCACTATCTGTTATCCCACGTCCAATATAGTCTCCCTACATGTCCTCCGTCATTCTTAGCTCACTAAAATGTTTCCCTTGCGATCATTGCGGCTATTAAATGCAGTATTAAATTCTATAACTAATTTTATTCCCCTTTAAATGTTAATATTTCCCATACAGAAGGTCGACACTCCCAATTTCATTGTCTGTCGATTACCCACCGTTTCCCTCTTTTTATAGTTCCCCGTTCATTATGTTATACTCCGAGTTAACCAATTCCCTTTCCCATAATTTCCAACAAGTATTTAATAAATTCCTTATATACCTGTATCCATCGGTTACCTCAGTTTGTCATAGCATTGAAAGAAGATATGAGAGACTTTTATTACGTATAAGTTTCTGTTTTCGTTTACCATTAGTAATAATTTTTGTATTCTTTTAATAATACTTCACAAGCTCGCTTTATGAAAACTACTGAATTAAATTTGTGTGGAGGAATGCGTTGATGATTCCAGTTCGTATTTAAACCTTTTCAAAGAACACTTGGTAAATTGTTTTCGACACTATATTTTTGACTTTCTTATGGTATTTTATCTCATATTCATATTGAACTAAAATGCGTTTTTCAAAATAAACGTACTGGTGCTGTCTATTTTGTAAGAGAGGTTTTTCCAAGGGATTTCACCCTATTCTCTGAAAATTCCCGGTAAATGTAATACTTAGCCCATCCCTTACGTATGATTAACATATGATTGAAGTTACTATTTGCTTTCTTATATATAGTAAACTTTCGATTATTCATGGGCGGCTTTCTTTAATGAATATTTGACAAAAGGTGCTTAAATTGTTGTAGGAAGTCGGTCAAACGAGCTGTCGGTAAAATGAGCTGTCGGTAAAACGGGCAGTCGATCCAGTGGGCGTCAGTCAAGTGAGTGTCGGTCGATGGAGGGAATTCCCTATTCGTACAATTGATGAGCATCGCCTGGTTTCTTCATCTTCTGCAAGCAGCATTTTGAATTGCAATCCTACTTTACAATACGCTGATAATCATTTCTAGCTCAAAGGGCAATTGAACTAATTCCGTGCACTTCTTCACATCTCGTGCTTTTTCGCGCATCCGCAAAAATCAAGCGCAGACAGCGTCTCGTTCGTCTCCCAAATATTTTGAGTTTCGCAGCAATAAAATCGTCCCATTCCTCTGGAAAATTTTGCTTCCGCTTCAGTTGGTTCCGACCATAAAATTTCCAGTCGTTCCGTTTCGGTTGTGATAAAAATAACGAACGGATTTGGTCCGCCTCCAGAAAAAGGCCTTCCTTATTACGTCTCTCCATTTCGCAGTTATAATTTTCAGATTTAGTTCCACATATTCTGAGGGAATTCGTTTGCGTTATGTACCGTGCATTAGGTACGAACGAAACTGCAGCCTTCCTCGTGTATTTCATAAACACGACTCAAAACTGAAATTCGGCTTCTTTGAAATTTCGGTGGCTTTAATTGCCTGGAACGATTTATTCGCCTTGGATTCATACGCAGCAAATTGCGCAACTGCTGTTATGATTCGCGTGACCCATTTAAAGGGGCGAATGTAGTCCACCATGGGATGATGCTTGAACTCCAATAACTGTATGGATACGAATCTACGCTTTTTCTTGAATAGTAAATGAATAAAATCGGATTTTTTGGAATGAAATGAATATTGAGGGCCCTAATGCCTATCATTGCGATTCAACGTGCTTGCATAGATATCAAATATCTTACTTCCCACCGAAGTGAGCTAACGTCCTCTACCACGTCCTCTCCACAATGCTTCACATGTATTTTTCCTTGCATTCTTCTTTCCCTCAGACAAGAGACCCGCTAGTTTCTATTTCATCCTGAATTGAATGAAAGAAAAGAAAATGGAAACTGGCTGTTAATGAATTAGAGTTCCGAAAAACTGTCCAATCGCCGATATACCGATGTCCTTCGGGCATCAATTGTTTGGGTCCTTCTCAGAAAGATGGTAATCCGCGGTTTTCGTGATCCATTCGAAGAATTGACCCCCGACGGTCAACGGCATATCGGCGAATGGAGTATTTAGAAACTCTTACCCAAATTACATCTCAAATATTGCAAACTGGATCGACAATTTAAACGCTTAATTTAAATGGAAGCTGAAGGATTTAGAGATCAATCGTTCTTACATTTTTATGCCAAAATTCTGGAGAACATGCGAGAACTTCTTGCCACGTATTCTCTTAGCAAGTTGTCACTTCTACTACTTCGAATTCAATGCACTATGTACCTATATGCTATAAGTTAAAGACTAATGTCGTTCAGTGTGAGTCAATAATTTATGTAGAATTTATAGAACTAAACCGAAATTTCTTTTTATTGCTGAACTGGAGCAAAATCCGAAACGAAAAATAATTCGATTCAATTCCCTGATTTGCACTCGGTCTCACTCTCTTGCATGGAAGATCCACTTCTCGTTAAGTCTCCTTTATTTCGGCTACTGTATCGATCAAATTTCAATATGAGTTTATAATGTATAATGTATATATTAATATATAATTATAATGTTTCACCCATAACTAATCTTTTACTTAGCTGCTTAATGACACTTCATAGCCGAGTTATAAGTATAGGATTTGCCACCTTTCAATAAATTAATCCACGATTGTCGATTTCATCTCCTAAGTTTCAACTGATAACGAATTGCGCGTGGATTCTTGCAAAAAGTAACTCACATTGATTAGTCCTTAAATTTATTTGCAATTTTCACCTCATAAATTGCTTATCAGGAAAGTTATAGAACAAATTATCCCATGATGATGTTACTCTCTGGAAAACATGATCATCAGATCTCATTTGACACCAAAAGGCAAAGAATTCAATGAGTGATGAAATACTCATATAACCTGGTGTAAAATGGTTAATTATGAATTACACAATTCTTTCGTTTGGCTGATTGCTTTGTACTACATGAAAACCCGGCTCACTGGTTTGGGAAGAGTAATGATGATGCGATATCTGTCCAGTAATTTCATTTGTCGTGGTGATAACTGATCTTTTGACATGTGAAGTTTGTTATCTGTAGGATTATCAGTCATTGAACAGCGAGGGGTTTAGAAATGACAAGGATTATGAATCATATCACAAACCAAACGCGAAGAACTAATTCGATGGAATTACTACTTCTGTTTATATTCTGTACACAAAGTTTAATCTTTTTCTCTTTGTAATAGTTTTCAAGCTTTATTCTTCACTATAGTTAGCCCTTTTTGTTTTGTTTTAAAATTATAATTAGTATGAAACTTACAATGCCTCTGTTTTCATGAGATACCACTCAAAACTATGTATAAGGTTACAAAAACAATTACTTAACGCATTAGTTTTATATTTGTCTGTTTTTAGCTCTGATTATCATTTCTCATTATCCAACTCAACTAAACACAGATTTATACTTTTCCAGAAAGGTACCATTGTGTAAAAGTATAATCTGTGTTCAGTAATGTCTTTCTACAACTTCTCGGCCGAATCGATAGATTAATAATCCAACTCAAACGTAACAATTGTTTACTTGAATTCTGAATAATAATCAATTTCAAATCTACTTTGGAGGACGTAAAACCAAGGAAATCAATTTCTACTCCACAATTGTCAAATTCCACTGGAACACTAAAGGGAACCAAAATTATCTCAATTTTTGAATTCGTCAAATGCCTAACAACAGTGTTATAAAATGTAATTTACTTAGCAGAGAGAACCTACTCACAACTAAGCAAATATTTTCATCTGTATTCAATCAATTTTCTCTTTCAATAATTCAACATACATTTCACAATAACGATATCTGATACCTGTGTAATTCAACATATCAACCTGTTTTTGATTTATAAATAGGTCCCATCTATGAGATGTCGGTATCCTCTGAGTCTGTTGAGTCGCCTTTAATGTTTGTGGAAAACAGATGAACTCTAAGGAATACAAACTCCAGAATCCTGAACAGGATTCAAACCTAGGACTTAAGCGTTCATAGGATAATATGATATCACTTGAATTTGTACTACTAGGGTAACGAGCAATATAAAGTCAGATAATTTTAAATGGTGTGAAAAGTCGCTGAAGTTAATAAATTTTCCTATATTAACTCTTCGATGAAATGGTATTCTCGGGAGCTGGAAGTTGGAACGGAATAAATAAAGGTTTCATTTCATTGCTATTCGTATGGTATTCTTTTAAATGGCATCAAACTGGAGTTGGACCGAACTTAAACATTGAAATTCTCAAAATAGAACAAAAATCGAAAACTGCTATTCGTTCCGGTCCGATATCCTGATTCAAAAATACAAATTTGCTTAATATAATGGAAAGATCGTATATAAAACACGTGCAACCACGAGTTGCAACTTACTTCTATAGTTCTTAATATTATAACTAAAATTTATCGCAATGTGGTTTATATGAAAAACGCCAGATGTAAGAAAACGATCTTTCATATTACAAGTAGTCAGACCGATGGAAACTGTTCCAACCAGTTCAGCGTTTTTTCACCTAACCGAAAACGGACACAGTAAAATACCGTTATTTTGTCTGAGTAAAAACTAAACCCCAACCGAAAAATATTATATTCATGAACTTGAAACCGAAAGGCGATATTTATTCCAAGTTTTGACTCCCAACAAATCATATTTAAGTGCAATTGACAGGAGATAAACATGTTTATTACTATTATGAGTAAGTTTTATCATAAAATTTAGTGCAACATAGCGTAAATGACAAGATGATAAATGAGAAATACTTTTGGAAGTATATAGACCGTGGAAAATGCCTTGACTTTGTGGAATTTCGTGGCTGAGTAGAAATAATCTTTGTCAAAAAAGTTTTAGTGGAATTTTTAACAAGGGTTATTTTATTTCCACTCAATTTTGCTAGTATACCATATTAAATTTTCGGAGCGAAAGGGAACGGTTCGAACCGGTTCAAAGTTGGCAGTCGAACCTAAACCGGAATAGAACCGTATTTTGGTCATAAATCAAACCGAAGTGAAAACCGGAACGTAGAACACCACGGTTCGATTTCGTGATGCTTTCTACTAAGCATGTATCGCGCCACCTACTTGGATATTTCCATTGGAATTAAGGGAAAGAATACGCAATCCGGCGCACACGTCTCGGAAGTATAAATCACAAGGGGACAGCGGAATATGCGACGGAACAAAGAAAAAGAGATTTCCATCGGAGAAGTCAATTTAGTGCGCTTGTGCGCGGCTCAGTGGGCCGATGGAGGAAAAAAGAGCACGCATCGATGAGCTTCTTCACCGATACAGACGTCATAAATATTTATGAAGACGTGAATAAATGGCAGCCTATTGCCACCGTGAGGATCAATTCCGCCGGCGCCACTACTTTAATGCTTCGGATTTCCACATAAAATGTTAACCAACCCGCACTGTAACTAATTCAACGTATGCTTGCAGTTTTTAGAGGTATAGAGAATGGGAAAGAATTTCTCTAACTTCGTATCTCTGAAGGAATTTTAATTTTTTTTCCTCTGGTCACTCTTTCAACTAAAGAGGGTTAGTGTTTCAAACCGCGAATTTATTTTGAGTCGACCCACATTCACGATCGTTTTTCATATGATGTAGTTGATATTACTGAATCAAACACAATTAACTTTTTGTTTACGCTAGACTACACTAAGCAATTTAAACACCACACTAAACAATTTAAACAGGAATAATTTGGAATATACCATTTATAAAATCTAACCTTATACTTACGCCCTCGGCTTCAAATTATTGTGAATTATCACCTACTATAAGTTGTAAAACTCATAAACTTGCTCAATAATAAAAGCCAATGCCGCGCATACAATACATTTATTTTTATGTAACTCTTCATCTCTGGTTTGATCCTAGATTAGTCATAAGTGCCCTTAAAAAGTTCTATTTTCATTGCAAAATTAAATGCTACAGAATAATCGTTTGAACTTTAGCTATGTTTCATAAAATAAACTCTACAAATATTCCTATTCTTATTCCCAAGGGAGAATAGACTTGAAAAAAGAATAGACTTGAAAAAAACCGTTTCCCGGTCCCGTCGGACTTTTTTCAAGTCTATTCTTCCTTGGGATTTTTCCTGGGTGCACGCCCTTACGTGCAAAACCACCCATTACCCATTCCTTCCTATTCTTATCGTCAATTATTGATATCGGCTACAAATTATAAGAACACATTAAAAATTTTCGATCACCTGTCCTATCAAACCAAGCTAAGATGTGAGATGTCAGATACTCTTGCATACAAATAGGAAACTATATTTAATCCTAGTTCTATTCTCTCTTTTGAGAATCAACGGGGAGCTAATAACTTGTGTATACACTCACGGATCTATACGTATACCTAAACAAATATATATACATATGCCTATGTACGGTGTTTTAGTGTTTAGAATTCTTGCCAAGAGTTCCATTCATATTAATATTTTTCAACTCTTTATCCTTGTATTTTCAGTTCCGATTAAAATATCAATGTATCTTCCCACACGTTTTTAATACAGAAAAGACAATTTTTTCCATACGTTTCCTTAAAACAGCTCAAATGTCATTTACTTAGCTTGATCAAAGGAACCTTTAGCCGGATTTGATCGTCTCAATTAACTAACAAGAGGATCTGACAGCATTATAATTCATCATTTGACATTTAAATGAAGGCATTCTATAGGCACTGTAAAGTGATTTGCTTTGAGATTTTCCTCCGTACAAGGTAAACATAAACGTTAACATAATCCATAAAGATCGAGAAGACGTCCGACTTTTTTGACGTTTTTTGCCAAAGGGACGTTTCGATGACGCGGATATTTTAACAAATTACGGAATTCCGGACTCTAATATAAGCACTTCCCAATCAAACGGATCATCTGACAGAATACAAATTATTTTCGCATTTTCTCTCCACGGGTTTTTATCGTAAATGGCCAATTATTTCTAATTTATTCCGACAAATTTATGAATTTTTTACGGCGAGGAAATAAAGAAAGGCTTGTATTTTTTTGGGTCGTTCGAATGGAAATAAACTCGGACATAAAAAAATAGTAATTTTGTCATTTGAATTTTAAATAAAGATATCGTTCTACTCGACTACTGCTACTGATTTTCGTTTAATGTTTACCGATAATTTCGCATAATAGCGCAATCAGCTCTTTCTCAGAAGACTGTAATTTCGAATACTGTCAAATTTAATCAAACGCATAGCTTACATTTATCAACGTCTGTTTTATTATTGTAGAAAATAACTTATTTTAGAGAGTAGTATGTACCACCTACAATACTATCTTTGCAGCAAGAAGCTGCGTGGTAAACAAGTGAATGATCAAAGGTTTTGATCAGTGTCTTCCTAACTCTTGATCCTCTTGTGATCCGACACATCAATACACAAGACAACACAAATATTTATATGAAATTATATAAATATAACATGTACAATCATGACTTTTTATCACTACCGTATTTTCACAGGTTATTTCCGTCCTCCCTCAGTATTTTCCCGCATCGCGGGTTTTTCTCTGTTGACTTTCAGTTGAATTCATTCCCATAACTAAACTGTTTTGATATTTCATTGCATTTAGATCTATATTGAAATTATACGAATACTTTTTAGTTTTCTATCAGCTTGTGTATTTTAGATTTTTAAAATTGTTTCCTCGTATATTTTGTTTGATTTGTTCGTATTAGTTTTTCCTCTCGAAATGTAAGTTATTCATAGATATTAGTTTTCATTAACTTCGGATGTTTGTAGAGAATGTCTGTAAAGGTCACGAGGCCATTCCGTTCTAACCTCGCCATAAGAGTTAAAAAATAATAAAATAATTTATCTCACAAGGGTCGAGAATTTGTTTTGACCGAAATTTTATTTCAGATCTGCTCTCAAACATAAAAATGAGTATGTTTAATGTAAATTTTGGAATCATAAGAAGAACAATTCTTCTCAAATTCATCAATCCCCAGATTAGTAGATCTGTTACTAAGGTTACAATTATAGTGTAGTAGCTAAAAAACGCAAGGAAACAAAATACATCATGTAATGAAAAGCTTTCCGTTTTAACCTATGATTAAAGATTATTCTAAATATCTAATTTAACTCACCAACCTACTAATCATTATGGGAACAAAACCGTTCAAACTTCCTAGCATTAATTCTGTGGTGAATTTTTTCACATTTCCTTAAACTTCCTTAACCCTTCCTCCTTAACCTTCGTATATCGCAAAAAAAATAATGAACACTCTGAGCTTAGTATCAACACTATAGTCAACATTTTCGCAGCACACTTGCTACCTGCAAAGGCATGCTATAGTGCAGAATACTAAGGTTTAAAAAAAATCAAGAACAAGCGAGTATATGAAATTCTTAATGTCTAGAACTGACTGCTTACTTTAATCGAATTGTAGTTAAAAGGCCTATTTACTGAAGTAAAAAATGACGATACTTAGTAGTATTTACGTAATGAACTGATCCTTCAAATCCATACCATTTTTCTCTAGGCATCGTCTTGATTATCTCTTTTATTTATCTTAAATTTATCCCTCGCTTTTATCATCAAGATGATCAACATGCGAGAGATAAATTTCAATTTCCGATTTGCAAATTTGTATATTAGCATATGTATGCGATGATTTACCGTAATAATTGTCCATTTTAATTTCGGTGAGATATTTCATATCAGTCATTATGTTAATCATGTTCGACACTTTGATTAATCGTGAAAGCGCTACGAAAGCGTTGGTCGCTTAACTTGTTATGAAAGCTTTTGCTCAAATTCTTGCATATCAAATTTATTGCTATTAGTTTAAGACTTCTGATAAAACTACTAACTATTAGTATCTAAATTATTTATAAAATATAAAAATACGAGTCATCCAAAGAAATATCTAGTGATCTCCCCTACACGAAGGTCCTTTTTCTTCGAAAGTTGTGGGTAACTTCTAACGAAGTTCTTTCTGAAATAGGATTTAAGTCTTAATCATCTGCATTTGTTTTCCCATAAAATTATTATAATGTGTGCGTGTATTGGTATGGCCTATTTCTGTTGAAGGCATGACGATAAAAATCATTTGCATAAATTCCAGCAGGTTGCCTTTAGCTATACGTGCATTGGTATGATCAAAGAGGAAGAAAGTTTTATATTAAGTCGATGGAAGGCTTAAAATTCGTTTTCTTATGTAATTCAAGTAATTTCTGAACAAATATTGTAGTTTTCATAGAGCATTTTAATACATAAATACATTTTAACAGTGTTGCTACTTATCAAAGGTATTTTTATGTTAAGAACTTTGTTTTCTTTTCGGGGTAGATATTACAATATTTTCAAAAATAAATTGCTTTCTCCAGTGAATATGTACTAAAGAAAGGTGTCATCCCATTCAGTCAAGACTACCGCTTGCCCTAGTTGCCTACTTTAAGTTGTGAAAGTTAAGAGTAAAATCCTACAGCTCCGAGGCTAAGAAATGAGGCACAAAGGATCTCGGCTAAGTTTTCATTTTCACTGGGACCTTTATTCTTTTGAATTTTTGGTAACGACTTCCTGGTGGGAATTAAACTAAAAAGTCGTTTATTCGCAGACGATCGTATCACCTATAGGAGTAGAGGCGCAGAAGATTGTATTGATTTTCAACATAATTTAGTTGCCTTGAGTAACTAGGATCCTTGAATAAATTTTATATTCATCTAAGTAAACGAAAATTCATTACATATCATTAAATTTATGGGATAGTCTTAGAAAGAGAAAATATGAGCAAATATTTAGAGGTAACGTCGAGTATAGACTTAAAATGGAATGAACGTACAGATTGTCCAATTTTGTAACCCTGTAAAATATTGAGCCCAATAATATGTACTCTTAGGAAAATAAATAAAAAGTTAAAGATTCTGCACATATATCATTCATTAGGTCAGTTTTATAAAACATAACATGTAATATCGGAAATCTAATGCAATATTAGAATACGTACTTACACAAAAAGGGTGTAAAGCGAAATACAGAAAAGGTATAAAGAAGTAGCATGATTAGCTGTAGACAGGCATGATAACTTGATAATAAAACGTAGATGTCATAAGAAAAGTGTTGAGGAGAAGACTGATAAAAGTGTATGCGGGAGGTTATTCGTTAAATAAATTGTTATAAAAGCTTAACTTTTGGGAAGTAGAAGCCAAAAAATAATTACATTATAATTAAGAGCAGATTAAGGAATCATTCTATGCTGTCTTTCTATGACCATTTTATACTGTATAAAAGATATGCTTAAGGGATGAAGAAAGACTTGTATTAAATAGCTTTTATGTTAAAATATATTATTGGATGGAATGACATACCTATCATAGTTGTACACCGCTGCTGCATTTATGAAATGTGATATAAATTTCGACAATAACTCTGCTATTAGGCTACGTAGGGTACGTATTATTAAAAAAAACACGTACTTGAGTGCATGGAAAATATTTTAAAATCATTTCTATGCAGCACTGTAATACGGCAGCGAAGGTTGCTCTTCAAGGAGGATTGTATGTCTAGAAGCATCCTTGGATATAGAGATGGATTCTAAAAGTTGGTGAGATGGAAATACACACAAATATTTTAGTGCTGGAGAAATATGATCATGAGAGACGGTTGTTTTTATTCATATACTGAAACATATCAATTTCTTTGGCGTAATAACAAAGGTAAAAATTCCAGGAAAGTCTTTAAAAAGGTTTCTACAACGTCTTTATTTAGGCTAGAACGAATGATCTCTTTCTCTATTTAACCTGTCGTCAGTGATATAAAAAAACATAAATAATGTATGTGTAAGTAAAGATAGAGGATAAATGTAGAAATAGTTAAGGATGTAAACATACCTAAGGTAAAATCTGAGGGAAAAAGATATACAGGAGGAAAACATCCACAAAAACGGGGGTTATGAAAAACATTCGCAAACCTACTAATAGGCTAAAAGCTAAAAGATGTAAAAATAAACTGTGTATGAGATGGAAGTTGCTGCGTAGAGTAGAGAAAGGCCGAGAAGAAAATATAGCGATGAGATCCAGAGGATGGGGAAGATGGGTATCACAGACTAAATAGAATGGCAGGAGGTCAAGCACCAAGGCCGTCTTTCAGATCAGAACAAATACATAGCTACCAATATCCACCTAACGATTCGGCAGATATTTGCGCGGACTTCGAATAAATTCGTCATTTTTATCCGATTAGGTTATTCGCGGAGTTCATCATTGAAACACGGGATTCATTTAGAGGAGAAATAGCGGGAAATAATCTACCTGCAGTCGTAAACGGATAATAGTAACCGTGTGTCTATAGAACGTCCGAAATCGAATGTCAATCATTCGTTTCCAAAACAAACTCGTCCGACGTCCGCTCGCAAACAGATTCCGTGTCCCTTTGCGCTCACAAAAATCGTAATAGTGCAGCTCGAAACGTGCATAATCACGGGGAAACTAACGATCATTTGCTCTCGTGCGCACACGCGTTGGCTATCCACGCTCAAATATTTTGCCTCCGAAATGCCACTTTAAGCGTGGAACCCACATTACAAGTTTGCTCAATGACGAGTTATATAGCCGGAGCAAGAGCTTGCGTATTGATCGCTCCAAGTTAGACGAGCACTCGTTCAACACATTTTAATAGCGAGCGTATTTTAAGGCAGGAATGTTTTCGCGAGATGTTTCTTGGTGAACTCTTAGAAATACGCTATCGCAATCAAAAGGATAGAACGCAAGGACATGAGAAAAAGCTACTGTGTAGGAAATTCATGGCCATCCCTGGATATATTGGATGACACCTGCATGACACCCATGGTATCATTCAGGCGCTTTTTCGGTATAAATGCTTGGAAATATCTCTTATTTAAAACCGTAGCTATTTTTCGGGAGAATATTCTTGGCATTAGTTAAAATTGATCAAAATTATAATAGAACGAGCACCTACACCATGGTTTCTCCAGGTCATCATCAGATGAAAAATCATTTTACGATTCAAGGAATCGAAACCAGGGTCGTATAACAAAACATTCTGCGGTAAAGGTAGAAATGCTCTTTCAATTCTTCTTTAGAATTAAGAGCTAACCATTACCTAAAAATCGAGGTGAAAGTGTTGCATTCAATTAAAATTGATCTAATTAATACTAATATCTGAGTAAATTCAGTTGTTATTGAGCAAAAAATCATCCTTAAAATATTAAAATTTTCGAAAATATATTGCTTTATAGAAAGTTAACGCACCATAATTATCAGAAATTATTATCCGTTACAATCGACCGATTCATCAATATACCTTTCCTCTTAAATGTAAATCATTAATTTTACTAAATTTGTTTGAAATAGTTTAATTTTTTGGTAAATGTATAGGAGCTCATGCACACCGTAAGAGTGATTGCTTAAACACTTCCGTTTAATATCAAATGTCAAAAATATTTTCTAAGCTTCATCTACGCAGAGAATAAAACGATGGCAGATAATTGATTTTTGTGTACAGAAACTACCACCTGGATACTTGCCAATTAGTAGTCGTAAAATATAAACAAATAAATTAAACGAATAAATAAATAAAATATATTTATAAAGGTCAATTTCGGTTGTCATGAGGTCATCATCAGACTTGACGACGACCGATCCAAAACATACCGGTCGTTTAAACGTCTCTCTGAAAATTGTCTTAATTTTTCTTGAAAATCCCTTCCTTTCCTACATTTAAAATCTTTTAATTTATATTAAATCTTTTTAACCTGGGATGTGGAATTCCACACTCAAGGTAATTTAACATGAAGTAATTTTCCACATTTTCTCAACTCCGATTCGAGACCGAATCGAAGGCCCCTTGTTAGCATCTTAGTACTCTTCTTAAGGCTGCAAGAACGGGATGAAGTATGAGCCATAACCATAAATATCAACTAAAACACTTTATTGCACTTAACTTAAACAATAGATTGTTTCGTTTTCCAGCGTTTGCATTAAGAAAGGCAAGATTACTGCTATTGTTCGGCTGAAATTTTATTCAGCTCTCTCGCTACGTCACCAACTTTATCGGAGAAGAAATGAAAACACTTTGAAAGCATAAACTACTTCAAAAGAAGCCACGACGTGGAAAGTTTTAGCCCGAGACCGCCCGTCGAGCACTCAAATTGCTATTCTGTGAACTTTCCAAATGATACTCCGTGTTTTTTTGGCTCGCATACTTCCTCTCCAGAAAAAAAGGAGAAAAGTATTTATTAAACGACCGCATAGAGTTTTAGGTAACCCTAGAGATAAAGCGTGTACTGTGGGGTATGATAAAGTTATGCTAATCTTTTTTTCGTTTTCACTGAGGGTAGCAAAGTTAATACTCTTAATTCTGGATTTCTAGAAGAACTAAATGACATTTTACCGAAAAAATACTTAAAGTTTAGGCATTTCAATTATACTCTTGAGTCGAAATCAAGAGCCAATTATTCTCTAATTACTGACGTCATCTTTCAAATACATATGTAATGCTTTTTCTACGATGAACAGCCCAGACTGGTTAGCGCCTCATTTCATATACCTAAGTGAGGAACCTGCACTCCAATTATGGCCTAATGGAACAATTATTGCGACCTTTTGATTACTTTCTAAAAATTGCACTCTTATTTAAATATTCTTTAATCTTGTTTATAAAAAACAAGTCATGAAAATTTTTCATGCTTATCTAGCAGCATGACGGGAATATACGACACAAAAGTGAGCTAATGGTCTTTCATATTAGACCGAATGCTAAATGTGGCCTTCCTATGTAAAACGATTCCCCACCCCTGTCTTATACCCACGTTTCCCAATCCATCTGGTCCTAAGTCCTACAATCAATCTCTTGAGGACAACAAAGTCCCACGAATGCGAGTAAATATTTTTAAATAGTCGCACAAGAGGTTTGAAAACTTTCCATCAGTCGTTTGTTGGGCCAGTCTTCTCAGTACTGAAAGCACCGGTGAAGCCTTCACTGTTGAAGGCACCGACTTCTAGGAGACTAAGACGCTGCACTCAGTACCTAAATTACGCTTGCCCGACAAACTACCAACGGAGTATTTTCGATATTCCAATCAATTGACAGTCGAATTCCAATTTTATTTTCTTGCATTAATAGTCGATATTAAACACTTTCTAATACTTAGTTTCCTCATGAGTGAAATACTTGGTGAAGTTATTTTCTACTCTTCTATGGTATGTAAATACCCTGGTATGAAAGGAAATTGCGAACGGTTGTTATTTAAATGCAGATATAAAACACTCCTAAACACGTTAGGCGGCTTCTTCGGAGTATTGGCGAATTTACCAAGGAAAATGTTAACCCAGAAAAGCAACCGTTCGGAGAAGGAAGTAATACGTATTTTAAAAGCCAAACTATCATCTTCTCTGTATTTGTGTGTTCACCAAATGGGCTCTGGAGCTGCCACATGATGGCTTAATAAGTACTTTGAACCTTTATTTTCTGAATATCTCATCTAAAATATCTTTAAAATATCGCTCTTTTCATGCCTTTATTTACAACGCTTGCAAAATGCTACCTCCTTGATCTGACATGAATTTAGCACTCGTTAAATAACGTGAAATTTCGTAAATAACCGTTCTAGAGGCAAAGTTTACAATGTAGTTTAAACTATGAGATAGATGTGTGCCATTCTATTCCTAGACAGCATTAGGCCGCCTCCCTTTAGCGTAGGCCCTGGGGCGACTGACTCACCGTCTGGAGCCTGGGTCGAGTTTACCCATTGCAGGGAATTGGTGCATATGATACGGAAGGACTTGTGTTTGTCTTCTCAGAATCTGTTTGAAATTCTACTTCATGGTCTCAGGCAAGCTGTCCTTATACTCCCGAAGATCTCTTTGAAGTTGGGAGAAAGTGGTAAAGGTTTCAAGAGCTTACGTGCCATTTCCAATTCTTCCTAACATCAAGATCTTCCTCCTTTCTAACACTAACCCACTTAACGTACTCTGATATTTAACCAACACCTATTTATCGATTCCATTCAGTCAATTGATTAAAAAAATTGCGACTCATGCAGACGTTCGTTAAATGTTGCATACCTTTTCATAGTTTCTTCAGCGAATGCTAAATTTGGCTTTTTTACAGCAAATGCAAAATTAACGCTGGAAAAGGTAAAGGAATTCAAATATATTCACTGTGTTACTTTCTTTGAGAATCATCTGTATTAATGTATATTACACGGATACCAGCGTAAACAAAGAGGTCAAATTATTTCACTATGTATGTACGAATGGACATTATGGTTAACAATACGGAAGCTATCATAGCATATTCTCAATTCAAGTCACTGATTCAGAATTTATGTGGTATACTTAAGTTTACAACATCTCAATACGTAGCCTTGTTGCACAGTTTGTCTTTTCTCGTATTTTAAGCGGTGGTATAGATAAGAATTAAATTGAACGTGAAATAAATGCTTCATGACCAACGTACAAAGTTTAATTGGAATGGTTTTCTGGTGAATACAGAAAATATGAGTGATGTTAAAGGTAGAGGCAGACCTATATGATTATTACTAATATACAGAGTAGCACATAAGCAAAACAAAGTTACCAACATCTTTTATCTGTACACAAACATATATACTTATACTATACAGCATTATGAAAGTACAGGAGCTATTTTAGCGAGAATTGAATATAAATGAAATAATTAAATTGTACATTATTAACTAAAACTCTTTATACTTAAAGAAATTATGTTCTTAAAACAGTATACAAACCTAAGATGTGAAAGAGATACTGATGATTTTATTAGCTTCAAGTATGGAAAGGAATTCATGAAAATATTTAGTAAAATGAAAGTAAAGAAAAGGAACTTGGCGCAAAGAAGAATCAATAATTAAGAATCGATAAGAATCAATAAGAAGTTGCATTCAATCACTGAAACTTCAAATTTGGAGAAGGGAATGAAGCGCTGTGAAGTCCTCTGTGGTTTGGTAGAACGTAACGACCAGTTCCATCTACATAGTCATCATCAGGTGAATGCTACGGGAAGAACATTGTTATACTATTGTTTGTAAACATCTAAGTGAGAAAATTCGCGTATTAAACTTTATTATTATTATTATTAAATTTTTATAATTTATCAACCAGTATCCCGAATGTACTCAGTATTGTAAAGTAAATGTATAAATTACAGTCAAAAGGTACAAGAGCGATTTTGCAAGCGAACAAAATCCTATATAGCTACAATTGCTGCAATATCCGCCTAGCAATCGAGCACTTCCACTCGTCCTTATTGCGAAATGTTTGCAATTTTCACAACTCGCTGCGTATCTAAATTGTCGTCCGTGCGAAACACGCTTTTTTGCGAGAGTGCGCAACACGGTGTTAACAAGAGGGCGTTGATTATGTACCTAAGAGGATTCCCGAGTTAACGAAGTGATTACGCGGGAGGCGTTTAATAGGATGGCGGCCGCAGAAACCTGCATTCGGAGACGTCTTCTTCTGATAAGGATACCAGTCAGCATTTATCTTACGGACCCAATCCATTGGGGCTTAAACCTCTTTCCAATTGCCAATTTCAACAAAGGCAGAGAGTAGCAGTAAATGCGTAGAACGGCAATTCACTTCATATACGTTCTGCTTAAGGGTCATTCCACGCCAAAACGAACAAGAAAAAAACATGATATACTCGGATCTTCCTAAAACTCTGTCATAAGAATGATAGTGACTGTAGAAACATTTTTGCCAATTCCTAGAGCAATTGCCTGAATGGTTTCTTCCTGCCATAATCAGAGGGGAAGCTTGAATTTTATTTATCTATATCATTACTTAGGCGAGATTGAGACTAAAAAGTCTCTTATTCCATCTAACCTGTCGTCAACAGTATTAATAAAAACAAGTATGATGATGTATTTTTTTATAATAACAAGGATGTATATTTGAAACGAAATAGAGCATAAAATCTTTAGAGATACGTGTGGAGACGTAAAATTCTAAGGTATTATCATAGGAAAAAAAGATCCATAGCAAGACGGCAGCCACAAAGAAGACTGAGAAAAACCAGTGCATTACTACTATTGCTATTACATTACTATTGTATGTACTATTGATAGTCCAATGGAGTAATGGAAAATTGTGTATAACATTCAAATCACGAAAGTAAATAACATGATAAAAATTACACATTATATGATGTAGATGTAGACGTAGAGCTACAAAATTACGGGCTGACAAAGAAACGCAAACACAGAGCTTCCATTTTCCGGGATCCTTTAATCAATTGATTAGCTAAAGGATTCAGACATGCCATTCGATAAACAAATAGAATAAGTTTCTAGACTACTTTGTCGCATAATAATGTGTAAAGTTAAACAATAAAAATCACACAAACTAATCAGATATACATGTACACTATCTTCAATTAAATTAATATCTTGACGACATGTTTCGGCATTACGTGGCCATCATCAAGTCACTAACAAATTAAAAATTTCAAACACAAACAAACAGAAAGCGTAACGGCAGTATACAACCCATAACCATAACAAGAAGTAGTAACCATGATGACAAAAATAAACAGAAAAGAAGCACTTCAAGGATGATCTGCGACACTTTTCTTTACCTCATTGTTCTCTTTTCTGATCTTCTCCCCCATCTTAGAATCTGCCCTCTCACACCAAACCAGTTTTTCTAGTCCCATTTACAACACCACGAACCCATCCACTTTCTCTTTACTTCCCTCACATTAATTTGTTAAACTCTGCTGATGAGGTTATTATGTATTGTGGTTTCTTTCCTATTTATTTTCTTTATTATGGTTACGTGTTGTTGATATTCTTTACGATTTCTGTTTCTCTTTTAAATTTTAAAATCATTAGTGACCTGACGATGAGTCTTTAAAGCTGACACCAGTTGTCGAATAATAACTTCATATGCAAATAGTATACGTCGCTTTTTATCCGATTAGCTTAATATGGGTTTCAACAACGGCTTGGCCACCTCGAAATATTCCACCGTGAATGTTAAAAATATCTATTCTTCTATTCTTTCGCCTTTAATGAATTCTTAAATGTGAAATCTCCATTTCCTCAACTTTTCAAGTCTTAATAATACTTGAAAAATAGAATAAATAAACTGGTCAGTTGATGAAAATCTGGTTAAGAAAAATTATATTACAATAAATTAACAAATAGTGAAATTAATTCTCAATTTTGAAGGATCGTATTCTTTAACATTTGAGAGCAAGCAGAAAGAGAATTATTTCATTTAGACGAAAGAAGAAGCACTCAAAAAGATGAGAAACATCAAATGCCCTGCAGCAGATGGCCCAGTTGTGGAAGCCATAAGATTTGGAGGGTCAATTTTAATCGCAGAAACTCTCTTTGCTGTATGTTTGCAAAGAGGAAGAAGCCTCCATTAAATGGGAAAACTCTATCGCCATTGTCCCCCATAAAAAGGGAGATAAGTTTCAACTCGAAAAACTGTTGACCAATAAACTTTGTCGTCTATATAAAGTCTATACCAGAACACTGTCAAATAGATTAGAAGCTAAGCTCGACTTTTGACCAATCAAAGGAGGCTTGGTTTTGTCACTTCTATGGAACAAGTGATCGCTTTCATAGTCTCAAAAACATAAATCGAAAAATCCATAGAACACAATAGACCCTTCAGTTTACTCTCCGTCGACTTTTGTAAAGCATTTGACGAGGTGGAGTTAATTTCCGTTTTTAAAAAGCACTGGATTAAAGAGGACTTGACCATAAATATTTCTGTGCTATTCGCTACATTTATAGGAATGTGACAAAAACTGGATGACATTATTAAAAAGATAAAAGTGGAATCGGGTAAGAGGTACTTAGTCACTACCACTTGTTATTTTAATGATTTTTAATGATGGATGAAAAATTTTCAATTCCGGTATCTAGAGATTTCTACTATAAATTATTTAGTAAAATAGGCTACTAAAGGTATTTAAATCATATATATTATTTAATTTTCACGACGTTTATTTCTAGCCAAATAAATAAAGGAATCACAGTGAAAAAAACTATACAAAGTTCCTCGAGAGTAATGCATAAGGTTTACAGCGTTATAGTTCATCTGCATGGTTATGGAAAACGTTTTTGGAAAATGTTGTAAAATACTACGAATGAAATCGACAAAATAAATCAATAGATAAAATAATTATACTGTCACTCACGTCCATTAAATTTGCAAAACATTAAAACGATTTTATTATAACAACCACTATGTCTTATTAACATTTTCTCATTTATACCTGTCTCATCAATTTCTTTTAGAACTTCGCATCTTTTTTCACCATTCATCCTAAAACTTCCATTGCCTTTTAAAGATAATAATAATTTAAGTTTATTATTTTGATGGAGTTTAAAATATTTAATGCTCTGATATTTAATCGCAATATCCTGTATAATACAAGTTTAAAATTAAGAGAATAATGCTTTATTAACCCAAAATAAATATCATCATTAAAATAACAATATCTTGCTAACATTATTTCTTTCAACTACCTTGACAAAGGGAGTTGGCATTGTGTTCTTTACCTAGGAAACATTAAAGGGTGGACTTGCTGTAACATCTCAAGAGATGAAAAGTGTTGGAACAGCGGTTAAAGGTCAAAGGGATGGTGAAATATAAGCATATGTCAAGTCCGAAGGGTTCTAAGGAGAGGTCTAGGACGTGCGACCGGATTCTCTTAAATAGTTCCTTGTAACTCCTATCCCCGAGGCGATTTCTTAAGCCCAATCTCAACAAATGACTTCCCGGGATATACTTTGGCTTTCCTAGGAAAAGGGAAGTCCGCTTTACATCCGTGATCCTGTGACGACAAGACACCACAACTATTCATTATAGTTTTGGAATATAGATTTGGAATACTGGAATGCCTAATAAATGCATCACGGACAGATGAAACGGACATAACGCCACGTAAACGGACAGGGAATTGCCCGTCATCAGTTTGAACTTTTATGCTGAGAACGAACTCGAAAAACGCATTTATTATTGCTTTTTATTGCTATAATATATATATATATATATATATATATATATATATATATATATATATATATATATATATATATATATATATATATATATATATATATATAGATTTTTGTCAATCTTCCCCCAAATAAAAACATTTCTTACTTTATAATTTTTATATATTATTTTTCATCTTTTTAATCCATTTACTATTTAATTTTTTAAATATTTGTATTATTTTATCTATTGTTTCATTAATTCTATTTTTATAAATTTTATTATTATATTATATTAGTATATATTTATTAGTATTTTTATTATTAATTTATTGTTTTATTAGCTGCAATTTTATTAATTTATTTAATTAATGCTTTTATTATATATATTTTACTATTTTTATAATATTGATAGCTAATTCTAAATTAATTCTAATGCTAAATTCTATATGGAATGTGGACCAGGCAGCTTTCGGGATGACGAAAGACAACATTTTAGACGTAAATAACTTCTGAACACGGCTATCACAGAGTTTTAACTCTGCGATAGAGAAAATGTTTGATTTAAAAGGAAGCAGGCACAGAGGAAGCGTATATATCTCGTTATAGAGATTTATGAGCGTAGAAAATGAGTGGAGACAGAAGTCCTTTGCTCTCATAATGCGGTGATGAGCGATTCTTTATTTATGCTCCGATGCGATCCTAAGAGTTCCCAAAGGACTTCTCCCGAGAGGCTCCTCGACAGAATTTGAATAAAAGTCAATAAACATTCATCATTCCTATCTTTACGGAGCACTTACCTCTACGGGATTGGGAAACTACGCACGAGACTAGTCCGAGATACGGCGCAAAATAATGGATCATTTAATGAGTGCGACTTTAACCTGAGAACGGGAAGTATTCCCTAAAAAACGAATGAAACCACATCGCGCTTATCACAATGCACTGGATTAATTGAGATGATTAAATCGTCTCAGTTTTCTGTTACTCCGTTGGATTCAGAAACCGGAAATGATTAAAAACGATCATTTTACGTAAGGTTGTGAGATTGGGATGAAATTGAAAAAGTGCTTGTAAAACTAATTAAAGAAAATTATGAATTCCGATAGAACACACATAAAAATGAATTTAAAGAAAAAACAGATAATCGTAAATACTCTTTTCTATTAATAAATAGATATCGATGAATGGAACGGTTTACCCGCAGAAGACTTGAGGCCTTTCCCGAAAAATGCCAAATGCTTTACTATTAAGGGCATAAATAAAGTAAATATCTTGACGAGTGAGCGTGCCTATAAAAAATGTGAGACGAGTATGCGATTGGTAGCGTGATGTATGGCAGGAATCCATATTGGCCCTGCGGCCACTACGCTAGTCGTGGAGGCCTATCAGGAACCCTGAAAAATCTTATGTGATAAGTTACGTAGGCAATGCCATTAAAATCTTATGCGATAAGTTACAAATGCAATGCCATTTCAAGGAAATTTCAAGATAATGTATGAATTATAACTATTTAAGAAGCTCTGTTAGAGTTTTTATTGTTAGTGAGCGAGGTTATTTATGTTATACGATAATGTTCTGTATTTTTATATGCAAGCTTTCTCGAGAATTGTTTTAGTTAACTGTTAAACGCACATGCAGTATTAGTTATAGTTGCTGTAGTATTTGTAGATTATGTTGTAAATTATTACTGTTGAAATAGTTGATTAACGTAGTATGTAAACTGTTGTAGCGGATAGGCTGGTATCTTAAATGGATATAACCCTGTAACATTGATGATACTATTTGTGCAACATATTTTAAGCTAACGTCGCCACCGGTCCTAAGCACTAGCTACAGCGATGTTCTATGATGAATACCCAAAATAAACCACTAGATTAATTCTTCCGTGCGTTAAATTCTGAATGCTTACATCATTACTATGACGTCAGCGATCGAATGACATTCTACCTTTAGTAGGTGTACTATCTCATTTATGACTGAATAATTGCCTTATCGCACACTTTGATTATAAGCATTATACGGAGTGTGCCAGTTTGATTGCGTCTATGTATGTGTAATATCATCGATGTTTGCTAAAACAGGAGAGGGGATTTGAGCAATTTCCATACTTAGTGAACCATTAAAGGTCGTCAAGCGACAGAAAATACGTTGTTTTTCACTAATATAACATGTATCGAAGTTCAGCCTTGAACTAAGTTATATTTTTGCATAAGAATGCACGTAAAGTAAGTTTTTCAGCGTCAAAATTAGTTGATTCTAAAAAATGAAGAATTATTTATTATAATATGGGCTCCAGACACAAAACAAAACAAAATGATTTTTTTTCTTATTTATAAATAAGAAGTAAATTTGCAATGTACTAATTAACTATTTATAACTAAGTAAAATTTAAAGGTTGCAAACTATTAGTAATTTAACCCTCTACTTTAATTAAGTGCTCAAATAAGCAAGATTATTTAATGTTTCCTGAGAACTTATTGTGCTAAGTTTTTCTACGACTCGATGTTGTAGGAGTAATGGCTCTATCGCATATTAATCGTTAAATTTTTCCACACATACTTCTTAGGATGTCTCATGGTACAGATAAATCTCGGATTTGACTTTTAAAAAGAATTGAGAAGAAGGTCAAGCAATTATAAAAACGGTAGTTAGTAGTGAGGTTTCTAGAAGTGTATCGTAAAATTATTTTCAACACAATCTTAATGAAGCAATCGATTTTGGTGGGTATTAATTATCTATCTCTACGTTATTTGATTCCTTTTTACCCCCTTTTTAAAGTATAATGCTAAAACGTTTCATGTCAATGTAACTATTTCTAATTTAACTAATCTTTTCTCAGCTTTTATTAGATAACATTTCTAAAAAGACACAGCAGTAATGATAGATAAGTGACTTTTTCTCTGAGTTCAGACACCAGACATTTTAATGGTTACACTTTTCCGTCAAAAAAGAAAATAAAACTACTTATGCACTTAAATTTGAAAACCATCATGATATGTAGCATAATTACTGATTAATATGCTACACATTCGATGGTTTAGAAGTGTGTTTAACTTATAGTTCCTATTTAAATTCAAAATACCACAAAGAATCTTAATGCTGGGCAGCACAATCCAGTTGAATAGACTCCATAATGTGAATATTTCTGAAATTTAATAATGTAATCAATACTAAATGTTAAATGAAATCGAAGTTTGTACGCTTTTTGGGACACGGATTTTATCGCTTATGACACCATTTAACATACATGAAATATAAGACCCGCATATCGGTGATATTTTGGTACTTGCATGCAAAACGAAACTGCCTTAAGGCTTCCCGATTTGAAATTCGATTAAAAGAAAAAATTGCGATTTTCGGGTCTCCATTTACATATTCCCATTAACAAAGGATAGATGAAAAACTTTCCATTCATCAAGATATGGGAAGAACTACTATAACGAAGACATTTAAATGCTTTCTCTTCAAAAGAGACAACGCAGGAATTTGCAAATAAGAGATAGAGAAGTGCAACCTTTTCGTTAATTTGATCGCATGTATCGCTGAGGATCCCTCGGACCGAAATCTGCATTCCATAGCACTTCCGGATGCACCAACGGAAATGCAATGCGTCGAGAGGATTCTAATGGGCCCCACTGAGAGCCACATTACCTTTTAAGAACGATATTTCATTTCCAACACACGCGACGAAAACGCTTTCCTCTGACGCATACTTAAGTACTTGGGAGTTTTTGAAAAAGTTTTTAACGCTGGAAGAGGATGCTCTCACTGAAAAGCTGGATCACAATCATTAAATAATTTTCAATGTAAACTCTGCTGTTAAAGGATGGGTAAGGATTAGATTAGTAACGTTAGGTTTAAATTAATCGTGTTGAGGCAAGATTTAAAATTGAACGCAGGAAAAGCAATTAGTAGAAGTTTTTGAACCGATAGATAATTGGTCCATTTAAACTAAATGAGCTAAGTAAGCAAAGAACTAATCATTATTCCTTTTTATTTCACCGAAAGAACACGTAAATATCAAAACGTAACAAAGCCGAAACCAAGAAAATATTTTGATAGATTGCGAACCGAGCCCGAAGCGAAAAATTACAATTCTTGAATACGAACTGAAGCCAAAAATATTTATTTATTCCATTTATAATTCGGTTCAAAACAATAATTTTTTTAAATACATTTAAAAGTGGAAAGCTTCACTAAAACAAATTTAAAATAACTTGCGAATAATTCTGTTTTCCTCTAAAATTTAATGCAAAATAGAATAGAATATTTTGTTATATACAATCAAAATATAGATTAAAAATTTGGAAATGATAAAACAAAATTTTTAGGAGGATATAATATTACTCTGTTCGGAGCGAAAAATTGGTTCTAATGGGTTAGAAATCGGAACCGAACCATTTTTTCTCTTTCCTTGAACCGGAACAAAAGAAGTTTCGAAGCCCTGTTTTCAAGAAGGATCTTTTTTAAGACCAGCTGCTATGGGTATTCCAATGAATTTCTCAGTTTTCTCCCTCCTGCAATCCAATCCGGTACGTTTCAATTTGAATTTGTAAGTTTTCGGAATCAGTTAATGTGTTTGATCTATTACTCAAACTTTAAATCCAGCGGACATTGAACAAATCGCTGGCGGTTATTAGCTCCTCTGGTGGTAATCTTCTCAGTGCATCGCATGAGAAAGCCCAAGCATGTCTTAAACAGGATAACGTCTTAAGCCGCTTTGCATTAACTGGATGTTTACTGTATTTCGCTCAGGCGGCTGCAGCTCACAAGGCAAGCCCTTTTTCCCATCGCCTTCGAACCCCATCTTATTTACCGTCTAATATCTCGCTTCAACTGTTCTCTCCCCTTCCAAACATCCGAGTCTCTCAGGAATAGATAAAGGATGAAATATCTCCCCCGATGGCTGCCCGGATTCATTCCACAGTTTCATCCTTTGTCCGCCTAAGGCGCCACGATCGCTCCATAGATTCCATTCGACTGCTTCTAACACACCAAACCCCATCATAATTAGAGGTCTCTTCATGGTCAACTTTAGCGACACGCTATAGCGATGCTTGCCAGAGGATTCGCAAGCTTTGATCTATAAATGGACTTCGTATTAATTAAATCAAATCACGGATAAATAATTGTGGCTAAGATGATTTCAAAGGATTATGCATTAACCGTGGAATGTTAACTGCACCACATATGTGCCAATGAATGGCAATAGCCGAAAACTGTTTCATGATCCATTCAAAGAGAACATCGTATAAGTGTTATATTCCGTCTAATGATGGCCCCTGCTAATGAATAAACCGTCAGACCGATTTTCCCCAGTATATCTTAATTGAATATATATGAATGTGGTTGGTGATTCTTCGTCAGATATTAGCACGTGTAAGCGAATTTTAAAGGTGAAGGGATGGCCAGAATATAATGGATCTGCACATCCTACATTTTTTTCAATGTTTGTGTACTTATTTTAGAATTTGGAAAATTTCGTTTCGGATGGCATATATACTTTAGAATCGAATTATTTTCTTTGGCGAAATTATGGATGCTATATTCGCTTACCTAGACTGTCGTTGTATGATTAATGTAAATGAAATTTGAAATTGATGTAATAAGTGATATTTAAATTTAAATTGCTTTGACATTCGAGGTAATTTCGCACTGAGCTCCCACCGGGGATCGAAGCTGGACCGCTTTCAAGTAAAGTACCGAAGTAAAACGTGTTGCCAACTTGGTCATCGGGATAACCAATTGTTGTGTTGAAAAAACAATTTCATATAAATAAAATAGATAGCTTGTATGTGTTCATGTGTGTGTTCGCTTAAAAATGGAGAACCAAACGTCGCCAACTTTCAAACTTATACATCGTTAAATGTCCTCCTTTCTCAGATAGTTGGCTACGTTTTATTGACCTGATTGTCCCGGTCAGTTACCATACAAGTCAAACCGTTCTTATGAGGAACACATATCAAATTCACTTTATCAGTAATTATATCAGTCATTAGAAATTCAGAGAATTTTTATAAAATACTTGATTTTTTATGAAATTTTGAGATTTTAAGCAACCCATTTCCTTGATAACCAAGGTGATTATTGAATCCGAGCTCATGGATTTTCAATAAGATACAAGTAGGAAATTTAGGCCCATTGCAATGATAAGAATTAATGATACGAATGAAAAAGTACGAAGCATTCGAAGAATGATCTAGTTCGATAGGCTGATTATAAGACATAATAACACAGAATAAATATAACATATCTTGTCAATAAGAGATTCATTTAATATCCGCTGAACGGTTTTTCTATTTATACCAAATAAATTTTGAACTGAACTTCAAATAAATAAATTATGTAACGAAACTCTGTTTACGATGTCAAGATTAATGAAGCTTTGGAACTTTAAGATTAGCAATTATAACGTCAGTTAAAAGAATGACTATGAAATCTTAATGTAATCATCTTTTCGTAATCAATACTATTCTAACATGAATTCTCCGTGCATTTTCATTAGATAATAAATTGGAGTCTGCATTTCTAAAACGCCATCGTCAAGCATGACGGACTAAATTAAATTGAATTGCCTATGAAATTTGAATAAATACGTAGTTCACATTATACATTTTTATCATGATATAATTTAAAGGTGGAAATTTAAGTGGAATGCCTAAACATAATAAAAACCTTTCATTCAGCTGAATTCAATAAATGAGTATAACATTGCGGAAATAGCGACTGACAGATAAACTGCGAACAGTATGTAATGGTGACTGATTTTAAGATGCAATAGTTCTTCTTCATTTAATTGTGATAGTCAAATTTCGTCCTTTAGTTTACAAAATTTCCAATTAAAATCTCAGCCCGACCTTTTGGTCGTTAATTTAGCAATTTAGTCGCTAGATCTGGTGATTTTTCTCTTCATTACTACTACTTTCTTTCCTTCCGTCTTATATTGTTCGCTCTGAAATGTAGACCATTATTATTTACTTGAGTGATCGACTCACTGATAAGTAAAAACGGCATTAAATTTTGGTGGCGAAAGAAAGTTCATATTAAATTTTTTTAATCCTGCAGTTTCTGAAACTATGCTACATTTAGAAGGCAAATTCAAGCAATTTCCTTACTGAATTTTTTTTATAAATACATTTGTCTTCCTTTGGCGAGTTTTAGCTGATTTTCATGGTTCATATAGCAAATAAATTAAAATAAGTCGGCGTCTCTTGGGTTTGTGATTCTATTTATTATCATTATTATATACGTCGCAGTTTGATTGAAGCCATGAAGCAACATTAGCATGTAATTTATAAACATCCAAAAATATCTGCTTATAATACAGAAATTCTTATATACATCGTACTATGCAGCGTACAACATATAAAACACATTACACATTAAAGATATAAAGATGTCATGTAACAGTAATCTGAGCATTAATCACCTCTCAATCCATTATGTTTTATCAAAACAGAAAGATACAGGTCATTTTAGTAAATATTTTACAACAGCACTAAGTACATGTAATAAATAGCACATATATATAGTAGCGCACATGCATTGTCACATATACACTTATACCCGTATACATAGGACACCCCAACCCAACTTACTATGAATTCACATGACTACATGTATTTTGATAATTGAATTGAAAATATATCAATCAATACTGTCCGTTTAGATTCTTCAACCTCACGATAACTATCTTAATTCCGTTGAATAATATTCAGGAGAGAAGCAATGCCATGGTAATCCAGTTTATCAGAGCATCAACAAATTTATTTACCGGAAATTCGAGTCCAAAAATATCAGCGGGTAACAGGTAAGTGTAAAGGTCAAAATAACCCGAGAAACTTTCCCAGTTAATTTGAAATGGGAAATCAATAAGAGAACTAGGTTTTCCGGATGTCAATAGAGGTTAAAACGGAAGATTAAATAAGCGGTCGCGAGTAATAAATGTCGGAACTGCTGAAAGATGTCCAATTGGAAGGAGAACATATGGGGCAGATTGCAAAACAATAAACAGACCAATCGAAGCGGGATATTTCCGAAAATTCTGAGCGCGCTCAATGTGTCTGAGATATCTCATAAATCAGAATGGGTCAATAAGCTATTTCTGTTTACATATAAAAGGAACCCGATACATCTAACTCATTGATTTTCCAGTATTCTACATTTGTATTTCTGTCTGAGCGTCATCGCAGCAATACATTTATTTAGAATAATGTAGATACAAATACCTTCTTATCTTATTGCCATTTAAATTTCGGTGCAGTGGCAACCATTCTGACTCTTTGATGGTTTGTGAAATATTCTAAGAACACGCTCATACAATATCTATGTGAAGTATTTCAATTACCATACCAACTTAAAAATAAAGCGTCTTTACTTAGGGGACATTGAGATTACAAGTCACTTCTACCATTAAAACTAACGTTACGTTTTATACTTTTATTAACTTCAAAGATATAGAGAAAAAAAAGGAATTTAGATATAAGAAACCTAATAGATTCTGAGAAAAAAATTATCTACTGCGAGTAAGAACTCGCTAAGAAGTGAAACACCTGACTAAACGTGCCCATAGAAACAAGTAAAAGAGGGAAAGAGCATAAGAAAATATAAATACAGTTGAGCAGTGCTTCTAAAAGCATAACCAAGTATATACAACAGTAAGTATCGTCAATTACTAGAAAATACATTTAGTATGAAGTACAATGAATAATAATTAATGCACATAAACACAGTCAATACAAATCCACGTCATTAAAATTAAGATTACCTCATTAACAGTTAATTTGTTTTCTCTGATAAAACATTACTAGTTCATCTTTTTACCATATTTAACTAGCTGATAACCCAGTGTTACCGGAGTATTTATCCAAGTTTTCTATTAAAGAAGAAAGTAATGAATTCTATGTGCAGAACAAAATCAAAGCAAGGTATTTCGTTATCTGTTTAAATGAAACGTTGTGGTAACAATAATGATTCCAGTTTCTTCCCATTATGTATTTCTACAATACATCGCCTGATTCTGTGAAGCTAAAGGATTTGTTACAAATATGCTAAACGACAACTAAAACCATAGATTCAATTCAAATCTCAGTTATTTAGGACATTTTATATTTCACCTGAACACCATTAGCAACTTTGCTTCCAACACTCAAATCAGATTTTGAAAACGCAAATCCTTATTAGAAATGACTCCATTCACAGAAAATTTGCATCAGCTATAGAATCGATAAGCATACACGTGCAGGGTAAACTCGTTAGTTTAGTTGATTGTATCGCCAAGAAAGGCTCTCCATGATGAGCACACGCACCTATACTCTTATTAGGATTAAGTAACAAATGCTGGCATTGGATAACGATTCATAATGTGAAATCATATGTCCATTGATGAAAATAATCGAGAAAATTTCTAAGCGCTTGAAATTTTAATGAGACGATGCAAACATGGAACTGGGATAATTTTCGTCATCTTACTTGATGAATATTTTGGGAGGCCTGCGTTTGTCTTCGCCCAAACCTTTTTAAACTTCCTCTTCGTAAGGATTTGAAACCCTGAATATAAAAAAGAAAAACTCAGTATAAAATGGTAAGTGTTCACACAAGCGAGAATGTACGCATTCAACTCGTTTTTCTTCTAGGGTAAGCAATAGGTTCGTTTCGCATGTATTTCACAAGCCCATGTAGATGTTTTCCTTAAATGTTTTCCTTGAACTTTTTTCTTCCTCCTCCTCAGTTTTCCTTAAATAGTTTCCTTAGGGCAAGTGCAGGAACATGCATTGTAGAAGACCGCATGTAACATACTATACGGTCGAATAACAAAAGATTAGGCCGCAAATGAAATAACTAAGCCGTACAATAGAACTGATACAACTGAGTCAACATAGAGACTGTTATTCGTGATAAAACTTTAAGGAGGGAAAACAAATTTTACCACACACAAATCAAAAATGGTGAGGCCCATAATTTTTTAATATTTTCCATTTTAATTTTAATTGTAGAAAAAAAATTGGAAATAGTTCCGGAATCAGACTTGTGAATTTATTTTAGAAATTTGTTTTAGAAAGAAAAAAAAAGGCGAAATTTGCCGACCTTTTCCATAAGGATTTTTCAAAATGGAGCGATCATTCTCGTATATTGAACTGATGGTTTCAAGACAGAATTTACGGAATTTTAAATTACGGAATCTACGACAAATTTGAAAGGTTAAGAGAGTCAATTTGACGATAGTTTTGAGACAAAAGCGGTCTAAAAGAACATTTACAGCGGAAACTACTTAGTAATTTTAAATTTATTTTCTACGGCGTTCCACAAAATTCGGCGAAAGCATATTGATCATTTTGGTGGTATTACCTTTGAACCGTTCGCATTGTAGACAAGGCCTTCGTGACGAGTTTAACTCTACTGCTATAAAGAGATTGGGTCAGTAGAGCGACTTGTATTTTATCGATAAATACAAACTTCAAAGGAATACTTGGAATAGATTTGGAACAGGTCGCAGGCATAAAGGAAACCTTTCGTTGGAGTTCACAAATCCATTCACCTGAAGAGCATAAAGCGGATAGAAAAGGAAGATTCAAATGAGCATGTCCATGAGCTATAGGAGAGTGTATATCTTCCGAGAAAAGAAACAGCTCTAGCGAAGAAAAATGGTTTCACGCATTTCCTTTTCCACGGTAAATGGCTAAGCTCTCGTGGAAAAGAGGAATTCCATTCCGCAGCTTCATAAATCTCCTTTTTAACGACGCAGAGGCAATCACGTGCTCCCGACGAACTAAACATCAGATCGTATTAATGCCCCGGATTGCCTTCAAGAGATGGCATAATCAACAAAGGCTGTGGCATGTCAAGTGGGGCACTTGCACGCTACGAATGACACGCACTTTTTACCCCATTCAACCCGCTGGGCACGAACGATGTCTTTCACATCAAAAGGCTTCTTTAATATTTAAAAATAGGAAGAATTATTAATGTGAGCAGCTGTCTGAGAGGTTCCGAAAAATTTTCAATGCGCAATTAATATCATTTACGTGTTGTAATCAGATTATAGGTTGGATATTTTGCGTAATTATTTAACGTGCTACTTACGACAGATATTTCGTGTGTACTCGCGTGTTCTACTCTCTTTTTTAACAGGGCCATACCAAAGAACCATATGGCTATACCTTGAAAAAAGTATTGATTTTGAATTCGGTTTGAAGTGCCTATAATTAGATTTTATCCGCTAGTTTTGAAGAATTTAACGAGTACATTAATAAATAGCTTGCATTTATAAAAATTAAGGATAATTTTAAGTGAATTTATATTAAAAATCGCAGAAATAACAGAATAGGATATATGAAAGACATATTTAAAGCATAATTTTCTAACAGTAGGTATACATAGTCTATATCAGGGGTGCCCAACTTTTCTGTATATAAGATCTACTTTTTATCTTAAAAGTGTGTCGCGATCGACTTATTGTGAATGGCGTAGTCTAAGGGGGAAGAAGGGGTGTGAAATGCATACTATGTTTATTCACTGTGTTTCAGCATAAGGTGCATTCCAGCGAGGTATGGGTAGATAAGTAAAATATATGTTCAAAACTATTTTTTATTTTTAAATCACTTATTAAGTTTTCGAGATATAGACTCCTGAAGAAAATAAATTTCCAGACCCAACTTTTGATAGCAGCATTCCGTACATGCGGTACCTAAAAAAATCGATTTTCCGACACTTTTTCGAGATAGATTTTTACTAACTTAAAATGCAATTTAATTTTTTTTATCTACTGCAATGTATAAGTTGTTGTACTATTTGTTCGTAAATATAAAAAAGTTGTTATAAAAATGCACAGTATGGCTGGCTTTGATTACAATATTTCACTTTCTCGTTTTTTTTTTGGGCCAAGAAAATTTATTATGAGAGTATAATATGACTTACTTTTTGCTAATTTATCAATAGCTCGCTAAGTACACGTCGTACTGAAATATATAGATATACGGGTACGTAAAAAAACATCAACAATAATTATTTAAAGGGCCAAAAAACTCACGACCAGGGGAATTAAAAGAACATGGATAATTATTTACAATATTTTTTAATTCAAAGTAGCCACAGATAAATACAGATTTAGAATTTACTTTGTTCCCTTAACATTAATGGGAAGACTGAGTTTGCATGTCTCTAACCAAGGAATCATAATCAGGTGTATATCCTGACAAAGATAATAATAATGAGTCTTTCTACCCCAGATTTTGCGAAAGATCGACGATCGACCAAAATTGGCCTCGCGATCGACCGGTCGATCGCGATCGACTTGTTGGCCACCCCTGGTCTATATAATTACGAAGTGTCTATATGTTTATATTTATAACCAAACGAAAAGAAAATAATTTCTTCAGGAAATTACTACTAAAATTTGAGCAATGCTTAGTGGTTGAAAGGACGGATCATGAGATAAAGGATTTGTGGCAAAAATGGAGAAAAAATGTATAGTTATTGATAATTTCATGAATAAAATACATTAAACAAGATTACAGTTAGAATATCTTAGCACATGCAAGATTGCGATCATTTAAACCGAAATAGAAACAGAAGGGGAGATTATTTTTCATCCTTGTATAGACTTCGATAATACACAGAGCACGGATCTCCAAAATTCTCTTGATTTCCACAGAATTTACCAAGCCTGACTTCTGCGACTTGGAAGAAAACTATGTAAAGATTTCTTGCAAGTAGTAGTTCCTTCGACTCCAGGTCATTCGAAATGTTGTTAAGAAATGCACGTAAAATTCGTTTCTAACTCTAGTAGGCTATTTATTTCACAAATTTTATAGATTATATTTCAATGAAGTCAAGACTTGTACTAAAAGAGGGGTAGGAGAAAGAAATTCTTATTTTGACGGTGTAATACTGCTCCCGAGAAGAAATTGGGAGGTTAGTAAATTTTTTCAATAAAGTAGAGATGTTTTCAAAATCTTTTTGGTAAGCAGTTTACCTTATATTTGATCTCCTTAAGAAGAAACTTAAGGAGATTCCATTATTTCGAAGGTGAAATAATAAAGAGCTGAAAACTTCGTTTTTCAACGTAGTAGAAATATAAAAGTTGCAACATCTCTATTATAACGTTATTTCTCCTATAGTTCGGTTATCCCTCTGTTCCTTGTAAGCGTCTTAAACGGGTCTTATATGAAGATTATTATATATTTATATTCATCCATCTATGTACGTGTGATTTTGAAATGTATTTTTCAACATTACTGGCGAAGTCAGAATTTTCCAAAAGCAGAGATAAACCCTCAAAAGCAATTATAGCAGATAAAATGACGCACAATTAGTCAGTCAGTGATAGAGAGTTATCTTCATTTCGACTATTTAAAAGAAACGATGTGATTATTCCCAAGCCTTTATAGGCGTCGTTGTAAAATGCACAATGCATAACTCATGGAGACCTCCGATATAATCTCTGTAAACTTGCGCACAACTGAGGCCTTAAATGATATTAATCGCGCGAACCATATTCACGGTGATACGTGATTATTCATGACGAAGTTAGGATCAATATAAGATGAGATCGCAAACTCCTGTTCAATTTACGGTCCGGAACCTGGATGCTCCGCTTCCTGGAGAATGTTTGCCGTGTGAATTTCGCGGTTAATACATCTCAGTGCCAATTCAGTGGATCAAAGTGCATAATCATGACGTGGCTCTCTCAAGTTACGCAAAGGAGGTGATCTCGGACATCATTCGTTGAATTAGAAGCAAATGAGAAAAATTGAAAAGACCCATATAAAATAATAAGGAAATAATTACTAGCCTCGGAAACTAAATCTTCAAAAAATTCCTTACATATCCTCCTCACGTAGCTCCATTACTTACAGAGTTCATGTAGAATTAATGGACATAAGTTCCTTTCCAGTGTACTGCGAACTATATTAACAGAAACTAGGCTAATTAAAAACACAAAATAGTAAATAGTTACCTCGGCGATTCGTATATATTTTTAGCATTTAAAACGGATAATTATTGACACAGTAAAACAAGCAACACTTAAATACACAGAAATTGAATTTCAAATTTTTGATTCTTTACATACTTATTTGAGGTGTTTACAAACTATTAGTGCGTTTAAACTTTACGCAATTTTATTCTTATCATACGATGATAAAATATATAAAATTATTAATTTATATTCAGTGTGAACTACATTTCCTTAGAGTTTAAGAGGAATCGAATTTTGAAACTATTACGACCATATGTTAATGGCAAACATTATCCATAAATTCTTCCTGTATATTCAGTTCCAGCTGTACCAATCCAGTTACTTAAGAAAGTAATGGAACTACTGTTTTACTTGAGTGTTTAGCTCTTACTCTCCTTCATAATTTTTCTTCACTTTTTCTGATTTATATCTTAATGTTGAATTATATCTTTTCAATACATGTCAGTAATTCAATTCTTTAAATACATTTCCAGTCGACTTGGTGAACTTTTCCATTCATTAATGATGAACTATTTTCTGTCCAAACAAATTGCATTCACAAGTTACAGCTAAATAAAAGCCTACAAAATGAATTTCACTGTTTCAAAACAAAATAGAAGATACAATTAAATAATTGTGCCACTATTCCCAATGTCCTGCATAGCAAAATATTTAGCATTATCTAAGGTAAAAGCCATAACCTAAAAGATCTTAACTTATTTCTACTGATTTATGCGGAATATTAGTATTTCGATATTTCATCTCTGAATTCGCCTACTTTAGCTTGGGAAATCTTTCTCCCCAAATCCAAGAATATAGCTTTTCGTTCATTATTTTAGGAAAAGCCAACTCAGGGAAGTCCCATCTACGAGGATAGATGGGTTACAAACTCGGTGTTTGAAATAAATGATTTTTGAATAAGATATGAAATGCGCCACATAGTACAGTGGCAGTCATTAACAGTAGAGGTTCCCATAGAGGTCGATGGAATATGATTTTGCAAGCAGTAACAACAAGGAAGTGTAGAAGGATTTGCATAGGCAACGTGGATGGCGCGAGAGTCGGTGGACGCAAATGGAAATAAAAGAGGAGTCATTTGACGAATAAAATTGGCCGCACGCGGTAATGGCGGTGGTCGACATGGCGGCGCGGATGCAGCGATTGGCGGAAATACGCGGCGGCGGAAAAAAGTGAAGATTTATGGCAAGAGGAAGTGCACCGCCGCTTATGAATTCCTCGTCCGTATATGCAGATGTATTGTACGGGGAAAACCGTGCGATTCCATCAAACAGCTTAGGGAAAAAGAATTTCCAAAGTTATAAGAATCGTGGACAGAGGAATCAGGATTGCGAAATTTTATTTTGGGAATGTAATTCTCCCGTTCTCACCATATGGAAAATGTCGGAACTATTTATTTTTACTCAAAAGACTATTTATGGCGTATTTAAGCTGCTTAGACGGAACTGAAGGGCAGTCTGAATTGAAGGTTTTAGGATCGGATCAAACGTTAGCGCTTCCACGTGCCAAAATCGATACGATTTTCAACATTTTTCCAAATATTATCTAAATTAACCATTTATCTCATTTGGGTACCTTTACCATTGAATAATTCTTCGTATTCCTAAATTATACGCTATTTTATCTACGGGTTATTCAGATTTTACTGTGTGAGTACATAATTTTCCAGAAACTAATCCTCAATGAATATTCATCGAATTATTAATCTTATTCATTCAATATATTAATAAATTAGTAGAATAGATTGATCCATTAAACGTATAATTACCTCTATAGCCCTGAAATTTTTAAAATAATCCACAATGGATCGCTGCAAATCCCTTATCACATCTAATTACTGTGTCTTCTCTTTAAGTCTCTTTCTGTGTATAAACAAGCAAATCTTAAAAATCTGTTTCCGTGTCTGAAATAAAAACTCGGCTTCAACGGAGACTGAAAATAATGAGTATTGAAGACTGTACTGAGTGTACTCTATTAGTACTGAAGAATGTAAAAATGTAAATGTGTTGTCTGGTGCGCCTGATGTTTCTTACGTCAAATACAAATTGAACGAGAATGGTATATTCCGATACAATAAGATAGCAGATGAATATTTATCCCAGATTATTGCTTAAACGAAGAATAATCTGTCTCTTGTCTAATATTAAGATTAATGTAAATAATTCTATTTGGTATTCTATCCCTTCTTTGTGGCCAATACGCACTTAATAGCAAAGTTCAACGTGATTCAAAGCTAATAGTGGAACTAAGTAAATAACTAGAAACACTTACTACTAATTCAACGGATAAGTGATTCCCCATCGCTCTCCTTTCTATTCCTCCTGAAGAGACTTTCCTTAATCTCGTCACAACCATTTCCCTCTTAACCCAATCAAGTCCCCCATTTTGCCCTTTGCAAATGTGGGATTCATTAAGTCAGTCTAAAATGTATGGAGAAAATAACAAAGGTAGTTCTTAGTTCTTTTTACTTGAAGCTAAAAACAAAGATTTGAATGAAATAATTTTCCTACAACCATGTATTATTATAATTTCTCTTTCGGTAAGGAAAACAAGAATTGTATATCTTTATCTCTGCCTTGGTGATGTTTCTGATAATGCGAAAGTTACTCATCACCCGCGGTTGTTTGCTTGATAGCGCTCCGAACCCGAGGCCTTGGGTTCTCGTCGGAATTTTCTGGCTAAGAGAATGTTTGTATATGTTTTTATCAGTAAAAATTATTATTACAATGGCTGTAATTAGGATCTTTTTGTTTCCATTAAATAAAATGTTACAGAGGAAATAGCGATTCTTAGTAAATGAATGCAATTCATTAACTTTTTAATTTTCCTACTTACGAGAGTAAATTCAGTCAATCTTGCTAAAATGTAAATAATATGGGTATGGCTAGCTAGATTCACTCGTATCGAATTTGTTAATATTGTATGATGCATACGCCTCGAATGCAATCAACGCGATGTAAAACTGAAACAAGGTAGAATCGCATATATCTCGGGACATCTGAGAACCATGTTCATGCGATGAACATGCAACGAAATCGTGGTAGGCCCAGCTTAGTGTGCAACCATGAGAATATGAAAAAATAACTCTTAAGTTAGAATAAAAGTCGTTTCTAGATTCAAAATTGATAAAATTCACAAGATGTATCACAGCATTTATTTTATCAAGAGAGAGCCTCGCTACGTATTCTTTTAAACCTTGACCTTCCTCTTGAGGATAACTTGTTTCTTTTTCTCTGAAAGGCGTCTAGACTCTTTCCCCATCTACTTCACGTGATCTGAGTAAAGAATTGCCTCCTTTTCTCCATTGTGTGCTGATATTTTAAAACATTCCACCCTTCATTCGAGATTCCATTGTGTGCGCCATCTTACGTTTACAGTTCACCTTCCTCAGGAGATATTTAAAGCCTTCACCATTCCTTTCATCTATTCAGCCTTCAGTATTATTAACGATGGAATCTGATCCCGTTTTATCATTAAATAAAATTACTCGGTGAATTTTAGATAGCACCAGAGATGTCGTGGTCAAGGTGAATATTTAACGATACTGATGCTTTACGACAAATATGCTACGATAATTTCATCATCATGATTATATCATCAGTATATAATGTAAATGAAGTTTTGATATGTTTAGTTGATTGTCACCTTGCATATTGGATGTAAGAGCTGAGTTTTCGTATTTAAGATATTTTACTCGAATAATGAAGGTTCTCAGGCCGATCTTAAAGATTTAGTATTCTTAACAAATGTTGAAATAATACACCAAGTTTTGATGCAAGTGAAGTAATTTTCAGTGATCATCTTACACGTCGGATTTTTGCGTTAAACTGGGAGCATTTGGTAGTTGATAAAAAATTGACAGATGCTCTTTTCTTGCGTGAAAATAATGTTATATTTTTAAGCTAAACAGTTCTAATTAATAACAGTAAAAACGATAAAAGGAATGCAATAAATATATTCGAAAACGTTTCATGCTTAAATTGACACATGTATTACCTTATTTATACCATTTTTATGTATTCATTAATAAAAGTACATAAAGATTAAGTAAGGATATGAAATTGAGATTATGTCAAATCAGAGTATCTTAAATACGTGAAATTACAACGGATACGATGGAGGTCTTCCGTCAAGCAATCGAACCGGAAAGAAACCGAAAAAAACTTAATTTTGTCGGAGGGTAAACCGAACCCTAACCGAAATATCAAAATTCTTGGAACCGAAACCAAAAATAGTTATTTACTATGTTCCAAACTTCGATCCATTGCACTATCGTTTTTATTAAGAGCACTCGATAAATTATTACTAAGCATGTGGAAATGTGACTTAGTAACAACGAAAGTCAATGGTTTTCCATTCACTTTGAACTTATACTTTGGCCATTATTTCGCAGTTTATATTAAAAAATTTAACTTAATCCTATGTAATCGAGACAAACTTCAAATTGTAAAATAATATTCTTTAAGATATACTTTTCGAATGGCCGGAAAAATACCAGTCCTAGCGAACTAGTCTACTGGAAGTTCGGAAATATACTTATGCAGCAATATTAGGTTTTAAAATGAACAGGAATATAATATATTACAGGTCATACCATTAAACATCTTTACTGTTATTTTTACTATTATTTATTACAGGTAAGGAGTAGTTAATGAAGGCAGAATAGTGTTTTGCTGAAATAAAAGAGGACAATAAATATACAGAGAGCATAAAAAGTAGTTTCAGCGCTGTAAACCTTGAGACATTTCACGTGAGGAATTAACTGCAGAGAGTAAATAAATGGCTTCAAGTATGCAATCGCTGAGAATTCAGGCCAACCGAGAGTTAAAATACAAATGATTGGGAGAAAACACATTTTACTCTCCGCGTCTAGATCTGTTCGATTGGAGACTCGTTTCCAAATATCCTCAGTGGTAAATGCTGATTGCCGATTCCATTTCGGACAGTTCGTGCGACTTCGTCTCCGATATCAAGGAAGGAAATAAAGTGAAAAAGCCATTATTTAAGATAAAGCGGTGGTTTGCGCAGAATGCCTGCACATTGTATCCGAGATACAAGTAGATATCGTAGTCACGACAACCTGTGCGACATCGAGAGACTAATAAATTCGCTTCCAGAGACTGAAAAGCGAAGGATAAGTCCTTGAATGAGATTTACGATTGTATTCTGATTCCAGAAAAGGTTTTTTGAGAAAAATTCAACAGTTCGATCTGGAATGCAGGTATGAGAATTCGGCCTTAAGATTTCATATTTTTCTTAAGTAATGATCACCGTTGTTCGTGTATGTTTATTTGTCCGAAGTCAGCAACTCTTGTATGAAATATATGGGAGAAATATAGGAACATTAATTTTACGCACTTCCCGACGAGCTAGAAATGCTCTCATAAGAAATGCACACAACGTTCATTTTGATCGCTTGCAGAAATTTTTATTTTGTAGTTAATTTGGGAGTTAAATTATAAGTAAAGGTATTAAAATACCACGACATTTTGAGAAGCCCCAAAAGAAAGGAAATTAATAACGATTCTGATTTTCGTCGCAAAGTAATGTTCTATATTACGGATTGCATGAGTGTTGATAAAATATATGAAAATTTTGTGATATTTTGCATAAATGTAGATAACCAATCCCCTTGGTGACCAATGCATTTATTGAATCAGATCTTATGAATTCTTAGATATTTTAGATAATGCATTAAGTAATTACTGTGAATTTATTAATATATTACGTTATCATTGATACAATATGTATATGAAGAATATATCTTGTTAATCATAATTATGAAATCGATATTCAAAAAATCGCTATTTTATACTTTATATCTTAGACGGATGTGGCAATTTTCAAATCACTTATTGGAAGAGGTGTTCTAACCCTTCATTAAGTGCACAGATTCCGCTATTCCAAGTCGAAGCAGTTATTATCTAGGCAGAAGAGGGAGCCACTTCAACACGAAGAGTACTCAACGGAAGAAGTCCGTGCTTTGGGACATTTCTATTCTTAATACCGCTAATCATGTGAATGGATTTGTAGCTAGTTCTTAAGGTAAGGTATTGCGAGTTTGGAATTTTTCTTTTAATTTAATACACAAAGTTCTGGGTCGACTTTTACAGCGGTCTTCTCATAATGATTATAATTCCAAACATTTTTGCCTTATTGTATTATTCTTTCGCATAATATAACCGCATATCTTTACATGACTTCTATCTTTCTCCTCAGACACCGAGGAACCACTGCTCTGGATAGTAAACACCAGTATTTTTGTAGATCTCTGGCGTTTTCTTAAAAAACAATATCGAAGAGAAGTTTTCACTTATAGTATTGCATTGCTTGGCACTACACTGCATTGTATCGCTTATTGCATCGAAAAGCATTATCATGTATGATATATCATACACCAAATCATTTGAAATGTCACAACTTGTTCAGGAAAATCCTGCTAAGCTACTCAGTAAACTCATATTATCAAAAATATACGTACAATTTTAATTTACGATATACAACTCAAAACTCACACAATACATGAGAGAGATGCCAAAGGTCGGTGAAATGGAATGGAAATATTTCGAGAAACATCAGGATGAAAGCTGAGAAGGAAGTGGCGATTTTGTGACGAAAGAGTGACGGAGAGGAGTGGAAACACTTATAATATAATTAAGGACGAGGAGAAATCGATGGTTATGTTGAAGAGAGGAAATGGGTGGATGAAATGAGCCATCAAGAGAGAGAGAGACAGGTGAAAAGAAAACGGCGAGAAGTGAGAGGTGAGTGAAGTGATCGGAATTTCGTGACTAAAAAGATGAGGGGCTTAAGAGAAAGGGAAGGGAGAATCGAAGAATCGATTGCACAGGAAAGGGGAACAGATCATAATTGGCTACGAATGGGGCGAAAGCCTGATTAAACTAAATTGAATTAAAGTAAATGGAGATAGCAAGCACATAATGGATTCCGAGAAAGGAAAACTGGGGAAATGAAAGGAATGGACAGCCTGTTATGAGAGTATCGATAAAATACACCTTAATTCGTACGGAAGATAGGTTCCGAAAAGAGCTCAATTAATGGAAATCGCATAAGTTGAGGCTAATATTTGCTAATAAAAAAGACAAACTCTGCAAGAAGCGTTATTATTCTTACTAACCACCGTCAATGAGATATCAAATAGCAGGCAAGTGAAGAAATGGTGAAAGTGTGAAAGTAAACTGCAACAATCGACCACCTCTGTTTTGAGTTCGTGGAGCCTGGATGCCAGACAATAAAAATTTCAATTATAATTTAAATAGCAGTTTTTATAATCGTTTTACTAATAATACTTTATTTCTTCTAGGAAATTTCTATAAATCAAAATTCTAATGATAATTCAGGTACGAAAATCAAAAAATACAGAACGAAAATAGAGAATAGTAAAAAATAAAATAGTTTGGATTTAGTTAAGAGTTAGCTGAATAACCTTAGAGCAAATGGTCTCACAGAATGTATCTTACATTGTCAAAGTGATCACATGAAGTATTTCGGAGAGATACGGGAGCATATATAAGTTTTGAATAATGTATAAGGATAATAACAATTCACTCTGAATCCTCAACATCATCATTTATAGACAGTATTTATTCTTAAGTTATTGATCCTTGTTGCTTCCGTTCTATTTGATATAGGGATGATTTTCCAAGTACCTAAAATTTAAGGAACACAAAAGCTCCGATGTACCATTCAATGACATTTTAACCAGACAATCACTTTTGGTGGTTAGATTTTTGGCTACAGGAAAACGTGGAATTCAGGTCGCATTCTGGTTTCCTCTGTATGTAGAGTCCATCTGGTTTTATTGGCCTTAGTAAAATGACGACGTAGTCCTCCTTACAGGTTTTTATTGCGCACAACATTTAAAAAATATTACATTAGATTTTATTATCGGATTTCGTCATCGCGATGTTACATAAGTAATCAAAGTATGAAATGATTAGTACAAAATATAATGTCGGTAAAGAACTTTGAGCCATCTCACAATTAGAAAATAGATATTGTTATTCTTAGAGTCCGAACTTAAGGTAAGAAAAATATTTGTTTCCGGTATTTTTTCAAGTAACGTAATTTTCTGATTCGATTTTAACAAAAAATTATAATTAAAAATATATATTGAGCATCTTTATATAAATGATTATTACTTTGTAATTATTATTTAAATTTTATCGTCGCTGATTTATCATTAATTATTCAATAAATATCATTAATTATTTCATCACTCATTTTTTCAATTCTTCTCTAATGATAAGAATAATAATCATGGTAAAATTTTCAATTTCGGTTTCCACTAAGATGTCCTGTATCGACCTCTTCTGGAGACATTCGGTTTGACCTACAGTGGCAAACTTATATATCATAAATGCACTTTTTCTTCACCTCAAATTCCTTTTCCTATCCTCCGTGCACCCTTTTAGATGAAAAATGTCTGAGCATAAGGGAACGCACTCAAAAATCAAGTCATACCCTTAGAAGGAATCACGTGAGGGAAGGGAGAGAATGGGATTGAGTTTGGCCCAAGTTCCGCTCTCAAAGGAGGCAGTTGCGCAGTTAGTCTTAAATAGGAAGGGATGTCTTGTATTACGGCCTCAGCAGCTGTGAAACTCAAGTCAAAGTCAGACGGAAAGTGATGGATAAGGGTTGGCAGCGAACCGTGTTCTCCCGAGAATCTCGCAAGTAAAACGTGTATTTCTCCGAGGAAAATAAAGTTGCCTCTAAATGATAGGGTTTTTGACGGTTTAACCTTTTGTACGGCATTATCCTCGTGGTTATCGATTCCTCTGCGCGACAGATTTGACTGCTTCCGAAATCAATCATCTTGACTGTCTAAGGAATTGCTGGGAACATTGGGTGCTAAGGAAAGACCTGAAAATGAGCTATAAAAAGAACGTTCAAAGTGAAAAAGTATATGAAAGTAAAAAATTATAGGAATAATATTTGGTCTTGATGGTTTATCTTCCAACTTATAAGCGTACTTCAGAAACGAGTTGCAGCGAATTCTAATGCAAAGTCATGGAGTCAAAGACTTTATTATCAAAACTTATAATTTTATTATTTAGTATTTTTTCCTATTTTGCACGTCTTCCTGATCAAGATTTATGTATATTCTGTTTAATCTTGAAAAGAATCTTTTATGAGGGAAATCAATATCAGGGAACAATTATAAGTCTACGAATTGGAAATCCTACTAAAAAGACTAAAATATGGGTGAAATAGAATAAAAAGTTATAGATGCAGAAACATATTCCTTGTAAATGGTGTGTGTATTTTCATATTTAACGAAATCAATTTATGTAATTACATTTAATAATTTATTTATAATTTTAGAAAAGATACGTGTATGTTGATACATGTGGGTTTGTATGCGGAAAAGGATTATTGTGGATATATTTAAAATGTTTGTAAAGTGTTCAACCCGCAGTTTAAATAGGGGATGAATTTTACTATGCAAGATGAGGAGTGAGGTCGTTTGTCATTGCTTTCCTCACTGACCCAGAATGCTGTAATTGAAGAACGTCTACGTAATTACAGTACAATGACCCTTTGAATAACCCTGTTCTTATCATTTAATTAGAATCAACCAAAAGTATAATCAAACCAATGATATTTGATCAAATACATTTCTACAGTTATGAAAAAGACTAAGACAAAAGTAAAAAATGCATATTATTTTCCTCTTTTATGCCCCGAAAAAAATGAAATAGTCACGGTACTAAATTAATTATTCAGAGATCTGATTGCAAATATTATGAAATCAACATGTTGGTAAAAATTAAAAATGCAACTTCTCTTGCATTTAAAGGAAGAAAGAGTTTCATTAGTCGTCGACAAACACGTTAATCTTGTATGCGAAAACCCCGATGTATTGCAATACACACGCAGCGAAAGAAAATTTCTTCATTTGCGTTATGAATTCCGAAGAGCATCCTTTTAAGCGCCCTTATTTATTGGCCTCGAGCGAAAAGATCAGCCTTCTTCTAAAGCTTCTTTAACTCGCTCGTTAGGAACTCTTTGTCTACGTGTGTGGAATGCATCCCTTTTGCCCCTTGCACATTCTCTCCACTGCATAGCTCTTTAGTTTCGCGGGTTGCTGACTCCCAGGCGCTCTCCTTTACCGGCGCAAGTGGGTCACAGATGGCGGCTTCTGAGGAATGCGCTTCGGCGGTCTGCTCAGGAATGGGAAGGGCCTCATTTTCTTTCCTTTTGTTGCGTGTGTAAGGAAGGTCTCCGTTTGCAGGAGGGAGACCCGTTTTTCATTCGGTATTCCTTTCGGGAGTATTAAGTCGTCCACCGGGGAGGCACCTTTTGCGTGGAAGAATCTATTGCTAAGAAGTGTGGCGGAGGAAGAAACAGAAGTACCGAGAGATGGGAAAGAAGATCGACAAAAGTATAACGGAGTAAATGGGAGCTGGATTAGCTGAGTGGAAAAATAAGGATGCATCTTCGATTTGTGCCAGAAATCATGTGAAAGATATTCTGTCTTCAAGATACGGTGGGTTGATCGTTGATGAAATTCTGGTGATAATTAGGTTTACCACACGTCCCGTTTTGATTGAAAATGCCCCGGATTTAATATGTGATCCCAATCCATTCTTCAGCTGCCCCGGTATTAAGGAATTCCTCCTAAATATTATGATGTAAGACAAACTATTCATAAAGTTGTACACAAACGTTTTTCAGGTTTAGTCTGAATTGATTCTGTTTCTTAGATACTTTAAGCTTTTAGGAAGCGTGCTTGCTTAAATATGATGTGGTCGAGCAAGACTTCGTGGTAAGGTGCCATATCCAGGAACAAAATCTTGTGTTCCTTACAAAAACGTCGTACATTTTTGTGTAAGATTTAGACAACTTCAAGTGGTGTCTTCCTTCCATAGATGTCTAAAACTTAGGCTAAACCAGCAGCTATAAATTTATATTCAGTGGAAAAAATCTTTGGTCGTGCTAGTCATACTCGCTACGAAATTTGGTAAGTCCAGGTAGTCATAAGATTATAGTAACCTTAATGATAGCGCATATTCTATGGGTTTACTAAACTATAGATTTGAATGAATTGTAGATTGGAGTGAATGACAACCGTATGACCATATGAATAAACTGCAACAATGAGCCTTAGATCGGATACAATTTTATTTTTTAAATATTTTGACTTTGCTACAAAATACTAATTGAAACATTAAGGAAGAATTTTGTTGTGATAGTAGCAAATTAGTTCACTAATTGTCATTGCAGCTAATTGATTCACTATCTTCCAATTTCCTAAGTCCATAATACAATATGAATTAATTAATATAAAAACATAAATTTTAAATCTATTTTATACTATTATCAATTATTGGTGGCGAGGTCGTCATCATAAAACAAAATTATACCTTGCTGAATATTATAAAAAAAATGGTCAAGTAGAACAAAAAATAATTGTCAATACTTATATAGTACAACGATTTTCGTCTTTAGTTAATAGTGCGCTATCAACTATGGAAATAAATGGTAAGCAGGATAACCTGGATGAAGATAGTATCCTACTTTGAAGTAAAAAAATAAGATATTGGTTTTAACTTAATATGCTGGATTTTAAGTCGCGATTTGTAACAGCTTATGTACGGGGGATCATCTCATATGATTACAAGAGATGGGCTATACATATATAAGGACAAGTAATAGATAACTAAATTGCAGTATTTATGAAAACTTGAAACATCGGAGAAGTGTTTAAATAAGTAAAGAAAATGAGAAATTTAGATCGAATGAATAGAGATAAATCCTTCTAAGAAGATGATAGAAGAGTGGTTAGCAAAAACCTAAATCTGCGCTTACGATAAAATTAAAACATCGTGGGAAGACACTCACGAAAAAGGCGTGTGAAAAACCTATGAATGTTCTGATGGTAAAAATTAACATTAAAATTTATCAAAATTAATTTAAAAAATAAAAATTAATAAGAAAGAAAAGAGAATGGTAAATTTGAGAATAAGAAGTGTGTTAGCAACACTACTGAAAAATATAAGTAATACGATTGGGCCTATGTAAAAAAAGTAGAGATAAGATCAAGAGCTGAATTGAAATAAAAAGAGTTAGGAAGCACAATAAGTCAAAATAAAGAAACAAAAAGGCAAGGATGAATAAGGAAATACTGAAAAGCAATAAAATGTTAAAATAATAAAATAAATAAAAGAAAGGAAGAAATACTCTATTTAAATATATAGATGATATAAATATAGTGATAAAATGAATGAAGTGATGGACATATATATCTAAAATCATACCAGTGGTATTAAAAATTTCTCAATCAGTATGATTAAAATACATATGTTTTATTTTTCTAGCTTTACTTGACTCACTATTCCATACACAAAATTTAATATTTGTCAATTTTCCCTATTCAATCGCTGTAATATTTTTAATGAGATACAATCTGTGATCGTATGGTGATGGTCGGCTTTCGAGTTCTCTCGTGATACATTTAACGAGTTCGTATAAACAAATACTTCAATAATAATTAGTGCTTACGTATATGCCGGCGGTTGATGATGCAATGTATGTCAATGGTACTAAAAATAGAAATAGTTTATTATACTATACTATATATTAGTATTCCGTCCAGCATTCATTTACCATAATTCTTGCCTGCCACAAACTTTACAAGGTTATTGAAATATAACGACTATGTTGAGTAAATTCTTTTAATGGTAAACAAAGTTCACTTAATTACTCATTTTGACTATCGCAATATCATTTCCTCATTAATTTATAATAAAGTGAATGAAATGATCATTTTACCACAGCTGCACCAATAGTAATGGAAAGTTTAATATTCGGTTTTCAATAAAGCAAACTTAATGAGTTATGATGACACGTAAATTTACTGGTAATAATTTAAAGCAATCCAATGTGAAATTCCGCTATTGAATGAATAGAGAAAACCAAAGTAATGACGATAGAAACTAGAATCATATACATTAAAGTCATGGGGCATATTTAGAATCATATTAAAAATACTATAATTAATAACGTTCGTTTGAAACTTGTTTTTTTGTAATACTCATCTCATTTTAAAATCTAATTTTTTGCAGAGTAAATTTACAAATTTGTTTCGGTGAATTTTTATTTAAAACACATCAATATCACGTAACTCATTCAAAAACTTGTAGAGTAATCTTAAGGTGGTACCTCGGAGAGCGAACAAGGTTAGAGCGTTTACTTCGTAAGGAATCAATTCTAAATTAATTTCCGGTGGATATCCATACATGTGAAATGACGTCAGCTGCCGAAGCTCTTTTAATAATAGTGCAACTGATTTTAAAAAACTCAAATACACAAAAGCAAAAGTTTTCAAGCTAAAGAACAGCCCGAACTTCTTCCCTTCAAAAATAGGCTGTAAAAGGCTTTGGAGAGGGGTTGAGTCCCACAAGATCAGGTGTGAGGTGATTTCTCCTAGTCCTTTTGCTTAGCCAGAATGCTATTTCTATTTAGGCTTAAGTATAGGTGCAGCACAGTGACCCCATGAATATTGGTTCTCATAAAACTGAGTAAGGAGTAACTGTGATGAATTCAGCATCACTTGTACCCCAATATCTTTAATATCGTTAAAGCAATGAGTAATTGACTGAGATATTAAAAATAATAAAACAAAGTTTTCTGTATGACATTTCTGAGAAATATAGGAAATATTCCGAATATAAATGATATAGTCCGCTCCAGTTAGTAATGATGGAATATATGGGAATGAAATCTAATATAATTTTCTCGGAATTTCAAGAATATCCTCATTCGAAATCCTCTAAAAGTGGTGCTCTCGATCTCGAATTAATCGATTTGAATTAGGATTGTTAATTTATATTAGAAGATTTCAACTACAGTTTTCAGCTACCAAATTAACTTTGGTAAAGTTCTGGTAAAGTTCCCATAAAACTGGTACAGATTACATTAGAGCCAAGTCATTACAAAGCATAAAAATATTCTCAGATTTATCCAAACGCTAACCTTCAAATATGTGTAAACTAAAAAAAGTGACCAAGGCATCATTCATTACCAATACATAAAATCGTACCTAGGATGACCCTATGTCCGGGTTTCCGAGGGAATGTCCTCTTTTTTGGGGGTCCTCGGAGTTTTTTATATTAATCTTCCTTTGTCTTAGTTTTTCTATTTTACATCTTTATACCCAGTGAATTAATTTAATTAACCTTTTAGAATCTGAGTGATACCCAAACAGATTACTGTAGAAGAATGAGATTAAAATTGGCTGACTTTGGTCGGATTTTCATTAAATATCACAGCCCACAAATGATTCTATTTGTGCGTAAAGTGAAAGAGGTATAGCTTATGTGGTCATTAATAGAAAGCGCAGCAGTAACGGTGGTCATAATAGAAAAAACTCATTACGCAGTGTCGCCGCAAAAAATTGATAAATCGATACATTTAAAGTAACATTTTATGTTTGTATCCCTTGTAGTCCCTACAGTTTTTCAGAAATAAACGATTTTTCTCCCTTCACACTACATCAAAGCATATAAATGACAAACCATTTTAAAAGGAAAGTTTCCCGCTTGGGGCTACAAATAGACTAAAAATGAAAAATGTACTATTTGATCAAACAATCTAGTTCTTATTTAAAAAAAATTGCCCATGAGGTTTCCCTACTGGATGTGTAGAGATCTATGTCTGTCAATGAACACGAGGAATATCGGAACGGACACTGATATTCTATTTCCCCATCGAAATACATTTCAACAAACACTCCAGTAAATACAAATGAATACAAAAACGCTGAAATATACCTAAAAATACACACCTTTGCCCATAAATCAATTACTTTGAATTTAGATTTGCTAAGTTTCGCACGGGGCAACTAGAAATATACTGCTGTAATTAATTAAAATAAAAACTTAGATTGCCCAAGTTTTGTTCTTTTATATTAATGTCTTAGGTTCTCCAAAATATTAACGGTCCCCCTAATCGGACATAATATTTCTTTCAGATTCATTGTGAGTTGGATATGTTTCGCTTAGAGGGAGAAAGGGCGCCATGAAAAGGCGTATGTCACGTGAGCGTCGGCTCCAAATCACGGTCTAGTCCCGCGTTTGCTTTCTCATGGAAGAGTGCACTTGGGAACCCTTCGTCCTGCTTCGATGCCCTCACACGCACTTTGTCCCCTAATTACCTATTCCTTTGAGGCCTTCACTTACACTCTCCTCCCACAGCGCCTCCTATTGAGAACCCGTCCACTGGAATTCTTTCAAAGGGTCTCAAGAAACTCTTAAATCTTCACTTGCACTCTTCGTTAGTATTTGCGGTTTGTTGATCTCAACATTCAGCCTCTTTGGCTAATTCACTTATCCACTCGTAACAACTTAATTTTAAAATATTAGCACCAGGGCATAGAAATGTGGTTAGTTTCTTCTGGTTTTCTTACATTTTTTAAATTTTCAACGAAAATGACCAATTTTGGTTCCAGGTGTGCCATGATCTGAACGTTTTCTTCTGTTCAGGGCATTAAATACAGAGTACTCTGACCAAATCTGATATTCGAATCAAAGAGGCAGATTTTTAACGTTTTTAGAGCTTTCAAAAATCTAATATGTACTAGGTTTTCTATCTAAAATAGATTATCTTGAAGCACGTATTGAAGGAAAAATTATTTAACATTAAATTTTAAGGTCTTGATTCAATTTTTCCGCTTAAGTCAGCCAGTTAACGTCTTTTCCGTCAGTTATTAGTAAGGCTCACATCATCCTTCGGAATATCAGTAGATTACTCTAAATAAAGATCCTAATGACATACAGAATTCATCTAACCATTGCGTTATTATTTTTCCCCCTGCACGATTTCGGAACCTTAGTTCAGTCTTCGACTCGAGAATCCTTATATATTATTTCCGAACATCCCATTTCGGTGACCAGCGCTCCCTTCACACTAAATCAGATCACATTAATGGCACACCATTCTAAAGAGAAAGCTTCCCGCTTTCTGCTAAAAATAGACCAACAAATAAAAAATGCATCATTTGGTCAAATTATTGAGTTAAAATTTTGAATTGGCCCAAACAAGTTTCGAAACTGCATGTGTAGATATTGATAAAACAAGATATACTATATATATACTATAAACGGACTCTTATAATCTAATTCCCCACCTAAACACGTTTCAACAAACACTCCTATCACTACAAACGAATACTTATACCTAAAAAGCCTAGCGTATGAATCAATTACTTTTAATATAGTTGGGTAAAAATTTTGTACGGGGCAATTAGTATACTGCATTACCTTTTTGGAAAATATTGGAGGGCGCTTGATACTGAAAATTTTACATCTCATCTGTAAGCTCACTATCAATCTGACCTGTGGATACCAGCAAGAAAAGTGGTAGATAGGGTCGGATAATTCATAATCGTTAGAGATACAGATATGTAGTCTTATGTGAAAGATTTGGGTGTCTTTATGGAAGTCTGCATCTGTACAGATGTCTGTCACTTATCCCGAAAGCGTCTATTCGCATCTACAATTCTACCTTTACTAAAACAAGCTCTGAGTGAACTCTCACTCCGTTTTCCAATCTTAAAATGTTTTTCACTTCCGACAGCCGTGTTCCCTCGAATAGTCCCGCTCGGAAATCCGAATAAGGGTATTTCACCTCCAGAATGCTTCACTCGAGAGGATCCCATCGTCTTAAGAGGGAGATTGGTGAGCTGCATTTCCTCGTGAAAGTAACGCCGTGGTTTCCTGTTGCCTTCCACATCGCAGCTCCACAGCCATTAAAGTAAATGTTTTACTATGACTGTAGTCGAATGACTGTTTCTGTACCGATCACTGTGATTACCACCTTCACTCAAATTAAAGGAGGTTGCTGTCACTCTCTGCACGTAATAGACTGCGTTTCTTTGATTCCAGGAATTCGTCAAGTCATGGTCATAGGAAGTTGCAGCATTTAAAGGAGATCTTATCTAAAAATGTGGCAACTACAACCTAATGGTTACTCAGCTTACTGCCCTTGGCGATTTATTGGTCGAATACAGCGGCTTAATTATCAGCAGTATAACCACCATTCGCAACCGAATGGAGGCATTTAATTGCTTCAATTCAGTCTGTAAAGTGTTCAGCTCAAAGGCAGGATGGAATCTCATCCCCTCTAGCATTGGCAACCTGGAGCCAGAATAGAATAATGTGATATTTTAACTAAACCTACAGATTTTTCAATTTTAGGTTGTAGCTATTAAAACAACATCTTAGATTTTTAATTAATAACAGAATGCTATAAATTCCCTTCTTACGTCATCTACACGTTTTTTGTACAGAAATATGAATCCTCAAATGCCTCCACTGTTATCTATGAAGACCATGAGGCTTGTTAGGCCAGATGAGAAGAGAGTATTGAATGAAATAAAGAATAACTTGGTAACTTCCACAAAATATATTTCAGGACTGCCCTGAAGTAAGTGCTGAAATATATTCTGTGAAAATTACCAAGTTATTCTTTATTTCATTCAATGCAATGGCTTTCCACAAAGTACGGCAAGAAACGATTGATTACATTCGAGGAGAGAGTAGTTTGCCCTTAAACTCTTCATCCAGTCAGAATGTCCTAAGAGGTCCACGTAAATGAATCTTAACATTTTCATGGACGTCTTCCTTTCATCTGCACAGTAAGATAAGCAAGAGCAAACTATTTCAATCCTCATCTTGCAAGTAATCTTCGTTCATATGCAAAGATTCTGGAATATAATGATAGAGGGGATGAGGATCCGGCGACATTCGAGCTAATGAGTTTAATAACAGACAAAAATTTAATGTGACAGAAAGTGAAATCTTTCGTTCTTCAGAATACCATTAAAACCGCATTAGAATCTCCAAGGGATGTCGGGAAATTGAGTCAGAGTCTTTGTCCTACGCAACGCCGCTGACCGAAAATGATTTCCTCATTTTTATTTCGGATGGAACAAGAAAGCGAAACCGAGGGTAGGAAAGTCCATGGAAAGTTTTCGGAACTCCTGTTGAAAGTGCATCTAATATTAATGTACCAATCAGAGCGGTTCCAAGGAATGAAGAAAATATGAGATCGTAGGACGTATTTCAGTCACCTTAGGTATCGCCTGTGCTTTAACTGTGCTAAGAGATTTTCTTCGACTGACTGGTCGGTAACTACCTGTAGTGGCTATCAATATCGTATTTTATAGAAAATTATGATCATTACAATTGATTGCAGAGCACAAAATTCTTATTACAGATTAACTTCTAAATTAACTTCGAGTGGTATAACAACAGCAAAAAAATATTCGAAAGAATTTTGATTTAAAACTTACTTACAAGCAAAGTATTTTTAAAACATCTTAAGTTCTGCTAAGTCACGAAACGTTAGCATGTGCCATTCAAACTGAGTGGTCAATCTATGTGGTTGTAGATTGAGCTAAAACATAAAAATAAAGTTATTTTTTACATTGATAATATTATTAAAATTGAATTCATTTCATATAAATATAGCTAGTAATCCCCCGACAGAGCAAGACAGAATTAATTCTTTTAGTTATGAATACACATATTATCTAGTCCTTTAGAATTGAATGTACTAGAAAGCTTTCTATCAGTGCAAAAGTACATAGCACAAGTACAGGTTTCCTGAAGATGTAAAATCTTTGACGAAACTAGTCGGCAATAAAAATCTCTCGTGGAATTGTACTAAGTTTTCATTACTTCTCCATCATGTGCGCCAAATTCCACAAAGTTACGCTTAAACACATCAATTTCATATCTTACAAATCCTCGGGTATTTAGAGCATTTCCTCTTCATACCCATGTTTGAGGATATAAATTAGATTCAGTCCTTCAAAATTATACCTACAATCCTCCTCTTCTTCAATTAACTACTATATTTTCCCTTCCCATCCAGAAACTTCTAAAGGGTGTGAATTTGTGTTTATGCTATTTTTAAGACCTGATAATGGCACTTTGGCGTTGAAACCACTCCATTAATAATAAATATTTGTGAAAAGCGTAATAATCTATTCAAATTTTCACGATGAACGATTTATATTTGTGAGTTATAACGTAAGTTACATACATATTAGTAATAGATTAATGTTATGCACTTTATACTGCGAGAATTTAAGGGAGTGTATATGTATATGTAACAGAAACCATTGGATGGAACGCAGGTAGTCTTTGAGATAGAAAAAAAATACTAATAGAATTTTTTAAATCACTAAAAGAAAGAAAAATTCGCTAGTTCTGATTATAAAATCGCATCCATGGTCTTCATCAGATATAAATATACCTGTTGATGGTTTTATAACTCGAAACCACAGTCATTTCCAAATAAGTATCTTTGTTGCTATAAATTCATCTTATCTTTGCTCCTTCATACCACGGAGTCATGACCGAAGTAGTGGATTCTGTCACCGTAAACATCCCCGAGTTCAAATTTTCGATGGAATGGAAAGGGATCAGCCGAAACATTCTTGCATTTCATTCATTTTCTAATCAAAACAGCGCGTCTCATACGTCGTCAAATGCGACGATTCAGCCTTCATTATCTTCCTTATCTGGTCCTCCGCCGCTCTTCTCCCAATTAGATTAACGTCTGGAAAATCCATCCCGACGCTCTCCAATGTAACCGGGATCGATGGAACACAAAAGGCCTCTAACGAGACTACAACTCGTCCCTGTGTCAATTACTCGGACGGAGTTCAATTATGGGGCGTCGAAAGAGGGGTTTAACCTCCGAAAATTGCCCGTTTATTTCGTTCGGACAGGTGGAGTAAATGCGCAGGGGCGCGAGGAATATTACACTGTGCTTTAAATTCAGATCAGAGGATTAAGGGTTCGATTCGAAAGGATTTCTAAACACGGAAAGTGAAAATTCCTATCAAAAATTTTACTATGACATTCAAAATGTTATCGGAAGACGCTCGTTTTTGTTCGATAAAACTTTTGATACATCTCACTTCATGAATATGATCAGAACTATTATTGACAGGTACTTGAAACAACTCTGTACGACCATATCACTCTCTCTCTTTTTACCTGAGAATAAAACTAAATATGGAGTAAAAATTCCACAGATTCGAAAGTGACCTTGTAGTATTCCGCAACAGAAAATGTAAATAAATCAGAAAAATTTTTTACGAAGAAACTATATCCATTTTAAGTTCAGAATTCTATAAAGTTATTAAATAGGAGTTTCTCGTAAGAATAATCTAAATTGATTTATTTTTCCCCAAATATCGAGTAACCTTTACTATAGTATTAATTAATACTTCATGTAGAGATTTTTTTAAACTTAAAGTCAAAGAGGAAATGATAAATAGGAAGATAGATCCTGTATAGGCGAAGTAAGACCAATACCAAATCTTCCATATTACCTCGTATTTTCTTATAATATTTATAGAGGTTAATAATTAGCAAAAGATGGAATACTCTGTACGAAAAAGTTTTTAGATCTGAAGGTTGGTTAGAAGAAAAACCTACACTGTAGGGAAACATAAAGAGAAAAGGTGAAAAAACAGTAAAAACAAAAAAGAAATAGTCAATATGCAAATATAGAAATCAATAAAATATATGCTTGAAAAACCGCAGAAAGATTACAAAGTTACATCCTATGAAATGACAATAGTACTACAGGAGACATGAATGCTGAATGATAAGATGAAAGTGAATATTACTTTTATTTCTCAGTTCAATGTTTTCAATCGACAGCTAATGAATTGTGTTAAGTACTTTAGGCGATTCATAAGAGACCTAATAGTTTCGGAGGAAATGAATATAAGAATAAGCTAAGTTTACAAGTTGGACGTCATTTACTTTTCGAGTCTTAAGTGAACTTGACAGGATATTTTCGCACGAGAGACAGCATTCGAAATTTCAACTAACACTTGAGTCAAAGGAAGTTTCTTAACAAAAAATAGCATTCTCATACAAGTATTTCGTTTCATCGAATAAGTATATATTATGTGTTTATATTTCTTTCGTCAAATCATATGTACGTGAGTAAATATCAAATTTTTATCGTAAAGTGTGAAGTTTGGAATGAGCGAAAATTTAGTAGTATAAAGTCATTAAAATTATGCTAAAAACATAATAGAAAGTAGTTTTGTACTCAAAGTTAAGTTTCGGTCAAAAATTACTATCTCAACGGAAGATTGTTAAAATTTTTCGCTGTGCTACACTTTTTACCTAGGGATACACGTTTCTATAAGGGAAATTATTTACCGATTTAGTGAACATTGTTTACAGGTCTTCAAGGGCCACATTCTAGACCGCGTGTATTCTACGATATATATATCGTATATATACAATCGTATAACTCTGCCCTATATAATCATGATGTGCATAAGCACAGTACAAATACAGATATCGCATTGTTTTTGCTAGGGATTCGTACGGTAGGCGTTCCTTGAGTCGAGCTCTTCCGCATTTAAAATAACCTTACGTTAAAATAAATTAGATGCCGATCAAAATTTTGAGTAGATTTGTTGTAAGCATTCCATAATTTTTACCTTGACAACTTATGCGCTTTGCTTTGACATATTTAAGCAATAGCTCTGGCGTGACTTGCCTAGGTAAATTATAATATGTTTAGTGTGTATGTTCAGTTGAAATTGCCGATGTAACCATCCCCTTCGATAAAATCAAAGGAAAATAGGAAGAAAGAAAAGTATGCTGCGTTGGCCGAACATCCGACCACACAAAGGTGCTGTGGATTCTATTGTCGTGGGATGGTGCCTGGGATCAAGAGGATGACCTTGTTCTCAGATCCCTGGGCATCTCGCGGAGATGCTGATGAGGTCCCTCAACGTGTCAGACACAATCCGGTGGTCCAGAGACCTTTACATTGGACGCCTAACCGACCACAGACAATATGAAATGGAAATGTGTAGTTTGTGTGCTGTCATTGACTCTGTGACCGAAATTGGAATCTTAAAGAAGCGAGACATTCACCTCGATTATAAAATAGAGACTTGAAATTGATGAAAATTTTCCTCTATTTATTTTATTAATGATCCAAAAAGGGCTGAGGACAACTCACTTACTTTACTTGCTTATCTAATATTCAATATAATAAGGCCTCTACCTTGTATATAGTATATATATAGTATAATATATATTCATTGTAATGCTTCACTATTTTGACTTGTATTTTGAATATATTACGTAAACATCTTTAACGCTGTCTTCGCATGTTTGTGTAGTATATTTTGTTTTCTTACTTACTTCATAGTATTTTATTTGATCTCAAGTTCGTAAGCTATGTTACTTTTTTACTAATTTGCTATGATACTTTCAATGGAGAAAGGCTATATTTATATAGATAGGTGGTGATATCCGGCTAACGAGGATTTATTAAAAAAAACTTTGGTTTCATATATCTTAAGAATCATGGCCGTTGAACTACATATTTGGTGATCGTAATCCTAACATGAAGTTTTAAGATGTCAGAGAATCTCTGTCAAATGCTTCATAAGTAACTAAATAAATAAATAAATGTAAGTAAGTAAATAAATGTTTCATAGTCATAAGTTCAAAAATTTCAAACTTAGGAGGAAAACGTTCCTAGGATGAAGCACAGTTATCTCATTCTTTCAAACACTAGAATTTCCTTTCCACATTAGACACACATCAACATTTCCATTCATATTTATATTTTAAAAGCTGCGAAGAACGCGAAAGGAAGGAAAATAGAAAGTCTACGGAAAACTGGTGTGAATGGGAAAAAGTGAAACGGTTGAGCAAATGAGAGAGAGGAAATTCGGAAGGGTTTTCGCAGGAGGAAAAGACGTAATGCAGTTAGTTACGCTGCTAAATGAGCTTGTTTTCCAATTCCATCATCTCATCTGATCATCATCTTAATTAGTGCAAGTGAATTAGGGGGCAATGCGATAATACGTCAGTCATTCCTAAGCAAAGAGTCGGATCGTCCAATTAATGTTACGCAAATCATTGGAGGTCACTTACAGGATGCGTCAGCGAAGTAGAGCCAGCTGAAAGCTGCACCAATTCTAAATGATATCGACACTATGTTTGTTCGGAATCGATAGCTACTGCTGAGGTGATTATGACGGTATCAGGACGTTACAGCCAAAGTTTTTCGCCCTGGAGACGTTTCATCAAAAAGACGTTTTGCCCAGGGAACCGTGGGACTTTTAACTCAGTGACTATTCAGCCAAGAGTAACTTTACCAAAGAGATATTTCACCTAAAGGATATTTCACTCAAAGGATTCCTACCATAGGGCTATTATATAAACTACGATACTTGATTATATCCGTTTGAAACTAAAACCCTGCGACCTGGTGCAAGGCTCTTCATTCTGTCTGTAAGACAATACTGATTATAAACACGGAAACAACTTCAAAAGTAGCCTTCAATTTAATAATTTTAGAAACTCACATGATGGTGTCTTCAAACACTGAAATTATTTTGAATGTTATGATTTTATTCAGATTAGGATAAACATTATCGATCTTCGTCTATCACAATTAAGAAACCATTGTAACAATGATAAATTTTATAAAAATGTTGTCTACTTGATGTTTGAACTATTCATATGAAATTATAAGTATAAAGTTTGTAATTGTATACTTGTAGATCGCAAGCATATTCAATAAGTACTAATGATAATGTGGAATACCATTATTTGGAATGTACTTCGTGCGAGATACTTCTTAAATGAAAAATCCTCTTGGTGAAACGCCTAGATACCAATTATAAGTTGTCGCTCTGCTAAATTTATATGGTCAAATAATTGGGTCTAAAGAAATGTAATCCAACATTTCTAACTTCCAATGTTAAATTGTTATATAATGTAAGATATATTTCTCTGTAAGTAAGGATATGTGTGTACCTTGTATGAAATATTTTTTGCTGTAGATTTCTTTGCAGTTATGTTTACGGTAAATATGAGTAGACTTAACTCGAAACAGTAATCGGTATCTTTATGTCTTTAATCATTCCCTTAATTTATTCATCGTTAATAACTTAAGTGTGGCTACCATTCATACAAAGCATGATCTGCTAAAGGAAATGATAGTAATTATATAAATAACAAATTAACTAACACCTAATTACGAAATGCATTACATCAAAGCATCTCCCATAACTGAATATCTTTCATGGCATCACAGTCATAAGCTAGATGCAGTGACAAATAAAATTATATTTACTGGGAGTTTCATGCAAAAGGTTCGCCCAGTAATGGTACACCTAGAGTACATTTCACCGAGGGATTTTACACCCAATATTTTTCACGAAAGGCTTTCTCCCCAATTGGTAATTTGAAAAGTCAGCACGGTAGAAATATATTTATAAAAGAAAATTATTAATAACGGTAAAGAGAATTCTCATAAAATTGAACTATATTTTGCTTCCATCGATAACCACTATCAAATACAATCTTTTGCGTTAAAAATATATGGTATTTATACAATCTGGTGAAAGTTGATTATTTCCTTCGTATTGTCTTGCTTTTGCTTAACTAGGTTTACGAATCGTCTCAGGAGTAAAACGTCTTTGAATTATATGTCCTGAGGACACATTTTCTTCTGTCCTTCACTACTGATAAAAGTCTCATTTTATTTATTTTTGGATCTCTTTGATTTTCCAAACGTTGTACAACTTTTAACTTTAGAGGTTAGGTGCTAGAGTTATTACACCAATGCTTCCGTATTTAATTTTACTCACGAATCTAGAGAAAATTTTAATTAATAATGAGAGAGCCAAACGGGGTTTTCCTCTTTCTAAATTTTTCTCCAAATCACTGGTCGCAATATATTCTGGGTCACGTTACATTCGTGCTAATACGGTAATAATAAAAAATGGTAATGAAAAATATTCCTAGGAGTAGCTAGAGCCTAGAAGTAGAACCAGTAACTGCAATAGTCACGCAATAATCTTTTGAGGGTATCTTTTCCCCGATTTTCTTAACACTCCGAGAGCCGATTTAACCCACTGACTCCCGTCGATAAACACTCGCATTGAAAATTAACTCCGCTCCATTAGTTTCACGCGCTTTAATTTCGGCTCTTCGTCGCGCATTTCGCGTCGGCGGAAATAAATTCAAACATCGTTTTTTGAGTCGAAATCCATGGAGAGCGGACCTTTTATTCCTACGTAACGATAACTGCCTTTGGCGCCCGTGTCCCCCTCTGACGGCGCTCCCCGGAACCCCTCTGATCCCCCTATTATTCCCATCTTCCATTCCTCCATTCATCGCCCTCCTCTTTCACCCGCCTTCCGCCATTAAGGCGCAATAACAAACTTTAATGTCTTCATTTATCAAGCGCGAATAACTTCCCAGAGATTCGATGACGTTGGGTTTGCATTTTCTTTTGCTCCATTTCCGACGAGTTATTCGCCCAAGTTTGTCGAAACGTGATATTTTCCGCAAATTTATTTCGGCGAATGGAAAGCGACCGATGCGGGAAAGATCAAATTTGGGCGTAAATAATAATTTCAATCCTTCGCAGAACATTCCTGAAGCGCATTCGGTGGAGTGATTGAATTATCCTTCGCTGTACTTGGCCCAAAATGGGAAAAGGAAAATATCTTGTCTTCGAAAACGTATGATCCAGCGCAGAAAACATATGAGAGAGTGCCTCTGCTTGTTTTGCTGTATCGTAACTAAAATAATGAAACACTTCTTACACAGCTGATACATACATAAAATCTGAATTCCTATCTTTCACTCATCACATATAGTGTAACATTTAAGCCTTAACTTATAGTTAGAATGATGATTAAATTAACGATCATACTTAGCAGCGATAGTAGTAGTAGTATGTTTAAAAGTGCTTATAGATCTTAGGTTATTTTGAATCGAACGCGATACCAACATGAATAACAGGGAGCCCACCAGATTTAGTAATGTTAAAATCTTAAGCTTATGATTAATTACTATTCATCATAGATGTAAACATTCAATATACGGATAATTACTATGAGGCGACAATATTCTAAAAAAAGGGTAAAAAGATTATTCTCAGTCAAGACACCTAATTGTCAAATTGGTGGCTAACGAACTAACGATACGTACATCTATAAAATGCTCTCCATACTGCTATCCACTGCTCAAGCTAAGCCCTTAAACTTTAAACTTACTTTAAAAGTATATTTCTTTAGAATTGTTTATTCTAACTCTAATAGAATTGTCTGTTATAAATAAACACAATTACAGTTGAACAAAGAAGCATAATAAAAGTAATTTTCAGCGTTTTTGTACCCTACAAGATAATTCAATAGCGGTTTGTTTAAAGTGCTTCAGTTCTTTTCTATTACATTACAGTAAACTAGGGGAACACGGATTCTCAAAGTAAACTTAACATTCTATCTGGAGCAAAACGTTTCATTCTTACCGAGCTGGATTTTAGTAACAGAAAAAGTAAAGTTAATTGACGGTGCATACATAGGTTTGTAGAACCAGTGGTAAATTCATACCCTCCTGCCTTTTCATACTAAAAATAAAGGAAATAGATGAGACAGCACTACGTATTTAAGTGTATCTTAGTTTTTTCTGTATTTCATATATAATGTATATTCCCAATTCATGTGAGCTAACACACCTAAATCGCATCAGTTCGGAATCCTTGGCCCAAATTACCCCATGCGATTGGTAGGATTCAGAGTTTGTGTTGACACATAAGTATGACGTGATGGTCAAAAGGTTAGAAGGCGCTGTTATAGAAGAATGCTATTAACAAAATGGAAACCCTGAGTTACAAATGGGAAGGCTGACAATATCTAATATAGCTGATAACGGGGCCCATCCTTAACGGAAAAATTGTTTCGCTTGATTTTCAGGAGGATATGTCCATAACTTCATTGCAGGTACTGTTCGAAGGGTATTAGTCACTTTAGAGAAAATACATTAGTACCATCGAAAGAGATGCAATTTCCTGTTAGTTTGTCAAATCCCATTATAATATGCAATTCGTACGGACGGACTTAAGACAGTATATGAAAGTTTTCGCCCGTGAACAGTTATATGTCTCTTAGTTACGATCAAAGCGGTAAGAAAATATCAAGCTATTTATCAGTTAAGGCTGAAGAAAAGAAAAAATATTTGGGAGAAAACTACTTATAGCACAAATTAAGGTATACAATGAGTCGCCATATTGTGTACATATTTCAAAAAGTCTATCCTTAGTGTTGCGAGAAAACTCGGTTTTACTGAGAATTCCAAAACTCGACGGAGTGCTACTCGCGTTCCGACTTCTTCGGTATGAGCCACTGTTAAATTTCATACCTTCTAAAACACTGATTCTGCGCTTGATATGGTATTTAGCTTTGTGGCAGCTGCACGGAGATGACTGCACGGAGAGCTTTAAAATTTTGAAGCAAAACTTTCGGATATCAGAGAATTTCATATCTCACAAGGTTATGTATGCCGTGGGAATACATTGGAAAACGCAAATTCAAAACCACGGGTGAGAGATTTTATGCTATTCATGAAGAATTTGGAAAAAGAATTCTAAATTTTCTCCAATTATATCAGGATGTGGTTTAATGAAGATTTCTTGGAAAAAATTGGCACTTAAATTATTATTAAAGCCATCTGAATATATTTTCTATCGTACCACCTTATTCCAACTTCATGTCTCATATAATCTATGATTCAGAACTAAATAAATAAAGTAAAATATTAGAACTAACGATTTAATTTATAATGAAATATTTGGTTCAATTGATTATTCAAAGGAATAACTAATATTCTAATAGATAACTTCCTATTTTTCGAGTGCTCACACGTAAGTCTTTTAAACACGACTACTGTTTCCGCGTCATTTGGTCTTCAGAGCTTTCCTTTCGTTTCTTTTGTTTACTTTGGGTATCTGCTGCCAAACACTTTTCCTCTTATTCAGTCACGAAGCACTTTCCTTTTCACCTTTGTTTTCACTCAATGAAACCGAGAGGTAACTGGGATTGTGAGTTGTACACTGATAATTCAGGGCAACGACTGCGTAATTATTTCAAGGCCCGTTGACTCTTCGTTGCTTTCAATGTTAAGATATTAGTCACTCAAATAGCCTCGTTTCCACGCTACACTGACCTTCGAACCTATGATGAAGGTTCATTCTTTGTTCCGTAAACGAACACGGTAAACAGTGCGTTAAGTTTTCATTATGCTTGTGAATTTCTCCCTTAAATGACGGAAATAAATTTATCTTTTTATTCTAATATATTATTGCTCATATTTCAATTTCCATAGTTTATCAATAATTTCCCGACTATTAAAATATCGGCTATCCTTTACCATGCATTTCATAAGGGTTAGGAGGGAGTATCTTTATCACATGCGTATGAGAGTTGAGTTCATCAATTGCCTTAGTCGTCATGGAGACTGGTTGTTTATTACCACAATATTGTACAAATTTTTCGTCTTTTTGTCAAAATTTATTAAATTTGAATATAAAACGACACCCTGCGACCAAAATAAGAGTTTTAATTACTTTTTCTTCCTTTTGGTGCATTTTTTAATTTCATAGAAGCATTATTTCCGATTTAGCTCTGCAAAAGACTGCAATTGATCAAAATCAACTTTACATGCCTTTTTATAAGGGCATTTTTAGGTCATCTAGATTTAAACTAGTCATACTTTAGGCAAAAACAAATCAAAATGCGATTTCTCTTGGACCTGCGAAGAATCTTAAAATTACATAATTCCATCTTGTGGAGAAGTTTGTGAAATTAATTTTGAAAACAGTATTCCATGTACTTCTTATGGGAGTTACTAAAATCGGTTAGCTAAATACGAAAAACAACGGTGATTATTATATAAGATACTAAGGTGTTGATGTTGATGCCATGCATCGAACCTGGGTCGTGTGTTTGTATTGAGGTATTATATAAATTAAATATAAATACTTTGCTTCGGCATACCACCAAGAGAAGGCCGAATCCATCGACGTAAAACTATGATATAATAGAAATTTCCCAACTTGAACCTGCAAAAATCCGGAAACCATAGTTATACCTGATGTAGTTTACATCTACATAAATACCCCGCAAGCCGCCTTGCAGATCTACTTAGCAAAAGTTTGAGTTTCTTCTTTAATTCGTCGCATTATGTATGCATTTAGTATGTCTTATCATCACATATCGTTCGGGGAAAGTATGAATTCTTAGAATAATTAAGTCTAACATCTATTTCTCTCATTTTATACTCTTTATCGGATCGGATTAAGTAACAAGGGGGTCGAATAATATCAATTACGTCCTCTGCAAACTAAATTACACTGTCTCTAAATTTATCATACAATCTCAACCTAGCTTCTGAACTCCTTTCTTACAAGCATTCCAAACCTGCGTCTAAGAGCATCTTCGTAACTCTTGCCTTATTTCGTAGCGTTTTTGACAAAACGTATCGCTTTTCGCTGCACGTTCTGCACATTTTCCATAGCAAGAATAACAGGGTAACATTACGAAGTGACCATCCGCATACAAACATTTTACAAATAATATTTCGGATTAACTTCCCAAATAATACTTCATCATTTGCGGAAACGACATCGAAATGTCCTCCCCCGTTAACATCTCCTCTGAACAGAAGCAATTAGCTAATGTAAGTATACGGCAGGGCGAAGATAGGAAAGTTGAGGAACAAAAGGGTTTCGTCCGGAAAGTTGTGAGAATCGGGAAAAAGGGGATCTCATTTGGGGAGAGAAAAAAAAGACGGATAAAGAGCGCTGTATTTGCTCGCGATTAATATCTGCGCCAAAGCAAAAATTTACGAGTTACTTGCAGGCAATTTCCCTCGAGTATATTTCATCAACACGTACAGTGGGACAAAAGAAACGGCAAGAATAAACGAGAAAGAGATTTTTAGAGGAAAGAAAGGAGATATTCCGCACCGCAAAAAATAATTTGGGGAGAAAACATGGCGCTCCCGCGGTCGGCTAAATTCTAACATCAAATGGAAGTTGAGGAAACCACTAAATTAAGATTTTCGGAGTTTCCGAAACACTCTCCCGCCCGCCGTAACGCTCGGCCGGATTATTTAAGTTTTCCGTGTGGATTATTTGCAAGGAAAAAAAGGGGCGAATGCAGCCGAGGATATACAATGGTTCATAATTTTGGAAACATCGGGATATTATTTGGACTTCTACGGGGTTAATTAATGCTCTCCACATTGAGGGGGTTAAAAATCTTAACTAGCAAAACAATATTATCTCTTGCGCTAACTAGGATGGATGGATAGACACAACTATTTCCTCAAGAGTGGCTCTTTAGCTGGCTGCCAAGCCGCTGCTTTATCACATACAATTTCTTATCACAAACTGGGATAGCCCAAGTCTAATGTAGCAATGTATTAACTTTATTTATTGTTTAATTTGTTTTGTACGACATCAACACAAAAATCAAAAGAAAGGAAATTTAAGGAAGGTTATTGTTCTGGTCATAGAAATACGTTTTCGAGTCGAAATTGTAAGACTTTGGATAAAAATGACAAAAAGATTGTGAAATCTTTTGTTTAACTCTACTCTCATACAAAATACGGAAAAGATTGGCCAATCTGAAATATATGCGAAGGAGAACTATCATCTCATGTTAAGAAAAACGCTAGTTCCATTGGGAAAGCTTTGAAATTCGAAATTCATTAATATATTTACTATATCAATACCTTTTAGTCTGTAAATGCCTTAAATTGTAATTTATGTATGAAAGTTCAAATAATAAAATCATGGGAAACTTTTTCCAACGAAATAATATCTTAAGTAACGATCTAAACAAACGCGATTCTACTTTCTCAACCAAATAAACAAATACTATCAATATAAAGTGGAAATATTTCAAAGATATTTAAAAAGTCGATCCACTTAGTATGTAAAAAGGAGATTCAGTGGTGAGAGATTGGTTATTCTCGTGTATTGGATTCTGTTTAACAATAATTTATTGAGTTATTTTAGGCGTTCTCTTTATACTTATAGCTACAGTATCATGATGGATATTTAAGATTAGAGATAGATTAATCTTGGATGTTGTATTTCAGAAGGATCAGATAATTGCAATTTAGTTCAGTCATTTGGGACGGGTGAATTGAATAGCATTTTACATAAGTACGCCTCTAATCAATACTAATTTATTAATCAACATGACTATAATTGCGACATTGTATCTAGCCTAAGAATTCTTATTATCTTATGATCCCTAATAAATATGCAATGCTGATACAGTGGAAAACGATGACAAGCAATAGACAGAGAAAATATGAGCTCTAGTTTGGGAATATTTACTAGAAAGAAACAGAGGATGCATCGAATAGAACATTCATTCGTTTTAATAATTTAGCCAATTTTTAGTTGAATTTCATTGGAAGTGAAAAAGCACGATTCGTATGTCACTAACACTCAATAAGATCAATTTATAACGAAATTCCAAGAAAATAATCATTTCTAAAAATTCCCTTGATTATCTTTGTAGATATTCACATTTTAACACAATACGTTTTTATGGCACTTACAAAAGACCTGAAAGAGGGCTGTTAGCGTTCTTAATCGCAAAGAGAACGTGATTTGTACGCACATACGTGACGTATTGCATGAAAATTAACTGAACAAATATAGGCAACTTAGATAATGTAGTGCACGTGACAATCTGGCCAAAATTCACGAGCAGGTATACTGCCAGCGAGCAACTCTGCGAGTTTTGTGGGTAGGATTTGGCTGGAAGCCTAATATACTACGCAGTCAACTAACAAAGAACTCTGATAAGGTTGCCCCGGGTGACATAAGCAATAGTGTGAGGTAGGAGTCAAATATCGTTCGGTTCAGTTCATTTACCAGGGCCGGCCAGAGGCGTAAGCTACGGGGTGGGAGTCTTGTATCAACATTCCATAAATATTTTTAAAATAGCCAATTCGTAAAAGTCTTCAACTTCTTCAAGAGATAATTTTTGTTCATTAATTTCCACAATAATATCAAGACAATTCCAACATTATTACTTTACTAATTAATTCTTAAACAAAGTAAATGGACTAATTTATATTAAACAAATGTTTTCGTTCAAAATTTAATATCGTTTGCAATGGACTAATTCACGGAATTTGTTATTGGAAATTACCTCCACAGATATTTTATCACAAACTTCCTGTTATAGACATTTTGCGATTGCTCGAATACTTCCACTGAAAATGAATCATAATTTCATGAGAAAACTCTTAAATATTGCCCATTCATCTGTAAATCAGTACAACAACCTCCATAGCCTGTTGACAATGAAATGATCACTATAGGATATCTGTGCCTTGTAAGAGCCTCGAGCTATCGTCATGCGCCCTCGGTGCCCTGGGCGACCGCCTGGCACGCTCTTGTCTCGTAACGGCCCTGGGATATGCAATTATTTGAGGTTTGGAAAAAGACCGGAATTCTTGTTACATACCCTGGCCGAACGTTATTTCGTGTACCGGCAAAAGTGCTATCGGACACGTAACCAAACCTTCCATTCATTAACATTCATTTTCTTTCAGCATATCCAATCATATTCTAAAATATTTGAAACATAAATTCTTCTGATATTTTATTTTTGCGAATTTTTGGCATGGAAAACTGTTAGTCGAAAAAGTTGCTTGTTCGATTTACAATGATTTTGTGTTACGGATGATTCCCAATGATTCAGTAGAATCGAGTGGATAATGGGTTGGGTCCCACTTTCAATGCCACCTGTGTTAAATTTTTCCCTTTTTATTGACAATTCAAAACTCACCGACCATTTTATTCATACGCGGGTTGAAATAAATCATTTATAAAACAAATAATTTAAACACTCGGTTTCCTTTAAATATTAAAAAGTGAGCAATGAGAGAGAAAAGATCACTCTGGGTTTTGCAAAATGGAAATAAACGACAAGGTTAATTTGATTTTCACCGATACAATATTTATCGACTGCAATTCAGCAATTATTGAAAGAGGAGCAAAAATTCTCTAACCAGATGGCAGTTTTCTAAAGAGCAACTGTTTACAATAACCATGGTCTTCTGTAAACTTGATTGCGAATATTCCAACCTACTATATAATCCAGGATTATAATTCATTTTCATCGGAAGACTATGATTACTATTCAGTCGAATAAGAATGACCACATGTAGAGGAAAAGAAATTGGAACTCGGCTACTAATTAATAAGAGGTCAAAAAGATATAAGAAGTTTTCGTAAGAATACATGGGTTTTCTCAAAATTCCCTATCTTTTAAAAATGACATCCGATTTTTATCGGCTCTATACTGTCATAAGGCCTATGCAGTGGAGTTTACTCATTTTTGGCTGGCAATGTTTTTGAGAAATTGTTGTCGACCGATTGCTGAGGGCAAAATGGTTAATCAATTATCGTACAAAGTTTTATGAAACTGTCACTAGCTCGAATTTGTTTTTCAAATAAGCTTATCAAATATTGAATATCCAAATATGAGTTTTTGTGAAATATAGAAAGAGAAATATTTCAAATTATGAGAAATCAGCAAAAAAGTAAGTTCCATAGAAAAGGCTCAACATAATGGGCTATCTACAGCAATTTCCTGCATTATAGACCTTGAAATATATGTATAATTAATATAATATTATGTATTGTGTGCACATCGGAGTAAGGAGAACATTTAGTAAGCTTTTGCTGGTTTTTGAGAAGTTTTTATCAAAGAATCAGCTATGTAGATGCACAATGAAATTTCAGTGGTGTTAGTCCGGGTTGTGATTACTTTAATCTTGCACAGCGTTCAATAAAATCTTTTTAAGTTATTTTTTCAGAAGTTCCGTTAATTTTTATACGTTGTGCTTCTATTAGAATAGATTGTTAGGTGAGGTATTATCTATGAATATTCAGAAGGGTGAAATTTATACAATTAATAGCTCTACTTATAATGTCTACAATAGTAGCTTTACTTAAGTTGAATTTAAATTCATATTTTTGATGGAATGAAGTGATCTGATATGAGGTGAATGTCCAGACGTATGTACAAACAAGCATTACAGCGTTGGTGACCCCATCTCGGAGAAGCTCGATTTGAATTTTTATTTTTAAGCTCATCACCATTCCGACCCGCCCCCAACGCTGATTTGTAATCAGAATTAATCGGAATGCACTCGCAGCTGCGAAAACACTAACAACCGATTGTAATTTCACTGCTTTGAATATGTTGAGAATCACTTCCCATATCAATATTATTCGAATTTATCACACGCGGCAGATTTTGTTGGACATACAAATTTTGTATCGTTGAATTTCAAATGCCTAATTCTTCATCCTTGTCTACTTATTACCTTTCCCATTGAATTGAAAACGGAACATTTCTGATGATTAAAACTGGACAAACCGGAACAAAGCGGGACCATTTTTTCTCAAGACTCCATAAGAAATATTCTCGTACTTCAATGCAGATATTGTTTAAGGCATTTCTAGTCTATTTTCAGATGGAAATTTTACCCTAGCCGAAGATAAAGTACCACTAGCTCTTGTATAAGTAAATGAACTGTAAATCAAGGGGTTTTATGAATTTAGAAGTTAAAACAGAGACTGTTTTTAGCCAATGGCTGTATTTTACAGAAACCTCAATATAAATCTTGTATAAGTTAATGATCCTTGTCATTATTACTTATTTATCTTTGTTTCGGGCTTTCTCTTAATCATTAAACGTCAGGTATTAGAACCAGAACTGGAGATTATACTACTACGAAAGAAAGCTGCAGAAAGTTATAAATATCGGTAAATTGGTGTACGATACTTAATATGAGTATATTTGAATCAAAGCGAGTGGAAAACGTTTCAATGCGGGAGATGGGAGATTAAAAAAAAATATTATCTAATTTCCCACCATCGAATTCGGGAGAGTAGACGACCCTATAGTTCTTTAAACCACTTTTTTTCTCTTTACCAACTTTCTCCAAGATATCTTCATAATCTTTTCCATCTTCACTTATTATAACTCCAAGATAATAAGTATTAATTGATGTTTTTTATTTGTCCAACTTGGAGCTCAATATTTTGAGATTATTTCCAATTCCCATATATTCTGTCCTTTCAGTATTTACTTCCATCTCCTATTTATTATATTCTTCAACTAAGAAGAGTAGTAGAACATATATTTTACTTTTAACTGCACCACGAAGTATGCATACATACGAACAGATGCATGGCATAATCATCAACAAACACGAATCACCTGATCAGGTCTCCACACAGGTCGTGTGAGTACATTTCGTGGTGCAGTAAAAAGCAAAATATCTGTTCTACTATTCTTTTTGCTATGTAATAATAATATAAGTAAATAATAATAGTAAAGGCAGAGTCTATCAACTTAATTCTTCAAATAGTTTTTTCAACATATAAGTTAAATCATCTTGATATTCTATCATGACCCTAATTATAGGCTGGTAAAAATGAATGAATCGCAAAGATGGTCGCTATGACATTGGCCACTATAGATATTTTGCAGAAATAAACCGCTTTATCTAAGCATACTATTCTCTAGGCTAAAGAAGAATATATCGACTTAATTGCAGCTGGGGATGAATTAAAGTAAAATTGTAGTTAAGATTCAAGAGAACCAGAGAGAGCGACTGAAGTCGTTGGATGTTATGAAGAGAGAAGTTGGTAATGAAAAAGCAGAGGAAAAAATTAGGACGTTAAGGGGGGGGGAGGCAAGATGCAACCAAGTGTTAGAAGACTCACGTATGTAATTAAAAAGGAGCGAATTAATAAAAGGAGAGAAAGAAGAAGACGGTTGACTTCACTCGAATACTTTGGCAGCAGTGCGAGAGAGAATAGCGGTGGCTGAGACAGTTTAACGGCCGTGTTTGCCTGTAAATCAGAGCGGCTGAGCACCATTCTACTCTGTGGTCTAGCTAGACGCCAGTCGAGTCGCTTATTCAGTGGAAGGGAGTTTGTGTGCTGCAGAAGGAAGGGCCCCTTTGTTCTTTACCTTCCTGCGACGGAGGGAAAAAAACAACTCCAAGGACAAGGTGGGTTAGGTGCGCCGTGCGGCCATATTGGAGGCAGTTTCCACCGAGGATTTGCGTCGTGTTTGTTCGGAAGTTCCCTTGCCAGCGTACAATTACTGTCCCCGCCAAACTGTGCTTGAAAGGATTCGGCCAGAACTGTTGCGACCATTTTTGCGTCTTTGATCATATGCTCGCACGTTTATGAAGGATCGTGCAAATTGGGACGTCGGAGTGCGATTTTTGATTGGGTCGTTGGCGAGAAAGCTTTGTACGCGATAATATTTAGCGTTTCCGGTCAATACTCGGGTGTATTTTAATTTTGAATGCATAATTTCAGGGGAAATTCAGATTCTACGTATACAATAGGGAGTTTCGCTTATAATAAGCACTTTTATTACAGTGAATTCTACTTTAAAGAAACACGGATCTGAATTAAATTACCATAAATTTTGTTAAAGTTTCTCTCGCCTGTTGAAATCTTTACCTTCTTTTATTTAGGAGCTAAACGCATTGGATGTATTGATGTATAACGACGGAAAAAAATGTATATACGACGTTGTTAGAGTTTGAGTCCCGATCCTGTCAGCTTTTTTCATGCCCTCCTTCCTTGGGATTTTTCCGAAGTACTCGCCTTTATGCACAATATTCTTTTTCACAATTAAGTTGTGAGCTAAATTTGCTAGATTAAACCGTTCATTATTTAAGAATATGAATTTAGAATAAGTCCAAAGGTTACAATATTTTTAATACATCGTATTCACCTTAAGAATATATAACACTTTCGATAAACATATATTTTTATTACTTGTAACCATGAAAAGGGAGATACGGATTTTTAGAAATATCAGGGATCCGATACATACTCAGAATCGTACTGCATTTGCATATGTAAAAGGTGAACGCCGCGTATCACATTTAAGTAGGATGATTGTATATACATTTAATTAAAGTAAATCTTATCATAAACACACTTAATCACACGCTTTTAGGACAAAAAATAATCAGCAAATGCTTTGTGAAAGAGGAAAAAGTGGGTTTGGAATGTATGACACTTTGTGCTAGTATATAGGAAGAGACGTTAGAAGTTTTTAAGGAGAGCCTTGAGAGAATGAAAGAACGTCTTCCCTAAAGCATCTCCTCTTATGATAGTAGTGATTTAAAATTCCTTCGCACGTGAGCCCCACCGGGAATCGAATCCGGGGCCGCTTTCATCAAAGTCTTACTAAAAGAACACTTGGATATCCGAAGATATGATCTCCTCTTATAAATGCACGATATATTTCTTGTGAGATATGGGATGCGTACTTTTACCAATTCCGTTCATTAGATTCAGATAACTGCTGTTTAAAGTACTTCTCTAAAGGCATTTCAGTCTATAGAGAAAAATCTCTAAAGGCTGAAAATTGGTTGAACATAACCGTAGATCCGATTTGAACCATGAAGACCGGAGTCTCTGTTTTACATGGAAGGGGCGGTAACCCTAAAAGCGATTGGAAAGTTTCAAAGAAAGTATAAAAAAATAAAAGTGTAACATGGCCAAGAGACGAACCTGGGTAGCACTTTCTCGCACAGCTCGATGAATTAAATAAAAGAAGATTGTAAGAAAATTGTAAGAAAATTGTTTCCTCGATGTTTATAGATAATTCTGAGAAGGGTACCCTACGACTCATAGAAAAAGAAGTGTTAAAATTAATGTTAAACTTCATGTAAAAGTTTCTCTTCTCTATCCCCCAAAGATCAATTTCTTCCGCTTACCTCACACTATTAACATTTTTTCTTCCAAAGCTCCTTCCAATGACCTTTTACTGCATTTCTTTCAATTATAAATAACACCCACCTCTCGGTTCTTTAAATTCCCCTTCCCTGTCTTATTATTTCCAATGTTTTTTTTTTCCTTTCTTTCATGTTTTGATTCACTTTCTCTCCTGTTTGTTATTTGTCCAATGTAAGTTGACAGTAATAGCTGTTGTTGGATCTGATAACAAATAAATAAATATCCAGAGTTCTTTAACCCTCTAATGATCGAATTAAAGTTATTTTTCAGGAGGAAAAATAAAATTCGATTTTTTATTTTTTCACCTGGTTTTAATAATTATGCGTAACGGATATCCAAGAAGCTAAGACTCCTTCTAGATAATTAATCTTTTATTTTTTTTAATTTTAAACTTAATCTTCCTTTTCCGGTACTTAGGCGTTATCGCGATACCGAGAAGCCGCAATCCCTAATTATATAAGCTGTTTTCCTCATCATTTCCTTCGTCTTCCCACTCTTTCCAATTCCTCCTGACCACTTCATTCCTCCACTCCCACATTACGGAATATATTTTTTCTTCTCCAATTTGCGCTTGTTATGCATCGATTTCCTCACGTTTGCAAGACGGAAGCACGGTGCGTGACCGTGGTGGCGTGTCAACTTATTAAAAAAAAAGCCCGCCGCCGTTACTCGAGATTCCTCCTTTTAAAACGAAATAATTCAAAATGATGGAAGATCGAAGGTCATTTCGCGTAATTAAACGCCGTTCCTTTCTGGTGTTTGTAGCCCCTCGCCTTCCTCGGTCGTTATTCTCCACTAACGATGGCTTCGTTATAACCCCAAGGAGCGAATCGGACTCTAATTGGACACTCAATATAGAGTGGAGGATCCATATTTCGCACGCACAGCCCTGCGTTAATAGGATTGCCTCGTGCATGCAAATTAAAATTCCCTCCATCGCACGCGCGTGTTTGATCCAGATTGGCACTTTTTTTCATTGAAAAGTTACACTAATCGGAAAACGCAAATTACGTCCGCAGCAATTTGTAACGCGCGGTTTAAATGTTATTCTGGGGGCGTAACTAGACGTTTTTGCCATCCGGAGGTGGGACGATGGATGCAGTGGGGAATAACACTGATTCATTTCCTTGTTATGCTCATGTGCTCTAAATTTCCTCAATTAATGCCCTTCCCTTCGTTTATCGATAACTCATTCCTTCCTTTTTATCATCTAACTTCTTTTGACCAAGACTTTCCCTCTGTCTATATACTCTTACATTATACCTTCCATTACTTTTTTCAAAAATCCCTCTCTGAACATTTTACTCGCCAATTCCATCTGTCATTCCCCAATTACTTCAATAAAAACACTTTCTTGCCTTCCATTAAAATATCTTTCTCAACTGTTCCTCTATCAAACAACTTCTCCATCTTATGCTATGCTACGCAATTTCTCGAGGTCCTCCTATATGTTCATATACTCCTTCCTTATGATTCTTTTCATATCCTTTCATCAGTGCATTTCACACAAAAGATTTTTACCAATTATTACTTGATTCCCTAATCTATCATTAAATCATCAGTTCTCTCCGCTTCTTGAAAGTTCCCTTGGACCCTGCAATTCTTCTTCTAACATCATCTCTGTACATTTTATACCAAGGGAACACTGCTCAAGCAGGAGAATTGTTTTGTTGTACTTTTTCCCCAACAACTCTGATAGTTAAGTTCCTTTCCCAAGGAAAGATGGAAAAGAAAGAAGTCTGAAAGAACTAAAACACTTTCGGATTCTTTATCTATCTATTCAAGAAATTTCCTTGGATAGGTTAGGTCGATTAGCTGAAGGCGCACGGAAAGTAAAAGATCCGGGTTTGAGTCCCGGACCTGTCAGACTATTTTCAATTTCCATTTTTCCTTCGGATTTCTCCTAGGTGTATGCCTTTATGTGCAAAATCACCTTTCACCCATTCCTTCAGTACCTCTTTTGGAAAATTTCACACTTTGTTTTTCCTGACTTTAATTTACATCCGATACTACCTTGTTTTCCCATTAACTGAATTCATTAGTATGGTGGTCGCGATCTAAGGCTGCTTATATCCGTTTTCTTTTCTCTAAGACGAATCCATTTTCAAATTTTATTAAAGTTTTCTTTAATCTCATATTATCACACACTGTATGCGTAACATGACAAAACAAAAAATATGAGGATATACGTATCCGCCGAAATCGGTCGTTCGAATAAACTTTTTCTATATAAAAAGTACTATGGCCTTCCATGAAGTCACACTTTCACATATCGAGTTTACTATATCCTTATATTTGATGTGATGATAGACTTTTAAAATAACAAAGCCGATCCGGTGAAAACTATAAAATGACGACTTGGAAGGCTAATTCTATAAACGAGCTACTTGAGTTCGCGAGACAGTTTAGCGTAATAATGTAGCAAATGCTATTATTCTACTTTTGACAATTTTCGCGAGCTTTTTATGGCTCATTTATTAAGTTATGTTCTCAAATGTGTAAGGGCGTTTGTAAGAGTTTCCTATAAAAGTAAAATACCTTTATATTTCTAATTAGCAACTGAATATCTAGATGAAATGAGTGAGATGAGTCTACTTTTCATTTGGTGAAGCCCCTATTTAATGATTCAGGGAAATGAAAAATAACGAAATAATAAAAAAAAATATAATGAAATTTGTAATTTGTCAACCGAGTGGGGAATGACTTTTCTGTTGATTTCGTTATAGTATATGGAGAGGGATTGAAATTGACGACCAATTCGAAAGGAGTACTTAGAGTGATAAAGCTCACATGGTCGTTTTTCGACGCTCTCTGTGTTTAGATCCAATTACCAACGGCGTCGCTTTTACCGCCATCTGCCCTATTAGCACCGCATTTAGATAGTATCAGCGGAAGAGTGGACACCCTGTTGTAGAGTTAATTTCCCGAAATAAAATTATCCGCTTGCGTAAACGAAATTAGAATAAAAATATCCGGTCCATTATTTCTCTCTGTAAGCATCACCACGTCACAAATGTCATTTTAAGCTTATTTAGTGATTTAAAACCTTTTTCCTCATCCTCCATTCAATTTGGACCACTAAAATGTATGCATTCGCTCTTTTTTTCAATTACAACACAGTAAACGAATTCATCAGCTCTGCTGATTGGTTCTTCATTCTCTGTAGCGTCTAAGAAATTTGAGGTAATATGACCAAATGGGCTGGATGAGAAATCAAGAATGTTACCCTAACAGAGCCATAATGCTGTAAGAAGTCGCAAGAAATAACAATGAAAATATCATTTTCCTACCTTTCTGTATGTATTATACCAAATAGCAATGAAGTAATCATTATGGATTCAATTTTATCCAATTACATAAAACTCAACATCTTGATAATCTCCTCCATGAACAATGACAAGGCAACCGTAATTAAGTTTCTCTTTCCAAATAAATGATAAACTCTACTCAGAAAATTGGAATTATGATGATAGAAACTGCACGTAAGGCCTCTGTAAACCCAAAGATAAGCGAATATGAATAGACGTCGGGTTACCTGAAACCCTGATATTCCACTTGCTGTGATCTAAAGGTTCGGATTCAATTACCAATCGAACCTGAATCAAACCGAAAACTGAAACCATAAAGAATTGTTACTTTTCTCTAGAAAAACCGAACTGGAACCGAAAAAACTGATATTCTCTAATGTAAACCGAAATCGAAAATCTATATTCATTCTGTTCCGATTTTTTGCTCCCAACAATTCACATTTTCTTAAGCAGAATTAGATATGTTTAACCTCGACTTGAAACTAACTACTACTAATTTTTATTCTAAAATTTAGTGTAATATTCTTCAAATACCAAAATCAAGAAATAATACTTCCAGAAGTGCACGATATTGTAAAAGTCGGAAAGAAAACAGCTCAGTTCAAACTAGTTGGGGGTTTGTTAGAATTTGCAGAGGCGAAACTGGGACTGCAAACTTATACTTTTTTGTTTAACCGGAACGAAAAATACTATGGTTCCAAGCATTGATTAGAATATTATAAAATAAGAGAGCCATATATTATTCACTGGATGTTTTGATTGGTGCTGTATGAATCTCAAATGGAAATACAAATCCATATCACATATGGTGAAATATCTCTTCAATTATGTTTATGAAATCAATGTTCATAAATCTTAAGTAGTTTTCAATGTCTTACTATAACCCCAGTAAAGACTATCAAATCTTAATATAATCAAATCTAAATATAATCATCTCCTTACATTAATATTATTTCAATTGATGCTATTTGGACATGAATTCCTCGCATATGCTCATTAGATATTAAACTGTGTTCGTTATTCATAAGCGTGTTTGCAAAACGCCAACGTCAAGGACGACGGAACTTAATTAAATTATATTGCTAGTTGATAACACATGAATACATCGCTTATTCACACGAAAAAGTTTATTAAGATAGAAATAAAAGCTAGAAATATAACTGTACTGCCAAATAAAAATAAATCTATTTATAAAATATTTCTCTTATTCGCCTACTCTTGAAGTAGGCGAAAAAAAAGGTGAAAAAAACACCGTTATCAAGATATACTAGCAGGAATTAGTTGACGAAAACAAATACATCGGAATGGTGCCACAGAATATCACTGAGATAAGATAACGGTTTAGAATTTTCCATTCATAAGCGGAAATTATTTCTGATGCTAAGTTTGCGAGTATCGCAGCGACGCCAGTAACGGTCCATCGACAGCTTGCCAACTATGCTGCTGGCTTCATCGGTAGTCAATTGACTCACTTAAGTTTGACACCTACGATGTCCGCAAACTCAGCATCGTGGAATATATACGCAGCTAAAGCCTACGCTTCAGAATTTCCTCATACCGTGGAAAAGTATCACGTTTATATTACCTGTTTCAGCCTATGTTGAACTTGCATCCTTTGATCATTAACCTTCTAGATCACGAACCTCCACAAGAATCATCCCTTACGTTTTTTTGCAAGGATCATTGTTACGTAACCCAGCACGGAATCCAGAAATACGTCTAATTTTTCAAGAATCTCCATCGCATCGCTCACGAGGCTAAGAAATGAGCGGAGTTTAATCTGTATTTGCCAAACTTTTAGTAGTCCACCTTAAAAAAAAGAGAACTTTTCCTCTCCGCGTTTCAGCCGCTGATTTTGTGACGTCCTCTTGCAAATGAAATTGACCCCAATTCTTTCCTCCGAAGAAAGTTTTCTTTCGGAAAAGTTCTCCGTCGTCCGCCATTTCATCTCCACTCGCTCGCAGTTTCATCAAAATTCTTCCTCTTTCTCTACCTAATCCCCTTACGCTCGCGAATTGGCTAAATTATTAATTGTTCTCAACTAATGAAATGAACGTTCGGAATTAAGGGCTAAATATTTAAAGGAAGGATTTTAAGCCCCGCGTTGTTGCGGCAACTCGCCCGAATTAAACTTCTTTTTACAATTAAGTCTCACCTAATTTAAATTAGTAAAGTTTGTCGTTTTCGGGAAGGTAGTTTCCGAGCTAATTGCCTTCTCTCTTTAAAACCACTGAGATAGAGCAATTTGCGATCCAGACGATGCTTCTCAGGAACAAACACGCCGAGTTAATTATTTATATCGCATGCGTGGTATTCAAAAGGCAGTTCGGTGTTTAATGTACGTGATGTTACTGAACGATAAGTTCTTTCCATTTTCCATGCACGCCAATCTACATTCATATCATTCTTTTATCAATAAGGGGGAAATGGGTGATAAAGACTTACGTACAACTGTAGAACTAAAACGCGGGATGCTCTTAATATATATTGTTCTGACTATTACTTATTAGAGGACCTGAGGGGGTAACCCCTTCTTCATAACATATCAGTTACAATATGACTTTACTGAGTGCAAAATGTGTGTCCACTAAGTGTCTTTACTACACCTAACCACAGATAATTTTTGAAATTTTTATTATTTTACTGTATATTTCATCAATGATCCCCGACAAACTTGGTCACCGCAACAGAGTTTTTAATTTTCACTCTTGTTTTGTATTATTTTCAGTTTATATTGCCATTTTTCATTTCTGACATATTTGTCAGTCTCCATAAATAGAAAATTATTGTGGAGACATTTGCCAATGTCTCCACAATAATTTTCTATTTATGTTTATCATTATTTTTATGTAATCATATTTCTTTCTTTCTAATACTTACTTCATTATATTTTATATTATTTTTGAAACTCAAATGGACAATCTTGATGATAAAATTTAATATTATATATCTTTTCTAATACGATCCTATCGATCAAACACTTCAAATATAAAGTTATGAAAATAGCTATCGGTAGAATGTTCAATTCGTCAGTAGCTGGATGTCAAAATAAAAACTTATATCATTATCTACTTTAATAAATTAAGATCTGTATATGTTGAAGAATGTGTATGTTTATGTCCGCCATAATTCGAGTACAAAAAATTGCACGAATATCAAACTTTAGATGACATAAAATGCACTCCCTTTGCGAAAAATAGGGTACTTTATCTTTACTCATGTTCCCCCTGATCTACTCCAGACAAGAATAAGCGTTCGTACGAAAATAAAATTCGTACAAAATCGTGACATGCAAAATTAAATCAAAAATAATAGTTGTAAGTAATTAAGAAATCAAGACTGACCCGAAAGTGAAGTAAAATAAATGAAAATTCATGTTTTTGTCGCTTATATATCCTTATCGAGTTGAAACTGACGACAATTTTGTGAAATTTGAGGCTATAAAAAACCAATCCGCTTCACAACCAATGCGGTTGTTGAAGCTGAGCTTATGCTATTTCTCGTAAGAATACGTGGAGACTTAATATCCATATGAAAGTTCCCATTGCTGGGAGCCAATTTTAATGTTTGGATTGTGAACCGATTAGCAATGTCCATTTTTAGGAAGCAACGCATGAACATTTATGGAAAGTTTCTTAATCAGCTCGAATTTGCCAACGCTATTAAAATTAAGAATTATTAACTATGATAATGGATAATTAGATATGATTAACGGCGACTCATGTTTGAATTATGTAGTACCAATTTGTCTGCAATACTTTCCTACCTTATGCATTAGACATGACTACAATTGCAATGAATTAAAACAAATCAATCCTAAAATGTAACAAAATAGGTAAAGTAATGCACTTACCCTAAAAAGATAGCTGATTGAAATAATTCCAACTGGCATCCATGCGTTCACAGAACACACTTTGTCACAGTACACTTTGCCTTTCTAAAACACACACTATAAGATTGGTCACCACTTTAAAAGAGCACTTCACTTCACTGAGAAAACGAGAAGACTGACACTGCCTTCCCTTTCTACACTAAACCTTGGGTAAGATCCAATCCAGTTGGTTAGGACACCGAGCGGCATTTTTCTGGTCACTACTTTTTCGCCGATTGACTGCACTTTCCTCGTCTTACACGTCAATAGAATGGGATCCACCGCAGGACATTCCGCTTCTATCAGCCGGTCAGTGAGGCCGCCCCCTCGCCAGTAGCTGTTGTCAGTGAGGGCTGTATGGTCTCCCTCGTTCCTAAACAGCAGTCAGCGAGACCGCTCGACTGTACCCTCCTCGTCAATAGAATGGCCCTTCCAACAGTCAGTCTTCGATGAAGTGCTTCCCTCGTCAATACTGTAGCAAAAAAAAAGAATCAATATCAGAAAATTCGGAATTGAGTATGGGAGTACATGCTATGACTAAAGTATTATATTTAATTTTTCATTCCTAACAAAAACTTTAAGTAGAGCCAACGGATTTAAATGATGCAATATTTGGAAAGATCTTATCATCGTTAACGTAAAAAGAAAACAACTCCGTCTTATGCAAGTTGGCTATTTGTGATATGTAATTTGTCTACAAAAACAAGGTCCAAAGAGGTTACAACCCTTATATTTACTTCACAGGGGATAAAATGGAACATTTCATTAGAGTAATTCAGTTCATTTTTCATTAAATATATTTAAAACCATTTTGTTAGTGAAGAGCGATTAATTTAATTGGTTATCACTCAGAAGGATCAGATGTATGCGATTGTAGTAGTACATTTTTCTATGAATAAATTTATTTCTGTCATTTTTGACGTGGAAATTCACTAGTTTTAAATATATTAAGAGCATAGAGGATGATAAAGCAATGTAAAATGAAAAAGAAGGAATAGGAAATAAAGGAATAAATGGTGCTTTTTCCACATAAATTTATTCGTACGACTAGTTTCAACGGAGGCCCGTCATCTTCAGTTACAAGTTATAGAGACCAAGCAAATATGTAAGAAGCTACTACAGTGTGGATTGAAAAAATAACCTATATACTTCGGAAAAATCTTCACTGTAGGAAAACACAAGAAGCAGGGCATGAAGACATGAGAAACCTATTGAAAAAAATAGCTAAATTATGAACTTACTGTTTAGGTCAACTTATTGAGGAAACTATTTTCTGATATCTGAGAAGAAACCATTAGCAATCAAAAAAGTATAGCGTATTGTTACGCCATCCAGCTAACATCGTATGCTTATCTATATAATATGTAAATAGGTAAACTGAACCAAAAGAAGAATACAGAGTAAGAAAAAGGTCTTTGCAACTGAAGGCTGAAAAAGAAGAAGCCAGTGTAAATAATAATTTTTAAAATGATACAAAATAATACAATATGGAATTGACTTTGAGGCTACTAAATATTTGGCTATGATGTGACAAAGAATTTTCAATAAAATCTGATTCTCAATTTTTCCAATTTTCACTATAGTATTAATAGGCTGTACTTATCACGACAGAATGGCATTTTCCACGTTAATTGGAGATAAATTCATAAGGAAACTTCTGAAATTGTCCCTTGATATGTTTTTAGGTTACTTCCTGATGTCATTAAATCGATGATGGACGTCAGTTATTATTATTTTGCATACTCATTAATCAGTATTATTTTTCTAATGGGCTGTCGGTTAATTTTTTTAGAGCTCGAATTTTTTCAGTGAAAAATCTATTGTAGGGGTAGCACCATCATAGTTTCACGTCACAAATTACTTCCCACACGTCACTTTGATCACGCGCTCGACACACACTAATTGGTTAATGCCGCGTGTCATTCCCATATAACTAATTAATTTTGCAAACTTGTTCCACGATGTATTTACATGATTTGCCTCGCGGTATCTGACTAATTATATTTACATAGCATAATATCTACATCGTCTTCCGAAGATCTCTAAATTTTATGGAGTGAATTTAGCCTAATTAAAATCTTTCCCCTTTCAACGTTTTCCTCCACACGTCCTAAAGCACCTGGGTAACTCTCATTGATTTTTCGTGGAAACTCCTTTAAAAAACATCGTCTTTCTCTCTTTCTTTTATAATTCGAGATGTCAACTGTTGCCTGAAGGTCTCCACATACACTGCATGCATACTCCACTAAGATGGGGTCTCACCAACGCGAATCGTTCACGGACTTTTTCTTCACTTCCAACGACGATTCCCCTGACGACGCCGAGTTTCTCAAGTGCCCTTCCACGTATGTTATGGATGTAGGTGCCACATGTTCGGGAAGGTAACTCCGGGATATTTCACTCATAACATGCCATCATAGCGATTCTGCTTCGTCATTCTTGTCATCCATCTTCTGTTATCTGCAATTTGGTGTTTACTGATAAAGGGTAATATTGATGGCTATCTCACATTACTGTGGAAGAAAGTATGATTTGTCTTCATGGAATCTAATATTGGAATGAAATTGATGGCTGAAAGGAAGTAATGGATTCGGATTAATTGTAAATCGAATTGGAAATTCTTAATTTAATGAAGACCCATACGATAAAATCCGCACTAAGAGGAGTTGTTATAAAAATCTACCATGTAGATTGAAGAGAAGAGTTCTATATACTTATTCCACAAAAAAATGACTGATTAAGAAATATAACCAGATTTCGACTAGTATCCTTCAACCTAAAGATGACAATTACTCATCTAAACTTGATAATGTTTCTTCACCAAAGAATCCTAGTTCGTGAAAAAGTTCACGACATTTAATTTTACCCAATGCGATACTTCCGTTTCGAAAATGAGTTATTCTTGAGTAAAAACAGGTCATAATTCATACATTTTTGTAACACTAACATCGTAACTAACAACTCATACAAATTAAAATAATAAAGAAAGAAGGTAGTAAAGACAGAAATTCTGACTTCTGAAATTTCTAAGCACAAATTTTTACTGAGTCAAAGTTTATTTTCTTCCGGGAAACACCGACTGTGCAGCACTATTTTTTTTCAAAAATTTATGAGGAGAAATACTTATGGGATATCTTAGTGATAAGGTTCCTTGAAGAACATCAAAAAGATGTTTTTTCGGAGCACAAAATCCGTTACATAGATGCAGGACAGTCGCCAAGGGACTCAATTGTCAGGGGGCGGATGACGTTAGGGTCGCCCAACTTGTGATGAGACTCAGAAGTTGGGAAAAAGGGACAATGGAGAATGTTTTTCTGTCCAAAACCCACTTCTTTACCAAAGAAAACGATGCCACGGCCTTCAGTAGGACGGTTTTTCTTTATCTCTCATCTCACTGAAACGGTCAATCCATAGGTCACGGGGTACAGAACTTAGGAAAATTTCAGAGGAACTAAACACTCTCTTCCCTTTTCTGAGAAAAAAGCAGCATTAAAGTGAATACATTCATTCGCTTATCGAGTATAGAATTTTATGTCGAATTATAATACTTTCCAACAACATCTTCCTACGGAAACAATAGCTTACAAGAACATGGAAATTTGTTATTCTTAGCTCATTTAAGTGGGGACCGTTAAAAAACGAAAGATAAACATCAGTGAAAATAGAGACATGACTGGGACTCGAACTCAGATCTTAAATGCATTATGCATTAACACCTGAGGATGGAAGCAAAGGCTCCTAAATGCGTATTGGGATTTTCCCAGAATGTCGGTAATTTGCGGGTTCCTTCTTTCATAGAATCAGCCCTACGGTCACCGGCATATCCAGCGATTGGGGAATTTTTCTAACCTCTTGTTAAATAAATTCAGAGAGAAATTAAAGACAACGATTTGAAAGAAACGCAAATTAATATTATAATAATTTGTGACAACAGTTTATATAGTCGCTAAGATTCATTAACAATTCACATATAATCGATATTTCAAATGTAAAACATAAGTGACTCGTGCACATAAAATGAAATTTGAACATTACTCTATGAAAATTATTTGAAAATACATATGTTAACTAGGAAAATATAAAGATAAAATCATCTGATAGTTGAAATAAGGAATGTATAGTAATTTCAGGTAAATGAAAACAAGGATAGGAAAAGATAAGAGAAAGGATAAAAAAATAATGAATATGAAACTTAATAGAAAAATTTAATAAACGCATAAGAAAGCTAAGATGAGGATGCTCCATAAAATTCATTATGAAATAACACAGACATGAACGGATGGTTATAATCCGGAAAATTAATGCAAATAAAGGAAATAATGGCGGAGAAGTGTGCATTAAATATACAAATAACGTACTGATCTCAAAAAAGAATAGCAGGTGTGATGTGAATGTAAATATACGTTTATACACATTATTAGAAAGGCAGTGTATCCTATTGAGTATAGTTAAAGTTTCTTTTCCTAAGTCCTAGTAGAATTTCCGAGGGTAACTTACTATTCTTCTAAGAATGCCTGATAAGAGATATGTGTGTCAGTATAACTGAGGGAGAGTTATTTCCATCCGCCAGCGCGATTAAGTCGTACATTTGTAGCGTTTAGTCTTCCCCTCTTGCTATAATAAAGTAGAAGAAGTGCGGTTTCGACCAAGTTTCTTACATAAGCATTACCCGGGAAAACTCCAAGCAGCTTTAAAAGCACATTGCAATACCAACAGGTAACTTCATCACTCTAAGGAATTGTGGTGCTCGAGTTTAAGCATACAGCAAGGAAATTTTCTCTCGGATTTCACACTTACATAAATCGCAGTTAAACACTGAGGAAGATACGGAACACAGCAGTACTAACGTACCCGTTAAACGGTTTCGCTTTTTGAATCAACCTAAACCATTTCCTCTCTAGATTTCTTCCTGTAAATTCACTTCACAGTCAAATTTCACGGCGTTAGCTACGTGTGTAAGAAGATTCTAATCTCATACCTCATTAAAACGGAAAATACATATGGATTCTTCTGACGAGTTTTCAACCCGAAGGCAAATTAGATTTTCAATCACTCCTTAACTAGTAAACGAAAGTCCTGTTTGAGTAAATGAGACAAAATGAAGAGTGACATGTTTTCTATTGTATTACTTACTGAGACGGATTGTTAGACAGACAAAACATGCTTTTGTGTGTGCATTACTATGATAGTATGAATGTTATGCTTTACCATCACAGAAATCACAAGTGGCAAACAGTCCGGTGATGACTTAATATAAAAATACATCCATACAGATGTAAAAATTAAACAAAATATGTCACAAATGTATAAAAATCATCCATACACATCCTATACAAATCCGCTAATCCTAACATGTCCAGCAAAGCTACACACAACATTATATTTTCATTTAGCCAGAATGGCCTCGTTTTTCCCAACTTTTACAATTTTTTAAATTTAATATAATAAATTAATTCTCAGATATTATCTACATTTAACTTACAACCAGGCAAATATAATATAAACACAAACGAAGTAGACAGAGTAGATTAAAGTATGCAACTCTTACATCTACAATTATTTCTCTCCTGAATTCAATAAAGGCCATTTGCATTCACATATTCTTAATGCCAACATATTCCTGATTACCTTAATGCAAAAGGAACAAAATGATGAGTAACCGCACTTGGCATTCACACAAAGTCGGGAGGGAAACCCCTAAACCTATCGCGGGTAGAAAGAAATACCACAAAGACTAAAATATAAAGCATTCGGACACATCAACAGTTCGACTATTATACTCGTACTCTATATACACTAGAACTTCATAGCACACACATTTTCAATACTGATTGATGACTTTCTTGTAATTCAAATTCTAGTTTTTACAGAAACAATTCTATGTGGAAAACTAATTAGCGTGAATTAGATAAAGCAGAATGATTCATAACTCAGTGTCTATCGTATTATAATGTCCATGAGCGAGACATAAGTATACATTTTCCTGAATCCTCTCAAAAAAATAATGAATTTACTGATAATCTATTCACTAATATGAAGATCGGCCAGGATTTTACAGGTAGGCAAAAATAATGTCAGCTTAGCTTTCACTTATGATGGAATAAAACGTAATTTCATGTCCTGAATCTTTATAGTGTCCCAAACAGATTAATCACTCCAAATTTCATGACCGCAGCTCTAAAGCAGCGAATTCGAAAGACTTATTTTATGGTCGAAAAACTTTAAATATAAACTGGAATCCCTTAAGAGGACACTTTCGACCTCATTAAAACTATTTGCGGTCTTAAAATACGTCAGAGAGAAAGAATTTGGACGGAAGGAAGGACTCAAAGAGACGGAGTGATTCAAGGGAAAAGTTTTCCAATCTGAGCGAAGTTATTCTCTTTTCTCTTAGCCGATAAGAAGGTGTTTGTCTCCAGTGCTGGGGTCATTCTGATCGGTGGGAGGTCACCGAGGAAACTCGGACGGAGATGAGCGGCTAATATTAACTAGAGAATCCAATCTTGCCACTGAAGGATATCCCTTCAAAGGACAGGTATATCGAGCCACTTTTTTAATTCCAAAGAGAATCTTTAGAGAAATTTGAGCCTCTTACGAAAATTTCTAAGGGGATTATTCTAAAGTAAGTTTCTTTCTACGTATTTTTAACCACATTTACGTTCAGTTTCTAATTCTGATTGTTATTATCAAATCTCTAACTTTTTTAATATTACACACTGGTTTATTAATTCCAGGAAATATAATTATAAAACTTGAAAATGCTGCAACGGAATTGAAACTAATACAATCTTTATCTTAATTGTGATAACAGTCTTAATAAACCAGTGTAGAAAGTTACAATGTTTCTTATTTTATGACATGGCTTTTCACTGAAGTCACGACTTTGCACATCGACATGTTCTGATTATTTCCGCGGTTAAGTTCTGCAAATAGGCATCTCTTGATGAACATGTTTAAATTAAACAGGTAATTACTCCATAAATGATAATACCGATTCCATCGACATATTACGAATTGGCTGTGGTATTATTGTCATATGGAATTGAAAAGTCTTAATGCGCAATATTAATTATCGCTGAGACTTATCATGTAAATAATATTCAATTCATTAGAAAAACTCATCTTAAAGAATTACAAATTTTCAACAGATTTTTACTATAAATCTTTTTTTTAAAGGCCTTTTATGGCCTATATTTCTTAATATATGGAATCTAAAAACATAACAACAGCATTAACACTTATCTCCAAATCATCTACTACCTTGAAAGCTTTAATTACAGAATGGTTAGACACACGTTGACGGAGATATAATTGCTCATAACTGGTGTCAAAAAACAATACTTTTTCAACAGTGAAAATTATTTATTCAGTGAAAAGGATAAAAAGTGAAGTGATGTTTAACTATTCTCTCATATGATTTTTACTAACGTTTACCATTTATAATTTACTACTGTCTTAGCAAATAACAAGTAAATTTTACTTCTTCTGCTGTAATTTTCTTTTAATAAGACTGGCTTCGGTGAATCATCACCTTATCAGGTACCTTTCTTGCTCTGATTAAACATTTCCAGTAGAAGAAGTACGGCATCATAACTTTGCCAGAAATATAACCATTTTCGAAGAAATTAGCAGATTTAAGAATCTGGGATTAGTATTAACATTAAACAGAGTAGGAACTGCAGAAATAAATTCAGCAATATTAATCGCAAAAACAGCAATTTAACATTAAATGCAATTAGGCGGAAATTAAGGACAGAAATACGCCAAAGAGGAAATTTCACAAAAGATTTTGGAGAGCATAGAGTAGGGTTGGCCAACCTTTTATACGATTCATGCATCAGTTATTTCATTTTTTATTCAAGATGGGCGACACAAATCATTATAATGCGCCATAAACTATGATGAACGCATTCTTCAGCATTCAGCAGTAGGTTATGTTATGTATCTATGCATGTGTTTTTGTGTGTGTACATGTAAATTGTGTACGATATTTATTTTGAATTTTTTCTGACTTAAGTGTGTCACTTATTACCATGTGATGTCCCAATTTTGGCCGATGTTCCATGAGATGGCCACTCCTGGCATAGAGGTATATTTACTGAGGATAAACAAAAAAATCTTTCCAAGACTTATTAGCAAAAAAGACGGCTTCAACGATGAATACTTGTCAAACTCAATGATATCAATCTGCACGAAAAATTGAATTAAAATTAGAAACGTTATGTGAAATGTCTTTTTTTTAATATTTTCTTTCACTAAAGAATGTTTACATGTTTTTTATTCAGTAAGTTTATCTATGGTTTTTAATTTTTAGTTATATCGTGTTCTTTGCAAATGTTCCAAATTTAGAAATTGTAATCACTTAATCTCTTTAATTTTTGAGCAAAAATGAATGCTTTGCTGTAGAAGTCACCCCAATAATTCCATAGTGTTGCTCTATTGAAAAATTCGCCTTTCTATTACAGGCTGAATTGATTTTCTATAGGATGTGAGCATTTGTGCAATACACAGTCAATAAGTGGAAGAATTCGGCTAGTGCCCAATATTTTCGAAATTCAAAGTGATTAGAGTGAAGGTAACAACGTATATTCTCCTCCTTTTTTATACCGTCGATATGTAAGTACTTGTATACAAAGAGACGTTTAAGCACTAGCGATGAAATTTTCACTTCGAATCGAGTCAACTAAATTTTTTTAAATTCAATCGAATTGACTGAATATTCGATTTATTTTGATACACGATACTTATGTTTAAAAAAGTAGTTTTAGATTCAGTTAATTTACCCAATTTACAAAACTGGGGATCGCATTTTCTCCGTATCCGGCTTTATGTCATCAAAAATCACTGCAAATTCATAACAAGAAATTTTTTCGTAATGGGAGAATTATGTTAGAAATTTTTGTAGTAGTAAATTTTATGTACCAAGGAAATATAATAATGAAAACGTTAATGTTTGCCGCTAAGCATCTACTTTGCTTTTTTCAATAATCGATTCGGTTCAAGAATTTCTCGGAGAAAAAAAGAATAATTCGATTTGATTCGAAGCTTTGAATGTAACACGCCTCCATTATGTAATATTACAGATACTGAATACCTCAGATTAAGAATGTCGATAGTGGAATAAGAGAGAGTATAGAAATAAGGATGCTATCCCATCCTCATTCGATCGATCATTCAATTCGTAAATAAAAATCTTTCGCCTTTGAAAGTGATATCGAAATTTCAGCGTATAATATGTACGCTAGCGTGTACTGCAACTGGAACCAATCTAAAATTGGAACAAAAATCTATAATTTATAACTAGAAAAACTATTTTTTAATTTTTTTCTCCACGTTACTTTCCTTAAAATCTTTACTTCTAATTCAATGATTCAGTTTGTCTGCAAGCGATAAATGTGAATTTTTAAGGAAAATAAATATTTAATCTCTTATTCGCTGGAAAAGAGATCTTGTACAACATCTATGCTAGGTATAAAATGCAAAACAAAATAAAACCACAGAAAATTTCTTTTTATACGGACTTTAATAACTTTTTTATATTATATAATATTTATTTATACTTTATATAATTTTATATGCCTCTGAAGTTAAAATTTGTTGAAATATAGATGTGCAATAAAAAAGAATTAAATCCCCAGCAAACTTTCTATCGTTCACAAGGTTTAAACTTCTACCAATGAATTTATTCATATGAATTTTGCTTGTATACTTGAAGGAATAATGTATTCATACATTTACAATATACACTTTTATATGTATTCCATTGAAAAGCCTAAGCATCGGGCATCCAACCAGGGACCATTAGTTGTGTAAGTAGCCTCTTATTTGGAGAGGGAAGAGATCGGATAGTATTCGATAGAGCTTGAATGTATGACTACGTTTGGATGTAGAGTTTTCGTTCAACATTCTCGTAAACATGAGTGCAAATATACAGTGGAAATCTGTTGACATTAAATTACCAATAGACATTTTACGTAACCGAATTTCGTGTCAACTGAGCTCTATGAACTATCATGCACTATAGTAAATTAAGATAATAGACCTATTAACTACTATATACTATATCGTAAAATAATCATGTATTTATTCAATTGACGATTGATTTAAACAGTGAACTCGATAAATATTGATTATATAAAATCAGCTGCTAGTGCACAGAATGATCGTAAGACTTATGAGCACCAAATTTAAATGTAGTTAAAGGAAAGGATTAAGGATGATTTAACACATAAAGGCGTGCATCTGGGAAAACTCCCAATTAGAAATGGACATGATAATGCGATTTCTAATCAAGAACGGCTGAACTATAAACTGCAAAAGTTGCCAACTTTACATAGCTCTAAAAGTCATAACAGAAAACAGGCTACTTTTCATTCGCATAATCCCGACTCTACGCATGGCCGTATTATCTGGTGTTGTTGGAATGGTAATAAATAAAGTAAACAACGTACAAAAACAGACAAATAAAAAAATACTGACGGTACAGGGACTAGAAACAAGATCTCCTAATTTACAGTCGGTTGCACTATCCACTCAGCTAACCGATCAGATTCCATGACGTTCAAACTCTATTTAAAAATGTATGTACATTTAAATGGTACTCTTTTTGCAAATTTATATTCCTTGTTGATGTTTCTTTATATCCCTCATTTTTGTGTTAACCGATTTCCAATATGATTGCTTTATATTGCTGTCCATGCTATTTATTAAAAATTTCATATGTTGACAGTGTTAGACGTAAAATACACTGATTACTCTCAAACTTGCCCTTATGAAGGCGTTTTATTATTATTATACATTCAGTTCCAAAATTCCGAAATACGCTCATTGTGGAAAATAAGAATCAAACGTCATGCCTCATTGTGGTATGCATGACTTTATCATGACTTTTCATCATTAGATACATGCAACAACATCGATCGTCCATACTTTTAATCTGGAGCTAACCCGGGCGCAGCAAACGCTATGAACTTTTCCTCTCATATGTACATTCAATTTGACACATAATAAAACAGGCAAGAGGAGTGTATTGGAATAGAGGCGGGGGTGGCATCGTTAGCCTTTGAGCGGCGCTTTCAATAGAAGGATGCGTTTTAATTACGGGTCGAGAGGCCTCGTATTGTCTCACTCTTCTGGTCCATCAGGCATCATGACAGCTCCCTCATCTCAATTTCCTCATCTTTCGAATTATGCATCGGCTCTCCTATTGGGATTCACTATTAGTGACGCGATTGGTGCTCGAGGCCGATAAACGTGGGCCTCATCGGATCACTGGATGGAGGGTAAACCACACTGTTAACGGCGCTTCAAGCGCACGGCGGGCGTCAATGGATAGACGGTGTTTTGCGGTCCGCTGAGAACCATTGCATGTAAACGATTGGGTATTATAGGGGAACCCCTTTTTCGCCCCTCTGACGTTCGCCGCTCGTCGATTTAGAATTACTCGACGCTGGCAATTAGCGCATAACTATCTGATTTACGATGGACCGAAAAAGCATTGAAAATGCGTTCCATGGAGTATCAATATAGAAAGAGGTGTAGGAAATTGGAAAAGGTCAGGATATACACGCTATACAAACTACATACTTTTAATTCATTATGGGGAGTAAAAGAAAAATAAAAATTGAATATATATCTATTCATAATATTAATTTTTTTCTTAAGTAAATATTTTAAAGTGATTTATTCTTCTTCATATCATCTATTGGCATAGTTAGGGGCGGGTATGTCGATGAAGTTAGTTTATTTTGATTTTTGTCAATGAGAATGTCTGGTATGTTGAGAATAACTGTTTTGTCTACATGCCCAATAAAGCTTATAATATTTGTTTTATGGTATATTTTCAGCAAAGTATTACTAACCATATCATTATTACTAGTATTAACAAATTCTTTGCAGATCACTAACAGTTCGGTGGCGACGTAATGACAAATGCTATGACTGTGTTATGTACAATAATCAATACAGTGAAACCTGTCCTAAGGCGAAACTGTATAACGTAGAAAACTACATTACCCGAAAAATTATCGTAGCACCAATAAACTTCATCAAAGAAAATATTTTACTGTAAATTTATCTATCTCTTATCAATACTAAAACAAACTACACTTACAGTACATATATTCAGAAGAGGATTAAGGTCGGTTGAAGACCCGGAAACAGAAGAAAATGTTTGGCATCATAAAGAGAAGAGAGACATAGTGGAAAATAAAATACTATGTATTGCGGAGTGTAGTAATGAAATAATGAAAATAAGCGAATATGATCATACTGCCAGGTTTTACCAACGACATCAGTGGGGATCTTTTTGTTCTGTCGAAGCACTTTTAAAAATACTACTTACTACTGTAGTATCTCAATTTATTATTTGTTAATTCATTCATTCACCTCATAGAGCATAGCAATACCGATTTACGGTGACTATAAAAAGTAAAAGTATGTAAATGTAGCGTTATAACCGTACAGAAAAGTAACAAAAGTTAGAGAAAACAAATATATAAAATGCAGATGAAAAGGATCTGCTTAGGGTCAAATATAATGCTTAAAATCGCTCTTTAGATAGGGGAAAAGGAGCAAAAGAAGGAGAAATTTAGTACAGGAGAGAAAGGCGAGACAAAAGGGAGAGCTAAATAAATGAAAGTCTTAGAGTAGTATAGTGAAGTAAAGAGTCAAACGAGTAGATCTGTTATTCATTGGAATTCGCAATCGTTTCTAATAAGATACTATGAACAAGTTACAATTCCTTAAAAAATAACTAATTTATAATTTCGTGTCGAATAAAACACGTTCCGTAATTTACGCATCAAATTCCAAGATTCTGTACGTTGCCTTGGAGATCTTTGCTGTAAATTAACTTTAAAATAATCAAATCATTCTAGCTCTAATCAAATCCAGTTGTCTCGTCTATTTCGCCATGTTTTGCCACATCCCACCGACAAGTGTTACGTTGCGAGAGCACTACCGCAAACTCGAATTCGCTGAGCGTAGGGGAGAATTCGCGCACAAAAATTTAATTAAAATATCAATCCTTTCTTGTGGATAAATCATGAGTCATTGTGGCGCAGGTGACACCCTCCTTAAGCTGTCTCTAAGGAAACGACCATTGGTTGATGAGACCCCAAGAGATTGCTGCGGAGATTGTTCCATCCGACGCCCTTGGCACCGCGTGTGCCCTCTCTGAATTTCCTCAACTTTTTGCTCCCTCCGCGACCGGCAAATCTGGACGACTCCAGAGGTGGTTATCTAGAGTTATGGCTTCCATTACTGGCGCATGACGCTTTAGTCTTTATCCTTCTTCTGCTTTTAAAGCTCTTTTCCCTTAAACAAATTGCACCACTTGCTCGGCCAGCTGAATAGTTTGCGATCGTACATTGCAATAAATTTCGTAATCTAACTCAAATCTTGCGGTTTATTTAGTTTTATTTATTATTAGATTAAATCATCAGATAGATATGGACCGGGTAGCAGAGTTTTCTATTATTATGATGGATCAGACTAAGTTATTTACAAGTAATACATTTAATAAGTTGGCTAATTAAAAACACAAAAGGCAAGTGTAAAATTCCAATGGTAAAATACTAATACAATTTAAATGGTAACTAAATACATATTTCAAGCAACTGCAATTTGTAAACTTTATTATCACTCATTTATTATTTATTTAGTGTATGGCCTATTCGATACGAAAGATAAAAAGTTAAAATATACATTAATTTATCAATAAACAGGCCTGCAATGAGTCCTGTTTTGGCTTATATTGTCCTAGGTTTAACATATAGTCCCGCTGAGATTTTTATAGTGCTTTTATTTGTAAGATTAACAATCAAAAAGAATATAAGGGAAGATTCAGTGATTTTGGCGAAACATTCTTTAAAATGCAAATTTTTGAAACTGCAGCACGAATTTATATTGCCTTGAAAAAATATAGAATTAATGTAGATTAAGTTCTAAAGCAACGTCCCGGTTTCTACCGCCTCAAAATTTAATAAGTCTGTGTTGCTTGCCATAAGGATATGGTAACCCTGTACTAAAATGCTGAAGAGAAATATCTAGAGCAGGTCGGCAGCCTATTTGACGAAACGAGCCTTCACTGCTGTACAGATGACAATGTAGACGGAACAATTTTATGAAAATTACACTTATAAAAATTGGCTGCGTATTAAAATAGACCGAATTTTAACGTTGCACACACATGTACACTCTTCTCAGGAACACAGTGATTCTTAAACTTTATTAAGCTGAGAACCATTGCTCACGTTTTTGTTTCGCGGACCCCATATATTTTGTAGTGAATGTATGTAGTAAATGTAGTGTTCAATCTAGAACACTACATTTATTAGAATAAATTTAAACTGACGGAGCCCTTCGTATTATTCAACGGACAGCCTAAGGTCAGCAGACAAAATTGGGAATTGCTGCTGTAATACATGGGTTGATGGTGATTAATAAAAAGTAGCTTGTAGAACAAAATAATCTTGACAAAACTTTATGATTTGTCAATCTATCTGTGGTATACTAAGGATAGAAGAATATCACTACATGGTAGCATTTGAACATTCGGTTAATCGAAAACTTCTTCGGTGTTGTATTGTCGGATCGATTCTTCATTAAACTATCAGTTATGATTTTAGCGATTTTTATTAAGCATTAACACGCATTTATAGAAAACAACTTCACGGAGTAATGTTCAGAATATTATAATAAATAAAACTTAATACAGCTTCATTGAAGAATACGAAAAATAGTTCCGTTTTTCCAAGTTTGTTGCTGAAGAATTCAAAAAATTGAAGAAGAAGGGAGAGTTTCGATTTTCTTAATTGATATTTCCATCTAAAGACTGTTATTTCACTTACTGCCTGTAACTAGTCCCATATCACAGGATAATACAATTTTCAAATTTCTCATTATTAATTTTTGGAGAATACTCAATCATACAACAGAGATTCTGAGAGTGGTTTTTAAACTTGATGTTCTCATCGTATTGAGTATGAATTTTGGCTAAATTTACTTATTTCTAAACCTTAGTGTTTTGTGTACTTTAGATTAATACGCATGCATAACATTCAGGGAGAACTGGCCAAAGTCGCTGATTATATTGAGAAAAGTGAAAAATATATTACTTATTTATCTGAGGAAGCCAGAGGCTGGTCTACAGACTTTTCATGGAGATGGGTGGTGAGATTTAAGACAAATTCCATATGAACACATCTCCAATTTAATTTTAAAATGCCATTTTTTCGTAAATTCCGGATCATTGTAATAGAATCCTTATCTAATGTAATAGAAGTGTAGTGCTCGTGGAAAAACCTCACAATATAATTTCAATTCAAATTAAAATTACTTATCATTTCTTAGGCAAATTGTTAGTACTAAAAAGTCATTAATGCTGTGCAGATAGCACAGACACTTTTCGCAATCCCTCCCTCTGAATTAGCCAATTTGTGAAACCTTTGAGGAAATAATGAGCTTCAGGAAAAGAAGCTTCGGAGGGCGTTATAAATGTAATAATTCCAATACTTTACTCTCCTTTACTCCTCGAGACTTATACTTCCAGAGAATTTTTTATCTGACAAGGCCAAAATTAACCCCACTCGGAATGTTCACACTCCTTAACCATTAGCCTATAGAGAATTTGTTTCGTTTCATTCAAACTCCCTTTTTTCCCTATAAAACTCATTTTGTTGGATTTTCCTCACCTGAAGATGGTCGAACTGTGTGGAAACCGGTAATGTCTTTTAAAATACACGTGTAAACGCGTAAAAACGTTATTTTATTCCTACGTTTCCTATTCCTGAAGAAGCTTAATCAGCTTCCTTTGTACAGCGTCGTTTTCGAAGAAAAATATGCACAATCACCGGCGCTATATGTATGCGTAACGTTGAAATTGAGCAGGTTTGCTCGATGTCGAGGGGCGCGTAAGAAACCGAATGAAATCATTCGGTTGTTCGGTACGCTAAGGATGAAGTAGAAAATATTTGCAACATGCAATTGCAAACGGTTTTGTAGGTTATGCAACAAATATTTATCGCCTATGGGATCCGACAGAAAGAAGCATTGTGATGTGGTTTTCACAAATATCGTAAGTCAGTAGAAATAGATCTTCAACAAAACCACAGAAGAATGCAGAGAAAAATTGCTGATCATGCTTATAGAGAAAGAAAGGATACATCTGATCAAGAAAGAGAGTAGTATACAATTTGAGGCAGAGAGAAACAATAAAGAGACCAGAGAGATTCAAATACTTGGAAATGGAATATGACTTAGAAGGAATTTTGACTTATAGAGAAATCGTAAACGGAAAGGAGCGATGGCAGAGAGCAATAGATTAAAAAAGGAACTATTAAAAAGAATTAAAAGCTGGGAAATAGTAAAGCCTGGCGAAGCAAGAAGAATCGATGATCTTTCTTTCTTACAAGTAGGCTGATTTTGAAAATTAAAGATGGTAGACTAGACTTTTTAGAGGATGTGAACAAAAAGCTATAGCTATAACAGTATAGACTTTATAGAAATGTTCAGTCCCGTAGTAAAAACAAGCTCCCTCTCTTAGCTATTGCAGAAAAGAACAATTTGTTAATAAAACATTCATGTCGAAACAACTCTCTTATACGGAGAACTAGAAGAGAATACCTGAAGGACTTCAGGATGAAAGACAAATTTGCCTCCTCAAAAAAGGCTATTTATGGAATAAAACAGGATCCAGCATGATGTAGCAATACATTAACAACATTTCTCAAAGAAGAGGGACTAATACAACTCAAGACAGACCAGTGCATATTTAAAAGCTCGAAATATAACCTGCTTTTAGCTATCCATGTAGATGATGGAATTCTCCTTGGAAAAGAGACGGAAAAGTTGGACGAATGGATGCTGAAGCTAAAAAATAACTTTGACATGAAAACATATCTCAAACCTAGAACGTACTTAGGTATGGAAATTACAAAAATAAAAGATGGCTTGTATATTTCTCAAGAAAATTATGCTAATCAGGTGATGAAGCGTTTCAACATGATGAACTGCAATCAAATAACTACACTTATATTGCATGCACCTAGGAAAAATGAAGATGAAATGGAGTCAACTTTTCCATACACAGCAGCTGTTGGAAGCTTACTGTACCTGAATTGTAAAACGAGACCAGATATGTAGTGTGTTTTGGGAATCTATCAATGGATAATCCTACCAATCAAGATGTCCAAGATGTATAACGAACACTAAGATAATTAAAAGGAACTGTAAAACTAGGAACTCAATGTCCCTCAAATAGAAATAATTGTATAAAAGCATTCTTTGACTCAGATTTTGCTGTTGATGAAAAAGGTAGGAAAAGTTCATCAGGATATTAGATAATGTTTGCTAGTACTCCTATTTCCTGGTGCTACAGTAAAAAGAAAATTGTTGCTTTGTCTTCTACCAAATCAGAATATATAGCTGCAGCAGATTGTTGTAAAGAAATTGAGTTTTTGAAAACTATGACAGAGGAGCTAATTGGAGAAACTGTGCCTGTAATTCTCAATGTAGACAACCAAAGTGCTATTAAGATGGTTAAATTTGGTCAAATGACTAGAAATAGTAAACACATACAGGTGCGTTATCATTCATTGAATGATCGGTATAAAAATGGTTTGTTTTCTCTAAAATATTGTTCCTCAGATGAACAATTAGCTGATATTTTTACCAAACATCTTTTGTCAGTGAAATTTACCAAATCCAGAAATTTAATACTTTTGAAGATTTGATATATTATCATTGTGTTGAATTTGTTTGAAAATTGGAATTTGTAAATATGTTCCACTATTTTTAATTGTGATATTTTTGAGAAAATGTATCTGTTATGTATATTGTGTTATGTAGCTTGTATGAGTTGTAACCTGTCTGTAAGACTAAGAGGTCGTGTAATAAAACGATTGTCAAAGAGTTCACAGTTAGTTGTTATTGATACGCTAAATACCACAGACTTCAGAAGAAAATCTAAACTTTTTATTGGAATCATTCGACGGAAGCGAAAAATCGAGTTATTCGACTGTTTTCATTTGGTTGTTGCTAACTCTAAGCGTATACATTAAAATATTATTCACATATAAAATAACACCGTCATAGATGCCAATATACAATTTTATAGCCAGGATAGATTAGGGAGGACCATTTTTCATTGGAAGACTGCATGTACCATTAGTCTTCATGCGAAGCCGCAATCGAGTGACAACGAGAGAAAAGTCTTGAAAGAAGGTCTTCGATAAGGCTAATTTGAAACTTAAACGTCTCTTCTTCCATTTAACCTGTTGTCGATAATATAGATAGAAATATATGTAAGTTATGTGCAAATAATAACAGAGTGGATAAGCTTTAGAAGGAATGTGTGTAAATATATCTAAGGAATCATATTTGTAAAAAAGATCCACAGCAGGGAAAGATACACATTCAATCAAAAGAACAGAGACAGGTTAGTACTGTTTCAACATTTCTATTTTTCGCTGCGAGTATCAGCGAGTAATTACCATCATCCGGTGACAAAATAAGCAGAGAAAGAAAACAAAGACTTGAAAAATGCTTGGGAAGAGTTTTTTTTTAATTATCTGATAATGGCGATCACTCGCCGAAACAGGTAGTGGAAAATGAAACTGTGAAAAAAGTACCATTCAGTCTCTCTTCTCTTGAATCCATTCAAATTGTTTGAATGACCGAAATCATATCGAAAAAGGAAATGCAATCGCTGCGTAAATCTGAATGGAATATTTTAATTTACATTCCCTTCTTTCTTTTATTTTTGTTTGAGGGGTCTGGGAAACCAAAATATTTTAATGTTTGGCTACGGAAGTGGCGAAGAGAGTGCAGTAAGAGAGTGGTCACTTAAGAGGAACCGTAGAATAAATAGAAGAGAAGAGGAAATGGAGGAGAAGAGTTTGGGGCTTAATTAAGATGGAGTTGTTATTTATCGCGGAGGCGGTTTTAATAAGTGGGGCGGAATTGAAGGAAGGAAAAAATATGATATTGCGAATGTTTGAATATCCCAACTGGGAGGAATGAGGGAAACTTTCCCTTAACTGCTTTTGTCTAACACGTGTGGGTGAGTATCTGTGATTGGTGTTGGAGTCCTACAGCTCTTAAGGGTGGAGCAATTGTGGAATTTTGGAGATATATATTTAGGAAATAGGAATATGCAGGCATGTGGTATTACTATGGTCAGTTTTATCTAAATCTCCAACCCTCATTACGCCGAAATGATGCTCTGCAAAGACAAAATATTACTATATGTACTTAAACAAGTTAGGTTCTTTTTGTAATTATGTATGTATGTAGTATTATTTTCAACACTGCTTCTGCAGCTTTGGTCGTTTTGCACATTTGGGCAACCACCGTGAATAGAACTCGCAATCAGTTTCTTTAAAGGCGATCGCGCTATCTACTTGAATATACTGGATTTCATTTATGATGGTTAACATTAGTTTTCATCTAGTGGTGGTTATTAAAAGTGGAACTATAAATTGCACAATTTTCAACTTCACGTATCTTTTGAAGTCACGAGAGAACACTACTCATTCGTTAAAGAGTCACATTTTTAAGCAAGTTTATAATTTCCACAGCTGTCGGAAGGCTGACCGTGAATAAACAAAGCAAAACAGCAAAAAATTTAGCGATATATGTGTGTTTGTTAATTAACATAAACGATGGAAATGATTGCATGTTTGATGATTATTTCTTAGAATGTTTTATGTACTGTAATTTAAACCGTACTTTTGAGGTAATAAAACTTGATAGAAGGATTTCCACTTTCCAAACTACTGTTATGAATAATTTGATTTTCAAAAGGAAGTATACTTTGTGTATATATGCGGTCTACACCGGATTTGTAATGAGATGCATCAGGAGATATGGTTAGACTCCCGATCTGTATCATGAATCGATCTCAATGAATGACATTTCTTTCGATTCTATATTGCACTTTCCCAGTGCATGCATGGTCGTAAAAAGAAATTCAATCAATGTATTTACTAACTGTGAATCAGGAAAAGTAATCTATCACTCCTTAAAAAGGGATAATTATTTATTTATGTTTTCGTAGTATTCCACTTTGATCCCTTTAAATCGAATCTCGCATTAAAATTAGCAGAAGTTTAACATGTATCATTTAAATGAAAATATGAGTAATCAGTTTCATGGGCATTTATAATACTTAAAGAATGAATTTACGACGTTTAGAGAATAGCTTAATAAATCAGTTTATCTAATGTTGCATCACAAATTAATGCTTTAAATATATATTGGGTATTCGTATCAATTTTTAGCAAGGCAGTTTAACATGCATAAATACCCCCAAAAAACATACATATTACTTTATTATATTAGACTAGATGAACTGTTCGTTGATTATCAATTGGGAAATGGAAATAAGATTGAATATAGTATTCCTATTTGTCCAAAAATCGATCTAGCATCTCCTACCTTAGAATAGTTCAAAGAGACATGTATTTTTATCAAATATTCACAGCGAAAACGATAATATCGTAAGAAGTTTTTGTAATTTGAAGCCATAATCTATTATCAACAATAATGATATGAATATATATAGAACTTTTTCTTTGAAAGTTTTTTTGAAACCTATGAAAGGCGTACTATGGCTTCCAAATCTCATTTTAGAATACAAGTAGAGCCTGCAAACGATGAAAATGAACTTTAAGTGCATTTCGTATTAGAGTGCTTGAAACTCTCTCTCTCTCTCTCTCTCTCTCTCTCTCTGGAATCTTTGTCTGTAGAATCTTGGACTCGAATCGAAAGCCAATAAATACATGTAAAGAAACGCTATTATGTACGAGACGTAAACATTTTTAGTAATTGTCAATCGATTGTAAATGCCTTATGCTTTTCGTGGATTCATATTAAAAGTAACAAGTACAAGTTGATCAAGGGAGATAAAAATGTAGACAATAATAATGCTGTCAATAATATTTTAAAATCAGGGAGTCTATCAAATCTGGTATTACTTTCATTCAACGGGACAGGTTACTGATATGAACATTTTGAATCTTTTTAAATTTCTCTTTATTCAGAGCCGCAATCGATGATCAACGATAAGAAACTGAAACTTGCTAGGATTCCGTTTTTATTCGAACTGGACTATAGTTCGTGCGATTCTTCAATTAAACTCAATTTTTAAATAGAAATAGAATCTGAAAACAATCAATTGTATCAATAGTATTTTAAAATGGGGTTATTTAAATTGTGCATTGGCATATCAATAATAATATCAAATTTAACGAAAAAAATTTTTATTGGAATATAACTACTAACGAATACTAACTAAGATTCTATTGATGGCGATTTTCTTAATTTTTAATTGTAAAGTGTTTGTTTTTTTCGCAATGATACAGTTTTAAAAATAAAGTATTAAGTGTATTCATTTTTACTATATCAGGAGAAAAGGATAGAATAGTGCTCGTTGATTCTAAAGGAGATAGTAAAAATTTCTATCTACCACATCAATATCATCTATGATGTTCGTGTAATTCATTTTAAAACTTTAAAGTGTAAAGTTAAATTTACGTTTTTCGGGATCGCTTTCAAATTTTGAATTCTGATTATACACCTAGATTCATTTGGGGTCGTACAAAAGATGAAAGATGCTTATTAAAGGAAGGTAGGTGTCAACTTTTAATAATATGCAAGTTATACAACTTCTGGTTCTCGGGTCTTAGACGAATATACACAGTAATTATAAATATTATAATATTTAATAGCTGAACTTCACATTGATTTTCATTGTGGAGCAAAAGTTGTGGAAATAATACTTGCGACCTCCTCCACACTCACTAAAACAAAGAATAGCCAGTGTAGAATATGAGACGTTCAATTATGTTGCTAAATATGTGAAAGGCTTATATAATATGCGGTATTAGCCAATAAAGTAATTAGATTCATGGTTCCTGCATCCCTTGCTACGCACCGAAGGCAGGACGCTGTAAACATGTGTAAAGTTAAATTATCTAGACGTAACTCGCAGTTGGTAACTTAATTATATTTAAAAGCGTTTTCCAACTCGAGATTAAGAAAATTTCCCCAAATAAAAGTACATACATTTTCTCCTAAAAATGGACACTGATTTGTTTCCGAATCTAAGCATTATGATTTCTAAAAATTGACTCCCAAATGTATCCTATAATTCTTTTTAACCATCACTTTCATGTGAAATTTAATTCGCCGAGTATTCTTATGGAAGAACGCATTATCTCAATTTCAACAAACACATCGGTCCTCAAGGGGACTGGTTATTAATAGCCTCAAACGTTCACCTAATTTTCGTTTATATTAACCGAATTCTCACCATTTCTTCTTGATAATGATATTTCACGACCAAAATAAAAATCCTTATTTAATTTCCTTCCTTATGGCTCGTCTCGATTTTCTACGACCATTATTTCCATTTTTTGCAAAAAAATGTAGCCTGCATTAGCTTAAAGTGAAGTTTACGTGTATTCCTTATGAGGACGGTTTTTCTATTCTTGGTTCCAACTCGGGACCTTTAGGTAAATAAAAAGTAGCCTATTATCTTTGCATGGAGTACATTTAACGATCTTGAACGTTTGAAAGTTGTTCAACTTCTAGTTCTTGAGTTTTAGGCCATACACACATGCGTACATATATGCATACCCACAAACACACACCTTACTTTATTACATTAGATTTAATTCCTGCTAGTGCTGTTGTATCTTCAATGGAAAAGGTGTAAATAATCAGAGAATATTATTTACTAAGTAAATTCAGACCGTTTTCATATTATAATTCGTCTGAAATACTATTTAATCTCTAGCGCTTTATGCTAACAAAAGCGTTAAATTTCTTAAACATAATATCTCGAGATAGTCATAAAACGTTTTTATTCGGGCGAGTTTCAGACTAAAGAGACAGTTATTATATCAAACCCTTCGTCATTTAACACATGAAAGAATCAAGTGAAATATCTATATTCGCATCTTCTAAATCCTGGTATCTATGGTGTGCCATATTGGACGGTATCCCGGGATACCGGAATAGCAATCCCTAGTTACGACCTTACGATAATTTCTAATTGGGGCCTCAAATCCAGCGCTCACGTCCTCATGTAATGCAAATTCGCCGACTGCATGCGGCTCATAATGCGGCTGCAATTCTACGACTGCGACGGAAAAAGTGAGAACTCAAAAAAGGTGTTATTCGATGACGAAATCTCGATAGGCTATACAAATGTTGCATTATAAATGCGAGTGGATTTTGCAGACGCGAAATTATTCACCTGTAAATAAAGCGCTCGAGTGCATTCGGAATGAGGTGTGGAGTTTAGCTGCTCTCGGATTCAAACGGATAATTATTTATAGTGGGCGATTTTAAAGGGCGAAACTAAATCAGAGAAGGGAACTGTCAATATCATTAATTTAAACCGATCGGCACAATGGCGTCCATAGATCAGCCGGGCGCTTAGTTAATCTGCGATACAATGGAAAAGTTAACGAAGGATCGATTATTGATGTAATTCGAGCCTTTGTGTACATACGTTTTAATTGTCCCGGATTTCTTCCGACCAAACAAAGTTGTGAAATAGGACAGCATAGACTAGATATTACTGTCCTGTACCAGACATTTCCTTCATCGCGATACCATGGAATTTTACTGATTAGATTTTCTAATTCATTCCTTCTTGATTAATACGTCTCGACAGGAGTAAATTTGATGAGTAAACAATTCTATAATGAGCACAAAAGAGACAGAGTCAAATAACCAATTGCGGATGATTTGAAGGTGTATATGTTCATTAGGAATGTGTCAGATCTGGAATAAAAGCAATGATGTCTTTTGGTAGAAAATATATGTATTCTGAATAAGGTGAACAACTGCAGAATTCATTTTAACCACGCCATGAAGTTGTGTTTGAAAAACTTCAATAATTAAACTTAAAACTGGCACTTTAAGGTCAAATTCAACCCCATACTTTAATCGTCTTTATTTACTTGATCAAACATTTCTCCTTCACTCTCAAGTTTCTCTTAACACTTATCTTCTTCACTGTATTGTTTAAAAATTCATGTTTCTTATCTTCTTATTCTCTCTTACGTTTTAAGTTTCTGAAAAGAGCAAACTTCTACCAAGCTTGTCAAATATTGGCAGCCCATTCTCTTAAACATCTATTTTCTTTATACGAGATTGATAACATATTCTGCTACAACATTACATATTATACTCAGGATTCTATATTAAAAGTAACGTGATATATGTTATAGTAATACATCACATATTCTTAAAAATTTAAACTTAGAATTGTTTGCCGTGGATCCAGGAAATTTTCCAGCGACAAGGGTATGATTAAGGGTTATTCTTCTCATTAATTAAGGGACATATACTTTAGCCAATGTAATATGAGAAGATAAAGGTCGCGTCAGACTTTTATATGTGCGTTTTGCTTGGATATAATCATTTTAAATATTTGGATTTAAGGTTAATTCTCATTAAGGCAGAAAATTATGAAATTTAAACATTCTTTCCACTCTCACAATATCGGCATTTCCATAATATGTAAATTTTTTAGCATGCAATGTTTGTATTTTAAGCTGAGTAAAAGAAGTAACTCCTTGCACATTTCTGTTAAAGATTTATATAAATATTCACTCCATACTGTGGGATACTTGTTATATTTATCTCTTAAAGCTTTTGGAAGCTAATGGTGGAGAGTTTACGGTTCAATACTGATACTTAACAGCCGTCATTGCAAATGTTTGCGAAACCCGCTAAGACTTTTCTACAGCTTTCCCTTTTCAGCGAGCGAATGGCTGATTAAATATAAATATCCCTAATGGTTTGGGATGCAGTCCGTCCTCGGAATGGGGTTCGCCTTGAAGAAGGTCCTTCCCCAACCGACATCACCCCACCGCAAAACCCAAACCTAACCTAGTTTACCCGACCGAATTTCGTCCACTGAACTACACTTCCGCTGCCAATCGAACGAAGGAAAGAAAGTCAGTGGCTAAACATAAATGAGATTCACTTCAAATGTTACCCCAATCATCTGGAAGAAGCGGGTTACTGTCCCAGATCAGTTTTCCTAGTTATTTAGAAATAAATCACGAATATTTCAACGCCCCAATGCACTGTGTCTACTAACCGAAAGATTTTAAAGAAACGTTTTCGCTCGACGCCATAAGAGGCTTTTGAGCAACATTGTCGAATTGAAAGAAGCTATTTTCAAGTAGCTGAGGTATAAGGTTCGATATCAGACGGTTTAATTCAACTTCTATAATAAACGATGTGTTCGTTAAAATTAAATAATTGTAAGTTAAGTCCAAGGATTAGGATTTTCAGAGCATGAAAACATGTTTTACCAATTGAAGGATTTACTGTTAAATATGAATTATTTATTTGTAATGGATTTTGAGACAAAACCAAAGGAAACGTTAATTTTGGTTCCTGTTATCAGATTCTGATTTCAACACGAAGTTTTATCAAGGAAACTCAAATAAATGCTAAAATTTTAAAGCTTCTTTGGGAGTTATTTGGAAGACCCAATAGCGCAGTAAATAGTATGAAAGACCTACATCTACATTAATAATTGGATGTAATGGATATAAACACCGAACTACTTTTTTCCCCTTTTGCTATATACATTTTTTATATAGTTCTGGCACAAAAGTTCCTCCCAAAAATTTAAACTAACGAGAGTTTACTCACATAACAGTATAGAGATTATGGAACATGAGTTCATTTTACTTACCTTCAAGATTATTTCACCTTAGGCTGATTAATCCCTTGGGGCACCATTGGCTGGAGAACAAATCTTCAGAACACTAACACTTTCATCACACGAAGAACTTTCACACATAATTACACGATTATTTTTACACATTTCCACTGGTAGAGAACTTTAAGTATGTATTTCACGCACTGTATAAATTATTTCTCTTCACTATGGACAATGAAAGAAGGACGCCAATGAGCACGACGCCGTTACCGCTCCTTCGTCCGGTCACTAGGGAAACAAACTAACCTGAGACCATGGCAATCACCCAGTGGCAGTTCCATGAAGTTCAATATCAGAAGTAAACATAACATGCACTGTGGAAGAGTCATGTGGAGAAGGCCGAATTCCTTTGTTGAATAGGATTAAGACGGTTTCGTTCAAATTGGTTTTCACTGGCTGTAGATTCATCTGCACGAAGACTGGTTATATCCTTGATCATTAGATTCCTAAAGCTACAGAGAAAGAATGAGGTAATTAGGCAAGATAAGGAATGAGATAGTTCAGCCATGCTTTCCTACCTGTATCATAATGCTATCAGAGATATTTAAGTTAACCATATAATACAATCACCCAAGGATAACATTTAAGGTGTAAGCAACAATATGAATGCCATTAATCAACATCTTTTATGCCTCAGTAGCTATCATATTATATTGTGCAGCCATGAAAAAGGTGAAGAAATATTAAAAGATGATTTCATATATCTTACACTAATAGGTAACTTTAAAAAAGCTGCCAGAGAGTCAGAAATAACTTAAAATGGCTCAATATACTATAAATCAAACCAAACCAAATATTTGCTTATGTAGATGATATTATATGATATATTTGGTCGTAAAGAACAGGCAGTGAAAGAGGCATTTCTATCCTTAGAATGAACAAGAAAAATAATGAGACTTACAATAAATCAGAAAAAGACAATATATATGGTTGTCTCGAAAGTTACTCAGTTACTATCATCATATACAGAGATTGGTAAATATAAGATTGAACTAGTGGATAAATTTATCTATCTTGGTTCTCTTTTAAATAGCACTAACTATACGAGTGAAAAAAACTAACGCAGAATCATATTGGCAAATAGATGTTACTATAGACTACATAAACAACTAATAGCACAAACTATCTGTTCAAAAACAAAAATAACATTACTTGAAACTCTCATAATAACAGTATTGATACAGTTTCAGAGACCTGGGCGATGAAAAAAAATGATGAAAGAATACTGGGGACATTTGAGCGAAAAATACACAGAAAAATCTATGGGCCAATAAATGATCAAGGTTTGTTCCGATATAATTTTGTGCTATATCGACTTTTGCAAAACATATAAAAAGAATGGGGAATGGCTAAATTCCTAACCATGTGAAAACCAGATGGTAAAACCAGGATAACCTAAAAAAAGGTGGCAGGACAGCTTGAACACCAATATGAATGCTATTGGAGTGAGGAATTGGAGGAAGAATAGAGGAATGGAAGAAGAAAAGAGAAAAGAAGAGAGAAAAACTCTACAGAAGGCCAAAACCCACACCGGATTGTAGTGTCATACATTATGATGATGATGACAATAGCTAAAAATTAAAAGTATTTCGATCATTCATATATGGTAGGTAAACAAATGTCCTTTTTCTATTACACCAAGAATATACTATACTATTCCGCTACGATATAGCACCGATATATGCCACAGAAGATAATTGCCTTTTCTTCACATTCACAAAAACATAAATTGAATCATCAATGTAATTGATTCCATTTATTTAATGAAAAAGGGAAGAAACCACATGAAATTAAAGTTTCCTTTCTCTTTTAGTTTATGGAAGTTCTTTAAATTTTAATCATATTATTTCATGATATAATATATTCAACAAAGAAGATAATTTAGTCATAAATAATTGATTAATCAAATTGTTTGCTAATTTGTTAATATATTGATAATTAATTACATAAAATATACTGTATTTAATAATTAATTCAACCATGACGCATATCCGTTATCAAGATATGTGACCTTAACAAGTCTTTCCATTAATGTCTTTTTCAATTATTTTGCAAATATTTACTTTACATATACCCTGATTTTGACTATGACACATTTTAAAATTTTCTTTTCCAAATAGGCACATCTCTGTATCGTTGTATACATCCTTTTTATTTCCCATATTTTTCTTGATAGAAAACTTGATGAAACAACTTAAGCTTCCTTCCCTCCTATTTCATTACATGACTCCCATGAATCGTCCCATACAAATTGAAATCAGGATTAAATCTACAGTCTTGCCAAGGGTACCATTTATAACAGTATCTTTAGATATTCACTTCAAAGTGGTGTAATGTGCCTTAGTTCCCTCTAACTGATTGCAAAAGTCATTTTCTGTGAATCTTCCAATACTTAAGAAGAAAAAGAATCACTTACTTCTCGATAAGATATTAGTTTGAGCTCCTTACCACAATTCCTTATTTTGTTAAGTCACCAAGTAAGTAAGGTGACCGCCCCCATTCCTTCCATTCTACACCTGCACGTGGAATATATGCAGTGCTTATTTTCAAATGAGATAAATCATATTTTAAGAAAATGTGCGTTACTTAGGGAATGATTACAGTTAAATTAGCAAGGAAAAATATTAAAAGAGTAACATATCTTTGGTAAAATTTCCACAATGTTCTGGTAGATTGCAAACAATGAGTCAGTTGAAAAATCTTTTGATTATGAAGACTTTAAAGCTGGTGTAATTCAATCAACCTTTTTATATCATTTTAATGCTTCAAAATTGTCGGCTAATTACTGTTGCTATTTCTTTGAGGCATTCTTTTTGGATAGGAATACATTTGCAGTGATCAATGTTTATCATTGAAAGTTAAATGAAAATGGGGCAAAATCTTACTCTCACAAGGATAAAATAGCTCAAATGATACGTTGATATTAATCTGAAGTATATTTAGAAAACAATCGCTATTTACGTGCATTAGATACCATGCTTCCCGCGACAAAAATATCGGCTGATATGACACCCAAATGAAATGCGGAACTTATGAAACCATTCAAGACGAAATGATCGAGTGATGTTAAGCAAAGTTACCTCTACCCATTCCTTGATGGAAAAAATTTGGGAAATTCTTACAGTATAAATAATGAACTGTAAAGTACTCTTCCAGATTCTGAAACAGACACCGCTGACGTCCTTCTGGATCTTCACCGTCCGTCGTTTTCATACTTTGCCTTCCAGCGCAGTCCACAAAACTGGGAGAGATTAACACAGTAAACACTGCCACAAACCTTTCCTGCCACATACAGACGAATTTAACGTACATCAGGACACTGTAAAGGCAATAAGGCATTGTAAACTCCAATAGAAACATAAAATTATCAATCTGGAAGTGAATTGCAATTAGTTCGTTCGTTAGTTGCAATTTTAGAGTCCGACGTAAGGAAAAGAAGTAGAGATATTGTAAAACTAGATCTTTAAGACTTTTTCAAAGTTGTGACATAGCCAACGTATCCAACTATGAGTCGAAGACAGGTCCGCACACTTCAGAAGCTCCGACGGCAATGAGTCAGTTCTAGAAAAGAAACCAATTTGCGCCAAAATTGGCTTCTCAACCCAACATTCCATCGCAGCGATTTTAGGGTGGTAAAGGCGGGATATTTTTTTCTGCGACTCTCTAGAAACTCTATCGAAGCCGTTATGGTATCCCAATTAAGTGCGCGCATATATATGACTGGGAGACAATTATTCTATGATTCACGCACGTATTGTATACTACTTATTCATACATGCGTTGGTTTATTTCAAAAAAATTAGAGCGATCGTTTCGCTAGAATTTGCCCAATATTCTAATCGACGAATTTAATATTCTTATTGAAATATAATCATGATTGATTGGCCAATTTTTAACGATTTTCTTACTCATACATAACTTAGAAAATGAAACGATTATTGGATGAAGTTCTTGAAAAAATTATTGTAATTGATTTCAAATTACCTTCAAGAGGTATTTACAAAAAAACGGTTAAGATGTTTTTCGGGGACCAAGCAAAAGCCGCGTCTTGAGCGATATAACGTCTTTAGCGGGAGCGTCTTAAACGGGTTTTACTGTATATTTTTGTTTGTTTTGAGTATGTATTAAACGCACCCACGTAAGCCCGCTCACTGCGCGGTTTTCTCTCGGCCCTGGTCTTTTTCATACTAAACACATGGTAGAAATACCGCTGAAGACTGTTTGATACCCGCCTTAAAGGTGGATTTTTGGCGTCCCGTCCTTAGATGCACTGCAACCTGCTATATCTTCTATAAAATCCTCTGACGCTTAAGAGTGTCCTATGACCTTCATATTTTCAATGACTGTCTTTTTAGATGAAAATGAAAATATCAAGAAACAGAACCTTCATCCGACTGTTGGAGTTGGAAATTGAGAAAAATAATGTAACCAAAGAAGCTATCTTAGTGCTATCTTAGTCCGAACAGCAGTTCATTCTTAAGAGAATATAACGACAAGGTAACCAGTTTTACACAGTAATAGACTGCGGAGTCTCTGTAACTGTAACAAATAAAGTATACCAAAGAAGTAAAATTTTAGTTTCAGGATATGAATAAACACTTGAAAGTTAAAGAGCAAAAATAAACATTTCATTTTGTGTTTCAATAAAAAAAAAGTTGCCAAATTCCGGTTAAAACGCTATCCCGCTATTCCCAAAAGAGCGTCTTAACCGGGTTTTGGAGTACTTTGATCCCATAAATGCTATTGTACATCGACATTCCTCTTTTTCCCTATAAATTTCTTCCTACAATGGTATCATCCAGTGTTTCACTCAGAGTTACTTCTATTATTCTGAGACCTACTTGCGGCCGTAAAAGCCGGTTCTTTCAGTGGGATAAAAAAAAGCCATCTTCGTTAAATCAACCCATTCCTTTCATTCTAATAATTCTATTCTAATGTTATAGATATCAAAGCTCAATATATTATTCCAAAAAATCTTTTTCCAGTAACCAACGCTTTTCTGTCACCACCGTCCATCAAAACACGTAAAAGTTGAAGAAAAATAGACCAGGAAATGTTCAATGCACTATTTGATATAAAGAGAAGTTAAAATTTGAATTTACTCATTCAGTTTCGTTACTGGATGTGTAGACACCGATGTCTAATTAAAAAAACGAAGTCTGTTGAGACGGACACTGATCTAGTATACGAAAGTCTTTTTTAGGTATGTTTTGGTGTTTGCGTATTCGTTTGTAGTGATTATAGTTTTTGTTGAAATGTATTTGGTTGGGAAAATTGAGTATCAGTGTTCGTCTGCGAAATTTTCACTAGTGAAGTAATAAGGCCAAACACAAAATCCCTGTTCAGTCAAGAATCCGCTGACCTCGGTTCAAATAACAATCCAATGCGTCTCAATTCGAGGAACGTAGTGTTTTCCCAAGGATTTGACCGTGGAATTTCGCACGCCTTAAGGGCAAAGGATTATTTGCGCCCAGGAGCAACGTGCCGAAAACAGCGTCACGCTGGAAAATTTGGGCTGTATATTGTAAGGGCGTGCGTCCATATGCTCCCTGCGGTCCACAGAATATAGGTTATGACCTTCAAGGGCACCGTTCGAATTCCACGAAAGAGGACGGGAGAGGAATGTAGAAAAAGGGTAATTGATCTAAGCCATCTTATCGAGATTTAATTGTGGATGCCACAGAGTGGGAGAAGAGAGGTTTAATCAATCAACGAACTATTACGTAACAAGAGGAGTGCCCGTGGCAATTGAATGGAGAGCATGCGAAGCAGATTCTATTGGGGAATGCTCAGAAAATGGGGAATTGTTCTCGCGAATTAGTACGTGAAATTTGAGAAATCAATACTTTTGAAACTGCGTTTTTATGCGTCTTTTTTCATATTTTAATTTTTTTATTCAATGGGATTTATTCATGAAATAAGAAATAATTGAATGGCTACGTGAAAAGAGAAAATTTGTAATTTCCGGAATATATTATTTCACGGCCAGTTTCAGCTAACGCCATCAGCAGTTAATGGTTCCAGTAATGCAAGCAGATATACCATCTAATTTTGGAGGGAGGGTGAGTAAATTTCAGAAACAGTAATAAAAACGACTCGTGCTAAAAGTGTTAAACCTTCCTTAACCTTTCTACGCTCCTCACTACCCCCTCCGTAGTACCATTTATCAATTACATATCTGGTACTGCTTACCTGATGACAGTGTTAGCTGAATCCGAGCGTTAAAAACATCTTTTGATGATATAATGAAGTCTTTTTCGCGTAGTTTGTTTCATATTTCCGTTTCACGAAATCCAGCAAATCGTGATATATAAGATACAGCATGTATTTTTTTTCCATTTTATTTGACTGTGATTTTGTTGTTTTTAACATTTAATATAATATTGGTCATCATTGTTGGTCATCATTTATTACGATGCTTTCCATTGAGGTAATATGTGAGCGTTAAATAAAAGTTTAATTATAGGTCAACATCTACCTTTACATCGACTATATCTTGGTCCTCAAAGCAATTTAGATTACAAACTAATATAGTTTCGTTAATTTTCAGGTTTGGAATTAGGCACGATGTTACCTTAATCAGGGTCACTGCTTTTAAATCGTTTCAGCTAATTTTAGATTAATTTTAATGCACTATGAAAGGTCATATTGGCTCGTATTCCCATCTCATTATAATGACAGGCATGAATGTCCACAATTTTCTTATCCGAAAGAATAAACTCATAACAAGGAGAAGGTAGTAATTATAGAGTACAACGAATAATGAACGATGCTACACAGCGGTACTAACTTAATGATAATTAATATTGCTTACTTAATAATGGAAATAACGAAAACGTAACTAACTGTAAACACAAAAGGAATGAGAGCAACGCTGCTGTTTGGAAGGCTGGAAACGGAAATTAATATTTCGGTTGCGTTTGCTTTTCTATGACCACGATAGACCACAAGCTAATTACGATATCCTTCGAAAAATATCCGTAATCACCGCCGCGCAAACGTCCATTATTCATAAATCAATCTCCTGCAAACGGTGAATTATTCATTTTCGATTAATTGGGATATAAATACGGAGCGTTGACGATGAGTTTGTCAGTTTTTCGTCGGAATGAAAATTTATATGCCCGTGGAAACGGTACCTTTTATTAAGGAAGAAACAGTTTTAATTGTGGCGCATATTTAATTTGATGGGTTGGTGACCATTGGAATTCAGATTAATGGCCATCATTTCAAAAATTATTGAAATAAAATGGCCGTGTGTCGGAGAATTAAAGTCTGAGCGGATGAAAAGAGCTTTGGTTTCTAGCGCAGGAATGAATGCGATTAAATTGATACCCTCGATTTCTTTCGACCGTTTAATTGCATACATTTACCACCAGTGGCATGCGACGAATTAAACTGATTTTTAGAAATATTTGATTACTTACTCCAATTCATTGGGATCTTGAATGGAAAACAAACTGATGACATGGATAAACAATCTATATTGATTTATATTTCCTACGGTACTGATTTAGCATTTGAATGTACGCATAATTAAGCCCGTATTACAAAAACACTTGATATTATTTTTTCTGATGTGATATTTACATATCCATACATAACCCTCACAACTTTTTCTTTCATGGTTATATCGTTATGGTTCCCGAATATCCATATGGGCAGCGCGATCGACTTCAGTGCATGCGGTCCCGGGTTCGATTCTCAGTGGGAGCAAACATCCGAAATAACCTCAGACTGAAGTATTTTTTACACTACTACTACTTTCATCGTTTACTCTTTCTACTCACCCACGCTTTTCTACCTAATACAAACACATCCATGCATCTTCTAACACATCTCCTTTTGATCTTAAAGCACAGCTCGTCTATGCTGGATCACCAAATGTAATCTGTTTTTTGTAAATCCTCCTGCTCATATAGAAACTTAACACAATTGTATGCATTCAACTACCTGGTTTTTTTTCCTCTCGTAAAATATTTTGGTAAGTTGATTCTCCCAGAAACCTTTAAGGAACTTTCCTCACAATATACACATAGTAAACAGGCAAATCATCACATCTAAAATTCCGGAACTTGCTTAACGTTATAAATATGCATATACTACTGTATTTTCTGTATTTTAATCATATTATATTCTGATTATCAGCAAGGAGGTGTCAATTGCAAGTCTAAAATGATTCTATACCTTATTTATTTATCTCTATATCGATATTAAATACATTTTTGAGGAAATAAATTATCCTATTATCTCCATCAATCAATCAATTATGGCATTATGTATAATTCCTCTTTATAGGATAATGAAATTAGATCAAATACCCAATCTCGTGGGTAAACACTCCGGACAAGAACGACGGAACTTAATGTAATTAAACTATAAGTCTATGATTATTGAATTCATAACTATTTGATGTAATATTTTTTGCTACTAAGTCATATATAATTCATTCGCTTTATAAATTGACTATTAATTTCTATAATTATTAAATATGATGGAATATAAATCCATACACATGACCGGGATTCCCAATAAAATAAAATTAGATTTCATTAAACACCATACAGTACACGAGAATCACATAATATCACAGAATTAAAGTATATTAGTGCATCTACTTTGTGCTAAGTTTCCCTAAAGCTTATTTTTCCCCATATTACTCCTTAAAAATCCTGATAAATATCTTGCTGTTTCCCCTCTTTCTTGATCGTTAAAAAGCAGCGTATATTTTTTAATAGTAAAATCGGTCTGATTACGAAACACCCCTTACGGTCGTAAGTTTGACGCAGCAATTCGTCACTGTGACTTCACATACTTAAATCACAGGAAAGAATAGATTATCGTCCTCTAAGGATTTATTCTAAATGGGCCTGAATTCCCATTCTATTCTTTTGTGTATGAACTTGACATCTATTTGTATGCATTCAAATTGTCCTTCCTTCACTTCATAAATGTTTCGCTACACACCATAGGCGCGCATGTCATTATCATACCTTATTTTAATTTAAGATTGATATAGAAATAAGAAAAGCTTTTAATTATATATAACAACTTTATATTATCACTCCATAGATGCTTTAATCGTGAGGCTATTTTGATGGGATATTTGGAAAATTACTCACGTCGACCCCAACAAATCTAATCGATTGACCTCCTTCTTTACCACGCCTCGGGTCGCCGATGGAGAGCACATAGATGAGGATTTTATCAGCCTACATTTAATAAAAGCACTCCGTTCTTCATTTTGATGACTATTTTAAAGAGATAAGTTTTACAATAGGTCTATGACCCTTCATCCATAAATTTCTTCTTCTTTTTCTAAATGGATAACAGACTATTTTCAAAGACTTTCCTCTTTCTTCCTTGAACTTCTTTGGTTTATGGCTTACTTTAAACGCCTAAACAATTTTTGCTATCTTGGTAACAATTTGCTTTAAAATTCTAATTAATCTGTTTTCATATATAATGTGTAATTGGAAAGTCCAGCGAATCTAGGCAACGCAGGAAAGTAAGGAGTGCTGTATGTTCGGAATTAGAAGTAAGAGAAATCGCAATGCATACTTCAGTGTGAATATTGATGGAGTGAAAGAAGTATTACCTGAAATACGAGTAAGATTGCATAAAATAAGATTACATAAAATAAAATTATATTAAATAAGATCGCTGAAATAGATGTGGGCAGTCCGTTTTGCGAGGAGTTAGACATCAGTGGAGCTTCATTAAACATCTATGGATTCGAAATCACTAGGAAGACCGACAGTCAGATGAAACTGCGGCATTATCATCACAATTAGGGGTAACCTGGCCAAGAGTGGTGAGATACAAGGTGATAGCCATGAATATTGTGGAAGCGTATATTTGACGTGTAAATTTGTTAAAATTAAGCTACATGGCGGTGATTCATGGTCAGCTCATCGATTCCCACCCGTGTTATTGGCTTTCATATACCGTATTGGACTCGCTACAAAAACATTTAGATAGCTTCCCGATTTTTTCACGATGCTAAGTCAACGTCCTCTCCTCTCATCGGGAATCGTACCCGGAATCGCTTTCACCGAATGCAAACGCGCTACCCACTAGGCTATCCGGAGACGCCTGTAAATACAAATAACGTATATACCCAACTAATATCAGATCTCCATTTTAACTAGACCTCTAATTTGTAGCTTGAAAATCTAGCATTTTCCATGCATTCCCAATAAACGTCGACGCTATATTACTAGGTGTGTCTTCACATATGAGCAGGCAGATCATTACTTGTGTAAAATGACCTATACTTTCTCTCAGTCAAGTAGTAGGTCAGTAAATATTGGTAAGTACTTATACATTACATATGCTAAGGTTGTGAGAGAGTAGAGTCAAATAATTACAAGAGCAAATCGGCCATAGTAATGGTAATCATTAAAATAAATTTTTTAACAGGACATGTGGTTTGACGCATACAACTATATGTATATCACTATTAATCTTCGTATTATTGCTTTGTAATGATTTTCATATAACTTCAATTTTTTCAATCAAATTTTCGATCCAGATTAAGCAAATTTCGTCCCCTCAATCTCTTAAATTCGGCCATGAAAACTCTACTGAAAAACTCGACCCATATTTCGGTTAATACAATAGATATGTTGTACACGCTTAGTGTTTGAATATACATGAAGATTAAGCAGAACATGTGCACTAAAGGCCAGCTTCTAATATCTCAAGAAAACAACACAATGGAATGTCAAAAGAAGGCCTTAAAAATCTCCGTGTCAACATTATTCATTACCGTTAATAACACAAATATTCCCAAAGACCCCAAAAGGACAGCCCGAAAGAGCTACATGAAATGTCTTCAAATATGATTTATCTTCATGAAGAAGACCACTCTTAGGTCGACACAACTTCATAAAGACTGAAAATCAAAAGATGAAAATTTTCAGACATCCGGTTTTCCGTCTTCGTAAGATTCATACCTCAGCGGCAAACTTATTGAAACAAAAAGATGAAAATTGGGAAAGGAGAGCAGTGGAACGGCAAAATCAATTTCGTCGCATTCGAATTCCCTCGCGAGTGTGTACGCGGAAAACAGGGTAATGCATAATATCTCCCAAAGTTGGAAAGCGCTCATCCGCGGGGAAACAAAAAGCCATTAGAGACAAAATATTCAGTGGAGAGCATTGATTATTCACGCCTTCAAGTTTGCGGACTTAAAACGGAATATGCGGACAAGAAGTCTGCGAGGATTGAGACACTCGGAAGGGGAAAAGATGGAAAGTTGGGAAAAGAAATCGAGAGCAACTTAAATTTTCCCTTCAATCCAAAACAAGCCTTTTCCCTCCATAATCCTAATTCCCAAACCGCGTTTTGTGTGTTCCATCTGACTCACTCACACACACCCCAACACATTCCAACTGACTTTATTACAGACGTTCCCAGCATTTTCGGATTCTGGTAAACGCTTAAGCAGCTTCATCATAACTACGTTTTAACGTTGCACAATGATGGAAATCGGGAAAAATTTGCGTTAACAACCAGTTTTAAAGCTATTAGTACTATTTTTTAGAAGTAAAAGCATTTTCTTTCCAAAATTTTACTCACGCTGGGGATCGAACCCGGGACCGCTTTCACCAAAAATGAACACGCTACCCACGCCGTAATCCGTGAGAATAGTTTAGATGTTTCTAAAAAATAATGTATTACGCGTTAGTACTATCTTTACTTGCATATGGCATTTTGTTCTGTTATGAGGCTAGAGATAAACTAATGAAACATTATTAAATTCTACAAAACAGGTAATAAAGATAACTTTCGAGAAGCCTAAAGTGTCTCCCACCGAATGCATATTCAATAGATTTAAGGTAATTATCTTGGAACCGATTCATATATAGAAATAAAATTTGGCTTAGTAGGTAATTAAAAAATTGTATTTAAAAAATTATTCAACAAATATGGAAATGAAGGAAATACCTCTAAAACTGTTGCAATACCATACTCTAAATATTGAAAAACACAAATGCAGTTATCAGATAGAGCAATGAAAGTATACAATAAATGTTCAAGTGAAATAAGATTACTATTAATGGAAGTAATATATTTAACCAAGAAGGATAAGTCTATAGCTAAAAGTTAGAGGAAAGAAATAATTTTTAATTAAAAATCTCATTTGTGAATTAACTCGGTTTTAGCATTTGATTCGACTTATTTGTATTCATCATGCGATGTTATGTAAATCTTAATTCAAATTTTATATAAGCGCTTAGGAACACTACAAAATTGCGAATGTATGTAGCCTATGTAATATTTTCTTTGAACTTTAATCTAAGATTAAGCGTAATGTAATGTAAAAAGTAAATTTTAATATAATCAGCCAAAACTTCGGAGGAATTTCATATCACATTGGTCGGAGCGTAAAATTCCGGTTTGACGTTGGCATAGATTATAGAAATAGGGAGCAAAACCGGAACTGAAACGAAATTTCGTTTCCGTTGAACCGGCTGGAGAACCGGAACGAAATGTAGAACGGCTCGATCCCCTGTTGTAGTGATCTATAGAGGGAAGATAACAAAAAATACGAATAATTTATTACAAAATTATAGCAACTTAAAGAACAAATTCTACTCGGATATAACCAGCAGCTAAATCCCAACCTAATTTTGTCACATGAATTCATGAACTATATTATTCCTTTAAGTTAGTTTTCTAGCCGAAAGGCTTCCAATAAATTATAAAGTACCCCGATTCATAAATTCTCAAGTACTCCTATTCATAAATTATGAAGTTCTCCGGTTCATTCAATTTCGATTTAATGTTCTCTCATTTAGAGAATTCCCAGACCTAGTGAACATCCAGTCTCGTCTCCGCCCTAGTCCTATATAAATAATGCAAGGCTTTCCCGCGTTTACTGAATAACCCACATTTAGTGCGGTGATAATTCGAGTAGTTACAGGGAAAGCCCGATTAAATTTTCCCACATTTGGTGAATATTCTCTCTTGCAAAGGTTACTAGCTGGATGAATTAATTTTAACGGACTATCCTTGCGGCAATTCTAACTCAATTAATCTGGCTTTCTTCCACTTCTTTAAGCTCCCCCGTGATGAATTTTTCTGAGAAATTTGTGGAAAATGTTTACGTCATGAACGAAATGTTTCAACTTGAGGATGATAGACGGAGAATATTACTTTGTATTAACAAGAATTCGATTTATGCGAAATTATGTATTCATAAAAATTACGAATAGCCTCAGTCTTGACGAAATTAATTTTTTTTTAAACGTCGTATTTTTAAAATCTCTGGAATTTTGCAATTTCTATGATATGGAATTTCTTCCGAAACTTCATATTCTTAAAAAAATCACGTATCTAGAAAATTATTACGAAATTGCATTTCTCTACGAAATAATGTTTAATAAGAAATCACGATTTTTAAGGTATTTTGACCACGATTTTTATGAAAAAAATTACTTTGAGGTTAACATTAAATCTGGCCAGGAAAGGAAATTAAATTTGATAGGGCCAGTTAACCATGCTGTGGAATTATACCCTACTAGGAAATTTATATACGCCATTGACAGGGATGGTGTTGATGTCAGAAGTAGCATATGTCCCTCTTTCGTCCACCCCGTTTTTAAATCAGCTTTGACTTCCCAAGTTTTATTTCATAAGATATTTGGTATCCAAACATACATTTACAGTCAGCATATACGCATCTATCGTGGGTTGGTCTGTTGCTTACTGGTTAGTTTGATACTGTTCATTAATCTATCACTCACAATCACTGCTATTTCTAATAGGATTAGTGATCTCTATTCTTGTAAAATCATTAGAATGTGAATTACCATACCCGGTTTCATGAAAAGTTTCAAATAATTTTAAATAACAGTCAATAATTAGCCATAATTAATAATAAAACTAGTTTCTCCTTATGAATCGAGGTTTCAGTTTACAATTGTCTACAGTCAATTCTCGTCTTGCTCAAATTACAATCGAAATTTTCCTCAATTCAGCATACTGTATGAAAATGCTTCATCGCTACTAATTGCTACTAATATATGATTGAAAGAATGGAATATAGTTCATAAATTTCTCTTCACATTTTATCAGCAGTCCAGTATGGTTTATATTCTCCAATTACTTGAAAATATTAGGAAGATCTTGAGATAATCAATTGGATTATTCAGACAGAACCTTCGGTCTACATTGGATGCATTCTCTACCTAGAATATTATAATAGGATTTTAATGATAATCGATAATTAACTAAAATCCAAGAGAGCAAGGGTACTAAAATCATCGAACCGGAACGAAACCAAAAACGGAAACCAAAAGAAAGTTATGTTTGAGTTATGAGTGAAAACTGGGCCCGAACCAAAAAAAAAACCTGATCTGAAACCTCAACCAAAACCGAAACCCATTATGCTTTCCGTTCCAATTTAATGTCCTCTACAATGCAAATTTTACATAAGTGTAATTACGGGAAGTTTTTCTAAACATTCGTAATCACGACTTGCAACAAACGTTTATTCTTAAATTTGGTCTAAATAAAAAAGCTTGAGATGGTAATGAAAATTTTAGAAGGTAGTGTCACAATGCTCGGAGAAAAACTATTGGTTCGAAAAAATTCGACAATTATAAAGGTAGCAAAACCATAGCTGACCTTTATTTATGTTTTTGATGAACTGGAGAGAAAACAGTTCCAGGAACTGATCAAAAATAGTGGATATTTCTAGGAAAAATTTACCTAGTTTGAGTGAAATTCGCTACCTTCCTTTTCCACCTATGTTTAACAAGGAAACGTCCGATAGAAAAAACGGTTTTCCCATCCATATACTATATGTGAGAAATATTGTGGACATAATAGAATCTGGAACAGAAGAAAAGCAAAAAGTAGATACAGTTAAGTATAGCTTGTAATCCTTTTTAATACATTTTTCTTAATCTTTCTTAATATCCGATGGTATTAGTAGAGGTAGTGGTATCCGATTACAGGATCAGATTGCATTAAATATACTACCTAAACGTATGATCTTTTGCCAAATATTCTTATAAGGAACATAACATCTTCTTTGGACTGTTTATGCTTGTTAGCACATCACATTGATCACCCACTCAGAAAGCACAACCACAGTGTTCAATTTTTACAGAATACTTAAGCAAACACGTACGCACAATTCTCATCATCCGATTCCTCTTTTATCCGCCTCAAGATAATCCAATCCAAACGCCTTTTTCGTCCCTTTGGCATCAGACCTTCACCAAACACTTCCTTTCGCTCAAACCCTTCCCCTCAGAGATTTCCCTTTTATTTCTTCCGCTATTTCCATTTCTTATTCATTCCCAACGCTTTTTCACTTCGTTCCGCCACATCTCACATTCACACCGCGTTTGTCCCTTTTCTATTCGCGCTGTTTATATATCGTCCTTTCATTTGCTTCCTCTTTCATCTTCAATTTACTCTTTCCTCCGCTTTTTCTCCATCCGGTGTCCAGTCTCCGTGATTTATGACTTCCATCTAAACTAATTCGACACGCCTTTGTCATTTCCCTTTGAAAGAATCATTTAATTATGTCATCATTTTAAAAATACTGCGGTATGCAAGGTAACTGAAGGAAATACGGTGAACATTCGATTATGTAGGGTGATGATGACGACGACAGGATGCAAGAATAATCAGAAAACACGGATAATCCAAACTTTTACTTCCATTTGTTATAATATTCATGATTAATATGAACAAACTGAGATATCTGTGCATACTCAGTTATTTACGATTGTTTGATGGAGCCAACAAGTGCTTCTTTCGCTCCATTGCAGATCTTTTAACTGCAAAAATGTCATTGTAATCGTATTTCCACTGCTCCATAGAAAATGTCTATGGAAATTCCTGCTTCTATTGAAAGTCGAAGCCATTTATGAGTTTGGAGTTTCATAAAAAGACCGCTGAAAATGTCGATGAAGATGAATCCTTCACGGCTGGTAGGGAGAACACTATATAGAATGATATAGCATTTATTCTAGCTAAATATAGACTTAAAAGTCTTCTCTTCTACCTAACTCAGTCACTTCAATACTAATTTTAGAAGCTAAAGTTACTTAAATTAAATTTCACGTTTCGTTTCAGCTTTCCAAGCCAGAATGAATCCCATAATAACATTATCTTCCCTCACGAATCTGATTAAATGTTAAATGCAAGAGAAGGAATGATAAGGAATTTGATTATGCAGTGATAGTATTTTTAGAAGAGTTTCAATGGTCTTTGACACACATAAGCCCTTACTGTGAATGAACCCGGGAACGCTTTTATCCAGGACAGGAAAGGAAGGAAGTTTTAGTGGAAAAACGAAGACGAAGGGTCTTTATTACGGAATGAAGGAAAGATCAGTAAAATCCTTTTTATCTGACTGTATGGATATCACACTTGAACCTTAAGAATGGAGGAAACAAAAAGATCACAGCAATCCTATATGTGACTTCGAAGGGTAAAAGTAAGCTAGGTTGATTGAAATACAAACATGGATGTTCTGGAGAGCGTTTTAAGCGACGGCAGAGAAATTGGCTTATGTTGTAAACAAGAAATTGCAATAGAAAATAATTTTAAATAGGAAGCTAGGATATATACATACAGAGGAAATCCAAATATAAAGTGTTAAATTATGAAAAGGCGAAATAATTCACCAGGAAATGAAGAAAATTACAATAAATAGGGATTATTAGGGAAATAAAGATAACCACTTATGTTTCAATGATATAATACTTAGATTTTGAAGAAATCAACATCGGAATTTGAGATGTTTCAAATTTGTATTATCGCACCAAAGTATAGATTGTTTTTCTTCGAGGGAATTTCGGCAAAATATTTATCTAGCGCTAATTGTCTCCTTATACTATCCCCTTAACCTGCCGTCGGATAGCTTTTAGTGTTTGTATTTCACACACATTGCGGCATTCATAGTGAAGGCAATGAAAACTATTGAATGGGTAATGTGTTTGTAGTACTGAAGTGAAGTATTTAGCTTCAAAAATTTTACAGAGGACTATTTATGAACTGAGATCTGTATGAAGGTGTAAACCCGCATATACCAACTCTGTGATCAGCTTCTATTCCCTCTACCTGGCTCATCATCATTATCCTTATAAATGAAATTAAATCCCTTAATAATTTAAGTAGCTTTTCTCTGGGTGAATAAGTGAATGTTTTAAGTATATAACCTGAATTAGAGGTAAAAATAGAAGGTAATACCCCGATACCACTCGTAAGTTTAGGCACAGTACTGTTTTTGACAATTTTACTTATGCGAGAATAGTAAAGCGAGTACTCCAGTCAGAATGCGAAGATGGCGTTTGCGTCAGTCTCTCAGTAATCCCGAAAAACAAACATTCAACGCCCCCCCTCTCCTCGGCGCCAAAGGGATTTCCATATTCTTTTGTTTTGCCATGCGAAGTACGGCACTTGTCCCAACAAATTCCCGCGTCTTCTCCTCTCTTACTAATATTTTGGTTCCCCTGCCATTCCAACCGATTATCCCCCTCAAAATGTGTCTCATTTAAAAACTGCGAATCAAGTGTTGGAATTAGCATACCTTAAGTCAGAATTGGTATACCTGCCATTGCTATGAAATAAGTGATGCATTAAATTCGTAAATAATTTAAGTCTCTTGTTTATTTGATGGATTGTTGGTTGGTTTCTTTAGCAACCAAAGTCAAGACTCATATCTAACTAATGTTCATTTACATTCATGACTATGTGCGTGATGTATTCATGTTAAATATGTTAAATACAAAATGTAACCAGCCGATAATTTCTTCAAATGCTTTAATTATTAATGTAATAATCAATCACTAATATTTTACGTAACTCTATTTCTATTAGAATTGTATACCTTGCATACGTTGTGACTAACATTTAATCTATTAGATTTCCTTTTATTTAGGTTTATATACACAGTGTGGTAATGTATTTTAATTTTAAATAAATTAATTTGACAATCTTTTTCTATACTATATTCATTGTAATAAAGCGGGTTAATTTCACCCTATTCTTTGTACTTATTTTCCCGCAAGATGGGGTCTTCTCCAACCTTTGAGTGAGAATATTTTACCCCACATTTTACCACACAAAATCTTTCTATGTTGTTCCTGTATATTTTTCCTCCTGTTATTTTAAGTTTGATGGAGAGTTAATTCATTTATTCATTCTTCTACTACCGATTCTATAAGAAAAAGGAATTAACGCATTTCCTACGCTCACCCATACATAATTTATCTACGCTATCCATAAAATATCCCTCAAGCTATCATTTTTCATTCAAGTTATTCCTAACGAATGATACGCGCAGTCTCTCCTGAATTCTTAGGATAACTTTTTCCAATTTCATTATCAACTATAGATAGATAAAATGGTGCAAAGAAAATTCTGAAGTAAAACGTATTTTGAAATTGTAGCACAATTCCTTGAATATAAACGAAGGTAGTAAAACGGACGATAGACATAAATTTATGTATAATTTAAGAGAAAGCAACAATTTAATATATGTCGTAAAGTATTATAATTTTTGTGTATCTGATCCACAAATATCCATACTATTCAGCCCTTTCTCGAAGAGAATGAGCATATAAATTATCCTTCTCGAACATTCATTGTTTTACTTTAGTGTAATACTCAATGATAAGGAGAATAATAGCCTTGTATATGATCGAAATTTTTTCTCTGAAATACTGTGTCACCGTGTTTCCCTAAGTTTCCCCATAATTTAGTACACGAAATTTGAAAAAAAATATTTTATGACATAATTTACGTTCAGCAGTACAATTTCAATTAACTTTCGCCATATGAATCAATTTTGAATAGAATTCAATAGTTTATGGAAGTCTTTTGTGAGCCATTAATGTTAAAAAATAACTTAATTTAACAAGTATGAAAGAATACGTTTAAAAAACGGGAAATGAAAGGAAAAAAACCTTCTGCCATTGTATAAGACGTCTATATTTACACCTCATTTTTTAGGATAATGTTATGCATGAGGAAATGGATAACTAAAACTTCTGATAACATATCTCATTTTGTTAAAATGCCATTATTTTCCTATAAAATTAACCTAAACTTCGTAAATCTGGTATATCGGATGAGGTTTTTAATATTTAATTGAGCATCCAAATATACCAGGAACCGGGAGTCATGATCACAAAATAAAATATAGGTCACTAAGAACGAGTATTTCCAAATACCCGTTTCTAAGTTGTGGCATAGGGGAGTGGAATGTTTGACCTAGATCTCTCTTCAATTCCTTCCTCAATAATCTAAAAGGACTTTTTAAGAAGTAATATTTAATAGAGTTTAAAGGATTTAGTTTTTGAGTTGTTGGTAAGCGGAAATATGAGCTGATTAGGGGTTGACGGGTGGGTCTAGGACAATTCAGTATTACGTTGTGCCATGAGTTGTGCGCTGGGATTATCTTTACGCGGTGTTCGTGATCAAACAAATATCATTGCGATTCATAGTTTTCATTCGAAAATTTTAACTTCACTTGTGAGTAAACGAACTTACAATAAAAACTGGATTGCAGCATAGTAGACCATTTCATCTATTTCAATCAAATTTTGCACACTTGGCATTTGCAATACGGAAAATAAGGCTGTGATGGTTTCATAAATGTAAAAATATCGTATTAGATCTTAGAATAGGGCTGACTTCAATTGAAAATGTACCCAATGTTAGTTTGCATATCTTGCAATAATTCCTTCTAAAAAGATAAATTACATATGATGAACCAAGAGATAAAGGTTCTCCAAGCGCCGAAATAGCGGCGACCGTCTAAAGGCGATTCCCGGGAAACGGATAATCGTTTAGCGGTCCCAGTACGATTATCCGTTTCCCGGGAATCGCCCTTAGACGGTCGCCGCTATTTCGGCGCTTGGAGAACCTTTATCTCTTAGTTCATTGACCGCCGAGTTCCTTTTTACTCCTTCTACTTACATATGATGAAACAAAATCATGAGAATTGCCAGGAGAATACAACAATATAAACATCAATTAAATAATGCTATCAATATCTAGTGAAAGGAATTCATGTTTAAATAAATTAAAACATAACACTTGATTCCACCCACAAATAATTTTGTGGAACGTGTCAAATTTTGTTTTTTTGTTTATAATTGGAGAAGGTTTTCCTGGAATTTTGTAACCAAGACTTGCAATCAACCGTTACTAACGGTCATTCTTTAGCGTAAATTTATTGTACGTAGTTGCAAAATATTTACATTGATATAGTAATACAGTTGTTGGAGTAAAATTATTTTTAATAGATAGAGCTTAACCAGAACTGAACCTATTTTTATTTTAGGTCGAACCGGGCCAAAAACCGGAACGAGAAATATTGCTGTTCGATACCGTGATTATGACCAAATTGAACTGTTTATTTTTCGGTCAGTTTTCGCCTATGGACAGATACATTTTCCTTCGTTCTATTCGAAAATAAGCATTGTCGTATTAATATCGAAAAGAAATCTAAGAAACAGAAATATATAAAAGTTCTACAGACTTAAAAATTCAGGTCTTTTGGTTAAGGAGGACCAGGTATATATTAAAAAGTCAAATTATGTTCCGTCTTGCTTGACGGGGGAGTTAATTATATCCACAGTTTGTTTGCAAGGAGAAGTGAAAGGAAAGAAGGAAGGACTGGAGTGCTTTTAAGACGCAATTTAGAAGCTGCGTATTTGAAGGTGCGAAGGAGAAGACTAATTAACTCTCCCTCTTCATACGATATTCGGATAAAATGATGATTAAATATGCAAAAACCCTCCCTAACGAGGGTCTCTTGGACATCGTTTTAAATTATCTCAAGTGGCCTCTCCACCTCTCCAAAATGAGAGAAACTACAGTTCTTTGGTTGGAGGATAACCGTTTACAGGAATTTAATCAAATAAGTATATAAGATAAATACATTTGGTCCTCCAGAATATGACCTAAGTATAGAGAATGGCTTATGCATTTAGCTGCGTGAGATGGCTAAGAAGTATTTTCAAACTAAGCAATTTATGATACGAATTATATTTTCACTCCTACATACTTCGAATAGAAAGAAGGACATCAAAAGATTGGCATTTGAGATGTGGGTACGGCGTTGAATGGAAATAGGAAGTTGAGTTAACAGAAAAACAAACACAGAAGTGCTAGAGATGGCTGGAGAGAAGATGGTTTCAATTGAAGCAATTGAACATCGATTGAGGAAATGGGAGGGGCAAAGGCTATACAAGAAGTGAAAAATTGTGACTTGGCTGGGACTCGAACCCAGGTCTCCCACTTTCCGGGCAGGTATTCTATGCATTGAACTACCGAGCCACGCAGTCTCACTTCTGTAAACGGGAGCTTATATACCACAATTTTTCACTTCTTGGGTTAGTCGCACAACTTAATGTGCAAAGTAAAAATTCCATTTCCATCGGGTGGGGGGCAAATATTAAGAAGAAAGGGATTGTTAAAGTAAGCAATTGAAAAAAGAGTATTAAGAGAAAGGAAAGAGAGATGAATTAATCGAGTGAATTACAGGGTGGGGTAAGTTAACTAGAACTGTAGAAGAAGAAGAATATAGAATATTAAGGAACATGAACCTACCGAAAGTTAGAATAATTACTTACATATCTGACTAAGTACTATATCACATTAGTGCAAATATTGGCAATTTATTTGAAAATAAAGAAGTGCGTAACTTGGACTTTCACGAATAACTCTATAATTATTCGCGTACCATATGTTAGGATATCCCTTGGTGCGTCGTTATGAAACCATAGTACTAAATAAGAGACTTGAAATAAAATCGGTGTATTAGGTATTATCTGTCGCTGCTTACACCCCCTGCCTTGCGCTATATCGTGGCTCGTGGGGAATTCATGTAAATGTAAACGTATCATTTATATTATCTGTCATCATCTGACAGACGCTTGCCTATTAAATTAGCCTATTTAAACAGCCTTTTGTTGAATTATAACCTATTTATTTTAATGATGTTAACACGTCCGAATAGCCGAGTGGTTAGAGTGTCTGGTCAAATTTCCAAAGTATTTCCAAAACGTTTCCAAGTAATCCGAAGGTTATCTTCAGTAGTTCAAATCCTGCTTCAACCTTTTTTTTTTCGAGAAAACAAATTTTCAGGTCCTATGACGTTGATGATCAAGATGGCTGCCACCCCCCTTCGTTCTTGTAGTTATTCAGTTAATTTTATCTAAGACAAAGTTTCTTTAGTGAAAATAATATTGTCGCCATATCTGAAATAAAAGATATCTTATAGAATTCATTTAGTTACGTGGTTAATCATTAGCTAGCTGTTTCATTCAGTGGATTAGATTTAAAATTATGTCTATCTTACATGATAAGTAGCCCATTTTCTCAAGGAATTTCAGAAGACATAGGAGAGTACCGATTGAAATGGGGGTAACAAAAGGAATCCCGTGGTTGTGATGGCACAGGACCTTTCGCAGGGACGGTAAAAGGCGGAAGAAGAGGAGAAGGGTGTTTGCAGCGAAGGCCAAGAGAATATTGAGGAAGGGCCGTGGGAACGAGGGTCGAATGCTGATGAGTGCAAATGCCTATTTTTCATTAGACCCACCTAATGCCTGCTCACACAACTCAAGGACTCACCTTTTGAACTACTTCTCCCCTTATGTATACGGGAAATATTTCCGTGAAAGCTATGTATGATTCCTTCCATTAATGTAAGTGGATTACGTATTGAAAGCTCACGGGAATATATTCAGAAAAATGTTCACATTACATTAGTGAATGCACGAATGAATATTCTCTTTATTCAGATTGTAGTATAAAGGTAGGGCAATTCTTCGATTCTCTTCCACCTAATCTCATTCCTTGGATCATATTTTTAATTTAATGTTGAAATTAGAAGAGGAAAAAAGGCTTGATCAACATAAAAGATTTGAATTTGTGGAGAAATATTTTCTCAACTAAAGGTCGATGACAAAAACCCCACTGTGAGGTAAAACATCAAAAAGAATTGGGGCGAGAAAAGCGAAAATACTGAGAGTGTAACACGGAAAAAGTTTGTAAAAGAGCGAAACACTAATATACTAATTGATTAGTTTTAGAGTCAAATTTAAGGGAGTTAAAGAAAGAAAACTTAAGGGAATTTGGTTGAATTTTTCGTAGTCACTTCTCTTCAAATTTCGATATCAACGGTATATAAACTACCTGCCAACCGATAAATATTTATCAAATAAGTTTAACATTGAATTTGAGGGACATTATTTGTAATATAACCGAAGGTGTTAACATGTTTTCTTGATGATCCAAATACAATATTTCCGATTTTAACATGGTCTTTGAATAGTCAAGTGGAATCCCATTTGCATTTAATGAAAGCGGTCCCGGATTTTATTTACGGATAGCGCTGCATTGCATCAAAATGGTAAAGCTACATGAATTAATTCATAGCGGATAAAACATGACGTATAAAATCCTATGTTAAGCGGCGTGGGAGTCGATGCGCTGACCGCGTTTCTCCCACTGTAAATGCCGCTTGACTAAACTTTAGGCCACCCGGGGATATTGCGCCTCAGTATTTGCTTTTTACCGTAACATTATTTACGAGACGCTTTCTATATCTAAAACTATGTCTTTAGACGTAAAGAATTCGACGAGTAAAATATATAGGAAATACAAACCTACTTCGAAGTTGCCTAAAAGCAAGAAAATATAATGTAAAAATCACAACTACGAATCATAGGTACTCCTTATCCGTTTTCAGAAAATTTCCAAAAGAAATAAATTTTGGCATTATATATTAGGATATAAAATTCCGCTTATTCGACGATCCCCAAACTTTGCTCCTGATGGAACACTTCCCACATCGATTTCTTCAAAATCATTCAAAACACTCCCGCTTAAGACGCTATCCCTTTTAATGCGCGGTTTCATGTTCATTATTCATATCAGTATATCTTTATATCAGACTTACATTATGTTCTTTTTTCCTTGGGAATACACTCTCAATAATTTGAAATCGAGGGTATCTTTCGTGACAAGAATTTATTGACGAATAATTTCGAATCATTTCTACCCATAAAAGAAATTCCGTCGAATTTGGCAACTATGGATTTTTTGACCAGTTCTTAGCAATACATAGTGGAAAAATAGACTTTATATTCTTATAACCTTTATTTTTGTATGGGCGTTAGTTCCTCGTGTGTTCTTAAGGAGAAGTGCGTGAGCTCGACTTCGGGAATTTCCTTGGGCGTTAGGGGGACGAATTATTGGTTGGGTTGCCATCCGTCCGGGGTTCACTCGGACAGTTAGGGAATCTAAAATTTTATCCGACCTCAGGGCCAAGGAGTCCGAACATCAAGGATGAACCATGGCAGTCTAAATCATAACCGCTTCTGATGATGAAGGCTAATTATCGCTGTGATATGTTGCCAATTTTGAGATATTAATGTCGTCGAGAGGTCCGTTGATCACTCGATTAGTATTCAAAGAACTTTTCATTTTAATTAACGCTGCTTTGTTATGCATTATGTACGAGATTCCTATGGTCAGACGAAAGAAATCATTTACCTGTTGAAAAGGTAAAATCAGAATTAAATATAAAACTTAATTTTGATGGATTGATCGGTATTTCAAGATTTTATCAGATATAAACCTGAGCTGATGGAAGCGGTTACAATTATCCGGAAATTAAGAATACATTCATCATCTATTAATATAATATTAATTGTTATGTTTTAAATTTTATTTTAAGTTAAATTATAAAATGAACTAAGAAATATCCAAGGTTGACTTATCGTAACTAAAGATCAATTTTAGAATGCCTTATGAACGTTTCTCCATTCCTTCTTCCTTTCTCAATTCTTTTTCGATGATTCTCAGGGAAGGACTGATGCGTCCGGGAATTCATTTAGAGGTTCCCAGGCACAGCTAATATTGCATGGGAATATGCTCAGAACAGGTGGCAATCTTAGTTGTAACAAATATAATTTTAGGAGATATTCGTCTATTTTATAAAATGAATTGTATTGCCGATTGGAAAAAGATATTCCACGACCATCATAGGAATCTCATTTCAATTTCCTATCTGTAGTAATTTTCTCTATTAGGTAGGATATTTATTGAAAGTTAATTTCCGTAGAAAAAAATTATCTTAAAATCAATGTATTTCTTGTGGACACTATTCCGATGGATCCGGAGTCGTCCCACTATTGGCTTTCTGACACCTTCACGCCGTTTTCACCTTCACACCGTTTTCCTCCGTGATGTATGCGGTCGAAATGGATTCGGTGCGTGTGTGTATATATGTATATATCCGTGTACGTGCATACGCGTAGCAGCGTTTCTTGCTAATAGGCTTGGGAGAGACAAACGGGGAAATGTACTTTGACGTATACGCCCCGCGGCTTCGGCATTTGTATTCAGTTTGCGCGTTGGCAGTAACGATGTTTCCCTCTTTCGCCAAATTTCATTTTTCCTCTTCGGCCGCCTTTTCCCGAGGTGACGTTGCATCAAATGGTCGTGTACACTATCAATATTAACGCCCTCCGAACTATGGAAATGCTGCAGGCGTCCGCTCCTTCCCATAAATGTTGGAAATTCGGTTGAGGTTTTGTTTCCTTTTTTTCCTCGACATTCGCAAAAAGGAGACCGGCGCTCTCTCTTTCATCATTCAAAGGTACATGTTTATTAATTAGGGAAGTTGTGTAATGTTAACGAATTCCGAGATACTTTCCGCTTTGATACGTTCCTTGTCTTGGGGCGCAAGAAAGGATTTGGTGGAGTTTTTGATTACTGGATAAAGCCGAAGCTCTTTAAATTTCTAAATTTTGTGCCGTCTGCACTACGCTCCGGAAAGCTCTTGCTTCTATCAATTTCAATTGTAAGATTCTTGAACAAAGCATTCGTGTGACAGATATCAACCCACCTTCATTGTGTACCTTATGATCAGAACGGTGTATGTATGACAGTTGAAAGATTCTCAATTGGACAAAGCGGGTAACGCGTTCGCTTTTCATGAAAGCGATTCCAGGTTGGACTCTCGGTGGGAGTTTACGTGAAAAATTAATCTGCTGTGGAAGTAATTTTAAAATTACTACTCTGATAATCAAGCATGCCCACTCAGTTAAAGCTGAGAGTAAGAAAAATTTTATCATCTGTAGGTCGCAAACATAACCATAACATTTAGCAGCATATGATTAGCGAATCACCTGTGTTTTAATATTATAACATCTAAATTTTATGTGTAAAAACAATTCTAGGTGATAATCAATGTGATGTAGAATCCTCTGCTTTATATTCAAAGTAACTTTGCATGTAAATGTGTGCACATACAAGGAATATTCCCAAGGAAAAACGGGCACGAAGAAAGTCCGAGACTGGTACTCCAACGTGCACTTTCCTGGCGGATGATTTTACCAATTCAGCTATCCAGCCAGCCTATCCAGCTATACATTTAGACACGAAGTTTAGGGAGAAGGCAATAAATAGCTAGTGATTGGTACGACGAAGTAACATCATGTAAAACCACGACCTGATAGGGGCACCGGCTTATAAAAAATTGTACATTACCATGGTTAATGATAGCTCTCCATCTTTAGCTGCAATCTTTTTCTCTATCATAGTATTGTTTCCAATCAAAATATACATTGAATTCTAGTTTTAAATTAAGCCAAAGATAAATGGTAAACGCTTTTATGCTAAGATTGTCCAATTTAGATCTGTTACACTAATGAAATACGGTCCATTTTTTATTCCTAAAATCTTTCTACAACCATAAGTTGGGTAACCGAGATGGAAGAATGCTGGTTATGGTAGGAGTACATTTTAAAAATTAAAATACTAATTTCATGTGTCATAGTAATAAAGCAATAAATTTGACAATTTCTAAGCGACTGTAGCAAAAATACTAAAATACAAAAACTACGCCTCACAAGGCCTTTTTTCTAGCCGTTGCGGCTGACTGGAAGTAAAGACATAGTCATCCGAAATTTACATTAGAAAAGATTATATTGATAATATTCAGCGAAGCTAGGTCCGTGGGAACCACCTATCCTCGTACGTTGCTTTAATGTTTTACAAACGTAATGAAAAAAGAAAGAGTGGAGTGTGGGAAAAAGATCTTCGCAACTGATGTTTGACAAAGGAAAAACCCAGGTTATGAAAAACATACACAAAGAAGGGAGAAGGGAAAAAACCGCGAATACACAATAGAATAAAATATAAAACACACTTCGTGAAAACAAATAAAGAGAGAGTTAAATAAATCAAAATACGATTCAAGAGATATAAATTTGCGAAAAATGGAAGGTAGAAATTAAATTACAAGATACATTGTTTAATCTATAATATGGTAATTTTTACATTTTATGATGTTTCGTTAGACGTTAGTACTGCAGTAAGTTGTAAATTACATATATAGACATAATTATGAGTGTAAGAAAAGTCAATCACCCTTAATTTATGATTTGAGAAATAAATTTGAAAAAATAATTTCCTACACTTTACCTGAGAAAGAAGAATTAAATTACAGGATTCATTAAAGGGCCAAATTGGTTATAAAAATGTGTAGTTAATTTTACAAAAGTATCCTAGATTCTACTTCGGACGATAAGAAAAAAGTTACTCAGAGAATTCACGTAATGATTGTTTGATTACCGCCTTCAGGCTTCAGTACTTTTAGAATACTAAATTTTGAGATATTGGTCCTATGAATGGAGATAAGATTCAAAAGAAATGGAACTGAATAAGTATTCTTATATTGGCCGTGAATATAATCTTCGATTCGAATTTAAGAACATTATGATAAAAAAGATTAAAAATTTGTGAAGTCTTGTGGCTGTAAACAACTCGTCCCTGTACACCCAGGCAATTGTTGAATGAGACCACTTGCATTTCCTATGAGAATACACTAGAGCAAATTAAATCGTATTTTAGAAATATATTGAAGTATAAAAGACGTACAATTCAAGTATTCTATCCGAGAAAGATCTTCTCAAAAAAATAAATATACATTATTAAGTAAGTTATCATAATTTTCGTCATTTGGAAGGGGATTTTAATTATGAATCACAGTCAATTCTTTCAACATAAAATTACATACTTAAATAGGTACCTAATTCAATCGCAGTGTTTAGTTAGTACTAAAATAATTATAATTATTGTGAATTATTATACGCAACTATAAGAATTGAAAAATAGGAGTTAGGAGAAAAATAGGAGAAGGGAAATCCGGTAAAATTTCCACTTGAAATTTTTACTCCAAGCTATGATCACCTTAAATCAAGGTTTTGGGCTATGAAAAGTAATCGTAGAGAGAAAGTGTGTGATAATTCGGGGGTTAGTGCTCGATAGGCAAGTGCAAAGAAAGATCAAAATGGAAAAATAGTAGAGAAGATAGAACTCGTAGAAAGAGCATCTTGAGCGAATGAAAAAAAATGATTTTAAGCTCACGTAACGTTGAAACCAATTTCAGGCAGCAGCTGTATAAAAAAAAACATGACTATCATGGAAAAATATGACGGCGTGGCTCCGTGTAAATTTTCCTTGATAGAAGAGGCAAGAAACAGTTGCGAATTCCCCAACCTATGTTTGATATTAAGGGCAACTATTTTCTTTTTATTACAGCAATTCTTAAATGATTATGAGGCTTGGCTGACACTTAACACGTTGGGTCACTAATAGTTGGATATTGAGTATGCAAACTTTGTTTCTGACTTTTCCTTAAAATGTGTATGTATGACTTTGTATGAATTTGTTATCTCCTTTGCAATAGCTCATGTTAAATATTCAAGTTACCTTAGATTCCTACCTATGTTTCAACTGCTGAAACCAATGCATTTCTCATTATAATTATAGCTGTCTATTTAACGATTTCGTCGCTAGATCTGGTTACTGTTCCCTCTTACAGGGACTTTTTTTCTATTCGAGCGATATCTAGTACTCTGTGGAGCAGTTGGGCAATTAGTACGCGATCTACACGTAAAAGGTGTATAGTGGATAATTGATAAGGTACTAACAAAGAAAGGCGGAAATATTGGTTATAGGCATGTACGAATGTTGCGACAGTATAACGTAGATTTTAAAAGAATTTGATCAATCGTAAATGCCTCAACTTCGTGGAACTCCGTTACAGGAAGCTTGTTGAATAACTTACTAAGTATCCCATGAGAAATTCTTTATTTTGACATTTTCGAACTATTCGGTTCATATATTTAGTTTATTTAGCGCCTGATGATGGACTGAATAGTTCGAAACATGTCGAAATAAAGAATTTCTCGTTTGCTAAGTTATTCAACATGCTCAAACATGCTTCAAAGAATTAGTTTGGGAAAATTGAGAGAAAAGGAGATCAAAGGAATGGTTAGCTTTAATTTATAAGGACTAAAGAAAGTTAATTCGTTTAGGGATAGTAAGGGAAAGTTAAAAATACAATTTTTGAGTAGGAGAGACCACAGGCATAAAGTTGCTGCAGAGGAATAAAAAGAATATTCTCGTTTCCAAATCTCGCACTTTTAAAATGTAGTTAAGCTATTCCATTATTAATACATTTATGTGCGTATAATTATTGTGTATACATATGGAATAATTTATCTTAGTATTCGGGCTCTTCCCAAAAAAATGCAAGCAGTTTATGAACACAATAGTACGCATTTGTCTGATGAACAAATCAGAGGTTGATGATTCAGTTCTGTGGTTTGTATGCATTCTGCTTTAGTCTGAGGATGAAAGCAATGAGTCCTGCGTGAGTTATGGAGCTCTTTCATCCTTTATATTTAACAGAATAGATGTTGGCATTATGCCAGCGTCGAAATCATAATCGGTTTCATTATCACTGTTTTTTCGTTCATAACATCTCGTTTTCTCCCTCCAATTGAGGCCATTTTAGCAGCCTCTTTTGACCTTTTGTTCATCATTTTCCCTATCTTTTAGAAATATTACAGTTCTACCTACGGTAAAAAACTTCCTCGACTTACTTACACGTTCCAGATATTATCTTGAAGGGTGATATATTTTTCGTATCGTCTGATACAGGATTCAGAAAATGTACTTTATCATTTACTTATGTCTTAGCCCTTAATTAGCACACGAGTGTTTTACAGAGGGTCTTCATACTGCACCTGCGCCGCAAATTTCCATTATTAGTAATCAGGTTCGGCGAGATAAGCAATGGAAAACTACCTTACTCCTCATCTTACCTAGTAAGCCTCATTTCCCATCAAAAGTTATTCGTTGTTAATAATCGGTAAATGAAATTCTCATCGGAGAGTTTAGAAAGTAAAATTCGCTTGATAACGAAATTCATATGGGTAGTATGAACTTCGTGGAATATATAACTTTGTTCCACTCTTTCTTTATAACCTGAAATAGGATCAGATGGATTTCGAGAGAGACAAATTCTTTCATTTATATTTTTCTGCAGTACTACAAATTTTATGAGGCAGCCTTAACTCATTAACATCAACTCTTAATGATAGAGCACAAACTTATTGCACATATATTTAAATAAAGTCAAAACTTACATGTAGTGAAATATTGAAGTACATACTAAACACAGATTTTCAATACTTATTTCCTTCTATTCTCATGCATAACAATTTAACCTATGATATAAGTATTTACGAATAGCTTGAGTACGAAAATTAGTATTACTTCCGGAGCAAAAATCTATGTTCATAATAAATTATAATCAGTCATCATTGCTATTTTCATCTGCAATAAAGTACATACATATTTTACTATCAAAATACTTTTATCAAATGCAATATTATTCTTCATATACATCCACAATGTATTAGGAACTTTATATATCTCTCTATAAACTCCTTATTAGTTTTAATAAGGACTTGAATTCGTCTTCAGGAAAGATATGATACATTTAAAATAAATAATAACTGATAGCCTACTTACATAGACCGCAACATTAATAAAAATAATTATCATATTTATTGATTTATCGGATATGCCCTTTTTTACAAATTACGATATATGGAAACAGTAAAGGTAATGTATGCTCAAGAAAAAATAAAAATATATATGTCATTAATAGTTGATATATTCATATTCAAAAGTCGAGATTAGCCTATTTACGCTAGATTTGAAATACATTTTCTTGCGTTCGTTCATGAATGACTGACGTTTTACTTGAGAAATATACACGTAACATGTTAGTCGTTTTCTTGATGTCCAGTAAATACACATAAAACGCAAAATCAATCAGTACACTACGATTGCTCGTACATATTATAATCCAATTCTCAAGAGCGATGCCGGACACTGCGGCTGCTTCTTAAATAACGTTCCCTTTATAATCTGAAATATTGGCAGTGGCCTCCATTGTGTCCCTTCATAATTCACCGACTCAAACAGAACCTGCGGAAACATTCTGTCATGAAATCCGCCCCAAAGACCTCCCTTTCGGCAGCATACATTCATCCGCTGAATATTCTCTTGTTCCACAAACACGCCTACGCCTAGCGCTACCGCTTTCTTTTTCACGTACGCCCTTTAAACTTTTACAAACCATTTTTAAACGTACCCTTTGTGGTGAAGAATCGATACTCTCAACGTTTAATTTCCTTTTTAATTCTGTTCCGGCGGAATCTCTCTTTTGAATCAAGAATGCATTTCTAGGAGATCAACGACTGCAGTGAGCTTGGAATATTTCATCACAATAGTCCGAGCGTTCGCCGATTCTGCTTTGAGCTTCCCCTTGCCAATTTACTCCTGGGAACTTGATGAATTCTACGTTCCATCTATACTTTGGTGCTATTCTTGGTATATTCACAATTCACAGGCGCTCAGTTGTGAGCTAATGATGTCCAACGGCTGTTGGTTCGTCTCCTCATACGACCTGCCCAATTACTTGCACACTGTACAATGTATATCAATATTATCAAAATTCCCACTAGTCTCATCGTGTGACATATACAAAGGAAATTTTAGACAACGTAACTTATTCTATTATATTGTGGAACTTATCTACATTTACCCCAACAGGTGTACCATGAAAGCCGGCGTGTAGCAGGGGATCTCTACAGTCCTGATATATAATTTTCGCAGGTAGTTCGTGGAAAAGTTCTTGAATCAATTGGTTCCAGTCTCTATTTTTTAAATCTCTTTTACGTATCAGAACAGTCTATTTAATAGAGAGGGCGTATAATATTGACTACATTCCCAAGAACATTCCCTGGAATTATTACATAAATTAAATATTTTATTGAATTTTCCTTTGAATATTCTTATTTTCCATTCTGAACCCTCTGATTAACATTCAAAACATATTACTTTTCTTAAAAAAAAATTAAAGTATGAACGCGGTTGTCACTCCGTCCACTGAAAAGCGTCTTAACCGGGTTTTACTGTATCTATATTTAATTTGAATGTGCACAAGCTAAAAATTACGGGAAAGTGACAAAGTATTTTCACTGTGGAAAATACTTCCGCGACTAGTTTCGGTCACAGTAATACTCAATTTACATACGAAGACACGGAAGCGTGTGTAGAAAGAGGAAGGGTAAGTGCATTGAGGAAGGAAAATGTGGCGGATAGTCATATTAAGAGTGATGAAGAGAAAGTGCTTAATTGGGAAATATTGAGTTCATGGTCAGGTGCTTCCCGGTTTAAATTTCAATTCGATTACCGCGTCCAAATCTCTTCCTTCTCTGACCCATCTAGTAATGATAAGAGGTCTTGCAGCTTCATCCTGTACTTCGATGCTTTATAATAATAATTCTTGCGAAATTCAGCTAAGGACACAGATATAGAACTTGCTTCCATCAGGTCTCATGACAACTTCTGGGCGTTCAATGTGGCCTTTCAGTTATTCTTTAAAAAAGTCCCTATTTAAATATCTTTTCAATCCAATGCTAAGAGAAAACAAATGAAAATATTATCTCATTCAGAAAATGAATTCATGTTCAGAAATAAAATTTCGAGGTTTAACTATTTAAATTTATATGCAACAAGCATCACAAGAGTGTCCTGATAGTTTCACATTCGGCTATCTGTAAGATCGAATTCTAAATGTTGCCTTCCGATGGAAATAGTTTCCCCACCCTTGGCCTAGGAAGACCATTCTTACTACCTCACTAATCAACCGTCAAAAATATCCATCAACAACCGTGTCTCAACCAAGATTCGAACCCGGGACCTCAGCATCATGGGAGAACCCGGAGAATTATGTATTTCGTTCCATCATGTAAGCAGACCCCGCTGAGGGAATTGGTTCGTTGTTATGCTTCCTGAAGACTCGGAGAAGATTAACGGGGACATAAATGCCAGCTTCAATCAAGTGGGAAGCATGTTGGCGAGTATGCAAGATGAAGGAAGGGAATTCTGCCTCAGGTGAATGGGGAGATTGGACGAGGTGAATCTGCGAAATGAAAGATTCTTGAGTTTCCAATGGATTAGCTTGCCCACCAATCGGGGGTCGTATCCGTTGCTTGTGGGATTTTTTCATAACGGAAACTTAGCCCTGAAAATTGGAAGGAAAGGTATAAGGTTGAGTCGTACCATGGAATGCAGAAAACCAAGGCTCCGAACCGTAATATTTTTCGTTCCAGTTTTCGCTCCGGATCCAAAGATATTTCAAATTTCTCTTGTTTTCCTGCTTTGCTCTGTTGTCTTCGTTGAACCGATTCGAACCGGTTATTTTCCTTCAGATCATTGTAGTACTAGCCTTCCGAAATGTAAATTAATACTTATACTATTATATTACTTATATTATTATAATATCAATTGAAATGAATGAACGTATAGTTTAGAATTGAAATTGCTAAAAAGAAATAAATGAATAGTAATCGAAATATTAGATGTAAGGAATTCATTTTTGTTGGTTACATTGCGCTGTTACACGAAAGGGTTTAAGACAAATTTCTCGTGAACTCACCTCCAATTAACATTTAGAATGACATTTTGTCTCGTTAAATATAAATAGTTAATGATGATGAAAGAACTTTCAAGAAAAAGTTTCAAACTTCTCGTCAGATCCAAGGCAAGCAAAATAAAAAAGAAACAGAAAGATGTTTATGAACTGTGTAAAAGCTAGGTTTATTTATAACCCTATCATATAGTCTAGGATTAGCTGGTAGAAGTTTTGAGATAATGACTTTCAAATATAAAAATATGCTACCAAGTGAATTAAAGAACGTTAAAGGTAAACTTTTATCTAAAAATATAAAGAAACAATGGCTAACCAAGTAGTATAGTGTAGAAGAATTTTTCAGAATATGTTACTTAGGTTAAATGATTTGTTTAAATAGACCATAATGTAAAACATGTAATAAAACTCTAATGAATGCCATTTATTTTAATTTTTAATAAATTTATGCATTTTTTGCGATTGTTATATAATGAATAATGGTTAAAAAAGTAAATGTGGTCATACTTAGATCTATAATTTGTAAATAATTGTAACAATTTGATCTACTATTTGTAATGTTTTAGTGATTAGTTTATACTTATTAGCGTTAACTAATTCCACTGCAATTAATGAAAGTAACTAATCCCATACATGCTTCTTTATTTGGTTCGATTAATAAATTTATTATTTCTATCATTCTTCAAAAAGTAATCAATGTGGATGAACTTAAAATTTAGAACTGAAATTGCTAAAAAGAAATAAATGAATAGTAATCGAAATATTAGATGTAAGGTAGATTTACCCTTTGTTTCCCCTCGTAATGGTTACAAATATCTGTCAAAGCTTCCTTTACTTACTTTTAAATAAAATATTCTCGACGAGAACCGAAATTTGGGAAAATAAATAACGATTTCCGGCTTCTATTTGGATTAGGTTTACTCTACGGAGAATCTCATGAGAATTTCGGTATATGGTTTGGTTACGGTTCGATGTCCTGTCTCAAAGTGCATTGCACTGAAATCAATGCTCTCTAAACATTAATAAAGGCAGAATCAGTCTCTTTGAAATCTCCTATTTATAACCACAAAGGATAGTTGCAGTGTTTCCCTCTCTCTCTCTCTCTCTCTTCAGCGCCAACAGCAATAAATAACTCCGCTTAAGAATGTAAATCCAGTATTTTTAATCAAGCAATTAATCGAAGTGAAAATATGCGTCATAAATAAAAATCGAGAAGCTTAAATAACTGTATTTTTTAGCAGAATCCTTATTGATAGCGGATGAGCCCATAATTTTCCCATTTTCTAGTTCAGCGAAGCAATAAAAAGCAGACGAGGTTAAATTTATTAAGGATTGCTAAAATGGCACAGCGCCAAGTGTAATGAATAATCTGAGTTGGTGCAGCAGCTGTTGGGAAGCGAACCTCTGAATGATGCAGGCGCATGTATGAGTGAGACGATCTTCGGAAATCTTCTCCTTTTACTCACTCATATTTTATCCATTTCATTTCTCTTTTATTTAAAGCATCTGAGAAGAGAATTCCATTTTTCAGTCGTTAAGGAGTAACAAAAGAAATGTGTGTTTTGTGAATCTACGTGAAGGTTATATAATATGCAAAGAAAGGGAGATATGAGAGTATAATGATGAAATAAGATGTATCTACCTCGAATTGGAATAACGGATATGAATGTACCAATATATTGTCATGCATGCGAATATTGGCCTTATGAATTTCTCCAAGCTAACCTTTTCTCTGCATTTGCATTATTCCTCCATTATCCCTAATTTTAACACTTTCCATAATCTGTTTCTAGTAATGTGTACAGGTTCATCGTGTTAAACTACTTCCCATTACTATTTCTTACACCAGTGCCTCCCAGCATTCTTTCTTCCGCCTCACGTTCAATAGCAATAGCTGAAAATTCGTGGCACACTGAAACAAGAAAATTTCTAAGAAATGTATCCCAAATATAAACTGCATATAAAATGAAGATTTTGAAAAATTATTTACCCACGGATACAGGATCAGCTACAAACGGAATGCGACGCAAAAACTTAAGGATGTAATGACCAATTTTGAGAACTGCAGAAACTTTCAGAAGCCTTGAGAAATTAGGGTACGAAAATTGGAACTGTTTATCGTTGTTCACAAGGAGGGGCTATTAAGTTCAGTTAATTGTAACATTCGGGTATTCAGTTATAAAGAATGATTTCAATGTGCCCATTTATTGATTTCATTTTATATAGATTTTGTCATAAACTCAATGGTTAGCGAGTCACTTACTTCATCGCGATTGGACAAAACACAGGAAACTAATTGATATTTTACTAGCTTTGCACAACACAGACTTTGTCATTTTATTTAATGTTCTTAGATGATTAATTTTAGGGTATTTCTATCATGTATACAGTGTTCCATTACACCTTTTAGATTGTACTTTCAGTCGGTTTGCACAGGTTTTTCACACCCCTTTTCTTTGTGGATGTGGATTTTTGTCTTAAGGTAATAACTTAGGTTTTTTTGCATCCACTCTTGGTGTTTCCATTCTATTTCTATTTATACATACATTATCTATGCTTTTACAAATAATACTTACGACAGGTTAGATGGAAGAAGAGACTTTTTATTCTCAATCTCGCCCAAATAAACCAAAACGCCCACTTTACGACCAAAAGTTGTAATTGAGAAATACAATGATTTATTACTTTACAATTATTACAAAATATGTAACGAATGACGTCGCTTGGAATCGATGTAACAATTTATCATTGATGAAATTATTAACATTTATGCCTTAACAGAAGAAAGCTACAGTGAAACGTATTCATGTCAACGTAGTGTGTGGTCAACGCAATTCCGAAGCCGCTAATAAATGGATATAACGCGGTACACCGAGAGGTTACTCATGGTGCACCGGTCGGAAAGCATTGCCTCGCAGTACTGCTTTTGGGAAGCCAAAGCCATTTCCGTCGTCCCTTCTACGAACTCGTTTGTATTATCGTGCGTCATCAATGTGCACCTGAAAGTGGAGAAACAGAATATTCACTATTCCAAACTTCGCTCAATCCTTAAATGTTACCATGCAATAAAAATTTGGGTATTTTTATATATTGAACAGCACCGGGTTCGGCTTAACGTCGTGTTACATATTAATACAAGAATACTCTTTTCGTAGCTGTTCTTTTAGGCATTTTGCATTCTTTTGGAAATTCAACTATTGTTTTCCTCTGCATGTAAAACATGAAAAACAAAATTCAATTTCAAACACAATCTGCACTACGAAGTAATAGTTTCCAGCTCGAAATTGCTTAATATTTGATGGAATGAACAGATTTTGGGTAAACTTCATGGCCACGTAAAGTTTTCACCTAGACGATCGTAGTTTTTGTTTGAATCGGCTCTCAGAATATTGTATGGGGAAGATAATCAATGCATTAGTGATGAAATGTTATGAAAATCGATTAAAAAAGGACATACATACATTTTCATACATAATGAAAATTTATAAGATCCATATGCCTATTTGGACGAATCTAAGACAAACCCCATTCTGGGAAGATCTCACTCAAAAAGCACAAGAAAGGCTAACTCTTGAATAATAACCAATGACCGTAATAGTAAATAAGATGCTTAAAAATTCAGTTTATTAACAGTTGCAGATAAGTACATACAGCAATAATGGTGAAGAGTATCTTATCAAAATGTCTTCAAAATTCGTCACTCTGATGGAAAACTGAAGAGAAAGATCGAAAATATAACATCTTAAGAAGGAATTTTCCACGGCAAGATGACTTTATTAATATAAACAAAATGATCCAATATACACTATATTATCATGTGCATAAAATTATTAAATATAACATGACACTGATAAATATAAATATCTTCATCATGCATTCTCGTTGAAGTCAAGAATTTTTTAAGAAATTGATGTTAAAAGGCGACCTCTTGTGAAAATCCATCATCTAGAATGTAGAGAAAGGAGATTTTTCCACAGCATTTTCTATTATACCCATCATAAAAACAGAACTAGTTCCAACAATTAATGGACGATGAGGATCATTAGTTGAAACTAATCTTTTGTTTATTGTACGCCTATTAAAAATTGCTGAAGAAAAGGCACGACTTCTCTTCATTCTAAATTCGAGAATTCTGTAATAGGTTTGTGACGCAAATAGCCTTTTACTTCATAAGCACGGAAAGATAAAAATCACCGCCTTAGATTTCCCCAGATTTCTTAAATGAATATGGATTACTAAACGAATGCTGGCTGGAATGAGTAAGAGTATAATCTATCTATATATTATTTTAAAACATGCTTTTTTGGTGATCGGGACTTTTCTCCCTTATTACTCCATCAATATATATAAATGAATGACCGTTTGATGGCAAAAGTTGTCAGGTTCCTGCGAAAAATAGTCAGACAAATCAAAAATGCACCATTTGTTAAACAAATTGAAATAATATTTTAATCATCTCATTTTTTAGTGGACGAAAAAAGGCCCGGGTTGCTATATACAGATTCAATTTGTTTACTTAGTGACGAGTATAAACAAGTTTTGTAATCGGATAACATTTTCGGTCATAAATTGATTGAAGCAGTGTTAGTAATTAATATTATAGTCTCCATGAACGAAGACCTCGATGTCCTACGCATCCACAGCAGTTTACTAAGCAAACCACATTGCATCTTACGGGAGAACGACGGCCAAAGAAACATAAACATTGCCGAATATGAAAGTTTGCGTCACGGTTTTATCATGTGGTATGTTACTCACCAGCATGTAGTACAAGCTTAACGAAAGCCCAAGCTTTTTTTCCCAATCGCTATCTCCGAAGCACAAAAATGTATTATTTTGCCACATTAACGATGTGAGAGACTTTTAATGCGGGGAGAATGCTATGCGCTTTGACAATGTAACACAATGTATTCATATGAAAGTGTGACATTTTGCTTCCCCTCTAGCTCTCCTCTCCCAGATCAGATCACTGCAGACGAGTAGTAGTTATTTTTGTATTTCATGTATGAAGAGAAGAACATAGAAAATTAATAAATAACGTGGATGCAGAAGGTATGTTTCGTTCTTTTATCTTGGTTATTTAAGTGAAACTTCATTGCCGGTATAAAAGGAAGTGGTTTTTATAACGACAGAGTTTAGCTAAAGCTCGCAGTGATATTTTGTATCTTTACCTTATTCATTTAGTCATAAATGCATTGAGTGAATTTAGGTATTCGGTATAGGATAAGATACATGTATCGTTATAGTGATGACGTGCACTATTCGTGATTATACTGCTAAAAGAAAATTTTTAAAACATTCGATAACATTTATACTCTCACGTTCTCTAATATAATAGGGATTTTGTCTGGGTTCATATGTTCATATGAAAACGCAAGGCATTTTATTTGGCCATTGAGTTTCGTTGATTTTTAATCCACCATTTGTTAAACAAATTAACATTTTAATCATCGCGTTGTTTACTGGACGAAACAATGCCCGGGTTGCTATATACAGATTAAATTTGTTTACTTAGTGACGAGTGTAAACAATTTCAAAAATGAGAAAGTGATTTTAATACTTAGTCTTATAATGATTGAAAAAGTACTCGGAAGTAAGATATCGACTCCATAAACGAAGAAATCAAGATTGCACGCAACTATAACAGTTTAATAAACCGGCTACTTTACATCTTTTGGGAGCAGAACGTCAACTACAGAAACATGAGAATTGCCGGATTGTTAATGTTTGTGTCACAGGAGTATCGCTTGGCATGTTTGAATAACATTGCATCGTATTACTTCTCGGTCATTTAAATTTAAGATCGACCATAGTAGAATATTCGATTTATTTTTGTCTAAATTCATGATGTAATAAATGCATTAAGTGAATTGGGGTATTCGGTATAGGATAAAATGCATATACGTCGTTATATAAATGACGCGTACTATTCGTGATTATAGTGCTAAAAGAAAATTCTCTCTACAAATCTATCGCTACAAACGACGTATGTCGAAACTAACACTGACATGGAATATCAAGGTACGATTTTTTGGGCATGTCTTATTGTTTGTGTATTCGTTTGTAGTGATTAGAGTAGTTGCTGTAATGTATTTGGTTGGGGAAATTGAGTATTACTGATCGTCTGCGAAATTTTCGCACGGGGCAACTAGTAATCATAATTTACATAATTTGAAAATGTGATTTGCTTACATCTGTGTTATTTTTCATTATGATTTCCTCATGTTACTGTTCCTCGCAATTGCTCCGTCTCATTTATAACACATTCCCTGTTACTACTTACAAATTTTTTATTTTCCTTTCACAATTTTATTTTACCATATATTTTATTAGACCAATACCTCGATCGGAGAAAGGAAGCCTCTGAGTTCCAAATTTCTGGGAAACACCCAATGCGCATTTCGGCAACTATGCCGCCATCCTCAGAGGGGAATACGCATAAGTAATTTCTTACATCTTCCTCCTTATCCGAGGCATGTTATGGCTTTCATTAATTTCTTGCAATTACCGCATTGAAGAGGCGTTTAAATGATAAAAATTATGATTGCTGACCTCTCCTTCTATTATAGCGTAGCCAATTCTCATCCTGAAAGAAGGGCGCCCCCATTGCTTTTCCGAATAACGTACGTTCGCTGGGAAATTAAGGTGAGCGGAGATAGCAGAGAGCGAAAGTAAATTTCCTTTTAGAGATGTGAGGCCCTTTGCTGGCTCCTTATCGCCCCCGTATTTCTCTCTATCGGAAGAAATAGTCCTCAGTTAGCTCTATAGAGTGGCCATCGCTGGAGGTCAAACCACAGCAATATGTCGACCAAGGCCACTCCGTCGAATTATCGGGTCATCAAAGGTCGGCATTTACCACTCAGGTGAACTTGAGATATGTACTTGAACATCAAACCTTCAGCTTTTGATGGAAAAGATTCTCTGTAATTGGTGAGGAGAACTCTTTTTTGGTAGTGTTTACAGTAGGTTGGTAGTTAGGGTATAGCGTTGTGAGAAGCATCGTTTGACATAATGAGAGCTGCGTGTTTATGTATATGCATGACACTGAACTGGAAACTAAGCGAAAACCGAAATAGAAAGTTATTCTTTTCAGATTAAAAACCGAACCGAAAATTGAAATGTTTTAACTCGAACCGAAACCATGAACTAAAATTTATTTCGTTGCTCATTTTGTTGGCTACCAGTAATGCAAATTTTACATAAGTGTGATTAAGGGAAGGTTTAGTTTACAAGTGTAACTACGATTTGCAAATAATTTGAACTATTGTTTCTAAAATTTAAGTAATTCAAACGGACATCGTAGAAATAAAAAACTTTCAGAAGTATAAAACGCTAAAATTGTGGAAATGAAATAACTGGTTTGATGCCTAATAATGCTAGTTGAAAGAATGAAACTGGAACTGAATCAAAATTCTGTTTATTTGTTGAACCGTAGCTAAAACCGAAACGAAAAATGTTACGGTTTGATTCCCGGATGCGGACTGGATGTGTACAGATATTTGTTTTGGATATGTGGTGTTTTTATCTGTGAATTAGCTACTTGTAATATGATTGTTGTAATAATAATAAGTTCTGTGGTGAATCCATACACTACATAAATATGTTGGTAGCATATAAAAACAGAGTTACAGAGTTAACAGTGCTTAGACTAGAGTTATTTCGCACACATGGGCTCATGGCCCACCGAGAATCGAACCCGGGAGTGCTTTCATCAAAGGCGAACGCGCTACATACTTTGAATTCCGGTTGCCCCCGTAAAAACCCGACATTAACTAACTCAGTTTCATCAACGCCATCGTCATAAGAACAAGTAGTAAGGGAGAAATATAAAGTAAAATAAATCCTTGGATTGTAAGAATTTCTTAAAATGTTATATAAATATATGATGATCCGTAAATAAAAATTAATAATCATAGCGATTATTTATCTAGTCTGATTTATTAGGTAGATTTATCACTGTGAATTCGTTCTATATTTCATACTTGCTATTCACTGCAGAACTGAAAGATATCAGAATAGTTACAAATACTAAATTATGCTAATGCATTCTTCGATGTTATTTCATTATTAGTATTATTCCATTCATATTCATCTCAGCGTAGTTAGTACTGTAAATGGCTAAAGTTGATTCACAGAGTATATGAAAGCTAAAAACATTTAGGATGGGTACAACAAATGAATGAAAATACTTTGTTTTTTTCTTTCACAAACCATTCTAAAATGGAGTTCCGTGAAGTCACGGCTTATTCTATCAATACCGCAATCAGTGTTTCCTCGAATACGATACGACTTTGAGAATCGAAACATTTTTCTCTTCGGAAATAAAATCGGTCTACAAAACTGCAAATGCAATCAAACCTACGGACAGATCGCAGTGTTGCGAAGAAGCAAAATCGTAATTGAAAACTGAGAAATCAGACGAGCTTATAACAGAAACAGACGTGAAAAGTGTAAAAGAAAATGAAATTTTGAGAGAAAAATGCTTTCTTGAAAAAGGAACTCCCCGAGGAGAAGTAAACCTGGGCTTCATATTCATTTCCGAAGGCAAAGCAAGCAAATAGATGGAAGTCAAAGGTTTTTCTTTGATATTCATACCGTGAACAGAGAATTCATGAGCATCAGTACTTTTCAATGGTGCACGGAAATGCTTTTCCAGTTACTGCATATCCATATCCATACCGCTGCGTTTCTTTACCACCAGGTGTTTTTTATCGCACAAAGGAAACGAAACTAATGCCGAATAACATTTGAAAATTCGGATCTTTGCAATGCACACCTAGAACATCTACTGCAGGGGTGGCCAACCTTTTTATGGTTCATGCGTCAGTTATCACTGTCATTAGTCTAAATGCCTCTAAAAAAATTATAATGCCCCATTAACTATTGACAGTAAATGCGCTTTGTACAATTCAAAAGTTATGTATCGAGGTCCAGTAAAACTAGGTTAACAATCTTTTCAGGGAGCCAAATGAAAACTGCCTTATAAGAGTGAGAGCGATATAAAAGGGATAGTGCATTTTAAAATTTATTTTCGATTAGAAAATAAAAAGAAAGAGCTTTTGTCTGCTTAATTAATAAATAAGTACTCTAAACTCAAAGGATCTTTCTTGAAGCAGCTTTATTTAACACAGCCGTAGATATCCATATATAAATATATTATAACAATATAACAGGAAGTGGATTGAGCAAAGACTGAGAAGAGACTGCCTAATTAGGGATATTTTGAAAATAATAGTAAAGGATAAGCCAACAATTGATAAAGATATGGTGTTATAATTAGAAAAACGGAGGATAGAGAGGGTTGGATTAGCCTAGAACCTGCAGAAGTAGACCATAGTTGATGATGATGAAGTATGACTGTTGCTGAGTTTTTGTTGAATGTTATGAAGTGTGCTATAAAATGAATCATTGTGATGGACGTACGAGGACTTTCCCATCGATAAATATTTGGATAACTGACTAAAATACTACTCCCCACTCCCCATTTCGCCTAGTATACCTCGTTTATTCTCCAAAGCTATTGGTAGATTACAGTGGAATGTTTGAGGATACAAGAAGCCTTAGGAGAGACGAATTTACAGAGATCTAACTTTCGAGTAACTCTTCGTCCATATTTGTTCTCTTTTCAGTAATCTTTGTCCAGTAACGGACAGCCGAATACGGCAGCGTGGGAGTCGATGCGCTGATCAAGTGTCATTTACCGTGAATGCCGTCGGACTTATCCCTCAAATAGATGTAGCGCCATGAAATTTACACTATGTAATTTTTGTATTTCTTGACTCGATTTAGTTTTTCGGTGGCCCTGTACCGAAGTTTTGCTGTATCAACTATTTAACTGTACCGTTAGTCCTGACAGAACTTGATTTAACATTTAAAAATACGTACCATCTATTAGTGTTTGCACCTCGGCTTTTTCGTGTATTTCCTCGCTCCTTCGATCGTGAAAAAGTAAGCTAGTTATGCTTTGCAATGTCCAAGTGGACAAGAAACATTTCTACATGCTCGTTAGTTAGTCCTTGTAGTCCTTTTGCAAATAGATTTTATGGAGCTACAGGGAATTGCATGATATTGGAAAATACTCATCTCCTCACCATTGATTCTATATTGGCCTGAATTCCCCATGTATTATAAAGGGGTAGTGAATAAGCTCGGATTCAAAAATCATCATGGTAGTTTAGCGGAAGGTTTGTTCATAAGCACAAAATGTCAGAAGACTTTCTTCTATTTTCTCTTAAAACTCGCAATTTCGAATACAAAACTATATTTTACGACCTATGAAAAGATCTCTCTACTTTCGTTGATAATACATCATCATAGGACAGTTATTTCTAATTATCTGTTTAATTTTGTAAAGTAATCGAAGCCTGCAAGAGATGACAATCAACTCTATATGACTTTCATATGGAAGCTAATCTGCACAACCTAAAGTCGAATCTGACGCTGATATGTTTATGTAGCCTGACCTTAATTTTCGTGTTGCAAAACTACATCATTTTGGAAGCAAGTTGAAAAGACTGTGAGTGAGTTTTAAAAAATACATGATAATCATGCTTAAGTGCAACACGAGCCGTCCTTTATACATCAAAAGGGAAAAACAACCAACCAACTAACAGCCCCCTTTGATTTATAAAGATGGCTTTGTCTGTATTTTTACCTGATGATGAACTTACCTTTGAAACTAGTCGCTATTAATAACATTTTTTCGTAACTTAAGCACAGTCTTACTCATATTACTATTTTATAGTACAGTGTTCCATCAGATCAAAGCTTTGACAATTGAATTTAAGAATTGTGATGGTGATCGATGGAATAGAAGAGGTCCATAATTGTGTTTTCTGACAGACAAAGAAACTATGGAAATTATATGAATGATATTATCGCTTGTTTTGAGTAGCGCTTGAAGCCTTATCTCGGTCTGAATTCATCCAATGAAAAAACTGACCGACTTTTTTGTCACAATGTTTTGTGGCGGTTTATTTCCCTCGCATGAGGGGCAGACAAAAACAGATTGATGGGAATATCGGTCGTTAGTTCGCTCTGCTATCGTATCTGTTCATTTTCAGCGTAAACACAGCTAAAGAGGCACTGAACACGTGCGATTACAGAGGACACAGTCCTTATCTCGATTCCACGTGGCTTGAGCTTAAATACAAATTGGGATTTCGCTCTCGAGAAAGATTTTGGATTAGCGGAAATTGAGGGATCATTGCGAGTCCCAAGTCCATTTGGCCGGACCATTCTCTCCCAATTGCAACATTCATTCCTTATTATAATGTCCCGCAAGGCTATCTTATTCCGCACTCGCTTCCTTTCGCCCACTTCACCTAGAGCTTTTGTCGGCAATGAAATCTGACGACGGTGAGAATAATCTGAGGACTCCGAAATTTTGGATCCCTCCGCAATAGGAACGCGAAATTGCGTTTCTTCAGATTTATTGATATTCTCCGAGAAAAGGGATCATCCTGCTATCGATATTCGTGAACTATAAAGTCTAACAATCTAGTTAAAAATAGGGGATCGAAGAAGAACGACATTCTTTTTTATTAGGAATAGATTCATATCCAAAGGATCGTACGGTAGATAATTACCTGATTAACACCGTAAAAATTGAGGTTAACTAGTATAATATAATTATTAGAAAATTATTTACGTAACGTAATATTTATATTTAATTTATAGTATTTATATTTAATGATAATATTGAAATTTAATTAATAGTGTTTATATTTAATTTATAATATTTAAATTTAATTAGATAATTATTAGAAAATAATTATAAATGATCATAATAGTCATTTAAATAATATAAATTTTTAAAATTCGAATATAGGTTTCTTAGGTAATAAGTTAATACTAATGAAAATTTAATCATACATTAAATTTTATCTTGGTCAATTGAAGCGATGTTAATTACCAATAATATTACGAAAACGATAACAACAGTTTACCCTTCGTCTTCATCGCAAATCATTTTTTTAATCCGAATATCGTCATCACAATTACATGTGATTCTTTCGATGATTATTTCCGATGTGTTTTTCTTCTAAATCCCAAATCCGACATTCAACCCCATCATTTTCAATTCCGTATTCCGCTTGAGTTCAATATAAAAACCAAATTTCGGTTCGGCTCCGATTTCTTTCCAACATCCACCGTAACACCAGTTCAAATCACTTTTTATTCGTTCCGAGCATTAAATATTTATTACTTCCAAAAGGTTTTTATTGGGAGAGGATTTCCTTACTACATTACATCAAGTTATTCTCCACTGAAAGTTGTGCCGCAAATGAAACTGTTGTAAAAAAGTAAGATCAGACAAAAGCGTGCATGAAACATTTTCCAAAGTTGCTAGTCTCTGATAGACATCTTTATATTCTCTTTTTATTTAGTTTAAAGATCACCTAGCACGAATATCATAATTACCGGAGAAACTCACAAAAATAATTATCAAATAGTTAATACCATAATTAATGCAAAAATTAATGTATATAAAGTACGTATTTCATATATAATAGAATATTGGATAAAAATTATTTTACTCCAAACAATAATCATCCTTAGCCTCATAAGAAATAGGTGAACTGTTTCTATGAGGCTTATATACTTGCCGTTAATAACACATAAAATACTTGCATACTTGCTGTAAAGAACACGCATAATACTTGCATACTTGCTGTGAGAAATACGCTTAATACTTGTATACCTGCTGTCACTAATCAATGACACTAATTAAACGACTTTACAAGGTCTTAAAGGTCATTACTTAGACGATATTTAAACTTAATTGTCTCTTCATCTATCTAACCTTTCTTCAATTTTATTTATGAAAACACAAATAATGTATGTATGGTTAAAAATGGAATAGAAAAACTTTAGAAGGAGTGTATTTAAAAAATTCTAAGGTATTACCTTAGGAAAATATATCCTCAGCTGGAGAAAACCCGTAAATAAGGGCGATGTGAAAAACGTGCGCAAACCTACCGATACTAAAATCTAAAAAATATTACGGACAAGTATGTATAACATTGAAATTACTAATTATTTAGGTTAGATTGATACTTTAAGCTTCTCTTCCATCCAACTAGTCGTCATATTTTGTACAGTTTACAATTTAAAGGGATAGTTTGATAAAAAAATAGAAGAAATGTAGCTAATAATCACGTAAGAGGTCTTTAGAGAAAAATTAGAGAGTTAAAAATCTGTGTAGAATTTTTACACCCCATGTGGGTATATTAACACACCATTAAGGGAACAATTCAACTATAATTTACTCAAAATTTCGTCATTCTCACTTTTAGTGAAGATATGTAAAAATAACAAATCATTCATAGCCTTATCATCTTCCAAAACTTGGTGAAAAAATATTTCCAGTAATCCGTTATACTTTGCGTGGTTTTCAACTTATCATATATCTCTTCCTTTTAACTAAATAAGATTGTATGTTGGGAATCAAAAGTCGAAATGAAGTAAATAACGGGTTTGTTTCCATCCATTTTCGCTTTGGGTTTGGTTTTAATTCCCGCAAAAATAATAGCTCGTATCGATTTCCCTTTTCGTTAGTGTATCGGTTCGGCGCCACGTTTAAAATCAACGGATTGCCATAACGAAAGGTAAATATTGCTAAATCCGTGGAATCATGCCTTAATTATCCGCTATTAAAACGAAACAATAGGCAAGGGCACAAAAAGAGACTTAAACGTCATGACTTGGACGGATGTTACGATTATGTCCCAATTCGCGGGATTCCCATGTGCAATAATATGAGTTCCCCATGTCCCTGCAAAATGACCATAATACCGAGATAATTTGTCGAAGGAAAGCCATTGAAAAGTGGGTCATGCAGAAACTCGCAAATGGACAAAAAGAATTAATGATTCGAGTGGAGCATCGCTTGGGTGCAAATGTAACTACGTGCTTTGGAGGTCGCCAACTTGGCCAAGATTGGGCGAATGTATTTTGCGTCGCAGATTGTTGGTATTAGGCTGCAGAAAAGGCCTAATGCGGTGAAGACCAATTCTTCTTCTTCAATTGGCTGCAAATAAGCGCAACATATTCATTTCTCTGCTTTGATGGTGAATTTGAAGTTTTTCTGAAAATACCTCATTGATATTCACAAAGGGAATTTACAAATAGTTGTGCATCACTTCTAATTTACCAGAAGTCCGAATATTCTGAAAGAAGTCTGCATTTGCTATTGGTATATTATATTTAATATATATACCTCAACTAAACTTCAAATATATATTATGTCTTTACCGCATATATTTGTGTGTAGATATTCTTTAAATTTTTACCATTTAATTTAATTTGTTTGCTTATGCTGCATAACTATATTGTATTGCCGAGGTGGCGAGCAGTTGGATGACATTCGATATATAGATCATCAAGGAACGTTTGGTCGATCAAGACTGATAATGAAATAACCCTTACACATCGATACTTTTTATCACCTCAATTATTTATCTTTATTGCACTACGTTTGATTTAATTTAATAGAGTTCAAAGCTCTGGAAAATAAAAAATAGGTCTCGAAGAAGCGAAATTACCACTGTTAATAGATTTTGTTTATTAAGTTTTTGTTGAAATTAAGTTCCTTTCCATACAACATAAATTGTTATTTCTCTTTCTTTTTTCATAATTAATTTAGGTACATGTACAACGACATATGAGAATAATATAATGGCACATGAGATCGGATGCGAGGTAGAGCGAGCTACCTTACGGCCAGTGGCAGTGTAAAAAACGACATTCGAACAACCTTTTTACCTGGTTGTTATCGTATATCGTGCGCGAAAATAAATGGATCCTTAAAAGGACTTGCGTTTACATCTTTTTCTCGTATATTATGCTCGTTACTTCATTACTCTCATTTTAGCTTTTATGTTAATTTACCTCCCTTTTTTTAGAAAGTACAGCAGTTGCAAAGGTTTTTGTATTCGATATTAAATTATTTTGATTCAAAATTTCATTCTTAATAAGCATGTTTAATCATAATTAATTTTGTCTAAAACAAAAGGTTTCGGGATTTAAAAATATAAACGGTGTATAAATGTCGAAAGAAAAATTTATGTTTAATATACCTCGAACGGAGACGGTTATATCAGTTTCCTGCAACTAATACCTTTAAATAAATCAATCAGAATAAAGTTTCCAAACGATAAAAATCAATTTTATCCGTGTTTTGCATGGAAAAAGATCAAATCAAACGAAATTCCCTTTAGCGTAAGTTAAAGGATGTTTAATGGTGTACTTCAATTACCTCCATGAATGTTGGATTCAAGCTAAATAAACAAATCCCGCATAAAAACTAAAATTACTCCCGTAAAAAAAGTTATGCGTGTGTCAATGCTAGGAAATTATTTTACATTCGATGTAACAGATACGGTGTGAAGCGCTTAGCTATGACCCGTCGTCGAACTCATGTTTATTGAGAGGATTTAATCACATTCTTAAACGTTTTGGGAGGTCGCCGTTATAAAACGCGCAGAAATGTAAAGCCCAACGAATTGCAATAGCGAGAACAGACACTGGCATATGACGTACAGATATTAAGGGGAAAGAATGGAGAAAAATGTGAGAATGACAAGCAGCCAACTGGTTCCCTTTTCAAGCGAAGGATGCGAGCCAAGAGCGTGTGAGGATTCGGTTGAGTGGTCAGACAGGTGACATTGGCTGTTCCATAGAAGAGCAGTGTTGCACATAAGAGCAGAGTGCTATATGTGTAGAACAAGATGGAACTCATGACTCCGATGGACCATAAAAAAGAGTAACACGAAATAATTCGCCTACGAAATACTGAAATGGTTGGCTAATTATTCTAAAAGTCTACTCCTACTAATAGTAGGATTATACTTTTCATCTAAGTCTTAAGTATTCCGATGCCCATTAGTTAGACCTTAGAAACCCTTCCTATAAATTATTAATTGTTTCATATAATATGATATAATTTTTCTTAATATTATTTCTTAAATAACGCAAGTATGTAATTTAATAGAGTAAGGTATGTGTATTTATGTAATAGTGTGTTGAAATTCATGGCTAACTGTAACAATGTGAATAAAACGTATTGTGTAAATATTTTGTGTGAATGTTTTAATATAATGCCGTCAGAATATATTTACTATCAATCTTTGTTAAGAAAAATTTATATGAATAGCTGACATTGTATTCTACCAAATGAAAATTACGGGACAAGAAGTGATTTTTTTATTTTTACGAAGTTTTACAATGATGGTAAACATAGATTTGATTATATTGTGCCATATTTGTGGAACATAAAAAAAATTTACTTGCACTTTTTGTTAATCTGGAGGTTGTTTCAACTACAAACTGCTAATTAGAAAAACGATCATTGAGATAATAAACTAATTCTTAATTATTTGTTTATTTCATTTCGATTGTATAGAAATTATGATTTTTATTTTGTGAAAATATCTTGTTTCATTGGTATTTTTCAATTAATTTGGCTTTATATTGAATTTCACGGAGAAATACTTCTGTTAAATATCCATTTCATATGTAAGCCATTAACTGATTTAATGTGTTGTTTTCTAAATTTGTATTTATCTTAATTGTGCACCGTCCTTCCGACGGTTATTCTGACAGGATGCCAATGCTTTCAAATTTTACAAGCAAATGTTTAAGATCATTATTTGATTATAATGGATATCGTGATCATTATAGTTATGATCATTGTAATTGTAGTATAATAACTAAATAAATTTCATTTTAAGGCGCATAATTAATAAAATAACTTTATCTCTTCTGAATATCACAAATCAATTGTCGCATTAGAATCACACCCATAATCTTCAACCACTTCAAATTAAGTGTAGAAATTATAGCTCATATCTCTGAATAGTTTCAAGAATGAAGCGAGTAGTTCCTATGCATAATTCAAATACGTATAAGAGGACGTGCTGCGTAAATCATCAGGGATTGATAGACGGGAAGCTTCGATAGGTGCAATGAAGCTCCTAAGAAAGGAGTAGTATTCCCGTAAATGCAACGTGGAGTTCTTCCGGTGTTTTTCAGAGAGGAAAGGAGTTATCCATTCCTGTTCTCCCTGAAGTGTATTGATCATAGTTTCGCTTGTCATTCTAAGCAACGGTTTGGGAGAGATCTCTTATGCAGGGTCCCCATGTATCGGCGGAAACGCCTTTTGTGTTCCTAATCTCTGGAATGGAGAGAAAATGTAATTGACTGAAATGATGGATCTCTCCTTCAAGAGAAGCGAAAGATGGAAGAACTTGATTTATAGTTGAATAAATCTGCGGTCTCTGTGTGCCGACGCATTTCGGCCATGCTTCACTTGTTCTCCACGAATGCTATGGAGATAAACATTATCTATCAGTGGTCTTTCCACGGTTTTTTATTTCTAAACTTGAGGCGATAATCAATGAAACTTTTATGATTTCCTGCTAAGGGAAAGCTACAAAACTCGCATTTTTGGTTTTTTTTCTAAATCCAAGCAGCTATAGTCAGCGACAAAAAAAAATTCAGTATTTTTTTAATCAGTAATTTCCAGAGAGATATCTTGCAAAAGTGAAGATTTTATTTATGAAAATTTCATTCCATTCTTAATTATCCTTTTTCAATTTGGGTTTCTTGTCTCATATCATCTGAAAGCTTGATATAAGATTATATTGATCAACAAATATAATCAGTCTTTCCCAACGAATTTCGGAAAAAATCTTTAAGCAAGATGTGGCAAAATTAGAAATAAAACTTCATTTATAAGCATACGAACTATGAGTTCCCATGATACAAGTAATTTTAAAATTTTCACCACGATGTAACATAAACCTCTATTAAGACTTGGTAGGCCAATATTCTACGCTGTTTTTGACACGATAATAATTATTCTAAAATCATTACTATAATGGTTTAATTACAATGCTATTTAATTAAAGTATTGTATATAGTATTAGTATTTGGTGATACATGAACATGTTTTTCTCCATTTCAGAAATAATACTTTAAGGTAAATATTTCAAGATAATCGGAAAATAGGCCGCAAGGCAGCCGCTCCCACCAGATTTTATTGGGAAACATTTAAAAATTTTATAGTATCTAATATGGGATATGCAGGACACCAAAAATATTAGTTGATCAAGATTTAACAGCTATAAATATATGGAGGGAATAAGAGGAGATTGGGAAAATACGTGGAGATCGAGGGAAAAATCATCAAATGCGTAACATTTCCGGGTTTTGGTTCTATGTGGGACATAACATGCCAAATCGAGACTGTCCAAGCTAATCGAGCCGATTGGCTGTTTTGTCGCAAATTTTTCGCCAAAAGAACTTTGTTTGGACACCTGTTAAATCCAGATATCTCCAACTCTCTACGAAAATTTCTACACGATTTACGGATTTCTGATCAAAAACTGCGATCAAGATTTCTCGAGAAATATCGAAGAATAGAATATGGTGAGAAATATGGCGAATCCTTGAGGAAATTTGGAGTAAAAATTTTCGTAGCGCAAAGTTGCTTCTTCATGAAAAACGATTCTCGATCTCTAATTCGGGAGGCCCTTTCTATTAGGTTTCCTTCGGAAACAGATTTATCTGTCATCGAGGGAATCTTCCCCACTGTTTCCTTAAGAGGGCATTTTCTATCGCATTTCCTCCTCGCAGTACTGCATTCGTCTTATGCGAGATATTGATGGCCCATGAGAATGGCCTCCATCCATTCATTCCAAGCACTTGAGTACCTCCTCAAGTTGCTGCAGAATGTTTGAAGCCCAATCGATCTTTCTATTTGTGCGAGTTTTGTCCTCTTTGAGAATTACTACTCAGGTATAGGTGTTAATTTTGAAAATACACGACGGGAAAAAAGGAAAAAAATATGAGAAAAAAAAGAATGGGAAATAGTTCTTGATTTTTTAATGCCTAGGGGTTTAACCTCAGGCAGAAAATGTAGTTTTCAAAGTTAACAACCTTTTATTTAAATGTTCAGAAATAGTAGGGATTTCCCTAACATGAGCACTTCCAGACATTCATACTTTTATTGGATTCACACTGATCTTTAACGTTCATACCGCTTTATGATGTCAATAATCTTGAAAACACAAAACATAGATTTTCGTCTTATTTCCCTAGAATTTGCCTTAATACATGATCTAATAAATTTGAAACTTCTATCATAAAATCTGGAAGATATCATTAAAGAATTATATTCCTTCACATTTCCTAATCATAAGATTGATTAATGTGCAATTGCCAAATGCTTCATATTCATATTTACTCGTTTTATTTTAATTAACTTTAGAAGCAACTTGGAATTTAAACTTAAACACATCGACAGAAACTAGAATTACTATTTGCCGGGGTAACTAATCGTTATATATTTCGTTCCGAATTTTGCTGAGATTTAACGAAAAAATATCGGCACAATACCGGTTTCACTCTTTCTATCTTACCATGCCGAACCGAACGGATTTTGCTCGCTCTGGCTATTGAACAATATTATAAACTTTAGAAAGTTGTTTTATTATTTCTAGACTTTCTCATTTTCACTTCAAGTTTATAAATAATACTTATTAATAGTTAGCTGCTAGTTGTTTTTTGATGTCTTTAGCCAACCTTACTTCAATTACGCTCAAGTTAACTGTGAATTATAGGAAAGGGAATAAATATCGGTTTTCGGTTTCTGTTCGGGTTCAAAGATTTCATTTTTTACTTTTCAAGTTCGGTTTTCATTCCAGTAAAAATCACTGCCCTTTTCGGTTATGGTTTTTGATTCAGCTCCGGTTTGATGCCTTGCTATTTACCGATTCCCTCTACAATAAACTTATAAATCTGAGATGATAAAGTTACAAATATGTCAAACCAAAATAATGTATTTATTCATCTATTTAGAAAGAGATTATTTTAGTTAGTATTTCGTAAGCACCGTATGAATATACCATATATTAGATATATCTTTGATTTAACATGGCAAAGATCTATTCACATAAACTTGTTATTAATATTTCACGTACAAAAGTCCATCCTGTTTTCTTGGAAATGATAAGCGAAAAACAAGGGTTTGGCATCACTAGTGACGACTAACTTAGTGGCGGAGTATGCATAGGCTACTAAGTATAAGCCGCTAATAGTAACGCCTCTTCAACATGCATGAATACGGTATTTGGACTTAGCCGCTACTTAGTAGTTACTACGTGTTGCCAAATAATTCTGAATACCTGAATATTCTGCCGGGCAACTTTACTCGGCGAATTTCGGCTTTAGAAGACGACTATCACGACTAGCGATACGAATACGGGATGCGAACCTAAGACCTCAGCTTTGATGGGCTCCCACGCTAAACCCTATATCACATAGACCGGAATTAAAAAAATTGTTTGAAAGAATATCTTATCTTTGAAAGAATATCTTATCTTTGAAAGAATATCTTATCTTTGAAAGAATATCTTAAGAATAGCTTATCCAAACACATCTTGCCTATTTTCGTAAGTATATCAACAGATCGCAAGTTCATTACGCTATCATGCCTAATATTCAATTATTTAGTTAATGTTAATTTTCATTCGGACTTCAATCTTGTAAATTTTTGTACTTCATAATGTTCTCTGTTTATTCCCTATGCAAACGTATTTCCATTAGTATTAGCTATGCAAAGGTTTTCAGATTTTATTCATGTGCTCATTATGTCCTTTCTTTTGTTACTTATACATTTACATCCAGCCTTCTCTGCCCATGTATTGGTTTTCAATTTGTTCTTTTCTTTAGTATTTCTGAATTATTTCCCGTACATAGATAAGTTTCCTTTATTATTGCTATTCGTCGTTTATGCGAAAGTTTGAAATTCTGTCTTTGTTGATATATTATGTAATAATTATTCTATATTCTACAAATGAGTTCGTTACGCTGTGAAATATAAATTATATATTGAGACCCGCTTGTATTTGTATTTAATTGAACATGCACGGATTAAATTTCGGTTATGGTGATGTAATTGTTATTCGTATGTTGAGAGAGGGAGAGAGATCGAGTGCCATAATTAAATCATGATTTGTGTAACCAATCAACCCAACGGGATGAGCGAATAATCTGTGTGAGTGTTATGCAGAAATCAATGGAGCCGTGCGAAAGTTTATGCATGAACGCTCGTCCGAAAGCAAAGTAATGGCTCACACAAATTGAAGATTTTTATTCCAAATGTACGAAATAACATTAATTTGAATATTTCGTTTTAAATCTAAATTGATATCCACGCTCATTAGTGACACAGCTCCGCTTGACGCATCAGTGGGCTCCAGAATAGCCAAGTTCGTACTAAGAATGAAACATTTTCGCGGATGATTTTCTAAATACATTTCCTCTTCGTAACATTGATTACTCACAAAATTTATATATGTACGTACATGTAAAATGGGAAGGGTGATTTTTATTCATTTGCTCATTGCACAGAAATAACGATAACAGTATGTGTAGAACGATGCACAATTAACTAACGTGTGGTTCCTTATCCCCATTGTGTGTATCACGCTACGTATTCTAATGTTGAACTATCAATTGTTCCGCAAAAAAATTACTGTACAACTCATCATTTATACATCTATTAATTCATTTAATTAAAAAACATTTTCATAATATTTGGCGACCGGCAGATCACCGCAAAATAGGGCCCTCTAATGGCCTTAACTAATCTCCTCCCCATATGCAACACAACTAATATGGATTGTCAAAAATCATATTTATACTGTTTTCCTATTTAATTATCTAAATATCATATATCGGACTTCATCAGTTTTGTTTACATAATATTTTGAAATTTTGTCACATTTAAAAATGATAAAATAAAAATAATCTTTGTGCAGAGAGGAGGGTGCAGGGAAAGGCGAGAGACCGAAGGCAGGTCGATTTTCCTTGATGTTCCAATTGTTTCGCTATCTACTATATCCGCACAATCACATACAATGCGACTTCTTTATAGTTGATAATTGTAAAAGAAACAACAATTTCCATCTAGGAAACATGTCCACTACCTAGCATCATGTTTTAAAGCCGAAGACTTGAAAATAATTGGAACGCATCTTCACTGAGAAGAAGAATTGCCGAAGAAGAACTTTAAGAGGAAAGAAATCGTCCTTTCAATAACTTGGAGGAGAGAGAGAGAGAGAGAAGAAAATCAAAGAGAAAACTTCCGAAAAGATGGAAAAGGAAATGAAAATTGGATAAATAGAAACTGATAAGTGGACGTGCAAGTCGAAGAGAAAGTCGTTTTGAGGGGATGACGGCTGTTTTGGTAGCGAGTGATTTGATCTATTCCTGGACGTCTGTTAAGCAGCGGATTAATCGAGTTACTAACGTCTTCAGCTGAAGTCTTTGACGTGAGAACGGAGAAACTCCGTAATGCGCTACATCAGAACTTGCATCTTCGGATGATCGCAGCGGCCGTCGCTCTTCATTTGTAACCGAAGGTGAAGCTTAATGTAATCCAATCTGACATGATAAAGAGGTTTTTAATCACAGCGATTCTTCTTTAAAGTTCCTCTGCTCAACCACGAATTAATGAGTAGGATTAAACCTATGTTATACAGTTAGAAACCAATGTTCATCTTAGTGCTTAGGTTTTATTTTCTGCTGGTCTAACTTATTGGTTTAATTTAAGTGGTCTGTGGTTCATATTCTTGTAGAACATCTACATTTGAAATTATCTTAAGACCTTTTTCTTTTATCAATCTATACTGCTAAATGATTCATTTCCTCTTTTAATAAGTAATTTAACTTATTTATAGCAAATATCCTTAGGAAAACATCAAATTTCGTAGAGTTGGGGAGTAGGGTAGTAGTAATTCTTGAACAGCTGAGGTGATTTTGCACGTGAGCCTCCTCCGGGAATCGAACCCGGGATCGTTTTCACTAAAGTCTAACGGGTTGTTAGACTCTTACCTGTCCAGAGTCATGAAGCAGCGGGAAATTTCGCATAGGTAAATCTTTTGTGAATTTCCCTTTTCTCCTTCCACCTGAGTTACGGAGTTTTAAAAGGCAACTTCGCTAATATGAAACACTGTTTTGCTTTCGGATCACATGACGTTTCTCAGTTTTTCGAATACATACTTATGAATGACTGATTATTGTTTCTAGATTAAGGTAGGTAGATATAGTACAGTAGGTGGGCGAGTATTGTCACAAAAAGCGTCAGGTCTTCTCCACCCCTTAATATACCCACGGAGGTGGTTGCCTCTATTTTTTCACCGCATAAAGCCGGTCCTGTGATAATGGCTATCTTAACTTAGCGTCCAAAGTATACTTCACGAGTTTCGGAGAGTTTTAGACCGAAATTGTAGGCCTTTATATTCAATGACCAAAAATCTCATACTATGTCAGATGAAATTTCAAAATATCTTATAGCCTTCAATTCACAAGCACTCGATTCGTAAGCTTTAAATGCAAATTTTTAATTAATCTCTCTCTATTTTCTAATGTTCCAAAGATAATTGACTACTTTTAAACCAATCATGGCGGATCCGCTTCTATTGCCGGTTCTTTATGGGATTTAAATTTTGAAAAAAGATTCCGTTTCGTCCATGGAAATACGTTTAGTTAACATTTTAGTGGATGAACTTTGAAAAATACATGCTAATTCACACAAACTCTTACATTCAATACTCAATATAAAAATTTAATAACCTCAAAAAGCACAATGAAATAATGAAGCTAATCACGTCCACACCATCTATATTTTATCTGCTTATTGTGTATGGATATCCGACCGTAATATTTTTCGCTCCGGTACAAGGAATAAAATAAATTTCGCTCGGATAAAGTTCCGGTTTCGCTTATACGCTCCACGTTCTTTCTACATCGAACCGGTTAAAACCTTTTTTTCGATTCGATTATTGTAATATGATATTCTTCCGAATTTTTTCTCCTTTCCAGTTTTTTTATTTAGGCTATACCATGCTGAATTATACAATAAAACATTGTAATCGTTAATTAAAAGTCTACTTTACATCTTTATTGTTAGCTTTCCTCTGATTAGACTTAAGAAAAATGTGAATTGCTGGGAGTAAAATTGGAACCGATAAACATTGGTTTGCGGTTTTGGCTCGGATTCTAGAATTTCAATATTTTTGATTCGAGATAGGTTTTCACTCCAGCAAAAATAACGCTTTTCTGTTTCGATTCAGTTCCGGTTCTGTACAATGAGCAGCTCAATGCATATACACACAGCACCTCGATATGTAAAAATTCGATTTTTCATGCGCATTAATTGTAGTTTGTAATCAAAAACATATACCGTAGCTAAAGCTTGCCTAAACAGCGGGGGAGTCCTTCCAACTACGAGCAGTATTCCCCCAGCGCTAGCTTATCGGGCTTAATTTCGAGTATATCGCTAAGTTCCTAGAGTAAGGAAGTGAACCCGTTAAAAGAAGTGAAAAATGCTTGTTTAAATGGCGGTCGTTGACTGAGATGCGGCGCGTCCTTTTTGGAAATCAGCCTTCCATTGCAAGTGTCGCAACCGCGTACTCACGGGAAATAACCGCTTAGCGCTCTTTGAAAGCATCGGCCGTTTTACGGCTGTCAAATGCGGCGGCGTGTGAATGTTACGGCCGCTGGACGAACTAAAGAGACGGCGTGACTAGGGGAAAAAAGGCGGATGCCTCTGCCGCGTTTATTTGCTTCCATAGCGACGAGATGATGAAAGCGATCGAAAGTCAAAAACGTATGTCTACATAAAGGGGGCACTGATCTTGATCGGGAGATAAAACAAGTTCAACTCTGCATGCGGAAGCTATTTTTTTTCCTCTTCCGCGAAACAAGGAAAACAAAAATTTCACTGAACGCTAAGCGCGGAAACGTATCGCTGTGGTGGACGTAATCGCGTCAAACTGAATGAATGATAATTTTGCGAGCAATTATGATGGTAACTGGTGATAACTTCTCAGTTCCTTATCTACGGGCTGTTAAAGTTTTTTAGGATATGGAGTTCATCCCGTGCGTCAATATGTGCGAATGATTTTCTTGGGATAAACTCAACCGATTGACGAGTAACTTGGAGGTATTCCGAGAGGATGGAAAAATAAAAGGAAACTACCGTTCAAGGGTAAACTAGATCGTTATTTATTATAAATAACACTATACAAAATATCACAGAAAAATCGAAAGCACGACGTGTTACAACTTTTCGGTGTCAATATTACTTGATTGTACACTTGATAACTATCATTAATAAATATGGAAATAGTTTCTCCAAAAAGATTTTTCCTCTTTTTATTTGTCCATTTTTTAGGATTTTCTGTAGCATTGAAACCTCGGCCTATCCGGGGAGAAAAAACCCAATTTCCATCTAATATTTGTTTATTACGACTAGTTTAGTCTAAAGTTTAAACATGTTCAAATGACATAATAGTATGTAAGTTATAGATATCTTTAGGTGACATCTTTAGGTAAAAAAATACTTTGATAATTATTTTATACTCAAATTTCAGTAAACGTACTTACTTTTAGGAAATAAAGTTTAAAGTTACCTTATACCATGTTTCATTATAGCATATATTACATAATAACAATTTCCGTCGCGAGATAAATATATAATCTCTAATAAGTGATTTATATTCTGATGTGACCATTCGTGCTATAAAATCACTTTTCTATTTAGACCGAATATTAGCATCATACCGATTACTAACATATTTTTAAGATATATAAAAGTGCACTAAGGCATCTGTGCCGCGTGATAATAAAAGAACCGTTTTCTTAGAGTATTTATACTGGAATTAAACTGAAGATAAATTTGAAAGATGCACTGAAAGAGGAAAAAGTTATTACAAAATTTTACCATGGATATAAGATAAAAATTACCCTTTTAAAAGAAAATAATCAAAAACACTCCGTTTGCCACTAGGAATACATAAATGAATGTACATCTATTTCCATATTCCCCAAAAAACAAGCAAGTCATCGTCATTTCTCTCTCACGTCGTTTTTCTCCAAATCTCCAGATTTCTTCCTTTCAACATTTCATCTTTAACATTCAAACGGCTTTTTCTGCTATCTTTTCTTTCTAGGATCCTCTTCTTTTTATTCCATGTACAATTTTCTACTCTCCACAAGACAAAACCAACGTTCCCCGACCTTTTCTACGCCAGGGCCTCCTTTTAGTTACACATTCACTAAGTAAACTGTCTGTAACTACTCTATACCTCCGTTTTTTACACGAGGAAATATATTTTCTACGACTCCCTAGGACAAGAAGACTCCCGACAATCTAAATCAAAAGAAAAGAATAATCTTTATTTCCACTTTGTGAATAGGGAGTTCAAACTCTTAACGTAACATTGTTCATTACCTTACTTAAAATGTTTGTGGAATGCTGATAAAATACTGAATGAAAAATCATTAAATTACAATAATTAATCAATTTATTTGGGCTTATTTATTTAGGTTGTGAAGTCTCGTCTTACATCAAACCCATCGTGATATAAAAGAGAAAGATTGCTTGAAAGAAGTGTACAAGAACAGTTGTGGATTAAAATGCATAAGCTTCCACTTAGGAAAGAATAAACCACAGTTAGAACACCCGCATGAGGGGTGTGAAAAACTGTTAAAGAGACAGAGAGTTAACTAATTTTTAATCAGCAAGTTAAAACAGCCTTAAAAGGAAGACATATATACTAATAGAGCTTTGTACAGGTAAAACAAATAGAAATATGTTTTTTATACAATAAAAAATGAAAAATAACATAATAACAGGCAAAATAACAAGCAACAGAAGAAAATGAGAAATACATATATCAATACAATAGAGAGAATATGGGAATTACAAATATTCACAGGACAAAACCTCATTTTGTTTCAAATTGTGAAATAGAAAATGTACAAAGGACATAGAAGAAAGCAATAATTTTAAGGATTGGAAAACACAAAGGATTAACAATTGGGCCAAGGCGATTCCACACAAACGCATTGCATTATGTCCGCCCCACTTTTGGGCGGTATAAATTGGATGGGCTCTGCTCATATGTATTCATTCCTTCACCTGACTCTTAACACTTCCCATTGCGGCAGAGATGATGAAGAATGCAGTTTTGCTCGTTACCGTTGCGTCGTTTGTAATATTCAACGCGGTAAGCTTTAACCAAAATCCTTATTTATATCCTACTTTTAATATCTTACTCGCTATAAAGTACGTGCTGAATGGACGTAGCGTACCTTTCCGTGATGCTTTCACGATATTGTTTCATTTTGAATTTATATCTATCGTGGCGGTTTATCTACGTCAACGATAGTTAGGCGTACCTCTTCTCCTGGAATTTTAAAATTTTCTCGTTAACAAGACCATTTCGCACAATCCTACCGTGGAAAATAATGGAAAATAGTGTAAGAAATAGTTGCATGTACGAATACAAATGGTATAAGAAATACTTTTATGCTCTCAGAAAGTACATACATTTGAAATCTCCGAAATAGTGTCTCATAAGATAAAAACTCTAGATGATTCTTCTATAGATAATGGGAAGAATGAAGATAGATTGGCTAGATAGTTGAATTTGACAATTATGTTAAACGCAAGTAGGAGAACCTTCGCTTTTTATTGTAAATTTATTTATTTAGTTTCTAAACGTTGCAATTTGGTCAGTGGACAAGGTGGAAACGGTATAGGTAGGTGGCAACAGTATGACATTTATCGTTCATGACTATTCTCCGGATTTAAAACGAATTATTGGTGTTTACTATCGGCAAGTGAGTCTTATCGGAAGACAATATGGTTAATTAATTTTTGCACTACAAAAGAAAAATTTGTTCCATAAAAGTGGACTAATTAATATAATCTTTCTTACAGCATGCTATGACGAAAGAGGAGGAAGCCAACTACCAACAGCTAGTCAACAAATGCAGATCCAAGTTTCCCATCGCAGATGGTAAGTACATACACATTTTCTATAGTTACATGTTAGTGGTTTGGAGCAAATCATGCCTTTTAATCCTCTGAAATTATGAATATCTTCATTTATAGATGTTTTGAGGGGACTTCATGCGACAGGATCACTCAGAGATGAAAACGACGAGGCAGCTTTGGTAAGAGTAATGATTTTTTCCGTGCACTAAAAACTATCCGCAGCTATCAAAATGCATGAATAAAAAATATCGAAAAACTTTTCAGTTAAGTAATGTTTCTTCAATCGGTCCTTTGTAGTTATGAATGCGACATATAGACAAATGTGGGATATGTCAATGGCAGGACCTTTCAGAGATAGTCATTAGTAATGATTGCTAATAATCGCATAAAAATAACCAAAATTATCATGAGTGCAAAAAGAGATAGCGATTAATTTAGTACAAAATTTAGTGATTTGTGACTGTGCTGAAGACATAATAGTGTAATTATTCGACAAGTATGAAGAAATAAAAGTGACAAATTTTACACGAGGTCGGCCTCGGTTCTGAAGTAGCTTTTGAGTAATGAAAATAAACTCTACTGTAACTCCTTAAACTAAATTCTCAGGCAAGATGATTCCACAAGATTAAATCACCGGAAGATTAACGAGTTTCATTCGAAAATTATTTCCTGAGGATACAATCGAATTTTTAGATTAAGCTCTAAATTTACTTTCCAATTTTGGCCGATGGAATTCCATTAGTTTTAATAATATTTTAAGATTAGCATTCGAGAGGATATTCCCGAACTCTCTCAACTGAACCAGATTTAACTGATGAAAATGTTCTTTTTTATAATTCCAGTGCTACGTGAACTGCGTGATGGAGGGGATGGAAATCGTGAGTATTTAATTACAATCAAAGGGTAATAATTTTTTAATATTATATCACACATACTTTTACACTTGAAATCATCTCAAGCAGATTGAGCGCCATAAATTTCCGTAAATTTATCTTCCATTCATTAAATTTACTTTTAAATTACCTTTTGTTCTAAAAAGTAGTAATTTAACAAAGATATTTTCTAGGGAATAGAAGTGAGCACAAAGTATTCATAATTACGGGATGCAATGCGTGTAATTGCATTCCTCAATACTTCGTTTCAACCGCGATTCTACTTATCCGCGCAATCTAAGCCGCTCGTTGAGGCGGATAATTGGAATTTGAAGGCTCTTGAATTTGCTGCGTCTACGCTCTCGGGACACTTTAAGTGAACTTCTCAAATCGATACAGTAAACATCGTGTTGGAACAAGAGTTTAATTAAAGCAGCTACTCCATGCAAGCTTCTCTTGACATTTAGTGTCAATATAATAAAAGCACGATTTCCTGAGATTTATTGCTCCTCCTACTCTGTAACAGTACTACGTGCTGTTCGCGATGTAGATTTAAAATACATTGCAGAAATTTTGACTTCGGAAAATCATTAGTAAATAAAATAGTAATGGTTAATTATGAAAAATCTGACAAATGCAATGTAAAATCAATCGAAATTGTCTCTATTATATTTCTCGAACTTTTGAGTATGATAACGATAGTATTAAATGAACGAATTTCCAATATATTATGACGATTATGAAGATAACGAGACAGTTATTACTTATTTTTACTTATCAAAAGAAAAAAGGAAGTGATAAAAAAATGACGCGAATTTCTTGCGGAAGTTTTACGAGTCGAGAGATGAACCCGAGATAGCAAAAAGAATGCCGTTCCATTGTATTTCGTGCCTTTTTGTTTCGAATTTCTATTCTCTGTTACCATTAGCGCATTAAATCATCTTATAAACAGACTCACAATTTAGTCTTATTGAAAAATTGACGGACTTGATGAATATCTGAGATCGAACTAAAGATACCTAGAGACCAGCTTACATGTTTTCTCATGGTTCAAATAGGATTTATGCATATCTCAAAACCGCTCATCTCTGGCGCTTTTACTAGTCTACTCACATGCTCATAATGACAAAAAACATAACAGAAGTTTCTTTTATATCCAAAATTCTGCGGGAGAGCGTTTTTGACCAGCTCATTCAAAATTTCAGCACAGTAATTTTGGGATGGAAACATTGCAGGGGATTGTAGCTGCAAGCATGCAACAGATCACATCGGAGTAGGTCACGTTTCGAAACAAAGGCGTTTCTTGTAATAAAAATATATTTCCTTGGAATACCTCGAGAATTGGGAAGTTCGCGTCAACGAGCATTTCATTGTCATGAAATACCGTTCCTTTTCATTCTCCGAAATAAATATTCTCCGCGACATCTACTCGTGTCTGAGTCTCAATGCCCGTTTGAATAAAACGTCTTAAAAAGGCGCCATGAAAACGCTTCACAGGTCAAGAACGGACAGTTCCAAAGTGAAGAGCAGAAGAAAGTGGCGGAGCGGGTGCTGGCCGGAGTCAAGAGGCAAGATGGATCGGCGTACAACATCGAGGCAGTCAAGAAGGACATCGAGGAGTGCTCCAAACTGAGTATGAACTCCATTCCTTTGCCACAAAAAACACAAATCCTTTCGCAGAAAAGGCGAAACAGAAGCTCTGCTCCATGTCAATCGATTGGGAAACAAACTTAAAGATGACTTCTTCACACTTTCAGTGCAGTGGTACATTTATACCTCGACTAACGAAGCTAATTATTTCCGGAATCACAACCATTAGCCGAAATCATAGTTAGCAATTTCCCGTTGGTATCTATATAAGTCCACAGATTCAGGAGTAACTTTGTGGTATTCTACGAGAGGAGTAATGAATGAATTAGAAATTTTCCTCACGTGGAAACTATAAGTAAATTCCTTTTTAATCTCAGATTTCGCTAATTAAGATACGTATGGGGAACTTATAGCGACAAATTGAATTATAATCAAATATTTCAAATGACAGTTTCAACATTTACATAGCCTCGTAATCAAAAATAAAATTACTATGATCAATCGTGACTTTGTTACCATGTTGAAAAGGAAAACAATTCGTAATTCCTTCAACAGATTTTTTATTTGACATGTTTCAGTTGAAGAAGTTGACAACTTCAGGTGAATAACTACTACTCACCTCTTCCCCTATCTATTTTTTTGTTCTTCTCCAATCGTTATCCTCACCAACATAAGTCCTTCTCCTCTCTTTTCCCTTCCCATCTCACATACACGTCATTCATTTCTGTACTTCTCACCTGATGGTATCAACACGTTGACGAAACATGTTAAATTAAAAATCTTCTGTAGGAGCTATGAAACGTTTTTTCAAGGTGACTGATGTAACTTAATATCCAGTGCTCTATGCGCAATGGAAATATAATTTGCATAATCGATCGATAATGTATCAAATCAGTTTTTAATCTCCATACACATTCTTTCTGCAGTTAACAAATCGAATGTTAAAAATTTGTCAAAAGCATATTTATAGTGATTAAAATTAAATCCTCAATTATGTACTCAGTAAAAATATCAAAATAGCGCCAAAATTCATGAAAATCATGCAAGATTAAAAATATTGCATATTTTATTCAATCAAAATACAATAACTATCTGACCGTATCGTCAATAATAAAGTAAAAGATTTAATCTGTGTTAGATTTTTATATGCCAAAAATCTTATGGCATGAAAGGTTGTTGATATTTAAACTAGACTAATTTGGAATTTCAAGGCATGAATGGTCAGTTAGAATCAGGTTGTGTGAACTATATATATTTTTACCTTTGCAGGAGGAAGATCTGTTTGCCAGACCAACTACAAAATAACACAATGCATTGAGAAAAAGAGGAGACAGGTTGGTATTACCTCTAACATAAGTTGATTTATGCTTACGGAAATACAAAATATTAAACTCATTTCATATGAGGTAAAAATGTCCGGAAATGGATGCAAAAATGGTCAAGAACCATACATTCGGGGCATGCGCGGGAAAAATGAACGTTCCAGTCAATTCATAATACAATCTGTATTAAAAAGAGAGAAAAAAATAAACTAAAATGGCACCCTCGATGTAACGCTCGATCACAGAAATCAATCATTGATCTATGCTAATTATTAAACGTTAGAAAAAATTCTCTCAGTGACGCTTCTTGGATTCTTCTTCTCCCTATACGGTGGTCTATATACTAACTCAAAAATTCTTATCTACATCCAAATTTAAATGTATAATCGCACAATTTCTCTTTTCACATATACGTGTATAAACCATGCATTCTGCTGTGAATGAACTTCTTCTAAATGATTTGAAGTACATACATTTAACGAAGAAAGGTTCTTAGGTAGTTAAAAATTAACTTCAAAAGTATGTACGAGTTTATAAACTGTTTTAATTCCTTTTCAGTCCTACTAGATGCAGAGCTGACTAAGTAGAGACATCTTGTAGAGGAGCAGTTACTTCGTAGTGCAATTTATTTATAAACAAATGCATCCAGTAAAATTCTGCGAGCCTCCATCATTGATTTGCTGGAGCAGTTTGTACTGCTAAGATATGGCTAAGCATATCTATAAAGAATGACAATAAATTTTACATTTACAACGATTAGCTGCTATTTTATTTTACTCTCCAGTGCCTCTTTCCTAGCTTTTTTACTAATAAAGACATAGATATTTACATGGAAGAAGAAACATGTCCATATAGATATCTACATGAAAAGAATGGGAAATGATAAAACAGGCAAAACTCGGAATCATTTGGGATGAAGAAAAAGGCGAACTTTCTCATTCCTCATATTCCTGTTATTTTACTTTTAAAAACTTCTTATGGAGCATCTAAACACTAGTGTAACGTGAAAGATCTAAGACAAAAATGATAATGAAATATTACTGCAGCGATGAAACTTTTTAATGCTCTGATAAATCAAATCAATTATTCTATTTAATTACAAAGTTCTGATTCGTTATGCATCAACCTTGCATGATTCAAATTTTCATTTCATAGGTTTCTCAGCTTTCCTGCAGTACATTATCCAGTCGTAGGATTGAGCCGGTTCGCACCGGTTTGTATATCTTAATATCTTGAATTTACTGAGCGGGATCCTAAATGCGTGAAATACCTTAGTATTGTAACAATATATAATGTAAGAGTTACTACAATTCCCTAGTTCCAACAAGAATATGATTTTAGTGTTCTATCAAGAAATAATTCATATCTAATAATCTAAAATGTTTTAGGTTAAACCCGAGTGTCAAATTATGGTTAAAACCGACGTTTCTTCCCCTCTGTCAGATTATTAGATTTATGACATGGACCAAAGAAGTGTTAAGCTATTCAAGAATTCATTCTTAATCATCATAAGTTTCGTAAATTAATTTATAAATAAGAATGATAAAGGAACATATAAATAAGGATTGAGCGCGTGGCTGTATACTTAATTATCAATTCAATTATAAAATACATTATGAAGAGTAAATCTAAAAGTATCCTGAGTACCAAAGAGTTGGCTTCTTGAAGTAATTACGGAAATTTTAGGAATAGTTTTTCTGAGATAGCGATGATCAAGCAGTATCACTCCAGTATACTAATTTCTCTGTAACAATTCGAAATTCTGAACACATATTTGGGACCCTATCGAAAATATATTCTGAAGGTGAAATTCTAAGATTAGAGGTCTAACCATAGATTTGAGTGATAGATCGGTAGGGGAAGGCGGGGAAGAACGGGGTACCATATTTTTAAATGAGATATCATGACTAATTGAATAAACACACACAATGATTATTTAAATAACTTTTATTTAGAGCATAAAATTGACAAAAAAGTCTTAGGAAAAGAAGAAATATATGTTAAAGAAATATATTGATAGAAATGTCTCCTTTCCCCATTTTGCCCCACCGTGGGGGCAGAATGGGGCATACCAATCGGAGACCAAAAAATTTATTTCTTTTACGTACAAAATTCCACACAGACTCATCATCATCACAGTCAAAACTAGTACACGACATATACCTATTTTTTTAACTCAATCAAGAGCACCAGCCCTCATTTGACCGAGATTATAATTCTTTACATTAAAATTATCATCGATTTCGCTTTCTGAATTTTCCTCGTCTTACTTTTCCACTGTTTGTTTAATTTGTATTTTACCTTTGCCTTTTCCCTTCTTTTGTTAATGTCATACTCCGCACCATCCATGATAACAATAAATAAACAAAACTAATAACAAACCAACAAAAAATCATAAAAAAGGCGAGGTAGAACGAAGTATCATGTCATTCATCCCAATCAGCTTCTGCCCCAGCATACAATGCAGCAAAAATTGAATGCAAAATTAATTTTAGTCAGTAAATTCATCATAATTTACCAAAAAATTGTAGAAGACTCCATGACGAATATATTTGATAAAAATCATTGTGATAAAATTTAACAATAAGAGGAATTGTCATAAGTTAGTATCTACTCGTATAAGTTTACATCATTTGAAGACATTCTACGGCGCACACTTAACTCGATAGAAGGCACAAAGTAAGACAAACAGACGACCCTTATAACAAAAAATTGCCTATAACAGAACATCGACATACGATTTGTATGATCTCCTCTCCGCTACATATTCGACAACAGCTCTGTCCCATCCCACCCCACCTTCCTTTACATAAATTGGCCTTAAAAATCGAATTGGTGCAAATGGAGATTGAAATTTGGATATATATAATAATGATACATGTTACCAAAAAATTCAAGATGTCAAATTAAATCATAAGAAAATTCTAAAATTATAAAAGATATTAATAACTCATCACGAACTTATGGGTATCGGAAACATGAGAAGCAGTGTTATTAAAAAATAACAGGTATGGTCTACCCTGTACTTTTGTTCACCTGAAATTAGAGTCGTCAATTATCATGAATTACAAATAAATTTATAAAATATTGAATTAATTGAAAAATTTTCTACCCTCATCTATTGTAAATGTTTAAATAAAAATGCTGACTATAAAAATTTGTGACGATAACATATTGTATATAAAATAATGGAAAGAATATCAGCGCATTTCTACGAATAATATCGAAGCAAAAAGCAACCACAAGATTAATTATTTAAGCCATTTTAACAAAATAACAATATCAATTTATAAATAATATACGAGTTAGTATTGGAGATAAATGGATTAATAAAAAAATGCTAAAACAATATTACGAAAAAATATATTGAAGCAAAGTGCATCAATAATGCAAGCGAAGGAAATGTTAAAATTGCATAGAATAATAAATTGCGAGCACAAGTAAAAAAAAATGAGCATTTTCTGTGAAATTAACACTGTTTGAATGAGAAATTATTATCACGATATTAAAAGATTTATGGAAACAAAAAATTTGATGACTAGTACAGTTCAAAAATTTAGGTCAAATGGCATTATAAATAGCAAATTAAAGAAAAAAATCATTACAGAATATCATTTTAATAGAAAAGTCTTGAATAAACGTAGAAAAATGGTTACTTTTTAAATAAAACTTGATTTTCTTCAACATATTAATGAACAGACAGATAAGTATATTCTAAATAATTATTGAAATTATGGTGTCCTTTCACTTGGAAGAAATATCTACAAAACAGCAATATTTTTTATAATCATTGACTGAGTACGAGAGAAACGTTAGTAAACAAGGAAAATTCCTTCCCGTCCAAAATAAATACGATTTTGAAATTTCAATATTAATGGATATTCATTAACTGTTTCACCAATATAGATTAGTTTTTGAAACATTTTCACTATGGATTTGAAACAGATTTTCCCTAATGAACAACGGATGTCCTCCGATTGGCAAATTTTAAGGTCCAAACTATAATCAGAGCAAAACATTCGCTTCGAAGGTCGATGAACAAACGTCGTATTTATTTGAATCACAGGAATTATGGGCGTTGACTTTGCGAACGTTTCCGCGAAAATTCGACGGAAAAAATTAGGAAAGGACAATTTGGAATCCACGGAAAAAATAGCTTTTATTTTTCATGAGCGAATGTTTTGTGAGCAGAGATAAAATCAGGAAATAACCGACGTGACATTGCGTTTTCTGGCTCTTTTGTGTCAAGGATTTGGATTCACTGTATATATATATTGGCAGACTTTGCCGTCCCTAAGTACTGAACGAACTGCGAGAGAAGTAAATTCGCTAAGATGAAGCACTTCCAGTTTATCACAGTTTTCTTGGCCGGCGTCATACTAGGGGTGAGTGATTACTCAATATTCTACTTGACTTACTTTGTATCTGCTGTATAGGAATAGTTGGATGAAATAGCGAAAATTTGTACGTATCTTTCATCGTTGCAAGTTTGGTCTTAAATTGCATACATTAAATTTAGCTATTATATTAAAATAGCATTAAAATTACATAGCATCAGTCAAACTTATTATTTGAAGATTATTATCTTCTACCCGAATATAAGATTATTATCAATTATATTTCTTGATTATTTTCGATTATTGGTCAAGAATATTATCGACTTGAAGACTCCTAACGTACGGGTCAATCAATGTACTTTACAATAAATGTATTTGCACAACACATTTAGGTAAATTTTGGTATTTAATAATTCCTCGTCATTTCTGTGAATTCCTTCTCTCTGTCAAATTTATTGTATTATTGGTATTCGTGTTTACATCTGTTTACAGTTATAGAATATCGTATTTTTCTCTCCTTTTACAAACTCTCTACTCTAATTCTCGAGAGATAGTCATACCATATGCTGAGATCTCTTCAGCTGAAATTTGTAAAAGGATATTTTAGATGTTGTAATCTATCTTTCAATCCTACATTATATATCTTAGTATAAGTTGAATTGTCAGGCTTAGTATCTTAAATACTTTGGCCGATGTAGAAATGTTTGAAATGCGAAAATACCGAAAGATACTTTTGACTAGAATTTTTTTGTTTTTGAAATCATGGATGTAATGTATTAAGGTTTTAGAACTGGTCTTATGAAAGAATTAAGCGAATATTTTAGCAATAGTTATGTTTTGAGCTGCCTGCGAATAGTTTTTAGACCCCTTGAGTAAATACTGGGCTTATATAGCAAACAATATTGTGGAAAATAGGGGAAAAAGTGAGGCATCTTCGCCGAATTAATTTTGCTATATTGTACGCTATAAAGGATGAATAATCATAATAATAAATTATAACTTCGTATCACTTTTTATCGAGGAATAGGCACTAGGAATTGCTAGATGATGATCGTAACGGTTGAAACTGGTTGCCATTAGTCAAATTTGTCTAAAATACATAGAGATTTCTTTTAGTGATTTTTCCGCTTTTTCTGTTAACGATTAAATGGAAATTCACCGAATCTAAAGTACGATCTGAAGTAGTCTTACATATTTCCAGATCCGCTCAGATGATGACTTCAGAACCGCGATGACATCTGCGGCAGCGACCTGCGAACCGAAGTTCAAACTGACCAAAGGTAAGGTGACTTGTTTAACGATGTGATCTTTATTATTTGCCATGAGTCTTATTCAAATCTTTTCTCAGAGGCGGTGAACACGATTTTAACCGAAAGAAGGTTGGTTGACGAGGCATCGGAGGAACAAAAGGTAATGCGAATCTCTTGTTGAAGAATTTGAGGAATGTGTGGTTTCCATACCAGCTAACGATGATTCTCTTACTTTGCAGTGCTTTGTGAAGTGTTTGGGGGATGAGCTGAGAGCGGTAAGTGAATTAAATTTCTTTTTGGGAAGGGAATAATAAATGCTGAGGTTGGTTAGCGTTAAAACAAATTTTTCGTGACGGCAACTGACTAAATAGGGTGTTGGGGTTTTAAATTAAAACTCTTTTTAATCGATTCGCGTACAAGAGCTAAAATAACACTGATTTCCATATTCAAAATTACACATAAATGTTTCGTGGATGAAATTAATTATTTAGATCTCCCATAACATTCCTCATTTACATGAAATTACAGGAAGGGTAATGAGGGAATTATCATACCGTTTGTTTCTTTATGAAATCAATGAATACTGAGGTATGTGTGTAGGTAAAAAATTCGTACTATATACTTCAACTTAGCTTGTATTAAACCCTTGGAAATGTAGTTCTTTAAATTAAATGTAAAAATAGCAAACTAGCAGAACCAAAAAGGTTATCCACTATGTCTTTCTTATAATTTCATGCATTTTAATTTTGTAATATTTCAATTTCTTTAGGTAAAATATATCTATAAGAACTGAAAATTGATATATGTATAAATTTTAAACAATAATAATAATATTTGTGGTTCTAAAACAATGGATAAGTAAGATCGCAGTTTTTACCGTCTTAAATTGTCGACACTGCCTCATCCTTTGCGATTCATGTTGTCATAGAGACTTTTCAAATTCATTCATCCTTCTCTCACTTAGATATCATTTACAATAGTTAAATACCTTATTTTTTACTTTATACTGATTTATCTGTTCGGCGAGTCCTAATATTCGACTATGAAAAGGCGGAAATTCGTATATCGTTACGGGTCTTTCATGCATAACAATCTTGTATCTTTGCTGTATTAAACCATGTTTACTTGGGTATTCGTTATAGTTTTAAATTTAATAATAATTGTTTGTTTTTCACAAAAGCGTAACATAAGCTTCCACCAATCTGGACCCGCGATGTAAACCGTTTTTCGTCATAATAAAACTTCGACGTTGTTTCCGATGAATTGAGAATAAATCATTCTTAACGATCATGAATTACAATTCAGTTAAATATTCATGTGAACTATTCCAACGTTTTGTTAAACATCATGATTATGTGAATGGAATAAAAATAATCTGTACTGTTATAATGGCTCATTGATTCTTTGTAAAATAAACCAAGTAGAAAATTTAGCTTGCCAAAACTGATTGTTTCAAATGCATGTATCTCTATACCTCATGTTTCTTATTTATTTTAATGCCGATTGAAACGTGATTTTCACAGAAAGGTTTAATCGGTGCAGAGGCAATGAATAAACGGACGAAGAAACCAGATGGAACCCCAATCACTGAAGAAGAGAAGAAAATGATCCAGCAGAAAATGACAGAGTGCGACAATATAGGTAAACAAACAATTGAATACAAATAATTAATATAATAATTATAGACAACTATACACTAGTGTTTCGTTTTAATTCTAAAGGCAATTTACACGAAATTCTTTATTTCCTTATTTCAAAATCTTTTCTTGATTAACCTCTATTTTTTCCAGAGTAAATGGATTAGCTGATAGCACTTTTTTGAAAGATGGAGATCTATGATTTCACTAGCGGTCGCAACTGACTTTCTCTCGGCTGTCAATCACTCTTTCCCTTAATTTTATCGAATAAAATTTTTTTAAACTGACGTCTAACAGAGTAAATAAACATTTATAACCTATTCAAGAGCTTTCATTAATGTTTTCACTAATTTTTACTTCCTAGCATTTCAATTGCATACGGTTGTTTATTTTCATGAATATTTTTTCCACTTTCATTGTAAATTTCTCCAGATCAGAAAATGCTTCATTATTCATTTTCTTACATGATCTGAATAAAGAAAATTCTTACTTTTACTTCGTATGTTCATCTATGATCGAGATTGAGGAAAACGGAAGTGGAAAATAGATTGCTCTTTCATCAAAAGACGAACGTAAAGCATTCCATTCTTAAGGATTTGATAGCTTATGATCGCTGACATCGAAGTTATGAAAAATACATGTGTCAAGATGATTATCATTATTGTGAGTTATGAGATGAAAATGTATATTTCCTCTTTCAGGTGGTCCAACAGAATGTTCGAAGGAGTATAACAGATGGAAATGCGTTAATGATGCAGCTGGAAAGGTAACCATTCTACATTTGTAGATATTCTGATGTTAAACGCATTATTCCTTTGCACACTATTTCATAAGTTCTTTTGGTTTCCGAAGGCGCAATTAATCGCTAAATTACTCCCTGAATAAGATGCGCCTTGATTTTGGACCCGAAATTCGAGAAAGAAATATCTTTAAGTATGCTAAAACGTAACCTAATGAGACAGTTGGGAAGCAACGAAAGAAAATAAAACAAGCGCAAAACCTTTTAACAAGAACCTCCGTTAAAATTGATACGCCATTAAGCCCCAATTACAAACACTTAGAGCCTGAAAAATTCTATTAAAGAAAACTACCACCATTTTTAAATTTCTAATTTCTCAGTAAAAAGTGAATCTTATGTATGGCAAAATGCGGGGATACCTTGAAACCACATTCTGTAAGCATCTTGCGTGGCTTGTTTTAATCTTTTTAGTAATCAAAATGTTTGAAGGAGAAGATTTAGTGTCTTCATGTTAGTATTATCAATTAAAATCAAAGAATATAGTAGAACATAATCTTCAAATCAATTATTTACGACTCTTAAGCTGTTGATATGCATATGCGGGGCATGTTTCATCTCCATGAGGATCTTTACGGGACATGTCTCATGTTCAGTAGGAATAATAAGATCATAAGGCTAAATAAAGTAATGCGGTGTAAAATAGGATGCATTCGGACCTTAACCTCTTAGTTTGATATAAAAAAGGATGAGTGTTATAAAAATTGTGGTTATAAAAATTGTGGTTATAAAAATTGTTACTTCAAGTAGCCATGCAATTCAAAACTTGATTTGCCAGTCTATACATCGAATATTTTGAATAATTCATATTTCATAAGGGTACGTTTAAGTCAGTGAATAGACTCTATGAAATTTCTCTATTAATGTATTCAATTGATCAAATAAAATATGATTCTGATGAGTGAGAAATTCATGACTTTTAATCTCCTCTCAGATGTGGAAAAACTAACTAATTGGAGGCATTTCCATTCAAGAAACGTCTCCAAATTGTAGAACTAAGGATGAATTGAGGAGACTTAGTGTAAGATAAAGACACTTCCTTTCATGATACATTCTTCAATAGGTAAGCGAGATATATAAAATACCTTTCTTATTTAGAAATGATTTAAATTATAATCTCATATAAAAATAATTGATGCAAACCGTCTCTTTATTCCAGGCCTACTAGCATAACCAGAACTACTTCAAAATTTAGGATCTACTTACTCTTGTATTCTTCTTTACTTTCCCAGGAAAATAAAACACAATTAATAAAAATTGTCAGAGTGATTATTTTATATGATGTATAACCCTATTCAATTGGCAGATTGACTTCAAATAAAGCTTTGTTAGGAAAATAAAATAAGAGAAATGGGAGTTTAAATAGTTATGAGAACTCATTCTTTTCGTTAACGATATGCAACAATAAAATGAAATGGGTCTTTCGACCGGTGTTTGTACCTCTGCCGCACGCCGATTGATGGATTTCAGGATATCGATGAAAATTCAGATGTAAATATTTGGTGCACCAACCTTATTCAATACAATCTCCGCACTAAGAATTTTTCATCATAGAAACACATAGTATAACAATCTGCCAAACGAAATACGAATCAATCTGCCAAACTACCCAACCAAACCCAACTTTACCTGAGTTCTCTATAAATGAAAATAAATAAATTTGTTAATTACTTCCCTTTAAATAAATTTTCGGTTTTACAGTACTCTTGGCAATTTTTTCTTTGTGAACACTGTTGCATCTTTCTCTATGATTTCCTCCCATATGAATCTTAGTATCATGATTTAAAACTTTTAATTATGTTGCCATTCTTAAGGATTCTTAGAAAGTTCCTTGTCCTTGAATATGAAAATTTTGATATTGAGTACAATCGCTTGAGAAAAAAGTTTTGGAACCGTTTCCAGATTGGCAGTGCATGTTGACTTCTTTCAACAAAAAGGAGTTATTCGTGGGAATCGAATGTACTTACTGAATCACATTTTCAGAACTTTTGAAAGTCTATTAGATGTGGCAAACAGTGCAGTGATAGCATTTTTGGAGATGATATGCAGTCAAACCCTGAAACCATATTATATGGAATAGAATATTTTCACTCCGAAAATTAAGTCTTTCTAAAATCTGGATATTTTGTATCCAAGGTTAGTGTCTGCCAATGTGAAATGAATGGAAAAGAAATTGTACTTTTTCACAGGTTTATTTGAACATGACCGGTTTCGAAGAGTGATCGTCATCTTCTATTGAAGATTATAAAAAGGTTAGCAACCCTTAGCAACCAATTTGTTTCCCCCTTTTTCTTCCTTAACCCTCTCCTTACTTCTCTGTACTGTTTCCCTTTTTCAACGCTAGTCGTCTTTTGTGTATATATTTGTTAACTTTTTTGGAACCTTCTTTCTTTTTTTGTAACCATCACCGGAAGATACATACATCTGAATGTCTATCATTCCCTTGGCAGTCTTTGCATCTGTATGTCTGTCATTCCCTTGGCAGGGAATGATAGTCATACAGATGCAAAGACTGTTAAACGGAAAAGAAAAACTTCATTTGGGGTAAACATAATTACCCACCGTCCACAGCATACATTCATAGTTTGGTTGGAAACTCTATCAAAGGCAATATAATCCAAAATAAAACAATTTCGCCGCTGTGAGTGCATCAAATGGTGGGGATTTAGAAGTTAAGGCAAGACACACAGCGTAGCTTCAATAACCGTTACATATAAACGTGTCCAATAGGATGGCGTAATAATCCCTGAGAGTAGACGTGCTTAGAGCAAGACAACGAAGTTTCTCGCATCTTCACATTGAGGCTTTCCGAATATATCGCGCAACCATCTTCAGACTGCTGAAACCCTAATTAAAGCCCTCTATTTCCATACGTGAAGCATCTAGAAGCGTCAAAATGTTGCAACAGAAGCCTTCGTATGGGATCCGAGTCCATTGGAAAGGCTACTTATAATTTAATTAAAAGAAATAGAAGCAGCAGACTGAACTTCCTTTGGATTCAATGTCAAATATAAAGCGTAAGTATCAGAAAGGTCATAAAACAGTAATGAGAAGCATTATTGACGCGAAATTGAGACGGAAAGTTCTTTTCTTCCATCTATTGTGTCATTGGTTATAATAATCAAACATAAATTGTGCATATGTAAGTAGAAATAGAGATAAAAATTTTAGAAGGAGTTAATGTGAAAAAACCAGCTGTATAAAAAAACCCACAGAAGAAAAAACTTACTAAGAAGGGGGACCTTAAAATTTACTTATCGTAAATAAACTGAGAGTGGAAAGTAAATGACGTAAAAGAAAACTGTGTGCATCGTGGAAATCTCAAAGCAGTACTATAACCAAGAATACATAAAATGAAATTAAAAACTGAACACAATGCAATAATTCACTTAGAAAGGGAAAATTACAATGACAAATATCACAAGCAAATTAGCATTGTATACACATTACCAAATAATCAAACAATCAATTAATTAAAAAACGTACAGAATCAACAAGCAAATCAACAGAATCAACGAAAAATCAAAGAGCAAATAGTGATCAAGGAGTAACATAAGAAAATAATTACAGAGATTTGTTAACAGATGTAAATGGTGATAGATTATTGCTGCAGAATTACAAAATGGAAAGAATACATAAAAGAAAAGAATTTCTCTCTTCTGAATGCAGTATAATAGCACTGTGATAAGTGCCTCGAAAGATGAGGTCATTTCGCACAAGAATCGAACCCGGGACCACTTTCACAGGACTCGAAGGCGCTCTCCGCATGGCCATCCGGGATCCTTTTTCTGAGCTGGAGGGAATATGGAATAAAAAAGCTGATTTTAAAACAGGATCAACCAACTAATATAAAATCATCGTCGATTTTACATCATTATAATCATCGTAATTCAGTAACTTCCTTAAATACGCTTAAAGTTGATCTTTTCTTAGAGGAGACGTTTATCACTTTTTTAGTTAAAAATTAGAAGAACTAATACAAGAAAAAAAATTTAACAGAAAGTCTTATTTTTGCCATATAATATTTTTCGTTCGAAATAGGTGCACTAACACTTTCATTACATGACTCGAATTTCTCGAAATCTAAAGAAGTTAAATGTGAAATTTTTACTATACTCTGGTAAAAAGGAAGTTACAATGTAATATGCTCCTAAGAATAAGACTAGTGACTCCATAGAATATTTTAAAAGATTGAAACATCATTAGGAGATAGAGCTGAGAGAATGCGATGTTTATGGCTGGGAAAACGTCATGGCATTACAAATTAATTGCTGTGAATCGTTATTAGGAATATCAAATGGTGACTTACAAAATCAGTAATTGCACGTTTAATTACCCCGAAATCGCTCGTAGAACTTGATGCTTTGAATGTCCCTTACTGCAAATACTGTATAATTTTAAACCGTAGAGTGTAACTACTGGAATGAATCACCCGGAACAGTCTTTTACAACAGCAAAGTTCCGATTATAAAATGTTTCAGACGCTATGTCAATGAATTCTCGCTTTAGGAGGCAAAGAGAAAACGTAGTTTGAACAAGCTATTCCCAAATGGGAGAGGACTCTAGTATTAGTAGATCCAATGGAAGCTTTCGAGAATAGGACCTGCCGTTCGACGAAAAGTTCTAAGGACATGTGGTCAGACGTAAAGGGATCACCTGAAGTGAAGGATGTAAAGCTAATGGACGTAGCTGAGTAATCCAATGTTTCCGAATGTCATTGATGTGATATTCCACTGGTTTGGACCAAAGTAACGAACCGTAAATTTTTCATTCCGGTTTTCGTTTCTCCTCAACAATTCAATCAAATTTCGAGTTCCGGTTTCGTTTCTTCAAACAATGTCGAACCGGTTGGAACTATTGCAATGTATTGTTGCAAGATATTGCAATATCCTTATGAAATTTTATTTAAATATATTTAGCTGTTTCTATTTACATTAAATTAGATTTTAGAATAAACTTAATTAATTTTTAAGACGTACTTACACACGTTTAATTAAAGTTCCTCTTTTTAAGGAAGCTATACGTGAACTGTTAGGAACCAAAAATCGGAACGGAACAAATAATTGCGGACTAGTTCAAACCATCTTCTTTTCGCTGCTATCATTCTAATACTATTTCATTCTAAAAGTGTGTTATTATCTCTAGCTTTTTCCATTCGCATTACATCACACTAAGTTTTAGAATCAAACATAATAGTTGTAACAAGGTGAAGAGTTAAGGTATCTTAACACATAAAGGCATAATTGAAATAATCCCAAGGAGAAACGGTCACGAAATATTTCTGACGAGCTGAAGTCTCCCTAATAGAATTGAGCAATATTCTGATCGGATAGCTGGAATAACCGCAGTGGCTAGAGAAGCCGACTGTCAGTTGGAAGACACGGATTCGAGTCCCAGTGCCAATATTTTTTCATTATCCGTTTCTCCTTAGGCCTATGCAAGTCGCTGTTACACATTTTTATTAAACCATCCTCCAACTACATTTAACTTAAGTATGTAGAGCTGTGAACCAAAGAACTGAATATTGGTTACTGTTCGGGTTCGAGAATTTCAGTATTTCGGTTGAAGTTCGTTTTCCATCCCGGCGAAAGTAACTTTTTTTGGTTTACGTTTTTGGTTTTCAGTTCTTTTTCAGTTTTTGGCTTGGTTTTGTTTTTCGGATCAGTTTCTGCTCGATGCCGTAGTTAGGACGAAGATCAGAAAGAAAGAACTACACGAGTAAGTTATCGATGTAGTTAGTAATAATTCCAAAAATGGTGAAGGAAACCTAATATTTAAATTAAAATCAACAAAAAGGGCTACTTTACCGACAGATCAAGGTCAGAAAACAGAGGCAAAGCAGCCAGCTGATACTTGGCTCTGAAATGATCGGAAAACACTCTTTATCGAAGGAACGACCAACGGAAGCAACGAAACAGAACGAATTAAATTTAGCACCGAAGCAATCACTTGCAAGCCAAATGCAGTCTAACAGAACAAATGAATGCGCGATTAGCATAAGACATTCAATTTCACGGTAGAGGAAATCCCATTTGTCATCGCGGAATTTGTCAATCGAATATTACTTCATTCGCAATTGCCTGGTGATTCTAGCTGATTGCGGAAGTGATTAAACTGTTACATAAGAGCAATTTCCTCCAAATACTCTTTCCGTGTCTCCTCTTGAATAATATTTTCCTTTTTAATGCTTGTTTTTTTTAAACTATCATCGATAACACAATTTTGAAATAAAGGAACCTTAAGCAATTCTAAAGGTACAAAAGCGTACTAAAGCGACAAGAGAAGACTTTAGAAGCGTACTTTTCTAAGATTTACTTGACCTTTTCTAACTTTTATTATATCTACAGAAAACATACCCAATTTAATACTAAGAATAAATAATATAGATTCTGGAATATTAAACCTTATAAAGAGTGACATTATTAAAAATGGAGTTAAATTAAATAGCCTCAGTCATATCTATGGCTAATTACATCGAGTAGCATTTTATGGTATAGCGTTAAAGAGAACATATATCTATAATGACATATAATTGCCCATACAAAATATTGGTGTATAGAATGGCGTCTTATAGAATATTTTTACATGTAGTAGCTTTATTGAAGGCAACGTTATACATTTGTCACCGTTTATATAGCTTTAATTCATTAATATGTATTAAGGATGCATGAGCATCGTGTATCCTAAATATTATCATTGAAGAGTAAAACTGTTCATGGATTAGTTAGCTTCATTCAGGGACGGGATCAGGCTAGAAGTAACCCTAAGCTGTATTTAGCTAAGAGGCATTTACTGTTTTAAATTACAACTGCAACTTTCATGAAAATTTTAGAATGAATACTCTTTTTTCAATATATGGGCTGGGAAAATATATTAACTTTAACATTTACTGAAAATTTAATAAAGAAAATTTTTGCAAAACACAGAAGTTACATTGTATAATCCCCTGATTCTGAGGCTTCAGGATCCAACATGCAATGTATTTTTCTTTTTCTCCAAAAGAAAAATCATGGATAAGTACATTTACAAAAGTTGAGTTTAAAAATATTGAAGTTTACGAATATCCAAATGATTATTTCATTCAAATTTAGTTAGCTGCTACACATTTCAATATATAAATGCTTGAAATAATATACCCCAGATAATATTAACCGAATTAGAAAGTTTTTGGCAAAAATTTTAAATGTTGAAAAAGAAAATTGCATGAATGAAGAAACATCTTTACTGTAATCCTACAAAGGCCGTAAGCTATCGCCTGTTCATCATAAATCCTGTTATGGTTACATCTCTCCAAGGTTTCTAACCCCTAGCCAATTCCTATATTCCTTTGCAATTCCTTAACATTAACCATTAACTGGTCTTTAGCATATTCAGTATTCTTGTTTCTTTCGTATTTTTTGTTACATCACCATGTTGCCTCGTTCATATTTATTTATTTCCATTTCAGGTACGATTCATTGTAATCGATCAAAATGACTGTTTTGAATGACATTGAATAAAAAGCACTCAATTTGTGATTCGTTGAGCATCATCAGCGGGTCTCTACGAAATCAAGAGAAATAGTTGATATCCGCTATTCAAGAAGTGCCTCATACGGGTGTTTCGTGACGGCGGATGAGCAAGTAAAATCTTAAATTAGGTGGAACGGTTTAAAAGCTGTGCTTTGTACGTCGGCTTCCTTTGTGTGTTCCGATGACGAAAGCCTTGTGGCGAAAGGGACATGTTGCGTTCACTCCTAGAAACACACACGTATATATACGCATACACGACTATGTGTAGAAAACAAAACAGTGTACACAGGCGAAGTGGATTTTTACACTAGTAAAGTCACTTTTACCATCGCTATGTTGAGTCGGGAGGTGCTACTGGTGCTAGCCGCATTCACCCTTTCTGCTATCACGGTATGTAATCCTACTTAGGGATTCATTTGCTTGATCTCATCGAAAATTGTGAAAATAATAATGATAAATGGGAGATCAGACAGTGAACAGTGCTTCAAATCTTCAAGAGTCTTTACAGAAAGAAATGAAGGACGGAAAGACAGCCGTAGTCGAAGTTTTGCTCTTCTTCTTATAGATAAGTGTTTTACACCTTAAAAACGATAAGGGATTTTATTTAGTTTCTCTGTTAGCTACAGCTGTAGATAACGTACCTAAAGAATCTGCAAAATATTCTTAATAGTATAGCAATGTAGTAATAGTTGCTTTTTCGTCATATTTTTAAAGAAATGTCTACTTTTTGGGCAAAGAGAGCGCCTTCCTTTACAATACCTAATTTTGGTCATTTTATACAACAGAGTGAAGCAATTTTAACAGTCAATTAGGGAAGAATAATATAAATAGTTTTCGGTCTATCGATTGAGGCGGAAGATTGGTGAGTTGCAGTGCATCTAGGGGCAGGAATAAACCGCGTCTTAAGCGGTACTTTTACTATACGTTTCGTGTGAAAGGGACCGGGACCAGGAGAAGACCGCGAATTAAGCGGGATAGCATCTTAAACGTTTCACTGTGTATTTTTAAAATCATATTATGGTTTATATCCGATTTAAAATGACAGATGGGCAAAGAAAGAATTTAAACTGTTATCATGAATAGTTAATGAAAGTGTCATGCGATTTCTAATAGAATGTTACGTAAGGTTATTGTGGTAAAAAATATTTAGGTACATTTGCAATGGAAAAAGTTGGAAAATGTGCCCACACATCAAGTTTAAAATGTTTCGACAGCATAATAGCCTGATGTGAAAGCGTATAAGCTATTGATCAAATAGAATTTAACGAAGATATTACTTTCAGGATGCTGCAGATTTGAATGAGGTAATGACAACAGGGATTTCGAACTGTCAACAGCGGTTTCCGATTCCTGCAGGTAAATCTCTCCAATTCAATTTGCAATATATGAAAATGTAAATGCGAATACATTTTCTTACGATGCCTCCGTAGAAGTATGCACTTATAATTATTCCTTTTTTCTACAGATCAGCTGCAATCGTTTATGCAAACCAAGATGCTGAAAGACGACTCTAATGAAGCCGCAACTGTAAGTTAATTGTTTCATTGGGACCAAAATTCATATTCTCATTATCAGAAATCAACGCTAATACACTCGTATTCTTTTACAGTGCTTCGTGCAGTGTGTACTGGAAGAACTCGGAATGGTGAGTCTATCACTCAGTCTTGCAGAGTATAAATGGTGTCGTTTCCTTTAAACGTAAAAAAATGTATAGTAATCAGTCAGATATTCTAAATTGTCGCTAGATTCACCCCGATACATGTCTACTTAGTATTTTTTTAATAATATTACAGTATTTCTTGAAATGTATATTATATATAAGATAGTTAATTATCATAATCAAAATGTCAGAGTAGTTAAGAAGATTTGCTAAGAAGCTTCATAATAAGAGGATAAGAAGTTTATTCGGGTTCATTAAAGCACTCTGTTTCATTAATAGATTTTTAAAAATTAATCCTAGAACCAACATGCTTCAGGATCCATTTCCCTTTACTCACTATCTCATTTCTGCGCATGTAACATGGCTTTTCTATGTATGTATTTTAAGAATACATAAGCTCGGATTCCACAGTGTTATGTACAACGGGAAAATCACACAAAATGTTTGTTTATTTTATCAAAATTCTAACAATTTGGAATTCAAAGCTATGATTCACAGCAAAAAATAAGAATTTCTATTCAATTTTCTTTCTTTTGGTACTCACCTCGATATCTTAGGATCATTACTTCTAATTTATCTCTGCAAGAGGTAAATGACTGCAATCGATTAAAATGAACTTTACGTTTATTTCTTATGAGAGAATTTTCGAGTCGTCGAGAGTCGAATCAAGGATACTATTGGTAGAAAATATCGATATTTGTTAGATCTTTGATCCTCTAATGAACCTTAAAATTTCATATTTCTATCTCGTCGGCAAGTGCGTGAAATTCATGTTCTTATTTTCTCCCATGTATTTCTTACGGGAGTTGCTGACATCGGATAGATAAATAAACACACATCAGTGATTTTATATCAGATTTATTTTATATTTTTTCTCACTCTGTTATCTTCATGTAAGAATATCACCCAAAGTTAGCTGGAAGAGAGGTTCCCTGTAACCTAATCTCGCCTAATAAAAATCAAATCAATAAGGTTAATAAATTAATCCACTAGTGAGGATTTTAATATAAAAACTAAATTCAACCAAAATCAACAGAAGCCTCCTTTTTACTCAAACTAACCCCTAATACAGTAAACATGCAAATCTAGAGAGCAAAAATCGAAAGTTAAAGGCATCTATTCCCAGAATCCATCACATCATTTCATCTTGGCAGTGATTTTAAAAATTTTTCATTATTTTCGGATTAACTTGTATGAATATAAGAGATAATTCTGGTTGGAAAGACCGAAAATTGCGTCTTCACAAAATTAGGTAAGCTTAGTTAAATCTGTAAATTCCTCATTTGGTTGTTTCCATTAGGTGAGCAACGGTGCGGTGGTCGTTGAGAACATGCAGAAGATAACTGAAGACTATTTCCGAGGAAAGAAGAAGCCGGATGGATCAATGGTGAACATAGATCTTCTGAAAAGAAACGTGGAAGAATGTGCTATGAGTGAGAGTAAGTAGGAATGAGCGAATAACAGTATTTGAATATTTCACCTCATTTTCGGTTTGCCAAATCAGAGAGAAGCTCATGCGATAGAAGAATAACATACAAACATATTCATTATATCACTCGTTCATTTGAATTGTAATGAAATCCAAAAGTAGTGTCATAGACATCTTCCACAAACGATAAACTATATTATCTAAACCAGTAATGTACAAAACAGATCCCGTGTTCAAAATCCGAAGAAAGGTTTGTTATATTGTTCAAAAAACATTATACACACATATACCTGAAGACAAGCGATACTATTAGATTATCATCAACTACATTTGAAATAATTACAATTCTCTATCTGATTGCAAATAAAAGTTTGTTTAGGACAATTTATCTTTTCAGGGGACTGATGGTAGTTGATGGGTCGAATCAATATAACAACTTATGTGAAATATGATTAAACAAAGATAAAAAGAAAGGGGAATATTATCTTTAATATACCTATCTTTAAAATAGTGTGTCATTTATGTCTTGATGGATTCAGATTCTGTGAAAAGCGATTTCCACAGAAAAGAGATGTTTAGAAAGAATACGAGGGTGGTCTGAAAAGTTTCCGACCCCAGATTTTTCGGAAATCTTCAGAAAACATGTCGAGAAATGGCGAAATGTCGGAAACTTTTCAGACCACTCATGTATTTCGGTTTCTGTTCCCATGTTTTATAAATGCAGAGTATTTTATAAAAATCATCAAGACCCATCTAATTTTTGAGTTTTGAGAAAATCTAGTTAAAAAGAATCCGAGAGTATACACATTAGAGATGGGGGAGTTTAAACCTTGAGCCAATTTCTGTAAAGGGTTTTTGACAATTTCATCGGTACCAATAACTACACTATTGATTTCAATCAAATAACAGTAAATTTTAAGTTTAATTCATATTCTCTTTTCAATGGGTATCAATCTCTTCGTCAAAAAAAACGCAAAACCCGATATTTAATCAGCATGATGAATGAAAATAACTAGGCCACACATTACAATAGGTGTTCCTGCATTTTATGTGGTTCCATTGAAAATGAAATGAATTATGAACGATGAATTTAATCTGAATATTTACGGATAAATAAAGAGCACCCATTTTGCTTCAATTTCAGCCGGAAATATCGCCTGTCAGAGAAACTATCGCATATGGAGATGCACTCAAGTTAAAGGAGCACCGGTAAGCAAAGAGAAAATTACATTTTTGACTCAACTGACATTTAGACTAGTGACAAGATTGTTACTTAATCCATCCATCTGAGAGATATGTGAAATTGTGTACTGCCGTTAAATTCGTAAAATCATCAGAAACTAGAGCATTTAAATAATAGCAATATAATAATTTACTAATAAATGTTCGCTATATAATTACAATAGCTATATATTTAATTTTATATCATATTCTTTGCTTTACATATTACTATTATTTATTATATATAATATACGGTATAGATTTCAGAGTATTAATCCGACTGAATTGGACTTTTACAGGAAATGATGGTAGCCTGAATGGTGTGAAATGCGGTGGACAGAGAAATATCACGTTGAGGACACATAGCACAAAATTAATTGTAAGCGGAGGTTATGATTTAAGTGTAATCCATAGAGATTTCTTGTGGATAAAATAAAGATGCAACTTAAAGAGAATTATGCTGTTCTTATTATTCCAAAAGGTTATAATTGGGTTTGACTCATCTGAGTATGAGGTAAATGGTAGACAGAAGAAAACAAAAATAATCCTCTCATTCAATCCCACAAACATGGGAATAGAACGTCAAATATTCATGTATTACTAACAAGTCTTGTAATTGCTTTAGTAACATAAAGAAAAAGACTCGGATTAGCTAGAGTGACTTTGTTTCTAGCCATAGGCGTAGCAGGTCAGTGCAGTGGTGAGTGTAGAGGAACGTTGTAAGGGAAGGCGATAAGAGTTGACCGATCCGGAGGCACGTGTGCAGGTTGTGCAGTCTTGCAAACTGACCCAAAAGACGGTGTTGTAGGCTGACAAAGAACGGGAGAGAGAGAGAGCGTTAGACAACAGAGACCTTACGACATAAATAAACCGTTTGAAGCGAAGAATCGAACCGGAACTTGCCGAAAACAGATACCGAAAACTGTCGTTTAGCTGGAGCGACCTCTCTGGCCGAAAATTTAAAATTTTTGTACCCAAATTGAAACCGGAATCCGATATCTATCCGTTCCGGTTATCGGTTCGGTAGAAAATCCAAGCTACTTAAGTTTAAACAGATTGAGTATGATAACTATAAGTAACAAAATTGCCTGAAATGAATGCTTTATGACACAGATTTTATATCTTTGTAATTATTTTCTTATGATCTCAAGTTAGATTAATAAATTAATTTTACCCATGGATATTAAAAAAGATAAACATCATGAAATGAATTTCGTAATAGCACAATATTACAATTGGATGGATCTAACTCAAGAAACCGGTTCGAAATCGGTATTTTATTCCGTCGTTATCATTACTTCAGAAGATATACCATGATACTGAAGAGTGAAATTTTAAGAGTGCTTTGCGTTGAACTTTAACTAATCTAATATTTTTATCAATATTCTTTAGACCGAAACCTGGGTGGCTGGCCCGAAGGTGGGTAAATACTAAAGATGCCAGCTTACAAGCGGGTACAAATAAGAAATTTATTGCCCAACAAAGAATTAATAGAATGTGACGACTACTTTAACTTAACCTCCTCAGTCAGAACTAAGGTTCGAAACAGTTCCAGCTCGAGTAGATTCTCCGAATGGAATTGTGAGAATGATTCCCGGGAAAAGAACCGGAATCCGAGAATTGGGCCTTCTGTGTCCCGGGATTGAGAATATTCAAGAAAAATTGCCCATGATGCTACGTTGCTTAGCACTTGTCCATTAAAATCTTAGAAAAATGCTGAAAATGGGTACCAAGCTCTCTCCGAATCATCTTCGTCTTCTGAAAGAAATTTTAAAAAAACACACAAATTTAATCAATGAATGGAAATGAATACTTCAATATCATAAAATTATTATACATTCGTACATAATTCTATAATTATTTATGGTGACATATATTCAGTGAAAGAATCAAAACTGTGTAAATGTATTCCATAGCTCTTAAATTTTGTATCAATGTCAAATATTCAATCAAAGATTAAGACCCGTAGCGACAGAGATTTACCAAATAAGAGCAAAAAGAAAAAGGTAGTGAACATAACTCACATGCTGAAATCAATCGCTGAACACGTAAGCTGTTTCCGAAATAATGCAAACGTCTGAGATGGCGGCGGAGTCTTACATCACGTGATGAACATCTAAGTATTAAAAATACACTTTAATTTTCTTATTGAGAAGGAAAACAAATTTTACACTTTCAAAAACGAGTTGTGTCTAGGAATTCTTTAGCCTTTTCTTGCAATAATTACAGCCAGGGTCGGCCATCTCCGAAAGGGGGCCGCGTGCTAATTTTTATGGGGCTCCTTTCTCCGATTCCTCGATCCATGGGAAAAGTAGCTGTAAATTAATAGAGCATTGTATTTAATAGAACAAAATTTCAGGTATACTGTTTACTCTCTATGAAATAAAAAAGACAAATCTTAAAAATGGACCTCAATGCGGTGGCCCGTATCCATGGAACACCTTTCTTGGCTCTGATTACAAAAGAATCATAATATTTAACATATGCTAAAATCCCTGACTGATGAAATTTTGTAGTCATAAACAGTGATCACTAAGACCTGAGAGTCCGAATACTACCAATTTAGTGTAAATTCCTAGTCCCTAAATTTGTGGAAAAATTGAAAGGAGATGGCAGTACATCTGTGTCACGCCATGGCGTAGAGGTATCGTTCAAAAGAGGAGAGTAAACTTAAATTCATAAAAACCAAGTATAATTTTTAAACTTAAAAATTAAGGAAATAGTGAGATAATTTTGAATTTATTATTACGTAATTTTTAAACTTCATTTGAAAATTTAAAGGGCCTTCACCTTTTTTGATAACTTTCTTCATTTAACATGTGATTATAATAAGTGATAATTTCATGAATATTTTATGTGATAATTATATAATAAAGTATATAGCTCATTTTGCTCTTTCACAAACAAAAAGAACAATAATTTACTGTCTTCCTTGGTAATCAGCTCTAACAACTAAGCGTTCAAAGAAATTCTCTCTCCATTCACCGATGAAATAATTAGAGGGAACTGTGCTCATGAATAACATGTGGATCAAAACGAAGTCTTTATTCCTTTTGAAGAAGCAAAAGGCTATAAATGCACGCCATTGGAATAGAAGATAAAAGGGAAAATTACTGATTTTATAGGATAGCATTTCAGAACAAAGGAGAGTCACTTAAAATGATAATCTAATTGTAACTTCACCTATCATCAAAAAATAATGAAGTCTAAGCTAAATAATAGAAGAGGCTTTTTCTCTTTTCCGTGATAGTTCCATTCCCTTTTCAGAATATTCAAAATTGCTCATCTAGTACTCAATCCTTTATAATGGATGAATCTATCTCAAAATAAAAATAACTTCGAGGAAATATTAAAGTTGGAATGAGAGATACTTTATCGACTGAATTAAGTTCTAATATACTAATTTTAACTCTCAAGTAAATGAAGTTAATTATAATCTGGCTTCGGATATTCAAAAAAGTAGTGAATTGCAGACATTTCGATAATTTCCTTCGATTTCGATTACTTCGATTATTCATCGACAAGTAATCGCCAGCCTGGTCACTACCTACCTCGTTTCAAGTTCTCAGGCTGGCAGTCGGTATTTCCTAGCTGATATAATCGACAGTCGAAACAGACAATTCATAATTATGGTAATTTAAATGTACTTCGAAAGGACGACGAAATGTTACTTGTAGAAGAGTGTAATTATAAAATTACTGATTTTTAAAAGATTAAGGCATGAATCTAATAATTTATAATGTTGTACTTTAGTTTGAATTGCGTTACCACGAAAGAAAATATTTCTAAAAATTTTCTTCTCCGTATATATTTCATGAATAAATGAATGAATGAAAAATTGACAAAAAATAATAAAATAATTCTTACTAAAATCCTTTGAGTTTTATTATTTTCATTAGGAATAAATGAAGTTATTGGGACATAGGTGGACGATGGGGAAAGTACACTGTTACTAAAAACTATAAATGTTGGCGGTCGATAAAAAATATTGGTGGCTACTACTGCTTACTACTTTGCTCCTGCTACTTGTGTAGATAAGGAGAATATTTTTAATTTTTCCTTTATTAAATAGCAGAGATAAATGAATCCGGAATAACCTCTTTTCTCATTCTTGTTCTTGGCTACGATAAAATGAAAAATACTGAGGTATGAATTATTCAAATTCTTATTCCTGAATACTACGGATTCAGTGAGTCTTTCATCTGATAAATTTAAAGACATGCATTCATTCCTTTCTCCAGAAATTCTGGTTTTCTTAGTCAGAGTTCCCAAACATCACTACTCTTATTCCTTCAATACGCACATTTTTTAGTTGCAGTTTTATTAATCACCCATTTCCCGCAGAAGTTAACTAACATACCGAAATTCATAGATTTACAATAGCAAGTTGTATTTACACGAGTATAAAACAAACCGAATGTAATAGACAATTCTCTTTCCTTGGACATAGATATGGGATTATGTTCAAATAGTAATATAAAATAAAATTTCATACACAGTCAAGGAAATTCAATTGAGTTTTTAAATAATATAATAACATAATACTCTTAAATTTTCTATTCAAATGTAAAAAATGATATATAATAAATATAAAATAATAAAAATATTGATATATTAACCATTAGTTATCAGGTATGGGAACAGTTAGCAGAGAAACAGAACAAAGTATATAATAATACATTCCCATTAAATTGGATTCACTAGATGACTTTATTCTTATACTCAATATTTTTTATCCGTATAAATTCGAAGAATTAGCATACGTTTGGAGACGAACTCTCTATTCTTTGAAATCCCAAAAGGGAAAAAATAGTCCTCTTAAATTCACTCGAATACGGTATTCTAAAATATAATGGAAGCCATGAAAAGGATGAGTCGGCTGAAAACTGCAAGTTCAATTTTATTTTCTCTTGAAGAGCAATGCCGACTCATTTGAGTGGCGCAAATGATTATATTCTTTTAATTCGCCGTAAAACGCGTTCATAACGATTTAGCCTTCACATGAGAATAAGTCGCGATCAAAGGGCTGAGCGAAGCGACAAGGACACAATGCGATTCATATATAAAAAGAGGAGGACATTTGGACACAATCGTAAAAGCGGTTCAGCGACGCTTCGAAACACAACTTCTTCGCCAAAATGTCTCTTTGGCCAACCTGCGGCTGTGTTTTCCTCATTTCTTTGCTGCTGACAGTCGTAAGTAATTTAATCGAGTGCATCGATCAGATGCGTTGATTTGATCAATCCATTACGATTTGCGGGAGTAATATTCAAGAAAAATAAGTAACCCGCATTCCTTTATTCTTTGTTCCTAATTTGTAAAAGTTATCATTTTCTCACGTAAAAAGGCTCAGAATGGTCTATTAACCCTTCAATTGAATTAATCTCTATTGTAAGTTGTCTCAGTAAGAACTCAACCGCGTTAGATCCATTTTGGCTCTTTCAATATTTTCTTTTCAAGTCTCAGATAATAGTTTGTGAGAGACTGAAATTCATTTAGTACTATCAATAGGTTTTGCTTCTATTTCACATATTCCTTATCACGTAGGTTTTTCTGCAGTGGAATCTATTTCCTAAGTACTTGCCTTGGGGTTTTTAATCCACGAAGTAGTATATCCTTCTTTTCTCATTTTTATTGCCTACTTTCCTGTATCATTCTTACTGAAGCTGAATTGCCGACAAGTTAAATGTGGTAAATGACTATCCTCAATATTCAATATCGATAAAGATATATCCTATTCTTTCCGTATAAATTAAAACTATTTAAGGGTACTTTTTCCACATGGAGTTCTATCATATTTCATCTCAAGAGATGCGAGATCATACAATGGCTGAATGACGAAATTCTTCTATAATATTTTTTGATCATTCCTGAAAACTGAGAGCAGCCTCAATTTTTTGAGCATGTTAGCTATATGAAAAAATAAGTAATAGGTTGAATTTTTTGGCACTCCTATATTTAATTCTGTCAAGCTGAGGATTTCATCCTGCTCCTCTAATATAAACTCTTACTTAGATAAGACTCGAACTCGAGGGCATAGTACTCCTAGAAAAGCCATAGATATCAATGTAAATGAAGAATGCCTGTGACTGGGACTCGAACCCTGATCTAGAGCCGGTTGAGCACTAAAATGTTATTTATTTTGAAACGCATTTTCATGGCAGGAGGGCAGACCAGATGGTACGGACGGCTTGACGAACGACGAGAAAACAAAGGAAAAAGCCTGCTTCGCCAAGTTTCCTTTGCCTGAAGGTACGTTTACTTTTACAATGCTATTCACATACCCAACGGGCGGATGCTAAGAATCTCTTCTTCTTTTGACAGCTTCTCGAAACAAGTTCCTGGACGAAGGATTCTTAATCAATGAGAGCGAAGAAAAAGAGCTGGTAAGAGAACAGACAAATGAAATCATCAACTTTTAATGTATGCTGAACGAATAGTTATTGAACTTTTTCGCGAATGTTATTTAAATTTTATCCTCTTCTTTGCAGTGCTACGCCAATTGTATTTTGATGGAAACGTTTCTGGTGAGTCCATTGCTTCAGCAGCGCTTATATATAGTAAATAAATATAGTAAATTCCATAGTGCAATATCCTTTGGAAGGATAATCGTAGGTCACACGTGGTCAGCGCATCGACTCCCACGCCGAAGTATTCGGACTTCTGAGAATGGATCTGCAAATCTTCATTCAGATACCTATACTCATCACGGAACTGAGTGATTCACGATAAATATTGGCCCCCACCGAGAATCGAACCCATGATCGCTTCCACCATTGCCTACTAGGCTATCCGGGGTCCCTGATAATACTTACTTAAAATTATTAAGATACAATTTATATTAAAATAATAATTAAATTATTAGCATTAGCATGTATTTAAGCTAATGAATTAAAGGCTGCATAAAGTTGAGCTTACCATTTAGTGTTATGGCTTGAAAACTTAGGCTTACGACATAGAAATAACCTTTCCATCCCCCAGGGCTTACCTTTTTCAATAATCTTTCCTAGAAATTCCTCTATAAGGGATCCCGGATAGCTAAATGGGTAGCGCGTTCACCTCTGATAAAAGCTGTTCAGAGTTCGATTCCCGATGGGGTCCCAAATGTGCAATATGACCTGTTCTGTGGAAGTAAACAACAAAATTTTCTTATTAACAAAATTTCTACTACGACTCAAATCCCCTCAATTTTGATCGAAAATAGAATTAAATTAAAACAATAAATATAAGGTGAGTGCAACTCAAGTACGTGCTGTAAACATTATGCGTGTACTTCATTAGTATATTAAGGATATGTAATGGCTCGAGCGTAATCAATATGAGTTTGCCTTACTTCATGGTACGCCATTTAATGTATGAAAGATGTACTTCGTTTATTCCACATTCTTTTAATTAACTGAGAGAATAAAGGCCGAAACTTTAGTTTACCAAAAATTTGTGGAAATGAAGTACATATTTCATTTATAACATGGAGTTCAACGACTTCGGTTATAATACCCGACCTTTGATTGGAAATTAATTAATCGATTACTTGATCGGAATTCCTTTTATTCTCAAATAGACTGAAAACGGAGTGATTCGACCAGACTTGATGGTATCTCAGCAAGCAGCAAATTCCACTGCCACCCCCGAAAGAGCAGCCAAAGTGGAAAAAGCTAAGACTGCCATCAAAACATGCATTACTCAAGGTAAGAATTCATAGGCTAAGATACCTTATAAGAATATCACTGCAATATTTACTGTATACACTAATTCACTGCATATTTAATCATCATATGGAATGCCAGAAATAATTAATTGACTTCAAAATATCCCGTTTTTCCCCTATTACAGCTGCGGATGCTACTGGTTGCAACAAGAACTACAAAATCTGGAGATGTTTCGATAAATTGGTAATAGAGGTGAACAACATTCAGGTTATTCCGCCTTTCAAAACTGAAAGAATTTTCTATATTTTCGTCCATTGTTATAGTATGGCTTTTTAAACCTTTGCTATTTGGGAAAATGATATAAAATAATGAAAGAACAACTTGTCTTCATTTACATCATTTACTTGAAATATAATACCAAATTCCAAATAAATTATAAATTAAATTAAGTTATTTAATTATCGACACTATTTTGATCTAAACCCATACCATAAAAGAGGAAACTGATTTTATTAATGCAATGCTTTAACATATCTTTACAGGATGATGATGATGATAGGAAGTGATATGCAGTGAAGAAAACCACGAACGCTGCAGTGAGAGGCTTTTTTTCCTTGACTTAATAACACATATATGCCAAGGCGTAGATACATTTAAAATCTGTTTGAATATTTATTGTGTATGCTGACTTTAGAATAAAATTTTAGTCTTAAAGACTTTATAAAAACGTACCATTCATTTCAAAAAGGCTCCCAGCCAAATAGTGAAGGGACATTCTCCAACCAAACCATAACACAGCCTTGTTAATAGCTTTCTTTAATCCTCCAAAACTTTCTTATTTTACATGTGTATCTCCTGTAATATAAGTCTATTCGAAAATAAAAGCAACACCATTCGGATTTCCAAGAGGTGGCGGCATTACAGAAGTCCACCATGAAGAAAAGGGCCAGTTGCATCTGTCGCAGTTTGAAGGGCGAAGATCGATTCCATTCAAAGTTACCTATTAAATCGAATAATATATTGAAATACAGTTATTATTTATCATTAAAATTCAAATTAAAACATAAATAAAAAATGAGAATGAATGATTAATAAAGGATGGGTAGGTGACTTAGATAGATGATTCAATGAATAAATGAACTATTTATAAAGGCCAGATTAGGCTGAAATTGACCCCTCTTCCATATTAAGTCATTTTTTGATACATATTTGAATTTAATGTTAAGATTAGAAGAAAAATATCCGTTTTCTAATTCCTGAAGTTTGATAATTAATTACAAATATATCTACACAAGTCTTAAGATTTATAGAAACTCAAAATATTAATCTATCCCTCTATCTATGTTGACTCATCATGGAGTGCTCACGTTAGTAAGAGCAGAAAATATATAAATGGAACAGATATACGAAAACTTTACGTTAAAAATATTTGACATAAAGTACATTGGGGAAAATAAGATATAAACTGTTATAAATAACATACAATCTTCCTAACTAAAGAAAAATTATTTGGCCTGATATTGAATGTTTTCAAAGAGCACTTCTTATCTATGTCATAATTATTTCCATACACAAAATAAACATAAATTAAATTAAGAAAATAAAAACAGAATAGAATATTTTTAAGCTAAAGATATCATATCAATCTAAAGCTAAGTAATTTCATTAATAAAAGGTACTTTTATATTTATGTTTGAAAAACTATGCAGGGTTTGTAGGTTATTTGGCAACTTATTCAGAATATTTCATTCAATAAAATCAGTTTTAATTTTTCTTTGATGAATAAATTTCAATTTATAGTACTTTGCATCATTCTCCATTAAAGTTATTTATTTTCATTATTGAAATTGAATTAAGTTATATTTTGTTGTTTAACTGTTGATTATATGGGAATCGAACTTGTTTGTCATGATTTGGTCCTCTAAAATGATTCGTCATTTACTTTCATAATGTCTTTCTCCTTCTAAGAGTTTTGCGAATTCTGAAGATTGCTAATTCAATAGGACGGCGTCGTTCGAATTATTCAGAGCTTATGCTCAGGGGATTCTAGAAGAGAGAGGCCAGAGAGTGTGTTATTAAAGTGATAAAGTTGAAAGTGGCGACTTATCCTGCAGGTCGTGCGCTTGTAATGAAATCCACGCACGAGCGATTTCGGAGACCTCACCGCGCATGCGCCAAGAAAAAAACCCGGCAAACGAAACAGGTTATCTGTGCTTGGAGTTGGAAGGAGGAGAGGATTTCTGGAGCAACTTTTCGCCCTGGTAACGTGGAATGAAAGGATTTGAAGGAGTTTGTGCGTGTGGAAGTTTGAATTTAGTTGCGACGAAGAATACGGGAGGCCCATTTTCTGTTTTGTTATCTAAGGGAAGCAGAGCAAAAACCTGCCCGGCACTTAAACTTTCTAAGGCGGTTTAACATTTTACGAATACCGGATTCAATCTTCAAGTAGACTAGCTCTATTAAAGAAAAGCAGCGACGAGTGCCTTAGAGGCAAAAAGCGGAATGATATCTTTTCTACCGCAAAACGAGTTATTTCACTAAACCTTAGAAGCACCATTAGTAACATCTTGAGCTTATTCGCAAGAAACATTAGTGTAATTTTGCATTCATATGAATGGTACATACTTCGGCGCGTAGGAATACAAAGATATTGCAATATGTATGTTTTATTCTTTACAGTTAACATCCTGAGGGCTACTTGAATTAAAATTACTTCCACAATTAGCTTCAGAAAGCTTCGAGGAGGAAATGAGGTTTCCCAGATAATATGAGGAGCAGTTTGTCCCTGCTTTCTTCACTAAGTAAGAATGCTTACAGTAGTCTACATAAGCGCTGCACAATTTCCTCATGAATAGACTTAGAATTATTTCTGCTTAGGTCCATCCGCTTTTTCATCATTGTTCCGGTCAATTTCTCTGCTGTTCCGGTTTGACAGAAAAACTTCAAGAATGAATATAATGTATGTTACGAATATGCCATCGTTGTAAATAATTTTAACACAACTATTTACAAAGTATTGACACTACACACCCTAAGATTGTCTTACAAGTACGTGAAATTAATTCAAACAAACTAAAACTTAGTTAAACGACTTCTTCTTTTATCTAAAGATAAAAATATCAGTTTTATTGCTCTCCGCAAAACCAATCTATCTTTCCTTTTTCTTGTATACTATATTTTATAAATAACACCAACACTATGAGATGAAATTAGGATCCCTACGATGATTTGAGAAGCTCGAACATCCTTTTGGCTTCTATTTTAGCAACATTCTCATATAATTTACTAAATTATCAAAACATATATTAACTAATAAGTTATTGCCTTATCTTTGTGAGTTTTATAAAAAGTAAAGCAATAATAACCTGTAAAATCAAGTAAACTGAGAACGACTAGTTTTTAATTCCGAGTAAGTTAGAAACAGCGTGGACTAATGAAATTCAAGGATAACCAAACACAAATTCTCACCTATCTCTAGCCTCTTTCTCTTCTATAAGTTTATAAGAACGAAATGGAAAATGATAATAAATAAAATTTAAGGAAATACCGCTTTCATTAATACTGAATATATCTCCGAAAAATACCTCTTATCATGCTCTAAGTGAAGACGAGCTGCAAATGTCTAATTATTATATAGCAATTCATGTGCGTTATGCAACAACGTCAGTTGCAGGATTGCAAAAATATGGTAGGTTACACAAAATTGAAGTAAATAGTGATATTAAAGGGAAATATGACTTCGAATTGAAAAATAACAACTGAAAAATGGAGCTCTTTAGAAGAGCGGAAAGTAAATTGATTCATCGACGTTTTGTTGATTTTTCGGTGATGCTCGCTGTGTTTTCAATGAATCAACAGGAACGAGTGAACGTATTTATTCAATTATGACCTATAAAATATCTATTGGTGAGTGTAAGGGATCGTAAAATATAGCTAGTGAATCCTTTATCTACAAATTTCTATGAAGATTCAAATTTACCTTTTCTAAAACTACACGATTTTTCCTTGCGTTTGCCTAGCTTATTTTACGTAAAATCGGCTGAGTAGCGTTTGTGGTCTTACAGCAGTATTTGCTGGAGTTCAAATCTCGGCATCGAAACCAGGGACTGGAAAATCAGGGAATTTTCAGGGTATTCTAAGAATCACTCGTGCGCATTCCAATAGCCTAACTATCATCTTCAGAGGTAGAAGAATACTAAGGAGAAAAAACTTTAGGGTGTGGTTTTTACATTGAAACGCACGTATTTCCTACTTACCGGAATTCAGTCGAGTATTACATATAGAAACGAAGCCTGTAAGGGGTCAAGGTCGCTATTTATGAGTTCTGATTTATGAAAATGCTTTCATAGTCTAGTTAGGAGTTATTCTGCACATTTTTTAATTATAAGTTATCTAAATTGAATATCAAAAACTAAGACAACCTAATAAATCACGAAGATGAAGCTGTTTAATTCACTGAAAGTTGAATTTCCCAATTAATTATTCACAAAAATGAAGAATTTAAAGGTAAGAGGGCTGAAAAATATAAATTTTACAACGCTCTACCTAAAAACCCAAAAATACGATATCCTACAGCGAGTTCCCTACCCTTTCCTGAAGTTCAACTCCACCCAGTGAAACCCAGACTCAAAACCACTGAACGTACAGGAAATGAAAGAGATGATACAAACAAAGCTTCGGAGGAAGACCGAATCACCACAGAACTAAGGAATAACGCAGGAAAAATATCATAAGAGAGGAAATGAGAAATCTGGCAAACCAAAAATTCCCCAAAGATTTGAAGGTAACAATTATGAATCCACTACCCTTCTAAAATAAGAATAGGATTACGATAAGAGGAACCCTATCGATCTTTAACTGCGTACTTGAAAAATCACAAGAGAATGGAGAAAACGAGCACATCAACGAGGGTCTTAGTTCAACGTATAGCTAGATAAACTAGTGCAAGGATGGGGAATCTTTTTCCATCAGAAGACCCCATTTTCCAGTCGGCAGTATAAGATAGGCCACATGTGAAACTGTTGGGCAGCTATTGAGTATATGTTGACTACATCCAGAAAGTTTAACATCGGAATTGTGCATGAAAGATGTCATCCGCTGAATGGGTTTAAAAAAAAACGAGAGTATTATTAATTTATTTCGCTGATCAGCAAAACTGGGAAAGGCAGACGGCATTAGCATGACTGCGAAACAAAATTATTTAAATACGGGAATTTTTCAAAGAAAGGAACTAAAAAGTTTATCAAAAAAAATATCAACAGGGTACATTTGGTATGAAGGTCGCAGGCTTTCCACCTTCTCTTTTTTTTAAGTTTTTTTCAGATAAAATGGCATTAACTACCAAAGACAACCCAGACGAAGAAAGTATTACAATATAGCTACTAGCTATAGCAATATAGTCTACTAGCTAATATTATAGCTATTAGACTGTAAATTTCATTCGAGAAACAAATTTGAAGAAAGATATTAAAGCAGCATCAAACGAACTCAAAATCGACAATAACAGGATCTTCCACACGAAAGAATTCAAATAACTATTCAAATGGATAAGAGAAAATTCCAACGAATCAAATTCCATTTAATCGAAACTCCAGTAAATAGCAAATGGATTTTAGTTAGAAAAAAGTTTATAGGATAAATAGCAAAAACGTTCCTCTCGTTGAACTGTAAAACCCGAAACTATACACGGGTAATTTACCCATATACACGGGTAAACTAGAGGAACTAACCGAAGCTCTCAATCTCAAACAGGAAACACAATCACATAAACTTGAAATGAACTATGCAAATTTCTGAAAAGAATATCCTGTGAAGCAAGGATGAAGTACATCATCCAAAAATCAAATTCATAAATCTACAAACACAATAAAAAATTAAAAAATAATATGCAGCCCGCATGCAAGGAATTCAATTAATAGGAATCATGGAAGAAATCGAGGCGTATGCTAATAAACATTTCACAAATTGCTAAAAACAAAACAAAAAAACAATTTGTCATAAAAAATCCGACTAAGATTCTTGAAGTGTTAAGAGCACTAAATCTTTGGAACTTCGGGACTTCTTAGAAAAATCACATCGTGTCCTAAGAACTTAGCGATATACAAGCAAGTGACGGTCAACTGGTGAGAGGTATTCCAACTAAGCTATGAGAAAAACAAGGAAAATCGGTAACTTCTAGGGTAATTACCGAGAAAAAAATTGCCGTAATTCTTTTAAATAGAAAAGTCAGATTAAAGTGTTTATGCTGCCGTGCATGTAGTTAAATCGAACCTTTTTATCTATCTGGTAACGATGAAATTGCAAATAAATGCAATGAATATGTGAAATAAAATTTTGGTCGTACTATTTTTTAATTAGTCGAACGATTTTGGAAATCGAGATGAAAATCATTAAATAGATGGAGTATGGAGATTAATTAACGAAAGAATGTATTAGAATGTACGAGTATATATACACATAAATAATACAAAAAATGTTCTAATTTCATCATTTGCACATTAATGATCTGTTAAACTAACAGTGTAATAGTCTACATAAGATTTCTCGATTACTGATTAATCTAATGACAGTCGGTTTCCCTTTATTTTTACGATGCACATCTTTCATTAATCCCCATTAATATCATATCTAAAGGGCAAATTGGATTATAATAAAAGTAAAATTATCTACCAAAACGCAATCTAAGTTATACATATAAATAAATCTCCGTGTTATCCATCAGTTTTTAATGATTAGTTGACTAATGACCAAGTTCTAAAAGAAGGACTGTATGAGCACTACAGGGAAGTTCCGTTAAATATTAGAACAAAATATTTTATTATGCGTTTTGTTAGTGTAGATGAAAAGTATATTATAGAGGTGAAATTAGGATAAATATGTGAAAAAAGGAAGAGAGATAAACCTTAGTGAATGCGGGGAATGAAATTCTGAAAAGAATAAATACACATATTTACATATAGAACGATCGGCAATGTTTGAAGAGGCGTATAAATTTGAGATAAGATTAATAAAATGGCTCTAAAGATTGGAATGTTATGGGTAAACAAGGAAAACGGCGTGTTTATTCCGGAACAGAGTGAGTGATACGAGAATTTGAGCGTAATTTTTTCCTTACGGTTTCCTTCCATTTTTCCTTCCTCGCCACCATCGACAACCTTTTAGCCAAAACTCCCAATCCCCAGCACCCTTTTATTCCCTTAGCATCTTAGGGCATTATTTGTGAGGGAGTTTTCATTATCTCTCCCCAATGCACTCCCTGCAGATCCAATCACAGCACCAATTCCCTCTTCCATTTATTCTCCGGCGTCGCCTTGGAAACCGCCTCCCAAGCACCTTCTTCCTCTCGCCGCTTCTTTTATTAATCCCTTCTCAAAAGAAGAACCATTGAAATGAACATCCGGAAGGGAGGGCATTGATTTACGAAACTCGCCTTTGATATACACGGAGCTAAATGTTAAAAGTGTCATTTTTACGTTGTTTAATGTGCACAGAACTTAAATATTTCAAAAAGCGAAAAGAGAGGTTTTTCTTAATCTTCTAGGGTTTAAGCTTCTTCGAGGGGAGGCAGTGGTCATTTCTTCAGTTCAAGAATAATTGAGAGTCCTCCTAAAGCGATGGGTAATAAAGTAATATTAACGTTTCTCTTTGGAACTATCCGTAAAGCTTATGTTTGGCTGTGAATGGCTGTGCTCTAAAATAATTTATGTTACATTTAGTATCTACTATTTGACTTGTATTTACTGGTCATGTGTATCTACTGTTTACTATAATAAACTTGCACTAAATATTTACTGTAGATGTGGCTATGTATTCGTAGTATGTAACATTAGAGTATTAACTATCCTTATGCAATCGACATTTACCAGCCGAAAAACCCAGCAATGGCCTGGCTGGGGTGATAGGCTGTGAGGCAATTTGGAAAGATATACTACTTAACTGAGAGTGGTAGGATTCAGCACCGACTCAAGCCACTCGGAAGAATTTTGGGTCGGTACCACGTACCTATGACCTCCTTGAGGGGTTAAGAACTCAATTTAATGCTCCGTTATTTCTTCAAAAGTTATTGTTCTATAGGGTTTTTCAAAACTTTTGTCTGCAAATCTCATTAATGTAGATGCTTGAATGTAAGAGATAATAATATTTGCAATCAGTAACTTTTTATTTTTGGGTTTTGAAGACTTCAACCGCACTATAGAGATAAATATACTTAACATAATGATGCATAATTGAATTAAAGGTAGGTTTTTCAACAACTAATTGGCAGATCTTATTGGTTCATCTCCTCTCAAGTTTAAGTGGAGAAAGCCTTAAGCTTATGTTTTAGCTAAAATGTATTGAATATTTCAATACACCATTAAATATTACAGCAATATTAGATTTCTAATATCCTCACAAAAACCAACCGAAGAGAAATTTTAGGATACAGGGCATGAACAAACATTAATTTATTTAGTACTTTATAAACTACTAAGTATAATTGAAGTGAATAAGGTTAGGTTAGCTCGTTTTGATTGACAAATTTTCCATTGCATAAACGTTGCAATGTCCTTGTTTTTAACACTGGAAGTGAATTAATTTTGTAGCTATTGTTAAGTATGCTATGAAAGTTCATAGTCCTTAAATTTTCAATTTCAAAGGAAAAAGAATAGCTCATTCAACTGTACTTAACTGTAATTACGAGTAAAATGTGATCTCATCTTGCAACACAAAGAAATAGTTCATGAATATCAAATTTGCGTTGATAGTCAGGGCGTGAAATTAATGTTTCAAAAGAATTCGTTATTGAATCGTGGTTATCATTTATTAAAATCCCAACACAACCTCTCTTTCAATTTACAATCGCCGCGCGGTAATTACAAAAAAGGACGCAATGGCTTAAGCGGCTATGGCAGAAAGCGCAGTGACTATAACAGCTTATCATTTTATTATTATTTTATAATTTCATTGCATTACGACAGAGGAAATGCCTTTGGCGGCCCAATTCCCTTAATCTCCTCTCATCGCTCGAACCTCCCGCTCATACTGAGGACCGTAAAAAGATTTTTATAATTGTAAACAATGCTCTATTTAAAGCAATTTTAATATATAAAGGACAAATGTGATAAGAAATACAGGAGGTTCATTGCAATTTAACTCATTAAATACGGAAGAATTAAAAATACGCAAATGGAATTGCCTCCTCTTCAAAAGGACTTACATCATTTTACCATTAATTCTGTACGAGCACAAAATCATTTATTCTTAATAGTGAATATAAAAAGCTCGGCTTTAACGCTAGCTTACGTCGTCAGGGGAGTGGCTTGTTTAGAATCACAAAATTTCACATATATTTAGTTTATTTTTATCATAACGATTACAATATCCAATCAAAAATGATTAAAGGAAAATTCTTCATTGAATTCCGTATTTTTGATACTTGCCTCGATCTCAACGGAACATTATTTGCCAAAAAAGTAAAAACCAAACAGAGATAAAATAAAATTCCATGCCTTTCTTAAGGAAACACTTAGACGAGTCTGTGGTCGAACCACGGACAGTTAGGTAAATAAATGGTAAACTGTAATTATATACGGGTGAGAAAGAGATTTAATGATTTAATAAATTTTGTAACTACGAAATTAATATTATTTAAATAATCGAGCGTTGCATGAAAAAGTTATTCATAAATTTGACGAAAAACGTGACGATTATGTGCTCATATCTCTATGTCACAATGAAGATCTACAATAGAATATCATCAAAGGTAGCCTTTTCGAAGACGATTCTCTGCCATAAAAATTCGCACGAGATAATTTTCCAGTCTCATTTCTACCTTTTCATTTTGGTCATTTGAGTCGACGTCTCATTCAAACCGTTTCTACTGCGCATCTATGCTTCGGAAATTCGTCGCTCAAAAAATACGACTCCTACGCGAGCGAATTTTGCTTTCTTTGGAAAAAAACATCCGACAAAATGCCTTTCCGTTCAATTCCTTAGAGAGGAAACAGAGTGAGAGAGATGGAAGTTGAGAAGAAACTTGTGCTGCGTTTGTGCTCAATGCTACACTCTGCAAGCGAACTTCGTCCCATATTGACCTGGCCGTTGCGTCTGACACTCATTAACATGAGCATCACCCTTATCTTAATTGCTCTCTACCGCTATTCTAGTTGCGTAATTGTTTACGCTACACCATGGCTTGTAGTCCCCTTATCTGGAATGCCCCGTTGTTTTTTTATGTCGGCCACTTCAGTGAAATATTCATTTACACCCACGAGGGAAGCCTTATCCGCACTCACTGATAAAATTGCGTGCTGCGAATTAAAAAAATCTTCAAAGGTGGAATAGAGCGCTAGATTGCTAACTAAGGTCCTGGGTTCGTCTCCCGTCATCCGTTGTTTACCGTCAAGGATATGGAGTGTGTTCAACTTACAAATACAATAAATCACATAGTCTAAATTAATTTTTTGAGGGCAATTTTGGCATTGAGGTGAAGTAAAAGTTGTGTTTGTCTCTTCTTTATTGAAATGACAGTAAACAGAGCTACTTCGGAACCCTCAAGATTTTCAAATGTATTTCATAATTTCAATTACTTTTATAAATTAATAATATCACATAACAAAGAATTGGAGTTGAAAGTTGGAGGAAAATGCATTTCCACTATCCTTCATCGAAAAATAAGAGAAATAATTCATTATATCAAGGAATAGTAACAGGAACCCTCCAATATAATCAAAATATTTAATCCTACGTAAGCATATTAATGTGAACAATACCAAAATTTATGAAATATCTCTGAATCTACATTATTCAGAGCATTATTGTCGTCCTGATAGTGTTTATTAATCTTATTTCTGTATCTTCAAAAGAGAAAGCAAATAATTTTAGATAACATCTATAAGGAATAAATGTGAAGTTAGTTTTAGATTTGCAGCAGACCTTTCTACTTTTGAAAATCTAAATTATAATTAATGGTCGTACGAAATAAAGTGGATACAATAAGAAGGTTAATACAGATCCTCATTTCATCACCGAAAATTTCTTGCAATCCGAATAGCGAAGAATCTGACAAATACGTCCATTTTTCGTAAAATTTGGAAGAAAATTTAGCAAATTTTTACATTACTAACAATAAATCATGAGTGCTATAATAGTTATTCCAACACTTTTCACGTTCTTAAGTTTATTAACAATGGTTTTAGAATCAGTAGAAAAGATTACGGTCTCCTCAGTAAATGTCGAGAAAAGGAAAGCATATTGTATGTATTGCGAAATGATTGTTATACTCTCAGCCGTCGAATAAACGAAGAGAGATGAAAATACCTTTTCATTTACGCAGTACAATGAATTAAAGAAAACACTCTAGCGCTGTAGAAAATGAAAAATAAGGTGTAATCTTACAAAAAGTACTAATTTTAGTTAATAATAATTATTAATTCAAGAGCTAATGATAATTAACTCTTAGATTCAAAACCATATCTTTTTAAAGATCAAAGGTTGTAGGTGTACTATATAGTATACGCACAACCTACAAAGCTGCAGTATATAATTTTAAGGAATATGATTAAGAAGTAATTGGAGTGAGTGAAATATGGCGCTAGAGGAATGTAAAGTTGAACAATTTCATCCACTGCTTGGGTCATCACTTTTCCTCGTTCCTTCATGAAAACTACAGAGAAAAGGCGAACTTTTATCAACGACATTTATTTATTTAAAAATGACCACGCTTTCGACTTTCCTGTCATCATCGAGATAAAAGTTCTTCTTTTCCTTGTTCTTCGTTATATAATTTTTATAGGATGATCCGTTTAATTTGCATGAAATTCGAAGTAAGCTAGGAAATAAATCAGAAAAAGAGAGTAGTAATTAGAGATGTAGAAGAGAATTAAGGCTGTTATTAAGGCACGAAAGATAAGATTTTTGATGAAAGAAAAGGAAGAAGGATTAAAGAAATTTTAATACTAGTGGAAGACAATGATAATGGATAGACATTAAAGATAGCAAATGACTGAGTATGATAAAATAGAACTTATGAACTCATGATATAATTTTCTACCTCATTGATGATTTAAGAGCTCAGGCTGGGATTAATAATAATCGTGAATAAGTGCTGAATTTTTACCACCGCAATATCCTTCCGAGACGTCGATATGATCACTTATTGATATATTTATGATATAGTTTCGTTTTTTATAGGAAGCTATTGGTGTTATATGATTGAAATGTTGTTCATTTCATAATAGAAAGTCGGAAATATTACCGCTTGCAAAGCTTATTCACCTGATGCTGTTGTTTCTGCTGCAGTATATTGTTAATCAGGAAAGCTACAATGAAGGGTATCTTATAATTAAATATAAGTAGACACCATTCTCTAGGTAGGTGTAGGTATTCACCTGTAGACTTCTAGAGGATTTTTACAGCGAGCAAAGCGGCTTACCACAAAGGAAATGTCGCTATGATGATGACATGGGAAGCTAGTTTAAGCTATAAAAAATGACTGAATGCATTCAAGGACCTTCCCTAAGGTTTAGCTCTACATTTATCACACATGCCCGAGTCTGCTCGTCCCAACTTCTGCTCTAAATAAATAAGGGATCTAAAATTTCATGAAAATGTTAATTACCTTGGCGACTCTAGATGCTGAGGGTTACACATCTGAGGTTGAAGGATACAAGAGAAATTGGACAGGTAATTCTGTGATTTCGCAAGGGAATCAGGTTTGCAAGAACTCATCGCGGAAGTCAAATGTTTCACTTCAACTTTAACCGACGATACGCCTGTCAAATTTGTTCCATTTTAGCGAAAAAATCACCTCGAAAAAATTGAGCTTCCTGGCGCTTATTCTTACGAATTTAACAGATATTTCCCGAGGAATTTTCATCTTTTCGTAGAACATTTATTTCCCTCTCCGTCGACCTTAAGCCCTGATTTGCATGAGAATAATTTGGGGAGAGAGCGAAGGCAAAACATACTGATTTGAATTTCAAACAACTTTCGGTTTCCACACCCTCTGACGGTCACTCATGAATAAATATCCTACGTCATCATTCGATTTCCTGCGAATCTTTTGTTTTGATTCATTCCGACGATAAATCACTTCCAATGCTCTCATTGCATTGCAGTACTTTTTATGAGCGAGAATTATCCCTTTACCTTGTCTCACGCTGAATTTTGCGGAACAAAAATTATTAAATCGATTTTGCAACAGAAATAATCCTTTCTGTTAATTACATTCTGATACAATATGGATCTCTTAATTATGTCGTTTTGTATCATCCGATAAATAAGTAATAATAATTAATGACATCTTTCCTGTACATCAAAACTTACTCCTTCATGGAGAATCTTATATTCTAATTTTAACAAGATATTTTTTAATTCTATAAGTCTACATTTCGAATTAATTAAGAGAATTGGATTAGAGCTACAAATTAGGGTGCACTCAAAAATTGAAAAGCTCCCATTGATTGAGTGCTGCATTACGCAATACCTTCTACAGTATCACATGGCTGATTATGTATAATCAATAACAAGATAATCTGAAAGATTAATGAATCGAATTCCTTAATATTAAAACCAATCAAAGAAGTCTCTGAAGCAAAATAATGGTAATTTACTTTTGTTCTTTATCATTGAAGCTTTTAGCAGTTTTCGTACATGATTTCACGTGATGTATGGCCTAATATTAAACGTGATATCATTTTCGAAATACTAACATTACATCTAAATAAAATAATTTGTACGCTATTTTGTTTATTTTACTGTTAAAATCTTAATATTTTACAAAACATCCCTTTGCCATAATATTTCACGGAACATCTCATTTTCGATTACAGTGGCAAAGGAGTTACCATGTCAGTCTCGGGTTCGACTCCTGGCAAGGGCATGGTTGTTTGTGCTCATCTTTGAAAACTTAATTATAATAGTGGTCTCATTAGACTAATTTATGGCGTGACAAATATTATTATAAACAAACCCTCTCGAAATTAATATGGTAACCACCGCCAAGTGGCCAGTCATGTGACTCTTATTCCAGCACGCATAAACGAGAATAAATTAATACACCAATAAAAGAATGATTCCTGGTGTCTCTAACCGTATAATTCTTCAGCCTTCAATTTATGCGATTAAGGCGTGTATATTGACCAAATCTGCTTTTTATCACGCTCATAGTCTCTCTCCTAGAGTGCGTTCATTATCAAGGGACTAAAGGGATTCCTTTATTCCGCATTTTAACGCGAATCGACTACGAACCGCAGAAAAGAGAAAGGCCATTTTCTAAAAATATTTCAAACTTGGAGTTGACGTCATACTTATTCTACGCAAATTTACATATACTTCCTCTGTTTTATCGTTCGTCTTCTTTTTCTAATATCGCTTTAAATTTACTCTCTCTTTTCTACTAACTTCCCTATTCTACAAGAATTAAATCTAATAAATTAGGCTGAAAGATTTTTACTTAGTGTTTAAGGAACACATAAATATTTCTATAAAATCCGGATCGAGTACTGTATTCAACTAGTAATCAATTTTTTTTAATTACATGTACCCAAGAAGTTATGTATTTCTTATAACACTGTCCATTTTTATGGCGAAGTTGAATTTTATATTATTCATCCATGAATCGAGGATGCCTGCCGAAAACTATCCTTACTTTATAGCATTAAAGGGTTCTACGTTTCACATCCACAAAACAGCTAAGAATTTTATCAATAATTTAACTATTACAAAAAGCTTTCCGCCATGTTCTCTAATAACAGTTGCCTTGATTACTTCTATTCTTCTAACGCTCTCTGCCTTGTGTACCCTATGGCGTACTGTTGGGAATTTCTTTTGCTGCTAGCCAATGAAATTTTTTTCGTAGAAAGGGGTTAAAAGGTCTTAAAGGTCTTTATTTAGGCAAGACCGAGAAGTCTGTCCTTCTATCTGCTGCTAATTATATTAAAACATAAAAATGTGTAAATAGAAAAGTATGAATGTATAGTATGTACGTGTAAATAGAAAAAAGGGAAAGATTTAGGAGTGAATATAAAAATGCGGGAGAATTATCTTCTGAAAATGATCCGCAACAGGAAAAAAAGCAAGAAAGGAAGGTGTAAAAAACTTACGCAATTATACTAATAGTAAAAGCTATAAGAGCCCATCGAAAACTGTGATTAATATGATGATGACAAAAGCAACTGTAAGAAAAAATTACAATGATTTCATTAACTCAAAACAGTGAAACAATGATTTCATTAACTCATTCACTTACAGATAAAGAAAAGATAAATCGAGAGGAAATCAGCATTTTAAATATTCTAAAAAATTATGGAAATATGAAATCGATGAAGAATTAAAATGTATGAATATTCAGTACATAAATTAATGATGAAATGATAACGGAAATAAAAGTATGGATAAAACAATGTGTACGTCGAATATTACTTTGGGATCATAATCAAAGCAAAATGCTTACTCTAAAAAAATTTGACATTCTCTACGTTATTCGGAACGTTTCGTTTACAAAGGTGATAGAGAATTTGCTCATCTAACGGAGAATCAGTAGACACCCGTTCTACTCGATCTATGAGTTCACCGAACACTTTTATTACAACATCTCCTCAATCGAATTTTCAATAATGGTACAAAACTGTGGTATCGAAACTACCCTCAGATGTTTCTCGGGAAACTAATCACTTCTCGTGGCACACTATTGTATCATGGCATACAATTTGGAACACACTGTTCTAACGTAGTCTTTGCCTTTTCCATGTAATGAAAGAGTTACCAGAGTAACGGAATTGATCCACCAGTTCTAGTTTTTCCTCATCAACCCTGATTGTTAGTTGGGTCGGTTCAGACGGTTAGCAATTGAGGCAGACGCCTCAGGGTGAACGATAGAGTAGGGCGGCCTAATGCTCTTTGTAGATAGAATAGCGCATCTCTTTCTCATCAACCCTTATGTCGAAACAAAATTAGTCACTTACAGAAGTTTGTTAAGAAATATCAGTAAATTCATAGAATCCGAAAGTAGCTAAACGTGTTTCAGGTCGGCGCAATAGTATTTATATAGTTAGTGTCACATATGAAAGAATGAAAGCGATGTTTTCAAGATGTTTGGCAGGAGATTACCCTTTGTTCCTATCAGTCTCATTCTTCAAACGTTAATATTATCTGTATGCTATCCTACGTAAATAAGTCAAAAATCATCGTTTTATAAGGCTTAACTGATCGTTAAGAATGTCTAAATCAATGATTAAAAAATATCTATTTTTAAATGAGAATGGTCCAGAGTAGTGTGAGCCTGTATGGATTATGGGGCGTACGTATGGCAGAGGGCGGTCAACAACCTCCCGCCTAGGGCGGCCAAAGCCGGTAATTACTGTTAGCTTTCTTTCTATCCCTTAGTAATTATCATAAGTTAATTTTATCCAAGTTTATTTTATTCCCATATTATATGGTATATGATAGATAACCTTTTTATTTACGAGTGTAAACTAATTATTTTTAAACTAAAATTTTAAAACTAATTTCGATGAATAGATTGCTTATAAAACTTAATCATAATTATTACAAATAATATTGTACAATCAGTTTTCCACAGGGAATGAAACGGTTTAAATGAGTTTCGAGGTTATGATGTCATCATTTTGAAGATTTGATTTCTGAATCGGTTAAATTTTGTTTCTACGGAAAAAGGAGCCAACTGAAAAGTGTTGAAGGGAGTCTAAGTTCAACGTATTCTCTCAAACGACTTTTTTGATTGCCTTCATCCAAACTCTTTCCAGCTGAGAAGAGAGAGATTTCTTTCACGCTTCAAACCTTTAAAAAACTGAGAACAACACTTCACGATGGATCGCCAGGAAAATAAGAAATAATCGTTTTCCATACTTTTTAATGGCGAAGAAAACATCATGCTCTAGAAAGGATATGTAAAGAGATAAAAGTTTTAACTGTTGTGTTACTACTCCAAATATACTTTTGCCCATAAAGGAGTATCAGTACATCAGTATAGTGGAGGTAATAATTTATTATCGCACAGTAATAAGCACAATATCAATAAAGCCCCTGATTTTGAACGGGAAATTCTTTACCTGTTACATCATCACTCTTAATTGAAGTTTTTCTGCTGTATGTTTTGCATAAATAAAGATTTCATTCGTACTTATTATATGCTCCATTCAATGTGTTCCCTTAGTAATAAGCCATTCTTTTTCTGTTTTAAACGAAAGAATATTGGTATCGTACGATATCAACAGTCTTTCGAAATAAGGCCTAACGTTAAAAGTATATATATTATAATATATATGTATAAGTAGATTGCAAATGAATGTTATTATAGTTGCAGCCAAATAATCGCCCCGTTTCCATCCAAGATGAGTCCATCCTTCCATAGAGCATAGAAATAGGAGAGTGGGTTGAACGGTAATCTTTAAGCACCCTCTCAGGTTCATATGCTAATGTTCGTTTGTTTTCCATCATCTAAACCTTTAACTTGTATCTTCCCCTAACTTCTACCCATTTGAAAACAATCTTATAGCGCGACCATTCTTAAATAAATATATTGCTTTGTCATAAAATATTATCCCAATCCACTCCCAAGAGGCACTTAAAGAGCCTACCTTTCCAAGTAACTCTTATAAGAGAGGACTTGAGCTAAAGTGAATAAAAATTGTCCTACTTTGTGTAAAGTGATAAAGTAATGTAATACAAATTGTCCTACTTTGTGTGTAGCGTGACGGCATTTAAAGGTTCCAGGTTTGATTCTCGGTGGGGTAATGCGAAATGACCTCAGATGTCGATACTCTTTCAAAATCACTACGATTTAGTCAATAGGTCAACTTGAAAAGTGTGCAAACTATGAATCTCCGGTAACTGGCAAATATTGATACACACACAATCATTTCACTTCATAACTTTTGTCCATCTGTGAAGTATTCTATTTGAAGCCGGTTGGAATCTCTTCCCCTCAACCATTAGTCACCAGAGGCTGGGAAAGTGGAATGAAACTTGCTAGACTAGATGAGGGATGAGATATTTTCCCCTTGTTTGAAGATGAATGGAAGTGGAACAAGAAAACGTAAGTGGTAGTATAGTTTTGTGTAAAGTAGTCCAACAGCTTTGCTCATTTCGCACTTAGATTCCCACCGGGAATTGAACTCGGGACCGCTTTTACCAAAGTCGAACGCGCTGCCCACTTGGCTATCCGGATGCCCGACAATGTAAGTGAAACACAATCAGTCTAAGGGTAACACTTTTCGTATTCCATAAAGAGACAATTGAATGAACGTTATTATTCGACATCATTCGTACCTCAGCAGCTTATGCAATTAAATTCATACATAAGATTGAGGGAAAGTAGATAAAAGATACATTATTCCTTACCCAGTACCAAAATACAAATTATAAATATTTCATTCATCGAGATATGTTGGAAATTGTTTTGTACATGTGTATGTGTACATAAAGGCAATGATTATGGAGTTTATTTAGTATAAACATTGGATAAATATTTACGCTATACACACTTTCGTTGAGATATTTCAGCTAAAACAGAAAATCCCGATAAATTTCACAACTCCGAGATAAGAGGCAGAATAAGAAATCCATGGAAAGTTGGAAGTGGAGGCGTCCCTTTTTCAAGTGGCTCCCCTGCGATTGACACTTCTCTTTTTTACGACCGATAACACATTTGGTCCGATCAGCGCCGGGGATATAGTTTGTGCACCATCAATCACCCCAGGCACAATTGCCGCACTTATCTGAATGAGAGGCAAATTTATGCCTAATGATTAACGTGTTACTCTGCCCGGCGATACTTTGTTTCAGATTGCCGTCGCTTCCAGGAGCTTCTTTTCCGCAAAAATAGAGGTCGGGATTATACGAAGCCAAGTGATGAATGTCCCAAAAGCAGCGGCTGATATTCTTGGACCGAAGAAGCGGCTATCGAGTGTCAATAGCAGTTTCCGACGGTGTTTAGGAGTGAGATTCAAAAAGGGAATAGTTATACTGCGTAAGTTTTCTTTGCGTTTAATATATGGAGACACCACTTAAAAAGTAAAAAGTGTTAGAAAAGAGTATTTAGATACATTAGGAATAAAAAAATTAGCAGTTTACTAAAATGTATCCTAAAATTAAAGTCTACGAAAAATTGTAACTAGAAGTATTCAATAAAATAGAACTTTATAGGAATAAGAAATGTAAAAATGTAGAATAGAACTGATAAACATTTCCAACACTATATTAATAATATTTCAAGAATAAAATACCGAAGAATGACTAATAAATACGTCTGGAAAATTAAAGATCAATAACCCTGTGAATTTTGAGGATTAGTGCAGAGAAATGTTGGTGAGTGCAGCATGAAAGGACAGTCGTCATATTTATAATGGTCGTATGGGCTTACCGTAGACGAAGTGAATATGGAATAGCCTGATATACTATCTCCAGAGTTGCTACGTTAGCCCTGAAGACCTGCCAGGAACCCTTAAAATACTAATATGACTTATAAGAGATATATAGTAAGGAACAATAGTTGACGAATATATTTCATGTGAATATTTATTATTTGTAAAGATATTAGTGTTGAAATATTGCATAGTTGTAGCACGACATCTGTGTTGTAACATGATCAGTTGTGTGATACATATTTATCGTAATAGTTTATTGTTGCAGATAAAATTTGTTTTGTAATGGTTAATAATATTGTATTATTTGATTATCAACCTATATAGAATCGTGCTGTTTTATTTAAGTATAACAATAATGTATCATCTTTGCCAACAGACTGCTAGTATATCTTTAATGCATGTATTAACATTGAAAATTTACGCAGCACTCTCTTTCTAAAATATCATAAGGAAGACTCTTTCATTTTATGGGTTAAAGTTGTTGTTATTTCATTTCTTAACCTTGTGGGGTTCTACCTCAAAGTCTAAAGCTATTCATTCCTATGAAATCCACATCAAAATACATAGATAGTAGTTGAGACCGCATTTAAAAGTGTTTATTTGTAAGTGCGTTGCGTGAATGGCATCTCGTTGATCGGAAGTAAACCTCGGCTTGGATTGTCGCACTCCCGTATGCACTGTGATATCAATTCTTCCGCCATACACTGTGACATCCATCCCTTTAATATACAAGGAAGCACGTCAAAGGACGAGTCTTTTCTCCGTCGTTTTACATGGAAGAGATTAGTCACAGAGAATCGACTCCTGATCTCGCCTCAGATCCCCGTTTTAATCGCTCCAAGACATTGAAGAAATCTTTCGCCAAAGGAAGAGACGGGTTTTATCGCACCGCTGCTTATGAAAAGGCGTTTCCCTCCGATCTTTCAATATCTCTCTTCAACGCCTCCAATCGTCCCTATTGCGTTCCCTCTCAATAAGTTTACCCCTTGAATTGCCGGCAAAAGAGTACAATCCACCATATTGCCAACGCTCTTATATTTCGTTCGATCCAAATTAAAATACCAGCCCACTTTTGCTCAGCCCGGAGGTTGGCATACCATAGAATTCTCAGCTGTTCAATGCGGCTTTTTTCGCTTTAGGAAATGCGTTTAAAGAAGTTTTATTCCCAAAGACATGTATTACTTAAAGTTAGCATAAATTGGATTATATAGCCGTACTTGAAAATAGATTTGATTGTACTGGTTTTACCAAATTTATATTTCCAGACTAATACGAAGGCTACGATTTGACGAAGTAAAATCAATCATTACATTATATTGATATATTATATGAAAATAAGATGCCTAACCCGTAATACTTTCACTAGCTCACAGACTTAGGAGCACATTGGGAGGAATTTTCGTTTTCTTTTACATTAAAATCCATATTCTTTTGGGAGGTACTGGCATGTGTAAATAGTCCGTCTTTCTAATATAATATGGCTATTTTATTTTGGAAATATTATAATGCTCATGACATTGTCTCTCTTCTAAAAACCAACCCCTTAACAGGCATGGGGTATACAAAATTTAGTCATTTTTCTAGTGAATTATTTGTTGTATTCATTGCCTCTATACCTAGGGGATGAAAATGTTCCGTTTAGCAAACAATATGCAAATTTAAAACGAATCTATACTGGACAAAGGAAACACTTCAAATTGAAACTATACTGTTACTATTAACGTTTTTAGTCCAGAACTGTAGGAAAGTATTAGAATATGTCGGATCTTTTCTACGTAAACAGTAACATTAAGAGTAAATGCACATTTAACAGTAGCAATCCCTGATAGGGTCTCTGAAATAGCCCATGAATGGGGGTGTTGGCGAGGGAAGGGTCAGGCTCCCCGCAGTTAAGGGTCAGAAAGGGTGAATTAGTACAACTGGAAACTCGGTTTACAACACGACGCTCGGTCTTTGGCGTAGGAAAATCTCCGGCGTGTAAACACAACAACAGGCGCGAAAGGGTTAATCTTCCTCTAGGTCACAGGATCTCACCTGACCACATATAGAACAGAAAGAAATAATCCTAAGTGTAGTTATCTCATATATTACTTCTAAGCATCTCCTTTCTGCGAACGGGACTTTTCTCCCTTTACACTCCATCAAAACATATAAACGACCACTTTAAGGAGAAATTTTTCTGATTTCTGCTAAATAAAAGTCCGACAAATGAAAAATGCACTGCTTGGTCGAAATAATCGAGTTAAAATTTGAATTTTTGAGTTTCGTTTCTGGATATGTAGATATCAGTGTTGTCGTGTTTGGAGTTAATTCTATACATGATTACGTTTTTTGTGGTAAATAAACAGTTTTCTCATCGGACAGTGATATTTATTCTTAAAATTATCGAAATAGTTTTCGTAAGTAAAATTATAATCTCCATAAACGAAGACCTCGATGTCGTACGCAACCATAACAAGATTTTAATAAACCAGCCATTTTGTATCATTTAGGAGCAGAAGCACAACCACAGAAATATGGGAATAGCCGAATATGAAGGTTTTTTTACACATAAAGACAGCATACTTTGTCATTTCATTCCAACTACCGATTTCTTGTCTTTAAATTGCATGTATCTCAGTGACCGTTTTGCGAAACTTTCGCTCGGGACAACTAGTATTCTTAATTTCAATTTCTATGAAATTCGTGGCGGCAAAACGATGACGTTGAAAAGTACTTGTCGGTGAAGTGGCGGCATAACATCCCATCGACTCAAAGAAAAAAGTCCTTACATGACCTTTCTAGCACGTTACGTAACACAACACAAGCACGTAATACAAGATTTTTCAGGAAAAACATAACGTGCAGACGATTCTGATATATTTCAAGATAATTTTACCAGTGAAACATGAACGTCTGATACTAATCATCACATTAGACGTTCTCATCGATCGTTAAATATCCATTTAAACGCACCTTTCTTTCTAAAGGGAAAATCTGAAATACAGTTAAGCAAACATTGTTTTCAGCTTTCATACCGCCAACAGATATATCTCTTAAATTAACATTCTCTCGATTCTTCAACAAGAATGTAAAAGGTAGCCGTATGAATCGATTTCAGTTTTGTTTTCATTCGATTACGATTTCTATATTACTTGTCCTGGATTTGGCTTTTATTTCGTACGTAAAGTCAGTCCATTGGATCGTATAATAGGCTCATCAAAAAATCGCTTCCGCTAGAAAAATCAACACCCACAAAAAACGACTGAATGTTTTTAAACCGAAGAGGTTCGAGCTTAACTACTCTGTATAAACTTCCCATATAACTGCTCTGCATGCCGTGCTTCAATAATCTGTGCTTAAAATAAGCTGGCCTTTATCCTTTAGCTGGTGAAATCATTTCAGTATTTGACTGCTCGTGTGCTCTATTAACGGAGGAGGTAGAGATTCAATACAAATATATAGAAATGAAGAAGGAAGTTTATGTGAATAAAATCTATTCGTTTCCTACCTATCACATTCCATATCACTGTTTCGTTATAATTCGTGCTCTTAGCCGTACGGATTGTTAGAGTATTCAGCGATCAATATTTCTGAAAAATATAAAAGAGAGCAATTTCCTTCAGAATGTGCGTAGAATGTAATGTGAATATTTAAAATAACTAAATAACTAGACATATAACAGATGGTGCTGCTAGGAATGGAAGACGATAAAACCATAGAGATAGGCACCATAGGCTTCATAGAATCCATAATATACGCTGACTACAAAACATAATTGACTCACTTACTCATAAAATGAATAGAAGCAAACATAATAAGCCCTAGAAAATATTTTTGTGGAACACACAGTTTTGTTTTAATCATTCAGTTACACCGTAATCAGAGAAAGAGTTACGAGATGTGATGGAATTCATCATAAGACTGAGGAAAATGGATTTAAAAACAGCAGTAATAAGGGTAGTAGTATTTATTGAGAAGTTTTTTAAAGAAACAAAAGAAATTAGAACTCCACTGTTGATGAAGAAGAGGTTTGAAAGAAAATCGTCGAATATGCCGATGAGTTGGGTCAGTTCTTCGAAAAGAAAAAAGACACCATGTATTATCGACCTTCGGAGAATCATCCTATTGTGATTTTAGACTCTTTAAGATTTTAATTAGACCCTTTGGTGATTCCCAAAAGCCCGGTAATTGTCTAAGGAGAGTCTTTCGAACCTCTAACTCTCATTAAGTTTTCCTATATTTAAATTTTTAAAATTTCTCCGGAAACCGAAGGGTTACAAACTAGATAATAAAAGAAGCCTACAAAAATGTTGTTAAATTGAAAAAATGTATGATAAATAATATTAATAGTTAAATGGTAAAATTAGACGTTGCTATTGAAAATAATTGAAAGCAAGTCGCTCTTAGCATATGCCATAGGCTCTCCCATACTGGTATTATTCTAGATTAACAATGGCAAACTACTTCACTTCCCATCCTGTAAAGCAAGTTTCATTCCCTTTCTAAATCATTTTTAATCTAATGGTTGAGGAGTTAAAGAACCAACCAGCCTTTGGCCTGATGAATCATATTAAGGGAGGCCAAAAATATTAAGAATTAAGGATTTAGCCTCAATCCCCCCTCAGGGCTTACGGTAGCTTATGGCGGGGGATTTGAGGTTCAAACCAGCCTTTGAGCTAAATACTTTATACGCAGATGAATTTTCGAGGAAAGACATCCCAATCCGCAACGTTGGCACCCCTGTTCCACTCAATAAGCCTCCTAGCTTCCGCAAAAATGTAGCGAAGGAATGAAATTCATCGCATAATTTACGTTTTGCGCCTGCGTTGGAGAGGTTATCCGCTTAAAACATCGGTTCAGACGAATCTGCATAATCAACCGTGTCCGGATTGTGATTCAATTATCGACACGGCACACTTGGTGATTACATTACGGAGGCGTTTTAGTTAGCGTCGGATCCACCTTGATATGCCTCCAAACATTTGCCATCTCTCCAAATTTAGACAAAATGGCGTGAGGTTGGTGTTGGCTCTGCTCTCAACAGTGAGAAAATCAAGCCAAAGAAGGGGTCATCAACATTGGTTTACCAAAATAGAGCATCTCAACCTTTGGTCTCGAATGGCACTTTTAATTGCTACAACCTTCAAGTCACATTAAACCACATCTTTATTAGCTCCTTTTTGAATATTAATCGAGAAGAAAGAAAAAAATCAAAAGAGGAGCAAATTTTAAGATTTAAGTTAAGATAAGAGGGTGGTCTGAAAATTTTCCAACCCCAGATTTTTCAGAAATCTTCAGAAAATTTTCAGAAATTTTCAGAAAACATGTCGAGAAATGGCGAAATGTCGGAAACTTTTCAGACCACCCATGTATATCTCATACAGTAAAGCGCATACCTATTGGAAATCATTCATAGATGGGTTTATTACTTCTGTAGGCTGAGAACCTCTTGATGATAAAAGAACTGGGTATAGGCAAAAACTGCTAGGGAAATATTTAAATAGAGTATTTTTAAACACAGAGAAATCACAATTTTCGTACTCACTGAGCGCGATTTTTGAGGCAAGACGTCAGAAAGATCCCACGAAAATACAGTTAGTAATGATAGCTACTACAGGTGGCTTTTTTAGGAATGTACGAGGTACACATATCAGATAGCTAACAAGGGAGTTCTGATTTCATAATCCCAATGTTACAATCGGATTTTATACAGCACAATTAGATCTTACGGCAGACAGATGTGTAGCAGCGCAAAGGTTTGGGAATAGTGCCTTTAAAGATTCTCAAGCGAAAGTGTTTCATTTGTGAACTTCATATTGTTTAAAAGAAAAACAGCTTTGGAGAATGGTATTACACGTTAATTTGTGGACAAGCTATTCAGAAAGAAAACATAAAAATTGCGTCTTCCGTCTTTCCTTTCTTACCCCAAGGGAATTAAATTATCTTTCCTGAGAAACATTTCCTAGAAACTTTTCGATCTTCTTCCGAAGACTTGATGGTGGGATTCTTCTATTTCCAATCTACAACGGTCATTACCTCATGCTAAGGACATAAAGCATCCTTCCTTGCTATCAGGACTTTACAAGCTTGGTTGCGAAGATTGGTCTGCAGCCTAAATAGGCCAGACATGTAGTAGCCTAAAAACAAACAGTGCGGAACACTCACGGTCTGGGAATACGTTATCCCCTTTTACATTACATCAAGCAGCTATCACACCTTTTCCGCGAAGCATCTATCTACGGTGGTATACATACGTACAAAAGGAATAGGAGTACTGATGAACCTAAACGTTAGAGTTCAAACACTTCAAAAGCAATTTGGTACTTGGTGGGAGGATCTGCAGAACGAATAAAGTCGTTGGATAAATCGCGGGTTTACAGATCTCTGGAATGAATGAAAGCACTGGATCTCCAGTAGGCAACACGTATAAGCGTTTCATATCTTATGAAATCATCTTTATTTCCTTAGCGTAACAGCCATGGGTTGAAATAAGCAGTAAAACTCCCAGTCGCCTTTATCTTGATAAGGGTTCTCAAACCCTTACATTCAATCGATAGAGATCATCCAAGTGCTACTTACTCTTTCTTAAAAATTAGCAATTTCAAATGCCCGTATTATCACGCTCAGTGTTCAAAGGTTAATATATGAAACGAAATATTCATTTCACGGTTATTCGCGAAGAATATAATATTATGAATAAAACTAAATGATTAAAATAAAAGTAAGGCAGATATTCAAAGAAAATTTTTAATGAAAAAACAATTAAATTATATGCTAATATTATAAATACTTGGAATAGATTGGCTATATGAAATCAACACATAAAATTAAGTCTCAGCATACAAAATATTGCTGTATACGAAAGATATAACATTGGCTCAAATTAAAACAGGTAAATATTAAAGCAGGAGATATATAGTTATGAAGGAAAATATTTAGATTCCCCTAAGCTAATGATTGGCTCGTCAGAAGGTGCCATAGAGATTATACTTTCGGTTAATTAATGCACATAGTCGGAAACGTAATATCACAAAAATTATACCTCCTATGCATCACAGGAACAAAAGATATGCGTTGAATATCTTGTTCGATACTTACTGCTAAATCTATTAATCCATATCGTATCATGATATATTATCTTGCATTTATCTGAGATAATGTCTACGTATTAAGAAACACAAGGGATATAGTTGGCTTAAAAAACTAAAATTACGACGTTTTCAAGTTACAGCCTATGTACAGTACTAGAATCTGACGAAGCAGCCATCTTTAACTTACAAAGTTGTCTTGCCAATATTCATAATAGCTAAATTACCGAGATATTTCGCTGAAAACCACGCTCTGGAAACCCTGCTTAATAACTGAGCCGGGGGAAGGCGAAGTTATCGCTGAAACACAGTTTTAAAATGACGTAAAAGCGGATGGCATCCAATCCCACTGCTAATTCGCAAAGTTTTCAATAACACGACGAGTAGCTCCGGAGGACGTGAGAAATACTGGCGCTGCTGCGAGAAAGATGGAAGTTAAATCGGAATCTTCTGCCTAATCTCTCTTGGCAAAACTCTTGAGCGCCCTTCCTCCCCCGTGGCGGGATCACGAACTTCGGAGATGGACCGGGAAACAATTATCTCCACACCAACGGTGTCATTCAATGGCATCACAATGGGACCTTTAATGGCACCCTCTGTAACGCCCTTCTTCGCCTGGGATATCAATCCCGGTTAAGAGATTTTTCCACAGTGTCGTTTGCATAAGCTGATGGGTGATGTATGTGTATGACTGCTAGCTATAAATAGTAATGTAAGGAACTTGCAAATCCAAATTTGTTAGTTTTGTAATCCGATTAACTAACAGCAGGTAATAAGGCTGCGTGTTATTTGAATATGTAATCACATCTGTAAGATGATGGCGGAAAGGAAAATGCTTCCAAGTATTTGAAAATCACGGGAAAAGAAGAGATGGCCACAGAAAAGAGAAAAAATCTAGAACGAAACAGCTACACTGCAAGGATAAGCTGATTAAATGAGAAGATTAATTAAACGATATTTGTAAAGTATTAACCAATTTGAATCTCTAGCCTCTCACAATTAGCTACCAAGGGCTTTTGACAAGGGACTCCCTTATATGCATGTGGGCAGCGAGTTCGACTTTAGTGAAAGCGGTCCTCGGTTCGATTCCCAATGGGAGCCCACGAGCTAAATGATCATGGATATCGCAGTACTTTTAGCAATACTGCTACTAGCTTGGATAAGGAATGAGGTTTACTGGACTAGATGAGGAGTAAGTTATCCTTCGCTTTCTTCACTACATACGATAACACTATAAGCAGAAATATACGTATAATTGCAGTTCAATTACCCTCTGAGTGGAACTTTCCTAGGCGTCCAATAAGAGGTGACTAATATAAGTGACACTAATCTTTTATACTACAGTAGCTTTAAAATAAAAAAGTCTTAAAGTTTTTAAAAAAGTTTTTAAAGTCGTGATCAAAATTGACTAAAGTAAATGAAAAAATGCATTTTCTTCTATCCTGCACCAAAAGAAAAATTGAAAATATCCTCCATAATGTGGTACTAATATCACTTAATTAATATGAAACGAATATAGTCGACTTAGTTCTGTATTTGGGCTAAATGATATACGATATGTGTACAACTATTATGGTATTGATATAGTAATTTGTGCACTATAGTAGAATTACTGAATTGATTGCTACTTCTTTGCCTCTCTAGGACCTTTCTAATTCCCTAATACAGGTCGCATAAACCTCTGAGCGAATATTAAACGTCGAGAGGCAATCGCAGTTAAGGGAAAACGAGTCTGCCTTGCGGCCGAATATCCCTACGCCATTTTTAATTCGGAAACCACGGAAACAAAAACGAATCTCCGCTCTTTTATTCTTGGCAAACAAGTAAACGCAAATCCCTTTCTTTTTATGGCGCTTCCTGAAAAAGACGATAAACAAGGAAGTAAGTCCGAGATTATTTGTCCAGACGCAAGGTGCGGTTAGAGTGAATTAGCCGGAGGAGCAATGAGTGGGAAACAGTTGCGTCCTCCGTTCTTTTAAAGCGATTCATGAGGACTCGAAATTACAGTCGGAGGGAGTACCAATGGAGCAGAAACATTGGACCTTGAGGAAATTCCAAGTTGGAAGGGAAAGGAAATGCGTGCCTACGTCTACATATGTATGCTGATGGGGCATGCAGACTGTGGCAGAGGGTGCAAGGGCAGATCTACTTTATGTAATTCTCTATTATCAGTCGCTTGAGGAATGTAAACAAATTAGTAATTATTAGCGAAGAAAGAAATAACTGTGCCCAAGTTTTACAGAAAATCCCTGTTTCCGTTTCCTGTGGAGCATAGACTTATTAACATTCGTTATCACCTTAATTCAGTTCCACGGAATGAAACCATAGGACAGTGTAATCGAATAGTGCATCCGTTAACTACTATATAAATCATTGTTATATAATTATAATGATATAAAATATTATGGGTTTAAGAGATCAACTGTGAGAATTAATGTATGTTATCATATATAATAGAACAATTGATAAATAATTTGATAATAATATTCTTATGGGCTCCTGGGTAGCTCAGTAGGTTCGCATTTGCTTGTGGTGAAATCCATCCCGGGTTCGATTCCCGGTGGAGAATCACATATGGGATATGACCTCGAAACACTTTCGACACCTTTATTATTACCTACAATATTCTTAGAAATACATATGCCTGATATTTATATATCTACAAAATATGGAACGATTATTTTAATTAACCCCAGAAAGTCCACTGAGACCGCAGAGACAAAATTTTATTCTGAAACACGGAAGAATATATACTTTTGCATATTATTTTATTTTCTGGAGACTACCAGAGTTTTAACTTTACATTACCATACCATTACCGGACGTCTCCTGAATAAAAATTATATGAAAAATTATATGAAAAAACCTTCCCTCCTTCGAAATTTGATTAATCTCATATAATACATTCTTTTTTCTAATTGTATCGCCTACTTGCTCACTGTTCTTTCGAAATGAACTACAAGAGAAAGAACGAAAATATTCTCTTTGGAGAAACCTTTACCCTAAGTTTCATCTACATTCTACCAAGCATTCCTACCCTGCTTCACTAAACATCTTGACCGTGCTCATTATTTTCTTGTGGGTAGAAACGAATTTAATTTTAATTTCTTTATTTACGATTCTTTGAATACTCAATTTACGAATCCATTGAATGTCTGCAACGTATCTTTTAGCACCTTTTTGTCGTAACAACATTCAGTGATACGTGACGCTCACCTAGCACGCAATTTATGGTCTCTCTATTTACGGAAAACATTCACAATAACATAAATACTTACAATTTTATTTTATTATTATCTAATTCTAACTTTGTTGTTTAAACCCACTAGTTCCCATTGTACGCCAGGAAAAGAAAGAGCGTATTAAAGGAGGAAAACCACCCAATCCTGCGTACAGTATTGATGATTGGGAGGGAATCGATGCTCTCCAGACGAAGGTTAGGAAGAGTTTGGTGAAAAGTTTGGAGGGTTGAGCTAAACTTGACGGAATCGATTATTATTCTGAAGCATACAATTACGATAGTCAGAACTCGGGAAAAGAGTGAGTGGCTGGATGAAGAAATATAGGCAAGAAATTGCTGAAATAAAAAGTTGACTTGATCGAGTAAACTCATTTTTTTAATAAGGTTCATTTAGGAAGCGGGGTGCAATTTCAGCGCGCGTTAAAGTAGAAAAGAATACTGTTCAAAGAAATCATGCTTTTAATTATAGAGAGTTTAAAAATACGATGTTTTATACGTATAAATGAATGAGCAAACATATTTAGTTATCGCATGACTGTTTAAAGGTTATTGCTATTACAAAGTACATACCAGGGTTACTTATTTATAATCTGAAAGTTGCTCCCAAGGAAACTAGACAAGATAACGGGAAAGTCATGCATGTTAGGAATTTGTTCACCATTTTTTTTAATTTCAATAAAACAAAGTCTTAGTTTTCAAAATATATAATTAAAAATAAAAATGTAAGCATGAAAATCCAAAATGTCTTTGGAAAAATCTTACTGTGTCTGAAATCTTTCAAATTATGGATGGAAATAACGAATTCACTAGAATTCATTATGGAATTGTAACGATTTACTTTTTTTTCTGCTACGGATTTTTCTGTGATCCCTAAAAATAATAATTTGGATGCAGCAAGATACAGAAGAATATTTTTAAGTTCCACGGATTTCCGAGAAATTCTCTAACATTCAATAACAAGATAATGAATCAGGAAATTTTTTTATGAGGAAACTATAGGTTGTTTTAATATCCTGTTTAGTATTTTTAAAAGTTATCAAAACAAGATGTAGTTTCCTCATGAAAAATCTTCCTGCTTCATTTCCAAAGGCTACTTTTATTTCTCCTTATTCCGCCAAGTAAAGGTATTTCCTTTAAACACGCCCCTCTCTCGATGGGCATGTAATTTGGAAGGAAGTCTATTCCTCGAAAATGTCACCGAACAAAAAAATTCCATCAGATTCCGATTTTTTTCTATTTTCCGCTTTGATTAAAGCCCCTCACAAAAAGGGAAAGATGCTATTTACGTAAGTGAATTTAAGGAGATCTTTGATGAATCTTTAAACGAATTGAAAAAGGAGCGATTTTTTCTTAATTTGTTGTAATAGTCTAGCGATCGACTACACCGCGCAAGGTAATGTTTTAATGAGGGAGGAGCAAATGGGAAAAGCTCAAAGGGTTCCCTCACCAAAGGGCTTTCATTGGATTCCTTTTGGCCTGCGGACGATTTTAGGAGAGGGAGAATGCTTTGGCTGGAATAAAGTTGAGGGCGAGAATGACATGTGAGAAGAGGGAGAGGCGGAAGTGACGTGATAGAGGCGAAAAGAATATCAGAAAAGTTGGCAAGGTGGGCGGGAAATTAAAGGAGAAAGGGAGAACATGGAAAGAGAAATTGGAGAAGAGGGAAAGGGCTTTGGATGAAGTGAGAGCAAGAAATATTCCTCTGGAATTGGACTTCCGTTGCATACAAGAAGGCTTTTTTCAACGTAGACCTAAAAATTTAGCACAGAAATTTCTACAATTAACTTTTTAAGTAGCTTATATGTTTTCTTATTTATTATATATCAATTCAGGAATTTAAATTTATCCATATAACTCTGCATAACTTCCATCTAGCACCCGGCTGTTGTTCACTCAAGATCACTTACGATTAATTTGTTCTTATTTCAGTAATAGCCAACTCCTCGTCAAAAACGACAGAATTCAATTAAACAATGATGATTTACAACCAAAAAATTTTAGTAACTTTTTCACGATTATCTCAAAGTCAAATCAAAAAAGATATTCCACGACCAAAATTTAAAAGAAAACGTATTATTAATTTATTCAATTTACCTTCTTTCCATCAATACGAGCAATGCTCGACAGATATAAGGTTTTGCAAGTCCTATGGATTCTGTACCAGTTACCAAAATAGGACGAATTAAGATTTTTATTTACATAATTTAATATTGTTTTTAGTTTTGAAATATACTGCTATTTCATAGAATAGTTACTTATTTAGTGCTAGAGAGTTCAATGTACGTTCTAAAAGTGTGAATATTTCACGATGTAAGAAAAATAATTTCGGCATGTTGACTTTCACTGTTCTGCTACTCCCAAATTTTACTCAAACTCAATTATTACCTCCGCAAGTAGGCTTTCGCAGTTTTACAAAAACCTCCCTTCTTGTGGGCGTTTACCTGCTGTGGATTTTTCCAGTATGTATTTGACTTTAGGTTGACCTAGGTTTTTTTAATCTACTTAATTAAATCCACAGTTTCCGGCATCTTTCTCTTTTATTTGCTTAACTTCTCCTTTCGTATGCTCTGAATTTGAAATGACAGTGGGTTAGACGAATGTAGAAGACCTTTCAGTCAAAATTCTCTCTTATAAAGATAATACAGTAAAACCCTGCTAAGGCACACCTAAGGAGTACAAGTGAAAACCGCTTCATACGCGGGATAACGTAATAACAGGGATACAATAACTTTATATATCTTGGTAAAGAAGAGCTACACTTTTTCAGTTGATAAACTAAAGAGAAGAGTTTCTTATCTCATTCATTTTGAAGTAGACGCTTGAAATCATGAAATGAAAAGAGAACAACCCAGATGATGTTAAATAATTTGGTCTATCGGATGAGTCGGCAGTTTAGGTAAAGCAGGTTGCAATTCATGTGGAGACAAGGAAAATACGCCTTATAAGCATAAGAGTAGTATCAGAGCGTCTTAAGCTATATTTAAATCACATAATGGATAAAGATAAATGCGCATTATTTTGTGGGAGTCCTAAGTTAACAATCCTATAATGAATATGATATGTGAAACGAAACAAAATAAAACATAGAAAATATCTTAAACGAATCAAAGATATCTCAAAATTACCTATGTGTACCTTACATGACATTTGCTATTTATGATGGGGATGAATATTAAACCAATTTAATTCTTGCTCATTTTTCGTCCGATATTTCTGGTTGCATAAAAAAGTGCGATTTATTTTGAAACATATCCAATACATCGGTCTCCAACGGTTACAAAGGCGAACTTCAGTGTTTCATCTGCATCGGACATTTAAAGTTAACATTCGAACAGTATAAAATATAATCCCGCACTTCTCAAATCTTTTTATATGTACGATTGCTTTAAACGAGAAACAAGACGAGACATTTTCTTTAAAAGAAGATTTTATACATATAATCAATGTGTCTAGCTTGGCTTGGTGGAACGCCATAATGAAAGAATAAGCAATACTTTCCTGTGGAAACTACGAAGTCTTACTTATTCTTTCTTCAAGATTTTATACCTTCAGACTCAGATATTTATCACAGTTCCAGCAATGCGATAGGTTGAACATGTACTGCACATGTAGGTTAGTAATTAAGAACTGTAAGAAAGAAAATTGTAACACGAATATTCATGAATCAGAGGTTGAAAATTCGTCATTAGTTGTTTGTGAGGGGTCAGCGCCTTCCATTTACCGAAGGACCGAGAAAGGAAGTTGGTAATTCCAGCATCCCCGGTCCTTCTCTTAGACCTAGAAGACTATGGCCCCAAAAACGACTAACGGCGGGTTTGCAGCCTCTAAGAACCATATTAATCTATATTAAAAACATCTTCACAATAGGCTATAGATATTCAGAATAGATATAGATGTCATAGAGTACTCCAATCTATTATAACATTTCGTTCCAGCTGCCATAGCATAATGCATGGAATACTTTCCCTCTGCCTTTTTTATACTACAGAGAATTAAATCTTTAATTTACCTTTGTCTCGGTCTTTTAAAGCTGTAATATGGAAGCCACCAATTTATGCTGATGGATCTCAGTCATTTAAGTCTCTTTATTAAACGCAATGAAAATTTTACTTTATAGCGTCATTGTGTAACAGTTGAACGGAGTCATTCCACCTTGAGCTTTCTGGCTCAGCGAGAAAAGAGAATTACCTCACTCCTCATCTCCCCAAGTACGCCTCATTCCCTCCGCAAGGCTTTTGGTAGCTAATGGAGGGTATGAAGCTCAAACCGACTGAATGCTACACATCCAAAATCTTCCTCGCTAATACGCGTTCTAATATTGCGCGGGACTCTTAAATAATTTACTTTTTCATGGTTGCGAGACATCATTTGAGCATGATGGGTAATTTTGTTTATACGGCGTTTCACTTATCCGCCGTCGCTTTGGTTATACGGTAATAGGGAAGGAGAGAGAGAGAGAAGATAATAAAAGAGGGAACAGGAAGCGGAATGTAGGCAGAGGAAGGGTTCCTCAAAATTGCTTCCCTCAATTACTCAACCGGTTCGTGCAAATTAATTACGCGGCGCAGTGTGTATGAGAGTAGGGAGATGTAGCGAAAGTGAAGCGAAGGAAAAAGGCCTTTGCCAAGAGAAGAAAGGAATGGTCAAAAGGGAGGCGATGTCCTGCGAAAGAAATATTAATTCGGACGTTCCCTCGAGCTTGAATCGACTGCGGAGCTGAACCTTTTGCCATTTAGGCCTTACAAAGTATCAGCGTTAAAGTTTCGAAAACGAATTAAACAGCAATTCATCGCATTTCCAAGAGTGGAAAACAGCGGGTGAAAGTTGTAAGCTGAATAGAGGAACACATATCTACCTCATTCATCTGTATAATTCCTCACGCCCATTTTTGTACTGTTTACGATTCTATCTATTTCGAATCTTTCTGAACCCTTTTCGGGTGCCTTCTGATTTAAAATCTTTAGCATATTGCAGCTACAGAAGAACATTAGAAACTGTAGAAATGGCAAACTATTCGGGAAACGAAAAACCGAAACGAATTTATAATGAATAAAATACTTCGTAATCTCCAAAGAATTTTTTAATCCAACCGGTTTCGTCACAAATCATCTTATAAACCGGCTGAATTAAAATAATTGTTCCGAGTAACTGCAAATTATTTTATTTTTTCTCTATGGTGTTCCACCAAGTAAATCTGAGCCACATCAATTATATTCAAATAATTTTATATTATCAAACACTACGCAGATTATATTCACTTCTGAGCCCTAATTCTTTTGTATTATGTTTACTTATTTTATATTTATATGATTTTAAGCTTTGGTTGTTAACTCTATGTATACATCTTTAACTAGCTATATACAGAGAAAATCAGTTAGCATGAAATTTCTGGAACCAACATTTACGTTTCACCTTTAAGCGAATTTCAGGAATGTTTGTTTTCTCTAGAGAATTCCTTGTTTACCACATTCCTTGACAACGTAATTCGCTAAAAGTCCATTGATAGTAGAATATATCTTATCTTAAATCAAAATGCCACAAATGTTTACGTTGATGAAATTATTACTTTTAACCAGTTCCTTCTTAGCCCTATTCTCGTCACTTCTGGAATACACTGATGATTTTTGATGATTGATGGTGATGGATGGTCTAGTTTTGGCGCTGATTTATACAGATAGATACCCTGATATTCCTGTCGCCTACTCTTATCGGTTAATATAATATCGGACTCATACATGCAATCATTTATTAGGCAGAGAACCTGACTTAACAGCATACGAACCTTGGGAGGGGTTACACGTTAACCTAAAAAACTGAACAATGGTTCAATATAAAACTTTGGTTAAGAAAGTTAATTTGAGACTCAACTTACCTAATACAGCAGTTCACAGAGTTTTGCATTCAGCCATTATTAGAAAGACTCATTAAATCCAATTACTGCATTCCCTTCATAAGGAGGGTTTATCTTATCACTTTCAGCAGATATTAAACGGGATAAAAATTAATACACTTGATCTTTTTATGTGTCCAATTTCATAAGAACTTACTTTCGGGCATATATTATATTATTCAAAGAAATAAGCAGTAAACCTCTCAATTGCTGCACTTGGTTTCATAAGCGGTAGAATGGTTTACTATAGGCTTACCTAAGATTCCCCAGGCCTCTTCTTCCTCTTACCGTCAATACTCCGATTATGCGACTTTCACGATTTTATTTTCGATTTTTTTCTTTAATTTTCCGTACTCTTTATTTCGCTAACTTATTTCCCAGAATCCTCCCCTAATCTCAACCTCCGCTAACCGTCACAAGTGTTCCAATCTAAGTCATACTCCGCTTCTTTCCCCTTCCATTAAGTTGAAGATGAAGTCAGCAATAGCTACAGTCAACTATCATCTCCTTTCATTCCCCAATAACTTCTTCATTTCACTGATTCCTCACTCCCTACTCTACTCATACTTCTCTCATGCACTCGAGGGACATCCATAAAACTCTCGGCCATAGTTTTTATCACTACCGGTAAGATTTTTTCTTTAGTTGGTATTTTTACGATAGGTTTCAATGCAGAATTAAAAGTTATTCGGCTAATGAATTTATCACAACAGTCTGATGAGGATGAGTATTTTTTAAGATGGATTTGATTGAGTATCGTAGTAGCGATCAATAAGTCGGAAAACAATCTGTAAATCGACTACGTAAATGAAGCGTCGGGCCTCAGCAAGTAATTTTGCATTTACCGCTGTGGATGGACATAGTCACCGAGCATTGGGTGATTCTTAGAATGTCAGTAATTCACTGGTTCTTTCTCTATTCAAGGAAGATGCCCGACACTTCATTGACGCTGTCGGCTTACGGAGATTTTACGACCTCTTAATCATTTACACCTGAGTTCCAATTTCTTTTCTTAGATTATAGTGATGGTTTTTCGTAAAAGCGCTGCATAGTATCTATCTCTTTCTCGTATGGATTGAATCTTTCCTATTTTTCTCCGTTTCTGCCTGTAAAGCATTCCTTCTGAAGACGGTATGGATATTCTTCCATACACAATGAGCTACCAAAAGCCCTGTGGTGGGTGATACAGGAAGTATGAGAATTCATGTATTTTTCATTACAATTCCCACTATATTAGAATTATAAAACACAAAATTGTAAAGAAAATGGCTACAACGACTACTTATAGCATTCAATAAGGAGTGACTATGATGAATGCAATTATTCAGCATCTCTCTTCGATCCCTAGTTTTCATATTACCACCTTCCTATAAAATGGGATTCTATAGAATAGGATATCAATTTCCTATAAAAACCCTTCCTTAAAGGGTTAGATGTTGTAAGAGACTTTACATTATTAATATCAACCTCAATGAATTCGTACTCTATTTTATTCTTCAACAAGACTGACAATAACGAGCCTCTTTTCCCTTTTACTTTCAGAATTACCTGCGCATCAAAATTAGACCGCCTTATTTCGAAAACGTGAATTCTATTATTTGTATATCTGCAATTTTAAGAATTTAGATCTTAGTTATGCATATTGTCTTATCAAAGGCATTTTTATCTCCATATATTCCCCTTATCTCCTATTAGACCATCTTCTGTGATTCCACATCACAAGTATGTCGTTTACTTTATTCTATGAATAGGAGACGTTTAGTTTAAGTGAATATTTTACTACGAACATGGGTCCGGATTCAGCACAAGGTTGCAATAGGTAGGTAAGACTGTATAAAAATGTATGGTAAAAAACAAGTGGAATAAAGTGAGAGATGAGGTAAATGTAGATGGAAGAAGTTGAAAAAGAGAAGAAACGGGGGAATCAGGAGAGAGAATGCGGAAATTTAGACGGGAAAGGAAAAGGTATATGTTAACTGCGGAGGATTTCGTGGAACAGGTATGAGGAAGAATTTCAACTGGCACTAGAAAGTTGAGTCTTTCGCATTTGAAAAAGATTTCCTTTAGCGGGAAAGTCCAAAACGTGTTTTTTTATTCGAATTAGCTATTGAAAATCTCGGATATCCATGTGGGTAGTATGAGTCTTAAGAGATCACATTTTTATGGAAGGACGTCTGATGTTGTAGCATATTAAAAATAATGATTCTGCGAATGAACTAGCTACGAATAAGGTTTTGAGGAAAAATGGAGATATTTCCGCTACTGTCCAAATCTTTTCATGAGCGATTTCCTTGGAATTTATTTCTACGTGCATACCACCAATATGTGAAAAATCACCTATTTTTTGCGAATAATATTAAAATAAATGTTTCCTGAAATATGTTAACTGCTTTCTTTAACTTAAAAATTATTTTCGATATTCAGTCATCAACATGTCATGTACGAGACCCAGCAGAAATTCGAGAGTAAAACAGTATAGAGAAGGAAAATACGTTTTATATATGTCTAACGAATGCATGTTTTACGATTTAACGTATGCGTACGACCTATTGCAGAAGAAGCATACCAGTCGTTACCACATGCCGAAAGGTGCTGCGTACATATATAGATGAATTCATTTATGGACCATCAAAAAAGATCTTAATGAATGATATTTCGGCCAAATGGACGGTCGATCTTCTGGGTGTCGATCTTGTGAATGTTGAGCTTAAGAATGGGATCCTGAGAGTGTCGATCTTGTGGGTGTCGACCTCATGGATATCGTCCTAGTGGATGTCGATCTTTTGAATGTCGATCAGGTGAGTTAATGATGATTTTTAATGATCGTGGGTTAAAATCTTAATATCGCCAATCGGCTCATGTCAGTTGGGTAAGTGCCAATGCTAAATGACGAGATTCTGTAAATTCGGAAGCGGAAATTAACGGATTCAGAAACGACTGGTTCACATTTATACATCTCATAATCACTTCCGCTCTCTTCTAGTATGAAACACATCGACATCGAAAAATATGATGCTATTCCCGTCATTAGAAATTGAGTCCTGTCAAAGCTTTGTTCTCTAAATTTCCTAAAAATTATGAAAGGCACAGAGGGCATAAAGAGTCTCATTATCGGTACAAATTGGTACACGAGGGCGAAATTCCATTTCAAGAATTAAAAACGGATACCCCTTTTATAGTCAAAAGTTGGGATAAATGAAATGTTCACAGAGACCTTCGTTTTGTTACAAAGCGCTGTATTCCAATTTCAAAGTAACGACATAAAACGAACCGAATTTCAATTTCAAAGCATCCAAACGCATTCCTGGAGGCGCCGCGGCGCTGAAAAATAGCTGAATATCGCGTAATACGGAAGTATGCCCATCTCCGCATTCCCTTCGAAGTTTTGTGTATTTCAACCTCTGCACCAGAAGCCCGAATTCAATTGGAAAAACGTATTTGAAGACGGTTCCGATAAGATCTCGGCAAAAGAAATCATTTTATCGGTATTTCAGTCGCAACGCGATACAAATAAATAAGAGAAAGCTTCTATAACATGCGGCTACGCAGGGTATGAAGCATCAGGTATTCATCTTTTAGTAAAAATTGCCAATTATTCTATTCCTTGGAAATCAGAGGGGGGGACCAATCTCATCACTTCCCAAATGAAACCAAGAACTGTAAACTCTCAATTATCCGGGATAACGATGAGGGAGTACGTACGAATAATCAGAGAATACGAGATATTCAAACTTTTACTATTAAATTTTATAATTTTAATAGTTTGCGTAAATAAATAATCTATCATTACTGTGGCGTGCAGTTCGTTATTTTTACTTTTCATGGATTCATTAAGAGATTTCTCAACCTAACCATGGATCTTTTTAGCAACGGTCCTCCTTATATTAGATCGCAAAATTATGTACATGTTTTTGTGCATGAACTTTTTCAAAAGACCACGAGAATATCAATAAAGAGTATAAAATGATACATGGATAATCCACAAACCGGGTTATCATTTACATTTTATTATTTATATTTACTCTTGCTAGGTTGTCATTTTAACTGATTAACTTCAGCGGTATTTTGCAGTAGCGATATTTTCACTTTCAACAAGAATATTGCAGATAAATAAGAATACCTTTACAAAAACATTATTTACTTCCGAATCGGAATAAAAACTAAATTCATGAATATTACAACATAAATTTGTAGGAATTACGAAAGAAAAGAATTTATACAGAACAAATTTAATGCATTAAAGCTATTAGAAAAATATTCCGAATTGGAAGTTTCAGCAGAGATTTATCCAATGGTGTTAAAAAGATTGATAGTCGATAAAGACACGTTCCTTTTAGATTTCAACTCTCATTTATTTCACACCTATTAAGCTGTTTTATTCGATAGCAGATGATTCGAAGTGTAGAGCTGAAGACTGACAGTGTATCGATCAGATGGGAGCCACTTTCGACATGCGTAATGCGGCGAATTACAACACTAATTCCAAACAAAGCACTTGCAATTCTGTGTTTCCCATCAGTGGCCCTTCTCTCCAAGGGTGCTTATTTAAATGACTGCGAGCATTTTCAAAGTCAAGTTAACAACATATAATTCGCCAATCCGCTAGAGATTCTCGGTTGAATTACCTGCTTTTTATAATTTTTTCTCAGTGGAATGTCAGCAATCCGATGTCTGTACGGATCCTCATTCCCTCCACTAGTAACTTCCAGAAATCTTGTAGGGGTAATGAAGCGTACTCGCTAAGATGAGGGGTGAAGTATTTAACTATAATTTTCGCTGAGGAAGAATACTTAAGGAAGAAAAACGATGCCCTAATTCAGTTTAATTATCATATAAAATAAAAATTTTACAGAAGTTAATAATGAGATCATTCCAAATAATTGGCATTACTCAGACCTCAGTAGTTGTTATTATAACCATCCGCAAAAGAGAGACAATAAAGATAGAATCCTATTCCTCATTTCTGTACCATGTGATAAATGATAAATATTCTACATATAAGGATAAATCCTCAAGAGCCATTTTAACTTAAAATCCGTAAATTTTTTCGTCGCTTTCTAAATATTTTTTTCACTTGCCATCTGGTTCACGACCTAAGCAGTTTAGTAATCGAATATTAGTAGTTAAAAGTAAATTTGTGAATATCCATATTACTATAAATGTTCGGATAAATAGTTGACCCACAATTTATGTATACGTAAAACAAAACAGATCATCAAATACGATTTTTTCGACAAAAAGTAAGCATTTTTTTTACTCAAATAGGGCTTGGCTCCATTTTATGCGTACTTATACTTTTTCTGTTTTTATTATAATTATACTCATAGAAACCTTTAGTTATTTTTCCAATTATTGTAATTATAATATTCCTAAGAGCTTAGGAAAGAATAACCTCTCATTCACCTAAGTTTTGAAATTATTACATGATAATTTTAAAATATTCCATAGAAAACGATCGACTCCGATTATTAGATACAAATAAAAAAATGAATCCATACAGAAAACAAACAAGCATTAAGCTCTGGATAAATTATCCAAAATAAAAGATACAAAATAATAGAAAATAAACACAAACTTACAAAAGATAGAAAATAGATAAAAGATAAGAGAAAGAATTTCATTTATTCAGCGTGCAGCACATTATTTGATAAAAATCTATTATTAATTAATCCAAAAATCCAATCAAATCATAAAAGAAAATTCCGTATATGATTTATTCTTATCATTAATGTAGTAAATAATAAAAGTCAATCGTTATCGAAGACACGTTGTCCTACCAAATTAGATAGTCAATCCGAAACAGGCAATGCGAATATCTTAATCTGGGCTTCGAGAATCGATCACGCGTATTATCTATCATCCTGTAATCACATTCAGTTTATTCTTCACTACCAAATATACAGGGACGGCTGGAATGATAAAACGGAGGGGACTGAATGGGAAATAAATGTAAATTCGAAAATAAAACAGCAATATTTAAACGTCGTTAATGAGGAAAATACGAAAAGAAATGAGATTTGGGAGGACGATAAAATTCAGAGGAGTTGTAATAGACTTAAGGGAAAATCCATTTTTCTCCGAAAATACGTCCTGCGGTTGATGGCAGATTAGATTTTGCAGATAAAAAAACTCGGAATTTAATACGCCTCATAACGACTTATATTGTGGGGTTAAACAAAGTCGAGAGAGTTATCTTTGTTAATGAGGGAAAAATGAGAGAACTCGATATTTTCATTTTTCGAGTTTTCCAAAGTTGTTTCGAATCGCTCCGGGCTTTCTCCGCTCCTTTTCCATTTCTCTCTCCGTTTCTCTTTTATTTCTCATTTATTTCTTTTTGCCCGACTGCAGGCTGAAGATGAAGCGGACAACCTGATTGTAGTCTATTTTGTCCATGTCACGAATAGGGATTGCAATCACAGGAACATCGAATTCGGTATTCTGCGATTGAGAATATGTCATTCAGATAGTCCGGGATTGGTTAAATTTTAATTTTAGGATTCCGGATTGATTTTTCAGCCTTTTGCTAACAGATGACGCTGAAAATTAATCTCTATTTCGAGTGAAATAAAGCAAGGACTCAATCTGGATTCATTCCGTAATGTGTTTAACTGATTGTATGAGATCTGTATGAGAGAGACAGCATGATATGTGGATGTAAGTTCAATCCAACATGTTCTCTAATAAATAGTAAACATCCTGTATTATAAGATAAAAACCGTGTATAATAAGATAAAATACCTAGAACAATCCCTGATATATAGATATTATTCAATATATTATACGTTTTTTCTAGGCAATACGTACTGACTGCTGGCATAATAAAACTTACTGATAAATTGTACATTTATCTTAATAAACCAAACCATGTATGCATATGATAGATAAATCCAGACTAAATTATTCATCTTTAATCTGCACGTGACGTAAATCATATATGTTAAACTCTATAAGGCGGTGCAAGCTAAGAATGTCATTTATTTAAAGTTTTAATATACATTACTATGTGGATTTATGTTGATTATAATCTTTCTTATTAGATATGGATTTTTACTGTACTTTCAATAGATTTTTACTTTCACTGCAATAACTTTTATAATAATATTAATTGTATTAAAACGATATTTTTAGTTTTTAATCATATTCTGTATTTTCGATGTTTTTTCAACCCCCTATTTTTTGAATGTTTTCCACGATGGGGTTTTTGTCTTCTTCATACCTCAGTTGAGAATAATTTTCCTTACAAACCCAAATCTTTTAATGTTTTTGTTTCATTCAAATCTATACATTAATGTTAACGCATGTATTGACAATTGTGGTCTGGTAGAAGAGAGATAAACGTAGAACTAACTTACCCTTACAGAATAATTTTATCATTATTAGTTCATTTTATTTGTCCATTTACACTGCACTGATGCCTGCAATCGACATAGATTGAGAACGAGTGATGCAAAACTAGACATTTTCATTTAAACGGTATATTCAAATAATTTCAGGACGTTTTCTTTTAACGAAAAATCTAATCTGGATAGTGTGTTTAATTTCCTGAATTCCAAAAAACGTTAAGCTACACAATTACATTTTGAGCCTCTACAGTTTCCGCTTAGTAATTAAAAATTTCTTTCACTCTATATATCGCGTTATATGGGCGTTGTCCGCATGAAACTTCATTAACCTTTCTTTTACGTAGGTTTTGGACACACATGACACTGAGTCATGGCAGTATTTGACGCTAGATACAAACTTATTGTTTTTAAATAATGAATGTTTCTCATTTCCCATTCCATCCCTCTTCCTCGGGATTCGGGATTAGGGAAATCTCAGTCCCTGTATGGGATAATCCCACCGGTATTGTAATCCCATGGACTAATAAGTATAAAAAAATTCTGATTAATTTGTTTCGATTTCGTTCGCATATTCAATATTGGACTCGAACCAGGATATCGAAACTAACATTGTGAAAAAAGCAATATCGTTTCATTTCATGATTTCGCTCCTTCTGACAACGTAAAACCGGTTCGAACCGGTTCTTTTTCGCTCCGAGAATCGTAGTATTACGCACATATGAAATTTCAATACATTATTACTTTGCTTTTTTACATTTACTCTCCGTTATTCTAAACTTTAGAAGAAGAGATATACACGACGAACTAACTTCTCCTTATAACATAATTTAATCATTATCAGTTTATTTTATTTAACCATTCATATAGGATGATGCTTGTGAACTAACATTGATCGGGAACGAGTGATGCAAGATTAGTATTTTTATTTAAACGGGATGGTTAAATAAATACAATAAAACTTGGTAATAGTTAGTTGCAATTTGACTATACTCAAGTTTAGTAATCCTACCTCCAATTACAGGCGATCGAAATTTGAATTGCTGTAAATCAAAGATAAGAGCGGAAATAAATATCGGTTCTTTTCGCTTTCGGTTTGGCTCGGTTCGATACCATGACTTGAACTACACGAATCGACTCTCGTCTCTTTAATACTTGTCGAAACAAATGCGTCGTGTTATATACTAAGTACTTAAGTGTTATGTAGGGCACTGTAAAACTCGTTATGTACTACATACTGTCAGACAATGGAAAAGAAAATACTCGTCTCCTTGGATGGCACTGTTTGAAATAAAGTGATACGGGATAGCTACTTTGGTACATACATACACCTCCTGTCGCAGGTGGAAAGGCAGATTATATATTTAGATTATACATACGTAGATGTAGATAAAGATTATTGGTCTCTTTTTCCAGATATCGTAAGATATCAGATAGCTAATTAGGGAGTTCGGTGTTTTACACTCCCTACCATATGTTGGTTCGAAGAATATTAATATAAATTTAAATGTAAAGTACGACTCGTAATTAAATGGTGAGCAGAATTTTCGGTACACAGCTGGCTTGGGTCACCTCATCATCGGGGGAGAAAAATCTACATTCCACTGGAATATTACGAGGAGAAAATTATTGAGGATATTTTTAATGATTCTTTGGTAATTCATTGTATGATTCAAATTAAAAAATACTAGAAGGAGACCAAAATTGACCGTAGGTAACTGTAGCATGCTTGATGGTTACTTAGAAAGCTTAAATTAGAAGTTTCGGAGTATACATATGAATAAACTTCATCCAGTCGAGATGTATTGTAGGGAATTTTTTAAATAACAGCGACAGAAGCTCGCAACGTTAATGTTAAGTAAAGGTAAAGATGCATAACCAGGAAATTAAGGTACAGGATGGCAAATCTACGGCATGCGTGCCCAAAGTGGTTCGCGAGGGATATTTTGGCACGCGGAGCCCTGGCAGCACTAATCTTGTAACACATTCTCTATTTAAAGACTTCCCAAAAGAGTTTAAATGAAAAAATTCACCATTGTATATTCTTTTCATAAGTAATGATACTGAATTATCATTTATGTCGAATACTTCATTTTTTCACCTTAAAATTTAAAATTTTACCTACTGACCCTTCAAGCTGCGAGATACGTGTGGCAGGGAGTACAAAAACACCAAATCAACTATATCCCTATATAACTATAACTGCTGCTATATCCTCCTATACTCCCCGGAAGAAAACGACCAGAAGTAGCTACCTGTCTTGGCGAATATTTCCTTGTAGAGCGATTCTTTTTTCTCGTAGTTCGCGATCGTTTTTAACTGGGATATCAAAATCAATTATCTCGTGGGCGAGATCCGTACTGATAAATTCTCCTGATAACTTCCGTCTGTAATCAACTCTTTTATCCTTCAGCGATTCCAACTCGAGAGACTCAATCAAGCAGAAACATTGCTGTCGATTCTGAAAAGTTCTTTAAGAAACCTATCTGATCTACGTTGAGCCACCTTCAGACCGAAGACTAATCCTACTTCGTGAGAATCTCAAATCTCACTGCAATATACTAGGAGAGTTCGAATAAGGGAGGAATTATCTAATTCTTTTACTCTTGATGAGTATCCCCTCAGAATTATACTGGCTTATCTTTGAATTCGCTTTACCTAAGACGCTTTGAATATGCTCTTTGAAGGAAAAACTACTGCTGATTGTGGGTAAAACACCTAGATATTTATGATGAATTACAAACTAAAAAGGGTATCCTGAATATGTTAATCGAAGACAAAATATAATAATAGATAATATTAGCTTTTCTTAGCTTCTCTCTTAGCTAGAACCCCCCCCCCCCCCCCCACACACACAAGTCCGGATTAATCAAATATGGCACTCTTGCCGCAAAAGGTTCAACATCTCCGTTTAACGTTGGTTTTACTGGACGTAAGAAATAGATGGATGGAAGCAAAACGTTTGAAATTTTTTATACACAATGCTTGGCTATAGCAGGAGTCGAACTAGAAGTAAAAGCATTTTGAACGACATGAATGTCAGAGGTGTTTGATCTTGGAGCAAGAGTGCGTTCTGAGTAGAGATGCTCCTTTGGTTAAGGGAGACCTCAATAGCAGTATCAGAGATGATCATCATCCTCAGATAGGAATCTCTTAAGGGGGAAAGAACTTAGCATAGGGACAAGCTCTCCGAGAAAATTTAAAGCAGTGATTTACAGAGTAAAATGGACGAAACCGTGATTTTTATGCTCAGCAAATGCAATTTTCGATACTAGTCCCCATTGAGATTTTGTGTGATTATAGGGAGACCGGATTATAGGGAGCTATTTCTGGTCTCTTTTTCAAGTACACAAATCAAATACTTAATTTGAGATGCCTCCTGCCATATGGTAGCTCGCGAATCATTGATGTAGATATAAATTAATGTAAATGTAAATAGCATGGTGAGGAGAGAAATACAACTTTAAGTTAAGAGGGATCGATCAAACGTTGTGAAATATAATTGCAAAGTATAGAAGAGAGCGAAAAACATAAAGAATGCAAGAGACAAAAAATTTGGCCACCCTGAAAGGAAAAAGGGTAAGCAGCATGATGTAGAGTTTATGGTAATGGACATCCGTTGAAAAGTCTTGAAGCAGAAACTGCAAAAAGCATATAGATATTGAGGAGCAAAGACTGACATTTAGGCACGGTGAAGCCTTTGGAAACTATCCTTGGGACGAATTCAGCAGCCCAAGGGGGATCTATGAATGGTAATGAATAGGTGGGAGAAAGGTGTGCAGAAACAATGGTCGCCAAAAAAGAAAGTAGATCCGTTGTCGTGGGGCGATTGAAACGGTCGCGTCAAACGGGACTCGAGGGAAGGGCTTTTAAACGGAACCCTTCAACCACATTCATTTCTCTGGACGTCACTCAACCACCGCATGCAATTAAAACTTGGGCGGGACCGCAGAGGGAGCGGTGGCCTTCCACCAACGGCCCACTGCACAGCAGCGCCTCTCACGGCGTCTCTCCAAAACTTCTCTCCATTTTAACACGTGTCGCCCCCAGAGCGTTACCCCCGACAATCTTGCTATCCATTTTTTCCCTCAAGACGGAAGGCCGGGTAATCGAACTACTTTGGAAATAATTTAATTCATTCCGCTGTCATCGTATCCGGCTTACATCCTTCGAGAAAGTTCCGCTCTTCGGAAAATCCTCGAGAGTGTTTTCGGAATTTGAGGATTTTTTTCTGAGGAATCCGAAGCAAAATTTTCCTCGCGGATACAGGGAATTGGAAATTAGATTCCGATTTAATTATGCGGGATGTGGAATCAGTCTTCCACCCCTTCCTGTTTGGCTCTTCTTCGAGAAGATAATCGCTAAATCGATGTGATTCGTACTGAGGGTTTGAGTATCCCTTAAATTTGGCGTACATTATTGAACTATATTTTCGCCGGATACTGTTGATATTTTAAATTAAATACATAGGTTTTCTGAGCGTTAACTAAAAACTTATCTAATTATTTTCTGTTGAAATAATTGTATATGCGACTTCATAAAAAATAAAGCTTCAATAAATTATGATGTATTATTAATTGCATGTTTGTATCATATGTACTGTTAGGGTTTGATTCTATATTTATGAATTCCAACTTGGAAGCGATCGGATTCAGATATACAGTGCCTTTTAATAAGGATGAACGATTTCAAAGCTTAATACAATATAGTTTCATTAAATTTTGAGTGTTTCTTAAATATAGCTTCATGAAATCGGTTTATTCTATTTGAAAGTCCTCGAATTCTAAAACTGATATGCCTATGGGTTATAAGAATACCATTTTTTGGTTAGATTTTTTAATACCAAAACGGATGAATAAGTAGCATAAGAATCAACTAGTATTCTCTCAAGAAGCTGACATCTTGCGTAGAGTAGTTAAAGAAAATAGGATTAAGATGCGTTTACATGAAGAGACACGAATGAGATTTTGCATGAATAGAAAATCATAGAGATAAAAGATGGAGAAAAAATTACAATATAAAGCTAGGCTATAGAATCTAAGCCAGAGTGGGTAACTATAAAATGTTAAACTTAATCATGTTTTGGTGGTTGTTTTTCTAATTTTCTCACGAACTTTAATATGATTGAGACGTTCAAAACGTTTCAGGAATTAAAATCTATCACGTCTAGGATAGTTGTCAAGGGGATATATTGCAACATTATTGTAAATATCTGATAATGAAGTCTTGACAAATTCACGGGCGTGAAGGAAATACATAACAATAGTTTTTCGCAAGCAACAATTTGCGTCTTCCGAAAACTTATCAACGTCCTAAGTTCTTTCTTTTATGTTCATATAATATAAACCTGTTTTCCGAAGTGCGTATAATTTAAGTCAAGTGAATTGTCGGTTGAGTCCCTTGAAAACGCACGACCTTAGCGATCAAAGCGTTTCTTCTCTTCGTCTTTGCCCTGCTATGGAGGAAAAGAACAACTGGTTAGCATGTTTTTCTTTCCTTTTCCTCCCGAAGTTTCTTCATTCTTTCACCAATTTCCTTATCCCTTCTTCTGACCAAATGTTCTTTGCCTTCTCTTTTCATGGAATTCCAGGAATTTGTGCTGTTGGGGCTGATATCTGTAGATCTTTCTCCTGTTATATGTATTCTTTATTAGTCTATATGCCAGCTTCATCTCCCCAGCCTGTTTGCTTCTTTATAAATCCAATTTGGTTGTATCCACTCACCAAGATATTCAAAGTTATGTGTTCTCTTTCTCAGACCTAGTATTTAGATGCCTATCTTGATCCCGTTTCAACTGCATTTACTATTTCCCTATGTATTCTATATTTTTATCCTTCATTTCCTTATTCCAATTTACCATCTTTCTTAGGATCTGTAGAATCTCATTTTTTCTTATTTATCACGTAATTTTCAACCTTTATTTATGCTTTCTTTAAATCTATTATTCACAATGGAAAATCAAAAGAGGACGCCTGAAATGTCAACTTCGAACCCTCTTTCTTAGAGCAAGGGCATTGAACCTTATTATTTCTCGTTCGGGTCTTCTTTCCGTTTTAACGATAAAAACGATTTCGCTCCTGCAAACTTCGTACTGTTTTTCCCCTCTATCTAATATTGTAGACTCCTGAAAGTTTGCTTTATTTTTTCTATAGTTTTCCATTTACAGTAAATTTCAGGCAAAAGTTATTTGCACATCTACTTATATTTAGTGGTCATTCCTTTTTTAACTATAATCAAAATGGCTAAGTGCTAAACCAAAAATCGGAACGGAATAAATAACTGTTTTCGGTCTCGGGTCGGGTAATTTTTTTTTTTTTTAGTTCGTCTTCGGTTTTTATCCTGGCAAACGTAATTGCTTCTTTCGGTCTCATCTTTTGGTTCGATTTCTATCCTTTACCTTGATTAAAAATAAGGATTCTTTCTATCTATTCTTCTTTTATGTATTCCCTCCAGAATCACAGTATTTTTTTTAGGACAATATTCAATAGCATCGCTAATAGCACCTCGGGAAACTACAGTCTTAATACAAAATGCCATAAATTTCACAAAATTTATCCACCGAGTTGAATCATAAAATTTTAATGTTTCAAAATCAAGGTCGCAAACAGATAAATTATAGTTGAAATAGTTTACAATTTAGCTCTCCTCTCAAAATAATTCCGCGCGTGAGTAAAATCCTAAATTCGTGAAAAGACAAACTTGAGAGCACTTTTAGATAAAAGAGAAGAGGAAGTGGAACGCTGAAAAGACGTGTTCCAGATAATAGGCCTGGATTTAAACGAGTTGTTGGTGCATCTTTGCCGCTAACCACAAATCCCATCAAAGAGCAAGTACTTCCGCAAGTGCATTGTTCGGCACGCAAAATGTGTTGGCGTCACTAGCAGTGGGACACCTACGGTGCTTTGCTCTACTAAAATCTGACAGTTTGGCAGAGCTTTGCTCTAGCAATTAACAACAATTGAACAAGAAATAAAGAACCAGCGGGGCTGTTGTATTTTAGAGCGAATTTAATGAACTCCTACGCCTATATTAAACTACAACTTATTTAAACAGCATAGTGTGGGACCCTGCAGACTTTTGAACACATGCGGCCTTCTTGAGGGTTCAATGTCGAAAATTAAATGGAAAATATATCTCTTTAGTTATGTGAACGGTTAAATTCGTTCTCTTCTTTGTGATATGTTCTATATATTATTTTTAATAAAACGTTTTCGGTAACCAGCGCTGTCCACCCTTTATATTACACCAAAACATACAAATAGCAAACCTCTTTAAAGAGAGAGTTTCCCGATTTTGGCTAAAAATAAACCAAAGCAGGAAAAATGCAACATTTGGTATAAATTTAGAGATAAAACTTGAATTTTCACATAGATTTTCGTTGCTGGATGTATAGATATCGATATCTATATATAAAACTGAGGTACATCGAGACGAAAACTGATACAGAATATAAAGTTTTATGGTATATTTTAGTGTTTTTATGTTCGTTTGTCATACTTGGAGTGCTTTTTGAAATTTTTACTGCATGGCCTTATTCTGGACATGGGGGCGGGGTATTTAGCGTGCTAGTGAACCAACCCATGGTCCCGGGTTCGGGTCCCAACTAATCAGATTTTTCTGCTTAGGGATGTGTGCGTTTTTCAATGAATATACATTGAATGGATATAATTAGGGTCTTCCTGTTTCCATTTAAAAATGATAAATTTATAAATATTAGAAAATAAGAAAAAAACAGGAATTTTTTAATAATACTATTTATAATTCCAAGTATTTGTATATATGTATTTATAATTTCTAAAGACGATAAACTGCAGCAGCTTCCTCCATGTTCGAAGCGGGTATATGAGAGTAGGCTGAGCTGGGCTGTCATTCTACGAATTTCAACTAAAACGTTCCCTTTTTCAGGCTAAGTTTCGCTCTCCATTCATGCACGCGTTTGCACTGAGATCAGAGAATCGTGAATGGCCTTTGTGCCACCCATTCCGCCGCGTATTGTATCCGCACATGCACACTGCGTTTCCCTCACTCTGCACTCTAGTTAACAGCCAAAGCAAACACTAAACCGGCGCCCAAAAATCCATTCTCCAAGACAAAGACCTGTCCTTTCCTTCGAATCCATACGACTGCATTTCGAATTTAATCCGTTGATATTCATAATTGAATATCCAGGTCAGACTGCGTTACAATTGGTGCACGTGGAGTGAAGGGTGGTTTAAACTCCGCTATGTAACCGAATATGGAGCACCGCTCTGGTATTCATAATGGTTAATCATATCTCCGTGTATAAGTTTGAGGGTATACCAGATGTGCACACTGAATAAATAAATAACTACGGCTGGGAATGCATGAATGATGACTGACTTTTGCACTTGAATTTAAACTCGAGATAATTTTGTAATTAAAATTTGCATCACAAAATATGCAAGGAAAACTTCAAAATCTCAGATTTCAGACATTTAAAAACCTTGAATGGGGGTATTTTTTTCAGTGTCAATAACTAAAATTCGAAAATAGCAAGTAAGAGCAGCGCTTCCCAGCCTATAGGGTCCCATACGCTATTGGAAAAGGACATATTTAAAAATATATAAGACCTTAAATAAATATTATTACACATAAAGTATATCTATATTTAAGACCACCTATATTTGCTATCACGGAAAAGTGAACTATCAGGTATTTACCAGAACACTAACAACTGCAACTCCTAAAACTAGAAACACATCAATTATACGTATTTATACTCATACGTGTGATTCAGATGTTGGTTTTTGAAGACCAAAGAGGTCTTCAAAAAACCAATGTTTTGTTTACTGCATGACCTTAATTCACTAATTTCAATTTTCGTGGGTGTGCTGGATCTGAAAATTACCTCCATTTCCCCCCTCACGTACAGCTTTCTCGCAAAATAAGCAAGTCGAATATACCGATTCTTCAAGAAAAACACTGCCTCTTGAACACGTAAAATAGAGTTAAATTTGGAATCCATGACTCACTCGTGATTGATTAATGTTCTATCGTCTCCATGAGTTACGGAAAACAATGTTTAGTGAGAGTAAGGGTAAGTCCTGAGGTGTACTCCGCATTTTTTGAGATATAATTTTCATTGGTTTGCCTTAAATAAGCATCTGAATTATAAACCCATTTATACATCGACTCTACAAATTTTAAAATACGCTGTCGAAATTTTGCTATAAACTCTATAGTTATTTTTTTAAATAGCAAGGGCGATTATTTCTAAATACATTGAAAGGGTTTCATTATGATGACATCACTCCGGGTAAACTGCTTTGTCGGAACTGTACTTCAAGCTAACGACGCAATGGCATCTTTTGAGTGTTTTTCCTGTTTTCAGCATACAAAAATCTATAAGATTCAGTGAAAAGTTCTCATACATTTTTTTCCTTATAGACGTGCTTCATTTACTTTATTCGTAATCTTTTATTTATTACGTCAATATTGTTGCTTGTTTCAACAAACTTTTCGGTTAGTATAACATCATACGCTACATTAAGCTGAGGTAAGAGGCTGTAACTCGCGTAAATAAACGGTCATTTCATTTCTTCATTTTATTCAATGTCCGTTAGGAATTTCTTTCCAGATAATCCCCTACTTCAGAGCAAATAATGAAAGGAATAAATGGTTGTAGAAAGGGACGTCTCTTTCCTTAGAAATGAGAGAATGTTCCTCGAGAGAGGTGAACCCGATGGGACAACGCAACTCGTCCGTTTTCTATATGTCAATTTGGGTGATAAACGAAAGCGAAGGGGGAAAGAAACTGTTGACACTTTACTCCTTGGAGAAGGTCATTTTTCAGACTATCTCATAGAAATCAGACGCACATTTAACTTGGCAATACTTGAGGATGGGTATATAGAAATGGGTTTAGCAAACGGATGAAAAATCGACAAAGTTTTACTTTAATTATCTCGTGTGGTCTCGATAAACATTCCTTGATACACTAGGATTTCTTAAGATATACTACTTAGTATCCCCGCGCGAAAATTTCACAGACACAGACACTGATACTCAATTTCCCCACCCAAATACATTTCAACAAACACTCCAATCACTAAAAACGATACAGAAACACTAAAACATAACGAAAAACACATTTTCATATTCTGTATCTGTTTTCGTTTCGATATAACTCGTTTTTATCGATATCTACACCTCCAGTAACGAAACTGTATGCGCAAATTCAAATTTTAACTCGATTTTGTGACAAATGGAATGTTGCATTTTCATTTGTTGGTCTATTTTTAGAAATAAACGGGAAACTCTCTCTTTAAAATGGTGTCATTTATATGTTTTAACGAAGTGTGGAGGGAGAAAAGCGCTGGTTACCGAAAACGGATGTTTATAAATAATATATAAAGATTTTTACATCATCGGTTAACAATCAACGAAAGAACTCATAATTATGCGTGGGTTCAATCTTTTCTGAACTCAAGCATAACTTAAGATCCATCTTCATATCGCCAGTAAATGACTACGGCTCAATTTATCAAAGCAACTTGGAATCCTTTCGTGCAATAATTCTCCGAAATACTCCTTGTTTAATGAGCACCATTTCCCTCCTCCACTCCATTCTAATCTTCCTTCTTAACGACAGTATTCCTTCATCTTCTTGCATTCCATTCCCCTCTCCACCTATTTACTCTCCGTGCTACTGCTTGCTTTCTCAGACTTAAGACTGTCTCCGTCTTAAATAAAGGAAGTCTGCCTAAAATAAGGAACAACCGTGGATGCATGTATTGTAGTAATGAATTGTTGGAGTTGGAATGTTTCTATATTGTAACAGTGTACTGTTGTAGCTAGGAGATTTTTGTATTGTAATAATGTATTGTTATAGTCAGCAGATACCTATATTTTAATAGTTCGTTGTTATTACCGAAACATACTATATTGAAAAACATCTATTGTTGTAGCTAGGGAATAACTGTATTATAGTAATTTATTTCTGTGGATTAAAGATACCCAAGTATTGAAGTAGTGCACAGTTGCACCAAAAATATTTCTTTCTTTTATATAGTAATATTTTATTTTATAGAGTAATAGTAACTACAAGACGTAGTATTGTGATTAAGTATGATGTTTTTAGGGATGTAAAAACGTCATAACGAATGTTATTTTTGCATTAACGAAAACGATTATTACAGTTTAGTCTGTGACTTTGTCTCCTATTATTTGAGACCGATTTTCCCTTCAATATGAAAAACCAATCTCTCTACGGTTTATTTATACATGATGATTTTTTAAGTTCTCTTACAGTGGCGGGGGATATACCAGTGGGTAGCGCGATCGCCTTTGACGAAAACTGTCCCTGGTTTGATACCCGGTGGCAGTTTATACGTAAAAAAGTCCTCATCTGTCGATGCACAATATAATACTACAACGTTTTGCTTGAGAATTTCTTGGGATAGGTTATTAATTGAATAATTTATTGCAGTAAATTATTGTAAATTGTATTGCAGTACAGTTTTGAATTTTATTTCATTAATGCAATGAGGTTTACAAAGAATCGTTCTTAGGGCCAATTAATCGAATACGTCTTCGTTAGTGTATGACTTGGTTTACGATATTTAAATTGAAATTTCTCTTAGTTTTGCGAGCAAAAGGAATGATTGTAATCTATCAGAATAAAAAAGAGCATGATTAGAGTTCTTTTGAATTGTACACACTTTCCCTGTACGAAATTAAGTAACTTTAATACACATTTCAGTTCTCCGTTTCCATTTTTGCCTACATTTTATGTAACAAACTTTTAAACCCACCTCTCTAGAATATGCAATTAAAATTCATCTACTTTTAAGCGGTCTTCAGTATTTCAAGAGGTTTTCCGTTTAAACAGCGTCCTCTTAAATGTAGCTCGCGCCACAACGCTGTCATCTTATACAAGTCCTACTGAATACAGTGTGGATGAGCGTAGAAGCAATACTGTTTAAATCGTGGTCTTAAAATTGATAATAAGGTGCTACACCAGATGTAAAAAACAAGTAACGATTAATATATTTATTTTTTTAATCAAAAGTGTTTTACTGAACCGAATAGTAGTGAAGTATTGTGAAAAGTGCTTCGACAGCTGAGGTCATTTCGCATGTGGGCTCCCACCGGGAATCGAACCCGGGACCGCTTTCATTGAAGTCAAAAGAGCTGCCCACATGACTATCCGGGAGCCCTGAACCGAATAGATGGAATGTTCATTTCTGTACATAAAAAATTAAGTATTGCCGCAATTCGTTGATCGTAGTAAACGGTAATGAGACTGAGAAAGTATTATACGCAAAACGAGGGTTAGGTGTACTACTTTGTTAAGGAATCTATTTTAGATATTGCATTCCTCTCTGACAACATCTCTCACTTGTCTCTCTTCAAACCTTTCTCTACGCAAATCCTTTCTTCCGTCCAATTCAGCCTCCTCCATCAATCTTCCCACCCACCGTTCATCCATCCTAATGTCTCTGAAGAGAAAACCTTTTCTTCTGCAGGCAAATTGGTCTTCGATTGCATTGACTTTTCGGTAATCCTGGACAACTGCTACCTAAATCTCGTAACCATTTTTCATTCGACATTTCCCAGTGAATCTAGTACGCTGCCGTTTTGTAATTCCTTCTAAAGGGAAAGATCCTTGCGTGGTATGAAATTCTTAGTGATAAGAGGAGAAATAAAAAGGGATGGAGTGAAGAATGTAAACGAGTGAGAATGTGTGTGGTCCAAAAGGGAGAGGACGAGCTGAGAATCTTTGAGCGTAGATGTACAATTAGGTGCCAAATACATAAAGCAGATTAAGAAAGAATAAGTGAAATTATATCTAAAATAGTTTGTAGGGCAAAAAGATAAAATAAATCCATAAAGTGATTAGCATTAGAGGAAGTAAACGATATTAAAGATAAATTGCAATTTCTGAGTAATTCGAAAACCAAAGAAATTAATCACTTGTTCGTCTTTTAGGACTTCTATTCGTATTTATTTTCGCTCTGGTAAGTTAAAAAACGCAGTTTTGGTTCGATGTCGGTTTAGTATCGATAGCAACCACCAAACCGGTACAAACTATTTTTCTTCGACATTATAATCATTTTACTAGGCTTATATTAAACGTGGCACTTAAATGGCATATATTTTAGTGAAGTTACAAGACTCTACTGATATGTGAAAGGAAATAATCAAACATTTAACATATCAAGAAATAAATGGTAATAAATTTGTAGCAATTCACAGCATATCGTTACTGAACGTGACCATTGCACTCTTGATGAAAACATGAATTAAAAATTGGAATGGAAAATAATTCAGTTGCCGATTTCGGTTCAGGTTTAATTATTTCTATATGTTGGTTTGGGTACGGTTTAATCTCTAACGAATATAACTGTTTATTTCGGTATCGGTTTTCTGTAAGATTCCAGTTCGATTTCTATCTGTACTGAAAGTACTGAAGTACTGAAAAAGTAGAATTATGAAATTTTTAATCCTTCTCCCCGTAAACATTACGTGAAATATGCTTCATTTACTTTTCTCTTAGGCTCACTGAGATAATATAAAACTTTGAGCATGAGCGTTTCCGAATTTGTTGAAATATCTCCTTATTGAGCGCTAGAAAAATTCTATTAATAGAGTTATTGTGCTGAACTTACAAGAACGTTTCTACTCAAAACAATCTGGCTTAACAAGAGATGAAAAGTAACTCACTGTGGATAGGTCTCACTCCGTCCCCTATGTGTTGTGTAGCCAATTGTCGAAGGGAGGGGAATAAAACCAAAACTTGATACGCATTTGTTTCCATCAGTCAGATATAGCAAAATGTTTCTATAAAAAATCGCAAGTTGTATATAAAAATTTCTGAAGTAAATGAAAATGTAATCATACGGTATTGAAAGTAGAAACTCCCCTCAGCAACAAATAATAGTGGATTTCGCAAGACAAAGTATTTGAAATGGATAAGGCAAAAAACATACGTCAACACACCCATCCCGTAAATGGGGTATTTTTTATTTCTGCGAATCTTTTAAGTAACTGTGTGACACGATGAACTGACAGAGTGCTTCTAACCTTATCCTCAACTATCTGAAGATTTTGTGGATTAAATTCCTCCTAAGTACGCAAATTACCATCTAATAAATAAAGATCTTTACATAATAAAATGTTAAAAAACATTTATTGATACGAAAAGCTTTGCTGATTTGATCATAGTAAATTTTAAAAAATTAAGAAGCGCATATCTAATAATTTAATGAAAACAATACCTACAATTTGTGCGACTTTAATGCGTGGTATTAAATAACACGTATGCAGATGTATTAATAGTTACCTAACTGCACTTTGGATGGTATATATTAGAGAAAATTCACTTCAGCTATCAAGTTCATACAGAAATATATAAAGATGACTTTGAGATACACCAAGAAATATCAAGCGTAAAAGAGTTCAAATAGTCTGTCGAACGGTTCCTTTATCAAATATAGATGGTGCGAAGGAGGCAATTTAAGCTTAATATAAGAGCTCTATTATTAGTTCTTTAAAGGAAGAAAGTGCGTCAGAGTTAGTTATTTAAAATTCAAGGTAGAAACACAAATGAAGCCGACTTTGTTGAGTACCTCACATAACTATCGTGAATAGAGAATAGAGGAACACTTTTACCCTAAATATAAACATCGAGGTAAATTCAAAGTTAAGCAACGAGAATTTGAATTTTGTTCTAAAGCATACGTCCATTTCTTCTAAATCTCTTAATATTTTTTTACACTTTCGTATGTATTTAAAAACCATAAATTTACTTGAGCTAGCATTAAAATCACTTGTAAATATTAATGATCACCTCGAAGTTATACCTAATTATGGTTCATTCACGTTTAAGCAACTTATTTCAACAGAAATTTTCTCAGCGCTTTGGAATGAAAAAGATTCCTACCGAGTAAAAATAGGCTGTCTTGTCATATGCAAAGTTTGAAATTGTGCAAATTATGTTTCTCAATTATAGGTGAAAGGTGATAATAACATATGTGCTCCCTAAATTTCTCCTTTATACATATATAGACTCTCCATCGCAGAATACCTTCGGAAACAAGTTAGTTCGACCCCGGGGCAGGAGTAACTATGATTCCGTAGATCTTGGCATATCGCCGAGCAACGTGTGTCCCTAAATCCGGAAAAAGCCCGTAATTCCAGTATCCTAAGGGCGATTCGAAAATGTCCCCGTAAAAAAGGAAGGCGTTAGCATAAGTTCGCCTTAAATAAGAGCCGTTGAAGGTCAATCGGAGGCCATTCGTTTCTTCCAAACGATAATCTGCACCGTGGAATCGATTCCTCCGGCAAAAAGAAGGACGACAGAATGAAATATCATCTTCCCCGGAAGCTGTGATCTTAAAGACACATCAAGGTCCATTCCTAATACAGCCCGAGGTATCGAATGGAATGGAAAGAGACGAGATCTGAGCTCGTCCAGTGACGGGGCGGTCCGACCCTACATTCCCCTGGTGATTTACGGACTCTTTTTACAGGAAAAGGACATCAGGGAGATGGAAGAAAAGGCGGAACCCAAAAAAGTACCAAATTGTTCTCAGTAGACTACGGTTTCAATGCTTTTTGTGTAAGGAAAAGGAGGTGTAGGTTACTCCACGAGTCCGGAAGGGTCAGTACTAAATACATACGTACGCCCTCACTTCGAAATTAACACTAAATAATTCCTGTGAATGTTTAAAGTAAGCAATTCAGAATATTTATGGAGTGATTTACTTAGGTTCACCATGACTTATCTTATATTTTCTAAGATTAAATTCTCCCAAAATACGCTAAGTGCGTAAGTAACATTTCTTACTTTTATACTCGGCTCGTTCCTAAGGAATCTCCTACATAAAATTCTACGCACGTACGTACGTAAGATTTAGATTTGCACGAATAGATGGCATGCGAGTTCCTATAGTATATACGTCCTACACTAACTTACAGATCGAGCTGGTGTATGATTATTTCGAAACACACGCATCATTTCTCAAGAAACAACTAAATATTTACCGTGGTTACACACATTCTTTCTTCAAAAATAAATATAAATGTTAGTTTTTATTAGATCATTCATTATTTATTTACAATTCCGCCTGTATTTTAGCTTTCCAACTAGTTTAATAATATAATTGAATACGATGATACACAACAGTTACAAAACCGATTTAAAAACGTACGAAATTTTAGTATAGTACATCTATAAGCTTCTCAATAAAGAATGAATACTTTGTTCATGGAAGATTTACGTGCCTATAGTATAAGGACATGTGCCAAGAAAAGGAAATTTTGGAGAATGGCAATATAAAACTATCCCATGGTCCATAATTCACAATAATATATACAATTCAGTCAAAAATGGGTCAAAGCGAGCATTTTTAATATTATTAAGAATAACTTCGAAACTCAGTAAGTCCTCGTAGTGCCCGTAATCTCGATTAAACGAGTAGATGGAAGTAAAATTAAAAAATTGTAAGAAAAAGAAATAAAAGTAAAAAATAAAGTAAAAGGAATTTAAGTGATGAAAGATTCCTTTCTAAGAAGAACATAACTCAAAGAAATGCTACAAAAATCGGAGAAATAATGTCAAAAACTGACTAAAGATGTAGAAGAGGCCTAATTGAAGCTGAAAGTAACTAAGTAGCTGAAAGGGTTATTTCATGAACTGTGCTGAAGTTGACAAAGCAACACCAGTTTTCAAGTAACGCATAGGTATATTTACATATCTATGTTAAGTTACTTAGCTTTCGAATATGCAATTTCCGCAGATAAATTCCTGACATGTTAAATATTAGCCTATGAGGCACAGTATCTGCACTAATATGAACTTTTGTTTACTTTTGTCTATTTGATAAACAGAGACAAATTTATAGAGCGACAATCTATTACAGGGAACATCGAGGTTTGTCACTCAATTCCTCTGTCCTGCATTACATTACACATCACTACAATAATCTACATCTACATACAAGCCTTTCAACATATGGTAAATATGCACGCATCTTTTAATGTATTTCCAAAACTACCACCGCTCTAGGGCAAACGAATGTTTAAATCGACTGGAATCTCTTTCCCGAGTATTTTTCGTGTTATCTGATCGGCCTATGTAACAGAGAGGACACATTATGTCTGCCATCTCTTTCTATACCGTATTATCTCTAAATTTATCGAGTAAGTTTAATCTAAAAGTTATCGTCCTTTCTTTTAACGACTCCAATCTTATGTCATAAAACTTCTTGATAGCGCTTATCGGTTTGCCTTAACAATTCTTAGCCTTCAGCTGGACCTTTTCTAATTCAAGGATGCCTCACTTGTCCACAGAATACAATACACTTCGCACATACTCTATACGAGGTGTAGTTGCACAAATCAACTATATTCCTAGACTTTTTCTTCACTCATACCCACAACGAAACTAACAAAATCGTTTCTTTGGTGGCATTAAAAATTTGTTTATAGTATTTGGAGATGAATACCCGATATCAAATCGTCCGTGAAGATACGTTAATATTCCAACGATTTTACTATTTTTCGGATCCATTCCCAAAACCTATACATATAATCATCTGCCAGATAGATGTTCTTTCAAAAAAATAAGGAAAACATTTGCCTACACCTGCAATCACCATCGCCCCACTTCAAAATTCAATCTAAATCCTTGGACTATATTACTCTTCCTACTTCGTTTTCCATTTCCTTGAAAATTAATCTTGTTGTCCGCGGGGATACTAACTATACGGTTAATCTCATCACAAAGGTTGTTTACATACATCAGAAAGAGCAAAGGTCCAATCACACAACCCTATGAAACGACTGGGGACAATTCAACCCTGTTAGAAGTTACTGTATAAGAGGGAAAGTTTTATCTAGTTTGTTAGATCATAGAAGCTCCAATTTTATAATTTTTCTATCAATTTATATTAAGAGGCCTTAGCAAATGGTTTGCTAAAATCTAGGACGAGGAAGAAAACTAGAAGCTAAATTGAGATAACTGGGTAAATTTAGAGACAGCGCGTTTACAGAGGACGTAATCGATATTATGCGACAAATCTAGTGTCCCTGGTACTTCGACCGATCCGATAATGAGAATAAAGTAAGAGAAATAGACGCCAGAACAAGTCGTTTTAAGGACTTACTATTTTCGCGAACAATACGCGATAATAACAGGCTAAAAAAATAGCTCAAACGTTGGGTGTTTACACCCCTGCCACACGCCGAAGGGTGGCTTGCATGGTATTTATGTAGATGTAGAAAGTTTGATTTCTCATTCATTCTTATTTAAGTTAGTAATCGTATCATATACTTATTTACCTTCTTTTTCGGATACTTGGACATTTCAAAAATGTTACATGAAATAAGTCCAAACTAAACATTTCAACAGAGTATATTATTTGAATCTCTTCCCTCATTGTCACTATTTCTATATTAACTGGTAGCACTTTTAAATTCTGTCGAACAACTCACAAAACCAACCCTTATACGCTCACGAGTTACACTGTGTATGCGCAGTGAGCCGTTAATATTCCACTGAAAAAGGGAATTTTCATGAATTTCTGTTACATCACGCGCTTAAGATCTATGATGTGTACAATATTACATAAGTATTTGCTGAATCAAACCACGTATTGCTTATTCGGATATGCATTATAGTTTTAAAGTTATATAGATATGTGTGGTATTCACGTCTTAAGATCGTAGTATCCTACACAAAATCATCTTACGCTTACAAGACCCACTGCATAAGAACTCCGTCAATGAAAACCACAAAAGCACGAACACTGTTATGGTGCTAATATATCGAATCTTCCTCCTTCGCACCAAATGAAGACTGCTATGAACGCAACAGGGCTCTCTATTCTATGTTATCAGGGAATATAGGATCGATTCACCCCTTCTCTATCGTTATGCGGCGTAAAACAATTTGTTTTCAATATCCCTGCCCTATTCCAGACTCTCTTTCACCCTCCAGAGGGCTTCCCAAGAGAGCCGGCTCTCCGTATTAGTGTCCCAGACAAGATTATTTGTCTAATTTCTCCAGGGACAGCGGGTAAAGTGAGTGCCCCTACAAGGACGGGGAGGTTGCCAAAGAAACGAAAGGATACATTCGATTTGAGGAAACAGTTTGAGGACATCGCCTCCTTGCCTTAGACGTGGATAATCCTTACCTATGGGCTCCGAACATGTAGTCTGAATAGAATCACAGACGCCCATATGAGGCTCGAATCACGGTTTAAGTAAAGAGTTCAGTATGCTTTGCAAGACGGGTTCAAAATTATGAATGTTTAAAAAAATCACTGGGAGGAAAAGTATTTCAAACTTCAAAAAATGAAGTCGACCTATAAAGGCTGACCTATTTCGATAAATTCAATTGGAAAATGAATGCATATTGAAGGTTATCCTTAAAACTGTTAAGTAAAGTAGAAAGTTTCAGTGTTTATTTCTTTATTTGCGTTAACTTCGAGAACCCGAGGTTGCAAAACTTACAAGCTTAAAAAGATGCGGAACACTCTGCGCAGAAGATAGGCTACTTTTTATTCAGCTGTCCCTAGTTCGACCCAAGAAGAGGCAAAGCGTTCCCATAAAAGCGTTTCAACCTCATTTAACTCGGGTTTAGGTTCTGTATTTACCGTAATTTAAAATTAGAAAAATTTATAGTACGAAGTTGAGTCGAGTTCGAAATAGAAGGAAGTTCTATAAAAGAAATCTTAAAAAATTTATAATCGCCGATCTTAGAATTCGGATCTAAATTGTGAGATATTTTAGGATTCAAAATTTTTGTACGGGATAACCTGTCCAATTTATTTAAGCTAATATGAGTAACGTTAAATTATTTTAATAAAGAGGAATATTAACTGCAATATACTACGGCCTACTTCTATTTCTCCGTTGAGAATCAATAGACACCTCAGCTAATAACGCTAAATCAGTATCATAAGGCGTGCCCTTGTGGAAAGCCATGAAGGAGAAGAGAGTACACAACTATGTAGTTTCCACGAGTTTATTTGTAAGCACCTTGTCTGATGTGCATATAAGTATAAATATCTCGTTCGATGTTATTAGCATACACGGGAAACTAGTCGTCGAAAATAAACAGGTAGAAACTACAGTGTTGCGAACATTTTTTCTATATAAAAACCATAAAAAAGCATGATTGGCTTGAATCGCTATTGGAAAGCTTGAATCGGAGTATATCCCGAAGTTAATAAGAAATTTTAATGATTTTTGTTTCACAAATTCCTTTATACACATGATCGATAAGAGGTCAAAAACTATCTGCAAGCCGACTACGTAAATGAACGGCTTCTTTCTCGAATCTGATGAACGCAAATTATTAAAGGGCCAAAGGTGACTCCATTTTGTTTTTTAATGTGCAAGAATTAAAAATTTGCCACATCCCAGTCAAACCGCTACCTGCTTATAACACGTTATCACTCAATCCCCTAAAAATCGTATTATTGGTTTTTACTGCATATGAACATGAAGGAATGATTGCAAATGTTAGTGGACAATGATTGGTGCGTTCTGAAACTGATGGTTCATCATAAAGAGTGGCTAATGGCAGATTCATGTATCCAAAAATTCCCAAATTAACACCCTTCCCTTAATTTCTTGTTGCTTTATCCCGCCACTTTAATCGTCCAACACCTAATGCTTTTCTTCTCTCCTCTGCTTTTTCCCCTCTTCCTTCAATTACTTACTTTAGAAATCCTTCTCATCTTAATATTTCATGAAAGCATTCTTTGTTTAACTAAGGGATATTATGTAATAGATAAAATAGGTACGTTCAGATAAAAGGGATATTATATAATAGATAAAAGGGATATTATTTAAGGGATATAAATGGGTGGTCTAAAATGTTTCCGACATTTCACCATTTCTCGACATGTTTTCTGAAAATTTTCTGAAGATTTCTGAAAAATCTAGAGTCGGAAACTTTTCAGACCGCCCTGGTATGCTTGTGATCAAAACAATTTCATATTACAAGGTGAGGAGCATTCTGAACGACTGCACTGTGTTTACAGATTCTTGGAGTAGCTGAAATTATTCATTCCCGATATGCATTATTTCCCTATTCATAAGGTGATTCTTTATTTATTTATAGAACTAGTAACTAATGTAAATAACTCTCTAAGCCTAGTTTAATAAGTGCGAGAGAATAGCACCAAATAAAAAAAATCGCTAAAATGAAATAACGCAAAAAGTATTATCAACGACGTCCAACCACTCGGTGGTCTGCCTAGAATACCGTAGCAGTTTTTAATGTAAATCTACGACAATTTTATAAGACGAACCCTAATTTTAGACCCCAAATTATTCCAATGTTATTTACGCATGAAGAAATATGGTACTTCAGAATCACATTCGAAAGTGATTTATATTATGATTTCAGCCTACGATGGCATGAGATATATTAGAATGAGTGAAAACATGGATCCTTTTCTCAATAAAAGTTTAAATGGCATTATATATTATTCAAAAGGTGTCTTTTAGATTGTGACAGTTTGATAGAAGACTTTCTCCGAAAAATGATCAAATGTAACTTGATAAACATTATGAGGATCATTAAATATAGTTAACTAACTAAGTTAGGAATAAGGAATTTTCTATGATACTGATAATTGCCATCTTGTATATATAAATACATATTTATAAATGCTATTATAGTTACCTCATTAAGAAATCTGCTACAGTTGAGATTCGATGGATCTTTTGTCTTTCGTAAAATTTTTACGAAAATTAGTGCTCGCTCCAAAACGATGATCATAATTTAGATTCTCATTATACCGAAATATAATTTTATCTCCCTAAACGGACATTAATTAGAGTTCAGAGTGCAATGAACGCTATTTTAGTTGCCTGAGCTTTAGAATTTCTAAGAATACGCGATAAATTCTACAATTTAGATTCCCCCACAAATTTTAATGCCACAGTTATTTTTTACAGTGAGGCAGATGTTCTCTTCAAGAGTACTTTTATGATTTATGCCGGACAGCTCTAGGAAATTATTGGTAAACAAACAAAGATTGAAACGAAACAGCCTAAAATCAAACCTATATTCCTCGTTGAATAGTTTATATGATACGGTTAGTATCGACAAATGTTAGATTTGAGCTTATATCCCACATTTATGACCATTTTATCTTAAACATCACGAGGTTTTTAAAAACATTAAGCAAAAAAGATTTGCAAACTTATACTCACTATACTATAGAAATCATAATATTGCATCTTTTGAATGCGGGTGACTGCATCTGGAAGTTTAAAGGACCTGAAAAAGGGGGTTCTGTCAATGGCTTTTTTCTAAATAACAATTGCGGTGAACTTGCTTTAATACCGATCGAAACATCTGGTCTATATAAAATATCTGCATTGGTTATAAACAATTTTCAGAAAACCATATACCCGGAGGATTGCTTATTGTAAAGTTAAATCGTAAATTAAGTTACTGCGAGAGAACCTAATATTGTATCTTTCATGTATCCTAACACAAAAAGCTTAACCGTAATAGATCATCCCTTCTTTAACTACCTTCGTAAACATACAGCTCCTAAATTAAGATGTAAATCAAGCCAGCAGCTTATCGAAATACCTATCCACGATGAGTGACTTGTTTTTATTTCAATTTTAAGGAGAATTCAGAATTTAAAATCACCCATCAATTTATTTATAGGTAATATAAAGGTTCACCAAAGTACCTACCTCAAGTATAAAAAAACAGTCATAATCTCATGATGTAAATTTGAAATATCAAACATCTATTGGAAAATAGACTATGTAAACTGAAATCGTATTGCGTGTCGTCTTTCTATTTAAACAGGCCGTTAAATCTCTCCGGCAGTTAAGAGGAGTTATATCGTATATTAATTATTATAACATTTTCATCGTCATTTATAATCAATCACCCAGGCACTACATAAAAGGTTTTTGTCCTTCCGATGCGAAGGAAGGTAATGATAAATGTAAATGCTATAATAGAATGATGGCTAACTTATGATTATAGTCGGATACTCCAGTACATTGTATTTTTCTATTCAATAAACTAGTGTCCAAATGAACCATAATTTCATTATCTTCATGGTGAAGATGAACTGTAATCGTATAAATGGGCAATCTGGGTTTCTAGTCTGCTGTCGTGTAGGGCGTACATCGGAAAGAGAACGCAATTTCCAAATGTAAATCTTACTTTAAAAGTCTCAAAAATACATCGAAATAAGTCTAACGTATAAAAAGCCTAAAGTCTAAATGCTCTGCGCGTAAAGTATGTAAATAGATTCCCTGTTTTCTCTTAAAAGAAATTAACAATTATCATAACATTGGTTAGTAAAATCTGAGGCAGATTTTCATAAGATGTATTCAGATATCGTGAAAATTCTACAAATTTTCTCAATCTCAACATTTTCTAAATAGTTCCACCTTCAAAATATTATCTTAAATAACTAATACTTTGAATTCTCTCATGTGATTGTATCATAAAAGATTCGTGAACGAGAAACCCGGAAAAAAATTAAAGCAACTGAAATGATTAGTGTATTCCTAACTGACTGCTTGACCTTCCCTTGATTGTTATAACATTTACAAATTCCTCCTGGTTCTTCTCACACGCTCTTTACTTTAACCAACACCAAAACTTACTCCTGGGTGCGACTCACTGTCGCTGGTGGTTCTCCGATGACTCAGCCGATGAGGGAGGGAAGGGGGGATTGGGGGGGAAACCCTATTAACCCTAAGAAGTGGACCCTCCAGGCCGTTGTGACGTGCTATAGGGTTCACCTCTATGCCTAGAGGGCCCCCTGCCACAACTTCAAGGACAAGCTCCGACCTCATAGACAGAAAGAACGAGCAGGTGAGAAGTGAGTGCTTAGTTACCTCACCCCTGCAGAAGAAGGTGAAAGAAAGGCCCCTGGAATAGATGCCTGCGACTGTAGGCCTAAGAGTAGGCTAGGTTTGTAGGGAATGCCTTCCCCACGCCCCCTACAGAGCAGGTGGTTAGTACATCTATGGTGCACTTTTAAGAAAACTACTGCAAACTGTTGTCAAATTCATTGCAACATTGGCTGTGATATGGCCTCAATAGTGCATTGTTAACGTTTAGAGTTAAAAAATTATCCAATGTAAATTAAATGTTAACTAGATGGTTAAATTCTCATCTTTATATAAAATGTAGAGGATATTTAAATCAAAGATCGAGACTTTCGCTAAGACTTGAAGTTAACAGTAACTGCTGTTGTAAGCACAAATCTTGCGTTAATATCCTCATAAGTAGAGACTTGTTTGATGAAGTAGAAGAACTTAAGTTCATCTGGTTAGAAAAGAAACTGAGTACTCACGGGTGATTCTGGAGTTGATGATGACGGATCTTCCTGTGGGAAAATAGAACAAATTCTTTAATAGGTAGAGTTCCCTTTATACACTACCGAATCTTTTCAATTATCATCCACATTTGTAAAGTTTTTATACGTTTTTACTAATGATATCAGTTAGTAATAAGGAAAATCCACTCGAAAGCTTTTAGAATTTCTCTTAAGAGACACAATTTATGAAAATGTCTTCTGTTGTGCGAGATCCTTTAAGTTACCCAATTCCTTTCTATATGAATTCTCCAGACTGAAAAATATCTAGTGAATGTAAGTGTTACATTATAAGATTTCAGTCGATAGTGAAGTTAGATTATTACGAAGCATTGTTCTCCGAATTATGTTAACCATCAACAATTATTGCTAACCATCCGCCAAACAAGCGTGAAAATACAATATATAATCTTAACAAAAGGATAAAGTCAATCTAAACTTAGGTCGTAATGAAATTTGCATGGCACATATAATGTAAGAATACTAGAAGCCAAAACTTGACAGAGAATAAATTGGAAATAGGCTGTTAATTAATAAGAGTTTTGGAGGGAGGTTTCCAGAAGGTGAGTTTCCTTTGTCCTTCCAAGGAATTGGCGCCCGACGGCCATCGGTATGTCGCCGATTGAAAGGTTTTTTGAACCACCTACTTCACCTAAACTTGTTAACTCATAAAAATGACTAGAATTCCGGGATAACATATAATCTAAAAGTTTCTCATTATAAATTTCAGACTATTAATTCCAGTTGACGATAATAAGCTAGAGACGGAAACAATCAAATTCCAGTTTATGAATTTTACGAGTAATATACGGACAATCCGTATCATGTTACGAATCCAATATTAGTCAGTTAGATTCGAACTCTATTTGAAGTGAAATATCACGGTAAAATTATTTGGTATATATAAACACGGCACATTTAAATTTACCAATCATTCACATCCTAAAAATGAATTTGCAGACTCCCTGCAGAATATTTAAGCATGGTTGCAAGTGATACCAATGAGCGATATTAAGCTAAAATCCAATAACTGCTTTGTGCACAGACTGGAGTAGAAAATATAATAATAATACATATAGTATTTACGGTTATTTAGAAGGAAGTCGAAATTGAGTGTACTCTTGAAGGTCAGTGAAAACACGGCTATTTAAGAGGGGCTAATGTGTTTACAGTGATATAAAGGAAGAGCCAACTGTCCTTGGATGATAACAAAGTCAATAAAGTATCAATGTATGTACACTTCATTGCCTCTCATTTTCATTGATTGTAAACAAAGGCAAAAAGGAAAGTGTCTTATGACGAATAGGAGTAAATAAGAGGAAAAGTGACTTACGAGGGGTCCAAAATAAACAAAGAGAAAAGAAAATCCTAAGGACACCGAAACATTTCTCCTACTAAAAAATTTAATTAAACAATCTAAAAAGACCGAAACGAATTAAATATTCATGGAAACATTTGATGTCACGATTTGAGTTTCTTAAATAGGAATATATAAGGAAATTCATCATCGACAGTAACGAGAGTTGATATTCACTTGATGCGTTTGAAAACTGAACTCATAAATTGTCATTACAACACTTATTATAAAATTGAAATCATTAATTGTCATGAGACTACTTACTATAAAATAATCGGGAGATGATGACCAAAATTTCAACGTTATTTAAATTACTTTTAGATTAATATCCCAACAAAAATGCCGTTTCTTATTCTTGACAGAAATTAGGAAATATTAGTTAACTTCATTTAAAAGATAATTTAGGATTATTTTCTTTTGTCAGAAAAGTATTTGCTGGTTAACCGTTCTCTCCTTTTCTTCTACGAATTGATATAAGTAGAATGTTATGGGAGACAGAAGAGACCAATGCAACTCTTCGTTTTCACTGATAACCTACTCAGATTTTCTACACTTAATATTGATATATTTTATATAGATTATATACTTGATATATTTAATGTAAAATCAGAATACAGATTATTAATCGGTGAATCAATTATTATATATTGCTATTGAATTACTCACCAATTTTGGTTCTCAGGTTATCCCCGACTTCTTCAATGTCCTTCCGTAATCAAGCAGAAGAAACTCAGAAGTAAGTGTGAGCCAGGAAGGAAAGTATGTTGCAATCTGGAAGAATAGAAACACAAGATTAATTTATTAATCAATACTGAATTTAATTTTAGGTGATACCGTACTATATTGTACATTTGTTAGATGAAGTAATAGCCAATGATGAAAATTCAAATAAGCAGGATTTTGGTTAAGACCAAATTAAAAATATCCAATGCCAGGTAGATAGATTCGTAATTTATAAAGTTGATTAACAAAGATGAAAGGCATTAAGGTAAATAGCAATACTTAGAGTACGTGCTATAGTTATTGATTTTTCTGAACTGAGATGAGTATGGAAACTCGATCCAAACAAATATGAATAATAAAGATGTGTTAGTAAATCAAAAAAGGATTTGTTTGAACAACAGTGAATATTAAGTTAACTTTTGAAATTCAGTACCCAATTGCTGGTAAGATAATCGTAAAATATTATATTGAAACTTGAGTATTACCCAAAAATCATTATCTCGAAGAAAACTTCATAATAGATTTCCTCAAAATATCAGATATAAGAATCTTCTTAGTGACTTCCTTGTGATTGTCTAAGCCGTCCGTTGAAAATAAACGCAATCTACTGTGAATTTAAATCAGTGAGAACTCAAAGCTAAAAATCAGATTTATCTTATGCATGAAAAAACATTAAAATCGAAAGAAATGTGCTAAGAGCTGTCCGAATTTTAATGTTAAAATTAAAATGCAAACTCTGTTACACATTTGGTTTAAAACTCAACTCATAATCTCTAAATGTCGCAGAAATATGAATTGTGCAATAAGTTCTACTGGAAAGTAGTTTGATATTTTCCACTTCATGGCGTAACTGTATTTTTAATTTTGATTTGAGGAACTCTTCTATATCACTAAGTGTGATTTATAGCGAAGTTAACTATGATTAAAAGGACAAGTCTCATTGAAATGAGTTTCCAATTGAAATTAGACGTAAAATATAGGTTCAGCTGAAATTGGAATAACATTTAAGAAAAGAAATTGATTAATGACATTGATTTAATTAACAAATAATTGCAAAGTTAAACTTCAAAATTCAAACGTACATTTCCGCCAAAGTACTGGTTGACAGAAAAAGCTACAAATAGAAATACAAAAAGGAAACCGATTCTGGATCCAAACAGCAAATAAATAAAGCTTAAAACCGGTCACGGAATACTATCGAAGCATTAATCTTTACTTTCTTCAGATATTGTCCTCAGAACTTGAGACCAGTGACTTCATATCTAGAATATTGTCAGAGATCATTAATTGGATGAAATTGGACATAACTGGAATTAATTGCTCAGTAATAAAAGTAATCATGATCACATAAGATGAGCAATGTAGAGGTAAAAATCGCAGATCCTTCATAACTATCTTCCCTAAGAATACTCCTAACACTAGTTACGTGAATAATAAGCAACAGCTCACTTATTAACTGTAAAGTCGAAACGAAGGATGATTAAAAGTAATGTACATAAAATTAATTAATGTTACATACCAAAACTGAATAAATTCCCACGAAGTCCCACGGTATGTAAGAGCTCCAGGTTCAAGACCGTCCTTTTCTCTCTATTTCTATCACAACTACGAAAACCGTCCACAATGCATAATTCATCAGTGATAAAAAGAACAAAAAGAAAATTCTAAGAGGGCCATCTTTTGATGTTAACTTCCGTTTAAATTACGTATTTAATAAAAAAATGTTCCAAATAGAAATTAAATATAGAATACTTATATAGGCCAGAGTCGAATCGTAAATCAAAGTTGAGTAATATTGGAATTGGTTTAATTAGCTAAGGAATGTTGAGTTAATTTGAAATTCAAATGTAACGGAAATGGCGGTGGACGTTACGTTAAGATGGCGGTGGATTACATTTTCGACGCACTATAGTAAAAATTTCTCCGAAAATTATTCTGCACCTAAATATAGCGAATATCCGAGAAGTAAAAGTTATATCGGAAAAAAAATTGAAGGATTACCTGGGGATTTAGTCAAAAAAGTCTCTAGAAGTTGAGAATCGTAAATTCATGTCTTTAATAAAATTTGCAAAAGATGGGCTAATAAATAAACGTACATAGGTAAATCATCGGATGATGAATGATAGTAAGAAAAACATGAAGACGAATAATCGGGATAGTAAATCATCTATAGCCCATCGTGAGAGTCAAACATAACGAAAAAACATGTACACTAACGATTGTCACTAAAATAACAACTTAAAAATTATAACATCAATGATTGTTTTCAAACTCAGAATTAACTCAAGCAAGATTAATTTATGTTACTTACCGAAACTGAAGGAATCCCCGAGAAGTCCTGCGGCCATCTTGACGTCGGAAGATATCTTTCTAACCTTTAATTTAATTATAAATAATTTAAGATTGTTTAATTTGAAAACTTTTACGTTTAACTTAAATTATGTTACACGATTACTAGATTTCGAATATACTAACCTCCAAGAAATTTGAATTCTAACGGTTTTTTCGAAAAATTCTTCAGCATGTCCACACCAGGCGAAGTTTCTAGATCGACTAAAGTTTAAACCTAAAAAATCAACGGTTTAACAAAACGGTGAGATCTGATTGGTTGTTAATTCTCGCAGTTACTGTTACTGTCACCCCCTCCCACTTTTCCCCCTGCCGGAGAAAGTTGTAACTTATAAGTTATAATAAATTCGCTTTAAATTAAAAATATATTTATTTAAACATATTATAAGTTTAATTTAAAAAATATTGGAATAAATTTCGATCCTCTAAAACCTTGTACTTAAAATCGACGTAAAATAGTTGATAGCCTCGTGTGACGTAATAATAACGTACGTTCAACCTATGGTATGAGCAATGGTATGAGAAACAGAAAGAATTTAAATGATTCAAATTATGAAGCTATGCAATGTAATATAAAATGAATTAATGCAATAACTACGCAATAAATAAATAAAAATATGATTAGTTGTTGTATTTTAATATCTTCCTTCTCCTATGTGAATCATAGCATGTAATGAAATATTTAAAATGTCTACGAAATTTAAATCGATATTATTTTACAATAAAAATATTAGTTACGATAAAAATGATTTAAATATTGTTAAATCCTAATCACTCCACGAAAGATTGCAAAGAAACAGCATTTGAAATCAATTATTACCTTTATAACGTTATTACTGCAGTCTCTCGGTATTTCTCTCTCCTTTACACACGTTTTGACTACTGTTTCATCATGTATTTTGAAGCTAGTGATAAAAGAATTTCTACTGACTTCTACCACCAAAAAATAAATTTACAGTCCGAAAGGAAAAGAACTGAAGGTGAATTAATAAATTAAAAGAAATGATGGGGCACCAGAGGAAAACTTATACGAGATATTTCAATTCGAGATGATCCAGAGAAATCATTTTAGCCTTGACACTGTATTGTTATTCTTTGCGTATTCCTTATTAAAACTATGAAACTAATTCTATGTTTTCAAACAAAGTTAATCATTATTCTTTCCTGAATTCCCTAATCAGCACGGTCAACGCTATTCGTCTTGTCTCTATAAGCACGTCGTTGGATAGTATTCCAACTAATCTTCCCAAGAATATTTAAAAAAAATAACTTACCATTGAGAATTCTTCTGGTTCCTTTCAATTTTAATTCAGATATTGCGTCCGAATACATGAAAATTTAAAAGCACACTTCCAAAGCCCATACAGCTTATGTTATTTGTCCAGGAGCGAAGAAATCCCATTTTAAAGCTTCTTCACTACTCTACGAGGCCTTCTTCAGACTTATTATCTTCTCTCGCACAAATGATTTCAATATTTGCGAAGGACATGTTCAAGTAACCGACGCCATTACATGTGCTCCATACTCGAATAAGTGATACACTACAGCCACCGTGATCCTTCGATTTTTACTCACACTTTTTCCAATTATATCACTGAATGTAAAATTGAATACACAATACACTAACTATTTTTCACCTTTGGTTGTATTTGAAATCCACAGGAAAATGTAATCGGTGCCATTTTGAACGCAGTCCACTTAGCGAGACAAAGTACTGAGAAGTTCGAAGGCCACATGGCGTGAAGAGCAGGTTTCGTTAGTCAAAATTTTGTAGACCATAATCCTCTTTAAAGCGCGGAAACACGTCAAGACCTGCTGCTAACTTCAAGAAGAGATTGATAATACACCTAGGAACTTCAAATTTTAAGTATTTGCCATCGGTATGTGTCTTAGAAGCATTGGAAAAGTAATACCTGGTGAAAAATCAATCGCAGTATGTTAAGTTTGTGCTGTAAGTGTATGTTAAATTTCATATTGTGTTTGTGCATTTTGGATAAAGGTGTGTTTCAGCTCCATGATCGGTGATATTTCGAAAAGGACGTCGAAGTGTAGCAGTGAGAATAGTCATCAACCGGATACTAATATCTTAAATTGGAGTTCTTATGAAGGCAGGTTTTCACGTGGATCTGCACTGAATCTGCAAAATTCTGCGTAAGTCTTTAACTCGACAGTGTTAAGATGCCATTGCAACTGAAGGGATAAACTTCCTGTGTGAGATTAATGAAGACGGGGTTCTTCGTGCATATCAAGCCGGAATTATATAGGATAGGAAGGTAAAAATGATTATTCTAACAAGGAAATACACGATTATTTTGGGCTATTTCACATATAATCTAAGTTGGGTAATGTAAGGCAATAGACAGAGTATGTCCATAGAAATTGTGAACCATATGATTTATCTCTTCTTTCTAACTTCAGCTTGGTATTCATTATTTACATAATTATAAGCTAATTTAGCTAATTTTAAAGGTTACGAAGAGTGAATGGTACTCTGGGAATCTTTTAATTCCACATTTATTTCACCTTAATTCTAAATTAATAGCAATGAGGTCCCTCTGTAACTTCATTTGTTTAAAGGCTGAGTTAAACATCCACTGAGCCAGAATGCTAAGAGAGGTAGGTTCACGAAATTTTGCTGTAATTTCGGTTGATACTATTATAATGATCAAGCATCACTAATACCTCAATACATTTCATATTGTCGCTAGCATGAACAAAACTGGGGGGATATAATTAGAACATTACTAAGTACTAAAAGATAACTGAAGTATTCTTTATTTCACCGTGTATTCTGTCATGAATTTCACTAATTTACATTTAGCATTATATTAATTATTAATAAAGCATGCCATTTTCATGATGAGTTAGCTTGCATTATCACCCTGATGATTCTCAGACTGGTTTGACTCAAGGGGATTTATATCATTGAAAATTAATGCTAATCATTCTTCATAACAAATGTAAATATCTTAAGTATTTTTTAATCTATTGCCTCTTTGAATGATATGAACAATATTTTTCATGGTTCCATTGTTCTACTTCATCTTGGCACTCCCAAAATCAAAGCTCAATAAGTAATATAAAGGCAAAGTATCTTATTCTTCTTCTACCGTGGTAAGCCTCATTCGTTCCAACAACTCATAAAAGTCAATATATAGTTATAAATATTAAGGCCAATGTATGTTACAATTAGTATGTACTTATGTGAGATAGTCATTATAATACTTAAGCGTTATTTTATTTACTATTATTTGTCTTTTGACAGTAATGTCAGTACATTTTATATTTCTCTCTTTCCGTTCTTTCTACATTTCTCTTTGCAATTATGTATTTCTCCTTCTCATCTAAGTGGACTATACTGATGAATAAAACTGATAAAAATAAATTTACAATAGTACATTCACTACCAAACGTCGAAAGGCTGTTTCCAGTGTATATTTGTAGAGGTATTTCATAAGATGATGACATGGACGATTTTCAGCTCATTGAGAAAGAATGCAAAGAATCTCCCCCCTAATATTGCCTTGTAAGCCTCATTCTATTTTCAAATTGGCCTTTTTCTAGATACAAAAAGGACAGATGTAAGGGAAAGAATAATGAATAATCTACATGAGAAAGTAATATTTTGTCTCCGGGCATGTGGCATCTGAATTATTCAGTATATCTGGTTTAATTGGTTCTATCGTTTAAATAAATACCGCAAATAAAATGTATTTATCTTTATAGTATTGAGTGTATATAGTTTTTACTTATTCTTGGAGAAAATGACATGTTCACTAAGGCTAATGAATTTTCTAAGCTTCGAATAAAAGATATGTTCTAAAATTTCTAAAATAAATATTAATCAGTCTTTGTTTAACTCGAATGTAATTCATGGAAATATTCGGTGTGATAGCTTGGATGTAACAACTCATATCTCTTTGATATTGACTAATTTTATTGACTACCATATGACGATAAGACTTATTTATTCATATCCTCATTCCCGTTCTTATCTTATTATTGTTACATTACGAATGTCCGCAACTCAGAAATATATCACGTGTGTAACTTAGACGTACGAAACGTATGTAATAAATTTTATCTACCATTTTCTTGATAAAACCTTCAAAGTGAATTCGAAGCATTTCGTTAAACATACGTTAAAAACATAGTTACTAAACAGAAGTCTTACTGGGAATCATGCCAGACCTGGGTATCATCAAAAAATTCGTATTATGAAAACAATGCACGCTAATATAATTTATTTTTCCAAAGCTTTTAAAACTGGATTTTTCTTACGTTCTAAAAATAAAATTTTAATTAAATACTAAAAATTAAATTTAATTATCTGATATGTTTCTCATATGAGATGGAAGATATTAAAATACAGCAACCAACCATATGTTTATTTATTAATTGCGTAGTTATTGCATTAATTCATTTTAGATCACATTGCATAGCTTCATAATTTGAATCATTTAAATTCTTTCTGTTTCTCATACCATTGCTCATACCATAGGTTGAACGTACGTTATTATTACGTCACACGAGGCTATCAACTATTTTACGTCGATTTTAAGTACAAGGTTTTAGAGGATCGAAATTTATTCCAATATTTTTTAAATTAAACTTATAAAATGTTTAAATAAATATATTTTTAATTTAAAGCGAATTTATTATAACTTATAAGTTACAACTTTCTCCGGCAGGGGGAAAAGTGGGAGGGGTGACAGTAACAGTAACTGCGAGAATTAACAACCAATCAGATCTCACCGTTTTGTTAAACCGTTGATTTTTTAGGTTTAAACTTTAGTCGATCTAGAAACTTCGCTTGGTGTGGACATGCTGAAGAATTTTTCGAAAAAACCGTTAGAATTCAAATTTCTTGGAGGTTAGTATATTCGAAATCTAGTAATCGTGTAACATAATTTAAGTTAAACGTAAAAGTTTTCAAATTAAACAATCTTAAATTATTTATAATTAAATTAAAGGTTAGAAAGATATCTTCCGACGTCAAGATGGCCGCGGGACTTCTCGAGGATTCTTCTTTCTTCAGTTTCGGTAAGTAACATAAATTAATCATCCTTAATTAATTCTGAGTTTGAAAACAATCATTGATGTTATAGTTTTTAAGTTGTTATTTTAGTGACAATCGTTAGTGTACATGTTTTTTCGTTATGTAAGACTCTCACGATTGACTATAGATGATGTAATGTCCAGATTATTCGTCTTCATGATTTTATTGCCATCATTCACCGTCCAATGATCCAGTTATGTACTTTAACATTTTATCCCATCGCTCGAAAATTATATTTAAGAAGTGAATTTACGATTCTCAACTTCTAGAGACGTTACTTGACGAAAGCCCCAGGTAATCCTTCGAATTTTTTCCGATACCACTTTTTCTCCTCGGATATTCGCTGTATTTAGTTGCAGAATAATTATCGGAATTATTTTACTAGAGTGAGTCGAAAATATTTCCGACTGCCATCGTAACGGAAATCTACATTTGAATTTCAAATTAACTTTACATTCCTTAGCTAATTAAACCAATTCCAATATTTCTCTACCTTGATTTACGATTCTATATTTAATTTAGATTGGGAACTTTTTTTTACCATTTTAGTTAACATTAAAAGATGGCTAGTTTTACATAGTAAGTTATCAAATTAGAACCTCTTAAATAATTTATAATTAAATTAGGGGTTGGAAAGACATCTTTCGACGTCAAGATGGCCGCAGGACTTCTCGGGGACTTCCCCAGTTTCGGTAAGTAACATAAATTAATCTTGCTTCAATTAATTCTGAGTTTAAAGACAATAATTGATGTTATAGTTTTTAAGTTGTTATTTTTGTGACAATCATTAGTGCACATGTTTTTTTTTTCGTTACGTAATACTCTCAAGATTGACTATGGACGATATACTATCCAGATGACTCGTCTTCATGATTTTCTTACCATCATTCATCGTCCGATGATTTAGCTATGTACGTTTATTTTTTATCTCGTCTCGCAAATTATATTAAAGAAATTAATTTACGATTCTCAACTTCTAGAGACGTTATTTGACGAAAGCCCATGGTAATCCTTCGAATTTTTCCGATACCACTTTTACTCCTCGAATATTTGCTGTATTAAGGTGCAAAACAATTTTCGGGGATATTTTTACTAGAATGAGTCGAAAATATTGCCGACCGACATTGTAACGGAAATCTACATTTGAATTTCAAGCTGACTTTGGATTCCTTAGCTAATTAAACCAGTTCCAATATTTCTGTTGCTTGGTTTACGGATCGAAACCGGCCTCTATCAGTATTCTATATTTAATTTCAATTTGGAATTTTTTTATTAAATACTTAATTTAACCGGAAGTAAATATCAAAGGATAGTTTCCTTAGAATTTTCGTTTTTATCTCTGATAAGTAATGCATTGTAGAAGATTTTCGTAGTTGTGTAAGTAATGGAAGGAAAAGGAAGGTCTTGAATGTGGAACTCCTACTTGCCGGGCGGTTCCTCTGATGAATATTTCCATCGATCTCGGTACCTGCGCGCAAGTGAGAGATGCATGTCTTTCTTTTTGAGTTCTTTCTGTTTTTACACTGAACTGAATTAGCGCTTTTGAACGCCGGAAATCATTTAATAGTTATACTTCACATTGGTTTCAGCGCATACAGATTTCGTTTACTGTAGCCTCAAATTTGAAATATTGGCATTATTTCTTTATGTATGTCGTGCTTATTAATAAATTGAATGAAATATAAAAATAATTTTACTGTAATAGTTATGATGTAGAACAGGTTACTGTTAAATATGAGCTTTACAATAATCCTAAATGAATCATTATCTTTGCCAATTGCTCGCATTTATATATACACAACACAATAATACCCTAGATTATAATACCACACAATATTACCCCATTGCTATTCGCAAATGAATTAATTTAGCGTTTTTATTTTTCCAGATTCTGACATCCTTCCCTTTCGGCACTTCTATTGCTTGGGAGTTTCTTCTATGTGATCGTGGAAAGGCACTTATGAGGAGTAAGCAGGAACAAGAATACCCGGACAACCACAAATGGTTAGCAGTTAAGAATTTTTCTCTTTTGCATTTCTTCTTCTGATGGATCATTATTATTTCTAAAGTGTAGAATTTGAGTGGTTGTATTTTCGGTTGTTAATTAACGGATCTAAACCAGTTGAAACTGATTGGTTTATTAAAACGGATAACATGGTATATCGGCTGGCACGAAATGCATTATTGGTCCGTTATGTATCGTGTAACAGCCAATGTATATTAACATGTGTCAGAAGGAAAGTTTTGCATGAAAGAACGCTTTTTGGGGAAACTTATTTTCAGCAGGAAATATAACATTATTAAATTCTTCCACTAAAAAGGAATGGTATTTATAGTGCGATTTGAAGCCACATTTGAAATTGATTATTTCGAATTGCATATGGAGTTTAAAATTTTCAAACATTCTTCTATATATCTTTGAGCAGCTTAGTCATGACCAATAATGAATTCCTATCTTAAATATTTTTCCATTACAAACATATGAACTGCAAATCTCTTCACTATATTAGATGATAAGTACTCCTTTCTGTGCGGAAATACCGAGTGGTACCGTTATCATGGTATTAAATAAAAATATAATGGCGTATTAATTCGTTTTAGGAAAAATTCTTAGCACAAAGCAACTGTTAAGATGGAAATGTTTCTTGGCTCTCAGAAAAATATCACTGCGAAACCATACCAAATTGTGCAATACGCCATTCCTATTCTATATATATTTAAAATAATCAGCTAGTATTTTGAATTGCATTTTTAATTAAATTTAACGACCACTTTAGAAGAATTAGGACTATTCATCACTTCTTAGGTTCAAAGATTGATTATTACATGTTTGGAATATTCTAATCCTTTTACCACATGAAAGACGATGAATACTCCTAGTAATTAATTAGCTGCTTAAAGAGATTGGTTGAGTAAAGTAACATTGTGTAATAATTTTTTCTTAACTGCTCGAGAGCCAGGAACTGTATTGTTGGAGGGATTTTAATGCACAATTATTTTAAATATCGTTTAATTTTTTCATCATTTACAGAATGTTTTATAATCAGCAGTGCAATGAAATTTTATGTGTTTAGGAGCATCTGCTATATTAATCAAAATTATAAAGCAAGCTAAAGAATCACCACCTTTCCGTCTTCGGTTTCATAAATTATTGGTAACATTTATCAATATTTTAATGTTGTTCTTTTGATCTAAATAGAGCACAATGATCTGAAACAGGACTTGCGTAGATTTCACGCTCTAACTGGTGATCCTCTCCTGGTCTCTCACTTTCATCGATAGAGACGCTTGTTTAAAACGATACAAACAATTTGCTCTTTTGAGTCAACTATCTCCTCAAAAGTAAAGGCATAAAGTGGATAAATCCAGCAATTTTATAATATATAAATATGTTTGAGAAAGACATTCTTAGAAAATATAACATCGTATTTTTCGGACATTCGCAACTACGTTTTCTTTAATCGTGACAAGTGTTTCGGTATCATTTGGACTTTCCTTTCGTTTCTCTTCTATGCTTCTTGCTTCACCTGCCAGTCAGTACTTCTCCTAGATACGAGGTAGGCACTTTCCTTTTCGCCTTTGTTTGTATTCAATGAAAATGAGAGGACAGTGAAGTGTACATAGATATTTTAGGAAAACGACTTCGTTATCATCTCCAAGGACAGCTGGCTCTTTTTTTCCTTCACCGTTAAGACATTAGCCCCTCTAAAATGGCCTGTTTTCACTGACCTTCGAGTCTTTTCTCAAGTACAAGTTCTTTCCAAGTTAGGTAAACAAACACAGTAAATATTACATTTATCATTATCTTAGTTTCACCTCCGGTCTGTACATAAACAATTTCTTGAGTTATAACTTAATATTGCTCATTTATCATTTGCAACCCTCAAACACGTTCTGTAGGGAACGCAAAAATTTTTTAAATATGAGTCCAAAGAACGACTTGTCCTACCATCTAATTCTCTTATTTTTTCCTCATAATTGGATCGGCCGAAGTAGCACACGATGTCTCTAAATTTGTGAAGCTCAATCTAGCTTCAGGTATCCTTTCTTTCAAAGATTCCTAACCTGTGTCTGAGATCATCTTCGTTACCCTTGCCTTTTTTTTCGTAGCATTTTACGACTAAATTTATACCTACCACTGCACTTTCTGGAGTTCACGGGTACCAACTTAATCCGCTAGATACTCTAATATTTTCATTCACAAGATTTTTTTCAGAGAAATATGCTAAGCAAGAAATCGTGTTGTAATTATTAAACGAACATTACTTTTGCTCTTCATTTACAAGAAAGTGATATTTTAGTATTATTAATAACGGTCGCACGTAAAACATTGAATAGCAAAAAAAAAATTTATATCAAAGGTGAATATCCGACACTTCAGTTGGCATTCTATTTGAAGATTTGCAATTTTTATTAAGAATTAATTGGGATTTTTGGCAATGTGATTATTTCATAAGGGAAGGAATTGTGTAAATCATAGAATCACGCACAAATGCAGACTTTCCCATAAACTGTTTCTCTAAGAAGAAGATCAACTTTTTGTATCAATTCCGTGATTTCTTAAAAAAAAGTATAACAATTTTACAATTGTGGGTGATTATTGAATTACTGTTTACATTATGGGAATTCCATCTGTTAAACAATTTGTTCTCTTTTCCTACAGGAAATTCCATCATCATTAACTCCAGAATTACACGTAAGTACTCAGTTTCTTTTCTCTTCAGATGAACTTAAGTTCCTCTACTTCATCAAACAAGTCTAATTAACTCAAGATTTGTGCCTACAACAGCAGTTACTGTTGTTTTAAGCCTAAGCGACAATTTCGATCTTTGATTTAAATATCTTCTGCATTTTATATAAAGATGAGAATTTAACCGTCCACTTAACATATAATTTACATTCAACATTTTTTAAACTCTAAACGTTAACAATAGATTATTGCAGCCATATCACAGCCAATGTTGCAATGAATCTGACAACAGTTTTCAGTAGTTTTCTTGAGAAGTGCACCATAGATGTATTAACCACCTGCTCTGTAGGGGGCGTGGGGAAGGCATTCCCTACAAACCTAGCCTACTCGTAGGCCTACAGTCGCAGGCATCTGTTTCAGGGGCCTTTCTTTCACCTTCTTCTGCAGGGGTGAGGTAACTAAGCACTCACTTCTCACCTGCTCGTTCTTTCTGTCTATGAGGTCGGAGCTTGTCCTTGAAGTTGTGGCAGGGGGCCCTCTAGGCATAGAGGTGAACCCTATAGCACGTCACAACGGCCTGGAGGGTCCACTTCTTAGGGTTTTTAGGGTTTCCCCCCCAATCCCCCCCTTCCCTCCCTCATCGGCTGAGTCATCGGAGGACCACCGTTAACGACGGTGTGCCTCGTCCAGGAGTAAGTTTTGGTGTTGGTTAAGGTAAAGAGTGTGTGAGAAGAACCAGGAGGAAGTTGTTAATGTTAGAACGATTAAGGTAAGGTCAAGCAGCCAGTTAGGAATGCTGTTATCATTTCAGGGGTTTTAATTTTCTTCTGAGATTTGAATTTATTAATTTTTAATTACAATCACCAGATAGAGAATTCATCATATATTATTAACTATGCATAAAATTTTTAAGTCGAAACACTTTCCGAATTCGGATATCGTGATCATTTTGAGAACTTTTCGGTTTACATATACTTCCGTTAAATTCGTTTTCGTCACATGCCACCAAGTACTTCCTCAGAAATAAACTCTTAGAAATTGTTAATGTTCCGCAAGATAAATTCTTACATCAATTCACACAATTTTTTACCTTGATATTTAACTTTTATGGCGATGGATGTATAAGATATTGTTTTAGTAATAATTGTAATTGGAGAGTTTGTTTTTCTCTCATGAACACCACACACGATCACAAACCCATTCACTAACGCATACGTGTATAGCACATTCTCACCGTGAAGATAATATTATCGTGATTTACTCGGACACTAGTGATTGGATTTAAAAAATGTCAATGTGTTTGAGGATCCTTTTTTTAATTATTAGTAACCGCCTTCTTATTATGGCTTTCACTTTAAATGATTAGCTTTCTAAATATTGGAACAGTGAAGGAGAAATACATTAAACGTTTACTTAATAACACAGTAAATTGAATAAAAATGAATAAAACCATTTTCTCATTATAAACATAAAATATAATTACTCTTAGCTCTCGGACAGATTAACCGGTATTTTTGCGTAAAAGGATGAGACGCAATACGGTTTCAGCTGACATACTCTGTTCCTGTATACATTTAACTTAACTAGCCAGGTGTCTTTTTAATCCAACTAACTTTAATCGGTATTTGTAATTAATGAACCATCCGGAAAGAGATAAGATAAAGAATTCACTCATCTTTGGCAGGCATTGGAATTATTTGCTTTCCATATGGAAGTATTTTTTAAAATTACTAGTGCACGAATATACGTTTTACGCTATTGATCTACAGTAAAGTTAATTAAAGCTTCCTTCCAGTCATTTCTTTAAGATCGCGACAGTATAAGGTACATTTAAAAATAACCAATTCAATCCAAATCTTGGTGAAGGCTATGTGTATGCCATGTTCACTGTAAGACGAAATTTGCAATGAGACGTTCATAAGTATTCTACATTAAGTAGAATCGATACTACTAAAGTCTATTGGTGGAATTTCCTCAATACAATTACGTTGTATTTGCTACATAAAAGTGCAGCACTATAATGAGCAATAATTTCAATTTTTTTATTGCCAATATTTATTCAATTTACCTGATCCATATGAACTCTCCGCCTTCTTCCAAATTTCTAATCTCGTCTTTTCTTAAAATCACCTTAAACTTTAAAAGTAAATTAATAGAAGTTAGATTATACATAGAATGAAATCATCACAGTCTAATTCCTCTGAACTGTCTTCGCATTTTCCGGCGAACAGATTAACCTTCCTGTTCCATAGATACGTGATTAACTGCCTGTTTGTATCTTATAATTTTTTTGTACATTTATATGAATAAAACTGCTACGATATTCTAGGCAGACTACCGCGTGGATCGATGTCTTTGATAATACTCTTTGCGTTATTTTTTTCGCGTTTGTTTTATTCAAGCTCATTCTCTCGCACTTATTAACCTAGGCTTACTTAGCTATTTGGTCATTGGTTACGAGGTCCAAATTCCTGCCGCAAAATCAAGAATCAGCTTGTTTATGGGGAAATAATGTACTACGCAGATGGATATTGTCCGCTTCACTAACCAAACTACTACTTGCTTAAGTTCTCTTGCACATATGAAAACATTGCAACCACGCGCAGTCAGCATGGTTTCCTTCAAGGTCGCTTCTGTGATAGCCATTTAGCTCTCCTTAGTCATGATATGATGCAAGCAGCTGACAAAGGCTTTAGGCCAGATGACATTTTGCTAGTTTTTAGGACGGCATTCGATACAGAGCCATACGCGAAGCTACTTATCATACAATCGGCGATCATATCAGTCTAGATCATTTAGTGTATTTAACGAGTTATTTCCTAACGAGTAGTATTCTAAGTCTTACGTGTCCTTTTTTCCAAAAGATAAGCTATTATCCTTACTAACCTTACTAAACTCATCTTTTCTGAAAAACACAATAATTGGGTCATAGTAAAATGAGTACACATAAAATCATAAATGATTATGTTTTTTATTACTTTTTCGGTTTGAAAGAATATTAATGTTTAACTAAAAATATTACGGTTTCTTATGGAAAAGATATATTTCTTTCTTATAAATAATTCTTTGAAGATTTTTATCCCCAAATTACATTTATTCTATATTATAATCCTTTAGATTTTGACAAATGTCAGTACCAGCGAAAAATGTGAAAACGTTACATAATTTAAAACAGTTTCGAAAAATAATTCCTAAGCAATAATGATTTCTTTCCAAAGAAAAATATTGAATCTTTCTAACATGAATGAATGAGTGATTCAATAACAGTTAATCATTATTTTATATTCAACTATTCTACTGTGCCCTATTTATTCCATTTTTATACAAGGATTTCAGTATTTCAATCCAGATTCTAACCCTTTATCTGATTATTCTCAAACTCCCTTCACCATTTTGATCAAAACGTTTCCCCATCTGCTCCCTATTTGTAACCATCTGCCACTTACATCCACTTTTAGATTTTACACAGATTTTAATGACTCCATTTTTAAGAAGAGAATACCAAGAATAGGGAGTCGTACATCTCGAGAGGGGAGAGGAATATTCACGCCTTCCATAGCCTTCTTTCCTCTCTTTTCTACGCAAGCCTCAGAATCCAATTTCGGCCACCTGCTCCAAAGTAGAGAGAGAGAGATGTATTTGCCTCTTTTAACCTCCTCCTCTTCCTCTTTAAATCCGTTTCTTCCCTTTGCTTCATACAATCTTCCGCCAAAAACACTTTGCTTTCGATCCACTCGATGTGTCTTAAAGAGGACTTCCTTCATGAAAAAAGGAAATGCTTAAATATTCTTCGCGGAGGGATTTTGAAATCAGAAGTCTGATTAATTGGGTGATAAGTTACCCTCATTTTTAGCTCTTTGGAGTTTGGGTTTAGAAAAGCAATTCCTCTAACGATATTTCAATTTTTAATTCTTTGTCAATCCTGCGAGTGCTCGAAATTCTTTTAATGCGTCACGATGCTTTACGGCAGTAATGTTTAGACCTCCCGAGATAAAATCCACGATAGCTAGTATCGAATTCTTAACCTTTCTGGCGGTTTATCGACATGTTGGTGAAAATTTCAGTTCGATGATGTCTTTAACGAACTTTGCAACTTATAACTACTTGTACGTATATCCAGAGAGGCTTCTACATATAATAGAGGAAAATATCCATCTAAGGAAAAAAATGATTGTATGATTTAAGCACTATCCTCATTTTTAGCCAACATATTTATGGGCGCGAGAGTAATTAATTTGTTCGCTAAATGATCAGCACTGAGTAATGAGAATTTCAGAGAGAAAAATCTTTCAAGTAATGGCAGAGACACTGTTGTGACTATTAAATTAAAGGAATAAGTAAATCCTTGAGCCACAATTAATATTTTTAATTAGCCCGAAGACTGAACCTCAATTCCACAATTTAATTGAACGGAAATTTTTGGAGAAGAAATGAGAGAATTTGAGGAACAACATACAAATGTAATCTAAACGCATTCTTCTAATTATATTATCTGATAACAACATAAATCTATCACAAGGGAAAGGGTTAAGGTATCTTTGCACGTAAGCTTATGTATTCAGGAAAAATCTCAAGGATATTCGGACTTGAAAAGAATCTGACGGAACCGGGATTCAAACCAAGGGCCTTTCTCTAACCGGGAGGATGATCTAATATATACTAAAATTTCGAAATTATGATTGACAAAAATCCACGGTGATACGTTTTCCAGAGGAAATTCGACGATAAAATTGACTGTTAAATAAAACCTTTGATTCGATGATCTAAAGCATTATTAAAATATTGAAAGAATTCTTCCATGAATTGGACTGTTAGAAATAATTTTTTACTTCTTGAAATTACTTAACTTGCATTTCTCTACTGTGAGATGGATTTCAAGGCAGAATGGACTTTAAAAAATTCTAATGGTACCGGGATTCGAAGCCGCGATCTTCCTCTATCCACCTGCGATCCAGCTAAGCTATCCGGCTAAGCTATCCGGCCACATCAATTCGGGCCGATTGACCATATTAATTTAATTGCACTGAAACCATGTTTCAGATCTAATCCTTCGTTCAAAGAGCAAAAAAACTGTAGAAACAATTTCGCGATTTTGGCCAAATCTCGCAAGACTGAAGAATCCCTAAGATAACGATCGTAAAAGTGTGCGGGAAAAGAACACTTCGTCGGTTTTCTCTTCTCCGCTTGGGAAAAATTACGCGCCCTCCCTTAATAAGTCCCCGTGACATTAACACTCGCTCCTCCACCTAGCGAAAAAGTTATAAACTAATCAGCATGCAATTTCCGAGCGGAAAATTGAAAGCAATCGCCTCCCTGTGTATAACAAAGAGGAAGACCCAATAGGTTTAGCGGGAAAATTTCCTCTTCTTTCCCTTTCTGAAGATCCCCTGCGCGAGATGATAAATCACGCCCCGAGAAGCTGGCCAAAGATCCGAGATGCTCCTTCCAAGCAGTGCTGCCAATTCTACTTTTTTCCCGGCGAAATTTATAGGCACGGAAAAATTATCATTTGGGGAAAGTTTCGCGAGGAATCTGTGACGTAGTTTCATGACTGACAAATTATAGAAGACGTTCTATCTCAGGAGGACCTTTTTATATCTGATGATTTCGTTCTATTAGGCCGAATGTAAAACTATCCGGCTGCGCATGAATGGCTAATTGCTGACATTCACATAAAAAGTATAGAAATGATGGGTATAGATATAAACTTATTCCCTATATGAAATAGAAAAGCGAATGTTTTATTATGCACATGAAGCCATTGGCTAAACTGAGAAGAAGATTGCCTCTTGAATGGGGAGCGTGGTCGCCTTTGGTGAAATTAGTCCCACGTTCGATTCTCTATGGGAAGCTGTACTTCCGAAATGACCTCTGCTATCGAAGCGCTTTATCGTTATTAATTAAAACATTGCTGAAGTATGACGAATATCTTCTTAATATTAACTCTAAAATAGTCGAAATAAATATTTCCATACACTACTTTACATGTAGCCAATATATTGACAGCATATTCTATACACAAATACCTTACTTTTTGTCCTCTCCAAGAAAAAATAACCATTCAACATATAACATACACTTTTACGGAAAGTTCCAGAGCCAAAAGTTAACATTATTTCCCAGGAAAAAATCTACGATCTTATTTACTTGCCCGTTTCTACTATAAATTATTTACAATAGAATTATATACATTATTATCACAATATTATAATTATATACTATTTAATAGATTATGTACTTTCACATTGTAATGATAGATCCATCAACAGTACTACAATTCGGAGGAATAGGTAAAAAAAAATACGCGTTATTGTAGCAAGCGTAATCACAGGTTGTGTGCCTGTAATTCTTGAATCGTAACAATAACAGAACCGGTTAGTGATAATATAATTATAACAGAAATTATACAATGATAATAATGATCATTCCACGTAACAATAATAAACAACGAGACGGTTGAACTTTGGTCGAATGAGTGAATAATTTAAGTAACGGATAAATGTTGTTTCTCATCTTACGCTGGAGCCACCTCGTAGGAATTAACATTAATAAAAAGCAGATTAAGTTAGAGATATCCGAAGAGTATGAGGAAACCGAGTACTAATTCAATCAACAATTCCCCATCATTATTCACACGTAATCTTACCCTCGATTCAAAGATCATTGTACCGGATTTTTGAGCTAGGATTACCAAAGGGGTACTTTGGCAGCTCTGTTTCGCCTCTGCCCCATTTTACCCCTTTCAGCCCCTTTTAACTCAATCTCCGAAGCCGGTTCGGGACCTTTTCCGCGAGCCCTCCAGCTTTCCCTCGTGAGGGCGAAACTTTGAAGAAGTAATTTGGAAACTTATGAAGTGTATGGCGGAGAAAGCCCAGCGGAGGAAGGAAGAATTACACGGAGTGCGTGGAGACTAAGAGAAATGAGCGAATCGGAAAGGAATCCCACGGAGGTGCGATAAAGCAGGAGTAATAGTCTAAGGGAACGATTCCAATGAGATCGAGATTGCAGACATAACCGTAAGCAAGAGAGAAGAGGGTCTTCAGCACATTCAATTTGCGCTGATATATACAATATGGACGTGCCATTTCCAGGGTCGCTACAACGGATATGTACGACTTAGAGAAAAAGATCTAATATATACGCTCATTTTGCATAAGTGTATACGCACACACCCAAGGAGATTGCAATGATTGTTTTCTTTGACGAAAACTACCAATAAAAGTTTCAAAAGTCCGAAAAAAAGGAAAAAATTAAAGAGACAACAATTTCACAATGAGAAGCGATAAAGTTTGATGTCGCTTTTTACTTTTTACGTAGTCGTAGATATGATAAAATTGCAATATTCTTAAATTTCTAACTGGAAAATCCTACCGGAACCTCATTCTCTCCATCATTAGTAAAAAGAGCTACGATAGGGGTATGAAGTATTCTAGGCAAGATGAGGAGTGAAGTAGTTTGCCCTTTCTTTCCTTACCGAGCCATAATGTTATAAGCGGAACAAGCCCACGTAACAGAAACACGTTGACTCTATAAGTAACACTTTTCATATCATTCCATAAGGAGAAACTTTAACATACGCTTTTATACAGCATCACTCATACCTCAGTAGCTTTCAGATCATCATAGCCATGAATAAAATAGAAAAGAGAGTAAATGAATGATACATTTTTCTCTCCCTTGTAACAAAATAAAATTGAGAAATATTTCATTAATTAACATATAGTTACAGAACCTACTTTAGCTTAAATGAGGTAACTAAAAATAACCTCAAATAGATTAAAATTGATGTAGTTTATTAGATACGTGAACAAATATACCGGTTTTCTTGTGAAATATGTACCAGCTTAATACATAGCGTATCCATGTGTTTGTAACACGTCCGAATTTGGTGAAAACGATCCCAAGTTTGATTCCCGGTGGGAGCTCGTGTGTAAATCTTCACACTTCACTCTCTTTTTTTCTCTTCCAGTATGCGATTGGAAGTATAAACTACTGCTAACTATTGCTTCTAGGTATTTATATGAAAAAACCGAAGACATACCCTGAAATACATTTTGGCACACGAATAAAGTTGGGAAGGCGTGGAGTCATATCAATGCAATTGCTTTGCTTTAAATCACGCTGCCAATATTCACATAAACTTTATACAATTCTAAGATAGTTCTTTAGTGTACAGCTATCATCTTCTTACATGATCACTCTGTATATGAGGGTGTCATGGGGAAATAATCTAATCCATTTCTTTACACTTTCTACAGGTAATAGGTTATTATGCGCGGGGGTTAATTATCCATGAATCCTTTTAGACTGTTGTTAGACGCATTCTCAAAAGAATAAAGATTCCTGTATATAATTTCCTACTTAAATCTTAAACATTTAAATCTGCTTTAGCTCTTGTTGACTATTTTTCATTTTTATTTCACGACATTATACTTATGTACCGTACGTTACTTTACTCTTACTGTAATCTATAATTTGTCATTGACTGTATGCGAATTATTTAAGCAAATACTCTCTAACACCGGTCCTTAATATGCGACAGACATATCTCGCTCATAAATGTATGTACATATACAAGTACTAACCACTTTTCTACCGTAAGTTTCATCCTGGGCTAAGTCATGCGTCATACGAATCCTTTAGAAAAATAAATAACGAAATCGAGCAAGGTTTTTGAATACGCTCAGCCATCCGAAATCAAAGTCAAGCCGGCACTTCTAACGAGCATCCCTCAATAATGCTCCAAAGGTTTGCGTCGATTTAGTATCGCATAGAACAAAGCGAATCTCACGGACCTTTCAGTCGGAAATGTTTAGCGTTAAACCGATTGTGACTCATTAAGAAGATCTTCTCCCATTTAGACCTTCTGAGTGGAGTCTCCAAGATTCTCTCGAAAATGGCTCTAAATGAGTTGATTTGCTGCCAATGAGCAGTCGTTGATGTATTCCGCGTGAGAAGGCAGTTTCCAATTGATGGAAATATTGTGAATAGACTGAGGGAACCACCGGCTGTGGTGATTACAGCGACAGAGAGGGATGATGAAATAGAGTTCGAAACGACGGGGAAAACGGGAGTAAATGAAAGGATTTAAAGTGAGAGAAAGTGATCGTCCCACGTATGCCTAGGCGCGGAAATTAAGATTAATATCTGAGAAGGAAAGAAGACTGTTTAAGCAGGAAACTTCCTAAGTTGAATTGAAGGAAAAACGAAGAAGGAAAGGATTAAAATTTGTCAGAGCGATCCTATATTATGCAAATTCAATCCTTCGTTATAATTTTCATTCTTAGGTTTACCTTAGGATGCGAGGTTCATCTCATTTAAAATATCCAATTTATTGCCTTACACTTAGTTGCCTTTCTTATAACCTAGGGTAACATTTGCAACAAATTATGCATTCGTGAATACTTAATCTAGTGGTATAATTTATGGTTAAACAAAACTTCGATATGAAAGCTTTCAATCATCCTATTCCAGACTTACGGTTTCTTTTCTTACAATTTGAATTTAGACTTAAACAAATAATGATATGGTTAAGTGTGTCGCAAAGCTTACGTCAATCCGTGATTGCTCCGTGGAAAACAAATGCTTAGGAAGCACTGGGTGGAGTACCCTCCAAACAAGAGGTATACACAAGCTTACGCTCCAACCAGATCATAGTTTCTATCTTTCCATTCATTCTGAAAATCGTTGGATATATCAAAGGTGTTACTCATTACTTCCTTGCTTTGGTAACGTTTATTCTCAAGGGCTCTCTCTCTCCCTCTGAAACTGTAGTATCATTCCCATTATTCGGCTTCGCATAAACAAGTCGATTTATTTACTTGTTTAGATTTTTTTACTTGTTAAGCGACCTATTTATGTAGAAAGACGCAAGTAAAATTGATTTTAGTTTATATATTCTATTTTCAAAAATGATTCAGCAATTAAGATGAGAAAATAAGGAGATTACGCATTCAACAATTCATCGAAAGGAAAAACAGCGGAAGAAAATTTAAGACCTTTTCCAGAACGACTTAAAAGATGTTTTTGAAAAATGTTACTTTACTTTTACAATTATTGAAATACTAATACAGAGCTGAAAAATGAAGATTAAAATTAAAAGAAATTTTGAATTAAAAAGAAAAAATTCTCCATTTTTATTCGCAATTATTTGGAATATCTTTCCTTTTGGAAATACATACTTAAAATACATGAGTACACGTCGAATTAACGGGCCATAACGGCAAGATGTCCAGTTTCGAGATAACCAGTTGAGAGAGGTATATGCCATGGATGGCGCATTACATAATAATAATAATAATAAATCGTCTTTATTCGGGCGAGATTGAGACTAGAAAGTCTCTTCTTACATCTAACCCTTCGTCAATTTGAAAGAAAGAGATAGCAGAAAAAAGTGCATTACATGGTTATAAGTGGCGTATTGATTATGGAAGAAAAATCAAAATTATATCTTACAGAATTAACATGTACAGATACAAAAACACATACTTGCATATAAACTTCAAGTGATCTGGCCTAGCATTGTGGATCACAACGTAAGACTACAAAAAGTCAGCCATTTGAAATTTCCACAGATATCTGGTGATATTTACCTTTGTAACATAACCCATTGCTGAATCCTAAAGAACATATTTAACATAGTTAATAACGCATATAAATAGTTTAAGGAGCGCATCTAGAATAATTCTTGGGATTAACACGAATTAGGTTTAGTCTCAGTTTTACAGACTACTATTCAGAGATTAGAGTTTTCCAACGTAGAGAAGCTCGTTTCGTTACGGGATATTTCAGGTTCGACAGCAGATTAACGGCTATGATGGAATCCCTCGGTTGAAATTCACTTCAGGTGAGAAGATATGAATACTAACGGAAGCTTTTCAAAACATTCATCAATTCAGATCTTTAAACGAAATATATGTGTTTCATCGGTAGATTTCTTTCTGGGCGAGTATTTCACCTGATGATGTTAAACCGTAACGAAACCTAGGTCGTTTAATAAAAGTTTCGTGGACTCTACTAGTACAAAGTGAGTTTTCTTTGTGCATCGAAATGTATGAAATTTTAGTTCCAGTAAAGATCGAACAGAGAACGATCTCCGAGAACTATTGTCTGAACGTAACAAGGAAGATATCGCAAAGGTGGATAGTTATTTTTTGGTCTTTCTTTCTTCAGGCTATTAGAGAAGCTACAGAGATAGATTAGAATTTGATGATGGTATCACTACACCACCTAATATGTGGCACTGGAGACTCGCGAGTTATAAATCGAAATATAAATCACAAATTGACTTGAAAGACGCTTGATATACTCGTACGAAATTCACCGCATAGTTTAACAACGAAACCATTAAGACATTATGTTAACATTGTGCATATAATACCGATATAGAAACGTTCTTACGCATTTAAACAGGCTAATAATAGAGAAAGGATTTTAGACAAGAAGTTTATTAAGCCTTTAAGAATTGGGCGACTTAAAATATGGACTACTTTTGAAATTTTTTTAAATACCTTACAGCAAGATTTGCAACTGATTCGACGGATTGATATAAATTTGACCTAATGCCCCAATCAGTACAAATGCGTCAACATACTAGATCACCCGCACACACCAGATTTTAAACCATGAAGTCTCTTCGTTATCCTTCCATTTCTACCTAATACCAAAACCGTCAATACTTAAACATTCCGCTGTACTCCAACTTGCAGTCCGTTGGTTTTCAAATAACTAGCGACAAGGAGAGTCCCTTTGGTTGGAAAAAGAAGGGTTCACATAGGAATGCGTAGGATGATGAGGGACTGGCCGTTGTCACTTCCGATTCTAAGCGACATTTCCACTCCTCTGAACTCCTACGCAATGTCACATTCCCTCCGCCGCACCTTTTGTTAAAAGCTTCGTCGGACATGCTGCTCCTTCTCTTGCCGCTCCGTTTAACGTTACACGTTTTACATTCATAAACGCCACCGTCAGAAATGACGGCTCCTGATGCAATAAATGCTTTTATAAATTGTTTTCTAATGCGGACATTCAAGGGGATCACAAAGAGATGGTTGGCTGAGACCAAGAATACGATTTCCAGGTGGAATTGCGAGTATGAATGGAAACCCTCGAACGAGACAAATAACTGTGCTACATAGGCTGTAGGAACACCAGAAACGGAACTAACTGATAGGAAAGTAGTAAAATAAAAGTCAGGGGTAGTGCTGCAAAACGATTTTAAACCACGGAAAACTGGCGGTACAGAATTTGTTTTTCGACACACCAAAGAAATTCAATTTCTATTTGATAATGAGAATTGAATGAGCCGACAGATTGCTAATGAAGATGTCTTTGTTAGAGAAAAGAAAAAGAAAAGTCTATGAATACCTTTGTGATAAGACGAGGGAATTTTTTTCTTGCAGAAATGTGAAGCCAAGTACTCGCAAATATAGAAATTGATAAACAAATTACGATCTATAAGAAATTAATCATTCAAATAGATTATAAGAAAAGAAAGTGGAACTCGTCTGTGAATACATTGGAGGTTTGAAAATTCTCCGTTAATCGTCTGTCGGACTAGCGTCGTCTACGTAACGGTAGCACCTGGAAAAGCCAGGTAACTACTAGGAATTACCTAATGCTTTTTTTTATAGTTATGCTATCATATTCAGGGGTCAATGCAGATTAAATCCTGAAGATAATGCTATAGCTATAGACGTGGGCGAATGAGGCATATTTCAATCTCTAATAGATTACAAACAGTTACTTATTACGTGCAATATCTTACGGTGTTACTTCGTTAGTAACATGACAATTAATAGTTCTAAGTTGGTGGAAAATAAGGAAAGAAAGAGGGATGAATTTTAACAGATCCTTATAAAAAGATAGAAGAATTTTGCTAAAAACCAAGGGAGATTTGATAAAATTAAAACATGTCGAGCATAAACTATATCTTGGAAATTACGATTATAAAATGGAGGCTGTTCAAGCAGTCACGCATACTTTATAGTAGAATTAAAGTTATCAACAAGACTAATAACATTTTCGAAAAATTAAACCACACATCTATCAATACTTCTTATACTGGTAATAAAATGTACAATTTAGGATCATAAATCAACTTGAAAAGCAGATATTTAATAAAATTCAATATCGGCCGAAGTTAAATAAGAGAAGTAACTCATGGCACGAGAGGAAGTGTAAAGCCCAACTTTTTTATTTCAATTCTTTTTCTCGTCTCTCTTTCGCCCATTGTCTTCCAATACAGACTCTCTGCCGTGTGATTCTTTGTGTTCTCAGCCTTTGATACAAAAGTAGAAGACTTGTTCAAAGAGATGAAAGTGCCGATGCTAAATGTTCACAGGAAAATCACACGGCAGGTGCGTCTGCAATACTTCCGCATATATTGCAAGAACTTTCGCCATTCCCACTTTCCCCACTTTTCAAAGAGCACATTTACTCACACGATCCGATCAAAACTTTCCACACTTCTGTTTCCTTTCGTTCTCTGTAGAAGGAACTTTCCTACATTTTTCATTTATTATGTTCTAAAGAAGCGTCATACTGACGCCTTTCGTTTCCTTTCTCCTATTTCTCTTCATGTTGAGGATATTTCTGACCTTAGTATTTTTTTTATCATACCCTATAGCCGGTGGGAAGCGATTGTATCGAGCGATTGTGTTACGTTCACTAGATTTGTTGGATTTCAAATCTATGGGCATTATTCCTATGCACACCGCATTTTCACGAATGAAATATGAACCTGATTTCCATATTTTAGGGGAATAAAGTTCCAGTTATAATCGACGACTGTAGAAGAAAGTACAATATTTGTAATACGTTAGAAAACTCTCATGAATGTTTCAGAATTTTAACATACAGTTTTTAATTAAGTACTCGAGTTAAGTTTCGTAGCATCAAGATTATTAAATATGATTTAAGTCGAGAATGTAACTAAGGCTTAAGATATCAAAGAGATGACTCTAAGTAAAGAAGATTACTATAGCTTTAGTATTCATTGGTCGTTTTCATTTTCTACAAAAAAAATTCTGCCAGAATCTTTTGTAAGATTACAATCTTCTTAGATAAAGTTTACGGATGATGACAATACGAATTTATAATCGTGAAGAATCAAATTATCGAATGATCGTTTGCTTGGATACTTCTTAGAAAATATTGATAAGAAAAACCGCTGAATGCGGGATATAGGGTAAAGAAATTACTGAATAAAGTAAACACCTTGGTACGATACTCCATTGACAGATAACGTCTATCCAGGAGGCATTCACCTTATGTGACATGTGCTAACGCATCGACTAAACGAAATCCGGATCCGCTACATCTTAATTCAGATAGGTCCTCATATGCTTCTCGATGCTGGGTGGACCTATGAATGTTGGCCCCAATTGGGAATCGAATTCATGATCGTTTCCACTAAAAGAGAACACGTTTTCTACTAGACTATACTGGGGCCCAGTAAATTAATGATAGTTTTTATTAAATTTAAGTTATTTCTTCTCCTTCAAAAGCCCGAATGGGTAAAAAAATCGTTCATGGTCTTAGGCTAGTGCTAATACGGTATAAGCACGATATTACTTTTAATTGCATCAATGGAGGGATGAGAAGAATTAATAGATGAAATTCAGCAAAATGCATACCTCAGCAGTAGTCTTTGTGTCGTCACAGCTATGAGAAGGAATACCTTGCATACACCAAGCACGCTTCGCATACCGCATTACGCTTTACGTGAAGTTCATGGCTTATACGGAGTTCATGGCTTACCAGATGTATTCACCAAAAGCTTCCAGTCACTCACCAAATAAGTCAGTTCTTTCAATAGGAAGCGTTGGGAGCTCTAATCTGCTGCTATCAAAAGGTCAGTTAGAATACTCAGTCATTGGGGGCTCCGGATTGAGTTATTATTGCTGTTTTAATGACACAACAGTGAGTACCATAAATTATAAAAAGCGTCATTCAATCAATTACCGCGATCTTTAGTAACATATTTTCATACTATTGACACTATTAATCATTCATGTTATTGTTAGTTGTCGTTTGTGCTGTTCTCGAATCTTGAATACACAAATGATAATAAAATTACCATCTTGCAGGATCACGTTATACCTAACGTAGAGCTACACGTAACAAGTTATGCGAAGCGTACTCGGTGTGTGAGAAGTGTCTAAAGGACATGAAAAATACACTAACTATCTCTCGATCTCTATTCTGTGCCAAATGAAAAATATTTCATTTGTATCGATAAGGTAGTAATGTCAAGGAGTACCACAAAGTAAGGCATTAATGTTAAACCTGTTTCTTACTTGAAGGCAATGTTAGGACGAACATCAGCGGATGTGCAATCATAAATCTATATATCATCATCGATCTGAAATTAATCAGAGGACCTCCCGTGCGAAGAAAAGAGACCTCCATTTTGGATGCCTTCCAGAATCGCTTCCTTGAAATGTTTATGCGTCTCCCTATCATCTCTTTGATTCTGCAGATAAGTGGTGAGCGCAGTTATTTCGATTCCTCAAAGGCGGATTAATCCTTCGCTCTCAGCCGCGCTAACTTTGTCTGTTCCTTCTGAAGACGGTATTAGAGAGAGGATAACGAATTTCCCCGAAGCTGTGATTAATATTTGGGGTGACGCTTTTTTAATCGCGTGACCTAAAAACTCAGCAGCGCACTCTAGCAGTCACGAAGTAAGCCAAAATAACTCCTATTCTCTTTCATTTACGGTGGCAATGCATGTAAGAACAAAAGATGCATTTTATATCTATACTAATTGGTGATTAACTTGAAATTTGAACTACAATTGTATCATAAAAGTTATATCAGAAACGTCCCTCGATCCCCCTTCGAAACTTTTCTCTATGAAAAATGTTTGGGAAGGACTTAAGAATATATCCAGGTAACAGGTCTGATTCAGCTATTAAAAACATGGCGCTAAAATCGAGCTGCTAATCATGTGCACCAAAGTTAATTTCGTCTTGCTATCGTGAATCTATTTATCAGAAATGAAAATTTTTTTACAATGGCCAGTTTTTAGGAAAATGTTCACAGCAAGGCTAATGAGAAAAGTAGCTTACTAATTACCAACCACGATCATCAGATCGAAAGAGAAAAATTACGAAATTTAACGAAAATATTCCTTTCATCAGTTCGATCATTAAAAGAAAAATGTTTAAGGTACTTGTTCTTCTACTACGATTACTTTTTTCTTCATATTTATAATTTCTCTGTTTTTAAATCATATTTTATGAATTCAGTTTCATTTATAGCAGGCAATGATTTAAATCTGTTTATCTTTATCGTTCTGCTCAGTAATAATTACTTTATTCTGAACTGACATGTAACTGTAAATACGTCACGCTCTTATGGTTATTTCCTAGAGTACATTAAACACATCACTATCAGGAGCCGAATCAATTACTCCTGAAAAATACGAAATCATCGTCATCATTAGAAATACTTAGTCAATTCTTCTCTCTTATGAGGCTCGTTTCAAGGCAATAGCCTCTTATTTAATTTGGTGAGTGACTATAATAACAATAATGCACTTAATTTATTCTCGGACTTGGTCAGCCAAAATTCCTTTTCCTTCATTTAGGCCAAAGGTATATTTCTTCATTTCCTCGACGATTATTCTTCTCCCAGTCATTAGGTAGCTTCGAATGCATAAATATGAGCGCTCTAAATGGTGTATCACTGATGCAATACAATTAGCGTCAATTAAGCAGCTGTATTAGCCCGACCCAAACGAGCCCCATTCGAAGGGAATGGAAACAAATGAGGCAATGAGGGAAGGAAATTTTGGGAAGAGCACTTGCGGTTATCACCAAAGAATAATATTTGTGTAGTGAAGGGTTTAAGTAAGGGTGGCACCCATGGATCGTAACGTCGCGCATTTTCATTTAAAGAGATTTTATGTCCACTGAAAGAATAATAAAAAGCTCGTGGAAGATATAAACGCATTTTACACCTACGAAGGTATAAACATATCCGACGTGTGATAAACACCTTCCGAATTTTTTATCTTCATTTATATATGGAATAAAATATATAATAATCAGGGAGTAAAATCAACTAAACGTTTCCCGTTCTAGGTGTCATTGAAAGAATATAAATAATAAGTTTACAGACTAAGAAATATAGTTTGAATTTTAAAGGAAACATAACCGAATATTTCGGCATCGAAACGTTTCAATTTCCAGAATATATGACTAAATGCGCCTTCATGTTCATTTTGTAGATTCTCAATGGCTGTAATTTGTGAGCCTGTATAGAGATGAGTATATGATATTCATGTGAGGCGAGAGGAGTTCAAAGGAGTGCAGAAAGAAATATAGTAGTATGAAAATATAAACGATTAGAAAGCTAAAGACAATCGTAAAAACATGTACATAAAATATTAAATCAAAATGAATTGATTTTGATTCGATAGTTTAAATTCATCGTATTTTAACTTCAGAAGTTAGGCAGAAGAGAGGCCTTCTTGGCCGTTTAAGACGCCATCCCGCTTAATATGCGGGTTTCTCTCGGTCTCGATCCCTTTCATACTAAACACATCGTAAAAATACCGCTTAAGAAGCTCTGTTATGACACGCATTTTTCGTATATCTAGATACACCGCAAAATACTGAAGCCAATCGTCCGCCTCAGCCGATACACCGAAAATCGTTTACATTATCCTTCCTCAATTTACTATCTGGTAAATATAGTTTCATTTAGGAGAGATATATAGTCAAAAATATGCAAAAAAAAGATACCCTCTTTTCCCGAAAATCACACCATTCCTGACAGAAATTGACTATAAAGCAACCAATATTACACAAGAATATGTAGCTCTTGAACGCAAGATATCTTCAACTGTGGCAAGTAAAGCAAACCTAAGGATTCCTTTACTTTTTCAAGCTGTAAAGCACTTATTTAAAAATAAAACAGCCAATACTTCTTCTGTTTTATTTTGTGATACATGAAAATTAAAATTTGTAATATCCCGGTTATAACGCTACCTCACTTGTAACGCGGTTTTCACTCGGTTCCATAAAAAGCGTCTTACCCGGGTCTTACTGTTTGTGTTAGGGAAATGATAAGGATTGCCGAAATGCGCATTAAGTTTTCTTTCAATAAGAATTGAATTAGTAGGTCAGTAATCCGCCCGTTCTTTCTCTATCTTCGAGAAAGAAGACCAAGGTTTCATGACGTAAACGGCTTACGGAGACTTTCTCGGCCTCTTATTCATTAACAGGCTATTTACAGTTTCTTTTCTTTCACTGTTACGATTATTTTCATAGCCACAGTAACAATTGTTGTCATGTGTGTTTATCAGGGATTGCGTAATATATTGGGGTTTACATTTCGTTCTTCTGAGATGTTCAAGGTTGCCACCTGGGCAAGCAGAAAAACTGCAGCCTCCTTATATTGATAATAATAAATCACCGTAAAAGAAGAAGGAACAGAATTGGCGAAAGTTGCTGAGGATGGGAGAAAAAGAAATGAAAGGGAGAAAGCGTCGGAAGGAGGGTTATAACGATAAAATTCCGGCCGAAACTTGAAATATGTGAAGCCGTAAAAAAAATAAGGGAAGAGAAGGGATATCTTTTTCTTCTCTCATCACGCGACTCGGGAGAGCGCGTGAAATATACTCTCTGATGCTGACGTATCGAAACCACGGCAGTTAATTGCCTTTGAGATGTTTCCATCACGAGGCTCACGAGAGGATCATCACAGAGACTTCCCTTATAAATTGTATTATTCACTTTACAGGAATATTAAAGTGACTGAGCTCTCCAGTGTTAGGAATCAAAACGTAGCATTTCATTCCGGTTTTCACTTCGGTTGCAAAATAAAAACAAAGTCTGATTCAACTTTGGTTCCACTCCAGCCAGCGTCGAATCGGTTTCTTAAGTGAAATTTTACATTTGATAAACACAATTTTACATTTGCTATGAAGTTTCATAATAAAAAGATTATATAAATAGATTTACTTTAATGCTTCATACGTTCAAAATTTGATTTACATAAAAGTGAACTTTAAATATTCATTTTTTTTAGTAAAAAGCAGGGTATCAAAACGAAATATTTTCTGCTTTAATTTGCTCATGTTGAACGAAAAATAAATATCTGTTTAGTTCCAGTTTTGTTTTTTCTTCCTCCGTCGAACCAATTTGAACATATTTTTCGCAGTAGTAATATAGTTCTAGTTTAAGAAAAACATGTCTTCTAAAATTTCTTAAGAAGTCTGACATGCCCAATGGTGAGTTTAACGGCTACTGACCGTAAGAGGTAACATAATCATTAGTCTTTTAATAGAGGGCCGGAATGGAAAGTTTAATAAGGAATTAAATGTCCCAGATTGTTTTTTAACTGTAATAAGGGTTTTTTGTCCGCAGTGAATGTATTCCAGACGATAAAATCAACATTTGGGGCTGATAGTGAATAATTTAGGAAATCTAAATACATTTCAAAAGGACGAGGAAAACCATTTCTCTCGGAAAATCGTTATCGTACGGTTGATGATTTTAATAAAGGGTATAAGACCACGGGTATGCATGGATAATCTGCGTAGGTTTGGGAAAATCAAAAGGCCTCGATGGACTTCTACGAATCCCTTTATCTCTCCATCTCTGCCACACCAACCGCTGTCACCGAACACTAATGTCAACCCCACAAACAGCGTCTCTTTCAATTCATTCCCCACTCACCTTCCGTCTTCACTTCCTGCACTCGCAGTTCCAAAGTACGTCCATCGCACCCCAAGTATACATTATCATTTCCATTTCCTGTAAGCGTATTTCCACTCTTCGTTGCAAAATTTGCAAAACTGCCGGTACGCACCCCTAAGTAACGTTGAGTTTTACACGTGGAGGAATTACTGCAGATGCAGGAGACTGGAAATCAAATGGAATCTCATTTCCTTTACAGGGGTAGAGATATTAATATTCTCTAATCTCTTCTCGTTATTATAATTAACCCAATTTTGCATTTTAATCCTGTAGAAGGAAATTCATTTGCATTTCATACTATTCTTGAAGAAGCCATCTAATTTCGCAACCATTGTTTGCTGTTAATGCAATAGTACTGCGCCAAGGAAAAACGGATCTCGGAAAAGTTTCTTTGCCAATGGGAATTATCTGAAGCATGATTTAGAGAATTTTCCATTAATTGGAGTCTTAGAAATATGTAATTACATATTGAACTTACTGTACTTTCATTCATTTACTTATTTATGGATTTCAAAGAAAAATTTACTTGAAAAAAGTCCGACGAGACCAAGAATCGAACCCGGTATCTTCCCCTATCCGGGAATCTGATTTACTCAACTATCCGGCCTCCTGGCCAGAACATTTTCTCGTACCCTTTTGGCGACTTTGAAGGCAAGGATAGATGCGGTTTCGTCCGTCTGTGCGGCATCATCCATGCCACGACCTCAGCCTTTTTTCACGTCCGTTTTTCCTTGAGAATTTTCCTTGCAGGCCCTTATATACAAAGATACCATAGCCCTTTTTCTAATACTGCAGCGATAAACATTATTATTCTTATAAATCCAATTTGTGTGATCAAATCAATGTAGTTTAAATTGAGTTTTTGGACATCGGTGTGTAGGGAAATAATACTGTACGAAGGAGGGAAGCAGGTAAAAAAAAAGGTACCTGACACCTCTCCTATACCGATAGGATACTTCTTATGTACCCAATAATCTCCGGTTCGATTCCATAGAATCTAAAACGTTATCAGAATTAATGCTCTACCCAGTTGATCTTTGATCGACATTTAAATGGAAAATGTCTACGGAAGATTCAGACTTATATACAAGAGAGGCTCTACGAGTCACCCATTTACGAGACGTAATCCAGTCGTAAGTTTGTGCTTGGCCTAAAGCGTCATTCCTGAGGACTTCCTTTAACATTTTACGTGTTTCTGCGACAATCTCACGAACTGATTTAACATAGAACTTATAGTAACAGATACGCTGTTACTTCAAATTTTCCACTACAAAATTCCAAGGAAATTAGACACAATGATAAAAAACTGTCCACCATCAACGAACGCATCAATTTAAAACGAAGCCACTTAACATACTGATTTACAAAGAAAGCCCATGTGTCTACTTAACGATTTGTGACAGTAGCTAGGTCCATATTCGCCAATTCAAAGTTGGAGAACATTTAGGTAGCACTTCGCACATTTACTATATAGTGTATTATTACTTTTGTAAGGCATAAGGAGGTTGAACTTTTGCCATACGACATGGTATGATAACTTACGAATTATAATCTAATAAACTGCCGAGATATATCATACAGTCTACTAGTATACAATGAAAGGAGATAAAATGACTCGGATGAGCGTGTTGCAAGGGGCACATTCCCCCCATTTTTTCGGTAGTTATAGTCGCCTACCTTTCATAGAAAAGATAATTCATATAGCGAACAGACGTAACATTTATTTCTATCAATCCTCATGTGATATTTTGATAAAAGGCAACATCAACGACGATGATCAGGAATAGGATTGTTAGTAGAATATCTCGCTGGCATTCATATTTGAAGGAAAAGAATAAATCACAAGAATATGCGAAGAACTTCTGTACGGTACGGTATAAAGTCAATCGTATACTATCAAAGGAATGGGGTGCACGTTTTGTGTACCCGACTTTGAACCTCCTTCAGTACATACATTGACGCACAATGCGCAGCTCTGAGAAGACGGCCTCATTAAAGACCACTTTCCACGACCAACTCATATATAGAGCTTTAAGATGAGGCAACTAATAAAACAAGCAAATCGTTGGGCTCCTGTTTTACGAGGCCCTTCCTTTTGCTCCCCGGTTCTCTTTGTCGCCACCGCAGAGCTAGTATCGCGCGGCGAGACAAATCGCTGGTGGAATTCTTTTGTAGTGGTGAGTAGGACGATTTCCACCAATGGGAAACGGAGATGGTTGGCGTTTCTTTTTCTTCGGGGAGGAAATGACGCTCCCTGCGAGGAATTTGAATCGAAATCGATGGCACCGAATGATTTTCACTTAAAGGATTCCCGCCGAGCGTAAAAATGCAAGGGAGGCCGATTTCCTGCGGGGATCTAGGACAGGACGTGAAATGTATTTGACCATTTATAAAGAGTCTCTCTTAAGTCCATCCGAAGCTGCCGAACTTTGATAATCCGCTCTCGGAATTAAAAACCGAGTGAAAATTCGGTGCAACGGATTTGTAGATAAGCCCAAAATTTTGTGGGAAGAAAAAGGAGAAGAAAAATTAATTTACAATTTTTTGCCCGTTTTGCATCCACCATTAGTTTCCTAAAACGCAGCCTTGTCGTGTTGGAAAGCCTTGTATTTTCCAATGACTAAGGGATAAAAATACTACGCTGATCATTATCAAGGGATTTCCTTCCGAAGATTAGTTTTTGTATCTCTCCAAGTCATACATCATCCCCTGCCAATTTCTTTATTCGCTCAAAATTCCTCGTTTCAATACTAAAAATCACCTGTTACCGAAAATGAACCAAGGTCTTCAACTTCGATTTAGTCCTTAAACCACTTCTTGCAATATCGTATTTAGGCCACTTGTGCACTAGCTTGATAGTAAGGAAAGTATACAGTGTGAAGGCTGATTTTAACCTTTACCTCTCCATCATTAGCTACCATAAGGCCTGGAGAAGCAATACTTCTAACGTTATAAAGAGACCACGTAAACCTTATGGCCCCAGGTATTAGTTAAGGGGGAAAATTACAACTTTTACATAGAAAAAAAAGTTGACGATAATTGATCTTGAAGACGTTCAGCATAGAGTAAAATGAATTTCTGATGGAACAGTATGAACAGCGCGCAGTGCTTTAATATTTATGTGGTCTCTTCATGATGCTGGACAAAGTATAGGCAGGATGAGGAGGGATTTGCTTTACCCTTACTTTCTATGCCGAGTCAGAATGCTTCAAGCGTAAATAGTCCAGATAAGTGAACCACAAGTACTTTACGAATAACGTTTTCCGTAGCATTCAATTAAGGAAAGTCCCTAATTAATGCCATTATTCAGCCATTCATACCATAGTAGCTATACTTATTCGTTTTTAGTCCTTCTAAATGGGAGCACAATGAAAATTTATTTTAAGTGTATCAAAATGACCTCTATGAAGACTGACTAAGTAGAAATCTATAAATCAGATTCATACATTCCTGAATAGCTTTCATATTATCACAGCCATAAACTACTGAGACCGAATCAAACGAAAGATACATTTCCTCTTATCTGTAAAAAATAGACAAAAATACTCAATTGACTGGTATTATATCTGAAACTCCTTATCAAATATTTTTTTTCCCTTTTCATTAATTTTTCTTATTATCAGCTATTCGGAAGCTAATTAAACCGATCTCTATTAAATATAACTATAACAAATTTTCAACATAATGTGATCCAATAAATATATAGTTTAAAAAATACTAAGCTTCAAATCGACCAAGTAGAGGATTTATAAAAGAAATATTCAATTCATATACATTGATTAATTCATTCATCTCTTCAGTGATATGTAGATAATCTCTGGTAATAATTTTATATTAAATTAGATCAGCAGTTATGAAATTTCCAGGGAAATTCTCTGTCATCCCTTTCAATGATATTTTCACTTATTAACGACAATCTGCCATACAGAGCGGAAACTTGGCAACGTTGGTTCCATTTATTATCTTAGTATTGCACACAAAGTAAATCTTTGTCACGTAATAATATACTGTTATAAATTTCAATTATGACTTCTATTACATCCACGTTTTATTTACGCAGATATGAAAACTAAAGTGAATATGATACGTGGGAGACCTGATGCGAATTATCTCGCAAAGTTTGCATACTACATTCGACAAATATTTCATTAACATCTATTGTATCTCGTATTTATCACTAGAATTCATATCCATAAAGCTATTTTCACCGTTATATAGGTTTGTTATTTAGTATTTCTGTAAAATTTACCAGCAGGAATCAAAGCGAATCTAATTTTCGTATGAGAACTATTGTTTTGCGGCGTAAAATTTCGTATTGTTACTTTTCGACCCTACGATGTTTAGTTATTTTATTTTCAAAATTGTACCAGAATATCATTTATCTACGGATTATATATCTTTAATAAATTTTAATTAGAAAAAATTGTCAGATAATGCCAAGATAAGAGCCAGTAAAAAATTAATACGCCAGCCATTCTTGTTATTTTGGTCAAAATTTTCTTAGGAGTGAAAACCACACAAAGACTGATGTAATACAACAAAATATCATCAAAATGAGTTCAGAATCAGCTTTTTTAACTCCTTCTACCTTCATGAACGTTGGCATTAATCAAATCTAATTTGCTTTACCTCTCTTGTCATGCTCATAATATTACATGGAAATATCACTGTGAAAATAAATACTCAAATGCGCGACTTAATTTCATCACTCTAGTTAGTCAAAACCGATTATAGTTACATATCCGAAGAACGTAAAACAAAATTAGAACTAGAATCTTTATACATTATTGAGACTTCTTATTCTACAGCAGGAAGGCATACTTTCAAGGAGTGATACTTTCAAAGTCGATAGAATAAAATTTTGTTTTTTAGTATTTTTTATTGTTCTTCTAACAGCCAAGATCATTTCACACATAAAAGCCCGGGCCGGGAATCGAACACACGACCGTTTCACACGAACTGAAAGTGCGACTCAATTGGCTATCCGGAAAAATATTTAATCTTCTGAAGAAGAAATTCACTCATACACGAACGTGCTTAACGGCTGAAACCCTTTGTAGAATGAAAGAAGGTAAATTTTAGCGACATTTATCTTGAGAAGTAAGCTTCTCTCCCTTTTTAGGCATACCCTGAAATTCCAAGTATTCCCTCCACTGGGATCACTCAAAACCGGTTCCCTTGTCACCATGATTGAAGCGATTTCAGGAACGCCTGAGAAAGAATGTGGTCCCATATCGATTTGGGTGTGATGTGTAAAAATGAAGGGGAGCTGAACTTATTACTAAGGCGGCATTCTGGGATAGAGAAGGAGTTACTTTCATCAAATTATTCATGGCTTGCAATCACGCACACGTTGATAAATCACGCCAAAATTTCGTCAAAGTATATACCATCCTAACACCGTTCCGTAACATGAGAATATATTGAAGCCGATTTTCCTTACTAACCTTATGATTAACAGAAGATTTGGGGAAAAATGCGACTTTTAGGCGGTCAGAACGCGAATAATTTGCGGTTTTCCTGCGGCCATTGCCAGAGTGTAATGTTTTTTTTCCTTAAAGCCTATTGGGAAATTTAAAGAAATGCACTTCCTTTTCTCATTCCTTAAACAGAGTGGATATGAATGGCAGAATTTTTTCTTTAGTGCGTTTGGCGATCCAATCCATATCTTAGCTCGCATGAAATGATTAGACTTTTGAATTTACGCAGTACGTTATCTACGTGTTGCCTAATTTAAAATGCTCCCAAAAACTTCTAAACTACTCTACGGCTAGCGAATTCCCCCTTGAAGAAATACGAAACTTTAGTTCAATTAATTATTAACCCAGTAATGGTTAGGTGAATTCAAGGCTTACACATTCTATGAATTGCTTAGAAATTGCTCAAAACATGAACTGATTATTATGTATAACTTGAGACTTACAACATCAACATAAGAAACATTCATGTTTGCTAAAAATCCGTTCCCCTACCAAAATATACATATACGAAATGATCATCTTGACTCTCCGGGAGTCCATTAAATTTTCTTTTAAAGATCGTTGGTACTAACCACGATTTCATTCAGCCATTATTTTTAATTTAATATCATAGGAAAGTGAAAGACTACAGACGATTTTAAAGAACATTAAGTGCATTTCTTCAAGGAATATCTTTGAGCCGTTAAGATTCAAACAATGAACACTTGTAAAAGTAACCCCGAATATCAATCACGCCCTATATGAATCCTAAAATGTCTCGTTTTTATCAAAGGGAGAATCAGAAAATTAATTTTTGATGGAGTTCTTTGATGCATTTCTTAAGGAACAACATGTGAATAAGTATATAAACGACGGTGAACATTACAGTGGATTAACTATTCACGACATTACAAAACAGAACTTAAATCTCGATAAATCTGCAATTTACTTAATATCGTAATTCACAGATAACTTGAGCATAACTATAGTTAATTAGGCCAATTTCAGCTAATATCAATTAAAAGATTCATAAATGTTTTTCATTACATGCGACTTCTATTAATAAACATAAATTTTTCATAATGATCACGTATCTTTAGCAGATTTAAATCGTCTTTCCTTGGAATACCTTAGTTTATATCTTTAAACTAAAATGACCTTCGCAGATGACCCTTTTTCCTTAAAACCAGCCTCACGTGGAAATCTCCAGATGGCATGCGCTCCTCGTTCTTCGCTCTAAAGACAAACGAGTTATTCTGCCGATTCTCTAGAGAGTCCACCGTCTAATTTTTTGTTACGTTCTTCAGCCATCATTGGCCAGTCCAAACACAAGTCACCGCTGTGGGAATGGAGACCGAGGTTGCTTGTCGAACAGATTTCCCAAGGGTGGTTATATTCATAACGCTCATTACTTTCCAAATATCCTCCTCTTGCGTTATTTTCTCAATCCTCTCCAGTTTTCGTCCCCTTTTCTTCCGAATTTAAAGAATTGCTAATTTTAGGGAATATGCCCTCCATGAAAAGTAAAGCAGGGTTGTTGATGAGTTGTGAGGCATCATAATTAAAGCCTTAAGTTCGGAAATCTAATTTTTAAAACAGCAGGTACAATCGATGCAAAACTCCGCGAGCAATTTTACATTGCGCTAGTTATGCCTCACCTTAAATATGCATTTAGTGTATGGCACCCTGCTGAAAAGTATTGTATTCGCTAATAAGAAAAGGTATAACGAAAAAATAGTGAGGTGATGTGATTTGTAAAGAATTGCTACGACAAATCGGTGACCCTTGATTATATGCTTCAAGATGCAGTACGGGAATACATAGATGGTAAACGATTTAAACAAGGTTCTTTTATAAATTCAGAGAAATTATATTCATAGAAAATTTCCTCCAGAAATTGTTCTATTCGAGGACTACAGATGGTACAACGAAATAATATACATTTTGTAAAGCATTGTTACCTGAAATCAAAAAACGTGACGCCCATGTTTCAGACCGTAGGTTGGAAACTTAGGAAGAAGTAAGCTTTAAACTCAGACCTACTTCACTGAATAAATTCAGAGATAGTACGTTTTCAGAATTTATAGGCGATATTGTGCGTCCTTCGTGTTAGGATGTTCTGATACTGCAAAAAATATCAGGAAAACAAATGAAGAGAAAATTGCTTGAAAAATTCATTTATTTTCGCGAACGATGCAGGAAAGTGATGGATTAGGGAATTATAGTGATAAAGCATACACCCCCTGACTCACTACGGCTTGAAGGGTATATGTAGTTATAGAAATCTCTTATACATTGAGGAATGCTTTTATGGAATAGACGAAGTATTGGAGATTTAGGAAATTGAGTGAATTAAGCCACAAAAGTGAATCGTAGTCAGCGATTGAATTAAATGCATGGCTCGCAAATCGCTAAAAAAATACTCTCTCAACCCCATTTTGGATATTTTGATTTCTTTTCTCACGTAGATTCGCTATTTGTAGCACAGCGTGATAGATGTAGTTAAAATGGTGGTCGCAGAAATAAGGAAAAATTCAGTAGATAAAGCGAGAAAATTTTTAAATCGGCCATCGTCATGTAAGCTAAAATTAGTGTTTGTCATAAGAAAATTGCATGAGAAAAATGAATACACTTGGAATGGATTACAAGAGTATGTGCTGAAAAGAAGATATGCAAACTCAATAAATAATGGGGTGCACTGAATGAACATAAGCTTGAACTGTATACAAACAGCCAAATAATAAAGAAAACAAAGTGTGTTTGGCTGGTTATAATTGATGGCAAGGATTAACAAATAACAACCAAATTGACTTATCTGAATTTATCTTTGAATTTGATCTTAGAAAAATTCTAGATTTAATAAAATATCCCTGTACTATGTAATGAAAGTGTGTTTATTGGTAAAGGGAAAATATTTAATCGGAAATTGGAAAAGCTTTTACTTAGCGGAGACCTCATGTTTTTAATTTGATGGTCATAGTTGGAAATACTATTTAGAACACCATATTTAAGCTCTTATTAAAATGCCTTTTCAATAGATCTTGAAAAATTAAGCTGTGTAGTAATACTTGAAGTTTTAAGCTCCCTAAATATCAACGTAATAAAGACATTTGAGAGTTGTAACATTACTTTTTTACTAGTAGTTCATTAGGAAGTCATTCCGTAAGACTTGAATAAGTAGGAAGCCATGGAAATATATTTCGAGATTTCCTTGCACTTTGCATTAATCTAGGTCACTTAATTGCCCAGCTCGTAGTCGGTTTCCTAGTCGTGAGTACTTAGTCGTGAATTCATTTCTCCAGAGCGGAAATCATAGAATTCCTCCATTCCCAAGAGTTGATTTTACGTCTTAACACACTTCCCTTTTGCAACGAAAATCTCTTTTTTGCTGATCTGAATTCGCTACGCATTTCTCTTCGGCGGCAGTTAATTAGCGGAGTATTCGATGGAAATTTCCGAGATTATTAAACGTATTAAGCATTCAGAAGGGCGTCTGGAGCTCTTTTGAAAAGCCATCACATGGAGTAAATAGAGGAAGGGAAGAAAACTGAGATGCAGAGTCAGGAGACAGTTTTGTCGATATGTCCTCGTATTAAAAAGACAGCGATTGGTTCTCGTGAGGGAAAAAACACGTGAAAAAGCAGCGATCTTATCGACAGCGATAGCCCGACTTCACTCAAAAGTTAAGAGCCAAAAAACTGGTAAAATAATGTTATTTAATCCGTAGATACATACCAGGTTTTCGTTTCCTTCATACAATTATGTTTCACTAAGTCCTATATACCGCCTTGTACCTCACAGACGCTTAAAATGCCTCGAAAGATAAATGCACTTTCGGAATAAAATCTATGAAGGTGGAGGTATTACATTTGCTAACAAGGAAATTCCGATCGTAATCGACAATTATATCTTTCCGTTCATGCAGAAAGTACGGATGATAAGCATAACCATCTGTAGTTGCAGAAGTATAATATAAATCAATTGCGAAATTTATCGTGGCATGATGCATGAGAAAAAGATGCTCCTAAATATAACAGTTTACAAATTCTACTAAGAATATACTCAAATGGCCGGTATCTGCACTGAGTGGCTATCTTCACACGAAAAATTTAAAAGTTGTACTTTTTCCTCAACTCCTTTCGCATAAGTATACTCTTTCTGGCTTATAAAAGGACACTAGATACTTACTAATGATATTTATAAGTGTATTTATCTAAAATGTGCTATACTTATTTCATGTATAACATTTTAATTCGACCTTTTTTGAGTATTTTTAGACATCAATTCCGTTCGAAACCTTTTTCAAATAAAACTACAATTCTACTAGATTTGAAATGTTTATAATTTGTGATCCTTCAGTTAACATGTATACACTTAATATTGAGGTAAAATAAAAGATTGAACTTGAAGATTGAATGAAATTCATGTCATATCTATATCGGATCTAAATCCTTAGAAACTAGGCTAAAATTTCAAATAGTCTCATTGTGACCTCTCTATCGGAACCAATCATTGGCGCAAAATGATAGATGGATCCTTTATTGGCAAGGATTGAAACATTTACCATGATTAACTAAAAACTAAAAGAATGATAACAGCGTGCTTAAAATATCTCGCGATTCAAAGGAAACACCCACGTTGCAGGAAACCACTCATAGAAAAATGTAGGGTAAAAATATGCGTGATAACAGTGAAAAAATACAAAGGCAATTTACTTTACAATGTAGTTGTACAGTAATAAAAGAGAGGAATCAAATAGATAAAATAATAGGCCGAATATTTAGGGTAAATGAATGACTCATTCTCCCTTTATAATTTAGGGTAATAATTGAATTTATTTCTCAACTTCCAATTTCTTTTTTCCTCTAGAATAGAAATATGATGGCATTAATTTTATTAACAGCAAAGGAGAGGAAAATTTAACCGCCGGTGTTTTCATGATACTCTCCGTAAAAGAAAAAAAATGTCCATAAATATAGATTTGATAACCCTATAACCTTCGGCTAATTACTCACATGAATTCATTCAAAGTTTTCATAATTCTAATGAGTGATTTGATCTTTAACTCAACTATGATGCGTTAAAAAGGGCATCGAACTGGTTATCTGTCAAAACAATTATAATATCCTTATCCAATTCAGTGAATTTTCAAACATTCTTTGTAGCTCTTCTCCTAAGCATATTAATTCAGACCGTATACTTTACTTCTAAAGGCAAATTTTTATTTAATTCCTCATAGGAATTTCTGAAAATTACACACAAACTAAATGTAGTATGGTAAAGGAGGAAAGTGATACATATCTGGAAATACAAATATCCAAAGTTTCGACGAGATAATAAATAGATTCCACGTGTTCGGCCTTAACTTTGTAATAGTTCTCCATCATGGAAAAGGGAAGAAGAAGACTTATACTATATCACAAAAATGTTTATTTGTTAAGCAACCTAGTTTTCGACCCCTTGGGCCTGATAATGATTCTTCTTCCCTTTTCCATAACGAGATAATAAATATAAATTGCGAGGGAACTGCACTGTGATGAATGCAGAATATTGTGCCCACGTCAGCTAATATATAAGAATAATGCTAATGATACTTTTATTAGACCTAAGCTATTAACATGTTCTAAAAAACTTTCCGTTATTTGTTCCGTGTGATTTAAGAGAAGATAACAATGCTTGATGTAACTTAACTGAAATCTTGACCTACGAACACACGCAAATTTCACCTTTTTTTACTAGATACTACATTAGACAGATTCAAAGATGACAAGTACGTCGCAGGAAAGAATCAAACGACCTCTCGATGCAAAAGTCTCATTCTTTCTCTCATTTCTCTCATTCTCTCTCATAATGAACCTTTTTCTTCAAAATTAATTATGTAAATCATGAGAATATAAAAAAGATAACGAATAATATAAAAGAGACCACAATCAAGAAATGCTTGTATCGTTATTCCGATAATTTTGCGTAAAAGGCTCGTGGAGATCGTGCAGGCCTACGGATAGCTGAAACATGTTTTAGGGATTTACCTTATTGCGTTAGATTTAGATATGTAAATAGTTACATTTTTTATTTTATTATAAATTTGATTATGTGCGGAAAACTATGTCGGACAAATGTCCGTCAAAACTTTGATATCAAACTGTTAATCTGACGTAAACGCAACCAAAATTGTTAAACTCCTTTTATTTACCGAAACTATTTCCATTATCGATCACTTAAGTTATAAAGATGGTAGGAAAATTATACCGTTCACAAGAGTAAAACGGTGAGTGGAAGGTAATTAAGAAAGGATTGGCGATTCCTGAATTAGACCATGGCGGTATTTTCTTGCTATGCCCCGTAAGTGTAGGCAACACGCAACTTGCATGTGCGTTGATGTTGCCTACTTGTTAGGATACTATATATTTCGATCGTACCAGGAGTTGAGTAACGAACGGTAATATTTTCCGTTCCATTTTTCGCTCTGAATCAAAGATACTAATTTTGGTTTAGATACCCTTATCTCCGTCTGCCTTTGATGAGCCGGTTACTTTTGGATCTTCCATTGAAATACTGTATCCTACTGTAAGATAATTTTATGTGTGTAACTTGAATTGAATTTCGATTTTATTTTAGGCAGATATTTGTAGATACAATTAAGAGGGAAAAATTCATGAAAGATATTTGCAAGGTGCTGCTACATAGATATATATATCAAGTAAATCTTCCATTTAGATTTGAATAAAATGAAATAGGTGGGAATCGATATTTGTGATGGAATAAATAACGGATCTCAGTTCGGGTACTAGATTTTCAATTTTTTAGTTCTGGTTGAGTTAATACTCCACCAAAATAGTCTTTTTTCAGTTTTAAATATCTGTTTTAAGGCTATTTTTTATTTTAGAACGGCTCTTTAAAATTTTATGTCAATAAAATCAACGATTAAATGAGTATTTGGTTCCGGTTTGATGCTGTTCCCAGAACCAGAAGTGTTGAAGCATTATGTCATTGTAAGGTCGTTGACCTTAACCAATTATGTGAGGAAAATATTAATACAATATTATATGTGAATTACATGTAAGAAAGAAAGAATGCACTTACTAATGCATGAGTCAAATTTTAGAAAGATATGACAGTTATATTTTATAAAGAGAGGGATTCTGGGAGAAGATTAATACATCAGATGGAAGGTTTTCTAAAGGAGTAAGTTGAGAATTTTTCAAATAAATACAAATATACATAAAAATTAGATGATAGACAAAAATCCGGAAAATATTCCCGCCAATTGCTGTAATAATTAAAAAAAAAATTTGAAATGCAGAATCTTAGGATGCAGTGTAACCAGTGTAACCGGTTATAAACAAAACAGATTACTGAGGATTCTCGTCAAAGTCTTGCCCGTGAAATAATATTTTTCGTTAATTTATTTTATTTCCTCTCACTAAGGAGTACAAACATTTCATGAATATGTAAACACCAATTATTAAACACATTTTATTCCAAAATAAAGCTTTGAATACAAAAACTTTTGTCCTGTTGGCAGTATATAATTCTCGTATAATCGTTGATTTTTAGGCATAAAATTTTAAAGAGCTGTTCCAAAATTAAGATGGCCTTAAATAAATATACTAAATTAAAAATATATTTTGTAGTAGGTAGCATTCCTATTTCTCTTCTATGGAATATCAGCGAGAATAAATTGGGGTAAAATTAATGAATTACTGAGATATTATTATTTCACAACCACAAGATATTCTAACCAAAATTATTTGAGTATTCAAACAGCAGAAAACCGGAATTGTGCATTACAAATTTATTAGCGCGTCACCAATGTTGAAACAGAGCTACGGTAAACATTCTATTCGCATTGGGGAAAACTATTTTGGGAAATATTTCCTCATTACTTGATAAAGGGAGTCTTCCTTTATTTGCCGTTTCTGGATTTTGAATTGACAAATAATTTTGAATTTTCTATAGAATATCAACAGCTGTATCAATAATCGTATCAATCGCTCTCTTTGTATACACATTCAAGATATATATTCAGAATAGTGCTACTGTAAATTTGAATTGAACAATGAAAAACTTCCGCATTCCAAAACGAGAAGAAAATGTTTTCGTTTTTTTGCAAAAATCGGCCAACGTGCGTCATTTTTCAGGGCCACAACTTTTGAATGAAATATTATTTTTTAAAAAATTTAATATATTTTTTAATAAAAGCTTTGACCATTGTGCAACTGAGCAACTGAGACTCAACATACTTCAGCTAATAAAAACTTGTTAAAAAAAGAAGCGGGACTTACCCGGAAATGAATTCTAAGTAATTGGAAATAACCAAACAACAGGTTTACGGTGAAAGAAAATGCAATATGTATGTGCAAATTTAATAAGTAAAAAAATTTAATTCATAAATTTAACAATTTTAATCCTAAAATATTATTTCTAAACATCCCTTTTCGGTGACCAGCGCTCTTCTCCCTTCATATTCCATGAAAACATATGAATGACACCATTTTCAAGAGAACGTTTTCCGCTTCCTGCTAAAAAATAGTCCAACTAATTAAAAATGCACTATTTGGTCAAACGATCGAGTTAAATTTTGCAGTCACCCGTACAGTCTTCTTACTCGAGATTTAGATACGATATCTGTCAATGAAAACGAGATATATCGAAGCGAATACTGAAAGTATAGGAAGGTTTGTTATATTAGGTATAGTTCAGTGTTTGTGTACTCGTCTGTAGTGACTGAGGAGTTTTTTGAAATGCATTTGGTTGAGGAAATAAAACATCAGCGTCCGTCTGCGAAATTTTCGCACGGGGCAAATAGTAATGAAATCTTTAATCGTGTACGTCTGTGATCATAATATAAATCGGTGATACAACCACATTTTACATCGGTGGCAGGTCAACCCACTGGTTGTGATCCGGATAACGATAAAATCCGACGAGGAAAGAAACATTCTTCACCTTGGTTAGGATGTGCGTAGACAGAGGCAAGGGAGCTCCTTAAAAAATGAGATTGGGCAGAAAGTGATGTAGGGAGTGCCGAGGGAAACGAGGAATGGGCGGTCAGATACCCCCGCCTTTCATTGGTTGCTTGTCAGACTACGAAAACCTCTATTTGGAGAATGGATGTGAAAGACGTTCCGTATGGACCGCATTTGACTGTGTTTGCCCAAGTGATTGGATGGCCGTTGAAAGCATAGATCGGAGACAAGAAAGGGACGTGCAATCAAAGTGACTCGTTAATGCAACTTCCCCTATATATACACTATCTTTCGGCCAATTTGAGGGGTTTGGTGGGTGCGGTTCTTTAACCAATATCATGCGGTCTTTGCCATCTAGAAATCTCTTTTCTTTTTTCTAACATAGGTTTTAAATTAAAGTTGAATCACAGTTAAAATAACTGTTCTTGCCGATCAAATAGCCATCCAGATGAATTTGAGAATAAGTAGAAAAAACTAAAACAACGGTATTTGATTGCTATAGTATGATAGAACAGAGTTCAAGAAAGGAAAGCTAAAGTAGCGTCGGTTTGCGAAAGAGAAACACCGGAAATGTAATAATAGAATAGAATAAAATAGAACGCGACTCTATTGAAGGCGAAATTGAGACAATAAAGTCACTCTTATATCCAGCCGTAGGTCCATTTCGAAGAAAGTATAGATAGTGGAAAATAGAGCCATAAAATAAAGAGGAAAGAATGAAGGAACTACTGTCTGTATAGAAAAAATAATAGAAGTCCTTTCACAGCAGGAAAACGCCCACAATAATTGAGTGCAAAACTTACTGTTAGTACTAGCTTTATTTTAAAGTAAGGGAAGTTATTTTCTTAAACTTTAAAAATAAAAATTCACAAATAAAGATTGTAGAAAGTGAACATCAGTGAGGGAAACCTACCACGCTACAAGAAATGATCATTGTAAAGTATGAAAATGAAAGAAAATAAAATAGAGGTTAACAGAGAAGTGCTATATATAAAAAATCAAATTTGTTCCGTGATTCATGATCGCTATTTGAGTTCAAAGTTCCAATGCCCAATAGAAGTACCTTTTATCTAATTTTTCTTCGATAAGTGTCTTCGTTTTGTTATAAATCTTTAGTTCGGAGAACGCATTTCGGCCATCGCTCTACCAATTTTTACGCCGTATGGTGAAAGTACGTACGTAGCATCCTGAATGTTGCCAAACGGATGTAATTGTGATGGACTAACTTTCATCAGCTGTAACGATGCTTGATGGAAAACCATTTCATCATACGCAGCACTCATACAGCAAGAGATGACAAACGTTTTGACGCTTTCGGATCTATCCTACTGTATGCGAAACTGAGACCCATTGAGCGAAATTTTTTGCGTATTTTATAAATGTGTTCTGATAGCATTATGCCGTATTCCAATTGAATGATCCCTTGCGGATATACGATAACTCTCCTTCATTCCGAGAAAGAGACAAATCTCTTCTTTGAGTCATCCATGGGAATATTTGATGCACCGGAGGTTATGACCATGTTACTGAAATTAAGAATTCATATTCGTGTACCAAAATAAAAAGAATTTGAGACTTGGATACCCAATTGGATTGCGCGTTCGACATTTTCGAAAGCGATCCCAGGTTCGATACCCAGTAGGAGCCCACGTGCCAAATGATCTTCCATTTCTGGAATTTTCGTTTTCCTTTTCATGGGAAATGTCATGACTATATATCGCCAGAATGGTGCAATGTCAGCATTTAACGTGATAATAACAACAACCGACCCATATTTGGGAGAGATTGAGATTAATGAGTCCCTTCTTTTTAAGAAGAGATATCCTAAAAAAGAGTATAGAATAAAACTTTTAAGTTTCGAAAACCTAGGTTTGCACTCAGGAAAAAATACACTACAGCAGAAAAACGCCTGCTAGAGAAAGGGCATAAAAAACTACGAAACCTATAGAAAGTTGAACAAATTTTAAGGGAAAGGGCAGGTTAACACATCTGAAAGCGAAAAATCAACAATAAAGGTACATTTTGCATGGCAAATAGGATTAGAAATACGTTATTATACAAAAACAGGAAAATAAAAATAGAAAGAGAAACATGAGAGTCTCATCGAGAAAAGTTCACTCTAAATTGTACTGATTTTTATTTATTAATTTTAGACTTACTAAAATTCACATGTATATATATTGAAGCTACGGGTTTTAGAAAAACATCTTAATATGAATACATAGGTTCAGGACGGCCTTAGTCAACAACTTGTTTAAGAACGACGCTGTTAAAATAAGAATGTTTCGGGTAACGACGCAGGCTTTGGTTTACGACGCCTTACCGATAGGCGGAGGATTTTATTATAATTTTCCATGAAGACATTTGAGTTTTTATCTGTTATCTGCATGGTTGACGTAATGTCAACTATGGTGGTGGGGAGGATTCGCAAGAAATACATCGATTAATATGTTAATAGAAAAACCCCCCGATCTCGGTTGACGATGGTTATCCTGGGACAGATTTTCATTTTATAATTTATACGTATTTGCTTTATAAAATCCACAGCAAAATCTAATTTACTGTATATCTCATTAAATATCCTCATCTCCTTAAATAATTAAATCCTAACGATAACGATAATTTGATTTTTATTCAGTGTGAATTTAAGGTCTCCCAATTTATAAGCATATCGATCAAAGAACTCGGAATATAATCCGAGGCATGACATCGTCTTTTATGCGCGTCGTCCCCATCTTTAATTTCTCTCTTTGCTTTTCAACGAGAAGGAAGATATATTTCAAAACTATTCCAAAGAGACCATTTACAGATTTTATGAGACTTCGCAAAGCCTCGCAAATGTTCTGAAACCGTAAATGCAGTTCTGATTTCCTTTCGGTCTTCGTCTTTAACTCACTAACTCACGAAAGTTCGACTTAATGCTCTACACAGAAAATCATTTATGAATAACGGAGAATAGCAACTGGGTCAAAGTATTTCAAAGCCTTACTTAACTTTCATGTTGACAGTTTTTAAACATCAATACCTGTTAAATTGATGTGATTTAATATTATTCCAAGGAATAAGTCAGAAAGCGGATTTGGTGGCAATAAATAATTCCTTAAGTTATGAGTACTTATTTTAAATATAAAACTGAACGAAATTTTCTAAAAATTACCGAAAATTTAAGGGACTCAAGATATATCTATCAACGAGCTGAATTTGTCATTGGGAAATTGGGAAATAAGAGGAAAGTTAGACGTATTACGTTTGGTTAGACTAATTTTTTATACCTCCTGTATACTATTACCTCCTTCCCCTTATATAGCCTTAATTATTCTTCCTTTTTTCCGTTTAGTATCAGTGAATAAAATACTGCACATAGAAATAAATAATATATGTATGAATTGAATTTAGTGTTTTCCACCACAGTAATGTAAAATTTATTTAACTGATGCCAGTAATATTAGTATTCTTAAAAAAGATGTCATTGCGTCAATGCACGTGAGTCGCTTCCAGGATTCGAACCTTGGACCGCTTTCACCTGAGTCGGACGCGTTGCCTACTTGGCTAGCAGGAGTACCTTTAACATGTGGATTAACTATCTGGAAGGCTGCTTGGAACCTTAGCATTAACCTTATTCTATAACATTAGCTATCCAGAGCTAGGGACGGGGAATGAAGTGTGAAGAAGTTTTTTGTTTTTCTTTTTATTCTCAAAGAGCCAGGAGGCTATGAGTGGAAAAAGTCCACGTGAGTGAAGAGCAACGACCAGCAATTTCCGTGGCATTCCACAAGGACAAGCCTTAATTGTCATACAGCATCACTTATACCTCAGTAGCTTTTATATCAACGCAGCGATAAAGAAAACTGAGACAGAGGGAGAAAAATATTCCTTTCACCAAGACATGGCAGCAGAACTAAAATATGGATTATTCTCCGAAGATTAACACGATTGGTAACAACGCTAAAAGACGTTCCAATGATATCCGTCAATGTGATGAGGTTCAATTCTAAATAAGTTTCAAGAGATAACTTATAACCGTCGCGCTCTCTCATCTTCAAACCCCTTCGTTACTTCTAGATGAGTTAAAATAAACAATAAAATAAATATAGAAATCCTACGTCAGGGCTGTGTTGCTAACGGTATATGATATGTAAACTCACACATAAGAATATGTGTTTATTACAAATAAAACTAAACGATTTTGAGAACCTGCCAGGTAATTGGGAGATCTGGGTTCGAGTCCCATTCATGCTGGTATTAATCTTTTTTGTTTATCCTTGAGTTTCCATCCGTGTATGATACGGAATTTTTTTACATGCCTGCGATATTTACAGAAATTTTTCAGCATCTTATAATTAGCCACTCTGAAAATGTATCATGTACAAACTCAAATCGAGGTTTTTAGGAGAAGAAGGTGCAAAATAGAAAGAGTTCCACCTGAAACTAAATGAATGATTCTAAAAATTCAGGAAGACTAACTAGAAGCAAAGGCAATCATAGAAGCTGACAGATAAACCAATAAAGCCGACCGGCAGAGAAAGCTCAGCTCCGCAAACATGAAATGCCAAAAGGAACTGAAGCAAGGAATTCAAACATAGTACATTCAAACCGATAGATGACATCGAATGCTCCGTTCTGCAAATCCATCAAAAGAGTAATCGAGGAGGACTTTTGTAATTTAGATTGTAGAGTTTCGTGAGAAAATAATTCAGAAATCTAAGAGCATGAAGAAGATTGGATAGCGCTCGGGAATTAGAAAAAAAATGGCTGCCAAACAGAAAGACAATATCACAACTTATAACGGACGCATAATATTGTAGAGAATAATATGTCAGCAAACTAATCGAAAAACTCTGACGAGGAATAACAAATTTACGATATCCCTCGGAAAAAGTGCAGATCCCCTCAGAAATATATAGGCACAAATATTTTGCAGTTCATCGAAAAAGTTGAGTATCTTGATGAGATGATCCCTAATTCTATGAATGAAGGAATCCAATTCTAAAATACAAATCACCAAAAACCTATCTATTTAGTACAATAAAAAGAATTTCACCATAAATTTCTTTTTTAACTAATCTTTTTCTTTATTCCCCATAATTTTTGACATAAAGTAGCTGACAAAAGTTAATCGTGTCGAATTTGGATAATCGATAGGAAAGATGATCTGTTAATTAGTTCTTTACACGAACTGAAACATCCCCTTGGCAATACCTTTTCCCTCGATTGCATATCGTGCGAAAAACCAACTCACTCGACTTAAAGCGTGAATCGCCATCAAATAAATTCCTCAACTGCCAGGTGGATATTTCCAGAGTTTACGCCTCGCTTTTTACAGTAATTACGGCTCTATATGAGGATTTAATGCGCCGTAACCTGATTTTCTCCGTGAGCGATGATAGCGGAAGATATCGCTCGCCTATTTTTGCATAAAGTTTCATTTATGCAGCGATGCAACCTTCCCATCCACAGTTCGCTCTCCATTAAAATAAGGAGAAAGGAGCGCGTGTGCGTGTTTCTCTGTGACACCGCGAGGGGCGCTGGTGTCGCGACGCGGAGTTCAACCCGATAATGAGAGCGGCTGCACAAAGAGTGTTTGTGACATGCAAAGTGGAACAATGCGGAGGGACAGAAGGGGTAAATGGAGACTACAAATAAGAAGTTTATTCCCGCATTTATTTCGTCAAGCCCCGCAGATATTTCATCTCACAAAGAATTCGCGGTGCATGGAAATGCACTTTCCACCTTCGGCTGGAAATTCGAATGATATTTCGAGAAATAAAAGCGACCGTATTTCCACTTTTCTTCTGGGAATCATCCGTGTACTCGTGTTCTTTGCCTTCTTGTCAACGTCTAACTTATGAGAACGGATTTATGAATCATTGGCTGGATTCTGACGTCAATTTCTTCTACTCTCGCTGAACTGAGAGCTGTTTCTCAAGGGAAAAATTAATTTAACTATAGTCCCTTCTATAATTTCTGTTAGAGGTCGCAAATATTCGAAGTTTAGAATGGAATCGAATTATTTTTTTGCTCGGCAAAAATTTTGAACCAAATAAACGTCTACAAAACTCGAATTAAATTGAATAAAAGATAAAATTAGAGTGGGAGAAAATTATGTATTCTTTGCTCTTTTTCCGTTCGTTTTTTCATTTTTCTACAAAAATACGTAAGGCACATTTGAAAAAAGTAGCTCCCTACCGAACCTAATTTCCTAGTATAAACGACTATAATTGCGAATTTATATCTGGTCAAAAAATCTCTCATCATAAATTTGTGGTCTTATTTTATAGGATGGCGACGATAAGCAAAAGACAAAGAAAGCACGAGCTCCAGTTTGGAAAATGTTACAGAGACAAACTGGCAAAGCACCGTGTTAGGAACTGAATATTTAGTTGATTCGATTCGAATTCGAATAATTTAGTCAATTCGAGTTGAGTTGGATTTGAACTGAAAAGGCCCGTTCACACCTCACTAATGAATATTATATGGTATTTCCCGCGGAAAAAAGCGTCCCAATTCCTTCTATACGACGCACAATATTCGTTGCGTAAATTAGTAGCGCAAAAATTAGATTATAAGGAATCTATAAAGCATGGAATGGGCTGGAATGAACTCTGTGCCAGATTTAAAAATTCTAATTACGTTGGACGTGGTGATAATAATTTAAGGTATGGGAGTAGGAAACAGATTTAGTGAAGTAAGTAGTGATTCGTAAAGAGGGGTATTAGTTAATCTAAAGCATTACCTAATCACACCAGTGCCGAATAATGCTAATATTTTCAATACGAATCTCTATGTTTCTGATTTCTTATGTCAAATCCTGTAAAATACTTGTGTGATTTGCAAAAATTTCCTTTCTTCATCTACCTAACCATTCGTTAATGGGATTGCAATGAAAATGTATTAATAAAACAGAAATAGATAATTACATTAGGAAATTTTGAATGCAAGAATACGCAAGAGAACATTTAAAAACAATGTATACTCAACAGAAAAGAGATACAAAAGGAGTGTGAAAAATGCATGATTCTACTAATAGAGGAATCTGAAGGGGATGAAGCAAAATTTTGTAAAATCAGATTTCAATAAGGCATGACAGAAAGCATAAGTTACATTAAATTGATAATCTGTACCATCACAATAGTTTAGCAAAAATATTAATGAATACTAAATACATAACTTGAAAATTATCAATACTACTACATTCTCCACTTCCGTTACTTGAGTGTCATTTTACAGTATTTCTGGTCCAAAAACACGGGAAATTCTCTGTTACTTCATTCATAAGGTTAGCTTTTTCATTTGGCACACATATAAGCCCGAGTTCATTTGTCAATTTCTGTTTTTATCGTTAGTAGTAGCCATTACACTAAATACTCTAATATTCCCGTTTCTAAAGCCATTATATCTAAGAGTGGGTTGTTTGAAGATTAAACATAGGACATCTTCAGAACACTTTCAGGATAGGACACTTCGCCAGGTAGGAAAATCCTGGATCATCGGAAATTAGGAATAACTTATACTGCAAATACATTAACCCTGCAAAAAAACGTAAGCACATTCTTTTTCTCAAAGGTTAAATCGGCAAATTGCTTGCTGAATCGGGATTGGAATCGTGAGATGATTGAAGATTATGTTGTAATTTGCCCACTTTACTTGGATATCATACGCTTTTGATTTATTTTGTAGAGATTATGTCTTAATCTTAAGGATGCCGAGATACCGCGGGGAACCGTGATCCTAGGACCTTCGATACAGGTTTAGGCACTAAATATGCAAAACTGTGCAAATCATATGACCATCCGGCCTAGAAATAGGTCAGACTCCCTACACCCTGAAAGTCTGCAAAAGCAAGGTCCCCCATGTGAGGTCTTGTGAGGCTATTTCAACAATCCCTGACGTAGTCCAGAAAAACTTCAAAGCCACACATCTTCCCAAAATATAGTTCATATTCATTTACGCGATATCGGTCCTACAACTATATATCACAGTCACAAAAATTCTCACGATAAATAATACTTAAATTTTGCACAAGAAGATAACGCTGCTCGTCGAAAACCAATCATCACCTGCAGTGAAAAAGAAGAGATAAAAATTGATGGAACTGACACTGACGAATCAATGCAAAAAGTTAGCTGTAGTTTGTTGTGACAATGATCAAACAAATGTTATGCTTTATGTTCCGATTGCAAATCAGGATAAACAGAAACTGCACATTTTGGCCACATAAAAAATCAATGGGCGGTCGAATAACGAGAGCTGTTATTGCAAAGAATGTCACTAAACGAACAGTTTGCCTGCGTTCGGTGATTGAAATTTTAAATAGCGCGGACAGATTGTTTGCTTTATTATACACAAATCGGTAAATCCATCAATGCGAATGGAGATTCGTGCGAATCCGAATTCCATCTCCAATAAACGTGATATTTGCCGCGAAAAAGTGTTCTAATCGAAAAGCGTCGTTTTCAAACATATCAGATGATAATATTCAAAAATACCGGCGTGGATGTTGGATCGAGGTACGTCCAATGGTATATATTGAGCATTTTTATCTTGCAAATCTACCATAAATGTATGAATTTTACTTTGATGGCTCGCAGATTAAAATAATCAACGTTTCTGTAACTCATAATAGAAAAGTAACTCACACTGTATGAGTATCATTCAGTAGTAAAATAATGCCAAAAATCAGTATTTTATAATGTGGAGAATAAAGGGAAATGAAGTAAATTAAAAATTATGTTGAAATTGAAAACATAGTGAAATTATATCGCAAAATTTGTCGATATATGATTGCAAATTCCAAAATTGAAAACAATAGAATAAAAAGATAGGTCATATCTTCATCTTGAAAAATCCCAAGATGTTTGAAGGCGGTTATTTTGTAAATCATGAGAAATTCCTTAGTCGTATGAGAGTTAAATTGTTTTTCAATAACTTCTAATAAAAGGCAGCATGTTTCCATATCGATTCATAACAAAAGAATTAAATATGCATTAAATATTTCAGTTACTTTGGAAACTCATTCGTCCAGCGGTACATAAATAACCCCTCTCTTCCCTCAATGCTTTCTCTTATTTTATGATTTTGCATACGACTTGAACCTTTGGAAACCTATTGCTTCTTAGATTTCGTAAATATGGTAAATTCAGGAAAATATTTGCTAAATTTGAATGCCAGCGATTTAAATTCGATTCTCCTTTAATGTGAATTATAACCAAGAAAGAGGAAATCATATTTAACTTTGTGCGGATACTTATGCATGTACCTGAAAAACCAAGAGTAAGGATGAGAGAAGCTTAACTTTGCGCATAAAATCGTTTCCGTTAAATCCAAATAATAAACTTAAGTGAAACTCTTCAAAAGTGAAAGTGTCAAGACCGGGAGTCGAACCCATATCTCCGGCTTTTACTTTTTAGTTCCTCTAACCACCAAACTATCATTCTCGTGTCACTTTAACAAAGGTCTTCCTCCCTCAGGCCTCCATTTTAACTTTCATTTATCTGCCAGTTGTCTCGAGATGAACATATTAACCCTTTCCCAGCCAACGGGCATATTTGCCCTCAGGGTATGCGCGAAAACTGTCATTATATCGGCTCATTTTTCCCCACACTCGGACGAAATCGTCTACGCTAAAAATGGCGAATCCTTTATGGTAAAAGTGCCATATAAAAAAGAAGTACTTGCGTGCCGGTATAGCTGCAAACCATACACTGAGATTTCGCTATTATCAATTTAGTTATGTCAACGAATGGGTTAAGGCGTTTAAATAGACGTGAATTGTCATTCACTATCTTTCATAAATAACGGAATCCACGCTTATTTAAACCACGCTAAATTATTATCACAAAAATTAGTCATACTAAAGAAGAAACACGCAAGGAAATCTTTTATAAACAAAGAAATGAGTGAGGACAGCGACACAGATAATGTAAAAATTTTTGTCTATCAATTTAGGCGAACGATTGGCTTAGACGGATAGCAGAGCGTCTTAATCAAAGTATCTGTACCATATGCTTCATATGAAAGACGGGACCGTAATAAAACCGCGTCTTAAGCGGGATAGTGTTTCAAGAAGGAGCGTCTTAAGTTGGTTTTACTATACTAAGATATAATAAATGAAAAAGTATCCATTACTCTATCGAAGGTTTTGGTTCTTGCGTATAAATGGCACGAAAAGTGGCAACTTGATCTCAACATTAATAAGTGCTTCACAGTTGATTACTTCGAAGGAAAGAAGGTGCACCAAGATAACCATTATAAAATAAATACATGAACACACATATGAAACTGGTACACTCATATCCGAAAAATCTGCACTGAAGCACAAATGATGGAAATGAATTCAAACTTTGCAGATGAAAGTGTGCGATTGATCCAAGGTTTAAGAGAAATGAAAAATAGTGAGAGAGCACAAAAGCAATTAGAAAATATAAATATTATAAAGTGCATAATCACTGTATGTGAAGATGAGGTAACATAGCTATTTAATCTAAGTCAGAGATACTACTTCCCTCCATTCCCACATAATATGGTTTTTACATAGCTTTATCATTTCTGTAACACGAATACTACATTTCTCAATCATTGGCGGTGCTTTACACGAGGTTAACTAATATCAGACCTATTCCCGCTACTGTCATACCGTCAGCAAAGTTTTTCCTCCATTTTATATTCGTCCATTACACGAGAATTACTGTGTCTACCACTGAGTACTCCTGAGTCTATTTTTACATTCATTTTCCTCATATGGTCACTTTTTTCAAACTACACTTCGGTTTGTTTGTGTCCATCTCCGGCAATATCAAAGCAATCTGAAGTTCATTAAGGCAGACGGAAGTAAATTGAAAATTCTCAGAAAAAAACGTGTGAAACATTCGTATATCAATCATACGCTGTGAACTCATCACAATTGTGCCATATTGTAAATAAAAACTACAAAGTTATACCTACAGTTATGACGACAGCAGACATAATTGGCTGAGAGAAGTTAATTAAGAAATGAAAAATTTTATGTACCAAATAGTGTCAAGTTTTCAAAGTATCGATGGCTATTTAATACAAGTGAACAATCCATTAAAAGTTGATTAAAGCTCAGACGAAATAGTTCAATTTAACGCTGTGGTATATGAAATTTTAGGAAGTGCCAATGATTGGATTATTCTGCAGGCGATCCGCATAATTTAATCAATGATTCAATAAAATATCGGAATTCGATCAAGTAATAAACGCATAAATTACTCTTTTAACTGTAGAAAACACTTTATTGGTTGTAAAATAACCAATTACAGTAATTGATTCCAACCTCGTTAGAACGGAATAAACTATATCCCTAAAATATTATTAGCTACGAACGAATACCTCAATGGCAAAATTTCTGCTCTGTTTAGAGATAAATAAATTTGTGAAATACGGTATTTATTCGCGGTATCTCTCCCAGCGAAAATAATTCAAGTGCTTCACTTTATATTCACAATAATTTAACCACTTTATATATTTGAATATTAAAATATTTATATATTTTGGTTATTTATGACGCGATACATTCACGTATATTTGTTTCGTTTCGCTATTTATTCAAAAGTAAATCTCTTTGATATCTCTAGAAAAACCTTGGGAAAACTAACACAAAAAAATTCTGGAACTAGGCCAAAAATACGCACTCTAACGGAAGTACTCTGCATTCGGAGTACTTAACGTATCAGTGCGTTGAAATTACGCTCATTATTCATTACAGTCTAAAATTCCCTCGAGATAGCTGAGATATTCCGCAAAGATATACAAATTAGTTTTGGATTAGAAAAGTGAAAATAACATTCTATGTAATACAAGGAAAAATTGGGCAACTTAAAGGGTTTACAACTGACACTGGGTGAAAATTCAACACATCCTTTGATATTAGAAGAATACTAAAAATACCTGCGATTCATCCAGAATCCAGTTACTGCCGAAAGAAGAAATAAAATATAAATTTAAGAATAGCATGACAAAAATCTTAAAATAGATCCCAACGGTCACGATACAATGATAGCCATAAACACTTGTGCAGTACCGCTTTTAACCTATTTATTTGGCAATTTCAGAAGGACGGGTACAGAACTAAACTCTCTGGAAAAACTCTGAGAAACGTAAAATATAAAATAAACAATTTGCTGGAAATAGGCCAACAATACGCACTCTAGCGGACGTACTCTGAATTCAGAGTATTCCCGTGTCAGTGCGTTGAAATTAAGTTCATTATTTATTACACTCCCATTTCATTATCTATTACATTCGGAATCAGTATATTTGTATCAAAACATCCAAGCGTATTTCATGTCTACAAGGTGTTCCGGTTTTTCTTCTCAGTAAACACGGGTTATGGAGGAATCAAATACGATGTATCATTTCCCTTTAGGCAAGAATAGCCTTATTTCAGGTCGCCATTATATAGAATTCCAATACCGTGAAAAATAAAATCGCAAATTAAAATAAAGTACTGATCAATCCTAGAATAGAATCATTGATAAACATTCAAAGATTATGTTGTTTATATTTTCACTAGGTTTAAAAATTAACATAGTCTTTTATACGATTATTCATTTACTAAATAAGATCGACAAAGCAAAAAGGAAAAAAGTATTCCATTTAACGAGGTTGATTTTCTCAGGCGCGAAAAAAATATATCTATTATTTGAACACAAATCTAATTATTTTTGGATGAAAACAATTTCCATTCCGTCAAATTATGGAAAGAGTTCAGGATCAATGTCATATCAATCCTTTGAGCAGGGACATTTTCCCTAATCTGAGATGCTAAATATCGAGAATTAGTTACTTCTCAGGGAATCAGAGAGTGGTTGGTGTAGTTACGTTAGGTTTGGCGGAAGCGTTTGATGTTATAGACCATGATATTTAGCTTTAGAAGGTGAATGCTATGGGCTCAGACCTGTGAGTAGTACCGTGCACGGAATCGTTCATTTAAGGTAGGAGAGAAAATGAAATCAAGCTCTCCAAAGAGATCAAAGTAACGTCAAGTGTAACAGAACTTTCCCAAGTCCTTGAGCGGATTTCTGCTAAAGACATAAAACAATCCTTCGCCCAAGAATACATTTCTCTGCGGTGTATCATTATTTCGTATTCTTCTTATGATTTAAGAGGGTTTTGGTCTGTTATTCGTATATTTCGCTCTAATTAAAATCAAATATATTTCTCCATTATAAGCTTAAAAGATTAGTTCAACAAATGCGGAAAGTAGGAGATTCAGCGACTGCAGATGAAACATAGGATGTTGATTTGGAAATATTCCAAAATCCAGGAAAGAGTAGAGACCTCCAACTTTGCCAGGAAATCCGAGCTTTAACGTGAGATTTTCCAGTTCTGACACTTCCTTAAAACAAACAAATTAATTCGGAATCAAGAGTCTGGTAAAACCAAATTCAGACGATTATTCTGTCCAATCTAAATTTTTTCGCCAACGCGGATTTTTGTAAACGCTAACCGGGTATTGACTTAAGATTGAATATTGGAGCCTATCTTATTCTTTATGGCAAATTAAGGGAGACTTTTCATAATCTATAACTTAAGTCGGTTAAATAATAGTGTTTTAAATGTAAGAAAGGACTGAAGTTTTCTGGGATATGAGGATAAATCTTTTTATGTATTACTCGAGGAAACTCTTATGAAATGGGTGTGTTATGGGCAGTCTTGAGACTAATCGGTCATTATATAATGTAGAAAAGATTAAGATAGGAGACCACTAACGATGTTTACTGTCTAAAGGAATGTACAGCTAGTTCCAAAAAAAACTTACCACCTAAGCCGCAACCCGCACAACAGACGTGAAGCTCGATGAGAGCGAGTCTAGAGTTTTCCGCGCATTCTATTGGCTCTTGGAAGGAGAAGCATTCTGACGGCGCCTTTTTAAACCGTTGTGAAACGCGTTGAACGTATTTGTACCGTCTTTATTAGCACGAAATCTACTTTAAATTTAGTGTTACATTTTACTATTATGTCAGCAGCATAGTATTAAAAAATGAATGAAAATCGGATCTCCTTATTTCGGCCTCAAATTTCTGCGTAATTCACCTTTTTCTGGAGGCATCGGGTAAACTTACTTTAGATGCTTCAATTATCCAATAAAAAATTATGTCATTACAAGATTAGAAAGGGATTATATTATTACGTTTTTTATGCTCTTGACGCCTACAGGACGATCATTTAAATTTATTTAGAGGAAATTCACGACTATGACTCAAATAGAAAGATGAACGAAAACTCTGGAAGGAGATAAAGAATAATTAGGAATAAGAACACAATCAACTGTATTTCAACTAATTTATATTGCAGAAAAATGCCTTCGAGAAGGGGAGTATGAAAAAACTGCGAAACCTACTGAGGAAAACAAAGATGAAAAGAAACTTTATCTGGACGAATACACCGAGAAAGAATAATTTTAAGTCAACCTGGTAGAGAGCTCTGAAAATTAGACCCAAAACATATTACAATAAAGTAAACCAAGTAAATTACGATCAACTACATCAGATAATTACATCAAATATTATAAAAATTTTAAATACCATCAAATCATATGATAGAAAGTAAAATATTAATTGGTGTACTATCATAATTTTCTAAGGTAATTGTTTAAAATTCAAATTTCTAATTTAATATTTTAGAAAATAACATAGATATTAGAATAGTAGCACTCATAATTTAAATACTGAGGGCTACAAAATTTTTTCACGTATCGAATAAAAAATTAATTTACCACGAAATTAACGCCAGCATCTCGTAACACTTTTCCGAAAATATTGTTCATTGCCATTCCCAGAAAAACTATCCCTTTAATTAAATCAAGTTAATGTTCCTTGCAAAATTATGCTGTCCCAAATTTTATATGATGCTAAATCTCTTTCTTGCCCCGTGGTGCAAATTTTGACTCGATTTCTTCGCAGTTGAATTATTCTGCAATACAGAGAAGCATATAATTTGAGCATTAGGTATTTCAGAATGTATGCATCAACATGCCACTCTGTTCTTACTTCCACCAGGCATTCGTGATGACGGTATCAGATGAAGCATTATGATTTTGAGATGAGATTTGGCTGTTTCTGACAAATTCGCGTCTGAGGTTTCACTAATTCTTCCATAGAGAAAGGAGGTCTTTCCTTCCCTCCACCCTGGCCCTAGGAGTATCCCCTATTCATTCCTTTGTTGTTTCTTTTCCTTTTGTTTTGTCCATCGAAAGGTCTTGTCTATTTTCTCAAAGGAACCATAAAACGGCTGATGGGTGAAGGTGAACTCAGCTATGAGAAGAAAACCCCCTTTTCGGCATATTGTGGATGGTCGTATGTATCCGGGGTAGCGAATAGGAAAGCGCTAATGAGGGTTTCCGACCGCACCCCTGCTGAGCAGGTATCTAAGGTTAGGGTATGGTGGCGGCGACCGATCACAAGTAAGGTGGGAAATGGTGGATCCGCGATTTGTAATCTTCGCCGCGGGTATTCCCTTAGGGAATGAAGATATTCAACTCTATTTTTGAGGTAGACGACCTTTCAGGACTTCTTGCAAGGAATACAGTTTAAGATGGTTAAGAAACAACAGTTAGTATGGCAAATCAGAACCTTAAGACTGATTTGCATATTGCATATAAATTCCAGGTTTTTTTATACTTGCATATTGCAGGTTTACACGTTAACACCTGGTTTATTTATATTTACATTAATACCCCGCGATCTGCCGTATGACGTATGTCAGGGGGTGTGAAAACACCCACAACACGATTTCCAATGTTATACTGAAATGATTTTCAAAACTATGCGCTAGGTGAAAGTTAGACTAATGATTAATGATCGCTGCTTCGGTTTCTGAATGCCTCAAGTAAGCTATATAACCCGAATTGTTTGAATGGTGCATAATATGTATAATAATTAATAGAAAAATCACTATCAATAATTATGAATGATGGGTAAAAGGAGTCATGGAAGAATAACTTGAGAAATGAACAATGAACTAGAGAAATGCCATCTAATATTTATTCCTTACGGTTACGAGAACCAAATCGTTTAACTTCTCTTATAACATCTATGATACAAAGTTGATAGAGCGTTGAAGATGATCTTACTAGATCGACTAATGTTTCTATTATAATGTCACTAAAATATGAATTGAAACGTAAATACGGAATTGTAGACACTCTGCATATTCAATGTCGCAGAAACTTGAAGATTATACGCCGATTACCGATAAATTACATCTCTTAAGTTAGGTAAGATTTAGAATAAACCATTGGCTTGCATAGATAGTAATACTAATGTTAGCAATTTTTATCAGTTTGAAAAGACCGAAATCTCTTTCCAAAATAAATTGCTGATAAGAAGATGATTTAGGTACTGGCTTAGTTAACTACTCGAACTTTCTTATAGAACTAAAAGGAGGTTGCTATAAAACATTGAACATCGCTATTGTATACAATTTCGGAGATCCTGGGAATAAACTGATGCATCAAAAGGAAATTTCTGAAAGTATGATAAGCCATTGACGTTATATCCTGTATATTTGAATGTTAACCATGTTTGACTAAGATATTACTCAAATTGGATAAATGAGTAGTTTCTCTGGAGGCAGTCATAAACGGAAAAAATATATGTTCGATGAGAAAATTGAGAAGGTGAGTGAGTGGGTTATATTTTTAAAAGAGGTCGTTGCTCCTACTCAAAGTAACCAATTGGTCGACGAGGAACGCAAGAATTGCCATTACCTATTTATCCAAAAATCTGGAATTAACATACCTCTAACACTTTCGGTTGTTAAATTCATGTGAGTGTATGTATTACTGTTGCCGTCGCTTCTCACTTCCCTATCTCTATCAAAACAGTCCCCCTCTTGAAGTCCTGGTGAATTCATTGCTTTATTCACTTCTTCCAATCACTCCTGTATCTTGCTTTTCAAATTTGTCACGGAATGTGGAGAGATAAAAAGTTTCTCATAGCCAATACATTTTAAATACGAAGGAATATTTTCAATATCACCAAGCGATAAACATGTCGATAGACTAGCCATACCAAACCACCACCCATTCGTCTCAATCATTAAAATTCTGTCGAAAAATATGAGAGTTACGCAGGGCCAGCCATAAACCGAGGGAAGCAAAATTTCAACATGAGCCTCATATGTGCTTCCCCATGTGATATTACAGGGTTGGAATTACAGGTAAAAAGGCCCTGGGAAAAACTATTTCACCAAGTCCCTATTATTTTGCATATTTTTAACGTTTTCTACATTATAATAATTGTAAACGTTATAATAAACAATTGAAATATAAATAATCTAGGTTGTTTTGTATACATTCAAAATTAATTGAAAAGTTTACATTCATAGCTAACAGTAGCATTCAATGAGCATTATGACCAAACCTCATTCGCACTATCTTTTTGTGTATTTTAGAACTTTTAAAGGTGATAAATATAGCGAGAAGAATGTTTAAGAACGTAATGGTTTGTGACTTCAACGATTTCAAGAGGAATCCACAGGAGAAATCAAGTTTATTTGATTCACACTTCAATGACACCGAAAAAATTAATTAATGAATTCAAAATTAATGTGAAAGATGGTAGTCTTGTATCCGTCATCTTTATTCGTTCAGGAAAATCTATCCTTGCACATTTTCTCTCAATTGATTTGGACGGTATAGTAAATATTCCAACTGCATAGATGATAAAATTTACTGATTTTTTACCGATCGAGTTTTAATTTCGATGCTTATCGAATGAAACAAAATTTATCTAAAATACACAGAGAATGCCTCGAGACTTCATACTACATATTTGCTTATAGTATTTTTAAATGTATTTAAAGTAATAGCCTAGATATGGCCATGAGTTTGCCTTACTTTACTTGTGTAGATTGCATTCACACAGGCTGTGATAAAACAGGTGATCGATATGGACTCCTTATGTATATAATTTTAAAGGCTAATAACTGCTCTCTTGAACGATGTATAATATTATCTACTATTATATTATGTAATATAACCCATTATAACCGCAGAGTTTTGCAAGCGAAGGCGTCAAATTCGAGGTCTATATATATTTTTGGTCCGACACCGATTCAAACTGCGCGGAAATTTTCATTCTCCCATCTCAGTCCAAAACATAAGCTCAGAGCGGCTCAAAGGCAGGGTTTGCGAAAATTTCCTTCTTCCTGCTTGTGCCTTTCGTCTCAGACTCGAATTTTATGACAGGAAGGGAAGGGAAGGGGGTTGCCTCGGTATCCTCGGGATAACGGGACCTCGTGTGCTACGGTTCCCTCTTTGCGAGAAGCAAAGCTAGAATATATACTGATTCGTATTAACCATTTTATAATAACTCAATTCTTGCATTACAACATCCATATCATTATAATACTATTCTGCTACGCCAATGCCACCAAACTAAGGATACTAGTAAATCTTTGCAATATCAATAACGCAAATAAATCCATTTCAACTCTGCAAGCGGAGCCAGGACAGAAGCAGACCTCCATGTTTTCCCTCTCTCTCTCTCTCTCACTTCTTAAGGCTCGCTTGCAGGAAACTCACTGCCTGTTATGCGGGTTGCGGCTTAGGTGGTAAGTTTTTTGTGGAACTAGCTGTACGTAATGAAATTCAACCGGCCGGCACCAGTTTTGTAAATATAAATTCTGTTTCTAAAATTCACCGAACATTGATTATTTTAAAATCTATACATATAACGTATATACCTTTCATTTATAACGTCTATATGTATACTTGTGATTTACTCGTCCATTTTAGTATTATATAGCAGAAACATTGTAACGTCAAACATGGAATGAAAATTGTTATATACATACATACATACACATATATATATATATATATATATATATATATATATATATATATATTCTTTGAAAAATTATAAAAAGCGTTCATTTTGCCAAAATCCATCTGCGGTCCTTAACTGCTTCAATTAATATCCACGCAACCCTTTCATTCTTAAAAGTTTGCAGGTCTTGGGGAAGGCTTAGAATACAAAAGCGAAGTTCATTTATCCTATGGTAATTTTCAAGGCTTCAGAAACGAAACTCATAGTTTAACAGCCCACGTATAAAACGAACGTGATAAACTAAAGTAACGAAGAAATGTAGAGTTTGGGGATACAGGAAATGAGGGACCTTACCAATGAAAATTCCTTCAAAATATCCGATATCCGAAATCGAATAATTAGTCTATAAGGAATAATAAAGAACAAGGAAAACTCTTAGGAGTCGGAGTGGAATGTATTATAAGTTAAAAGCAACAGGGAAATATCTAGATAACTTCAGCAGTAATTAGTAAGTAAGTTATAAATTCAAGAGAGGGAAATCTGAAAGTAAACAAACTATGAGAGGAACCCCTATATAATTCCAAATGAAGTTTCTATGTCATAATTTGAACAAGTAACCAAAGAAAGGGATTCCGTATAGCCAAATGGGCAACGCGTTCGACTTTTAGTGAAAACAGTCCGTGGTTCGATTCCCGGTGGGTATTTGCTGCGAAAGAACCTCAACTTTCATAACAATTTTTTTAAAACACTCATAGGAACTTAAATATTTCTGATTACATACATGAGGGATCCAAGGTATAAAGCTGACAGTAGCGTCGTTAAAATATAGGAGACGTACAATAGTAATTTTCTCATTTTCCAGCAGAGTAAATACTTATGAGAATACAGTAGATAGCCAACCGGAGGTATATGTTCCACACATCATTTTTAAAGTATATCATTGTCAGAGAAAAAAGAATTATTGAACTTCTTAAATGCGGAAGATGCACCCGCAAATGAGTTCAGAGAGAGTAGCTCTTAAGCGGATAGCAGAGTGTCTTAAGCGGTATCCGTACCATAAGTTTCGTGTGAAGGGGACCGGCAGAAAATCGCGTTTTAAGCGATAATGTCTTAAGCGGAAGCGTCTTAACCGGGTTTTACTCAATATACAATATTATCTAGAGAAAAATAATTATCAATCATATTATCACTAGTTGATGCTTTCTGACGATACTTGGTGGAACATTTCCATACTCAATATGAAAGAAACAATTTGTCTTCGTCCACAAATTTGTGGACGAAGACAAATTGTTTCTTTCATATTGAGTCATATTAACACTGTTAATTATTAATTATGCGATTTATTAAGTATTATTGTATCTTAGTTATCTAAACAATTGTTACTGATTATTAATTATATTAATCATTATTGCTAATTGTTAATTATATGAATATTTATTGTTAATTATATAAATTAGCATTGTTAATTATATAAATTATTATTGTGAATTACATAAATTATTATTGTTAATTATATAGATTATTATTGTTAATTATTAATTATATTGATAATTGTTGTAAAAAACCAAAATTACATGAGCAATGCAATAATAGTTCAAATTCAACTCACTCATACACCGCCGTTACCAACCGCTTTATGGAGGTCGAAATCCCTTTCGAAAGACTGCTTTTCCCGTGTTTTAAATGACTCTTGATTTCCCTGAGTCGTTTTCGCAGAGAAAGTAGCGACCCTTGAATGGTAGTAAGTTCGAACGTATGGAATCGTAAATTCGATGTAATCGGACACCGACGCAAGTCCGATATTTCACTTTCCTTTCGCCGAATGCAAGAAAGACGCTGACGGTGGCGCTAAAGTCCAAATATTTTTCCGACGCCAATGTTTCGCCCCATTTCACCGAATTCCGAAACCATTTTCCTCTCTGTTTGTTTTCCTCGTCCCATTTTCTCTGCCTCCATTTTCCCCTTCGTGAGTACATATCGACGAAGAGATATCTCTCGGATGCCTTCCCTATTTTCGCAAGTCACTCCTGCAAGGTGAATGCGCACCAACAAAGTCTGTTTATACTCAGAATACAAGGTATCGCCACTCCTTGAAAATGTGATACACGTTATCATATTTATCTGCTTATCTTATCGGATGATCTCCATAGAGAATGTTTCTATGCTGTGTTCTAGTTTTTCTAGTCTAGTTTCATAGCTGAAAACTAGTTTCAATCATGTTCTGTCTGTCTATGAACCGTAATTTTGACCACAGACTGACGATGACCGCATAGAGATGATCTGGAATTTCTTGCAGTAGGAAAAAGAATACATAAGATTTCATTTCCATAAAATCCATCTTAAATGACTAGAAATACTGGATACATTAAAGACTAAACCAACACTTTCATTCACTTTTGGTATACACTTCAGCACAATGTCATTGAAAGCACACGAGAGTGAGTAATAAATTATCAGAGTCAAATTCAATAATAGCGTTTAAGACCCCCTTACTGTCGAGGTCCTCAGCCTGCGCCTAGTGAATGTAAAGATAAATCTGCCACTAATTACACCTTAGCATATCATACAGTTATGTAGTAAGTGAATACTCGCTAAAGTAAAATTATAATCGACAATAAGAAAACAATTTTTGTTAAGCATGCCTTGTTAAACTATTTTTCTAGAATTTCCATTATAACAATAATAATAGAATGATTCTACAAAAATAATGCATGCAATAAACTTTACATGTATCGCCCTCTGGAGTCGAACCGGAAACCGTTACAGACCCAGTTATCAACCCGAGAAGATTTCTTCGGAAACTTAGATGAAAATTTGCTCATCATTGTTACACCGATGTGATTCAATAATGCATCGGAAAGTCGGAAGACATTTGGTTTTAGAAATTTGAAAACTTAGTCGATGGGACTCATGAATCCCGAGAGAACAAAAAAAATGGATAACAGAGCAATATAAGACCTCAGTGACCTGGGATACGACTCAGCTGAATCTGAATAAAAGTATCTTTAGGAGATGCGGAGTTACGAGGGATAAATCCTCAGACAAACGCCAAAAGGTGGTTTGCAGGATATAAGTGTAGAGGTGAATTAATACTAAGAATCTGACAGAGGAAAAACTTACCGAAGGTAGAGGCAATGGTTGGGTTAAACATGCAGTACTAGTACATACATACACTACAGTTTAATAAAGCAGTTGAATAGAAAACAGAGGAGTGAGATGGACAAGGATCGTAAAGTTTACTGATATAAAGAGGGGGGTTGGTAATCAAAATATGAAAGAGAAAATACTTCAGTAAAATCTGACTATTACGCTCCCTCTTAAAACGCTACACCTCTTAATACGTGGTTTTCTCTTGGTCCCAGTCCCTTTCAAATCAAACACATGGTAAAAATACCGCTTAAGAACCTCTGTGCCAACATATAATGCGGATTCTTCCCGTCCCTAGAAGCATTTCAACTCGTTGTAACTAAACCTTTATCTCTGTATATAGAATTGATTTATATTTTTTTCCCTTTTTGTATATCTGATAAAAATTAATTCATTGTAGAGCGAAAATTACGAAAATTAAGTAGCAAGGAAATACGTTCTCTTTGCACGAAAGACAGACCGTTCTAAAAAGTATTACAAGAAGGCAACTGGTTTTATGCGATATAGTTCACTGACGCTCTAGTAACCTTATCTACAGCTATGGCAAATGAATCAAACTAAAGAACATTCCTTTTATTTTTCAGTCGTAAAGCACTTGTTTAAAAATTAAAGAGCCAAAAAATCCTTCCCTTTGGTTTTCCAATTTAGAAGAAATGAAAATTTGTAATATCTAGGTTACAACTTATAGTGCAATTTTCACCCAGTTCCATAAAAAGCGTCTTAACCGGGTTTTACTGTATATAGGAAATTTCAAGGCACATGATCCTGCAAAGAGGCAGAAGAATCTTGTGTTTAGATTAAGAAATTTTCCTTCTCCTGGACCAAGAATAGTTCCCGAGGTCATGGAAGGAGATCTAGCGAAGATGTTACCTTTACACACAAGAAACGGGTTTCATTTTTTCCGGTGAAAAATCGTACTTCACACGACGTAAATATTACAGCCATCCTTGGCTTTTCATTCCTTTCGTTTGGGCGGTAATCCTGCCGGAAAATTCACTCCAAGCGGAAGAATCCCGAGCAGCGAAAATGCGGGTGTTTGTATGCAGAAAGGAGAACGTTGTTTCCCCATTACGCGAAAGAGAAAGAATGCGAGAGGGAATATTCGTGTTAAGAGGCTAACTGCGTAAAATGGAGAGATGCCTTCTTGAGAGGAGATGACAGAAAGGAAGGAAGAGTAAAAAAAACACGATTCGCATTCGACTCAGATGGCTCGCTCTTCTTTCTAATCAAGTGCATTTCGGTGTCATTTAAGAAGAAGGAAAAGTGGCTCCCACGAGGCGTTTTTGTCCTAATCCTCTGATAAGAAACGCTGCCATAGGTGCTGAAATGTCCTGAAATTCCACCACAGGGTGTAAAGTAGGCAGAAGAGCGAGGAATGAATAATATTATCGTTATTGTTATTGAAGAATAGCATCGCGATGAATGGAATATGTTTCATACGCCTTTTGTCACAGGACAAGAGTAGTATCGTTTATCTACTTTTGTCTCATGGACTACATATGATAATATGAAAGCCCCACACGTTGACCCATAAAGTATACTGGACCCTTTCCTTTGTTTTCTATCTAGGATATTTCTCTATTACTTACACGCTTCGTGTATCTTTCTATTCTGTCCCAATGAGCTTTTTGCAGGAAATAACATATTTTTAAATTTAGTTTTAGTCTTTAAAAACTCGACGTTACTGAATGGGGTCATCTTTGTTCCCATTTAACTGTAAATCATAATTTGGCCTACAGAATTTATTTTATTTTTATGAGGCTAGTAAAAATTATAACTCTCTCTTGATTATATGTTACATATTATTATTTTACCCATGCAACATAATAATTAACGATAAAATTCCAAAATTCATATTTGAAGTTTAGTGCGCATAAGGAATTGTCATGCTTAACATTTCCTGTAATTTATTTAAATGAAAGAGCAAGAAATAATAAATTAAACTTACAGGAGTATATAATTCTAATGTAATATATAACTTATACTACTGTAATGGTCGAAACTGTATGAACCGGTTCGAAAGAGAAGGAACGAAACAGGAACTGAACCGGTATTTATTTTCGTTGGACCGTTGCGAAAACCAGGAGGAAAAATATTGCAGATAGCCTGATAATGTCACATTTTAGGTCCAAAATCTGGTCCGAGCACGACATTTTTCCTAATCGGTTCAGTTAGGTAGTGGCTAGTTAGATCATAATACGTTTTTAACTCATTTTTCACTTTTTGATTTGATTTAGCAGAAAAAAGTGGAGTAAATGTAGTAATTTTTAACTAAAAGAAAGAAGCAACCATGGAAAAGTAATTAGCAGAACGGTTGTACTGGTACAGGGAGATTCAGTGTGTTTGAGATGATAAGGACCCGCTTCTTGGAATACCAAGCTTTTCATCGCCAACGACTCGAAAGAGTACAATATATTTTTTTACAATTCTAATTGGTACTACACTGGGATCAGCCAAAGAAGCACTTCCGAGAAATGGCTGTTAGCATCTCCGTTCGATTCGGGAAACTTTGCTCGGATCGGATACAAGAACTTTCGCGTATCATTATCTACGTGACGTAAAATGCGAAGTTGTTCGATCTTCTCAAGTGACGCTTGGTGGAACTTCTTCAAGAAGTGTCGCATATGTTGGAAGAAGATGGAAGAGATATAGCTGAGTCAGGAGAAATAGGAAGTGCGGATATTGAGTGGGGAAGGATTTCCTAAGAGATTAATACCGGATAGGATAGCAGGGACAAGACAAAGAGAAAAGTTTTCGATATAAACGGGTGGTTTGTTACGAAGAAGTGAAGGAGACTTTGAGTGAGGCTTCCTTAACCCATCAAAAGGAGGAAGAATCACGGATCTACGTTTGCTATACCTTTCTCAGGAGCTACGTAACACAGGGAGAATAAAGAACAAATGAATTAATAGATAGAAGCCGAAATCTCTTTGAAGGTCGCAAGGGAGTGACCTCTGTGATGTAGGAAGAGAGGTATATGATATATAAATAGGGAGCGTCAGTTGTGCATTATGAGGGAACACCGCAAGACTTCTCCCATAGAGAGACCTCATCTTCCGCTACATCCACAACATTCATCCCCCGACAAACCAACCCTCTGCCACCACTAGGACCTCCTAGAGCATCTTATAAATATTTAAGTGCCTCTTCTGGCAGAAACTACGAGCATTTCATCAACCTAGACGACCTGCTATGATTTGCAATACAAATTAGACATACCGGATAGCGGATTATATTGAACACTTATTTATAGGCGTTATCAACGTTGAAAATTGAAATTAAAGTGAATACTATGCAATTTCAGCGATTGACAAGATAGTGAGTGGCGAATCTATTGCACGCGTGACCAAAGAAGCAAGCGAGAGAACTTTGGCACGCAGAACTCAGACAGAGGCACTATCCTTGTTATGTAGGATAACTGTATTCTGTAGGATAAATGTATTCTTCAATTAAAAAATGAATGCCAAAAGTAAACAAATGCGGATTCTATTAATTAAAAATGATAATTTTATAAATAGAGTACCCAAGGACAAACAGCATTTGTTTTCCACAATATCAGGGTCATACGGAGAGGATTTTATGTAAGAATTCTAACTTTGAAGGCAAATGATTTGATTACTTTGTTCGGATAAATACCATTCATGGCAATAATTTCCAATCTAATTTCATGAGATATTTGTAATTTTCTTGTACTTAGCGATGTTTCCGATGTAAGTATATTACTATAACGTAATTAAACGTATGTATATTACTCTATAGATTTTACATTGTATTTTTCTTACACATATATCACTGTACTTATTTTGGCAAGATTGGGCCAGAATTAGGTTATTTTAGTTAGTTTAGATTAGTAAGGACTTTCTTCTACCTAACCTTTGCAAATATTAAATTAAATCATTAATGCGAGACTAACATCTACAATCAACTTATAGTATATCTAGAGAAAAAACTCGATTCAAACTACATAAACGAAATATATGAAAGGTATACAATCTGTAACATCTAATATACACAAATTAATAGATAATTAAATAAAAGACATATTTAAAGCTAGAACTAAAAAATAAATACAGAAAGAGTTGGGTTGAGCGTGGGAAAAAACACTCCTGAAGGTCTATTAGGAAAAACACAGGATCCGAGAATGCTCTCAAACACCCGACTATTGATGATTATTTACATCAATTAATCATTTTAATCTACGTGGAATAAAAATGTAGTAACTTTGACAACAGATTGGCACTCAAGTACTTAATATTTATCATGTGGCGCTCTTGATACTAAAGGCTCGCCATCCTTGACTTAGATCATAATTTTCCTATCATTTAAAATCATGCACAGCCGCGAACAAGACTCGTCTAAAAATAAATGAACACATTCCTCTATGCTATTCCAAAATACGGGTGAATATTATTTCATTCATCAAGATATATCAGCAATGGAAACCTATTTAATCAAGTTAAAGATAGCTTCGTTACATCCTAGCAATTTCACCACTAAATAATATGATATACCAGCAAGCGTTACCAAAAATTATCTGAGACGCAGATAGGGTATCCATGAAAGAAAAGAGGTTAAAATCTATGTTGCGGTTGCTTTATAAAAACAGAGAAAATACATTTTGGACAACGCAATCGGTATTATGCGACCCTCTAGTTATTTTATCCCATCCGAAAATAAGAGAAATACACGTAAAATAAGATAAATACACACAAAAGTTATGTTATAAAGAACTGATTCTTTCCACGGAAGATGCGTGATAGTAACAAAAAATGAAATGCGCCGAACGATTCGTATTTACGCCCCCTGTCACACGACGATAGGCGGCTTTCAGGGCATTAATTTTTATGCAGAACTTAATCGTTTACTCACTCATACACACCTTTTATTTCATCGATAACAAACATTGTCGGAGGCGCGACGTAGCCGTGTAAACCTGGTTAGAAAAAATCCTTTTTTCGGGCTTCACTTAGCTCCATATCCCATATACACAATTTGCAATTGATATTCAGCTTCGGCACAATTTCTCGCCCTTTTTTCCGCAGGACGACATACAAGCACAGATTTTATATCGAGAAACATGTATGAATATTCAGCACCGCTACGCTGGGCACGAAACGAAATTTAAAGGGACTAAAACAGCGAGGAGAGAAAAATATTATATCAATTATTTTACTTCGCTCTGAAGCATTTAATTCCATTTCGCCGCTTCAGTACTGCTTTAATGTGTTTCTTTCTGTGATCAAACTAGCACTCAAAGTTTGCTAAATTCACCGGAATCTATATTTCAGAGATAAATATAAAAGATATAAATTAAGACAGTAGAGTAACGACGCATATAAAAACTAGCACACACCGAGAGACAGTTTGCAGACATATTAAACCTGGGCGAGAATTCAAAAAATCCAGTTCTACATATGTAGATGTAGAGTAATAGAGGTAACAGGAATTATGCGACCTCTCTACTATTCTCGACTATCCGATGATGACCATAAAATGAAACAGATGGACGCAAAAATTGATATGTCGTTTGATTCAAACAAATCGAAGTGATTATTTCAGCGGACAATCCTCGATAGTTAAAGATAACAAATTGGTCCATCTAAGAATAAGTTTCACTGCTGGAAAGACCTTCCAAGCTGAAAATGAGAATGCATCTTTAGAGTCATAGAATCATTAACAGAAAGAAAAGGCGGCTAAGATCACTAAGAACACTTTGAACTTAATTTAAAATATACACTGTTTTCAGAAAGTTGATGAGATTCTAATGCAAAGCGATTAATTTCCCATTAGTTTCACGAGATCTCTATTGTTAACTTTCGCTATCTCGCAATACCTTCGCACATTTTCCGTATTCTCAAGCAGCCCCAAAAAATAATATTATTGAATTAATCCCGCATTGCAAATTTCCAACAGCTAATGAATTCATATCTCGTATCTTAAACTAAGTTCAGAATAAGTTCCTTCTCTAAATTTCTTCCTTGAAGTTCTTTCTTCTTCCAGTCAAAACTTTAAGTTTCCAAAGAACACCCAAGCAGATTTTTCTCTACTCAACTAATGCTGCCGTTAAAGTTTTGCGCTTTTTCCTTTCTTTCCAAGAGCTAAACGGAATTCAACAGATATTCCTGTATAAGTATGTTATGGTTTTTTCAGACATGCACCTTCGCCTCGCTGAAATTTTAAAGCTGAACTTTTTGCAGTGACTACACCTAATACAAATCGCTGATGGACGTCTGAAGATAAAGTTGGATCAAACGTTGTTATGAGTGATGATTAAGGATAATCGAGTGTATGACCATTCGGTAGTGTTATTGGGGGGATAATAGAATGACAAGAAAATAAAGATCCTTGAATGAGTCGAAAATAATATAATGATTTCCTTAATCAGTCCCCTATGACAGGCCAACCAAAGACATTTATAATTACAATCGAAATAATTGTGCAATTTAAGTAAACTAAGTACAAGTACAATTCATGAAAGTAAAATAAGTAACAAAAAGGATGACCTTGAACTTAATGATGCTATGCAGTTCTGAAAGGGTTAGGAATGAAGCCATAATAACAACAATTAGGGAACGTCTTTATTAAGGAGAAATTGAGACTAAAAGAATCTTCTTCAAATTACGTGCTAAAATACGGTAAAGTAGGAACGGTTGAGGACTTGACAGAAATTTTGAATACCGGAACGTTTATTTTGGTGTCCGAGCACAATTGTACTAAAAATATGACTTGGTGTTTTTCCCGGACAACGCCGAGCTCGTTAATTATATTTCACAAGACCTCCACAACTTTACCTCTGAATTTCCCAGAGTGGAAAGTATCTTGTTCGCTTGTAATTTAAACGAAGTAATTGGTTGAGAAATATTCGCGGGGTAATTCCGAACTTGGACTTTAAATAAGGGAACAATGTCTTTCTTCCCTATCAAAGGGAGCATGCTTCCTTGATCTATTATACTTCATAAGTTGAATTTTTATTTATCTACGAAGTTTTACGGGCGAAATTGGGGAGAAAGGAGTGGAGATGGAACGACCTAAAGTTTAATTATTCCGAGCTCTTCCCATAAGATTTTCTCAATGCATCACTTTTATGTCCCTTTAAGGGAACGCCGATTCGATTAATCGAGAGAATAACGTCATGGACACATTCCTTCTTCTCCGTAATTATTCGCTTGCCCCATAGAATGTCTACTGCACAAACAAATATCAACTCAATGAATTACAATGAGAACATTTCGCTGTTTACAGATTATGTGCTTAGCACAACACTTAATGAATAATTAATATTTCTACAAGTTAATAACAAAAATCAATTTTATTTTAAGTTACGAATCACCGCTAAGTAAAGACTTCCACAGTAGATTGTATTAAACTTAATAAACAACCTGAATAAGATACTAATTTCTTGTTATAGTGCATAATGTTAAGCATGACCTTCCACCCAATGTAATTAGATCAAATTCAAATATTAATTTTCGTTTATTTCTCTAAAGCACATACTTTTTTTGGAAAAATATCTTGTAAGAGTACAAATCACTTGTAAGAGTAGTAAGTTACTTTCTGACCGTTTCGAAAAATTATTTCTGGAGAATTTAAATCCTTCTTAAATGAGTATCAAAAACTAAATCCTTAAGAGCAAGGTTGAGAGATCTTATCTCGAAGGGACCTAGAAGCATGGCCAATTACAGGTAAAATCCAGTAAAATATTAAAAAATAAAGACTTGATTTGCTTGGTGGATGAAGTTGATTTCCAGTTACAAATAGAACAGTTGAAAATGTAAGAAAATCAAGCAGGAAAATGTTACGTTTCTTTTTCAACTGGAACTTAAATGTGGAAAACACAAATCCATCACCCATTCACCCTGTTGTACGCTGTAATTTCACTTCTTATTAAAAGATATGAATTCTTGGATTCGAACCGAAAAAGTTCCCCGTGACTACAGAAGATGCTACGGTAAGTTATTTATTTAAATGGCAGATAATGAGATCAATAATCATTTAAAGGGGATATCCCTCAAGACCGAGAGAACGAGTTTCCATCAGTTTCTAATTCCGACGGAATTTAGAGTTCACGTAAAAAAGTTTTAGACGTCAATTAGCACACGGAATCACTCTGAGGAATGGATTTCCGATGTTTAAGGACTTCCAGGAAACAAACTTTTATCTCAAGGGATGCTTTAAGAAGTTTAACTTCTTGATTAACTAACTATTGGATTCAGTACAGTTTAAAGATGGAGCTGAGAGAATCAACTTACGTAGGATCTTACGGAAAGTTAGGAACCTTCCGGAAAAGGAACTGCTATTTACTCATAAATATGCTATGTGCTTAGCACTTTCTTATCAGTAAATCTTAAGTGTGATAGACGTAGAATTTCCGACAGTTTATTGTAAGCATCTAAAGTTCTACATTGTTACTGATAATGGTCATCTGAAAAATTTCTTTAAAACCTGAACTAATCATAATGAATCCTCCACGAAGATACATCGGTATGACTCTAAGAAGCATTACCATTTTAAATCAATAGGTATATCTTTCTTTCATAAAATTTTCATATAGAAGTTAAATATGTAAGAGTACAAAAAACATTCAATAAGTTCCCTTGAGGGGTAAAAAGCTAGTCAGACCATACGTCCCGTTTCTGCCGGGACAGTCACGTTTGCAGACTTTCCATCCCGTTCACGTGATCAACATATCTTCTTTCTTCCTTCTACATCAAACTCTTTGCAATAACTTGTGATATTTTTATGATACTCAACAATATTCTGTGAATTGAAAAGTTTGGCTATAGACTGACTGAGAGAGTTCGAATTTATAAAATAGTCTCTAAGGATAGAAAATATAATTTTTAAATTTAATGTCATAATTTTACTTAACTGAAAAGACATTTTTGTGTAAACATGATTCTTTAGAAATTTTATTAGAAAATTATTCGTTATCCGCCTAATAATCTTATTCATGTTTCTCCTATTAATCTTATTCGCCTAATCTTATTCATGTTAAAAATGTAAAATGTATTAATTTTTATAGACTTCTGATTCACACATTCCAGTATAGAATAATTAGATATATAAAATAATTTATGTACATTTTAAATAAGTAATCTTCCCAGCCCGTCGTTTTTAATGGAGGAGTTAACTAGCATAAGTAATAACATGATTTTAAACTTATTTTACATGAGTAATGGCTATATGTAACATTGTAGTGAACTAGATTTTTCATATTTCATTCATATGCCTGTTCGTCTATTGGTTCACTAGTAGTGTAAAAACTATAGAACGCGGATAACGCTATGGGCAACAGCTAGTGTCTAGTAATGAAGGGTCTTGACAAACATACGCGCAGGAATTGCGTTGTAGCATCGGCTTTTTTGCGAAAACAATGAGGTTCTTGCTGGCAAAGATGCCAATTCAGCGATTTTGACGCTAAATCTAGCGACTTTTTCTATTCCATCGACATCTCGATATCCACCCAGCATGTTCTGTTACGTATGTATTCCTCTACGTACTCGCACAATAACATGTTTTCAGTATATTTAAATCGTAGCATTACGTTTACTTAACAAAAGACAAAGTCCCGTTAATCCTCATCAGAATGTCCTACAAAACCAAAAAAAATTTGATATTTTTGGATTTATTAATATATAAATTAGGATTATATGAATCTATAAACTTTTTTATGATCAGATTTATATAAAGAATATTTATGATCTGATAAACGTTATATCTGTTAGTAACTTTTATCATTTTTATTATCCTCTATGTAATAATTTATCATTTTCACACCGCTTTTTGTGTATGTTTTTAGTGTAGCGGATGTATATTTTCTATGTTCAAAATATCGCTACTTTTTCTTTGTGTAAACATTTTTTCGTTCCTTAATATTACCTCCATACTTTATAAAAAAAACTATGATATTACATTTTATATTCTTGTTTAATTTGTCAATCAACTTGTTTGACTAAGACTGTAGCTGTGAAATTCCATTCAGTCACGATTGAACGTATAAATTCCGTTTTATTTTTTTAACGACATTCTGACAAATGTTAAAGGGAATATGGGACTTTCTGGACTCCATTTAGCTCAACTAAAAACCCATCTGTGCTGTAAATGAATGGATCAAATATTTTTCTAAAGCGCATTCAAGTTATTGTGTTTGTGAACTAGTTTCAACGATATTTTCTTATGACTACGGCAACCTTATAGCAAATTTTTTGCGAGTTTAGCGACATTTAGCCACTTTTCAGGATGCATCTAAGGACATTATCAAAAATAAATTGGCATTCCCGCTTCGTTGAGCTTTATCACGGCCCTCCGTATAACCGTTCGAAGCTCAAAAACGATCCGCACTTCGATAGCAATCACATAATACGCTCACAAGAAAACGTAGATGCATCAGAAATTCGGGGCATAAATTCAGAGATAACATTCCTTTAAACAGGACGAGTTGGCGCCCGGATTAGCTGAGGGAATGATAAAAAAGCGGAGAGTTTGGGAGACAAATTTATGCGGAGTAGCAGCAGATGGTTAAAGAAATCGGGGGATCCGTGTTAAAGGCGAAGGACAGGATGTAAACGGAGAAGAATTAAGAGAGAGATGGGATGAAGAATGCGCCGGAAGAAAAGCGCTAAGGTGGAGTTGAGGGAGTAGATTGTTTTAAAAAGGGGGTCCTTCCCTTTCGTGTATTTGTTAGGCGCGTTATCTCTGAGGAACACGGACGAGCCACTGCCTTGTTAAAATGGCGATCCCTCCACTTTCTCACATCAATTCTCGCAAAAGAACGGCTTTGTCTGCACGGATTTCGGTCGATTTGATCCTCAAGCCCTCCACCATCAGCAGCCGAAAGCCCTTATGAGGGAATGAGGTGCAGATGAGGAATGAGGTCCCTTTGTATTTTTCAATTAGTCCGAAAACCAGCCAGAGATGCCTAGGAATATTCGGAATTTCGAATCGAATTATTTCTTTTTGTTGGACAAAATTTTCCAAACCCAATCAATGTATGCAAAACTTCAAATCGAATTCGAATTTAAGTGGAGAAAATTATGTATTAATCACAGTTTTTTGTTTCGCTTTTCCATTCCCTGCATAGAATTGTTATGCCGCATTTAACATAAGAACGCTTCTTACAAAAACCAAGTTAATGATGAAAATTACAGTTATTAAGAAATTGTATCCAATCGAATAACTTCTTTATTATGTCTTTGCGATACCATTTTAGCGGATGATAACGATAAGCAGGATACGACGAAACTGGGAGCTTAGGAAGTTTACAGTAAAACGGACGAAGAATCGTTTATTGAATCGAATATCTAGTTATTTCAGTAATTCAGTAAATTCATTAAGGAATGAAAAAGCACATATTTCACATCACTTTTAAAATTGAAGCAAACCCGCGTAAGTACAGCACAATAACTCGGAGAGACTCATTCGTGGAAATCTATTTCAAGGAAAGATTCAGCATCACTCATACCTCAGAAACTTGCATCTTCTAACTGTCATCAAACAATACACAAAACAAATATACATATTCGGCAAAATTTATACTAGATAGTACCATTATCATCATTTAACTCTTCTCAGTATGTAATACAAAGTATGTACAATGTACATAGTATTGTACATAGTATTGTATGTACATAGAATGGATTCATTATTTAAACAAGAATAAAAACTAAAATATGTGTAAATAAGTTACTTAACAAGTACGAAATAGCAAGGAAAGAAATGGTTTAGAAAGGAAATAAATTAATGTTTTTACTAACAGAAATTATATTTTCACTTCAAGAAAACGCTCACAAAGAGAAGATTGTTATGAAATAGCGACAGAGGGAAGGAAAGAGAGAGATAAATTACAACGTAGAGGATAATTTAAATTACAAAAGTTTTTAACAGATCTATATAAGGACATGAGTATTCTTTGACGTTGCAATTTGAATTTAATTATCAAACAAGAGTCGCATTTTCCCTTCACATTTTAATTAGCAACGTTTTTCCAGGATATGAAGGTAGAAAAGCATTTTAAACAAGTAAATGTTTCTAACTTAAGATATTTTTTTATCTTCTACATCCCACATAGATATTAAAATTACAAGACAGGTTTGAATGGCGTCGTTAGTTACTTTCCACGGCTTAAAGTCAATTCATATACCGCAGAAAGAAATATTTACCAAGGAAGTAAAGGTCAAGTAACAATTGTCCGAGTACGCCGTAGATACACTAAAAATAGAACATCTTAGGTAAGCAAATAAGGAAAGTTGGCGAAATGAGAAAGGACCTAACTGATGAAGGAGATATTCGCATGTCTCCACAGCGGTGGTGAGATAGCAAAGGAGGAGCTAAGATGTAATCATTAAGGATTCCGGTGGTTTGTGGTTCCCCATCTGACTGCAGAGGCTGAATCAATCGATAGATATTCTGGGCTTCATCACTAAGGGATCTGCATGTTCAAGAGGAATTCTCAAAGAAAGGATTTACTCTCGTCGCCAAAATCTCTCTTTCCCGATCCGATATGCTTCCAACTCTCGATTTAACGTTTTCTCTTCTAAGGTTTTTCCCGAAGTCGAAATTTAGTCCCAAGTTTGTGATTTTTAAAACTAAGCCAGAGGTATTCGGAAAGATCTATCTAGATAGAAAAACTGAAAACCACAGCGCGAGGGAAGCAGCATAAGTTATGGAAAGAAGGAAAAATTTTCCTTTATTGCTCGTTTTTTAATTGATCAGTGTATGAGCGGAAAAAGTGGTCATAAGAGGTCTTGAGACCCGAACCAAAAACAAATGAGGAGTTTTGAGAAAGCTGAGGGCGTTTCTTTAAAGCATTTAAATCTACTCTAAATTTTTCTAGATGTGTCAATGACAAATTTTAGAGTAATATGCACATTAAATCATCTGAAATTTTGCAGTTATAAATCATGAATCATCAAATAGGAAAGAAAAAGAATACCAATCTTCCTAATGTTTTAGCAGGTTGATGAGGAGAAGATTAATTTAGTCTAAATGTAGAGGATAGCTCCATATTTCTCCAGAAATATGAAGCCTGAATAATTTCGTTATTTTCTTATAAATTTCTCTTAAATACTAAGTATGATCCGGAAGATTTTTACAAAGCATTCGCTATACATTTTCACTATATATTCGCTATATTTTCAGTATATGTTTTCGATTTAAATATTTCTTTATAGTAAGTTTAATTTAAATATTTCTTCATAGTTTTCTATCGCCAAAAAGAACAGAAAGTGTCATTTCAACGCGTTGTGTACCAAGCTTGTAATAAATTAATAAATTTCAGGGGTTTATAATTAAAAATTCGATATTAGTATGCAGAAGAACTCCTCCACGAACAGAATGTTTATGCGAATTTAAAACTCGAAAAGTTGTCATAGAAAATTGTAACAAATGAAGCATACTCTGAAAACATATAAAGCAAGATAATTCGTTACAGGAATAGAATGTTGTGTACATGAACTTTAACGGAAAACACTCTGTAATTAATACTTCGTAACGAATATGATGTGTAGAGAAATTGTTTTGTAGAGAATCTTCCTAGACCCATTTAAGTTCAGTCAAACTATCCTGGGACACAGAAATTTCTCTGCTCGGGGTGATGAAAGTTGTCACTAACTCTCTGAATATATGTATTTATTAAGTGCATGGTACGCAGTTAGTGATAATTCGAAACTTTGCTGCAATAGTAGCTTGCTAGATGTACAGGAATACGCATTCAGCGTGTGAATCAGGTTTAAGATACTGGTGGGAAGGCTGCCGATGTCATTTAAATTGTAACATGGTTTTCAGAAAGAGATTATCATGAAACGCCGTAGTAAATTCCCTATAACAATTTTAAATCCATAAGAAGCCACATTAAGGTCCAGTAATAGTGTCTCTCAGTCACGGGAGAGAATTATAATTTGAAGAATTACTGAAACAGACAAACGCACTGAATGGTTCACCATTTGTCACAATTTATGTTCAACGTCATGATTTACGGGTGGTAATTATTTTTCCTCCCGTATTTCACCACTGGAAGAAATTTGAATCCGAAGTCTATAAAAGCTTGGTGGATAGCGTTTATTAAGAGCCATTCATCGGACGGAAATAAATCTGGATTTGGAGCACCGCTGGAGGATCTCTACGGGAAGATAGAGTGTTAGAGGAGTTGGGAAGTGAAAGTGGAAACGGAGTGAAGGGAGAAATGCGTCGTGGGTGAAAGCAGCTGTTCTCCGCACGAGATGCTGATAACAATATCTTCAATTTGGAACACAATATTTGCGGATCCGCTACACGAATTTCCGGTTAAATGCTTGACAAATGCGATTAAGTTTTAAATCTAAAAAGGAAGTTCGTTGGACTTAAAATCGTTGGTTTTCCATTTCGTGAAGCTGAGCTTAAAAATTGCAACTTCTGCTTCTCGAAAGTCCATCTTTGTCAATGAGCCCACGGTTTGTCAACCAATCACTGACTATGAATCTGTAAACCTTCTTCTGTTAACCATCTACTAAAAGCAGTTTTTTGTCGCTTACGAACTTCTCACAACTCTCAATCCTGTTCTTTTTCTTTCAGGGGTTCCTGTGGGTAGCAATGTGGACAGCGCCGTCGACTTTAATGAAAGTGGTCCCAGGTTCTATTCTCAGTGGGAACCCACGTGTGCAATGAACTCAGCTGTGGGAGTATTCTTAAGAATACCATTACTTCTTTTTCTTACAGGTTACAAGTTTCCCCGGTTAACACGACTTCAGTTAACCGATATTCGCAATAACGCGAATAACATTTGTGAATGGTTTCAGATAGCACGAACAATTTTCCCGCTTTAACAATAATTCGTTTTCTTATCCAATGACAGGGTATATAAGGATTTTAAATATTCGTAAAACACGAGTTCGTTCCGCGTAACATTTTTTTCAGAACGTATCTCTGGCGTCATCTTATCTTCTGCCTTAGTTTTTCCTCATACATAATCTTTACATAAAATATTTTTCATCATTTTTTTGGTACAGCAAAAGTGGTACAGAAACATCAGTTTTTTGGTAGAGAAAAATATAACTGTCACTTATTCTTCTATCTTTCTCAAGAGAAAATTACGCAAGTTACTTAGGTATAAATTGCGCTGACTAACGGCATTCATTTACGTCTCTTCTTATTACATATTATGATATATATATATAGTCATTGCGTTGCAAAATTGTTACACACCAACATACGCTGATTTGCCTGCACCTATCTCTGGCTCAGTGGAAAAGCATAGAACACAATATGTTACTCCTCATCCAGCCTAGTAAGCATCATTTCCCCACCCATAGTTAAAGCTTCTAATCTTTAAGGGATTGAGGTACAAATCGGCTTTAGAACAGACTTACTTTCGTAGACGTATTGGTCAGATTAGCGCAAAGTAAAGAAAACACGATAGCTTTCTTATACCACATTTACTACACTTCCAAGCAATGTATCTCTATAACTTTGTAAAAACGTTTAGGAATGTTTTGGCAAGATAGCTCATTTGGCTAGAGCAGTCACCCAGCAAGTAGAATTTCTGAGTTCAAATCCCAGACTATTTTCATTCCTGTTTTTCCTTGGGAACATGTTTCTATATTTACTAGGTAACATTAACTTTTGACTTGCTCTCTTCAAATGATTCCCATCCTGTTTTTAAAAGTATACTTGCATGATTAAACATAAAGACCACCAAAAATTAGCAGTGGAAGTTACATGGATCCAAATGATCAGCCAAAGTAAAGTAAAACGTTCTCCTTAAGAATTCCACTTTCTCGAGAATTTCGGAAAATAAAGCAGTTTCGACTGAATGATTGCGGGCCCGAGATCGACCTCAAGACATGGCCAGATATTTATAGTTTCATTAGGTTTCGCAATAATTGCGCCAATTAATTAGCAGATATGGCGGCCCCTAATGGGTTCAGATGCCACGCGATCCCTTCACAAATATCTCCTTATCTGAGAATTCCTTTCCTCGCGGCGCTATCTCTTCGCCGCATTCGACACAAGACGAGGATAACTTTCTTAAAGAGTTTCTACGGACCCTTCTTAAAAGTTCGAAAAGTTGACTTTATGGTTTCTGTTTAAAAATTAATAAGTACGCATTTCAATCCAGTTGGGATGGACACGTTAGGACCTATTACTTACTAGTAAGGAAGTATTACTTACGCTAATTTATAGTTTTTAAGGAAAATGTACTTGAACTTATCACAGACATTCCAAAATTTCCCGGAAGTCATTCACATAAAACTTTTATTAAGTCTCAATGTTGTGTGATTAAATGTGTTATTTCTTTAGATTATTAGCTACTTAAAACAATGAGAGAGAATTGAGTAATAACAAAGGAATTTTCCAGTAAAATCAGATTATATCTTCAATTTAGAGTCCATCTATCTATCAAATTAAGGACCATCTATCTATGTTATCAATCTGAGGAAAATTATGATAAATGCGTAATATTGTGTTTCTCTGTAGTTGTTTAACTTTGATCCTCCTCATTAATAGCTACAAAATTCTAATGAAACGTGGAACTGGTCAAGGATGCTGAACAAATTGGGGAAAATGGGCAAACAAATTGAGGACTGAGGAGGATCTGAGGGGAGGGGATCAGAATATTGATTAAATTGATCAATCAAAGGAGAGGAAATTGGATTGGACACAAATTAAGGACAAGATTGCGGTGAGATTTGTTGGAAAGAACAGAGGAAAGAGCAAAAAAAAAGAGAAAAAAGAAGAAAAGTGATAATTTGAAGAAAGTTCAGAGGATAGTTAAAGACAGAAGACTAGCACCTAGAATCTAAGCCTAGAAAGCAAAGTACCCAGGATGATATCGCTCGGTTTTATATCAGTTTGAAACTATTCCAGACGCGGTAAAGCTAGATTCCATGACCATTTTGAAAGCTCTACCTAACTGATACGGAGTAGGGAATCAGTTTAATTTCTATGTCAATATGCCACATATGTGTCCTTGCAACTTGACAACCTTAATCTATTCATTTATTTTCGTGTAAGCCTTATAAGTTCTAATTTATGCGAATTCTTTTTAATATCATTAATTCAAAATCATAAATTATGCTCCAAACAATCGATTCTCACAGTGAACAGGTTCCACAAAATGCTGAATTTCCAAAAAAGTACTAATTGAAACTAATATTTGTGCCTGAAATAAGACGATAAATTACAAAATAAATTTCAGGATGAATTTAGCTTGATTAACATTCGTATTAGATTGGTTTAAATACTGGGCATATATGCGATCTGAACAAACAATGACCTGAATGAAAACTATAGTAACTAGTATAGTTTATTTTCTATCTTTATCACCTGCTATTGTAGACTATATTTTCTTAGGTTACTAATCTCCCTAAGGTTGTAGAGTTGTACAGATAGCAATCCTGTTTAAGGTAACAAGATACAATTGGAGTAATACGAAAGAAATCAGAAAAGTCAGTATACTTTTGCTAAGCTAAACTTGCAAGAATAAGAACACATTCTCTTTAGGCGGAGAAAAATCATTAAAGCATATTTCATTCCAGAATGATTCTTTTAATATTCTCAATTACCTCAGGATTAAAACTCTCAAACCACTCTCTTCATTACGTAACTCAATGTGATACAAGGAAACAATACCGAACGAAATTCAAATTAAATTAAGATGATATCGATATTTTGCGTTTCGGTGATTGCCCTAATACAGTGCGTAAGGAATGGAGACATCAATGACGTCACAGCGAAAGGGGGGAAGCTCATTAAAACGAAGAACTTTTAAAATATACAGAGACATTGACCACGTCCGGCGGGAGACGTAAAAGTAAATATTTCTGCATAAAATCCCGGAAAGAACCGTGCCACCTCATCTGGAGTCAGCGAAGTGTATGATGGACCGCGAGGCATTTCCTCAGAGACCGTTGTTGTTCCAGAAGATGAGAGAATCATCCGAGGGTGGAGAATGCGTGACGCCGGATTGGTCCATCATTTCGAGGAAGCTGCAGAAGGAATAAATCCGAGAAAAGAGAGTGGTGAAGAAGTTTAGAACGTAGTGGAACGGTTCAGTTATCTCGGTGTAGCAGCGAGGGGAGGAAGGCCGAGTGGTGTGTTGGTGAAGATAAGGCAAAAGAATGGATCCCGATTGATGAGCAGGCCTTAGAACAACATTGCACTTCTTCCGTCTGCATTCCAATCGAATTCGAGCTAAAGTAAGGATAATAGGCGCGAATAAAAGGAGCTCTAGCGGAAAAGAGCGCGAATTGGCTGGATTCGAAATTGGGATGGAATTGGCAGTGGAGGAAGGAAAGTCAACACCGAAATTCAGCGGTACGTTGAAGATTCTTATGGATAGAAATGCAATAAAAGGAGACATTATTCGAGGAAATTAAAGTATTTAATGTTAAACAATAAAGAGCTCCAAAATTCTTATCAGCTGCATGCCTGAGGACACAAAGTCAGCAACAAAATTCTGTGACTAATTGAAGACTTGCATATTATGGGTGGGAATACAAAAGAAAATACTATATATAAAGATTTTAATTGAATATTATTTTATGGCGGGTAGCGAAAGGTTCCAAAATTGTTAGCAGCAGTTTGTTTGCAATACTGAAATACTCATGTGTAATAATTGTTTTGTTCTTTTTAAATTACTTTAATTTTTTGATAATAATTATTTTATGCAAATTTTGCTGATTGCTTATAAATCATAAGTATAAAACTTATAACTTTACCTCTGTGATATCTAGTTAATTTAACGTCTCCTATTTACTTGAATTTGCGGATGTTATTGTAATTTATCAAGATTATGCAAATCTTTTGTTACTGTTACGCATCAACGATCCATTCTTGAGTCATAATAAAAGAAATGCGTGATTTACCAAGCAATCTAAATCTAGCTTCTAGTCTCCTTCCTTTCTAGGATTCCCAATCTTTATTTTGATTACGGGAAGGTTTAATAATATGCATAATTTGGCTTTGAAATTCTGTGTAATCTAGAGTTGACGAAAAAACATGGATATAATAATAATACAAACTCTGAAGAGGATAAAATATTACGCTTTCCTGTTCAAAAAACCGGTTAGAAAGGGGATGTAGGTAACCGGAACAAAACCGATGTATTTTTATTTTTTGAACCGGAACGAAAAATATTACGGTTGGGTGGAGAAGACAGCCAAACCTTGTTCTTCGATGTACATGGTCGCCAAGAGGACAAGCAGCCTTGACGATAAGGATAATAAAAACGGTCCCCATGGCAATTGAGGTGAATTAGATCGTCGGAGAATTAGAATTATTAGAATGCTGTGAATGAGAGTCCTTTCCTTTCTCCCAACAATGCCCTTTGTTTTCTGATAATTCGCATCAACGTGACATTTGAGAAAATTTAGCCGCCCTCAACGGCTTACTCTCCGCTTTCGCAATGGCTACCTTCTGCTATCTTTCCAGTACATTCCCATTCCATTCAATTACTTTTTCGCTCCAAAGAGGGGCCTAATGGAAAAAGTTCCCTATTTCGGTGGCTAATGTAGCGTCGCTACGGAGAGAGGCGCTGTAAACCCACTTAACACACCCAACTCCTGTGTATGAAGCGTCTTCAAGATGTCTCAATCGAATTTATGAAAGCAAAAGAACTAGATCGATTTCCCTACGTTTTTATTTCACTCGGACAACGCAATATGTTTTTCATTTTTATTGTGATTTCCTCATTTGCAGAATAAAATTTCGCTTTTTTATTTTTAAGGTTTAAAAGAGGAAGGAAAGAAGATTCTGGAGCTGAAATTAAGATCAATGATAGTGGACTTTTTTCGTTTCAGAATGGTATGTATTGTATTTCCTGGAGATCTATCTTTTCTTGTTATTATCATAAGGAATTGTCGTTTTAATTCAATATTTAGTAGTAGATTTAGATTATTATTTTCGTGCGATGTGATTATTTCGGTGCGATTCAGAAACAGCCCATCCAAATTTATTTCTCCCGCACACGCCCAAAATTTCATAAAATATTCGCGTATTTTTATCAACATTCTTGCAGTTTTGAAGCAAAAACGACCAAAATTGGGATGCAAAATTCCATTTCATTTATTTTGATGCTAATTTCGATTTCTATTGACTTTTCCTTCTAATTTATTTTCTAGAGGAAACAAATACTGAAATCTATTTTAAAAAAACTTTATATGCATTTCCTAGGAATTCTTTGCCTCAATTAGGGTAAAACCAGGGACATGTAGTAGCCCATTTCTTCAATATAAAATTATCTTTAAAGTTGAAGAGTGCTGGTCTTTTGGTTTTTTTTTTTGTTTTTGGAAAAAGTTTTAGAAAATGTAATTGCTACCACCCAAGACTATTTTATTTATAAGATGATAAAACAAATTAAAACAAAAATGTATACCAATGTAAAACATGTATACCAAAATGAGTTAAATAGAATTTTAGAGGGAGTACATAAGCCAATACATAAATGACATAGCAGACCAACTACAATAATTTAAAGACAACGCTGTATGATAGTTGTAAGTTACATGTGAATTTCGAATCCCTTTGAAAAAACATATACAAGACTTGCCATTCAGTTATCATAGAAGATATTTCAGGTTTTCTCATAGGCCTTCACGGCTCACAGAGGGGCAGCCCCGGGGCTCACCCCACCGTATATCACCATATCATATATATTTATATATTTCTCATCGATAGACAGAATAAGAAATTTTCTCGATGCATGTGGTGGTATATGGTCGACCTTCAGCAAAGCTGTGTTGCATATATCATAATTAAACATCTCAACAATAATAATTTAATGATAATACATCTTTATTGGAGCGAGATTGAGATTTAAAAATATCTTCCTACATCTAACTCTTTGTCAATTAAAACTTGAAAGAAAGAGTATAAAAATGTACACAAGAGAAAACACACAAAAAACACAAGAAAAGAGAGAATATGTGGGTTGAAAACCTAAATACGTGCTTCGGAAAATTCCCCCTCAGCAGGTAAACACCCAATTGAAGGAGGGTGTGAAAAACATGCGAAACCTTTAGATAAAAAGAAACTAAAATTTTACGGAAAAGGCAGATATCTAAAATAAAAAATGCATTTACACTTTAAATTACAAATATAAAAGGATAGGTGTTTGTGTTTAAAAGATGATAGTAATTATGAACAGCAAATGAAACATTGTGAAATAAAAGCATTGGAATTGTGGATATTACAAATAATGCAATCAGAGGAGGAAGTAAGTAATAACAAAGAATATATAAAAATAAGTAATAACAAAAGTAACTCTTCATGAGCGACAATGTGCGCGTAGTTGGGTTAAGGTGCTGTAAAAACGTAAAACAAAAACTGAATAGTTTTAAGTGAAGTAAGTTAAGTCAGAACTTCATGGAATTTTACATCTTAAATAGAATTAAAAACAGCATCTTGCATAGTTATCTACATCAATTAAAATCTGTCGTGGAAGTTACAGAGTGATTTCTTTTTCAGATGTTTAATGATCGGAATTTACATTTAAGCATAAGAGCAAGTACATAAGACCCCGATTCATCCGATATGCTTGGACAGTGTTTACGAATAACCTGAAGACGGTAAAAGGCGGAAGCGATGCCTGCCATCTATCGATTGCTTACTGATTCAAGTGAAAGAGGACTACGCACGGCTGATCGATGAATGCCGCCAAAGGAAGAGGGATGAAAGAGAGATGAAAAAGAGGAATACGAAAGGAGAGAGAATGAAAGGGAACCTGGATAAGTTTTTCGGATGAAAGTGTTTTGACTTCTTTATGCATACTCAATATATTTGGAATAGAATTTAAATAAAAAGGGTCGGGAGCTCTCGGGAATCCCAAATGCATTCCTTTCACGGCGTCTTTTTATCTTAAAGCGGGGCTTAAAAATTCATGGAAGCACCTCTTCTTCCCAATTATAATGAACATGAAGTAATTTGTTTACATCGCACCATACTAAGTCTCTCAAGCCTTTACAAGGTCAAATAAAATATTTAAGGGTTCCTTCTTACTTTTTTCGTTTCAATAAATTCCACGTGTTGGATATTTTCTTTAAGAGAAATAGTGTTGAGTGGATACGGAGATCTAAAAGATATTTCTCACTTTGATATACCGCTATTTTATTCATTTTCACTAAATCTCCTTTGCTTCTATGACGGAACCTATAGAAAAATAAAAGGTTTGTATATTTCAGAAAAAAGAACCCACAATTCACCTAACGATGGGGGACAGTAAGATCAAACGCGAAAGCTTGGCGCCATCTCTTGTCAGAAAGGCTGTGAGAAGTTTGGTTGGCAACGCAATTGTTTACTTAACAACAGTTGTGGAGGTAAACAAAGAAATGAATGAACGGGAGGGACGCTTATCCGGAGATGCTCATTCAAGATGGTCTTGCGAACTTTCTCTTTCTGTAATCGAGTGCCGTTACTGTATCGAAAATACAAAAGGGTCCATTTCGGTAATAGAGTTGATTCCAGTTGTCCAGTCCCATCGTAGTAAATTTTGGGGTGTTCAGGGCAACTATATAAAGCATAATCTCAGTTACTATAAATGCGTGTTTTCCTATAGTGAGCATCACAGATATTCTATTTATTTCTGAATGAGACCTATTCAGAGATGTGATTCTGTATATTTTAATGCGATTTTTGCATCGGAATCATTGAAGATTCCACAATCCCAAGGAACTTTCCAGATTTTTAAAGATAAGAAGAAAGATCAATGCATCTTTAGACAATGATGGATGAAAATTTAGATTGTGTGGCAGGTCTGCTGATAGTAAACTTTATAAGAAAATAAGTCGCAAAAAGTTGTGGAAGTCGGTAAGGTAAGTTAGTGCTCGGACTGTAAAATTTAAAATTTCCATTTTTTCTAGTCAGCAATGCTATGGGAATTAAATGCTGTGTATTGTTCTCTGTGTTGCAAGAATAGCCTCATTCCAGTTCGTCTCTATCCGGCGTTCTTCTATCTGGGGGATAAATATATGATTCCTAGATTACAGTAGAATATTTCAATTATAGGTCTCAGCTATCAAACTGACTAGAAAAACTGTAACGCGTTAAACTTATAAAAAGATGAGAAATAAACCTCAACTCGAGACATTTAAAAAATTATGTTTCAATTCCAGTAGCCAGAAACAGGCGAGTCCTGGAAAGTTGGCAACTCTATAGTGAATGCTCTGACCACTCACTGTAAATACCGCTTGGCTAGGCCTTTGTTCTCATAAAGCTGTTGCGCCGTGGAGGAAAAATTATTAAGGAAGAAGTATTTTTCTGGGGATCTTTTCCTTCATTCATTAGTTCCTAATTATTGATCGAATAATTTTCTCACGTCTTTTTAAAACTTGGACCTCTAAACCTCTCCAACCGGGCTCGCATGTGTCTTGCGCAGGGCCCGACAAACTATAAGGCCAAATATAACAGTATATAACTATATTATTAGACTAAAAATTAAAATTTAAAATAACACTTGAGCTACTTATAGCCTATATTCAGACAGCTCTGCATTAAAAAAGAACGAGATAAAAATATTTTATTCGCTATAAAAAACGAGTGGAATGTTAACTACAGTAAAACCCGTTAAAGACGCTCCATCTTAAAAAGCTATTCCGCTTAAGAGGCGTTTTTCTCACTGTCCCGTCCCTTTCACACGAAAAAATGGTAAAGATACCGCTTATGATGCTCTGCTACTCGCTTTAGATGCGGATTTTTCTTGACTAAATGCACTGCAACCTACTTTAGCCATTCGTTTACCTCACGAGGTACACCAAAATATGTTTACATGATCTGTGTCGCCATCTTCTCTCTTATCCTTGTCTCTTAAATGTTCTTTGCGATTATCTTCTTTTGAATGACTAATTTTGTAAGAATGAAACGAAGATAGCACAAAGCAGAGCAATCTATATCCTACTGTCGGAGTCTATACGAACTCTGGGATGGAGTGGGATTTTCTCTATCACCTTTTCTCAGAATAGACATTGAAAATTCGTTTGGCGGTGTTTCTTATTGTCGCAATCTTAAGTTATAAACATATCGGATAAACCAGAAAGATAGTGCAGTGTTTTGTAAGCGTAGTCTGGGAAGGATCGTGATGCCCTCTCACCACTGCTGTTAAAAATTCGTTATTTTCCCTCAATTGTCTATCTGGTAAAAATTGTTACTATGATGGATGTGATTAAGGTAACCTAATGTATCAATTCAAAACGTAATAGTGATAGTGGTTTCATCATTTAGTGAAATTGACCAATATTAAGTAACTAAAACGCTCTCTTTGTGCGAAAAGAAGACCATTCTTCAAAAATATTATTTAACGCAACCAGTACTTCACAACGCCATCATAATGCTATCCCTCTTATGATGCGGTTTACGCTTGGTCCCCAGAAAAGCGTCTTAACCGGGTTTTACTGCATTTATGTCAACTTTTCGCTGTAAAAAAGACAGGAGACACTCATTCTAGAACTTGCTTGTTTAAGAAGCGAAGGAAATCCGCACTGAACGGCCGAATGGCCAGCAGATTTTCCTTCTCGGCGATAAAACTTTCATTCGGAAGCCCTGTTTGCTAGAGAGTAAGGTCACAAGTCGAGGGCTCAACGGCTGCTTACATACCGAAGGCTCGTCCTTTTTCAAGGATGCTGCGCTATAATCTTTGACTTTATGATTTTGGCAAATGCCCATGAAAACTTTGGCACTTTGGCGCGGAGATCCGGCGACAGTGTACATGTAAGGGAATGGTTTCATCTCTGGCGGAGTGATTGCTGATTAAAAACGGAATTAAGGGGAAGAGAGAGATGATCAGTTGGATTATAAAGGAAAAACAAAAGCTCACGAGTCTGATGTAGATAAACCCTTTACTGGATTATTTTGACAACAATTATTTTGTAATTTGGCGATAGCTCATTTTGACATTTTCATCCATCCTATTTTAGCAATGCTTGATGTAATATTGACACTGATAAAGCATCACCTCTAATTTATGGGAATCGAATGTTTACGGTATGTGTAGAACATCAGCGCCCTTAGGTCTTATTCAGACGTATAGATATTTCTAATGATATTTTTCAATGATTCGCTTCTTTGGAAATTAAAGCTTCGACTTAATTTTAATAATCTCAGATTGTAATTTCATCAATCTCATCAAACTATTAACAAAGTACAAATAACAATTAACAAAGTGAAATGATTTATGGTAGACATTTTTTAAGAAGATTCAATGAACACCATTTACAAGATACAATGAACAACCTTTCCTAAATAATGTCCCTCAAACATCACACTTTATTGAGCATTTCTAAGATTATAACGGACCTGTCTTCTTCAACCCCCTATTCTAGTTCAAGTCTTCATAGGTTTGTATCATTAGAAATATTTCAGATATTCAAGCATCTCCTCCAATCTCATTCTTATAAATGAATAATTTTAAATCTCCTAAATTGTTAACCTGACTTTTCCCCTCATTACCTTCTACCTTTAATTACTCTGCTTGAGCGCATTCTGCCTCATCTTACTTTGTAACCCTTTTCCCACCTACCCCTTCTTTGTTTTAGTATTTAAGCTGTTAAAACTTCCGTGCCTGATGATGATGAGATCCAACACTGATCCATATTAGTTTCAGCTAAATAAACTGTGGACAGCATGTTTCCCTTGCGTTATTCGATACGTTGGAAAACAAAATAAGCAGGCTTAAAGATTGGAATATTTTGCCTGAAGAGGTCTTCAAACCCTTAAAATAGAAAGGAGTTTAAACTTAGATGCTATAGCTTATATTATTAAGTGGATTGACCGTTTACGTTTCGTAATCATTTGTATTTTTGTAATTGCAACGATATGAAAATGATGAAATGACATTTGGCCTGAAAAGGAACAATGCAAACTGTGACTGTGAAGGGCTATATTTATGATTATGGGGTATATGTGGTATAGCTGAATAAGTAGAGGTACCAAGAGTTTGTTTTGTATATTAAGTCTTGCTGTAGTGTTGCGGTGTTCTGATACTATCTGTAAATAGTGTAATGTTATTCTGGATATGTACCTGTATAAGAGAGAAGACTTAAGAAACTGAGGTAAAGGACCACAAATGCAGGAAAAGCCTGCGGGTTTTTTTTACCTCACCTTTAGGAAAAAAGAGGATCTCAACGAATACTATATTTGTTATTTTAAAGAAATAATATTCTTCATTGAAATAAAATGCAATTATTTCTGTTAATGAGTCGAAATGAACTGTTTTATAAATCGTACAAAATGAAACAATTTAATGAGAGGAATTGATGCAATTAAGTCAGACCTTTATTTTAGCTTTAATCTGAATTTTAATTTACGTCTAGTGCAAAATGGGACGCCAGCGAGTGACAACCTCACTTCTTTCTTATAAAACATAATAAAATCTTATAAATAGACCTGCGTCTCAAGAAAATGCTTGATTTAAACTGAGTTCCAGCTCAGATATTGTAGCTCTTGCTGGCTACAGCTCTGCAAAACGGTTTTCTCTCCGATGACGTGGGGAATTAGAAAGGGAGCGTACGACAAAGCCGTCGACTTAAATTAACTCTAATGGCACAGTTAAGAACCAACTGGATTACCACCGCTCTCGGAGTCTTCCGGATTTTGTTATATATAGAAGTTTCTTCCGGCAGATTCGACCCCTGATTGAAGTAAATGTATTCGATCTCAACTTTTTGCTATATTCCAAAAGAGGGTATCCTATTTTACACCATCAACTTTGCTGTGAACAGTTTTATTGGGTTATTGCAGTGTCTACCAAAATACTCTAAGCCATGGCATACTCGGAAATTGTTTTTCGGCACATCGATCTGTTAATTTCAGATATATTTTAAAGCAAGCAAGACGTAAATCGTATCTAAATTTTGGAATAATAATCAAATGCCTATTTTCAGAGTTTCGACATTAGTTAGGTTACAGGGAAGTACACTTAACACCTCTAACGGCACACGATTGTGCCGTGGTACATAGTCATGTCACCAGTAAAGGGTAGGTTAGCGATAACAATAGCATTATAACAAAAGCAAGTTAAGGAGTTTAGGATGCTTACGTCAGCAGGAATAATTTGAATCACTGTAATAAGAAAAACTCGCCAGGTGTCTGCTTTTTCTCTTTTACTACCACCACTAAAGTCAGAAACCTCCGTTTTGTTATCATACTATCCGAATATACGTCTGCCTGTTCTACATGAATACCCTGCAAGCCGCCTTTCGGCGTGCGGCAGGGGGCTGTTGTAGCTATTTCAGCGTAAAAGAAAAGAAAGCCTAATCGATCTTGTTGGCCTTACTCTCATTTAGAAATTTAGCTCTACGTGAATGGGTTTCACTTGTGTGTGTACTAGAATTAGAATACTGTATAGTAGTAGCTAGGTGTCATCTCTGTTGTCATTTTATAGTATATATCGTAACATTGCATAATAGCAAGGATGTGTTTGTATCGTGATAGTTTATTGCTATAGTTAATGTTTTCTGTAATTGTCATAAATGTTGTATTATGCATATTGTTGCATGAAGAATTCTGTCATTTTATTGGTATATCATACAATTGTAGAACGTTGCCACCGGGATGATATTGCAACTGCAATGAACAATTTAATAACAATAATAATTATCAACCATCGGACGACATTGCCTCAAAGCTAAATTCTCTCATTCCTCATTTTCGGACCTCTGCGAAAAGTGAGTAATCAGTGCTGAATTAGAGAGCTACGAAAATTTTAATTCCATAATTGAGTGAAAAGACACTTCATCCGTCAAAGCGACTAAAAATGAGTGCCGTTGCCTGTTTGAAATACAAATGTCTCTCTATGTCGCAGTGGTGTCTCTGAAGCCGAGTTCAAACAAGCAGCCGCAAATATTTTAAACTGATAACTTTGTTGCAATTAAACGCGTATCACATTAACGAAATATATTTTTTACGGTATTATTTTGTGCTAGTGAAATTCCTCGTCAATCATCACGGGACTCGATTAATATTTTTTAATATCATCGATTTTTGTATAAATCAAGTAATTTGGAAGAGAACATAGGAATATTAATAATCGGAAGTTTTTTCTTTCCGGTTTGTATATTATGATTATAAAATGACAGGAAATATCCATCAAATAGAATATTTTCCTTAAAAAACTGTAATTTTATAACCTTTATTTTTAATTAGCAAGAATTTCTAAGTATCCTCCCAAGAAAAGATAGGATTCAACAATCACGTTGCTCTTCAGGGGGACTGCCTGTTACAGCTACAAAATTTCACATAGTTTTCATCTATTTAATCAAATTTGTCGCCATTTCGAACTAAAAGCGATATTCTATGACTAAAATAAAAAATTCATTCAATCTGCCTTTTGTGGCAGCTGTTTCATAATACTAAGACTATTATTTCTGATTTAATTATGCAAAATAAGTGAAGCGTGCAAGAGATAAAAAGGACCTCTACTTGTATTTCTTATAGAAGATATTCGAAGTGTTCTGGAGTCTATCCGGCACTATTACTGCATGAAACTTTCACAGCCTTAATTTTTCGTTTCAAAGGCCAAATATGAGTAATATGGTTGAGATAGAAAGGATTTTTTGAGGAAAGGTCTATGAAATACATTTGCGGACAGAGGGAAGGACAGTTACGGAAACCATCCCATATGAATATCTATAATAAAGCGCAAGTATGGTATGTAAGTTTGCCTAAAATTCGAGAACCAAAAATTGTACAGTTTTCAATCTTTAAAGTAAATGAAAAGTCCTCCCTGAGCAGATATTGGCTACTTTCTATTTACCTTTAAGACTCCGGTTTGATCCCAGAAATAGCTTAATTTTTCTTAGTTATTTCATCCTGCCTTATCAGGTTTGTCGATAGACATTATAGCTCTGTTACTCTTGTCGCCGTCGTACCAGGCCTCTTCATTAAAACTTTGTAAATTTTGAGATTGTAATCATAACCTCATCATGAAGTTCTATGCGATTTTTGTATCCAAGCTCATGTACGTATTATCCTTTAAAATCAAGCGGGAATTTAAGGCCCAATAACTAAAATGCTATATGTAGTATACGTACGCACTTACGTACATATCGATTCAGATTTGTGTCAACTGATCTTACATGCGTTCTTCATTCATTGCTGGATGGCGCAGGCGTCTATTTTTTCAATACATCAATCAAACGATCAATTTCAAATGATATATACATTTCTTTAACATAGCGACATATATCGGTTTCATTAAAAATAGAATATTCACATTAATTTCTAATTGTTTACTTCATTTATTTACTAACTTTGCCTGTTTTAACATCATTTTCAACTAGTATATACAACGCGTTTTTCATATTAATATTCCGAGGATCCAAAATTGTGATGAACAAGAACAATTTGTACTTTTTCCACAAATTTTTATTATAAACAATAAAAGACAGTAAAATACGACTAGTTTCGGAGATTGATCTCCATCATAAAGTACAAATTGTTCTTGTTCATTATATTTCCACAAGACATCGCCGGAGACTGTGAATCAAAATTGTGAGTTTGGAGATCCGAATGGTTGAGAAGCGCAATGCAAATGAGTCATTTTTCGGATTAAATTTGTGCACTATTGCATTCTTTGCCACGAGGGAAAACGTATGAGGGGACATTGACAATGACAAAGAAAGGAGAAGGAATGGTTGGGGATGAGGTGGTTCTTGTGATTTTACGGTCGGTAGCTTCTGGATTCCAAGGGAGCGGTGGCGTTTGGCATGGAGACAAGGGGAGAAAGAGAATTGGTGCCTTTTTACCTCGGGCGAAAAGGTGGAGTACTTGGGAAGATGGAATGCAGTTCCCTTGGGATTAGAGTCGCAAAATGAAGATGTGGAGAGATGGACCAATCAGCGAAGGGATGCGGATTGCCTTACTGCTGCAAAAAAAGAACTTCTTGTCGCATTCAGGAACCTAAATGAGTATATGCCCTCTTAAATACACTTAACTCTAGATCTAATGTCATCGTATCTAATTTTCTTATGCATCCGAAGTCCATATGTTTGAATTTTTCCATTACTCTCATATTTTTTCATTCAGATAAACCTAGTAGCAGATTTTTCGGTGGAAGGCTCTTACTTTGGCTATAACTCCTTGCATTACACAATTTTTTAGTAGCTGCCATAGTTTTTGCTCTTACACAGACACCAATACGTATTTCTATTACTATTTTCTTACTTCTTCGTTTAGGCATTCGCTTATAGTGTCATTTTACCCAAACACACTTGAATTTTACCAAAATCTGATAAGTGGACAGCTGTATTAAGGCATTTCTTAAATACATTAAACCCTAGATCTTACACGATCATCTTTAACGTTCTTATGCATTTGAAGTCCTCATTTGAGATTCTGACTACAGTTGTTTATCTCTTCCTGCTTCTTACGCTTTTCCTTTATTACGTTTTTCGTGTATTTCCTATAAATTTTTCATGTTATCCTGAAAAATGATAACCTGATATGACGTTTTAGCAAATCTGTATTTTTTAGATGTTCAAGAGCTCTACAAAACCAACTTCGCAACAAAAAACAAGAGCCAGACTCCTGAAGACTTCAAGGACTTAAGTCAGCGGGACGTAAGATAAGTCCCAGGATAACACAAAGATAATACAAGTGTATCTTTTGCAGCACAAGATTCAATGAAAGTGAAAGAGATCCCTGTAGATGTATGCTCAGAATATACATACACATGACAACTGTAAATAATAAGAAAAAACGTCAGTATCAACGAAAAGAACAGAGAAAATAAACTTGGCTGAAGCGTCTTTGGAAGGAGCGCGCACATTCTGAAGTCAAAACTGGATTTAAAGAGGACGGTCTCCAAGCAATTAATTTTACCATTCATGAAAGTTAAATTTTCGTGTTAAATGTCGCAATAGCCCAAAGAGAGAAGGAAAGGAAAGATGACGGAAGAATGCAAAAACGTTTTTGATTGGATATGGCAGGTTGAAGTGCATCAGAGGATTGGAAGTATCCGCGCCTTAAGAAGCTAGTGGAGCGTCTTAAGCGTTAACTATGCCATTCTTTTCGCGTAAAAGGGACTGGGTTAGTGAGAAAACCGCGTTTTAAGCGGGATATGGTTTAAAGCTGGAGCTTCCTAAATGGGTTTTACTGTAATAGCTGAATATACTAAGACTAAGGTAATGAATGTGGTTGAGAGACATAAGCAATTCTTCGCCTACTTTGGAATGATGGAAATGATTCATATACAACATTATACATGTTACATATTCTTTATCATATAAATTTTATCAGTTGTCCCCGAAAACATAGTCGTTTAATGCAATCTTCAATAATCTCTACGATTCATCAAACAGACAGTTGTAATTATATTAAAAATCATTCCCGGGTAAATATGAAACATACTATTCTCTTTCTAGATAGACACGTAATTTTCCAAGTTAATTTACAATTTTCTCTCATATATCCCAATCCATGCAATTTTACTTCGCTACATCAATCAGTGTTTTCCTGAATTCCCTTTCATCTGCAAAACGTCATACACCTCACCCCTAATTACGCATTTCATTCATCTATTCTAACCAGATTATCTTTGCTCACTCTCCCTTTAAAACCATTCAAATTCTCCTCATACGCCATTGCAGTAATTTTTATTCCAGCAATCTCTTCCATTAGTATAAATCAAGGTAAAATATCCCACCTTTGATAATTTAGTAAAATTTTCTATAAAAATGAGTCAATTTAAAAATTATCTGGATTGGTAAGCATACTACTTAACTTCGCAATTAGGTAGTATATTTAAGTCTCTTTTTGGAATAACTAAAATGAGTCGATTAGAATTCATAAGTAATGTAATGAAAAACGTGATATTAAAGTAGTGAAAGCAATTCAGGAATATTAATTTCAGTATTAACATGCCATACTCCACCAAGGTTTAATAGGTTTACTCCTCTTCTCCTGTTAAATGTTCCCTCATTTACATTATCCCTTGCACAATTTCCCTACTATAGTCATAGACTTCCTAAAATTCTGCAGTAGTTGTCTCCTTTCAGATTGTGATATGACTCATTATCAAAAGAGTGTTTGCATTACTATTCAAGTAAATAATTTCTCATAAAATTATACGCACTATTTTCATGTATTTTGAGTGTTATTTACTGATGACTTCTTACTGTAATGTATTCAAGATTTTGTAGTCAGTTAGATAGCGGAAACTGTAAAATTTAAGTTAAGAATCGTAATGTTAAACTTCATATCAAAAAACACTGTTTAGAGACAACCTGAAATCAGGCTATTGTAGCAGTGAGGAGAGAAATACAATCGGATTTCATTCCCATAGCATCATTGCTGTCTAGAAAAACTGGCAAGCACAATAGGCATTCTACATTCCGCACACTAACTTATCCACTTCCACAAAATTTCGCGACTTAATTTTTATAAAGTTTGCTAGGATTTCATTTCCCTGAAATCAATCATTACTGATTAAAAATCTGAAATTCTATGGCAAAGTAAACCAACATATGCAATAATATTTTGCGTGCATTTTAATTCGCTCCCAAATGATGGCAGATATATATTAATTGCATTATATTAATGAAAATCGATTCTTTTTACTATCCTCAACAATTTCTTTCGCATTATTTCTGCATTTTAATCGTTACGGTAAGCCTGTGGTCAACATGTAATGGTTCTCTTTTTTTGATAAAAATAAAGCCTGTAGTCAATATTTAATGTTCTCCTTCTTAATGGAAATGTGTATTAATCACGGCACCATTCCACAAGGTCGAGGTATGCCGTATTGAATTTTAATTCGTCGGGATGAATAAATATCACCGCATTCGATCTCACCTCGTTCCATAATCACACTTGACCTTATCCTTCCCTCTTGATTCCTCATCGCGATCCCGATATCGCTTCCAATCTCTCCCTAATCAAGAAGCGTGCCACTTTTTTAGCCGTGCCTCGTTCACGCCCTCACCCACAATCACGCAAACTCGCGTGCACCCGCTTCTCTTCCGCTATTTTCCCTGCTTCTCAGCGACCCTACAGGCAATCAGCACCACTACCGCTCTCGAATCGCATTATGGCCGATTCGGAACAAAAATAGCACGTGTTCAGATGGAAAAATGTGAGGATATGTCACGCGTAATTCGAAACCCGTCTCTTCAAGTAGAGAGACGATGGAAAGCGATGTATCCGAAGCAATTGTTGATGTTATGTGGTTTATTTTCAGTGTTCTTTCTGCAGCCAATCCCGTTTAATGAAACAGATTTTGCAATTTCTTTCAGTGTGCCGTGGAGGAAAACGCATCCCTCGTTTCATTTTATCTTGCTCTCTCTCACATAGTTCTGTCTTTTCAGGGCTGTGAAAATATGAGCGTTGCTGAGGAATAAGTGATGCCAAATAATAACACTCATCCGGGTCACTCCTTCCTGATTGCTATTTAAGTTAAATATGCAAGGACTTCATGAAGTAACGAATAAAATTATGATTGAAATTGAATAATATTATGAATAAAAATGAATAACATAATAAATAATATGATGAACAAAAGGATGAATAAAATAATGCATAAAATGATAAATAGAATAAAAAAATTATATTGAATAAAAATTAATAAAGTTATTAATGAAATATAAATAAAATAATTAATGAATTGTGAATAAAATCATGAGTAATAAAATCGAAGAAATGAAGAATAAAAAAATTTAATATTTCTAATTTGAAGTTTCAGAAGAAAAATTTTCGAATTCTCTTTTTGTTTACAATGTTAAACCACTGCGTTAGTGAAGAACGATAAATTTAATTGTATATTATCCAGAAGAATCCCACGTGGAACTACGATTTTTAATCGACTCCTGTTTAGCGTAATAGAGAACTGAATGTAAAAATAACTGTTTTCATCCTAAGTATTTCTCTCCACCGTTTCGCGAGATATGTTTTTTTTAATTTACCTTCAAAAGCAAAAGATAAGATAGATGCTTAGCTTGTTAAGATAGATGTTAAGCTTCTTCGCGGCCAATCGGTGACTTTGTAGTTCATTTCGGCGACGTCACATAAAACTTAATTTTCCGAAAAATAATTTTCCTACGACAGGATTTGAACCACTTTCGGATTAACTTTCTGGAGACTGAGGACATTCTTTGAAATCTGAACCAGCACTCTAACCACTCGGCCATTCTGATGATGGTTTAGAATGTTACAATTTAGGAACAAGAAGACATTTGGATCCTCTTTCATTTACAAGATATAAAAACACTATGTTAGGGAGGAATAATTGCTATTTTGATGGTTTATTATTCAGAAGGATCAGATCTATGCAATAATGGCAGTACTGCTTTCTATACATTACATTTATATGCGTCATTTTTGACGGGGGAATTCACTAGTCTACTATAATATCCGTGTAATATCTTCCGAGTATGTATGAACTCTGAACATATCGAGCGTGTCTAACCTCAATTTCAATCTCCCATTGTCTAACTACTCCTAACCTATGACAAGGAGCACGTAGGTAATGATTATTGATTTGTCGCAGCGATTCTTTACAACGCCCTCTCATTTACGCAGGGCTTTTTTTAATTCTCGAATGCAAAGCTTGTTTGCAAGGCCTCATACAATGCATGCATACTGTAAAATGGAGTCTATCTTGCACAAAGTGACATCATTCACAGACTTTATCTTTGTTCCGCTAATTCACATTCAATCTCTATAGCAATATGCAGCTAAAATGGATAGCGGAATTATTTATGTGATGAGGGAGAAAGAATATACAGTAAATGTAGAGATTCAGCGGCAGATATAGAGATATAAATAATAATTTAACTGGAATTGTTAGAATGTAAGTAGGAAGAGAAAGTCATCAGATTATTGCCTCAGGGTGACCTTACCACTGAAAGTTCCATAAACGATGCGCTCCATATTTGTTTAACATACATTAGAATCTACACGAGAGTATTAAAAACATGAATAGATAATTTCGGATATTGTGGGTTGTTAGACAGGCGTTATAGGTAGTTACCGAAAGACTTAGTAATGGTTAGAAAGAAATGAGCTAAATAATATCTATCTCTTTTTCGCATTCGTTTAGTTGCTGCTAAAAAGGCCTTTCTGGATTCCTCATTTATTCTCATTTACTTAAAAATTGTTTTTGATACTTAATTCCCTTCTTTTTTGAGAAATTTTGAGATTTTAAAAATTTTATATAAAATAAGTCTAGCATCTTCTCGGAGATTACTTTTACAATTCTTTCTTTCTAGCTACTGATACTGTATTACGTTTTAGCAGTTGTCGATTTCAAGTCAAACGACACTTTCTACAACAACCTAGGATAATACGCTTTTGACCTATAATAATTTTTGTATACAGTGAGCTGTTAACATTCCACTACGAAAAGTCAATAATGTAATGACGATGTGTGAACTCTCGCGCTTTAGGTCAATGTACATCTTTATGTATTAAATCATATAATTCATTACTTGACTATGCATTATGGTATTTAAATTATTAATACTTGTTTGGCATACACAAAATCGGAACATTGACTTCCGCTTACTGGACCGTTCGGTTTACGGCGTTTTCTCTCAAAAATCGCACTTTTTTCTCTTAAAAGAGAATTAGTTAAGGAATGCGTTTTTTTCTAAACCATTTCAAAATTGAGAAGTCAACTTTGTAATGGCTAAAAAAGTTGAGTTGTTCATTGTTGAGTATCAATGTTTTACGTTTCTCTCGAACAATACTAATTTTATGGATTAACCCTCAAAAGGGTTAAACGCACCCCTTCACCTGTTCTCTCACGTGCAACCATCAGACATCCAATTATAAATCGGCGGCGCACTATCTTTGCCTCCCTAATTCAGACGTCTTCCTTCCCACAATTCCTCATTCCTTTCCCTAGTTCCATTTCATTTCCCTTCTTCGCTTCCCAGCTCTTTCAGTTTTTCATCCTTCTCTCTCAGACCTCTGCTTATCTATCATTCCCCTTAAATGAATCAGTGCCACAGAATAGCGGATATACTATGCGGCTGATTATGCAAAGAAAAGGCTTTTGAATTACCGAAGAAAAAAGTCAAAAATTCCTACGATGAGTTGACATAGAATAAGAATATGCGCCTCCAGAATTTTTCCTCCCCAAATGATATTTACTTCGCATGCACTCTCGGGACAGCCCTGACTAAGGGAAGAAGCAACCCAGTTGGAAGCCAGAGGAAGGTTTATACGCACCGGAAAACCGGAAAAGTAACACTTTCTTATAAAAACCATTTTCATTTAAATGGTCTTCTGTCTCATGAAAAACTAAAGGAAAATGTGATTGGGCTTCTTTTTGGGCATCAAATTGGAACCGAACCGAAAAATTATAATGCCTGAACTCAAATCGAAATCGAAAACTTTACGCATTTACAAATTTACTGTTCTCATCAATGTAAATTTGACTTAAGTATGATCGAAGGTAGGTTTATTACATATGTGTAACATGAATAGCAAATAACTATAAGAAAATTGATTCTATAATTAGTCTAAAGTTATATAAAAATATAATAATAAAAAAGAACTATCAGAATAATATTACAATTGTCAAAATGGGAAAACCCGATCCTCACTGGTTGGAAATTGGCAGAAGGAAGCTAAGCCGGAATCCGGAGAGCAAAGCAGAAATAAAACGATATTTCCTTTTTGGTTGAACCGGAGATAAAACTAGAACAAGAAATATTCCGGTTCGATGCCCTAGTTTATTTGGCAATTATCATATGAGGGGAGTTCAAATAGTTCCTGAAACTATAGATTAAGATGTTTGGGGTAGTTTCAAACTAAACTGAATGTAAGTGATACTGCAGTGCGGAATTTTTTCAATTCTCTATCAATGAGGAGTCTGAACAGAAACAAGACAATGAGCTGTACAATGGCTTTTTGTGAAGGACAATGAGAGTCCTTTTGGAACTGTTTGTACACCCTTTGTATCTTACACCGATATTTATCATCTCCTTTCTACATAAATTCGCTACTGAGCTCCGCAAAATCCAGCATAATTTCATGCGCGCGCTCAATTTCCACACATTTCAATGATGAATTCATACAGCATTCTCTTTCGAAGACAATACGTAACTTTCCGAATGCTTTCATAACATTCCATAATCTCCAAACATCATAAGTAACCCTTCCTTTACCAAAGGAATCAAGTTCTACGTACTTTCATCACCAATTCGTTATAAACCCTCAGTTTTAAGAACGAATATATGAAGTCATTTTTGGACCAATGAATATTTTAAGGCTTTTTCCCCATGAGAATTAGGTAAAGATTGTCATTATCATTGGTCTAGTATTTCTTGTCGTATGGATGTTAAACGTAGCCTCAAAGAGTAATAAAAAAATGCACCCTTAATATCAATGCGAAATTTACAGGAAGACGTCGTGGATCTGCGCCACAATCATATGTACTCATTCCAAAAAGATGTATTTATGGAAACAGCTTTCATGTTTGACTTTATCAGTCTTATCTATGGAATAATTCATTAGATTAAGGGAAAGCAGGTAAAAACGTCACAAGAATTAGCTACATTTATTAAATACTAATAATTTAACGACAGTTTATTTTTCGCTCTGCTTTGATGATTTTATATACAAATATAGAATAGATATACTCTCGGGTAGCAAATAATTGCAATTTCCCCCACTCAGCACGGGATATACGTTCTGGAAATAAGTGCAAAAAGATCGTGGTAAAAGAATGTTTCAAATCCTTACATATCCTGTCGTTGAATAATAGTATGAATTAGTGTTAAAGTGGGAAATTTTTCGTGTTGTGTGAATAGTTTCACAAATAGCTATTCTTGCTAGTACGAATTTCGCGTTTACAGAACTAATGTTCCGCGAGGAATAGCTCTAGATCACTTAGAGCACCAGTGTTAAAATCAGATGTTACCTTTCCTATATCCGTAATAAAGCCGTTCCATACTCTCGACGCATGCATGTCATAGCGTTGGTTGAAGTAGCATAGATCCGATACACTAGCAGATGCCTGAAAAGAAGAGAATCGATGTGCGTCGAGTATAAATTCTGAGGAAATCCGTAAGTGAAACTGCGTGAAACGAATAGGCGTTAGAAGCTCCCTCTCGTACTTCCCCCGTTCATCTTGTGCTTTCCCTTTTATCCCATCATTCCAGCCAACTCGCACCAACATCCATTACGACTCTTTTCTTCCTTCCTCTCGATCCCGCCCACTTCCCTTCCATCTAATTATTGCCTTTAAGCGAGCACTAGTACACTAGCGATACACTTTCTAAAGAGTGTGCCGCTGAAACGTGAAAACGTATTTCAATAACAATATGAGCGGATAGGTATATTTAATTCCAACATAAGAGAAATGAATACAGCTTTAAAAATTCCCTGGAATCGTTCCCTTTGAATTCGTTCGTGGATCCTATGACGTACCCTATAATGACACTTCCAATGATATATCCTAGGGTTACTAGATTTTGTACAAGAGCAAATCAGGATATTTCTATAGTTGTGTACGAGTATTCTATATACAAAATGAAGTTGGGACAGAACGGGACAACTTTGCATAAATACAAATGATAATCATAAATACTTAATAATTATTCACAACTAACAAATTATATCTAAGATTGTAAACAAGTAGAATTGAAACTTTTACACTTTACTACAGAATGTTTTTATTACACGACCATAGTTTCGACCCGTTGAGTCATCATCAGGTCACCTCAGATCACCTTTTATCAAAGTATAAAGTGTGAAAGTTTCAATTCTATTTGATTACGTAATGGAAATTTGATACAAACATGAGAACAAGCAATTGGATTCTACGAATTCGCATTATATCTAAGAAGTTTCCATTAAAATACATTCTGATAAAGTTTGAGAACATCAAAGGTAATTCTTTTCCGGAATAGAATTAATTATTTTCATTTGAGATTTTATTTCAAATTTTCCATAATATTCTTGCGGCATTCATAATCCAGACAGATGTGAAATTCTCTGAGATATTTCAAATGACATGCGTCAGCTAAGAGTTTGGCTTCTAAATTTGAGAAAGGTAGTAAATTTCTTTCATCTCTGTGATTCTACCATAAAGCAGAGCATTCTATCCAGTGTGTTATTTGAAATGTATCATATTTAACTCAAATTAAATTTAAATGAAAAGAATGAACCGGAATATGGGAAAAACACCAAAAACCCAAAAAAGGTTGAAAAATCAGGACACCTGGCAACTGGAAGACCCGTTTTAAAGTTAGAGAAATTTGTTCCACGAACTAACGTACAACTAAAGGCTTAAGCTTCAAATACTCAATTAAGTTTTTATGCAACTTTATTATTATTGATGAATTGACTCTTTTTCTCATGTCATGATAGTATTTCCTGCCTCAGAGTAGTATTTTCACTATCAAATTAATTAGCATACATATTTAAGATATAAATATACAATAAGAATGCATTGTTTCATTTGCTCATCTCTTAACATTTTTATGCGTTAAGGACTTTAGTAGCATATTTGAAATTACCCCCACTGCTGAGGCTATTTCGCACGTCTAGTTCCCCACCGGGAATAGAACCCAGGACCACTTTCACCCAATTTGAACATTCCTACCCGAGAGCCTTTAACGACTGCATTTGCTTAATTTTTAACACGTTTATTCAGTTTTGTAAACATTTGTAAAACTAAAAGCATTTTCATGTATACCATAATATTTGCTCGTAACTTGCAACGCTGGTTAAAGTTGCAATGCAGTGTATTTTGCGTTCAAATGGTATTTGTTTGCGACACAGAAATAGGGCGTGTTTAATGTATTTATTCTAATATAATCATAAAATGCGCAGAATACTGATTTCTCGTATGATATAGATCTATGTGAAAGAAGGTATCGATTTTACAATAGGTTTTTCAATTGATAAAATTTGGGAAGTGGATCCAATCAATTCAAAAAAAAAACGAAAGAGGAACAAGTATTTAAAAAGAAAAGATCCACAGCAGATGAAATATTCACTGTGAGACGGTTTAAAGAAAAAGCTAACGAATACGATAAGCCAATTCATGCATGTTTTATCGATCTGACGAAAGCCTTTGATAGGGATCTGTTGATAGGTGTAATCGGAATACTGTTGAAGAAGGAAATATTGCCGTCTGTGATAAAAACAACGAAGGACTTGAACATAATTGGAAAATCGAGGTTTAAAGTGGATGGAGAGCTCTCTAAAGAGATACCAAAATCAAAAGAATTTAAACAAGATGACAGTCCTTTCCTATATAATTTGACTATGTACTATTTCATTGAAGGAGTCGCCCCTCTTAGTCTCTAGTACTCATAAATTGAATATGTTATGCTGATGATGCTAAATGTTAACTTAAAAGGTATTCATAAGAAAAAATAGATATGAAAAAAAAACAAAACGAGCCACATCTTCCACTTTCCTGGAGGACACTATTTATTCATATTATATTTACTAGTAAAATTTTAAATTATTTATGCAATTAAGAATTGAACAATTCCAATTACATTTTTAAATATTAAAATTAGTACAGAATTCTATTTCACAGAATGTGTTTAAGTCAATGTATACAATTTCAAAGTCACATAAGATAAAGTTGAAGTGGTTATTTTCAACTTCTCTTTTTATCTGTATTTTCGAATCAGTGTGCCTTTTCTATTACTAAGCATCGTACGCATGTTTCATTCATGATGTTTCTTTTTTTGATCATTTCTGATACATACACATTCCAAATTGCATTAGTTATGTAAAGAATACACGATTTTTATGGCTTTCAGATGTCTAAACCTGGCTTTTCTTTTAAATTTAGTAAACTATCTGTGTTTCTCGCCCCTCATTTTGCGGGTGCATTCCTGCAGAGATGTGTTTTCTTTTTACATGCAGATGGATTTCGAAAGGAAAATTTTCTTCAGCGTACTTTTTCATGCTATCTCTCTCTTCTAAATTCCGAATGACGTAGAGTTATATGTAGGAAGAGACTGTCTCAATCCCAATGAAAATCTTTTAATTAATACTATTACTGTTATTATTTTTTCAGACCAAATACTAGGGTGGTCTGAAAAGTTTCCGACCCTAGATTTTTCAGAAACCTTCAGAAAATTTTCATAAATTTTCAGAAAACATGTCGAGAAATGGCGGAAAGTCGGAAACTTTTCAGACCACCCATGTAGTTAGCAACTTTAGCAGAGAATTTAACCGGAGAAAGTCGGCAATCCGTGACATTTGCACTGTTTATAACGGTAATTTTATCCTTGTTTATTTACTCCTTATTAAATACAAACACACTGTTACGAACGGAATAATTACTTACACAATCAACACTGCTTCTATTACGCCTATATAGAAAATTAAGACAAATAAGTCGCAAAATCAAACATCGGTATGCTAGTCTGGCTACGGTATTTCCCATAACTTTCCATGTTCTTGCGGATTTATCTCTCTCTGCAGCACAGTGAGATGGGCTGAATAATAGAAAAAGGAAGTTGGGGAAGTAATACGGTTAACATATTCGGCGATTGAAGAGAGAGACGGCGTAATCACGGACCGTGAAGCAGTCCTTCTCCTCTGCGGTTCCTGAGGGAGGCTGCGGCTTGCCTCCCTCCTCATTCTCAACCACCCCACTCTGAGAAACTACATCGATATTTTAAGGTCCTCTCTGAGGTCGTCTTTTACATGTTTCGATTGGATGAAACAGAGTCTTCGCCACATTTGCATTTTCTAAAGAATCAATGGTTTTCACGATGATAAGGATGCATTTAGCCATGATCAGTAAGCATATTTATGCCAAGAAACTGGAGGAATGAAAAAGGATGTACGCCTAGTTCTGTGACTTGATGATAACGATAATTCGCTAAAACAGGTCATCTGTTAGCAGTTAAAGATTTATAAAACAATTCCACGTATCTCATTTATTCCACTTGATAAAGTTGCATAAAATATGGTCTCTCTTGATAAATTAATTCGGTGGGGTCGAGTTATTAGCAGGTTATAGCCACCCAACATCCATAACATCTGTATATTTAAGTATATTTGGCGTGTTTTGACGAATTTTGGCGAAACTAAGAAACCATTTTTCCTCATTCAAACTCAGTATATTGCTAATCATTAAGCAACATACAAGCAGTATATGTAATATTTTGCCATTAAATCACTTCCGAAACATCGAAAAATCATCAGAAAAAATTGCAAATTTTTGAAAATTTTTCACAATAATTTCAAATTTTGACTGAAAATCGCAGCCTCGGGACATAATCCGATCGAGTTAAAATTTCTTATGGTTTACAAGGACCACCAACCACAAACTTTAAGCACTAGCCGCATACCGATTTCGAAAAAAAGTTTTTCGATCCACCGTAATGTAAAAATCAAGAGTTAAGCGTATCAGGAAATACTTCCGTAATTATTATAAATAATAAACTTTTCATATGACATAAAATAATTCTAGTATATAAAATCATTCATTATAACCAATTAACAATTAAAATAAAGAACTTGTACAAATCCACATATTTATGGATTACTACATCACCTAAAAGTTAATTTTTGGTGCTCGTCCTTATAGTTTATATACAATATTAGACTCGGTTGGACGATTTTGATTTTTACGGAAATGTTTTTTTATTTTAAAAGTATTATATCCTTATGAGGAAATTATTAATTATGCTTAAGCGAAATACTTATATAACTATGCGAATAGGGGCCTCGCTTGATGCATACATTGGAATTTTAATTTGAAAAAGGTGAGTTTGATTGGGAACAACTTTCGTGATGATTTCCAGGACAGAGATGACGATCTTTTCTGCCCCACATATTGGTATAATGCTATTATTCTTATATATAATGCTTCTTCTTATAAATTAAACTAGGCACGTTCAAAAGCATTCTATCTAAAATTTCTTTCGAGGATATCACAGTGTGCATAACGCGCTAGTGCAACTTAGCGGTCGGTAATTGCGGCAAGTTTGCGGTGCGCAGTTGAAAGTAAGTTCACAGCGATGAGCGTTGCGGTTGGAACACGATGATCCTTCCACAAGAGAATGCCATCGTTAAGAAATAAAAAAGACCCCAAAAAATGTAAAAATGCCTTAACTGCTTTTCATCCTCGGCAGAGTTTCACTTGTGCACACATATCCATCCCATTTCCAATCACAGCGAAGCAAGAATTACCCCCTCAGATGATTCAGTAACATTAATTTAAGTTGTAGGGGCGTCCCTGAGGAGCCTTAAAAGGGGGCGGAGCCCATCCTTCTCTCGTCTCGAGGGTGTCATTCTCGCGTTACCCCGTCTAAATTCCGAGGAAAAAGATGAAGATCGGATATTCGCGACCATCTTGTCCCTTAGGGGCGCTTCGCACCAACCGAGCATTACCTCTCATTTGTCTTCCATCCGCTAGTTGGCGCCACCGGTCGAAGGGCGCGCTAAAGTTACCCGGAGAGATGTGAGTCAATCTCACCTCCACTTAATTGTTAGTAACACCTCTCGGAATTCTTTCCGGGGTACATTTGAGAAGCATTCTCGAACTGCAATGCAAATATTCAGCGGAGAATGGGTAGAACTATCTTCATAAATGCAGAATAAATGATATACATCTACGAGAGGTTGGGAAAAATTTCTGAAAACAAGCGCTACTTTATCTTGGATAAGTTTTAACCACAACAATAACTAGCGGTGTTGAGTGACAGCATTGCTGTTATTAGTAATGGCATAAAAAATGTGAATTTAAAAGCTTCGACAGCTTCGAGTTCATTTATCGGGGATTCCTCATAGTTGTAAGAGCCATACTATAGAAAATCGATAATGACTGAGAGTTTTTCACATCACACGGTATAGAAAATTTTTTGAAAATAATTTCATAAGTACAGGTATCGCGAAATTAGTTAAATATATTGGAAATGTGCAAACGTAGGCAATTATGTACAGGATATCAGTAAATCACTCTAGTTTGTCAGGTCTCTATGTAAAATGGAGCCACTTCGTTATGAACGATTGATGTTTTGAATCCGTCTAAACTCTCCCATGGAGTACACTTGGTATCGCAGCGGTATGCATGTTAGTATAGAATGAAAACCTACCGACAAGTGTTGTAATCGTGAATGAGAGTAAGTACAACGAATGACAATAGATTTTGAAAAGAATAACTACGAAAAATCACCCTGATGCTATAGGACGCAGGATGAGAACCTATAGAAGGTGGAAGATTTCAACTAAAACTCAATTTACTCACTAAATTCAAACATAGAAGATTTAATATGTGTCCTCTCTGTCGGATAGGTAGTTCAGATACTAGAAAAAAGATCAAAGGCATAGATGATGGAACAAGTCTACTCCAGAAAACAATATGCGAATGTAATCCATTAGGATTTCAGAATCATAGTGCATCCATCCACTGCCAGAATTCCATCAAAAAAGATCACGAGTCATGGAGACTTGGACTACTGTTATCCCCAAAGCAATTTGCTGTGAATAAGGCAGAGAAACTTCAGAGGACGACTCAGAAAGACGGTTTCCAGCACATCTGTCTTAGTAGAGAAGTTAGACCAAAAGGATACAACTCGATGGTGACTAATGAGAAAACGATCATACCAAGATCCATACTTATGGATTTTCCAAAAGCTAAGCTGCCTACATAACTCAATTCTAGATTATGGAAATATTCCGTTAGTGATTAAAAGCTACAAATCGGACTGGGCTCAGTAAGAAGCTAATAGGTATTTTAAAATGTATTCTTCTTTTTGCGAAACGTGAAGCGATTAAACGAACAGTATCCATTTATGATCAGCAGTAAGAATCACGGTAACAATATCTAGAAGCAGATTCACTACTATATTAAGAGAGAAAACAACTTCGAAATGTCTTGAGTTTTCCTTGCCCCTTTGGTATCAATGGGCAGTTAAGCTAGTAGTCTACATCCTATATGAAACTACTCATTTGATTGAATGCTAGAATTCCATATCATATTCTTGTGCAGAATACGCAAGTCATAGGAAATATAATTTGAAAAATGCCAAACAAATTTTTAGGTTACCCGTTACACATACATGTGTTGGTATGTCGAATGTTAAATTTTGGGATCATAAGCATAGTAAAAATACTTTTTTTTTCAAAGTTTTGGTATTCGAGAGGTAACTGGAAATGTTTCCCTAGCGAAGGTCAAGGTGATGTTGAATTTACTGGGAATTCCATGTGAACGAAAAACAAGCATGATGAAAAATTTTCCACTCAATTAACGTGTAACTACTATTTCTATGCATATATTACATCAGCTCACCAATTGAACAGTCAAAAGTAGTACAAAACTGTTGAAAATGCATCAAGAATAGTTCTGTAGTAAATTTTTCCACATTTGCACAAGCTTATTCAAAACAGTGAAAATCTTTAAAGCTCTCGCTGAATTCTCTAAATTTCGAATAGGTTATACCCCAAATTTTTCACGACACACACTAAACACTATGCAGTGGTACTGTTTGGTGTTTTAGAGCCTAGTCTTGAGCACTATTAATTTTAATCATCCATAAAAGCACGCCTGTACCATTTCGGAAAGTCATCATAGTAATTCCCCAGGAATATTAAGCATTGGAAGAACGCTTTACTATTCTCACCACCCAAATATTTCCTTCAATTTAACAATCATAACTCGCACAGCTTTCGGAAGAGGCGTTCTCGTAGGACGAAACGTTAGGAAACCGTGCAAACGATTCTGACAACTTTACGATCTCCTTTCGGTTGGTTTACAGTTCACGGCGGCGGAAATAAAGGGAAAAAAGGAGGCGAAACTTGGTTCCGGAAAACCTCCACATAATCCGGCCGCTCTTTATCACTTATTTACGTATCAAAGGAATCATTTCGACTATCATTTCATCGGGCAATATATCACGATCGTGTGGGAGAAAAAACGTGGACTTGACGTTGATAACCTCCGAAGGAAGTGTCTTCTTTTATGATCCGGTGCGAAGGGGAAAAAGTGGACGTTGGGAGGAAAAGATGAGATAAAGGAGGGCTCTTTAAAGGCGGAGGTTATAGGATCAGAAGGAGCGTAAAAGGGTTATTGCCTAGAGGCGCCCTTTCTATTACATGAGGCGAAAATTCCTCGAGATTTTCCTTCGGTCGAAAGTCTAAAACCAAAAAAGTGAAATCTAAATTCTTTATAACTAGTCGCCCCGTGCGAGAATTTCGCAGATGAACACAGATTCTCGATTTCCCCACTCAAATACATTTCAACATACACTCCAGTCACTGCAAACAAACACAAAAACATACCAAAAAAAACTCATCTTCATGTTCCATCTCAGTGTCCGTTTCGATACTTTTACTTTGAAGCGAAAGATGTCCACACCTCCAGTGACGAAACTCTATGAGTAAATTTTAACTTACACTCGATGTCTTTACTGAATGATGCATTTTTCAATTGTTAACCTTTTCTTATCAGGAAGAGGGAAACTTTTCCTTTTAAATAATAAGTTATACATATTTTTTGATGGATTTTGAAGAAAAAAGCGCTGCTCACTAAAACCGAATGTTTAAAAATAATATATAAGGATTATTCGGAGAAATACAGATATCCCACTTGATAATCTGCATCACCAAAATTTAGCTTATGCAATTATAGAGGTAAAGCTTTCAAAACAACGCTCGGTTGTGATTAATTTGAAAGGACACCTACGATTTTACATATCTTCCTTTGTTGTCTTTTTTTGCAGGTCCTTGATTTCCCTCTTGCTAGCTAATGAAAAGTTATTTATTTTAGCAATGATGTTGAAGGAGAGCAACGTCGTCCGAGAAATTACATAGACACTGCTGCAACATTTGCAAAAGGCCACAGTAATTAGTAAGTCCTTAAGCCATAAATCATATAAGGTTAGCAGCATATCAGCAACAGCTAATCTATATGAGGAGTGAGGTATTTTTCCTTTACATTCCTTGCTCATCCTATCATTTGTAAACATTCACGCTGTTGTGGCACCATTTCGCTAAAACGCACTTGCTATACTGAGCTAGATGAATTCAGTATGCCTCATATGTGGATTGATTTTATATCATTACAACTGTTAAGACTGATCCAGAAGTAAATGAATGATAATTAATGAGGAAGGATATTTTTTTCTCTAACTCTACCAAAAGATACCAATCTCAACCATCTCTATTGTTCTTCACCTATATTTCCTCCACCAAGACAAGAATGAAGAATAATGTATTCGTCAAGATAAGGAATCAGAAATTGTAACTCATAAAAAAAGAAACATTGGTTATTAAATAATTTAAATAGACTATTTAAATCGCGATTTATAATACACTGAATCGATATCATGTATCATGTAATAAATGCGTCTTAATTCAGCGTATATTTATTGATAACAGCAATATTATCTATCCAATTGTACAATATCGGAGGAGATTACAACCTTTTACTTCTCTGGTTTAATTTCAGTTTTCATAATAAGCTTCTGGATTTTCATCCGAAGATAGAAGCACCACCCATTCGTATATCCGGGAAGGGGCGGCATTACAGAGGTATATCATGAAAAAAAGAAATACCACACTACATCTTGCAGCTAAAATTTAAGCAGAATGACGAAAGAAGATCAACCCCAGGTAGTAAGTGAAGTAGAGGAGACAGAAGAGAATGTGATTAAATTCAGGGAAATCAGAGGAAAATGGCCATGATGATATATGTAGGAAAGATATATCATATAGATCCTCTTTGCATAGATTGTGGCATTTGAAACCATGTATATAGATAACGTGTATGTGTAACATATGTATCTAACTACTGTATTCGTTCTTTCATGTGGTAGCAGTAATAGACTCAAAGCAGTATAAAGAGTTACTTCCGCGCAATTAGTGAATGGCGCGCGTTTACGCCCCATTCTCCTTGTCTGCCTGCGCCAACATAACAACCACTCGTCCTTAGAAGTTGGCGAAGAGAAAAACAGTCCTTGAAGACCAAGAGATAACTTCTATTCCTTCTTTGTGTCTAGGTTGGCTAAGACGGCTAGAAGTAGCGGTCAAACGATTGCACACACCAATCTAAGGTAATAAAGCACTTCAAAATATTTGGATATTCTATCAGTGACGTAATACTTATTATCGATGACATAAGTGCTTATATTTTAATCAAATGGCACTTGCTGAATGCTATTTGAAAAAATATTTATGAATAATGAAAACATTAATTACTGATATGCTAATTTTCAATTTAATTGCCTAATTAACTTAGAACTTAGTCTTAATCGAATTTAATTCTCATGGAAAATCGCCTAATAGGTTATTTAACGACCTCACATTCTGGTCTTATACTTCCGACATCGGAATGAAAATAGTTCATGATGATGATATAATATTCCGTTATGATTATATAATATGATTTAATGAATTTCAGACAGAAAGAGAGGTATTGAAAACGATCTACACAAGAAAAGTAAAGCTCATCAGATATTTACTTCGGCGTGACAACTTCGTACGAAATATAATGGAAGGAAAAGTTGTAGGTAATAAAAACTGAGAGGGAGACCAAGTACTTTTTACTTGAACGTTACGGAATGAGCTTCATATAATGAAATGAAGAGGATGGCTGCAAATAGAGACTGTTGAAAGAAGTGGCTTTCCTTTAGAGAATTAATAAATAATACGATCTATTATAAAAATCAGCATATGCTTAAATACACGACGGTGATTTTTAGCAGACTGAAAATTTGAACTGAATTATACTTAAACGGCGTGTGATTCGGAAGATTTCCTTCGCCGGCTTTTATAGACCCGCACCTCTCAGTAGACGCAGTTTTGTGATGTGTGTCGGAGTGCGGCTTACAAAGCGACGGCTGCACATGTTCTGAGGTGCAACCGCTGTCGGATACGCAGCCAAGAGAGAGATGGAATCCATTGCGTATGCAGAACCAAAATTTGGGACCTTTGGAGATTGTGTGTGATGAGATAACGAAGGCATTATGTACTCCGTGGGCGGAATCCGGCGCGGCTTCATCGACCGAATGGGCATTCAGTTGGAGCAAAATGATAACAGTTGTAAACACTGACGGGGAAATGTCTTGGGCGATAACCGCGGGGAAGTATTCCGCGAGGACCCTCAGAGGAGTGCGAAGGACACTAGGGCAAACTTAGATATACGTAGACACAGATATTCATACGTGTAATATCAAACTACCGTAGAGGACGCCCTCTTATTACATGACTAAAAGAATGAGGTTTCGGCCTTCTATACCGTTAAACTCTCCTGCAATGCCAAAGGAGGTGCAAACGAGTTATTAAACGACCTTGATAGATTGTAATACATGATCTAAAAATGTAACCTGAAAATGAAATTTATTTATTTAACTCAAACAGGTCATTCCCACAAAGTTGAGTTATAATAACACAAAAGAATGACTAGGTCGAAAAAGATAAATAAGAGCCTTTAAGAAAATAAACATGGAATTATAATCTCGCAATAAAATTACAATAAAAATATAGAATAAAAATCATACAATAAAAATACACAATAAAAATGTTAAACATAGACAAAGTTTCAACTAAGGACAATGTGACAATGAATACAATGAATGTGACAATGAATGTGACAATGAATGTGACAATGAATGTGACAATGAATGTGACAATGAATGTGACAATGAATACAAGAGATTAAAAATACAAACGAAACGAATAATTAAACGAAACTATTACTTAAGTTTCGACGGTGCCTCTGAAATATCTTTCTTCAGTTATCACTTCTGAAATGGTCGTCGTCAAATACAATGCTTTTGCCAAATAATGGTGCTTAGCAGTAGACCCGATACAGTAAGACCCGATTAAGATTCAGTTCAGGGGTTCCAATTGAAAAATGCATTGTAAGTGGGATGACGTCGTAACAGGTATAAGAAAACATTTTATTTCTCTTACACTGTAAAACGAAAATGATAAGATTTTCGGTTTTTAATATCCAAATTCAAACATTCAAACGAGAGGGATTATCCCTTATTTTGCTTTATTTATCACAGCTACAATGAATCACATAACACCCCCACTGTTCATGGGCATGTATTGTAATACGAAGTGGTGCAACAATAAACTTTTCCACAAGAAGGCTTCATGCATCACTGATGCTCAATTTGGCATGAGAATTGAAATCCATTATAACATCATTACAACTTAATTTTTCATAACTTTTCTCTGCATCGAAGACAAAATACTCATAGATCTCCTGACCCATTGTGGTCGCATTTTCTTATAATTCACTTAATTAGTTAATTGGAAATTTTATGCAATCTTTATATACTCCTTCGTCATTAAACACCGTGTTCGAATAGAAATTTGGAATTTTTTAATAAAATAGAGGGGAGTTTCATAAAAACTGGTTGTTATCAATAACCCCTCTCTAAGACGACCAATACTAATGTTGTATCCTAGCTCATCTCCTGTAAGAATATGTTGGGAATTTTTACGCCAAATACAATAAAAACTTTAATTAACTATTAAAACGACTTTGATCAACTATGAAAATTTTAATAAGTAGGAGATGAATATTGTACAATACCACAAATATAAAACGAGCAACCGGTTCCGAAGTTACGTTATCGTCAGGGTATGGAAGTTGGTCGGGAAACAGTGTTTAAGGGTAATATAGGGTAGAGGAGGTAGGAAGGCGGAGGGAGGGTAATTGGTAATGCAAGTGTAATTGGTAATTAGTGTCTTTGTCGTAAGGGGTCGGTAGTACATCTTGTAGTGCACACCCTTCCTGCACCTCCCTCTCCCCTCTCCCTTTGTAACGTATAAAGACTGTTTGGAGATATGGAGATACGTTTCTTTTTAACACATATTTATCCCACATCTAGCAGAGTAACATGCAAAAATAAAATCATCATTTTTTCAATCAAGTTTCGAGTAGGTTTAAAAAAACTGTAAAATTCTTTTTTCGACTTCAGTGATTCTTTTAATGCTTGATCTCTCGAATTATTCAGCTAAAAAGCTCAATAATTCTTGGAAAATAGAAACTGACACCCTATTGCGTAACGTCTTTAGACATATACAATCGTTCACACACACTTAGTAAACATGCCGCTTAGTACATCCTTCGGTTAATGCGAACCCACACATTAAAGATACAGTAGTAAATCTATTGTAGGGCTTTTTACAGTAGTAGGGCATTGCAGAAGAGTTACTACAGTAACTAATACTGTAACTCTACTATAAGTCATTCTTTAGGTTTCAAGGAGCGCACATGAGCTGAGTAAATACCTTTATCCTTATACTTATCAACTGCTTTCAAGAGCATGAGATGAGTTAGGAAGCATCTAAAACTGATTTCCTTTGAATAAGCCATACCCCGAGCAATGCTTAGAGCTCCCTTCAGTTCCATCGCAGGCACAATAGGTCTGAGCAGTCTCCAAAATGATACTGATGCTCTATTTAACACCACACAATTGAAAATTTCATCCATAAAAGTAGAACCGTTTTCAATGTTCGTAATTCTATCATCGGAATTTCTAGTTAAGAGTGAAGGAGCCGGCATCTCGTTGCGAATCCGAGAAATTTATAAAAGTCATGATTACTGTTTAAAAAGCCGCAACTCAGCAAAGGAGAGGGCCAAACTTAACTGTGGCTATAATTTCGGGAAGAGTGGGGATTCATTGGCGAAATAGAGCAGAAAGAAGGCATCTCTCGCCTCCTCCAAAATTTCATTATTCCTTGAATACACTGCTCACTTCTTGGAGTGGTCGGCAAACCCTTCTGATTCATATCAAAACTTTGCTGGGCGCCCGATATTAACTTCTGCTCAAGGTATGGGAAGAGAAATACGGAGGAAAGAAGATCGGAGAATACAACCGTGAACTCACCCCTGCGTTTGTCCAGTTCAGCGCCCACAAATTTTATTACTTTCATATGATTCCGACGGTAGAAATAAGAAGCTTTATATTTTACCCCTTAAATACCTCGGCAGTAAAGGTATGGAGATTTCCTTTTCTTTCCGGATGTAAATACTCTTACACACAAACACACGTGCGTACCGTATATAAACGGACTTAGGGCGAACCAAATTCTAAGACGATCCCCCTTATTCGGAAGTGTATCATGAAATTGTAAGTATCGCATTTAACGCAATATTTCAATAAAAATAAAACATATGTTATTATTATAGTGTTATCTTATTATAAAGTATTAGCCTATAAACGTACATCTTGCTTGTAATTAGAAAAGCAGCAAAAATAGTATATGAACGTATATCGCTGTACATTCATAATTCTTTAAAATGCTGGAAACCTTCAGTAAGATGATCAAATTTAAATTATGGACGAAATTGAATATTTATTGATTAAATCGATTGTTGAAGGCTATGTCGAGAGGAAATCCATAACAAGGAATAGTATGAATAAAATTTATTTGTACTTGCACAAATATTTTCAAATCAAGATCGGTTTAGGCACAGTCAATCAGGTAAGGAAGATAAAACCAATAAGAAGATATAGAATCTTACATAATAATCACATGTGTGTATATGTATTCAGACGATGTTAGTAACTCCCGTAAGAAATACACGGGAAAAATACTGGGACAATAATTTCACACACTTCCCGACGAGATAGAAATGTGAAATTTAAATATTCATCAGAGGATCAGTGACCTAATACATATCGATATTTTTCTACCAATAGTATCCTGGGTTCGATTCAGGACGAATTGAAAATGCTCTCATACGAAACGCACGGAAAATTCATTAGGATCGATTGCCGGCATATTTTCTTTTGCAGAATTAAACTAGAAGTAATGGTATCAAGAATTATGAAATATAGATAAGTGTCAAAAGAAAGGGAATTGAATAAGGACTTTAATTTCGTCGTGAATTCTTGCTTTGGATTCCGAATTGCGAGAATTTTTATAAAATGAACGAAAATTTCGCGATATTTCGCAGTTGTACATACCCAGTCCTCTTGGCGACCAATGAGATGTTTTAATCCGAGCTTATGTATTCTTAAAATATATATAACCATATACATAGAAAAATGCATGTTAAATATGCCGAAATGATATAGTGAGTAAAGGGAAATAGATTTTAAAGCAAGTTGATTCTAGGGTTAATATTTTAAAGTTTATTAAGGACATAGAGTATAGTACTTGCACCTCCAGATATACGTCCAAAAAGGTTCCGTATTTAGATATGCAAATAATTAAATATTTTAGATGTAAGTACCCCATTAATTTTTTAAATAGAAGGGGAGGGGAAACAGCTTTTTTGAACTAAGCAAGCCGTGATGTATAAAGAAATGAGACGAAATGAGAACTATAGTAAACGTTATGAGCATTTTAGAGTACGAAATATACGAAAAATATAAATTTATTACGAATACCTATATAACTATATAACTATGCGTCATTAAAATAAATAATTGCGAAACGAAGGAAAGAATTGCTTTATTAAAACAGGCGATCTATCAATGAAAACTTCTTAACCTCTTATGAAGCTTCTTAACATGACTGAAACTCAGGAAATTTCAAAAAAAAACTTTCCCTAAACAGGATTGGAACCACTAAGGATAATCTTTTGGATTAATCTTTGGAAATTTTGGAAATTATAACCAGTCTCTCTAACCACTCGGCTATTCTGACGACTACGATCGAATTAGGTTATAACTCAAGAAAAATTTAGATACTTTAGTTTAAGGTTTAGTGGACTACTGCATCCCAGATATTGACAGATAATAAGAAACATTTATGTTAATCCTTCACATAGTTGACAGGGTATTTTGACATACATCAAATGTTTACGATGAAGTAGTACATTTTTCCATAAGTTAAATTAATTTACGTCATTTTGACGGGGAAATTCTCTAGTCAGGATAGTAAAAGGCAGCCTCTTATCTGCGTATGGAAGGAATATTACAATTTTTAAAGTTCGAAAGTTGTGTAATTAAATTAATTTCCTTCATTTGACGGGGGGAATTCACTAGTAGTTAATAAATAAGAATTAAAATTAAGCAATAATGCAAAGTATAAAAAGATCAAACGAAAAAATAAAACAGAATTAATGGATTTAGTGGACAGCTCAGATCGGACTAATTCCATGGATCAATCTGTTTCAGCCATTCCTAAGATTGATTTTAGGGCTGGATAAAATGGATCAAAGTTTCCACAAACAAACAGCGAATTTTCGAAAATAAATTGTCATTCCCGTGTGTTAGTAATAAGGAATCGATGGCTCGACTCTGCATGTATCGGCTTTCGCTAGACAATGGTAGGATATCGCTTGAAGCCACAACGAGCGTCCGACGTGACTGCCGTCTAATCTTAGGGTCATGTTAACAACAGCATTGATCTTGGAGCAGTAAACCTCGAGCGCCCCTTCTCGCTCTACTAACCCAGCGACGATAATTGCCACTTACAAGTATTTCCCAGACAATACAATCGGCTGTTCATTCTCGGGTGGGGATTTCGTTGTAACTTGCGAGTATATAAGTTATAGTAATTGTATGTACATTGCATATAGCTCCCATTTTTCCCTCCATTTCATGATCATCTTCAGCTAGAATCATTCCCTGTAAGATGGACAATATTCTGCACTATGCAATCTACTTCTTTATTTATTCATCTTAATAATAATAATAATAATAATATTTATTCATCCGAAGACATGTAAATACATGTATAGGATAAGTCACAATTTGTTGTACACTATTTATATATATATATATATATATATATATATATATATATATATATATATATATATATATATATATATATATTAGTAATAAGGAATACTTACTTACTTAATAAGGAATACTTACTTTGTAATTTGGTCATCGGACCAGGTGGTAACGGGCGAGGGGAATATAATTTGTTCGGTATATGCCCAAAGACGGGAGGGAATCTTCTCAGATAGCCCGTACACAGTACGAATCTTTTCAATTAATACATACATATAAAAAATTCTAACACGATACACACAATTCAATTAGTAAACATTAATACACATAGTACACGTGAGCTATGCACAACATACTGTTATTATACATGGAGAATGAAGATGTTTTGAGAAAAATAAAATAACTTTTGAGTTTGAGAATGAAGAAAGAAATTCCTACATTTTTTACTACAATGGCTTTCAAGCGCTGCTATAAGGATCAAATTAAAGTATGAAAAGTTGGGAATCAAATTTGTTAAATTTAAGTGAAGAAAATAGTATAAATTATACAAAAAGCTGTTTAAATGGTATCCCCGGGAAGAGTATATAGAAGTGATGTTAAAATCGTGGAAAACAGAATTTAATTAAAATTTTGGTAATCCTTTCAATTACATCTCTTTCGTGAGCTTAAATTTTGCGATGTGATTTTTACAATCCGTGATCAAACCGTACAGTTTGTTGATCTGTATATTGATTCCGTTAAAATGCAAGAAAATTATCTAAATTATTCTACTTCTACGTAACTACACTCCTGGTCCCCGTATGATAGAGGGTGCATGTACGGTCTCAAAACAAAAGATATTTGCTGTTACGTATCGTCCGTGGGAACTATTGCATTTTGAAGTCCGTGGGAATATTGCATTTGAAGCTTTTATAACTAATTTTTTAAATTTTTTGATCCTCTTTCTTTTAATTATTCATAAAATATGTCAAGGATCAACTTTGAAACACTTTGAAACGAATTATCGAAACAATAGGCAGCTAAAGTGTACGTCGGTAAATATCGGTAACTATCTATACACTAGATTATGTTAAGGCACTGAGAGAGCAAGGCTAAATATTTCTAATAAAATATTAATTATGCTAATGGTCATTCGTTAGTGAGAGTTTTTCAGCAGGGTGTGTTTTTTGGTGTTTCTAATCTACGGAAATCGCGATTAATTTTCGTATATTTTTCTGTGACGATTTATACATACATTAAATTTCTAAAATTAATAAAATTATGACCCATATTAGACATGATTTTGTCCCTGAAAAAGTAGTACTCACATAAAGGTCGACCTCTTAAATCCAGCTTTAAAACACGAACTGAAAAACTCGATTATCACTTGGGTACCTCATAGAGAGATCCGAGGAGGAATATTCTTGGTGATATTTAATGTGTAAGCTATCGATTCAATTTCCTTCTTAAATTTGAAACCCATTGAGCATTTACTTAGGCAGATTCCGCACTCGTAATCTTGGATGAAATTGAAAAACACGTACGATAAGAAGCGGAAAGTGGCGTGACCTGAGACATGCGTTATCCAGGAGGGTTTCAACTTGGATATCTCATACATAATCGGATATATTTCGGAATCTGCACGGAGGATAAGGTGGAAACGACACTCCCAATAAAAAGATCCCGTTGCATAACCGTTCAAACATATCCGCCGGCTTCTCCATTGACCCCAATCCTCAGGGCATCGCGAGAATCCAATCCGTGTTCCAATCCTTCTCAGGAGCAAGCCTTTCCCTCGCCCAAATTGAATCTGTCACTCCCCTTTATCGCATCGCCTTACTTCCAGGTCTCGGGTTTGACTCCCGTTAACCCCTACCCGAATGCGGCTGATGCTTCCTATTTCAAACGTATTTTCCGCGCTTTTCATAACTTTACTCCAGAGATATACTTTGAAGTGTCACTTGGAGATGAGGAGCGGTGGAAATTTACGAAAATTTCGCCAATTTGATCTCTTGAAAGTGTACACCCGAGGAATGACCGTTAATCATCAGGTGATTTTTTATATTAATAGTAAAGAGGCTGCAATTTAGAACCTGCTCCAATTGGGAAACATATACATCAATTATGAATTAACATGAGTGAGTAGAGAAAGTTTTTGCCCGGTATTCACCCTATTTGGGTGAAAAACCCCGCAAAACGTCCCAAAGGCAGCTCGTCATACAATTTCTATGACGTATCAGAGATATATACATGGGTGGTCTGAAAAGTTTCCGACATTTCGCCATAACTCGACATGTTTCTGAAACTTTCAGAAAATTTTCTGAAGATTTCTCAAAAATCTGGGGTCGGAAACTTTTCAGACCACCTTCGTACATACATATCTCTGATATTCTCCATCTAAACGTCATCATGAAAAATTAAACTTATGATTTTTAGCATTAAATAATGAAATAATGATATACATGTCAAAGAGGGAAAACGGTATATTATTCCATTGATCGAGTGAGAGAGTTTCGAGTCGCATAATCTTCGAGAGATTTTTCCAACTACATAACCTTTAACAACGTCGTAGGAAATTAAGCTGAGGCTAGTTGGATAGTGATCGTATGTTATTAAATAAGATAATGAGGGTTTGTGTGGAAGCGCATGGTTCAAGTTGAGCAAGGGATCGAAAGCTTCCCTAAAGTCTCTCCTCCGAATGCCGACCAATCGATATATCGCAATGCCTTCGATTGTAAACCATCCCCACCAATGTTTAGTTTTGAATTATTTATCTCCTTTCTCTAAAGAACAAATTTTCAAAACACACATCTTCTTTGCTCTAGAGGGTTTCTGCACGAACCATATACAAATCTAATCTATTCTATTCTACATGTTAATATTAGGTTAACAATTATTTGATTTCAGAAATGAAAGAAATGTTTTAATAATTCATTATTTAAAAACATGAATTAATAATATCATTTCATATTTTATTCAATAATTGCCTAAATATTTCAATTAATAATTATAATTAATTTTGAGTTTAAATATTTAATCAGCGATAAAAAATAAAATTTTAATAATTTATCTGCTGTTTCGCTTTAGGTTCAGGAAAGAGTAGAAACTATTTGGCTAAAAGATGCCACACAAACTTATAAATATATGCTTGCGGAAACCTTACACATCCTCGCCCATACGAAATCAAAATTCCAATATGTTGAACTGAAAATAAATGGAAATATATCCCAAGGAATGGCATACATGATAGACATTTGATAGGACTGGGATTCGAATCTTTCAACTTCATAGAAGTTCCGGTCTACTAAGTAATGGAAAGAGGAACACCCCTATAGAATTGTTCAAATAATATGGTGGCAGGTAGTTTATCACGTAAAGGTGTGCAACTATAAAAAATCACTGGGAGCAACATAGTTTGTACTTTGTGAGAATTCAATGCTCTGATTCACAACTTAACAGCGGATAAATTTATGTTTAACTATGCATCCAAGCAGAAAATTTTCCATTTACCTCATTTCATAGTTGTGCCTACTTGCACCATCTACACTACGACTATAAATTCGAAACAAAATGTCAATGTTATGAAATATTTAACTATGCCCATATTCTAGTGTCCGAGAAAGATTTCATGGGCAAATATCCCCGTAACCGGGACTTAAACCCAGGTCTCCCATTGGCCTGGTGGTTTTCCTATTCAATCAAACTACTAAGACCGGTACCAACATATATTATCTGATGCATTTTATGGTTTCAGACATCGAAGGAGAAATTTATCCGCGGGATATATTATTTTGAGTCCCGACTACGGCAGACTTTTTCTCCTTCATTTCCTTCTCCTTCATTTCCTTCTCCTAATTCAAGCAGGTGAAGGAAATTAGGAGTAGCCGGAGAAATGGCTGCAAACTCTTTTTTTTTATTCAAATTCAGTTTTTTAATGCTGTGGCAAAGGGTTTTTTTATTCCATGGTTTTTGGGCACTCTCTCAGCGATTCGCATTGAAAAAGGGAATAATCACAGTTAGAATAAAACATGTAGAGATTTCAATAACGGGATGATTTTTCAATCCCGGAATTGGCGATATCAGATAGGAAATAAAAACATTTGAGAAAAATATTACATCAAACATCATCCGCAGCCACGAACCTGTATCGCACGTGCTTGATAACTTCGGAATATCAAATTAAAATGATTTTTCTGGACTTTGAAACAAAAAATCACGATGCGTAGAAACAAATCGCAGAGACAAATAAATGTAAATAAATGAATATCACAGAGGCTGCAATTGAAGAATGGCAATCGTTTGAGCTAATTAAAGGTATAATTTTTTTAAGTATAAGCATAGCTTTATGTTAAGGCTCTTCTAAAATAGTACTTTCCAACTGGTTTGTATATAAGAATTACTAATGCCATATGCAGATACGTAAAATAACTAAGAAACGGAAATCAATCTTTCATTAAATTTAACGAAAATTAAGTTTTTATCAGTTGGTTCCAGAAATATTCGAAAAATTGGTATAAAGGTAATTTTCCTATCTTTAATTTTAAATTTTTCTAATATGATACTTACTTCGCTTTCAATGCTTCAAGGTACAACTATTTTGTACAGAAAATATGGAAAATAAAGCATCACACAGTCTTGTATTCTAAGTTGATGCCTAACTATAATAATAATTATCATCTATATATTATTTTAAAACATGCTTTTTTGGTGATCGGGACTTTTCTTCCTTATTACTAGACCAATACGTATAAGTGAATGACCGTTTGCAGGGAAAAGTTGTCAGGTTCCTGCTAAAAATAGTCAGACAAATAAAAATTCCACCATTTGTTAGAAAAATTGAATTAATATTTTAATAATCGCGTTGTTTACTGGACGAAAAAATGCCCGGGTTGCTATATACAGATTAAAATTGTTTACTTAGCGACGAGTGTAAACAAGTTTTAAAATCGGATAAACCACCTATTCTCGGTCATAAATTGATTCGCAATTAATATTAAAGTCTCCATGAATGAAAACTTCGACGTCGTACGCAACCACTACAGTTTAATAAGCAAGCCACACTACATCTTACGGGAGCAGAACGAAAGCCAAAGAAACATGAACATTGCCGATAATGAAAGTTTGCGTCACGGTTTTATCGTGTGGTATGTTTGAATAATTTTACATCATATTACTTCCCGGTAGTTTTAATTTAAGATCGACAATATGTAAAATTCGATGTGGGGTATTATCATAAGATTTTGGAGTATTCAAAGAAAAAATAGTAAAATTAATTACAATTCATGCAATCAAAATACTTAGGTCATTGAGATGTTTTCCGAGTATTCATACTTATTTTGGTGAAACTTTCGTCTGTTGCAAATTTTCTATATATTAAACCTGATATCAAATGATTTTTAGTGTTAATATTTCACTCATTGAATAGATAATATTCAATATTTAATCATATTTCTGAGTAAAGAAAAGGATGTCCTGCGATTTCAGAAAACTCACCAGCAAGGAATACAAGCGTAACGAAAGCCCAAGCTTTATTCCCAATCGCTACCTCCGAAGCACAAAAATGTATTATTTTGCCACATTAACCATGTAAGATAAGTATTTTAAAAATTATTATTAGCAAATTTACTTTAATGAATATTTGAGTTTTTATACCCGAAATGGAGTACGACTGAACACCATATTTATATGAGAGACTTTCAATAAATGCGGGGACAATGCTATGCGCTTTGACGGTGTAACACAATGTATATTCGTATGAAAGTGTGACATATAGCTTCCCCTCTTGCTCTCCTCTTCCAGATCAGATTACTGTAGACGAGTAGTTATTATTTTTGTATTTCATGTATGAAGAGAAGAACATAGAAAATAAATAAATAACGTGGATGCAGAAGGTGTGTTTCGTTGTTTTATCTTGGTTATTTAAGTGACACTACATTGCCAGTATAAAAGGAAGTGATATTTATAACGACAGAGTTTAGGTAAAGCTAGCATTAATATTTTGTATCTTTACCATAATTAATTTTGTTATAAAGCATTGAGTGAATTGAGATATTCGAATAAGTCAAGATACATGTATCGTTATAGTGATGACGCGCAGTATTCGTGATTATACTGCTAAAAGAATTTTTTTAAAACATTCGATAACATTTATACTCTCACATTTTATAATATAATAGGGATTTTGTTTGGGTTCATGTGGTAAGGCATTAGAAAACGCAAGACTTTGTATTCGGCCCATGAGTTTCGTTACTGGATGTGTAGATAGCGATATCTATCGCTACAAACGAGGTATATCGAAGTAGACACTAATAAAGAATATGAAGGTGTGTATTTTTAGGTATGTTTTAGTTTTCTTTGTGTTTGTTTGTGGCGATTAGTGTTTGCTGAAGTGTACTATATTTGGGTGGGAAATTGAGTATCAGTGTCGTCTGCGAAAGTTTCGCACGGGGCAACTAGTATATAAATATTACTATAAATAATACCACAATAATTCATTAGTTTATTTAAGATAAAATTATGTTATCTCCTTATACCGTAAAACCTGATTAAACGCTTTTCAGTACATATCACCGGGATATGCAATGCTGGTTGCTTTACGCCATATTTTTGAAGAATTGGCTGCTTTTCGAACAAAGAGAGCACCATGGGTAGCTAATTTTGGTCCTTTCTACTCCGCAATAAAGCAGTTTATACCACATTGATAATTAGGGAAGAATAACGAATTTTGTAACTGAAGTGGTGAGAGGACATCACGATATCTGCGAGACTACACTCAGCAGCCCACGAAACTCTCTTTTCGATGCTTAATTCTTGAGATTCTGACGAAAGGAAACACCGAAAAGCGATTTTTTATTCTACGTTCTTCTGTGACAATGAGAAAAAATGATAAAGAAGATCTCACTCGGAATTCATATCAGCTCCAACATGGGGGTGGAGATTCTTCTGCTTCTCGATATCTTAATTTCATTCTCACAGAGTCATTCAAAGAAGAAATTCAAAAGGAATCTTTCAATAGATTTAATGAAGTGTAAGGGGACGGCATAGATAATGTAGAAAATATTGATCAATTTAATTAGCCAAACGATTGGCTAAAGCGGGTTGAAGTACATCTTGGGACGGATAAAATCCGCGTTTTAAGCGGTTATAAGGGCGTGTGAATGTCACCGGGACAGAGACAAAATCGCGTTTTAAGTGGGGGTTTTTTAAAGAGTTTACTGCATTTAAAAATTATAGTATTACAAAATATAGTAGTAGTACAAAAATGGTAGTAGTATATAGTAGTACAAAAATATTTGTGTGGCATAGTGGAGTCCATAGGAATGTATGCGAAGGAAAAGGTGGTGGGCATAGGTTGTTTGTCTGTCCCATAGTTTAGGTCTCAAACATAGCAAAAAGACGGAAATATCAATGCAGAGACCCAAGTCGATTACCCAACCTCCTTAACTAGGCTAACCCTTGGATGCAAGTGGTGGCAATAAATGGCCTATTAATTGAAAGCAATGCGATTCCAGTCCCCTTGAAGCGAACGTAAAATGGGTATGCGAAGAAATGTTTGGCATCCGACCGCATTCGTGACCCAAAACGCGGCAGTTCACTAACCCGATTTGATGGTGAAAATCCATGGATTCCTTAATCGCAGTGGTCGATCATAAATTATGTCCCTCCATTCGGCCAGGGAAGATAAACTGATGAGTTATTTCGTTGGAATATTTCACCATCAAGGAACGAGCTACGCGGGAACTTTCACCCCGTCCTTCACATTGCACTGAGCCGTTGCATCCGTCAAAATGTTTTTAAAGCGAATGAACGGCAGTTATATCGCGACGTGACAGCGCATTCAAGTCCAACTGAACGACGTTCGGAAATAATAATCGGAATGGAGGAAAAAACCGGCTTCCGTCTGAATACCTCTATAATTGAATTTGATCTATTGATTGAACCTAGTTGACTCGTGTTTCCTACACAGTTTTTTTGATTGCTGAAACATCCAAGAGCCAAGTTCAGGCACAAAAAATTGGTACTTTGATCCTTTCCGGGATTAAAACGCTGGAAGCTTCTTTTATTTACCCTTAATTAGTCGCGTGGGGTCAATATCCTAAGGCGAAGTATTTCCTCGAATGAAATGAAAGCTATTAAAGACGATGTCAGCCGTTTTCGAATTTCCGAGTTTTTCGACCTTAAATGAAAATTTGAGAATTTCGAAACTTTTGATAATACAAAAGTATGTGATTTCATTTGTGCCTATTCCGAAAGTTTTTTATCGTGCGTCTGGTTTTAAGGTAAAAAAATTGCTATTACCAGGAAGACTGCAAATTTGGGATATTTTAAGATTTTTATTTCACTGATAAATATTTAGACGAGTTTAAAGGTGAAAAATCCCATATTCGTACGTCCAAAGGTCTATCATTAATAAATAAAATTAATAAAATTAATATTTAACATTTGAAATCGATTCTATCAGCACTGTGAAGAGTCGTAGAGCAACATTGCTTCACATTTACCTCACGCGACTAATTAAGGAAATTACAGCCAGCACGGTCTACTTAATGAGTGCTTAGATAGAGGCCTAGCGTATTATTTATCAATTTTACTCATAAATGTTATAATCATTGTAATATCATATAATACATACTTTTCCCCTCAATTCTTATACGAACTCATACTTACACAGTTCTAGTTTTTACCGAAGATACTTGTATGTGAGTGCGCAAACACCTTTACATGTAGACCAATACACATCCCTCATACTATATCCCCTTTTTGATAAGACCGTTATATACCTCAGTTATTCACAGTACCCCAATAGACTTGCCTATTCTAGAAACTATTAGCTTCAGGCGGTTCTTTTCTCTCACCCTTCATCTTTCTTACAACAACGTTTATTCGCCGGCAGCTCTTCGATATAGATATTTTAAAAGTCAATTTTTCCAATGATTCCATATCGAATATAACTCCCATTTCAAGTTGAATATTTTAATATTTATAATGATAATTAACTACATTACTTATTGATAATATTTATAAGTGATGTTTTAATATTATATGAATAATAATTTTTTGTTTCATTTGCTAAGGCCTACAAATATTTGGTTATATAATTTTATTACTCTCAATTAACGCAATACCACAAATTGACCAATTGGATTGATCAACAGAGAAATAAACACACCAAAATTGCGGTATTTCTCCATAGATGCTGTATGGATAGCCACCGATCAATTAATGGAAATCATAATCGATATCAATTTGAAAGTTATAAAATTAAAAAAGCTAATAAAGATTTGAAACGTTTTTTAAGACTTCGGGTTTACTTCCATTAATAACTAACCATAAATTCATAAGAATAATATCAACCTGGAACTACAAACCGAATAATACCCTCAAATATCTGGAAAAACTGGTTTACTGTTGATAATGCGATGTAGTTAGTAAATATATGTTTGGCAAAATAGGGCAATGATACCTAATGGATAGTAAAACAAATCCACTGTTCACTCCTTGTCAATTATTACGCTCCACCAAACCATCGACCACATTTTGCGCCGTTCCTCAGACCAGCTCTACCACAACCTTTTCAAAAAAGGCAGTCGAATAAGACATCTGGAATTCGAGCAGCTCCAAAAATACAAAGTACAAAATCGCTTACACAAACATATCTTTGGAAATATAAACACAACGTCTGCTGTGTGAAAGCGAAAACTCTTTTAGCGCTTGTATGAAATAAAAAATCCAGATATAAGTACTTCGGATTTTTATACTTGTAACAAGAACATTTCGTATGCCCTCAGAATGTTTTCTCTAACTATTGGCGCATGTAGAGAGAGATGGCTTGCCAACTTTGCATGGAGGCACCTGAGTAACTAGCGCTGCTCATAATGAAAACCTATGCTGTCAATTACAAAGGCACATGAAGAAGCAACGATTCAAGGTCAACATACCTGGAAAGAAGCCATCCGAGTAGAGCTGTTTTCAGATATCTTGACTCCTGCCTTATAACTCTTTCGCACTCAAAAGAATAATAAATATTGCACACACTTTTCAGCACTTCTAAACCGACTTCACACTCTCACTAAATTGACTACACTGAAGAGTTGCTGCCTTATTTTTCTTCTTTAGGGTCCCCATGAGCGGAGCAAGCCTCCAGAGTACCGTCCTTGGAAAGACCCTTCCCAACCGCGAAGAGGAAACGCACAGCTGCAGAACGTAAACAATACGCATTTCAAGGGCAAATACCTGCAATGTTTCCTTACTAAGTTGAAGTTCCTTTTTTATACTTTACGGAGGAGATTTCTAGTATTTATATTCCTAGAAAAATCTTTTACTACTGTGGTCTCCAATATTTTATAACCTACGAGTCCCTTGATAGATTATATTTAATTACCGTCCACTGATATCCTAAAAATTTAATCAAACGCTTATGGAAATCATTACGCAAAATAGGATTTATTAGAATGACAATTCTCAATAAAAACGATGCATTTACATTTTACAGGAAAAAATGATTGTGTAAATTGGTCTCTTAGTCGAATACAACGAAAATTACTGATTATAATTTAAGAAATCAGAGTTACAATGCAGTAAACACAATGATAAAAATTTGAAGGACGAGTAAGTAAAATTACATTATATAGTAGCACTCAATAAGTACTAAATAACAAGGAGAATACTTCTGAAAATTCGTAGTAGTAAAATTTTTAAAATTTCTTTGACAGCTAAGGTAAATTCGTACATAAAGGCTGTCATCGGGAATCGAACCCAAGGCCGTTTTAACCGAAGTTGAGCGCATTACCCATTTTGCAATCCGGCTATTGCATTTTCACTTTAATGACTTAATCCTTTAAATATATAATCAATCTTATAAAAACAATAAATTCCACAGATTTGCGAGTAACGTTGTTGTATTCCATGACAGGAGAAAACAAATTTAACAAACTGTATGAACTAAGCTTACACCGCTAGTCTCCATTCTTACGCATGAACTTATGAATCACCTTGAACATGATGCTGAAGCATCGGAAATAGTCGTCTGGTATGTTCTTAAAGTGTAGTGTTTTACAATCATTGAAACGGAATATAGTTTCCTCGTGAAAAGTTCTCCTGATTTGTTTTCTCTAGAAATAATACTTTCCAGGGATCCCGGATAGCCACGTGGGCAGCGCATTTGACTTCGATAAAAGCGGTCCCGGGTTCGATTCCCGGTGGGAGCCCACGTGCGAAATGACCTCAGCTGTCGAAGCACTTTTAACAATACTACTACCCAATAACACTTTTCTACCAGAAATTCTTCTACTCTGCTCACGAGTGCATTTGAATTCATTAATTATGAATACTAGCTGATTTGCCCGCTCATTCTCAACAGGGAAAACAGATGAGGGTTAAATTACTAATTCTGATTGTGTGGAAGTGAACTTATCCTCACGAAAGATTTTAGAAGCAAATGTAAGGGTTCAAGACCCTCCGACCCTCCCTCCGTTTGTATATAGGTATGCATTTATGCTTTCATTCTACGAAAAGGAACCAGGAACGATATTTCTAATGTTTGCATAATACATACTTATAAATATAACTCTAGGATTTTATTTCTATGCATTTAACGTTAATGATAATATGATTTAAGTTGCTTTTATACGAATGCAGAAGATAAAGGAGCTTTAAAGACCCAAATAGGTCCCTAACCTTTACTGATAGATTCCAAAGCCTGTTTCCTATTACTCCCATTCCACAAATACTGTACATTACTTATTAGACATTATTTAAATCCAGTGGGGTTTTAATCTTCTGGAGGAGAACTTCGTATTGTTTTGAAAAATGGAAAGTGCTGAGATGTACATATATATATATAAAGTGTTCTACCTGTCGGTAGGTTCATGTGCCCCCACATTCCCTATTTCATTCCCTCTCCTTCAATTCCCGGTAACTTATCCCACCCCTTAATTCGTCTAACAACTTCTGTCTTTGTCTTCCCCTCTGTCTCTTCCCTAGCATTTTTCCCTCGATCGCTTTCTTCAATAATCCCTCTCCTCTCAATATTTGAACCACCCATTTCATTTGTCTATTTTTAATTACTTCAATCATTACTCTTTTCTCCCCAACCATCTCTAGAACCTCCTCGTTCGTTTTTCTATCGAAACAACTTACTTTCTCCATTCTACGCCATACCCACATCTCAAAAGCCTCCAATCTTTTGACATCCTCTTTTCTTAACGTCCACGTTATACACCCGTCAACATTACACTCCACACCGAGGATTTTAATAATCTCTTCCTGATGCTCGCTAATGCTATCCTTTTTCCAATTTCTGTCGAACATCTGCCATTGAAAGAAGGCTACCCAAGTATGAAAACTGATCTACTTGTTCTAGTTTTCCCCATCCACCCTTATCGTTAACTAAGCTTTCTTTCCCTTTGAAAACCTCATAATTTTAGTCTTTCTTACATTGATTTTCATCCCAAACTCCTTTGCTTTATCGTTTAATGCATACTATTATTTTGGCACATCATGCTCATGGGATAGATAGTCGAGGTGGTCTCTACTTGCCTTCCTCAACAGCGCTTTTAACGTGACACCATCACTAATATAGGCCGCCCCACTGGGTAACAGACGCTGCGTGGACTACCTTTCGTCTGGCAACCTACCTATTGACCTTTCTGGCATGAGTGACCCTACCAGGAACAAAGTTTCAGCCAGTATAGCTCTCTAGATCATAGGAACACGCAAGCCACTTCACCACGTCAAGGTGTACTCCGTAGAAGAGGATCATCATAATAGGATTCGATAATCAATTTGGAAATTGTCGAAAGAAAATATTATTGAGTTCGACTCCATGCCTTGGGAAGATATATCATAAGAGAGATTCAATATATGGCCAATAGTCGAACCCATCCAAATATCGATAATTATCGTTGAATACGACGGGAGCGTATCATCTAACTTTCTAGTGCAATCTAATCTAATCATTAGGAAAAAGTATCGAAGAAAGTTCGGTGTATACAGTACATTTATTAAAGAAGATTCATTAAAGTTATAACGAAAATTAAGGAAAAATCCAACATAACTCGCCCTTCCCAACACATGTAGTGATAGTTGTATATAATTTTCAATGATTTAATGATTCAAAAAGAGTATTTACGACAGTAATAACATACTTTATTTAATTTCCCTTCGTTTGGCAACTTTATTGACTTTATAAGACCATATCTTTCTATATTCTCCAAATTTAAAAGGTATACTTGAGAATTTAGTAAAATACAAATGCTTTTAAATTCGGCATCAACGCATTCGGACATCAAAAATTAACGTGTATTAATAGGTTAAAGTCACCCAATGCGGTCTTAATTTATTCCGTGGTTCATCACTTTACATATATTCAATTAGAAGGAAAAAATGTGTAGGAAAATAATTATACCCGGCCAGGATTCGAACGAGCTATCTGTAATTTATTGGCAAATGTCATAATCCAACTAAGCTATGCGCGGTTGCCATTTTTCAGATTCCGAAAATTACTGAAGCCATACGGCCGAATTGGTTACGGCATCGTGCAAGTAAGTGGAAAATCACGAGTTCAAATCCCGGTACCGGCAAGTTTTATTTCAGTCTGTCTTTATTTTTTCAAAGGGTTTCTATTAGCTATATCTTTCCAATGTATTAACTCTTTCTATATTCACGAAATTACAAAGATATACCTGAGAATTTAGTAAAATACAAATTCTTTTAAATTTGGTATCAACGCACTCGGAAATCTAAAATGCGTATGGATTAATTGATTGAAGTCTCCTAATGTGGTCTTCATTCATTAGAATGAGATCAGGAATTTATAAGGACTAGCTGAATTGCCCGCTGATTCTGAACGGGGAAAATGGATGTAGGATTAAATTACTAATTCTGTCTGTGTAGAAGTAAAATTATCCTCACCAAAGATTTTAGAAGCAAATGTAAGGGTTCAAGACCCTCCGACCCTCCCTCCGTTTGTATTTAGGTATGCATTTATTCTTTCATTCTACCAAAATGTACCAGGAACGATGTTTATAATATTTGGATAATACATACTTCTAAATATAACTCAAGGATAGAATCCACAGCTTTGGCCGTGACTTCGTGGTAAGTCGCCATCAGGAACAAATGAAAGTCGAACTTTTACCAACCACAAATAATTGGTGAATCACGAATCCGATTCTATCGAACATTATGCAGTTCGTGAGAATCACACAAACGCACTGCTTTAAAGTCTTTGCTATAAAATCAATATTGCGTTAAAATCCTGTCACTCTATATCAATCCCCTTCCACGACGTAATATTTCTTTGTCATCTTGATCACCACAAACGAACGTATAAATGTCCTTTTGTTAATCGGTTTGATAAAGAAAAACTCCAAAATGGCTATAATTTTGTTCCCGCTATTTAAATATCATAGTTTACCTTCGCTGAATTCTCTGTAAATTGCCTCCTCTTCATAAAATCTGAGGTTAGTTCCTATTATTAATTCGGTATGGACTTAAATTCCCCGTGTATTCTTCTGAGAAAATGAATGTATCGGATTCAAAAATCACCTTGGTCATCAGGGGGACTGGTTGTTTACTACGGCGAAATTTTACAAAATTTTCGTTTATTTTGTCTTAGTTCTCGTAATTTTGATTCAAAAAGAGAATTATACGACAATAATAAGAATCTTTATTTAATTTACCTTCGTTTGGTACTTTTCTTGACTTCGTAGGACCATCATTTCCAATTTAATTCTGTAAAAGTATGAAAGCCTGCAGGGTACAAAAACGAACTTTACGTGGATTCCTTATGGAAACGTATTATGGAGTCCTGGGTTCGAACCCGAGCCTTCATAAAGATGAAAATAGTTTTCGTGGGGCTTTCAGCATATTAGAAATAGAATGCAGTTTGTCCCATAGCTGTACGACAAATAGTTTCGAAGATAAAAGGGCGGACGGACGGACGGACAGACGGACACACCGCTAATTATATACAAGATACTCTAATTATCGGCCTCGACTGTCCATTTTATTATTTGGAAAATACCATTCATATGAAAACTTAAAACGCTCACTAGTGGGAGGAAGGGACAGGTTGGTGACCACTCTTTGGTAAAGCGTGTCCCAATATGAATGTCCAATTTAATTTCCCAATAAAACACATAAGTTACTCCAAAAGTTGATATACGTCATTTTAAACTAATCAGTATACAATGCGGTTACGTGAGGAAAACAATATCGGACTGATGTCCACCAAAAATTTGTTGAAAAACTTTTAAAAATGTTGAAATTGTTCGTTTAGATTGGGACTCCCTTTATAAGCGCAAACTCTGTAACCGTGATGGTGTTCCTCTACGTAAGATACATTTTTCATACGTCTATCATCACGTGATTTTCTGTTAACTTTCGATTCGAAAATCCTTTAAAATAAAGAGTTCCAAAGTATCTTCAATGGGTTCGAGCCGTCAGTAAGCATCTCATCAATTATACCATCGCGATATTTTCGGACGAAATCCATCTCACTATTCCCCATCCATAGAAATGAGGGGGTGATTGATTGGGGAATCCGTCTATGGGATCAAAACTTCGGATTTGGCGGATTTATCCAAGCGCAGGTATCAAACCAAAGCTCATTTTTAATAGAGTTGCCAATCGAATCGCAATTTGCAATTATAAAGAGGCGAAACGCGGCCGAAACATTTTTGGCGAATTCGCCGCTCGGCCAATTATATCGGCTGGTTGAAATACGAGTCAACATTCCGCGAAAAGCGTCAAAAGAGTCGCATTAAAAGAGGAGCTGCGGCGTTGCTTTCAATCAATCGAAATTCCCTGCGCCGTATGTTTGGCGGAATTCGAAAACAAAATTCGGCCGAGATTAATTGATTTGTTACCTGTTAAAGAGTTTTTTGTTTTCATGTGACGGTTTGTACGCCCGGATTTCGAAGGAAAAAAATTCGTACGGACGTGGTATTGAACGCATCACGGTTGTCTGTCCCTTAGCAACCTCTGACGAAGCATGACGAAGATTAATGTAAATTGAATTTAAGTGCATGATAATTGTTATAACTCTTAATTATGGCATGATAAAATAGTGAGTTTGTATTTAACAATTTGCCGAACTTTTGAATGCTTTAAATTAAAGTAATGATAAATATCAGTGTATGCAATAAATGAATGGATAAAGGACTAAAATCTTGTTTTTCAATTTCCCTGGGTTTGGATGAGATCACTGTAATCTAGGATCAAATCTATAAAGGTTGATAAGCGAGACTTTAGAGAAACAACCGTAATAATAAAAATAAATATAAAATGTCTTTATGTGCGTAAGATTGGACTAAGAAGTCTTTTGTTGGGACAAACAAAATAATCACTTACATTTCATTGTGGTAGCATAAATATTAGCGTGGACAGAACTAGAAAAGGAAAATTTTTGCGGTGGTAGCACATATAGAAAACCACAGAATACATATTGCGTTCAAAAAGTTCTCGGATAACGCTCATTGTTTTCAAAAAAAGACCATTTTTACATCTCAATGTCTCGCATATTTGCTTGTTCAGAGTACTCATTGTTAGATCCTTCCAATAATGCTGAACATAATCCCTCGGTTTTATTTTACTTTGTACCAATCCCTGAAGCGGTAAAGCTTATTCCAGGAACGTTTTAAAAGTTCCGCAGATAGCTTAGGAAAAAATCTATAGCTGTAAAACAAGGAATGGGGACGCAAAACTATAGATAGTGATGTATAGAAATATAGATTGTGAAATAGCGCAAAAGCAATTCAAGTTGCTAATAGACGAAATATTTAAAGGTTTAATCTACAATTTCACCCTGGGTCCGATTGTACATTTTAATGCGATGATTCAGAAATTAATTTGTTCCATTCCAATTTCAGCTGTTCGTAGAGCTGCAGATGACGTACAATATTTGAAATTTTATGCCTATATTTTGATTAACCATGGAATAAATTTCTTTCGTCTACGCCTTACCCGAAAAATCCGAAGAAGTGAAATAATTGAAAATCAAAAATAATAAGTCGACAACCTTGCCCCTACCGCCCACTAGTGAGCATTTTAAGTTTCCAAGTGGGCGGCGAGTCTTTTCTTCCTGATAAAATCGACAGCAGAGACCGACAAGTGAAAAGTGTTAATCAAGAAAATTTCAAAGAAGTTCGAAAGGACGGTTACGAAAAGTGCTTCTCGTACAAATGTTTTTTTAAGATTGGTGATACAAATTTAAGGAATAAATGCTACGAAGAAATAATGTTGAATTTACTTATCTCCTTTTTATATCTTGGTCATATTCCCTTTCTTAATCTACGGAAGACTATTCGTGAAATTTTTATTTGAATTCTGTATTATACTGACGAAGAAGCCAATTTAAAATGCCATGTTGGAAGTATTAATGATATATTAATTTATTATGCCGATGAGCATTATTATTTTCATGAGTTCTCCTTTATAAGATTACTCCCATTGTTTATTGAGACATAGGTGGGACCTACGGCATTTATTTATATATATATTTATTCATTTATCACATAGGATATTATAGGATTTATAGGATAACAAATGCCAACTTATTTATACTTTAAATAGGTGAACCGTAGATAGAAAGACGTCCATTTGCCATCGTCAGTTCTGAAGATGGTATTCAATCTCCGAAACCAGTCGTTAGAGTTAAATTTTCTGTACATGAAATACAACAACCTCATGAATTATTTTGATATAATTTTATAACAAATCGAAACTCCGAACGATAATAAAATCCAGCAAAAATTACGAAGCATAAAAATGAGCGAACAATAAATAAGAAAAAAATTATTAATAATTAAGATGATAACAGCATTTAACTATTATGTAAGCTAATGAACATGTGAAAACTTTTAAGAATAAGTATCTGTTACTAATCCTCTTTTAATTAACGGTTTGGAGCCAATAGAACTAAAGAGTTCCACCAAGATACCTCAATTTATTACTACTTTTGAAACTTTTTTAAATTCGCTTGTCGGTTCGATAATGATTCTTCGATGTATGGTTAATCAATTCAAGATGGTGGGAAGCGTATCAAAATAAAGATACGTCATCCTCAAACAGCGATTCAAAATAGCCTGGGACGGGTGGTAGATTTTTCAGAGGACTGTTGCAAATGGAGTAGCGATAACGCTGGCATAGGAAATCACGATAAATTGCGAAAATGACGATTATTTGCCTGAATCCCAAATTACCGTTCTTTTTCTAGCCCCGAAGGCCACTGCAGAGAGAGAGATAATGCGTCATGCAATGTGCTGCGACCTTCGCTTCCCCTTGCGTTGATAAGGAAAATAGCGGAACTGTTTTCGCATGGCCTATTCATAAGGTGCCATTAGTTAGGCAAGTGGGAGTGGAAACAATTTCGCTTTCCATAGATACAACTACGAACTATTTCCTATGATTTCGATATTTGTTAGTTTATAATTTATTATGATGTACGTTATATAGGACCAATACTCCGGTAGCAACGTCAATATATATCGGCTATACAGAAGACTTGCAATGTATACGTTCTTTCGCTTACTAAGTGGATATAAGGTTATGAGTCAGTATTCTAACAATTTAATACATTCCTCTTTTTGATTACCGTTAAAGTTAACTTAAGGCGGCTTCCATTCAAAAAAATTGGTTGAATTTATACTATTTTGAAGTTTGAGATCTTTTATGTTAATGCTTCAATGAAGACTTACGCGTATATAAGATTTCCAGAATTAGTTCTCTCCGTGATTGTATAAATTGCGTTGATAAAAATAAACGACATCCACATTACGCATAGGTCGGTCAGATTATATACACGTAGAAAATAAGTTCTATTTTTTCTCCAATCGCATCTTAGCAGTTTGGATTCGGCCCACGATCTCAAAAAATGCAGAGCGGCTCCTCTTTAAATAATAATCCTAATAACTCACGCAAATATGCCAAGTTTAAAAGACTGAGAGTTATGGTTGCCGCAAAGCTGATTTCCGCATCTCTGGAAATTTTCTAATTTAATCTAATTCACGCAAACAAACTTATTGCCATCAAGAGTGCACCAAAATCCATCCACTTCAGCTGATGATAATCGAAGCTTGAGATATTCATCTTGTATTGTATATTCCTATGAAGTTTGTCAAGCAAAATTTCAGGTTGGGCAAATTATATTTCAATTTTTATGAATATACGTATAATGTGAAATAAAAACCTTTATCGAATGATTGAATCCGGAGTCTAATATTTTGAGTTGATGCAAACCACAATTTGTGATTCATCAAAAACCATATAATTATTATGAAATGGAATAAAAATTCTGAAAAACCGTAAATAACTACTTAATTTATATTTTACACAAATGGTATATCTTTATATTCACATAGATTTTCCTCTGTAGACGATTACGCAAAATCAGACAAAATTTAAGAAAAAACTTACAATAATTAGCATCGAATTGCTGACTTCAGCCTATGGCTTTGACAATAAATATCCTCGTATAACGTTACGATTACGGATAATGAAAAAATAAACTTCAACTGGAGTTATTAAGGAAAATTTTAATCTTCCTGCGGAAAAGATTTCTCTTCGAAATAAAAATTCCGGAGGAGCTCAAAACCTAAAATTCTTGAATTCTTAGCTCGATATGGAATCTGAAAGAGCCTCGAAGTACAGTAACGGCGGGCGATTTACTCTTTAGGATTTTTACGAGCATCCAAAATGAATCTCAGTGAGCCTACCTGAGCGACAATGAAATTTAAAGGTAGTTTTGTGGGGGAGCAATATTTAATACAGAAATATCATATCATTAATCAATAATTTTGATCGTATTTTAAAGTCGTAGGAACTTCAAGAAAAATGTAATGTGAAGATGCTAATACCTCACAATTGACCAGTAGGTCAATTGTGAGGTACATGTGAGGTACAGGTGAGCTGTACATGTGATTTACACATCATTATCATTCATCCACTGACACCAGTGCTTGCTCCTCCAGTACTTTAATAAAAATAGTATACATCAAAATTATCACGTTATATCATTAGAATCTCATCACACAACTACAGACAACACAAAAAAAGTCTGTAAGGGTGTAAAAAACACTAAAATTTGGGTATTCCAGATATTTCTACCCGGTTCCGAAACAAAAACAGTGACGTGGGGAGTTGCATAAATGATCATTACGTATGGGTGTAAGACACCTATGCGCCAGCCATGCATAAAATATAAGCATCATCAAAAGCCATTTAAGACCCGTTCCAACGAAGAATTGCTGGCCTCGTGGGCCCTATATCAAAGTCAAATGCAAATCAAGGTTTTGCATCCTATCTTTCATGCCTATACCCGAGAACCCATCCATTAACACAAGGATGTCAAAAGACGGCATCTTTCGCAGTCTCTCAATTTACTCATCTGTGATAATACATCACATAATATAGATCTTATTAGAAACTACACTAAAATTACAGCCAACGTCTTTCATAAACACGCTCTTGGCTCATTGGATTCAAAATCCGTTAAATTAACAAAAGCCAACCAGTCATTTTGCGCCTAGTATAATACAAACAGTACCATTAATGGCACATTTCATAAGAAATAAAAAAATCTACTAAATTTCAGGATTATTTTGACGTTATATATTTAAACTTGAATCCGGTAGACTATCTTCGATCCGAGTATTTCTGATAGGATGAAGAATTCATAGTAAGGAGTTAAAAGAAAAGCCATTGGAGATATTTTTTCAATATGGAATTTCAATTTTTAGATAGAGGTGAAGATGCAAAATTATTTGTAGAAAGTTTTATCGCGAGAGAAAGGTCAAACCTTTTGGCTTCGCTTTGAATTTTCAAATATACTCTATATTGCTGCCTGCTACCTCTTCTTGATTGGGATAAGGAATTGGATGCTAAACGATTTTCATTTGCTCGATTATCCCTTAAACTACGCTCATATTGTTTAAGTAATAGTATTTTAAATTCCTGAGGTCATCTCACACATATTGAGCCCGAACGGGAATCTGATTCGAGACCGCTTCTATCATTCATTTCATCAATTTGCGGTAATGCACATATATGTAAAAACGTTTTAAAAACCCGAAGGGCTTACATATAAATAATACATAAATCATGAAGTTGAAGGCGCAGCCCATTTGGCTATCCAGAAGCAAGGAGCTTTCTAAAATTTGCCTCCGTAATGGATATAAGTTGTGTTAAATTTTAAGTTGATTAATATTTGGTCCACATTTAATTTTTATAGTGTCAGGAGGCAACATTTAATTTTTATAGTGTCAGGTTACAGCGCTAAATTGTGATATACCAACGAAATACATTTAAATGCAAGCGAGATGAAATGGTCAAAATTCGTACATACACATTAGGAACAGCTGCAGGGGTAATTATAAAGCGTGATATGGAGATTTTCGCGCACTTCGCAGTTATAAGAGAGCGCAGTTAAAGAAATGAACGATCCACATTTTCGCCACAAACAAAACTTTGTCCGCCGTTTCAATATATTTGCCAGATTGAAATTGGGAGTGCAAAGCATACGAAAGGGAAGGCAGCAGACGGTGAAAAAGAGGTGGGCTGCGTGCTTTGACAGAGCGCAGTTGGATGCCAAAGGGCACTTGATGGGCGCAGAATAAGTCGGTGGCGCAATAGAGCCAGTGGTTTTAGATGTTTCGGGTTTAGTGAGGGGCTAATGCGATACAGCAGTGCGGTGGTCTGGCGCATCAAACCCAAGCTGCTCCATTACGAGAAAATGAAAGAAATGGACTCGAACAAATATTTGGTAGTGCACAGGGGGGTGTATTAATACCTCGAAATCATGCGCGCGCTTAGATGTGAGATTATTAATTTGTGTTTATTGTGAATGGATAGTGAAACGATCGATATTCAGGTGGTAACTTCAACATTGTGTTACTACTGGAAAAGAATAAGGGTATCATTGCACACCAGGGCGTGTATCTAAGTATAATGGACTTTAAAATAGTCTGATGGGACCGAGAATCGAACCCGAGCTCTCCGTCTACTCAGCGGGCTGCTTTACTAATTGTTCGATGTGTATAGAATGATGTTTTGTATAGAATAACAAATTTTGAAGAACAAATGTAGTCAAAGCTCTCTTTATTTTAATAGATAAATAATTCTCCTTGAGTTTCTTCCCGTCCACCCTTTTTGCTCTCATATAAATTTCAAAGAAATTAAATCGGAAGAAGTGATACAAAAGAGGAAATTGAATGCATACTATGTATGCATATATGCAATGCATACTATTTTTATCGACGAATATTCTTCTCAACTCGGATAATAATCTTTCGTTATATTGAGGAAGTATATTCTGTAACTGATTACGTTGCCATAAATTAAGTGTTGTTTCTTACAAGAGTTGCTCCCACACCCTCTCTATTTTAGTCTATCACGTATGTAAACAAAGGCTACAATGAAGGTCGCCTCATTAATTTTTGAGATAACTAATATTTTCCAATATAATTCGTCGAAAATAAAAAATCTATGGAATTTCCGATCAAAAGATACACAATATCGAAAAAATAGGATAGTTTAGTTTTATCCGCCGATTAAACCAAATGCGTTGAAAATCCGATCCCATTTACTCATTTTAACGTCTCGAAGAATAAATGCGTGCACTATAGAAAAAAGGAGCAGAGTGTAATGTAATGCAAACTATGATTCTTGACTTTGAGCGCAAGTCTTTCTAAAAATGGTGACGATCCCGGATCTTTCCGCCATAATCTAACATATTTTACTGCTACCTATATATTGCCAGCATCACAGGCAGGTAGTAGATACATAATGAATGAGTTCAAACTCACACGAATTTACACTAAAGAAATATTCTCGTTTAGCTCTTATTTACCGGTGAAATATGTATAAAAGGAATTTTTCCAGATATGAGCAAATACGTGGTGTAAATTGACCTATTTCAGTGGGAGGATATCCCTCGAACGATGGCTGAGGGGTATCTGCAGCGAGGGATTATTGGAGCATCGCTCGACCCCCAGCGGACGGAAGGAATGGATTCCGCCTCGAGATCGAATGGGAAAACAGTCATTAATTGGAATCACTTCCCCTAGATCTCATGTTATCCTTTCTCATCCCTCAACATTGAGGATTTAACTCACTTTTCAAGGCCTTAAGCGAACACACAAATCGCTTTCGATTCCAAAATCGAGCCAGTGTTATTATTAAGGAGACAATGATGAGACACCCTCGAGGATATTTCCCTACAATTAATATTAATAGATATCTCTCTAAAAAAATACACAATTTGGAGCAGAATGTCAATCAAATCGGCAATGAAATAAAATATAAATGTAAGACATAAATAAAGATCAAATATATAAATGTATAAATACAAGATCAAAGCATAAACAAATTCCACAGATTCGCGATTGACTCTTTAGTATTCCATGGCAGGTGAAAAAAAAATAATTATGGAAACTTTTTCACGAGGAAACCATATCCTGTTCAATAACTTTGCAAAACGCAATACAATACACATTCTGTATTCTATTATGTATTATGTCTGTATTCTGTGTATCTGTTCTGTTTGTGTCATGTAAATGTTCCGGATTTATTAATTCTTTGAAATAGAAGTAATGTGGCATAAGGCATGAAAAAAATACTGTATGTAGTCGTAAAAGTATCTTCAAGAGATGCAAAAAAGCTTCAGGCCAGATCAAATTACGTAGAGAATGTGAATAACGTTTATATAAATCTTCAAATGTCAAAAATATTCAATTCTTGCTCAATATTAAGTTCTTAAAAATCGACAGGTATAAATACATAAAATTTGAACCATTAGGGATATGCGAACGTTTCGGATTGTATTTCTGGAAATGGAATGAGTCAATAATGGTAATATTAACAAATAATTCATCAAATATTGGAAAATATTCCAAATGAGTTGTTGTGAATGTGATAAATAATGCAGAAATTTGTAAAAATCAATGGAAATATCTCACAAGAAAGGAAAAATATCAGTAGAACTAATAATGAAATATAAAACATAAATTCCATATGCAGAATATAAACCAAGATAATAACTGGTATTCATATAACTTTTTAAGGATCACCACCAGCGAGTTGCGGAAAAATCCACACTTTTCGCAAAGGAACGCAGTATTTTCCCAAAAAATGAATGAAGTGAGGTGAATATCTGTAGATAGGTAGGAGACCCGTAACTATACCTCAGCCTGCGATTAAGTGCCATTATTCCTACCAAATTAAGAACCCTAGATTATAAATAGTCGTTGTTATCTTAGAGGCCGGATATGAATTTAGATTCAGAACCCATAATTTCATAACCTTTTCGGCCTTAATTGCTAATTTCTGAACCCAATGTGATTTTTACGTATGACTTTTTGTCGCTCTGTTAACCACTGTTTTTCCGACTCACGGAAGATTTCTGTTACGATTACTATTTCCGAAAGGTCGACTGTTAGCATAAATCACTCTTTTATATTAATTTTATTCTTGAACCGATTTTTGAATTCAAATCATTGTAACGAGTAACGACCAGTTTCCAACGATCAGCATCTCTACATCTATATATGAACCCTCCAAGGCACCTTTCAGCTTGTGGAAGGGGGAACATGCACCATGACTCCACTTTCCTAACCAATTACTTTTGTGTATAGTTAAAAAAAAATAATTCTTGAAACGACTGGGTCTATCATCTGTTTCTTTGCTTTTAATGGTTTTATCAGAGCGGCCTATGTAACACGGAGAGTGCATAATATCGGCTATATCTTCTATCATTTAATGCATTCAGAATATCTACCATATAATAGATTTAGAGAGAGTATATAAAATATATATACTCTCTCTGAATTTATTAAAAAATTAAGTCTTTGATTGAACATTCTTTATTTAAAGATTTCCATCCTGATGTGTCCGAGTAATGCTCACTGATTTTTCATAGCAATTCCTTACAAAACATACTTTCCTTTGCATAAAACATACTTGCCTTTCGTTGTACCATTTCTGATTCGCGAATACAAAACTACAGCAGCGTCCCATAGACTGCATACATACTCAAAAGGAGAGGCCTAAGCAGCGCAAAGTAACATCGATCGCGGACTTTTATCGTTTGCCGCTCATCAAAGATTTTCTCAAGAATACTCCATTGAAGAATGCAGAGGAATATAAACTGTGTAAGCGAAGACTAAATTGGTTCGATAGAGGTGGAGATGCAATAAAAGCTATTCTTGCCTCAAGATTATTGATAAAGAAGAGAATTAAAAAACATCAGCCAACTTTTACTGCCTAAGTTGATTTAAAAAATACTCGAGGTATTGGTGACTGCAAATGAATGCTCTGATTGTTAGAATACTACTCGTTAGGAACGGCTAAATACACTAAATGATCTACACTGATATGATCGCCGATTGTATGAGAAGTAGCTTCGCGTATGGCACTGTATCGAATGCCGTCCTAAAAACTAGCAAAATGTCATCTGGCCTAAAGCCTTTGTCGGCTGCTTGCATCATATCATGACTAAATGGCTATCACAGAAGCGACCTTGAAGGAAACCATGCTGACTGCGCGTGGTTGCAATGTTTTCATATGTGCAAGAGAACTTAAGCAAGTAGTAGTTTGGTTAGTGAAGCGGACAATATTCATCTGCGTAGTACATTATTTCCCCATAAACAAGCTGATTCTTGATTTTGCGGCAGGAATTTGGACCTCGTGACCAATGTAAATAGCTAAGTAAGCCTAAGTTAATAAGTGCGAGAGAATGAGCTTGAATAAAACAAACGCGAAAAAAATAACGCAAAGAGTATTATCAAAGACATCGATCCACGCGGTGGTCTGCCTAGAATATCGTAGCAGTTTTATTCATATAAATGTACAAAAAAATATAAGATACAAACAGGCAGTTAATACGTATCTATGGAACAGGAAGGTTAATCTGTTGGCCGGTAAATGCAAAGACAGTTCAGAGGAATTAGACTGTGATGATTTCATTCTATGTATAATCTAACTTCTATTAATTTACTTTTAAAGTTTAAGGTGATTTTAAGAAAAGACGAGATTAGTAATTTGGAAGAAGGCGGAGAGTTCATATGGATCAGGCAAATTGAATAAATATTGGCAATAAAAAAATTGAAATTATTGCTCATTATAGTGCTGCACTTTTATGTAGCAAATACAACGTAATTGTATTGAGGAAATTCCACCAAGAGACTTTAGTAGTATCGATTCAACTTAATGTAGAATAGAACGTTTCATTGCAAATTTCGTCTTTCAGTGAACATGGCATACACATAGCCTTCACCAAGATTTGGATTGAATTGGCTATTTTTAAATGTACCTTATACTGTCGCGATCTTAAAGAATCGATTGGAAGGAAGCTTTAATTAACTTTACTGTAGACCAATAGCGTAAAACGTATATTCGTGCACTAGTATTTTTTTAAAATACTTCCATATGGAAAGCAAATAATTCCAATGCCTGCCAAAGATGAGTGAATTCTTTATCTTATCTCTTTCCGGAAGGTTCAATAATTACAAATACCGATTAAAGTTAGTTGGATTAAAAAGACACCTGGCTAGTTAAGTTAAATGTATGCAGGAACAGAGTATGTCAGCTGAAACCGTATTGTGTCTCATCCTTTTATGCAAAGATACCGGTTAATCTGCCCGAGAGCTAAGAGTAATTATATTTTATATTTATAATGATAAAATGGTTTTATTCTTCATTATTATTCAATATACTGTGTTATTAACTAAACGTTTAATGTAATTGTCCTTTACTGTTCCAATTTTTAGAAAGCTAATCGTTTGAAGTGAAAGCCATAATAAGAAGGCGGTTACTAATAATTAAAAAAAGGATCCTCTAACACATTGACATTTTTCAGATCCACTCACTAGTGTCCGAGTAAATCACGATAATATTATCTTCACGGTGAGAATGTGCTATACACGTATGCGTTAGTGAATGGGTTTGTGATCGTGTGTGGTGTTCATGAGAGAGAAACAAACTCTCCAATTACAATTATTACTAAAACAATATCTTATACATCCATCGCCCTAAAAGTTAAATATTAAGATAAAAAATTGTGTGAATTGATGTAAGAATTTATCTTGCGGAACATTAACAATTTCTAAGAGTTTATTTCTGAGGAAGCACTTGGTGGCATGTGACGAAAACGAATTTAACGGAAGTATATGTAAACCGAAAAGTTCTCAAATGATCACGATATCCGAATTCGGAAAGTGTTTCGACTTAAAAATTTTATTCAAAATTAATAATATATGATGAATTCTCTTTCCGGTGATTGTACTTAAAAATTAATAAATTCAAATCTCAGAAGAAAATTAAAACCTGTGAAATGATAACAGCATTCCTAACTGGCTGCTTGACCTTTCCTTAATCGTTATAACATTTACAAATTCCACCTGGTTCTTCTCACACACTCTTTACTTTAACCAACACCAAAACTTACTCCTGGGCGCGACACACCGTCGCTAACGGTGGTTCTCCGATGACTCCGCCGATGAGGGAGGGAAGGGGGGGATTGGGGGGGAAACCCTAAAAACCCTAAGAAGTGGACCCTCCAGGCCGTTGTGACGTGCTATAGGGTTCACCTCTATGCCTAGAGGGCCCCCTGCCACAACTTCAAGGACAAGCTCCGACCTCATAGACAGAAAGAACGAGCAGGTGAGAAGTGAGTGCTTAGTTACCTCACCCCTGCAGAAGAAGGTGAAAGAAAGGCCCCTGAAATAGATGCCTGCGACTGTAGGCCTAAGAGTAGGCTAGGTTTGTAGGGAATGCCTTCCCCACGCCCCCTACAGAGCAGGTGGTTAGTACATCTATGGTGCACTTTTAAGAAAACTACTGCAAACTGTTGTCAAATTCATTGCAACATTGGCTGTGATATGGCTGCAATAGTCTATTGTTAACGTTTAGAGTTAAAAAATGTTGAATTTAAATTATATGTTAAGTGGACGGTTAAATTCTCATCTTTATATAAAATGCAGAAGATATTTAAATCAAAGATCGAAATTGTCGCTTAGGCTTAAAGCAACAGTAACTGCTGTTGTAAGCACAAATCTTGAGTTAATTAGACTTCTTTGATGAAGTAGAGGAACTTTAGTTCATCTGAGAAATGAAACTGAGTACTTACGTGTAATTCTGGAGTTAATGATGATGGAATTTCCTGTAGGAAAAGAGAACAAATTGTTTTACTGATGGAATTCCCTTAATGTAAACAGTAATTCAATAATCACCCACATTTGTAACATTGTTATACTTTTTTTAAGAAATCACGGAATTCATACAAAAAGTTGATCTTCTTAGAGACACAGTTTATGGGAAAGTCTGCTTTTGTGCGTGATTCTATGACTTACACAATTCCTTCCTTTCTGAAATTATCACATCGGAAAGTTGCCTAAAATCCCAATTAATTCTTAATTAAAACTGCAAATCTTCAAATAGAATGCCAACTGAAGTGTCGGATATTCTCCTTTAATATAACTATTGTTCGTTTTGTTATTCAATGTTTTATGTGCGACCATTATAAACTTATACTAAAATATCGCTTTCTTGTAAATGAAGAGCAAAAGTAATGTCCGTTTAATAATTACAACACGATTTCTTGCTTAGCATATGTCTCTGAAAAAAATCTTGTGAATGAAAATATTAGAGTATCCAGCGGATTAAGTTGGTACCCGTGAACTCCAGAAAGTGCAGCGCTAGGGATAAATTTATTTGTAAAATGCTACGAAAAAAGGCAAAGGTAACGAAGATGATCTCATACGCAGGTTAGGAATCTTTGAAAGAAAGAATACCAGAAGCTAGATTGAGCTTGACAAATTTTGAGACGTGTGCTATTTCGGCCGATTCAATTACGAGCAAAAAAATAAGAGAATTAGATGCTAGAGCAAGTCGTGCTTTGGATTCATATTTAAAATTTTTTGCGTTCCCTACAGAACGTTTTTGGGGGCTGCAAATGATAAATGAGCAATATTAAGTTATAACTAAAAAAATTGTTTATGTACAGACCGGAGGTGAAACTGAGATAATGATAAATGTAATATTTACTGTGTTTGTTTACCTAACTTAGAAAGAACTTGTACTTGAGAAAAGACTCGAAGGTCAGTGAAAACAGGCCATTTTAGAGGGGCTAATGTCTTAACGGTGAAGGAAAAAAGAGCCAGCTGTCCTTGGAGATGATAACGAAGTCGTTTTCCTAAAATATCAATGTGCACTTCACTGTCCTTTGATTTTGATTGAATACAAACAAAGGTGAAAAGGAAAGTGCCCCCCTCGTTTCAAGAAGTACTGACTGGCAGGTGAAGCAAGAAGCGTACAAGAGAAACGGAAAGTCCTAATGATACCGAAACACTCGTCATGATAAAAAAAAACATAGTTGCGAATACCCGAAAAGTTATCTTTTCTAAGAATGTCTTTCTCAAACATATTTATATATTTAAAAATTGCTGGATTTATCCACTTCATGCATTTACATTTGAGGAGATAGTTGACTCAAAAGATCAAATTGTTTGTATCGTTTGAAACAAGGGTCTCTATCGATGTAAGTGAGAGACCAGGAGAGGATCATCAGTTAGAGCGTTAAAATCTACGCAAGTCCTGTTTTAAATCGTTGAGCTTTATGTAGATCAAAAGAATAACATTAAAATATTGATAAAATTTACCAATAATATATGAAACCAAAGACGAAAAGGTGGTGAATCTTTAAATTGCTCTTGAATTTTGATTAATATAGCAGATGCTCCTAAACACATAAAATTTTATTGCACTGCTCATAATAAAACATTCTGGAGATGATGAAAAAATTAAACGATATTTAAAATAATTGTTGATTAAAATCCCTCCAACAATACAGTTCCTGGTTCTCGAGCAGTTAAGAAAAAAATATTACATTATGTTCCTTTATTCAACCAATCTCTTTAAGCAGCTAATTAATTACTAGGAGTATTCATCGTCTTTCATATGGTAAAGGATTAAATTATTTCAAACATTTAATAATCAATCTTTGAACCTAAGAAGTGATGAATAGCCATAAATCTTCTTCTTGTAAATTGGTCGTCAAATTTAATTACAAAAGCAACTCAAAATACTAGCTGATTATTTTAAATATATTTAGAATGGGAATAGCGTCTTGTACAATTTGGTATGGTTTCGCAGTGATATTTTTCTGAGAGCCAAAAAACATTTCCATCTAAACAGTTGCTTTGTGCTAAGAATTTTTCCTAAAACGAATAAATACGCCACTTTATATATTTATTTAATACCATGATAACGGTACCGCTCGGTTTTTCCGCACAGAAAGGAGTACTTTTCATCTAATATAGTGAAGAGATTAGCAGTTCATATGTTTGTAATGGAAGAAAGTTTAAGAAAAGAATTCATTATTGGTCACGACTAAGCTGCTCAAAGAAAATTTTAAACTCCATATGCAATTCGAAATAATCAATTTCAAATGTGGCTTCAAATCGCACTATAAATACCATTTCTTTTTCACGGAAGAATTTAATAATGTTATATTTCCTACTGAAAATAAGTTTCCCCAAAAAGCGTTCATTGATGCAAAACTTTCCTTCTGAAACATGTTAATATACATTGACTGTTACACGATAAATAACGGACCAATAATGCATTTCGTGGCAGCCGATATACCATATTATCCCTTTTAATAAACCAATCAGTTTCAACTGGTTTAGCTCCGTTAATTAACAACCGAAAATACGAGCTAAGTTATACACTTTAACAATAATACTGTCCCATCAGAAGAAGAAATGCAAAAGATAAAAACTCTTAACTGCTCACCATTTGTGGTTCTCCGGGTATTCTTGTTCCTGCTTACTCCTCATAAGTGCCTTTCCACGATCACATAGAAGAAACTCCCAAGCAATAGAAGTGCCGAAAGGGAAGGATGTCAGCATCTGGAAAAATAGAAACGCTAAATTAATTCATTTGCGAATAGCAATGGGGTAATATTGTGTGGTATTATAATCTAGGGTATTATTGTGTTGTGCATATATAAATGCGAGCAATTGGCAAAGATAATGACTCATTTAGGATTATTGTTAAGATCATATTTAACAGTAACCTGTTCTACATCATAACTATTACAGTAAAATTATTTTTATATTTTATTCAATTTATTAATAAGCACGACATACATAAAGAAATAATGGCTATATTTCAAATTGAGGGTACACTAAACGAAATCTGTATGCACTGAAATCAATGTGAAGTATAATTATTAAATGATTTCCGGCGTTCAAATGCGCTAATTCAGTTCAGTGTAAAAACAGAAAGAACTCAAAAAGAAAAACATGCATCTCTCACTTGCGCGCAGGCACCGAGATCGATGGAGATATTCATCAGAGGAACCGCCCGGCAACTAGGAGTTCCACATTCAAGACCTTCCTTTCCCTTCCATTTCTTACACATCTACGAAAATCTTCTACAATGCATTACTTATCAGAGATAAAAAACGAAAATTCTAAGGAAACTATCCTTTGATCTTTACTTCCGTTTAAATTAAGTATTTAATAAAAAATGTCCCCAAAGGCAATTAAATATAGAATACTGATATAGGCCAGTTTCGAATACTAAATTCTCTCCATTTCTTCCACAACTACGAAAACCGTACACAATGCATTATTCATCAGAGATAAAAGAACAAAAAGAAAATTCTAAGACGGCTATCTTTTGATTGAAACTTCCGTTTAAATTACGTATTTAATAAAAAAATTCCAAATTGAAATTAAATATAGAATACTGATAGAGGCCGGTTTCGATCCGTAAATCAAGCCACAGAAATATTGGAACTGGTTTAATTAGCTAAGGAATCCAAAGTCAGCTTGAAATTCAAATGTAGATTTCCGTTACGATGTCGGTCGGAAATATTTTCGACTCATTCTAGTAAAAAAACCCCCGAAAATTGTTTTCCACCTTAATACAGCAAATATTCGAGGAGTAAAAGTGGTATCGGAAAAAATCGAAGGATTACCTTGGGCTTTCGTCAAATAACGTCTCTAGAAGTTGAGAATCGTAAATTCATTTCTTTAATATAATTTGCGAGACGAGATAAAAAATAAACGTACATGGCTAAATCATCGGAAGATGAATGATGGTAAGAAAATCATGAAGACGAGTCATCTCGATATCTTCTATCGACGAATAATCGGGATAGTAAATCATCTATAGTCAATCGTGAGAGTATTACGTAACGAAAAAAAAAACATGTACACTAACGATTGTCACAAAAATAACAACTTAAAAACTGTAACATCAATTATTGTCTTTAAACTAAGAATTAATTCAAGCAAGATTCATTTATGTTACTTACCGAAACTGGAGAAATCCCCGAGAAGTCCTGCGGCCATCTTGACGTCGGAAGATGTCTTTCCAACCCTTAATTTAACTATAAATAATTTAAGAGGTTCTAATTTGATAACTTACTATGTAAAACTTAAATTATGCTACACAATTACTAGATATAGAATCTACTAACCTCCAAGAAATTTGAATTCTAACTGTTTTTTTTCGTAAAAATTCTTCAGCATGTCAACACCAGGCGAAGTTTCTAGATCAACTAAAGTTTAAACCTAAAAAATCAACGGATCAACGAAACGGTGAGATCTGATTGGTTGTTATTTCTCGCAGTTACTTTTACTGTCACCCCTCCCACTTTTCCCCCTGCCGGAGAAAATTGTAACTTATAAGTAACGATAAATTAGCATTAAATTAGAAATATATTTATTTAAACATATTATAATTTTAATTTAAAAAATATTGGAATAAATTTCGTTCCTCTAAAACCTTGTACTTAAAATCGACGTAAAATAGTTGATAGCTCCGTGTGACGTAATTATGACGTACGTTCAACCTATGGTATGAGCAATGGTATGAGAAACAGAAAGAATTTAAATGATTCAAATTATGAAACAATGCAATGTGATCTAAAAAGAATTAATGCAATGACTACGCAATTAATAAATAAACATATGGTTAGTTGCTGTATTTTAATATCTTCCATCTCCTGTGTGATTCATAGCAGGTAATGAAATATTTAAAATGTCTACGAAATTTTAATCGATATTATTTTACAATAGAAATATTAGTTACGATAAAATTGATTTAAATATTGTTAAATCCTAATCACTCCACGAAAGATTGCAAAGATACAGCATTTGAAATCAATTATTACCGTTTTATCGTTTTTACTGCAATCTCTCGATATTTCTCTCTCTTTTACACACGTTTTCACTACTGTTTCATCAGGTATTTTGAAGCTAGTGATAAAAAAATTTCTACCGACTTCTACCACCAATATATAAATTTACAGTCCGAAAGGAAAAGGACTGAAGATGAATTAATAAAAAAAGAAATGATGGGGCAGCACAGGAAAACGTATACGAGATGTTTCAATTCGAGATGATCCAGAGAAATCATTTTGGGCATTAACACTGTATTTTTATTCTCAGCGTATTCATTATTAAAACTATGAAACTAATTCTAAGTTTTCAAATAAAGTGAATCATTAGTCCCTTTTTGGATTCCCTAATCAGCACGGCCAACGCTATTCGTCTTGTCTCTATAAGCACGTCGTTGGATATTCTTCCAACTAATCTTCCCAATAATATTGCAATAAATAACTTACCATTGAGAGTTCTTCTGGTTCCTTTCAATTTTAATTCAGATTATTGCGTCCGAATACATGAAAATTTAAAAGCACACTTTCAAAGCTCATACAGCTTATGTTATTTGTCCAGCTGCGAAGAATTCCGATTTTAAAGCTTCTTCACTTCTCTACGAGGCCTTCTTCAGACTTATTATCTTCTCTCGCACAAACGATTTTAATATTCGCGAAGGACATGTTCAAGTTACCGACGCCATTACATGTGCTCCATACTCGGAATAAGTGATGCACTACAGCCACCATGATCCTTTTATTTCCACTCACACTTTTTCCAATTATATCACTGAATGTAAAACTGAATCTACACTACACTAACTCCTTTTCACCTTTGTTAAATTTGAAACCCACAGAAAAATGTAAACGGTGCCATTTTGAACACAGTCCACTTAGCGAGAAAAAGTACTGAGAAGTTCGAAGGCCACATGACGTGAAGAGCAGGTTTCGTTTGTCAGAATTTTCTAGACCATAATCCTCTTTAAAAGCGCGGAAACACGTCAAGACCTGCTGCTAACTTCAAGAAGAGATTGATCATACACCTAGGAACTTCAAATTTTAAGTATTTGCCATCGGTATGTGTCTTAGAAGCCTTGGAAAAGTAATACCTGGTGAAAAATCAATCGCAGTATGTTACGTTTGTGCTATAAGTGTATGTGAAATATCATATTTTGTTTGTGCATTTTGGATAAAGGTGTGTTTCAGCTCCATGATCGGTCATTTTTCGAAAAGCACGTCGAAGTGTAGCAGTGAGAATAGTCATCGATTGAATACTTACTTCTTAAATTGGAGTTCTTATGAAGGCAGGTGTTGACATGGATCTGCATTGAATCTGGGAAATTCTGCGTAAGTCCTTAACTCGACAGTGTTAAGAAGCCATTGCAACTGAATGGATGAACTTCCTGTGTGAGATTAATGAAGACGGGGTTCTTCGTGCATATCAAGCCGGAATTATATAGGATAGGAAAGTAAAAATGATTATTCTAACAAGGAAATACACAATTATTTTGGTCTATTTCACTTCATCTAAGTTGGGTAATGTAAGGCAATAGACAGAGTATGTCCATAGAAAGTATGAACCATATGATTTATCTCTTCTTTCTAACTTCCGCTTGGTATTCATTATTTACATAATTATAAGCTAATTTAGCTAATTTTAAAGGTTCCGAAGAATGAGTGGTACTCTGGGAATCTTTTAATTCAACATTTCTTTCATCTTAATGCTAAATTAATAGCATTGATGTCCATATGTAACTTCATTTGTTTAAAGGGTGAGTTAAACATCCACCGAGCCAGAATTCTAAGAGAGGGAGGTTCACGAAATGTTGCTGTAATTTCGGTTGATATTATTATAATGATCAAGCATCACTAATACCTCAATACATTTCATATTGTCGTCACCATGAACAAAACAGGGGGGATATAATAAGAACATTACTAAGTACTAAAAGATAACTGAAGTATTCTTTATTCCACCGTGTATATTGTCATGAATTTCACAAAGTTACATTTAGCATTACATTAATTATTCTTAATAAAGCATACAATTTTCACGATGAGTTAGCTTGCATTATCACCCTCATGATTCTCAGTTTCTCACTGGTTTGACTCAAAGGTATTTATTTCATAGAAATCAATGCTAATCTATCTTCATAACAAATGTAAATATCTTATGGAATTTCATAGGAAAAATGTATCCCCTACTATTACCTTATTCCCGTATCCCCTATTATACCTAACTATTGAATAGTATTTGTCTTAATCAGGCAGTGATAAAGTTAATTTTTGACATATGAGTAATTTTTAATCTATTACCTCTTCGAATTATATGAACAATTTTTTTCATGGTTTCATTGTTCTACTTTATCTTGGCACTCCCAAAATCCTACCTCAATAAGAAATATAAAGTCAAAGTATCTTATTCTTCTTCTGCCGTGGTAAACCTCATTCGTTCCAATAACTCATAAAATTCAATATATAGTTAAATATTGAGGCCAATGTATGTTACAATTAGTATTACTTCTGTGAGATAGTTATTATAATACTTTAGCGTTATTTTATTTACTATTATTTGCCTTTGACAGTAATGTCGGTACATTTTATATTTCTCTCTTTGCGTTCTTTCTACATTCCTATTTTCAATTATGTATTTCTCCTTCTCATCTAAATGGATTATACTGATGAATAAAACTGATAAAAAGAAATGTACAATAAGTACATTCCCTACCAAACGTCGAAAGGCTGTTTTCAGTGCATATTTGTAGAGGTATTTCATAAGATGATGACATGGATGATTTCCAGCTCATTGAGAAAAGAACGCAAAGAATCTCCCCCCTCATTTTGCCTTGTAAGCCTCATTCTATTTTCGAATTGGCCTTTTTCTAAATACTAAAGTACAGATGTAAGAGAAAGGATAATGAATAATCTACATAGAAAGGTAATATTATGTCTCTTGACATGTGGCATCTGAATTATTCAATATATCTGGTTTAATTGTTTCTATGGTTTAAATAAATACCGAAAATGAAATGTATTTATCTTTATAGTATTGAGTGTATATAGTTTTTACTTATTCTTGGAGAAAATGACATGTTCACTAAGGCTAATGAATTTTCTAAGCTTCGAATAAAAGATGTGTTCTAAAATTTCTAAAAAAAATATTTCAATCTTTGTTTAACTCGAATGTAATTCATGGAAATATTCGGTGTGATAGCTTGTATGTAACGACTCATATCTCTTTGATATGTGTATTGTATTGATTAATTTTATTGACTAATATATGACGTAAAGACTTAAATATTCAAATCCTTATTCCCGTTCTTATCTCATTATTGTTATATTACGAATCCCCGCAACTCAGAAATATATCACGTGTGTAACTTAGACGTACGAAACGTATGTAATAAATTTTATCTATCATTTTCTTGATAAAACCTTCAAAGTGAATTCGAAGTATTTAGTTTAACTTACGTTAAATACATAGTAACTAAACAGAAGTCTTACTTGGAATCATGCCAGATCTGGGTATCATCAAAAAATTCGTATTATGAAATCAATGCACGCTAATATAATTTATTTTCCGAAACTTTTAAAGCTTGATTTTCCTTACGTTCTAAAAATAAAATTTTAATTAAATACGAAAAAAATTAAATTTTATTATCTGATGTTTCTCATATGACATGGAAGATATTAAAATACAGCAACTAACCATATGTTTATTTATTAATTGCGTAGTCATTGCATTAATTCTTTAAAGATCACATTGCATAGTTTCATAATTTGAATGATTGGAATTCATTATGTTTCTCGTACCGTAGCTCATACCATAAGTTGGACGTACGTCATAATTACGTCACACGGAGCTATCAACTATGAGGCACCTAGTGATTATTATTAAACATTAGAAGGCAGTCGCTTTCTATTGAATAGGAAATCCGAAATCGTTCGAATGCAAGTCCTTTTTGTGCTCCTAGGATAGCCGTCGTTAAGTACCGTAAATGAAGAAATAGCGCTGGCGAAGGTTATTTAATGGGACTATTGATTAAATCTATTTATTATTATTATTATTATTTAGTCCATAAGTAAGTAACAAGGAAAATAATTAAAAACGAAAATGAAAATTAAGTTAAAAATATTAGTAAAAAACATGTTATTTCCTGCAGATTCGGCTAGTACGGGCGTGTAATGCGGGGTTGCCTATACTCAGATTTTCAATTTTCAATTAATTATTGCAGCGAAACTAAGGCCCATTCAGAGAAACGCCGTTACATTATTTCATTACTCTACTTTATGCACCACCTTCAAAAAGTTTCATCAAAATCCCCGGACAAAAGTGAGGGTCTCTCCTTGTGAGTCCTGTTAGAAATTCTCTAGCAGAGAATGTTTTTCCGACAGGAGATTTACCCATGCTCCTTACGAAGAAACCACGCTTGGGCGGTTCAAAGAGCTTATATCCCGCGAGATGAAGGGAAAACCTACATACATACAAGAACCAGACATGTATTTATTTATTCTTTTGCCCCTTATTCAGATCAAACAAGGAATTGATACAGTTTAAACGGATCAAAGAATTAAATAATTAATTAAATTTAAATATTATCTTTTCTAAGGCAGCAAAGTCAGGCAAAGCTTCTACGAAGCATTTTCACTCCAAACTTTATTTCGCTATTAGGCGCGTGTTAGCTCGAAAAAGGTTAAGACACACCAAATGAATCAAAGGTACCGGATTTTCGTGACCTCTACGTTAGGTAGCAGGACGCGGTTCTGCGGTAACATTGTAACCCGTGTCCCGGCCCAAGGGTACTATTTACCCTCGCGGAGCAATCCCTGACGCAAGTATATACCTCGGCGTGACGTCACATTACTCATCGCTAAAACGGCCATTCTGACAATCGGCTCGTCCTCGAGCCGCCTTTATAAGCTTAATTCTCAGACAGAGTACTGCTCGAAAACCACGATGGTACAATAAAATTAACCATTGCATAATCCGTCGAAAGTTCAAGACTGAAAGTCTACTAAACATCTCCTGGAAATAGAACAGTCTACATCAATCACAATAATACAAAGAGCACTTTACATTGGTTATTCAACCATCAACGTGACAATTCCTGCCATACTCAGCAGTGCTACATGTTACTATCTCCGCATTACCTACAGGCCGCAGGAAGCCAAGTTTAGGTACCCAGGTTTGTTCCGCCACCAAGGCCGGACGCAGGAACCCTTCAGGGTTTAACTTGCTACCCATAACAAAATAGTAGAATATAGGTTTAACTCATTTAATTCTAATAATACAAATCCCTTCTTATGGCAGTCACACAAAACACGTTGCCGATGTTGCCAACTGCTTCAATCCACTCTACAATTTACTTACAAAACATAAGGGTTGCACATTATTAATCATTCAAAACAATCATTAAAATTACAACAAAGTATATGGACAGGAAATAAACATTAAATTCATAACATGGAACAAAAATTACAGTAATTCATGTTCACGGTACATTCATCTATAAACAAAGTGGTATTCTCTAACCTCCTTTCCAAACCCTCGTCCGTAGAAATCAAAGTAATAACACAGGTACGTAGTATAGGCTCTTACTTACTTTCTTGTAAACACCTTCAAACAGTTTCAAAACAATAATAAAAAGAGATAAACAAGAAGTATTTACCTTACATGGAAACACATACCATCAGTTTCAGAACAAAGACAAAGGTTAGATAAACAAACATGAGGGTATCGGCTTATCTCGCAAGTATCGTCTCAAATGACGCTCGAATTTTAGCATTCTTCTTCAGTCAAATAGAAGACATGGTAACACGCGCATTCTAAACCGAATCACCGAATTCAAAGAAAGCAAAAAAATTTATCGACATGTATGATGCAGATCCAAGATAATTTTTGTCTGACCGTAGAATTAATGCCTCACATTTCTAAAAGTTTTTTTAAAAGTACTACTAGAAGTATTGCTTGAATTACAAAACAATGATATTGAAGAAAAATTCCTAGTAATCAGGAAATTCCATTGCGTCAAGATTGCAGACATAGTAATGACTAAACCGAGTCACGAATTCCCGTAGCCCTACTTCTATTTTTTACTTATTTACCATTGACTGTTGTGGCATTTATTTCGGATAATCATCGGGTATGACTTATTCGGGGTTTTCCGATTATTCCAGGGAAAGGGGATTTCCCGTTCCCGATTGATTCAAAACGTCGGGAATTTGGAAACCATAGATATAACCGTTGATGAGGAGAAAGAAGGAAAGAAAGCATTTGCGAGTGGAACGTTCGTGGATACCACAGAATGTGTGTATGATCTTGCCTTTTAATTCCTGTTCCTTGATTGCCTGGGATATTGAGGCTTAAGGGGAATTTTAATTTGAAGGCCTTTGGGTGCATGAACACGCTGCGGTAAGCTAATTCCCGAGAGCAGGGATTCCTCCGTGCGCTCCGACGCCTCTCTGGATGAACTCCTTGCCGTCTCCATGGAGACAGAGGGATTCTGCAATGGTCATTGAACAAGGCTTAGGGCCGATTCACTTTTCATACATTGTTTCGAGAGGATACGTTTCCTCATCCTCGATTCTCCTCGAATAACATATTCGTGGGTGTTAAAAATTATCGCCATGACTAATGACTAACTAACACAATAATAATTTTTCACTTTTCGTCGCTGGGTTATCCTGCCGCACACCTGTAGTGAAAAATTTAATACCCCTTCATTATCCTTTTAAATATTATACTTAAATCAATGTTTTCAATTTATATATTGGATAAAAGCATTAAAAATCATATGTCATATACTGATGATATCGCTTTCAAGACCTGAATGACGCCATTACAAAAATTTAGAAAGATATTCACGTAATTTCTGATTATGCAAATAAGAGTTATTTTTATTTTAAAGATCACTTAAACCAAAGCAATTATTTTATAAATTCCAGACTAATAAAGTTCAACTTGAAGCCATCTTAAAAATTGAGAATACTACTACCCTGCTTTTACTATTATCAAAGTTTGAGAATACTAATCAATAACACGTTAAAAAGGCAAGATTAAATAAATCCTATCTGCATTAGAATTAACGGAATACTACATCAACTCAAAGCTCCAAGAAATATTTGACCATTACAGACTAGAAAAAATCTTGTCATGATATTGATTTTCCATCACTTGCATCACTGCACTGGCTCTTGGAACATTGTTTAATGAGTTGATCGACAAGTTCTGGCGGTTACTAATACACACAGTTAATATTTAGCCCCCCTTGACAAGAGAATATTATTCCAAGCAGAAAAATACTTGGATGGTTGGACCAAAACTAGGTTAAAATACCTGCTCTGCGTTTGTGTTCTCCTTATGCAAAAAATGGGAAACGGGGTATTTCCGTATAAGAGAATAACAGGCCAAGCATGAATTGCCTATTGCCCAAGTTTAAGTAATTTTATAACGATTTTCTATGAGGGAATTCGAATTAATTCGGTAAAGACCCAAAGGAGTTTATTTTCCATATCATCTCTAGGTATCACTAGAGAAATTAATGATATTCACTTAGAACGTGATGAAAAGGTCGAATTCGTCCTGAAGACCACACATCTGGTATAGGAGGAAAGGTCTATGAATGCAGATTTGTGGACTGACCCAAGCAATCCAAGGAAGTTATGCATGTGATGTGTGTCAGAGAATAGTTGACGTCGTTGATGAATACATCTACCATCTACTGTTCTTATAGACGCTATCTATAGTTCTTATAGATGCGTCTTATATTTCAGAAAATTGATTAAGGAGAATAAACGGATGAAATAAGAGACTGGAACAATTCGCCCATGCCGTTTGGCCGCACCGTTTTTAGGAAATAAAATATTTCCTGAAGAAAATCTGCGAATTTTTCTTGCAGTATAAAGGAAGATTTTGTTGTTGTATATAAGTATAAAGGAAGTTGCCATGGTTAGCAAATTTTGGAATACGACGTAAATTATCATACGTCAGTATGAGATCTAGCGCAATAAATTGATAAATCTGTTCCTTTCCAACCTACATAATATAAAACACGATAATATCCGCGGCGAGTTGTCCTAGACCCGAAATGGGAAGCAAATGAGCACTCAGTGGAACGATATACTCCTGAAATTCTCCTAAGTTTCTCCTTGGATTGGGTTTATGTCATGTCAATCGATTCATTCAAATCAACTTCGAATAATATCTCATCACTTCACACAAGATGGCGTTCTTGGGTGATGAAAACAAAGTTCTGATTTCACGCTTCAGCCGTTTGATAGACGGCGTAGTTCCTCAAGTTTTCCGCTGCAGGCGCTAGTTAATCCGAGCTTGCCACGATAATTGTTCGCACTTGATATGACAGGCTTAGATAATAGGATTACCGAGTCTATGCTTCATTAAAAATGACAATGAAAAGGTGAAAATTTTTATTGAATCATGACCGCTATTCCGGGGAGCTCAAAGTGCTTCAGCATTGAATCTCATTAGGATATTCTCTTTTGTATACGAGTATCTTTACTTGTGCCATGATGTTCAGAAGGAAAATGAACGTGATAAGAGTCTGATAGGATCGGGACTCGAACCCAGGTCTTTCCAGGTGGCTGCATTAAGTTATTAAAAGTGGCTCCTCTTTCCATCATTAGGCCGATGCCTCAATGAGGACGATGCCGTTTACTGTGAAGAGCCACTTATCGACTCAAATCTCCCAAAAAGTGCGTCACAGAGGTTTTTTAAGCATGTTTATTTAAACAGATGATAAGGAAGATTGAGAGTTCATAGCAAAAATTTTGCTTTATACACCACTCAATTTTAGGAAACAATGTCAATCTGTCGAACATTCAGAAAAATATACGGTGAAAATATCCTCTACAAAATAATGCTTCTCCAATTTTGCAGCCGTAATATTTCAAGTGCGTCCTATTTAAAAAAGTATTAAAGGCTTTAAACGGAGGGCGATATAGGATTTTCAAAAGTATAAATGCTATTTTGGATGCATTTTATTATTGCAGGACGAAAACTAAAGAAGTGAAAAATTTAGCGCGATGCAAAACGAGGGTAAACAAAAAATTGTTTCTTAGCAACGAATATGAGGTTTACTATCATATTTCCTTTTCGATGAATGAAGTGTCTCTCATTTTACATACAAAAGAGTTTTGATAGTCAAATTAATGTAGTCGACTAAGAGGAACCCGTTTGAGCCGATATACTACCTCCACATATTAGCGTACAACGTCAAACCCTCCATCTCATGTCTTACGGTAATATATTGGGAAACGATTTAAAAGACAATGACATTAATGACGGGCGAGATTGAGACATAAAATTCTCCTCCTCCATTGAACCCATGGGTGCTGGAAATAAATTTCCTTATCAAGAGCGGTCACTCTGACAATATAATGGGAAGAAAAGGAAAATCTAGAGGATAGCACCGATTCAGGGACCACACTCGGTTCCTAATGTTAAAATCAAGCCTTATAATCACTAGATTTTTTACAGAACAGGTATAATTTGTTATTGACGAGTGAGCTTGCCGTTGAGGAAGTTTTACAGGTTTTACGGAATTACCTAGTAGGGTAATATATGGTGGGGACCACTACGGTAGCCGTGAAATTCTACCGGAGACCCTGAAAAAAACATGCATGATGAATAAAGGATGTAAATTTAGGTACAAATGTTGATATATACCTAAATTCATATGGAGTTATTCCGCTTTTATCTGGAATTCTACTATTATATGGAAGATATGTGTGTTTAAAAAGTGTATCGTTTCATCTGAGGGATGTTTATACCAGAATAGTGAATTGTTATAACTAAGGATAAACGTATTAAGATGGAAAATAAAGTTTTATTTCTGTAACTTGTGCTGTATATAGTAATGTATGAATATGCTTAAGCAGGATGTTAAAAACATAGCCACCGGAAGACAATCTGTAACGAATTAGTTAATTAAAATAATAATAAATCAGATGATCTCTGATTCTAATGAATTCATTCTGATTCATTCATTTCTAATCCATTTTAATATGTCATGGATTTCTACATATCGGACGCCACTGTAGAATTTATAAAATATAAAAGTAGATGCAAATGATAATGTGTAGAAATCCTGATGAATTGACAAAATCCTGTGATGCTGAATATAACATTGTCACTACGTAGCTCAAGTAATTTGATTACACTCCTTATCAGTAAAGTCATCAGCTCGAAGGCTACTTGGATCCTCAATCCCTTCAATATTGGATAAATAGTCTTTTAAGATACGTTGGACTGTAAGAACCTAATGGGTTGTTGTATTTCATCACGAAGATTAAAGTATAAAATAATATATTTATGTTTTTCAGGGAACCTGCCCCAAAGGAAGCTCCTTGCCAGATGATGAAGCTACGCTCTGAAACCTGAGTAACATGTTATCGGTTACTTTTGTGTTGTGTATATATTGTTTACATTAAGCTTTGGAGAGGCTATGCAGCATTTAAGGCAAGTAGAGGAGTGACGCAATTTTCCCTTGATTTTGTAACTAAGCCAGAATTCTAAGAGGGGAATAGCCATGGAATAGCAATAAAATGAACATTTAATAGAAATTTTGATAATTCAACAAAAAGCGATCTGGAACGCCATTATTTAGAATCATTTGTACCTTACCAACTTTCATATATCACATTTAAATAAGGGAAATATATTTTGCACGAATGTAGCAGATTTATCGAAGACAAATTATAAACACTGACTTGTTACAAATAGAAATTTCTGCCACCAACACTACAGCAGAAATTTATAATCAAACACCGCCTTATATTTACTATTGTTTTCCATGGATTTCCGTACACCAAACGGCTGCTGATATTTTATAAATCAAGGTAATTAAGACAGGAAAATGTTGAGACAATTGCGCCATTTGTTGACGAACTCTCTTCAGAGGATACGTGTATCTATTTTCCAAAACCCTTTTCTCCCTCTCGGACTTTCTTCTTATGACGTCGCCGATCGGAAAAGCAATATCCGATAAACAGCCTTTTGCATTCCAAACAGAACATATTCCCGTCGAACGGGGCCATCGAACGGGGTCACCCGATCTCGACGAGCCTCTAATATTCCTTAGCGGAATTTAATGGATTCTGGGCTCTCCTATTTTAATTAAACGCTACCGATCGCTCCTTAATTGATGGCAAGAGTGACATCTTCCGATCGGAGCTGGAAATTATCTTCTTTTGAACCTTACGGAGAATAGAGGATGAACGAGGAAATGTATACCATTCACACATTGAAGATATTCTGGGTTAAATGTATACATATATAACTAATGAAGTACTATGTATTTTCTATCAGAAATCGAGAACCAGATACTGCACAACTTTCGAAATTTAAAGATTATTAAATTTTCTTCCATACGCAGATAATATTGCCTTTTATTAACCTGAATAGTGAATTCTCCCGTCAAAATGACGGAAATTGATTTAACTTAAATAAATATGTACTACTACCATCGTAAACATCTGATATATGTCAAAATACCGTAAAAAATGCCAAGGATTAACATAAATATATCTGTCATATTATCCGTCATCATCTGGTATGCAGTAATCCTCTCAACCAACCTTTTTATTGAGTTATAACCTAACTCATTTATCGTCATCAGAATGGCCGAGAGGCTAGAGTGACTAGTTCTAATTTCTAAAAATTCCAAAAGTTTAATCCTGTCTTTCGAATCCTGTTAGAGGAAAAATTTTCCAGAAAATTAAGTTTTAATTAGGTTTGTTAAGAAGCTTCATGAGAAGAAGTTTCCATAGTTCTCTTGCTTTATTAAAGCAATTATTTACTTATATACACAATTGTTTATTTTAATGATACGAAATTATATATATGTATAGGCATTCGTAATAACTTTGTAATTTTCGTATATTTCGTACTCTAAAATGCATATGTTTACTTGAGTTCTCATCTCGTTTAATTTCTTCATACATCACGCGTTATCACGCCTTATTTCAACAAAGCAAAACCCCCTCCCCTATTTATAAGATGAATTAATGGGGTACTTGTCGTACAGAATACCGTTAGTAGAATATCGTTTCTGATACGAAATTGCCAGCATTTTGATAAATATTATCAAATATTTTGTAACATTTTGTGCAAATGAACAACTCATTTCACTGATATCCAAGATAAATGTTAAATCAGAGCTTTTCTTGTAGGAATAAATGGGAAAATTTATGGCAAAAATTTGTGGCTAATTAATTGGAATGATAGTCTCTAATCACTCTCTTATCCCTGAAGAAGTTCCTAGATACGCCGCAAGCCAATATCGGATCGGTATAAAGTTCAGAAGTGCATCGTGTATTATTATAATATATTGTATTATATCCCTTCCACTTATAAAATTCATACTTGATGAGGAAAGGTAAGAACGTACCTCACTCCTCACTTTGCCTAGTAAGCTTCATTATGTCTATAAAACTTTTCAAATAGCTGATGGAATGGGAGAGGTATAAATCAAGTAAGAGTTGAGTAGCTCAAGTTCAAGTAAGAAGTAAGTTTATATATACATATATATACATATATATATATATATATATATATATATATATATATATATATATATATATATATATATATATATGATCCTTTAAACTAGAAAGCGTGAACAGTAAGTTTATATTATTTTAATATGTTTCTCATATGGGACTAAATTCCAAGGGTATTCTTAAGGAAATAAGCTTGAGATCGGATTCAACAATCAAGTTGGTCGCCATGAGGACGGGTTTTCTAAAATCACAAAATTGAACTAAATTTGCGCCTGTTTTATCACAATACCCGCAAATTTGAATAGAAAAAGACATTCAACGATCTTGTCTTTTTTCGATTACCTTCTTTCGGTACTTATTTCAATTTTATAGGACCATCATTTCTAATTCAATTTTATAAAAGAACTGAAGACTTCAAGAAACAAAAGCAAGCATACTTAAGGTCTATTTATAACTGGATTATTTTCAAGCCATATACAGCCGAAATCAGGATACTCGTGTAAAACAAACATCGAATTTTCATAGCTAATTAGGGCTTCTTTCGAATCCTGTAATTTCATATTTCATTCTCAGAAGAAAGTGCAGAAATTATTTTTTGAATTCGTTTCTAGATGCATTTCTTAAATGTAGTTTACTTTGCTAACACTCGTAACTTTAGGTTTGGATTTGCAAGAAAGTTGCAAGACAATATCGATCGCTTTTATTTTAGCTTGACATCGTCAAAGATATGTTGTCCATAAAATACTGTGTATTGGATGATGAATATTGATGATTAATTGTACGATTTTTACCAGTTTTTGTGATTGAAGAGATCGGTAAAAAGAAATTGGTAAAACAGGCTCAAATCAACCCTTTCAAAAAAAAACTAAGTTAAATTAAGCTCTTAACACCTTAGAAGAAGTGTAAATCAGTCGCAAATACACCGAACTGCTAATTCTTCCGTTTCTTAGATCTAAAATTGTAGTTGAAAATTTTGTAATTGTACTATTGTGTGATAGCTGAAGTTTTCATCCACCTCTTTTTCATAAATATCTGTCACAAGAAGGGAAAATCTCTGGTGCTCCCGCCGTCGGTAATGATCCGCTTAGAATAATGCTCCATCACTTGAGAAGATCCTCTGGATATCTTACGATTCGGTGGGTTTATTACCACACTTACACCTTTTTTTTGCTGTCGTTGAACCAGACTTCGTATAGAGATTCCTTCAAAATAAAACAGGAAAATTGCAAAATAAGGGAAGGAGCCTTAGGAATGAAAGGTTCTTTTTGACAGCTGCGAGGCAAATTAAGAGCGTAGCGGCGAAAGAGTGGATGAAGGAGGAGAAAGAACCCAGTGGACAGATTTATGCGAACAATATTCCGCGGACGAATGCGCTTCCGGGAAATTGAATCCTGAAATAGAATGAGACGGAATAAAGGGTTCGACACATTGGCGCATGCGCATGAGGCCCCAGTGGACCTTCAAGTGAGACGCAGGGATCAATCGAGTGTCAATGCCGAGATGGATAATGAACCTCTAACTATGACAATAGCAGGGTCTGATTGTTGTATCCATTTAATATTGTTGTGACTATCCTGTTTAACGTTCCCATTAGGGACTAACAATTAACCTAAATCTACATTGATGACCTTCCAAGCCAGAGTACTCTCATCCGTCTAATTCTACCCTGAAAATATCGTTTTATAACTTCTCTTGTTATACGGAATAAGTAGACAAGATAAGCAAAAAAAGAAGATAACTGCTCCTATTTTAACATTATATCCGATAATAATAATGGAGTATATAAATTACTACTATTAATTCGTAGAGATAAAAATAAAATATCCTGCAGATATCTTGTTTTTTTAAACATATCACTCTTGTTATATATATATATATATATATATATATATATATATATATATATATATAAGTGTTCTACTTTTCGGTAGGTTCATGTGCCCCCTTATTCCCTGTTCAGATCACTCTTGTTATGCGGAATATATTCAGGAAATACAAAAACGCAAAATATTGGAGAAATATTTGGAAATTGTGAATGCCAATCTCTTGACCGAAATTTCTCACATTGAATTATTGATTGATTGAATTGTCTCACACAATTTTATTCAATTTACTATCATCTTTCTTTCGTCATCTTTTCCGTATTTTTACACATGTGTAATTTGAATTTCCCTCTCAGAAGAAAAAGATATTTTGAGTGTGAAGATATCCAGAACACATCTAAAAAATCCACCTTCCTCTAGTTAAACATAATCTAAAGTATGTATGCAATATGGGACTGCAGATAATCCTATAATCTTTGAATTAGGAAAGGTCTTGTGAAGATTTGAGTGTTTTGTTAAGAATTGTAACGACAAAATCAATACGCAAGACCCTCTCGATATGGAATGAAGATAGTAAAAAGAAAATTTAAATTTACGGCAAGCTGATTTTTATTTTAAAGTTTAATAAATTACCCAGGCGCTTCAAGAAAAGCTTTCGATAAGCATGAATGCTTTAAAAAATGGAGAGATTCAAGGCTTCATTTGCTCATTAATTCAGAGATAATATCGTACATTCTCGGTAGAAGTACTAGATACTGTGTCCACCCTTTTAGATTGGCTGATCACATACTGCGGGAAAATTAGGACAATATTTGCCAGGGATAGTAGTTTTATATGCTGCTGTTTCCATGGACAATACGTGACGGTGATGGAATATTGAAATAATCTTATGGTGCATGCACCCCCTGCCACACGCCGAAAAGCGTGTATTTGTAGAGGTAAAAGAAACTCCCGTATTTTCGTAAGAATTTCGTCCAAGAATTTGTTCCCATACATCATCTCAAATGCGATCCGTTTTGGCTTCTTCCACTTTATCAGTCACCTACCAAACTTCCTTCACTTCCTCCTTCACATCCCAACCCGAATCTTCCTTCGCCTTACTGTTTCTCGCGGTTCACGAGACGAAGCCCTCGGATTCTCATTCCCGCTCTGTGATCGTTCTCTCGAACGCCGTCTCATGAGAAGGGTCAGTAATTAGGCCTCGCGTAAGAAGAGGTGACGAAACAGCGAATTGCACTGATCCCTTGGTATCATCCGACCTTCTTGGAATGGACCGAAAAAAGAACTTGAAGGCCTATGCTTTTTTGGAGGCACTCTGTTAATTCCATCGGAGAGATCCTCAACGGTACCAAAAGTCCTCTTCTCCGCCATTTCTGAGCACTTCGTGGGTGAGCTGATAAACAAGCCAGGTCCAACGAGCATTACTGTAACGACTGAATGAACATAGTCGCTTCCATAGGTGAGATGATGATCGAAAAGTTAGCCACATGCAGATTACAGTGGGTGCACTGCTACCGGTCGCAGAATATGTGGGCGCCTTATTCTAAGTTACATTTCTAAGAAAGCTCTAACCTCCTAATATATATTTTAGGGAAGCAAATTCATTCCAACCCACATCTAAGTCGGATTTCGGTCCTCTTTATCCTTCAAAGTCAATTTGATCTTCAAAAAGTAGTGATGGCTTATAACATATGTAAAGTCTTTTGAAAATGTAATTCACGTAAGCAAAATGAAACGTGATTGTATTTTTTTACATTGCTTAATATTTATACCACGTAATATTTTCCAATCTATACCAGTATCACTATTTTGTAATTAGGTAATTATGTATTCATAACTGTAGTGATTTCCAAATGACTGAATTAAATCGATATATCCAACAGCTAGTATACTCTCTTTTTCCGTGAAAAAGTCGATTGTATAATGAAACATAACCAATTATGAGTTACGTATCATTATCTCATCGTGGGGCGTAAAAATCTATCATCGACGCGATCTGCATCCAATTTAGGTTATCAGTAGACAGCAATTCGGTTCATAATGCATTAAGTGAGAAATATTGATTTGATTCAGCTGTAACTTAACAGCTTAATTGTGAATCATTCACAATTACTGGGCTTGACTCGTACAAAGTAGGCTTTTATCGCAGCAGTAAACAGTCGCAAATAGAAAAACGTGTTTGAATTGTTAAGTCACAATTAATTAATATTTGTAAAGGCAAGATTTGATTTTTCAGAGGCAACAGAGTGTTAATGGAAGTCAACGGGCAGTGGGGTGGGGACCTACAGCATCCGAACTTCATTGTGGAATTCGAGGATTCTAATGCACGCCGCAACATGCCTCAAGTTCATGGAGTCATTGTGGATGAAGAGAACTTCATCACGCACTCCATCCAAAGCGGCAATATGTTTAGGCCGTGTATCATCACAAAGGAGAGAGTAGACAATAACTACCATCTTCTTATCCATGCTGAAATCCTAACCCTTCAACAAATTACATTAAGGTATAGAAAACTACCCATCAGAGCTGATTTGATTAACCAAGACCGAAAACGCTGAACCGAATGAGAACGGTGCATGTTTCATGTATATTATTTCCATGGAATGTGGCCGAAACTCCACGATGTGATAATGAAGAGGAAAAGCGAAATATCCATTACATCTCACGCGATTTCTCACAGACGGTCGTCTTATACCCAGTTACCGACTTCGATGAATTGACCGTTAAGTGGCTGATGGATTAGAAGCTCGACTCTCAAATGTATACAACTATGGTTTTTAAAAACATTTAAATTATAATGTGCCTGTTAATCCATACGATTTTATAATGAAGATTGGTTAGATTAAAAAAGGTTGGTTTTGCGATATCAAATTTATGGCTATTCATAACAAGGATTGGAGAATATCGCTCTAATATGCTCTGTGATTAGCATGAGTACTACACTATACACTGAACACATACATTAAGCTGAATTTCGAGCCTACAAGGCGCATTATGACGAAATATTCACCTGGAGCTTGCTATATTATAGTATAATCACCTAAACCTATATCATATTTGTTTAGTGTCGTATAGGAAAATACAAATGGGCATTAGTAGCCTTAATGAAAAAAACAGACATCCTTGGGTATGCTGTATAGGCGGAAATGTAAATGAATGTTTGATAATTAAGATAAAATTCATTAGTCACGAAGAAACTGACGCAATAAACACCCAAAACACAAAAGTAAAATGATGCTTACGAATAAATATGTCAATAAATAACCTACTGGTCTCTTGATAATGATAATAACACAAAGACAAGATAGTCTATACTAACAAATATACCTTGCACTAGTAAGAAAGTACAATTAATCACTTGAAAACAATAAACGAAAGCAAATGTCACCACGGCCAGAATTAGAAAACGATGCAGTCAAAATATACTGCAATTGAAATATCATAACAGATCGATTACGACCAAATACAGACCGGATATAACTCTTCAAAAAAAAAAAAAAGAATAACATATCTAAAAGGGCATCTCCATCCTGAAAACAGGAAATAAAGAAGTCAAACATAAAAAATACAGAAATATATATTTATAGCCGAAGAGATAAAAGAAATCCGGAACCAAAACTCTACCAAAATTGTCTCAATGATTATTTTAGCGACCGGTGTAATAACGAAAAATTTACTTAAAAATAATAGATGCAAAGAAAATGTATTGAATACTTAAATATATACCACATTTATGTTCAGCAACAAAAAATTACAATACTTGGTACTTTCTCATAGTAAGAAGATTTCCAAATGATCAACAACAAAAGCGATTGAGGCTTTTGGTGCTTTTTATCCAGGAATGGAGAATATTTCCATTCTCAGGATTGTGAAATCCAATATTAATAATAGTTATATATACATACATAAATAAATTTATCATTTATTATTATTAACTACTGTTTCTTAACTGTTCTTAACCAAATATAATTGGCTTCCTGGATTCTGACTCTATGTTAAATACATAAATATACAAACACGATGCATATGGAAGCCCCTCCTGTTTATAAAACTAGAGGAATGGAAAGGTTCGTTTAAAAGATAAAATTCTTTTGTGCCCAGCGCGGATAAATCACTCTCGGTTCCTTTTGTGAGGAAAGTGGTCTTCTTTGGAAAGTGTTTATCGATAAGGTTCGCAGGAGGAAGAATAATAAAGTCGTGAGACAGAAGAAAAGACCTCCTTTTATCTTGTCCTTTGGTTCCATTCAAATATTTTAACGCCATCTGGGATGGGAAGAGAGAACCTCGCTCTAAATCTTCCTGTTTTTTTTCCCGCACCCCCTGCGCATAATTCTGCTTCTTTTCTTATTTTATACTCTATACGTTTTGATATTCGCGTGTATGTGTTACTCGCTGTTTAGAAATGATTTCCCTGGGCATTCGGTCCCTATCCAGCATCTATTTGGCGCCGCTGCCTACCAAAAGGGTGGGGATACTTATTCCTTCGGAAGGCTGGATATGGAATCATCAGGACGAACGTAGAATTGTCTCTTAAGTAAGCCTGAAGACGAATTTGAACCTCAGTCATTCCACTGTTAGCTAACAAAAGTTTTGGATAGGGAATGAGGCTTACTAGACAAGAGGAGTGAGGTAGTTTTCCTTTGCTATCCTCACCGAGCCTGGAAATAATTCGCACAAGAGCTTCGAAAAACGCCGCACTAACACAATGGCTCTATAAATAAATTCCACCTATCACAAGATGAATCAGTTAGCATTATCTACGACTTAGTAAATGTAAATGGAAAAGAAAGAGACGAAAGTAAATCAAAAATAAATCCTCCTCTATCCTGAATCAAAATACAAATAAAAAATATTCCATTAGTCAAGGTATGGTAGCAGGAGCTACTGTCGTATTGCCTGAATTCAAATCAAAATTATAGGAAGAGAAACTGGTTTAATCGTTCTTTCATCCTGAGTGAATATCTCTCATTAATGCTCGCTTGATACAATAAATAAGAGTTGAAAGCAAAATCATTTACAAACGTTTATTTTGTGCATTTGTTTCAGGAAGTAAAGACGCACTGACCGCCCAATAGAACACACGCGTCTTAAAGGCTAAAGATATATTGGCTTAAACACAAGAATTAAAAGTTGCCATTATTTGGGAATGAATATTTAAGAATGTGAACCAAAGGAAAATTCTCAGCAGTAAAAATGATCCATGAGAGGAATAAAGTTGGTAATAAAGGGTAAGACGGTTGAAAAGCTACTTGATTTGGTGAGACTTCAGTGAATAAGCAGAACTCCTATGTTTATGTGTGAACTATCACCAAAAACTCGAGATTCAACATCTGTGCAAATTTCAAACTTCAACGACTATTAAATGCCAACCCATTGCAATTAAATGCTACCTTCTATCTACCAAATACTTTCAAGTTCGACCCAAGGAGAGGCAAAGCGTTCCCATAAGAAATGCAGGTAAAGTTCATTTGATCGTTTCATGGTTTTCTACCAAAAGCAAAATTTGACTATAAAAAATAATTGTACGAACTAGACTCAAGTGTCATAAGAAATAAATTGCAATGATGATTCTTATAATTATCGTCGAATATAGATTTCTGGTCTAACTGACATAAACAGGTATAAATATGCAGAAATATAATTAAATTCATCACTTTGAACGAAAAGGTCTTTCCGACAAAAGCCAAATCAATCTCATTGTTATTTTTATGAAGTTAAATAGGAAATTAGCCAAAAAATGAATAAATGGTGACATATACGACTCTTTGTGTTTGAATTTAGACTACTAATCCAATCACAAGACGGACAACTTCGAGTTCCTAATGTTATTAAGAGACGTTCATCTCAGAATTATTATTTTCAAATATTAATACCGACAAATATGGCAGCAGTGAATTGGATTTTTCTCAATAATATGTTCGTAAAATATTAATTTCGAAGATTAGTTGGAACCTCAACCCCTCTACCATTAACTAGGGAGAGCTAGGAGGAGAGAATAAGGCTTATTAGGCCATTGGATAAGAAGTGAGGTAGTTTACATTTGCTTTCCTCACTGAACCACAATGCTCTAAGCGGAACAAGTCTACGTCAATGAAGTGTAAGGATACTGCGTGTAAAACTTTTTGTATCATTCCTTGAGGAAAGAACGTAATCAGTGTCATTATTCAGCATCGATTATACCTCAGTAGGTTTCAAATCATAACAGCTATGAATGAGACCACGAAAAAAGTAAACGAAACATACTGCTCTATCCTGGGATAAAAGACAAATGAAGTAAATCCATTCATCAAGGTAGGGATGCATGAGCTAAAGTAAGGTATTTCATTGAATATAAGGAAATCTTAGAAAGAGAAAAATATTAGTGAGATAGCTAATTACCATGTGCCACAATATAATCATAGAGACAGATTCAACTTACGATTAGCACAAATAACTATACTAAGATTAGAGATATTTGATTCTCATCTACATATAAAAGCGACAGTAAAAACTAATACAGAGCAGTATCAGCCATGGGATTAATCTTTCGTTAAAGTGACTCGATTCTAATCGCATTAGGTTCCTGCCTCGAAAGCTATACGAATATTCTTCTTCCAGAGATGTCAATCACTGAAAATTTTTCTGCAATAATCTCTAATTGCAAACCATCGCACCATTTCATAATTTAACCTGAATCCTTGAAAAGATCAATCTTCCCTTTCTGCTTTCTAATTCTCTGAAAATTACCACGCCGTCCGCAAATATCCTAACCTCACAGTCAATCACACGGTTAATGCCGTTAACGTACACTAAGAATAGCGAATTATGCCAACCAGACAGATTCCCGAAGACACTTAAACCGTGCTGAAGCTAATTCCATTCAGTGTCCTCTGTCTGAGCGAGTCTTTTATTCAGTTGATTTCTTCTCCACAACTAATCACAACTTTTATTTTATTCATTAATTTAAAAAAGGAGACATAGAAGAATGTTTTCCGAAAGTGTCTTCGTCTATTCACTTCTTTATATTCGGTAAAAAATAGCGAATCATGATTCTTCACTTTGTATCAGACTAACTAAATTATTCGCATATCGAATAGACAGCATCTGATTCGATACACGATTCTTGTAAATTTCCCCTTCTTTACCGGATAATCGTCATCCTCTAAAATAACACCGCAAATATAAAGTGGGGAAATTCTTTTGATTACATATAATTTCGTAATTACAGTAATTTTGATTAGTAAATTATTTTTGGTTTGGAGCGTACCTACATAAATCTTGCCATACAAATTTCATATTTCAAATTGAAAAACAAAACCAAAGGAAATCAACAAAAACACCATTTTCCACCACTTAAATTTGTATACGATTAATTATTTAAGACTAGCATACGTCGATATGTTTCGAAATTTCCGACGAAGTAAAGATTAATTCGATTACATTCAAAATCTCGAGTATTCTCACTCCTCTAACATTAAAGATACTTCAAAACATCGTAGACAAATAGCGCCAACATTCGCACGACCGCTTCTTAGGAAAACCGTGTCTTGTTTAAGAAGTTAGATTTTAGGCCCCATAAAACAGCTAAAAAATGTGATCCATTCTTTATAACGGCCAATGACAATGGTATAAAGACCTGTGATTCGCTAGATCTTACTTTAACCTACTTTCAAATACGGGTACAATATACGCAATTTTTCTCTCTTTAGATACCTTCGCTCATTAATTATTTAATTCCGTTATAATTAAAAACTAAATTTTACGAAAAAAAAAGATCCGGAGAAAAAATTAACCGTATTTCTTAGGGAAGGTACAGGTGAATTGATATATGCAGAACGGTGATTACTACAATAGATATAACCAATTATAAGATCCATCACATCATTATGGTAATCTAGATTGCAAAACAGTAGCGTCTCTATCGCCAGCACCATCTATCGATTTTCCAGAAGTGTCTTAAGGTTAAACCAAGCGATGCAAGTGTCCATTGAATCTCTGTTTTCCAAGAGATCGAATGATAGCACCTCCCCTCGACGCTGAAGTAACGGCCCATTCGTAATTTCAAGCTTCCTTTCCATAGAATTTATGCGCTCGCTCCTTTCCCTTCTTCCGACTGGAAACTGGGTTTCTCTCGGGATTCGATGGCGAAGAAGAATGGCCCCCTCAGTATGCATTTCTTAATACAGACAAGGAATCCACATAATGAGATAATCGGCAACACTTCAAGTCCTCCACTACATGTACATCAAGAAAACCATCTCATACGGTTTCAGAAAAATAAGTTTTGAGGTTAGTTAGTTTTTTGAGGGTCATATCGGAGTTTTTACAACCATTTTTGGATTCAATATTTTGAATGAATTTGAAGCGAATACGTTATGGACCCGGATTATAGGGGTTTATATAATTATTTTTGGGAATGACAATGTAATACCTGGAATCCTTTCTGTGCGTGACATTCACACACACACACATCTAACATTATATAGAAGACTAGTTGAAAAGCCTGCTATAATAGGGTTAAATATTAACAAAATAGAAATAATTACCACATAAAAGAGCTATTTCGTCTTTTACTTGTCTGACGATGGAGCTATACTCTAAAACCTATGTCACATACGTTGTACTCTCTTGAGTTATAGTATAAATAAATACTTTATCTTCCATTTACTCATTATGAAATAACACTATATTAAGATCTCTACCATCCAACGTATAGCAAAATTTATTTTGATCTCCAACCAATTTTTGGTATAACATCAGCCATGTCGGAGGATAGCCACTCTTATTCTCCATAACTGAGTAATACTGAAAAAGAGGAAAATAAAATATGGCTCTCGTTGAAATACAGATTTAAAATACTCCTTAAGCCGTTAAGATTTTCCCAAATCCTTGCTGATTTTCCTGAATTGACCAAAGGGTAAACTCTCTTCTTCTCTTAAGAAAGGATTCTACCCTTTCTAGCCTTAAGAAATGATTTAAAAAAACTCTATTGGAACTGATTAACGGCAGAATCAGTCAAGGTCTGTTACAAAAAGCTGAACGATTTTTTTGAGAATATTTATGTATATGTAAATCATATATATGTAAATCAGTTCGAAAAACGCTCTTTGGCAGAAAAGACTCTTGAAGATTTATTCCAATAGTGAATAAAGAGAGTAGCGTAGTATGGCACTAATCAGCTATCATTCTTCAAGCCTGTAGAAACCAAATAATTCTTTTCTGAAAATATTCATTCTTCTGAGATGCATTCATTCAGTAGTGTACTCCACCCTTCGATTCCATCGATTCGAAATGTTTTGATGTTATTTATTCCCATTTCATTATAATTTCCCACCTCTTTAGTTTCTTTAGTTAACTGAACGAAATAAATTTACGAATTCTAGCAATTTTAGCTCCATCAGCAGTGCAGCAGTGTTCGGAGTACTGCTTGTTTCTGCATAATTCATTCTCAATATTATAGTAATTTTCCATTATTTTGTTCGTTTATATTTCCTTACGATTTGCAGCCTATGAAACTTCGCCATTACCTATTTTAAGATTCACACTCAGCTCGATAAAGCATCTTAAATCTAATCCACATTGATTATTTTGTAGTAGCATTATACACAGCAAATCACGATCGCAAATGGAAAATCCGGGTCCGACACCTAGGAAATTTTCACCGCTGTGAGCCCAAGTCATTTCCGAAAGCGAAACTTGTTTCGTCGGAAATTGCCATTTAATTCTCCATTTTAATTCCATCGTACATCGCTTTCTGAGAGAACTTCCCAAAAAATTTCGTTTATTCAGAGACGACCTTCTGCTCTTCGATTAACTTCCCTGCTGCAGTGGAGATCTTTCCGTTTAGAACTCTTCTTTGGAAGATCTGTTCCCCAGTGACCGCCGCAACATTGCCCCATTTCTTCCCTTTTATTGAATGACGAATTCCACTCATTTTTTTTACTTCTTTCGCTTTATGTCCTCTTTTTTTCTTGCCCTCCGAGGGATACCTCGTTCCTCTTATTCGTACCTTTTCCGCTATACTCCTGTTTTATCGGTGCTCTTATTTTTATCATTTTTCTTTTTCTCGTATCACCATCACCATTTTTTGTACCACCATGCCTGTTTATTTTTTTCACTGGTTTTTCGAGCATTTTTTCACCCCTTTCTAAAAGAATGCCTTACAGCAACATGGGTTTTCTCTTTGTAAACTTAACGTTGCAAAGAATTGTCTCTGCTCTATGCTTATTTTCCCTTTTTAATTAATTGCTTTAAATATTAATACAACATACATAAGGTATAAGAGAGACCCAAATGATTCTTAACAATTTCAATAAATGGTCCCCTCATCGCCTAAATTTCACGCCTACTTGAATGCGATCTGAATGGAGATTTCGCATGGAAACATCGAATCGTTGAAGCCAATCGCCAAAGCAGCTAAATGGATTCTACTTAAACGCAGGAAATGAAAAGAGCGCCACTGTCTCATAGTATTATCGCGGAAACTCTAAAGCCGAACAAGAACACTATGGGAACTGAACCACTGCTGAAATAACATTCTGATTTTCCGATAGCCGCCTAGATGCAAGGTTTCGGCGCATAATTAATTATTTCTTTACTCGGTGAAGAGGATAGTAACTATGCGAAGTTCCACGTGAAGTATTTATTTAATTAGGTGGCCGCTTCGAACTCTAAGTCCATCTTAAGGTTCCAAGCCATGTCGTTGTAGCGTAGTACTCCTACCAAGGATACTAACTTACACCATCTGGTCCCTAGGACTTCATCGGCGGAAATTGTTTATTTATATAAAATATATTGAAAATATTTTCGAAGGGCAATGATACTATAATATTCTACTGATTGGGGTTAATAAGTAGGAAGAAAATATTGAATAAAAATCTCTGATGATAGCATAGATAAAAATCTCTGATGATAACATATCACGTAAGAAATATAAATAAATTATTAGCTCGAATAATATGAAAAATAAATACGAGTAAGCATATGAATATAACTTTAATATTTGAAACCTAAAAGCAAACGATGACCTTGCAAAGCCTTCAGGCCCTATATCATGTTGTAATTCCGTATATTTCTGAAGAATTTAATCGGCGCTTTGGCCATTTTATTTTTCCATTTAGTGAACGCTACATTAAGAAATAATCTGAAGAGAAAAATTCCATTATGCTTGATATTTTTGTCCCATTTCATTCGATTTTATGTCAAATACAATAAGGTGGACTTCACCATCGGCCAAATTCCAACGGCGAAAGAAAAAAACGAATGCTTTTGAAATAATCCTCTATATATCAATTTAAAACATCAATTTTTGGTGACCGGGGCTTTTCTCCCTTCTTACTCCACCAATACATATAAATAAATGACCATTTGGAAGAAATATTTTCCTGGCTCCTTCCCGAGTTAATATTTGAATCATCGTGTTTCGTCCTGGATGTATTGATATCGGGGTTGCTATATACGGAATTTATTGCATACACAGTTATGTCAATTGTGGAAAATGTATAGTTTTTGTCATCGAACGGTGGTATTTAATCTAGGCCTTACAATGAACGAAACAGTTTTCGTAAGTAATATTATATAGTTTCCATGAACGAAGACCTCAAGGTTGTACGCCACCATAAGAACGTAATAGTAAACGACTTACATATTTTGGGAGCAGAACGACAACCACAGAAACATGAGCGTTGCCGATTAAGTAGGTTTGCGTCGTATTACTTTCCGGTGGATTTAATTTAAGAAAGAATAAGAGAGATTTTCAACTGGTCATTACTGAATGGACATCTTTCGGTAATTGAATGAGCCTGATTCAGTGAATACATGGGTGGTCTGAAAATTTTCCGACATTTCGCCATTTCTCGACGTTTTCTGAAAATTTTCTGAAGATTTCTGAAAAAAAATCTGGAGTCGGAAACTTTTCAGACCACCCTCGTAGATAAGAAGCAATGTCACCGCATACGAGTAGTAGTTATTTTTATATTTCGTGATTGAAAAGAATAACCTAGAAAATAAATAAGTGACATGTATGCAGAAGGTATGTTCCGTTGTTTTATCTTGGTTATACTTGTTTAACATGAAGCTCTAAGTGACACATTGCCGGTATAAGGATAGAGTTTACTTAAAGCTGACGGTGCTGTTTTGTATCTTTCTCTTAATTCATTATTTCATAAATTAATTGCGTGAATAGAGGTATTCGGTACAGGATAAGATATATGTATCATTATAGTGATAACGCGCCCTATTCGTGCATATGCAACTAAAAGAAAATAATTTAAAATATTCGATAACCATTACATTCTCACGATCTCTAATATATTAGGGATTTTATTTGGGTTCATATGGTAAGGCATTAGAAAACGCAAGACTGAATTTGCTCATAGATTTTCGTTACTGGATGTGTAGATAACGTAAAGTGTATATATCGATACTAACGAAGTATATCGAAACGGACACTGCTACAGAATATGAAGGTCTGTATTTTTAGGTATGCTTTGTGTATTCGTCTGTAGTGATTAGTGTTTGTTGAAATGTATTTGGGTGGGGAAATTGAGTATCAGTGTTCGTCTGCGAAATTTTCGCACGGGGCAACTAGCGGTAATTAAAAATTGTCTGCGTCAATTTAATGCAATGGAGCTTTGAATTGAAAATAATAATCTATAGTGGAATATTGTGTATATTAATGTAATATGTGAATATACACAATATAATAATAAAAGGCAGTGAACCAAATTTCGAATACCTTCGGAGTAAGAAAAATCTGAAAATGCAGGTTTCATGCAAATCATCGTTTAAAACATATACATCGAAACACCTATTAAATGACAAAAGAATCTTCCCGTGGTATGTCATAATTTGGATGTATGCCGCTAAAGAGTCTCAACTTTCATCAACACGTGCCCAAAGCGTCGCTTTAACGCGGCGGTAAATTTTCGTGTAATGCACGGGTGAAATTGCGCATTTTCCCCTTGAAAACCTTTTAATATGTTGAGAGGTGAACTAAGTTTAATAATTATTCGCTCTCGAGCTTTAATAAGAGTTGTTTTAATTCAGAGTCATCCGTTTGGGAAATGAAGGCAGAGTCCGCTATGGAAATAAATTATGCAGGCATTATAAATGATGGATAAATGGGAGTGTGCGGCACATCCAGGTGGAGAGCGAGGCATGCATATTAATAGGCTTGAGACGACGTTATGGGGTGACGCTAGCACGTGTGCGAATACCACGGGCACAGGTCTACCAATTGCGGACAATTAATGGTAACTGGCCCAGCGTTTTATTTCTATTTTTCCCATTCTAAAGATCTGATAAAAAGAGAAATATGTCTTTACCGTGAAGGAGAGAACTAAATAAGCCCGAAGATATTTTTTTAAATCGGTTGAATCGTACAGAGGAAAAAAATTTAGTTCAAACCAAGGCAGGTAATTCAATTCGGAGAAAAAACAATGAGATTTATTAATCAGCCTAATTGTCCAAAGGACAGTAATTATTATATTTTCCCACGAATAAGGAGAAAAAATATCACGATATCAGCACAAGAAGAGAGAAAAGAACTTTTGGGAGACTAATTATTATTACTTGACCCTTAAATAGCCGAGGTTAGGGGAGAGGTAGATTTTTAGCAAAAAATATGTTAAAATATAATTTTAGTATTGTAAGTTTAAAAACCTCTGCATTGCACTCGATGTATTCTTATGAAGCTTTTAGAGAACCCGTTAAAAATATTTGCAGCGGTAAAATAATTTAAATTCATTCATTTATATAATGATTGTTTACATAGATTGAATTATACATACTTTAAAATCATATAACATTGCTGTGCAATTAAGTATATTACTGCCATGGATAAATAATTCCCTAGATAAGATTGTTTCATCTTAAGCCTATGAGAAAAAGGGAAATTTTTCACCACTGGAAGTGGAAAATATCGCGAAACCCTTTCTGTGCTTTAGTAAAAGATTCCTCAATATGGATTTTATCGCGAAACCCTTTTACAAAAGAGATAACGTGTAAAGAAGTATGTTCAGAAAAAAATTTGTTGCTTTATGGAAAACTTGAATCAAGGAGCATGTTAAAAGATTGAAACTGAAAGATTTATATTCCAATTTCAAAGACGAATACGCAGAACCTAATGTTCTAAATTAGATCTGATGAAACTTAATGATTGTTCCACACTTGGTTGCTGAGATATTCATAACTTTCCTATTTTTACAAGTTGTACAAGTATAAAATTAATTATCCACTAAAGTAGTGATATTGTTAAAAATGCTTCGACAGCGGAGGTCATTTCGCAAGTGGGCTCGAACTTGGAGCCGCTTTCATAAAGTCGAACGCGCTGCCCACAAGGCTATCTGGGAGACTGCAATCAAATACAGAGAGAAAGACTATTACCTGCAAAAATATATCGCGTTTATGTCACTAGGACCATGTGTAATTCTACATCATCATTATGTTACATGGATACATGTAATTACTACCTAAAAACACCAGAATACATGAGCCGCTGAGAAATACTTTTCATAAGATTTTAATTGTTGATACAGTTTATTAAAGAGGTTTCTGTGGATAGAAAAATTCTCGAAATATTTCATAAAGAAGCTTCCCTCTAAAAAGATGACTTTTTAATGAAATTTCTTTCAAAAAACATAAGAACGCGAGCACACAGTCACCTGCGATATGAAGTATGCTCCCTTTGCGCATGATAAATCACCAGATTTTCGTTGAAGTAGCAAACAAGACAATATCATAAAACACTGTAAAGTAACCTACAAATCATTCATTTGTATATCTGAAAGTGTTAAGCATGATGCAGTGGCCATACATTTATTTCAAATTCTCATTAATTTTCTTACTAATTATGTTGAAGCAATGAAGAATATCATTTATTTAAATAATAGTGCACCAAACCATTACCATAATAAAAAAATCATCAACATAACTATGAAGAAGGTTTTAAATTATAAACGAATGGCAATATTTTGCTACCACATACAGGAACGGCACCTGCTACAATTTAAGTACAGTTTATTTTGTAAGTAAATCATCTTCCCGGCTCTGTACTAAAAATCTGTTTAGAAGCTTGGGTGATTAATCCAAATCAGCAGAATTATACATTCAAATAATGGAATACCAATGCAAAATAATGTGTTTATAAATTAGGAAGTCTACTTATGTGCAGTTCCATCCATCCCAGAATAGAAAAAACTACAGAACAAAACTAAAATTGATGGATATTACCATGAAAAGCTCACAAGTTATGAAAAGCCTTTGAATTCATATTAATAATTGCTTATGGTGGGAATCACACACAGGCAGCCAGATTATTGCTATATATAAGAACATCACCAACTAGGAAACTACAACTATGGTGTCATCCATACATCAGTAGTATAATAAAACATGGAATTGCAGCCTGGGGGCAAAGTCATTTGATTATTTAAATTACAAAAGTGGACCTTCAGAATAATTTCAAGGGCCTTAAAGCAAGAAATGCTGCAGAGAACTACATGTTCAAAAATCTTATTCTTTCTCATCCCTGTATGTATATTTATTATACAATTAGTCATAAAAGAGAATAGTGATCTGTTTAACATAAAACTAAATCATGATGTATGTACATTCATTCCCACTTACTGAAGTTATACAATCAAGGTCCAACTCATACTGGAAGTATTCACTAAAGTAAACTTTCTAAACATATACAAGCAGAGTCCATTCTTATAATTAGACATGGTTTACATATATAATAGATAAAAAATTGATTCTATTCAGTTTCTGAATTTTTAAACATGAAAATAGCTTGTTTACTTGTAATATTATTATATAAAGCATATGGTGTAACTGTAGTATAATATTATGCATAGTAATTGATACTCTTTTATGATGTAACTATGCCTATATATGATTTGAACATATCCTGGGCTGCAACATTATTACTGATTAGATTCAAAGATGGAATAGAAGTCTTCTATTTATAGATAATTGTCCAATTCACCCTCCAGAAGCTTATTTTTCCAGCAATATTTAAGTGGATTTCCTTCCATCAAATTGCACTATCCATCTACATGAGAGAAGAAAGAGCACCATAAAAGAATCCATTCCCAACTTTGTGAAGCAGTTCAAGCACTTGAAGCTGTGAGAAAACAATCTCTTTCAATGTAAACCATAACTTAAAAGTAAATCCTTTGAAGTGAATGCTCTGAGTGTTCAAAACTTTTGCCAGCCAGAGGGAGAAATTAAGTTCACTGGACTGTTTTAATTAACAAACTTAATATATGGACCATTTATTTTGAAAGTGATGTAGGTCCATTTTAAAAAATCAAACATCACAAAGTCGTTGTGCCAAATTTTGTGTATAATTTTTATTTGTGACTAGTTAATATTTAATATCATAAAAAATGCCAATGGTGGAGAAGTAATGAAAACTTAATACAATTCCATAAGAGAGGTAATTAGTACAATTCTAAGAGATCTCTCGTGATTTTGTATGTACTAAATTTTCATTACTTCCCCACGAAATCAAACTGATGAATTTCAACGAAAGATTAATATTAAATCAAACAATGTGAGAATTTCACTAAATAAAACAAATTAATAAGACATAATAAGAGAAGAAGAATTATAGAGGTGCAATCCTCATTAGATGAGGATATTATTCATGAAAACTTCAATTCTATATAAGAAAATAATGGAAAACATATGCAATGAAAGAACAAAATTAAGATAAATTCCAGACAGGAATATAATACAAAAAAAGAAAATTTATGCCAGCAAAAAATTCAGATCCAAAGATTGTAACTTCTAAAAGAAATGCACAGACTGATGCAGAACAATTTTTATCAACTCTGAAATATAAGTGATTTCAAAAAGCAAAACGTGTCTATGGTAATCTTCAACACAAAACGGTAAATAGAAGGCCAAGAAAGAATTCAGGCACTTTGAGGAGTTATGCTAGTAAATTTTACTTGGTCACTTCCTGTGGAAACATTTTAGTATGTAAAAACTTATTCATTGATACTTTTAATACATCCATGGGACAAATTGATCATTTCTTAAAAGTGAATGATATTCCAAAAGTCATGCATGGTTAAATGGCTCATTCAGAAGATACTAGAAGACAAAAAATGTTTTCCAGCATTTGAAAGTCAAACCCACAATCAGAATGAATGTTTTTGAATCCTGAATTAACATAAGAGAAATATTTAAATTGTACTCAGAAAAATATGGGGGAATTAACTTAATTCAGTTAATGAATGGACATATAGGAAAATCTATAAACAAGATTGCCGGTTAATTTCCATCTGCCATGTAAATATACCACTGCAAGACACTATTTCTTGAACATAGATATTTAGACAACAAATGATGCCAAGGAAAATGCAACTCTTGTACAAAACCATGATATTTTTTCACTAGCTATGGGTTCTTGTCACACTTGCTAGCAGATATTGTTATGGACAATTTTAAATAAAAAATTCTTAATTCTTCGAGTAATTTTCAAAATATATATTTCAGTGGTTTCATTATCTCAATGGCATACTCAGTGAAGGAGGGCAACAGAGTCAGGGACTGAGCATTACTGTCACTTTTTCAATCCTTCAGTACAGTTCACTCTCAAAATAGAAATTAATGATACCCTAAATTATCTTGAGCTCTCCTTTGCTTGTAAAAGGACACAAGACCAATTTTCACTCTATGCATGCACAGGGTATCAGGAACTGAAGTGGTAGGTGATTCGTAAACTTGTGTGTGATAACAGGGCAGAGAAGGCACGTGAGATTCTAAAAAGGTGCAGCCGCACATTATATGTAATTATAATCACCAAGTTATACATCATTTGGTTTTAGCTATAAAATTGAGGTTTTGATGTAACAGTTACATGTAACTGACATACTGGAACTCTCTGTTTACAGTGTAGTTGTAATGGGAAACTTAAGGTGGTGCCAAATACTGGAGAAATACTGGAGATGACAGGAAAAATTAGTCTGTACTGTTGAAACAGTAGGAGTGGATATATATATAGATATAAAGTGATCTACCTTTCGGTAGGTTCATGTGCCCCCACATTCCCTATTTCATTCCCTCTCCTTCAATTCCCGGTAACTTATCCCACCCCTTAATTCATCTAACAACTTCTGTCTTTGTCTTCTCCTCTGTCTTTTCCCTAGCATTCTTTCCTCGATCACTTTCTTCAACAATCCCTCTCCTCTCAATATTTGACCCACCCATTTCTTTTGTCTATTTTTAATTACTTCAATTATTACTCTTTTCTCCCCAACCATCTCTAGCACCTCCTCATTTGTTTTTCTGTCGACCCAACTAACTTTCTCCATTCTACGCCATACCCACATCTCAAAAGCCTCCAATCTTTTGACATCCTCTTTTCTTAACGTCCACGTTTCACACCCGTACAACATTACACTCCACACCAAGGATTTTACCAATCTTCCTGATTCCTTTATCAAGCCCCTTTGTCATCAGTTCCCTTTGCTTCATGAATGCAGGAGTAGATGTTATATTAAACATTGTGACAAAATAGCATAAAGGCTATTGTTATTTTGAATTGTTTTATTTTTTCTATAATTTTTAAAAGAGGAATTCACAGTTTTTTAAATTTTAATGAAGTGGCCTGTGGTGGCACTCTGATCACAGAGGACTAAAATATAAGTGAGATGACCGTAAGAAAAGGGGGGGAATTTTCCATTTCATTATCATGGTGCAGCACTTCACCCCAGAGGAAATAACCGTGAAGAAGGTGGATGAACACTTGGTGATCAAGGAAGGCATGAGGAGAAAATGGCCGTGACAGCAGGAGACCCGAGGCCATGAAAGAAATCGCCAAAAAATGGGAAGACCGCACATTCAGCAAGCACCGTCACTGCCTGTGTATTCTTTGGTTTTTTTGTGCCAATAAAGAAAACCATCACAATATACAGTTTCTTCAAAGTCATGAATTTGTTATACCTCATGTTTACATTTAAGACAAAGTGTTGCTAGTACCAATTAGCAAAAAAATGAAGTGTAAGAAATGTAGTGGCTTTATGGTCCCAAATGGTGAAGTTGCCTGTTAGCATTGTAACTCCTTCATTCACTTTCAATGTGCTGGCCTCAAAGAGGGAACATACAAAGGAATATCCACGATGAAAAGGAATACTTGGAATGCTTTGACTGCTGTAAAATGCAAGACTCCTCCGATGAAGAAAATTCAGGAATGGAAATACAGGTACTAAAAAGATTAAGATTTTAGTCAACACTTCAAGGTTCAAGAGGTTAGAAAACAATTCAAGCAAAATGTCCAAAAGCTTGTCATTTCTCTGCAAGAAGTATGATGACTTGAATGGTAAATTTAAGAACTAGACTGATTTTGGTGATAACTGATGAAACTCCTTCATGATCACACACAACCTTATTACAAGTGTCCCCATCGCTGAAACCATGGAATTAACCAAAAAATTACTCCTGGATGATAGTGTTCCCCTCAACATCATTAGTGAATCGTGCTTACTCTTAAAGGTGTGGGTAGGCCAAAATTACTTCAAGTTTAATGGACAGTGTTTTAGACAACAAGATGGACTTGCAATGGGATCTCCTCTTTCACCACTTCTGGCTGATATGTATATGGACCAATTTGAATGTAGCCTACATCAATCTTACAACCCATTAGTGGAAAATGTTCCATGTTGGTTCTGATACGTGGATGACGTTTTCTGTGTTTGGAAAGGCTTGCTCCTACAGCTAGATAGTTTTACTAATTTTTTTAATTCCAGGTGCCCCAATTTAAAGTTTATTTGTGAGAAAGAAGTTAATAGTTCCCTTAATTATCTAGACCTCACCATCTCCATTATCAATCAACATTTTGATTTTGCCATATTCCGGAAAGATTCTTACAGATCATGTAATTCTCTCAACTTCGATGCGTCCCATGTCTCAAAAAAGCAATGTAAAGAAAGAACTGCTTTACAATTAAGCAAATTGCAAAAAGCAATGGGTATAGAAGTAATCTCGTTGACAATTTACTCAAAAAGAAAAAGAGAATACTAGCCCAGAAAGAAATCTATTGAACTTCTCCAACTCATGGTGAGAATCAGCAATGGCTTAGAATACCCTACTTAGGACCAATTTCGCTCATAATTAAAAACCTACTCCCTAAGGACAAATTCAGGGTGGCCTTATATAACAGAAATATGCTACAGTCCTTAATTTCAAACCCCATAGACAAAATTAATAAGGAAGATAGAAGCGGGGTGTATAAGCTTGAATGTCAAAACTGCAAGGGGGTATATATCAGATAGACAGGCAGAAATTTAAAAATTAGAATAAAGGAACACACGAATTGCTTCCTAAAAGGAGATGCCTCCCACTTTGCAAGACACCTTCTCTCAAATAGCCACAATAGCACCTTCCTGCCGTTGATACTCCATTTTGAAAATAATGGACCCAGACGGGACATCCCGGAACGGACGGAGATTTTGCGCTCCATAAGATCGGATAAATATGAGTTGTTAAATGAGTTCCGTTCCATTCCCCCTTACTTGATATTCCTCAGCTATATAGCTAGTGTTTTCCTACCTTTGTATTTATTCTTCTGATCTATTAAACTTTTCATTCTGTATGTTTATAACCTTTTGTAATCACCATAAGTTAATGGTTTTGTAAACTTCTTTGTAATAGTTTTGGTTTCTAATAGGACAATGCATGAGATAATTGCTATGTTGGTGACAATTTAAACATTTTGTAACAAATAATTTCCCACCTCCCCCCCTCCCCTCAGTCCTATTTACCCATCCCCTGTCTACACTCACCAATCCTAATTCCTCTCCCACTGCCATCCCCATCTCCTCTCCTCTATGACTATATAATACAATCAGTCTCTGGTAATTTCACCTGATGATGTTACACCGTAATGAAACCTAGGTCATTTAATAAAAGTTTTGTGGACTATACATAGTGAGTTTTCTTTGTAATAATAATATTAATAATATAACATCTTTATCCAGGTGAGATTGAGACAGGATAGTCTCTTATTACATCTAACCCTTCGTCAATTTGTAAGAAAGAGATAGCAAAAAAATGTGCACAGATGAAATTCATATTGTGGGCTTAAAAACCTAGGATAGGAAAAATAGCCCATAGCAGGAAAACACCCCAGAAGAGGGTGAGAAAAACCTGCAAAACTTACAGATAGAAAAGAAACTGAAATTCACCGAAAAGGCTGGAATCAGAAAGCAAGGAACATATTTACCCTTCAAACTGCATTTTGAACTGCATATAGAAATAATCCATAAAAGAATAAGTTAATAAAAAGGAAAACATGAGATAAGAGATAAAAAAACACTGAATATACAGAATGTCATAAATGAAAATGGCAAAAGAACTAATATGAATATAGAAAAAATTTTTTTTAATTCACTATCATTTAACAACTTTGTGAATGTTATTTCAAAAAAAATGAAAAACCATATATTTATAATAAGATACCAGACACCATGAAAAATAATACAAAATGAGAATAAATGAGATGAAACATACATGAAAAATAAAAATATTGCAGTCATGAATGGCATCTAAAGGCAGGAATAAGGAATAAATATATTGAGGAGACCTTGTGGTTAACAAACTATAGATGCATGATAGGATATGGTGCTTACGACGTGATTCTAGTCTAAGTAAGGATAGTTCTAGTAGTAGATAGCTCTAGATAGTAGATAGTAATGTTCAGATACATGATCAAATTTTTTTAAGTTGAAAATAAATCTCATTGCGCTGTTTTGCATGCATTGCAATTTGATGGAGAGTTCCCCTGATAGATCCTGATAGACTATATCACAGTAGTCGAAAAGTGACATTACCAAGGAGTTTATTAGATGTAATTTAGCAGGAGGAGAAAGTAAATTCCCTGCTCATCTGAGAGAGTGAAGCAAAAAAATTACTTTTTTATATATTTGTAGGACATGAGTCATGTAGACCATGTAAGAGTTTCATTCATGTGGAAACCAAGATTTTTAACTGATTTGACAAACAGAATTGGAGTATCACTTAGTTCGAGGGATGGCAGGTTAACCATATTTACGGAGTTAAGTAGTTTAGAATAGCCGATCATGATAGCCTGTGATTTATCGGGATTGAGGTTGATAAAGTTATCGTTACTCCAGTTTTCAATAAGTTGTAGATCATGGTTAACTTTAAGTATCGATTTGTGCAATTCTGAGGGACTTGATTCCAAGTAAATCTGAAGATCATCAGCATAAAGATGGTACTTACATTGTTTCATTACTTCAATACAATCATTGATATAAATAGGGAAAAGCAATAGACCCAAAATTGACCCCTGAGGAAGTCCGCGATTGACCTTAATCCATTCAGACACTGATTCATTAGAAACTACTTTCTGCTGGCGGTTTGTAAGGTAGGAGGAGAACCAATAAACTGTGATTTCAGTAAGACCAAACATCCTAAGTTTGTTAGCCATGATATCCACATCAATTGAATTGAATGCCTTAGTGAAATCAAGAAATACTAATGCGGTAATTTTCTTGCTATCCATGGACTTACAAATATCATCTGTTATCTTAATTAGTGCAGTAGAAGTTGAATGATGTTTTCGAAAACCGGATTGAAAAGGGCTGAGAAGGGAATTTTGGTCAATGTATACAGTGATTTGTTCATAAACGTGCTTCTCAAGAGCTTTAGAAAAGACAGGAAGAAAACTAATAGGACGATACTCCTTTTCACTGTATGATTTTGAATTTTTTGGGATCGGACGGATTAATGCCAGCTTCAATTTGCAAAGGAAATATTCCTTGATGGAGAGATCTGTTGAAAATATTAGTTATTATTGGTAATATGATGTGCATCAACTTGTTAATTATAATAATAGGAATGCAATCAGCTCCTAATGCTTAGAATTTAATGCTTCTTAATGCCTTAAACACATCGCTTTGAGAGACAGGCTTTAAGGCAAAAGTTGTGTGCTAAGATACGGTGATATTTTTCAAAGCTAACTCCTTTAATAAATGGTTTTTGTGTTCAGGACTGATTTGCGTTGGAGAAACGGAGAATTTCTTGTTGAGAGAATTAAGAGTCATCAAATCAAGAAACGGTGATTCTTTAAGTTTTCCTATTCCAAGGCCACACAGTTTTTTCCACACAGCTGCAGAGGAACCCTTTTATCCACCCTTTGTGGGTGAATTTAAGATCGTAATCAAGCTAAAAATTGAGATAAGAAGTTAAGAGAGGAATTCAATGATAAAAATAAGATAATTGACAATTTGAACAAGAAAGTCAATGATCTAGAACAAGAAAAATTAACAAAATCAGTGGAAACTGTTGGCATTGAATCTGAAAGTTCCAAAATCTCGACAGAGAATTTAGTTCAAAGAGTGGCAGATAACATTGGCATTGACTCTTATAGTGATAGTGATATTGACAAGGTGTATGTTATTTCAAAAACTCCAAGTAAGCAGAATTGCAAGATAGTAGTTACTTTTACTACCAAGAGAATGAAGAAACTATAGATAAAGAAAAGGGAAAGAATGGATGATTAACTCTTGATTGAAGGTGGCAAAGCAGGAAACATATTTATAAATGAAGCCTTGACCAATTTCAACAAAAATCTGCTATGGAAAGCAAAAGAAGCTGGTAAAGAAATGGGATTTGTTTGTCAGGGTGAAGCACTCAAAGATTTATGTTAAAGAAAGTGAAAATGCAATGTTACTCAGGATCAAAAACAAATTAGACCTGAATTAAATGTAATTATTCGCAAGTTGCATACAGATTAGTTGCATTAAGTTGCATACGGATTAGTTTCAATGGAATTATTTGTAATAATCAAATTAGATCATATTAATGGTTCTGTATATGAGGATACTGATTGTTTTCCTAAGGATAGAAGAGGTTGGAAAATTGTTCATCAAAATATTAGGTCCATGAAACAAAACTGGGATCAAATTTGCCTATTATTTCATAATAGATCCTCTTCCAACTTTGAACATGTCCATATCAGGTGTAATTGCGAAAGCATATCCTTTGAGGTTCTACCTGTATATAGACCTCCAAATGGTAATTGTGTTTTGTAAACAGAATTTTTGTCTTTGCGAAGTACTACTCTGGTCAATATGTCAGGTGAACATAGGATTGTAATGGGTGATATAAATATCAATATAAAAGACAAAGGTAACCTAACCACTATTCAATAGAAAGAAAATAATGAAAATAAAGAAAAAATGGCAGCAGATGGATTTAGGTCACTAATTGTCTTACTAGAGAAGAAGCAATAGGAGACAGGCTTGTAAAATGTTGTCTGGATCACGTTGTGGCGGTCAACGCTACTCATTTGTCAGCACGCGGCCATCGCATGGCGGCTGTTGGAGGCCATGTTTGGCGGTCTCCACCCTCGACCATCTCTCATATTGTGCCCATCCGTGATCAAGTACAGACCTGTCGTCTGACTTCTGCCGCTGCCTACTTGAAGCGCAATCTCGTCACAGTAGCCATAGCTTGTGCATTGTACAACCGCAAATAAACTCATATAAAACCGAACTTCGGAGTCAATCATTGCGCCCACGCGCTACAACGTCTTCAATTCAGGAAGACATGTTAATGTATAGGGCTTTATTTTAAAAACAAAAATATCTTACCACTATTTGGTTGGTGCAAATCTTAAATTCAATTCAGGAGATTCAGATGCTTCTACAGGTTCTGAACATGTTTTCTCAAACATAAATGATAAAATGTTGAAGCATAGAATACAGTCAGTCAGTCAGTGGCAGTCGTAGGGTGAATACTTGTTTGCTGGTAGCTCCGAAGTGAAAGGAAAACAGTGGGATGGCTGGTGGCAAGTATGCTGAGTGCAATAAGAAGCTCAGTAAAGGGATTCAGTGTAACCAGTGTGACAGATGGTACCATATCAGTTGTAGTAATATGCAAGAGGAGTATGAGGACAAATGGAGGTGTGTTGGCTGTGATAAAGAGAAGGAGAAGAAAAAAACTGGTGGAAATGGAGGAGTTAGTTACGATACTAAGGATAGAACTGGGCGAGGCAAAGGAGAGGATAAGCTGCCTTGAATTGGAGAATGAGGAATTGAGGAAGGAAAGCTGTGAAGGTGAAGGATGGACCAAAGTAAAGAAGAAAAGGAAGATAATTCAAGAAGATCCTGATGTGCTGGTGATGGGAGATTCGATGGTAAGGTACAGAGGCGATGTCTGCCGAAAACAGGGAGCGATGGTGGAGTGCTATCCCGGTATAAGGGTAGACCAGTTAGAGCAGAAGATTGAGAAGAGGGGTAAGAATGAACATGAAAAGGTGATTTGATTCAGGTGGGTACCTATGATGTGAAGGCTAAAAGTGAGGAACATGTAATTGGGTATGTGTAGGATTTGTGCAAAACAGCAAAGAAGGCAAAGATAGCAGTCAGTGGAATAGTAAGAAGAAAAGATGTGTCGGATGCAAGGATTGACAATATCAACAATGGAATTGAATGGGCATGTAAGGCTAAGGGTTTGACATTCGTGGATCCTAACTGCTGGCTGAATGTGAACAATCTTAGTAGAGATGGTCTACTCTTAAACCAGATGCAATTACAAGTTGGAACAGTTATTTTGTAGGGTCATAAATCATTTAAAGGAAACATATCCAAAAAACTAAATAGTGGAAAAAATTGTGAAGAATTCTCTCTATATGAAAGAGATCGAGATCACACTGCTCTTGCTCGATCATTAGAAACGAGTGAACAGAGGCAAGCAAGGCAGTGAAGGAATCAAATTCGCAGGACACAGACAAGACAAGCGATACATTATGATTTTAATTTATGTGGTTTCAATTACAATCCCCTTTACAATTACAGTCTTCACCCAAGTGTGATTATTGGAAAAATGGATAAAAAGTGCACGTATTGTGGTGCTCAAAAATTTAAAAATGAAACACCAGGTATGTGCTTTGCAGGTGGAAAAGTAAAGTTACCAGACTTGCGTTCAACACCTGAACCATTATTAACTTTAGTATCAGGTGAAACAAGTCAATAAAACATTTTTTGAAAAATATACGCAAGTACAATTCATGCTTCCAAATGACATTTTTCAGAGCAACGAATCATTAGCGCAAATTATATGCCAACATTTAAAGTACAAGGGCAAATTTATCATCAAGCTGGATCACTACTACCCTTGCCAAATGCTGATCACAAATATCTTCAGATATATTTTATGGGAAATACCGATGAACAAATCGACAGATGGTGTCAACTGAATATGAGTACTAAATGCAAGATTTTCGCTGAATTACAAAATTTGTTTGAACAACATAATGAATTAATTAAATTATTTAAAACCGCCATTGAACAAATGCCATCTAACGATTACAAAGTAACAATAAAGGCAGATAAAACACCTATTGGTCAACATCAAAGACAATTCAACACACGAACGATCGATGAAGTGGCAATTGTCATAATTAGTGAAGAATTTGATTCTCGCGATATAATTCTTCATTGTAGAAATGGTGACATCCAGCAAGTATCAGAAATGCATCGTTCATATGATGCATTACAATATACCATTCTATTTTGGCAAGGAGAGGATGGATATCATTTTAATATTAATATGAGAAATCCTACAACTAATGGGGACATTAACAAAAAGGTCAGTGCTATGAATTATTATGCATATCGAACGATGATTCGTGAGAATGATGATAATCATATATTGAAATGTAGACAATTATTTCATCAATACATTGTTGACATGTATGCAAAAATAGAAAGTGAAAGACTCCTCTACGTACGACTAAATTAAGTCAAATTGTGTTCTGAAGAGTACATCCATTTACGTGATGCAGTTGTAAATGATGGCAATCTCAGAGAATTGGGAAAAATGGTCATTTTACCATCCACATTTACAGGCAGCCCAAGACACATGCATGACTATCCACAAGATGCAATGACGTATGTTCATACTTATGGTCGTCCAGATTTTTTCATCACATTCACATGCAACCCAGCATGGGATGAAATAAAGGAGCTTTTATTAACTGGGCAATCACCATCAGATTGTCATGATATTTCTGCACGTGTATTTAAACAAAAATTAAAATCTTTAATAGATTTTATTATCAAACACCATGTATTTGGAGAGACACGCTGTTGGATGTATTCCATTGAATGGCAAAAAAGAGGTTTACCACATGCACATATTTTAATATGGATGATGGAAAAGATAACACCAAACAGAATTGATGAAATCATCTCTATAGAAATACCAGACATTGAAATTGATAAAGACTAGCACGATATTGTCTCAAAAAATATGATTCATGGTCCACTAAATAATAATTCACCATGCATGTCAGATGGAAAGTGCACAAAGCGGTATCCTAGAGACTTACTTGCTGAAACTATTTCAGGCAATGATGGATACCCACTCTATCGACGACGATCCACCGAAGATGGTGGAAAATTCATTAAACTAAAAGTACTCAACAATACTATTGATGTTGATAATCGTTGGGTAGTACCATATTCTCCATTACTACTAAAAACGTATGACACACACATAAATGTTGAGTACTGCAATTCAGTGAAAGCTATAAAATATATTTGCAAATATGTGAACAAAGGAAGCAATATGACAGTGTTTGGAGTGGAAAATACAACTGAATCTAACGATGAAGTCGCCCAATATCAACTGGGACGCTACATAAGCAGCAATGAGGCTGTATGGTGTATTTTATCATTTTCCATTCATGAGCGATATCCAACGGTTGGTCATTTAACAGTACACTTTGAAAATGGACAGTTTGTGTATTTTACATCAGAAAATGTACGTGCAAGACAACATTAACTGAATTTTTAACATTATGTAGAAATGATACCTTTGCAAGGACACTACTGTACTCTGAAGTACCAACTTATTTTACGTGGAATACATCAACAAGAAAATTTCAGCATCGTAAACAAGGCAGAGCAGTACAAGGACACCTAAATTTATATTCCACAGATGCATTGGGTCGTCTGTACACTGTACATCCAAATAACACAATGTTTTTACCTAAGATTATTATTAATCAATGTTCGTGGGCCAACATCTTTCAAAGAATTAAAAACAGTCAATGGCCATGTGTTTGCTACATTTTGTGAGGCTTGCCAGAAATTAAATCTCTTAGAAAACAATGCTCATTGGGATATTTCACTCGCTGATGCTTCTAATACAGCTCAACCACAGCAGATACGTACACTATTTTCTATCATACTAACTACATGTTTTCTGGCTAATCCAAAGAATCTTTGGGAAAAATATAAAGACTATATGAGTGAAGACATTTTACATCACATGAGTAGAATAAATACTAATCCCAACGTTCAATTTTCATCAAATATATACAATGAAGCATTGATTTTAATTGAGGATGTATGTTTGACAATAGCCAACAAATCACTGACAGAATTGGGAATGGTTGCTCCAAATAGATTTGATAAAGACATTTTCGATCGTGATATACAATGAGAAATGCACTTCAATGTTAATGAATTACAAACATTTGTTCAAATTAATCTGCCGAAATTGGTATTAGAACAACAAACAGCATATGAGACAATTATACATGCAATATCTAACGAGAGTGGTGGTTTATATTTCTTAGATGCACCTGGAGGCACTGACAAAACTTTTCTTATTTCAATTATTCTGGCAACTATAAGATCACAAAATAATATTGCACTTGCTATTGCAACATCTGGAATTGCAGCAACTCTTTTGGACAATGGTCGAACAGCACATTCAGCATTGAAATTGCCATTAAATATACAGGTAATTGAAACTCCAACATGTAATATTAGCAAATATTCTGGGATGGGAAAAGTACAAAGATCATGTCAGATTATAATATGGGATGAATGCACCATGGCACACAAGAAATCATTGGAAGCACTCAATTGCACATTAAAAGATTTGAGAGGAAATGAGCAGCTTTTTGGTGGTGCACTCATTTCGCTAGCAGGTGATTTTCGACAAACATTACCTGTTACACCACGGTCAACACCTACAGAAGAATTGAATGCATGTCTCAAGTCATCAGTGTTATGGCAGTATATGGAGAAAATATCTTTAAAGACCAATATATGAGTTCAATTACAACAAGATGAATCTTCTGAACAATTTGCAAAACAATTGTTAGATATTGGGAATGGTAAAATGGAGATGGACGAATCCACTCACTGTATTACATTACCAGAAAACTTTTGTCACTTTGTAAAATCCACTGATGAATTGATTGCCAAAGTTTTTCCAAATTTATCTCAGAATTATAAAAATAATCAATGGATTTGTGAGTGTGCTATATTGGCAGCCAAAAACATTGATGTGAATTTAATAAACTGCACGATTCAAAATGAAATACCTGATGAAGAAACAACATATAAATCCATAGATAGTTGTCAATCACAATGAATCAGTTAATTATCCAATTGAATTTTCAAATTCATTGGATCTACCAGGAATGCCTCAGCATATTTTATCTTAGAAAATTGGTTCCCCAATCATCCTTCTACGAAATATAAATCCACCACAACTATACAATGGGACTAGGCTATCAGTAAAAAAATTAATGAATAACATAATTGAGGCAACCATTTCAAATGGAAAAAATTTTATAAATTTGATCATTAATAAATTGTTTGAGATATGAAAACTGTCATTTTGCTCAAACACAACAACGTGTAAACGGGTACAGCTAGTGTGTTTATAAAATTAAATATTTTCTAATTATCTATATTATACTTTCTACATTACTCTATATTATAAAATTAAAATATTTTCCAATCTATCTATATATTATTTTAAAACATACTTTTTTGGTGATCGGGACTTTTCTCCCTTATTACTCCATCAATGCATATAAATGAATGACCGTTTGACGGCAAACGTTATCAGGTTCCTGCGAAAAATAGTCAGACAAATGAAAAATCCACCATTTGATAGAAAAATTGAATTAATATTTTAATCATCCTGTTGTGTACTGGACGAAAAAAGGCCCGGGTTGCTATATACAGATTAACATCGTTTACTTAGTGACGAGTGTAAACAAGTTTTATAATCGGATAACATTCTCGGTCATAAATTGATTGAAGCAGTGTTAGTAATTAATATTATAGTCTCCATGAACGAAGACCTCGATGTCCTACACATCCACAGCAGTTTAATAAGCAAACCACATTGCATCTTACGGGAGAAGAACGACGGCCAAAGAAACATAAACATTGCCGAATATGAAATTTTGCGTTACAGTTTTATCGTGTGGTATGTTTGAATAATTTTGTATCATATTACTTCCCGGTAGTTTTAATTTAAGATCGACAATATTTAAAATTCAATTTGGGGTATTATGATTAGATTTTGGAGTATTCATAGAAAAATTAGAGAAATTAATTACGAGTCATGCGATCAAAATAATTAGGTCGTTGTTTTCCAAGTATTCAAATTTATTTTGGTGAAACTTTCGTATGTTGCAAATTTTCTATACATCTAAACCTGATATCAAATGATTCTCAGTGTTTATATTTCACTCACTGAATAGATAGTATTCAACATTTAAACATATTTCTGAGTAAAGAAAAGGATGTCCTGCGATTTCAGAAAACTCACCAGTACAAGCTTAACAAAAGCCCAAGCTTTTATTCCCAATCGCAATCTCCGAAGCACAAAAATGTATTATTTTGCCACATTAACCATGTAAGATAATTGTTTTAAAAATTGTTATTAGCAAAACTTACTTTAAAGAATTTCGAGTTATTCGAGACTTTCAATGAATGTGGGGACAATGCTATGCGTTTTGACGATGAAACACAATGTATGTTCGTATGAAAGTGTGACATATATCTTCTCCTTTAGCTCTCCTCTCTCAGATCAGATCACTGCAGAGTAGTAGTTATTTTTATATTTCAGGTATGAAGAAAAGAACATAGAAAATAAATAGCATAGATGCAGAAGGTATGTTTCGTTGTTTTATCTTGGTCTTTTAAGTGATACATCATTGCCGGTATAAAAGGAAGTGGTTATTATAACGACTGAGTTTAGCTAAAGCTCGCAGTGATATTTTGTATCTTTTCCATAATTCATTTAGCCATAAATGCATTGAGTGAATTTAGGTATTCGGTATAGGATAAGATACATGTATTGTTATAGTGATGGCGTGCACTATTCGTGATTATACTGCTAAAAGAAAATTTTTAAAACATTTGATAACATTTATACTCTCACGTTCTCTAATATAATAGGGATTTTGTTTGGGTTCATAAGGTATGGCGTTAGAAAAAAGTTTATTTGGCCATTGAGTTTCGTTACTGGATGTGTAGATACCGATACCTATCGCTACAATCAAGGTATATCGAAACAGACACTGATAAAGAATATTAAGGTGTGCATTTTTAGGTATGTTTCAGTTCAAAGAAATGGTGGATTAAAAATCCACCATTTGTTAAACAAATTGAATTAAAATTTTAATCATCGCATTGTTTACCGGACGAAACAATGCCCGGGTTACTATATACAGATTTATTTTGTTTACTTAGTTACCTATGTAAATAGTTGACAAAGAGTTTGATTCATCGAAGAGAGATATTAAACTGATCGAAACTATTATAATCTACCGTACCTGGTATTAATATACTCCATTCACGTTAGGTAAGCAACTCCTATAAACATATTTTGAAACATAAATGCGCCACAAAGAACTACATTCAGTAATGCATTCTTCATTTTCACAGCCATCTGTTTACGGCGCATGCTCTACATTATTTTGCTTTTAACTGCTTTTCACGATGCAAAAGAACAAACCTCGAGGCAGGCCAAATAGAAAGGGACGAGGCAGACTTCTTGAGCCAGCATTTGAACGAAGATCAAATAGGCTACAAGTTCATGAGGAAAGGCAAGAGAGACTTGCAAGCCATAGGCAAGCTCAACAGAGTCACAGACGGAAAGTTCTGAATAATCGAAGAGGGCTAATACAAGACCAATGCGGTGAGTTAGTACCACCAGCTTACTTCCTGCGTTTACAGCAAGAGATAAGAGCAAGGAGACGGCAACAAAAACTACCTAAGGCATACTGTTGTGCACGTCTCTTCCTGAAGGACGATGAAGTAGAAGCCCATAGTGTTGGGGAAATGAATCAAGTGTGTCAATATTGTTCTGCAAAGCTGTATTTAGATGAAATTAGTCGTGACCATTCTGCTTCCATTTGTTGCCACAACGGAAATGTTCGAGTAGATCTCATAACTGTTTGTGAAGAGCTTCAATCACTTATTGAAAAAAATGATCAGTTAACGAGAAACTATCTGGAAAATATACGTCAATTTAACAATGATCTTGCATTTGCATCTGTACAGGTTAACTCTGTAAATATTCCTGACAAAGGGTCATATTGTTTCAAATTACATGGACAGGTTTATCACATGGAAGGAAATTTACAATCACCTGAAGGGGTCACCCCAACTTACGCAGGACTTTTCATTTTAGATTTTGATACTGCCTCGCAGCATCGACTTGATAATGAAGCCAATAAAAAATGTTGCCAGGATCTAATGCATAAATTGCAAACAATGCTCACAAATCATAATCCTTATGCACGGATGTTCAAGTATATGAAAGATGTCTCACGTGATGCTTCTCAATTACAATTACAATTTACTACTACGAATGCATTCCATCCAGGTAGGTCTAATGAACCTATGGTTAGTGAAGTAGCAGCTGCATTTGTTAGTCATGATGGTGCACCACCAGGAAGATTTGATTTTTGTATTTATGCTAAATCAACCGGTCAACTTAATAAAATCTCTTACTTAAATCCACATTCTGATCCAATGTGCAACCCATTGCTTTTTCCATGTGGTGAAGCAGGTTGGAGTGAAGGAAGGCAACATGTAGATGTTCATGCTTCTGCTGTACGAACTGTGACTACTCAATTGCGGTACTATTGTTATCGGTTAACAGTTAGAGATGGTTTCAGTATACTTCATGCTTCAGGTGAATTATTTCAACAGTACATTGTAGACAGTTATGTCAAATTTGAAGGTGCCAGAATATCATTCATACGATCACATCAAAAAGAACTCAGAGGTGATAGTTACAAAGGTTTGATGGACTTCCTTAAAACTGAAGCTCAAGAAAGAGGTGCAGTCGGGGGAGTTCCTATCGTTCTTCCCTCAACATATATTGGTAGTCCGAGAAATATGCTTCAGAATTATCAGGATGCGATGGCCATAGTTGCTCGGTTTGGTAAGCCAGATCTTTTTCTTACTTTTACCTGCAATTCGAAGTGGACTGAAATTGTTTCTCAATTAAAACCATACGAAAAGGTTGAACACAGGCCAGACTTGGTTTCAAGAGTTTTCCATTTAAAATTACAAGCATTACTGGATGATATTTTGAAAAAACATGTACTTGGGGTAGTCATTGCCTATGTTTTGTGTCATCGAATTTCAGAGAAGGGGCTTTCCTCATGCTCATATCCTACTCATACTTAAAGACGCCGATAAACTACGATCCAACTATGCCTTTCCTCAGAAAACCAAAAACAATTCCCTGTCAAAGTTGCATTTGCTATGACCATCAACAAAGCCCAGGGGCAAACACTTCAAAAGGCCGGACTGTATTTACAAGAACCCGTATTCTCTCATGGACAGTTGTACGTGGCATTTTTGAGAGTGCGAAGCTTCAGAGATATCTATGTTTGGGTTAACGATACTTATAATCAAAAAGTTACCCAGACCGATATCATCACTCCTAATGTTGTCTTTAAGGAGGTTCTATAATACTGATACTTCTCTATGTGTATTTTTACTCTTATTTTTTATGCCTACCTTATAATTGTACTTAAATTTATATATCTATGTTTATTTCCTCATTAAAAACAATTATATTTCTACTGCTTTCTTTTAATTGAACTGCATACATAGTGATCATTTTTGAGAAGTTTTTGCACGGGGAAACTATTTCTAAACACCCCTATTCGGTGAACGGTGCTTTTCTCCCTTTACACTCTATCAAAACATATAAAGACACATTATTTTAAAGAGAAAGATTCTTTCTGCTTGCTAAAATTAAAAAAACGAATAAAAATGCACTATTTGCTCAAAAATTGCGTTAAAATTAGAATTTGCCCATTGAGCTTTGTTATTGGATGTGTAAATGTCGACAACTATCGATATCATTGAGATATATCGAGACGGTCACTCATATACTGAATATTTAGGTGTATTTTAGGTATGTTTAGCGATATGTTATGTTTCTGGCGATAGGAGTGTTTCTTGAAATGTATTTGAGGAGGATTAAGAATATAAATGTCCGTCAGCAAAATTTTCGCACGGGGCAACTAGTTATTAATTTAGTTCTGTTGTAGTTATAAAATTAATTTATTTTCCTAAAGTTGCAACAGCATGTAAAATAGTTTTTAAATTAATATTCCATTGCAATGAATGTATGATTTTAATATTTGTATTGATTATTACTTCAATTTTTAAAAGGCACCTGCTGACCCATTTTAAGCTTAGCAGGACCTGTAATGTTTATCTCTTTTCAATTGTATTAAACTATTGTGTAATTGTTAAAATTCTATATGCAATCTGTCTTATAACTTGTGAAGTGTGTTTGTGGCATCTCATATCAAAATGCCGTACTCGGAGAAAAGTCCTTCGTAACATTTCACAATCCATTTGGTATCACAAAGATATTAAAAACCTAGGGAGGTGTAGGATATACACGCACCAGCTAACAAACCCGCAAGCTTTGGGGATGTCTTTAGATCTGAGTTTGGGCAAGAGACAGATTACTAAGTACAGGCGTTCAACAGTTTTAGGCAGTAACTGTAAGGTCATAGCAATAGTATCAATAAAAACGCCCAAGTATTCTAATCTAGTCCAATCATTATTTGCTACTTGTACCTATGATGCATACTTCCATAAGGTATTCATTCTACAGAAACGTTGCATTAGAATTATTGCTGGATTATGGGAATTATCCTTGTGCCCCTTCTTTACCTATTTTTAATGCATTACACATCTTACCACTGCCTTGCCTATATATTCTCTCTGTCATCTCTTTTATTCATTCTTTCTCTCTTCAATTCTAACTGACTTTCACACCCACTACACTAGATCTAGCCATCATCTTCATCACAGATCCAAGGTTTCTTTTTTGGACCTAAGTCCATTGGTCGTTGTTTTTATAATAAACTTCCTAAAGCTTACAAAAGCTCTCCAACATTATCAAAATTTAAATCAAGTGTAAAAAATTTTCTCTTTAAGAAAATGTATTATAACATTGATGATTTTTTAAATGACGTTATTTAGTTATGCAATTATACTTGACGACTGCTATACATGTAAATGTCTGTGACATCCGCCACCTCCCCACCAGCCGCCATGTCATTCACAGCCTTACGGAGACCACCACCACAGGACACGCTACCACCTGACGCCGATGTCCTCAAGTTGTGTGTGATGTTGAAGGAGCGGTGTATTGGAGGGAGACTCCGCCAGCGTGACAGCTATGAAATTCTCACGCTACTCGATCTCATATTGTTTTGGGATACGTTACCAGAAGAAACAAAGTTAATTTTGTACCATCGACTCCGTGTTTTGGGCATAGCTACTCAACATGGTTGGAATATTGCCAGCCAAGTGGCTGAAGCTGGGAATCAGGACCTGCTTCATGTACCCCCGGAGCTCCTCACTAGACCACCAGTGGTTGTAGTTCCGCCAGCAACAACGGCGAGAACGTACACCAGGAGCCGGCGCCGGCCAATACGCAGCAGTTCTGGGGCACGCAGAGGAACACTTGGGAGACTCAGCCCCCCAGCCAGCCGGGCACCCGCGGACGAAGCAGCAGACGGGGTGTCCGAGGAAGGCGATAGACCTGTGGAAGGCTCTGCTGCTGGAGAGGAGATGGGGGACTTCATTGAGCTACTGGACCTCCTCAATTGGCAAGGAAGCGGCCCCCCAGAAGACCCTGTGCAGCTACCCGAGGAGGATTCCAGTAGCTCAGATGAAGACTCAGATCACAAATCTGACGAAGATACAGCCGATGCCGCGTCCAACGGGTAAGGCCTATTTCTGACACTTCTGGTAAGTGCAAAGCCAAAGATAAAATTTCCAGCACTCCAAGAAGTTGAGTTTCTACCAGTGTTACACGCATATCCATACAAAAACCTAGATATTGTGCTGCGTGGGGCGGACCTTTCGAAACCCCCAGAGGCCCCGTTAGTGTACCTCAAATCCAGGCCTACGGACAACGTACGGCGCATGATACCTGTGTTACTCCAACAGGGTGTTATAGTGGAAAAACCTGGCATTAAGTGTGCTTTTCGTCTCAGCATAATTCCGAAGGCGAACGCCAAGCCCAGGATCATTTTAGACTTATCGCCTTGGACAGCATACTTTAATCGTCTAAAGTTCTTGTTGTTGGACGCCGTCAAGGCTATAGTTAGGCTAGGTCCGGATACTTTATTGGCTAAATTGGACCTCCGTGATGCCTTCCACCAGATTCCGATCAGGGAAGGGCATCAACTGTTTTACGGAATTGACATAGAAAATAAGCAGTACGCCTTCACCAGACTGCCAATGGGTCATACACTCGCACCCGCAATAATGCAACGGGTAAGCCTAGAGATCGCCAAAGAAGTCCTTTACCGGTTCGACGTAATTATGGTGGCATACCTTGATGATTGGTTACTAGCTTCTCCAATGTTAACGCAAGAAACAGTGTTGCAAATCTACGCGTTTCTCACTGAAGATCTCGGCATCACCCTAAATCGACGGAAGTGCTCCTTGGTCCCGCGTACGTGCATAGAATACCTGGGGACCCGAATCAACACAGCCACCATGGAAATAAGCCTTCTGCCCGCCACCATTGCCAGACTGCATCTCATCAGGTGCATCGTCCCGAGACTGAGGTCGGAGGACCTACCTAAGGCCGCCGGCTTCATCTCGTGGGCAGTGTACGTGCTGAATTTGCCCCGCTACCTGATTTCGGATGCATACAAACGAGACAACCAGTGGCTGACAAAATTTTATGACAACGGGCTCCTAAATAGCTTTTGACCTGTGTGCAGGTCAAAAGCTATTTATGCTTATTTGTCAGAGGAGATGAAAAGAGGAGAAATAGATTGGGGAGAAACCCATGTCGAGATAGTACCCAAGCCAATGTAGGGGAAGTTTTCTGAACATTTCCGGAGGAGGAGGTCACATGCTTCGTGTCCACCAATAGCAAGCAGGGTCGAAACATGTGAAACACAGCACATAACTTCTCCCGCGAGTATTCATGGAACAGGTTAAGATGCAAGCGACGAGAGCAAGTGGTGAGGAACTGAGTATTGTGATTTATTATGTGCGAAATTTGTTGTCTTTCATCTAAATATTGTTAAATGACTGACGAGTATATGACGGTTTAAACTAATCATGTATAATATTCAGGATAAGGTAAGATGTCATTTATGGAAGAACAAGATGAAGTTAATTTTGGAAAGAATATTATGTAAGGCTCTCAGTTAGCATCTAATAACTTATTCAATGGTTGGCTTTTCTTAACATTTATTACATTATGCGTAGCTTAAGTTGCCTTTCTGTTAAATATTTTTCGGAACACTTGGGTGAATTAAAGATATAAACGTGTTGATAAAACAAGGTTGAGTATTGATGCTTTGGAGTGAAAATGTACTGCAGGATAGGATAAAATTGTGACAGTTTTTCGAAAACCTTTTTTGAACAATTAATCAGCAGTTTTTGGTCAACGGAGATGAGATGTGTTAACTGCGAGTATGGATACATTTTTGGGAGAAAACAGAGCGTAACATGCAGTGCATGTCTTATAAAATGTTAATCAGCTGTCATTTTTCATTTCGGTGTAGAATTCGTCTTTTACGCCGTCTCATACATTCATTTCGATTATAAAGTGGTCATATACGCCGTAAAATACGACAGTTATGAAATTGCTTAAAGCTATATTGGACTTAGTTAAAGGTAAGCATTTCTAAATCAAGACAACCACTTAGATGCTAATGTGGTCATTCAATGATGTATTTCAGGAATCCCAAAGAGAATATCTTTACAACAGAGGGAGACGATGTTGAATTTTATGCTGGCCAATCCTGAGTTGGCCAGAAACAAGTTTTCTGGGCCCCAAAGGGGGATAATAAAGAATAAAAAGTGGGAGGAACTGGCGGGGCTGCTGAATTCCTCGCCCACGGGGGTCACTAAGACTCCAGATAAATGGTCCAGGGTAAAGTTTCGCAAATAGTCTGCTAATCAATTAGTTTTCTTTCAATACATAACATGAAATGCATTCCTTGTAGTCTTGGCAAGACTGGAAGGCTGATACCAAACAGAAAGCAGTCCGGCTGCGGCGCCATGCAGCTGGAACAGGAGGTGGACCAGCCAAAGGTACTCCACTGACTGCCCTGGAGGAGAAACTCCTCCCTTTGATTGGTGAAACGGCAGTCAGTGGGATAACTGGGGTTGTTGACCCTATTGAGGTGAGGTATAGTTTATAGTTGTAGTGAAGGTAAGTAGGTCAGCTTATCAAATATTTAATTTTTCATCATCTATAGGAAAGTTTATTTTACAGATTGTCCTCGTGACTCCAGATCCTCCTATGGAGTTGGAGGTTGCTCAGGAGGAAAGGTTGGAGTTGAGGGCCTCTCCATCTGGTTCTTCCTCAACAACACCACCACCGGCAAAGAGGAGGGCAACCGGTTAGCAATTTCTTTTTACTGCATAGATTAGAGCATACGACCGATATAAATCTGATTTCATACCTCATCATTTTGTAGACAGAGCTTCCTTTCAGATGCCTACTTTTTCCGTAAATTCTTTGTTATTCTATCTGCAGGTTTTTCACATCCCCCTTCTTGTAGTTGTTTTCTTGCTGTGGGCTATTCATCCTAAGAACCAACTTATGTTTTCAAACCCACAATGTAATTTTCTTCCATGCACTTTTTTTATGCTATCTCTTTCATTCAAATTGACAAAGGGTTAGATATAAGAATAGACTTTCTAGTCTCAATCTTGCCAGACTTAAGTTTTTTATTATTATTATTATCATTTGGTAGAAATTATTATATTATATATATTATTGTTAATTATTATTATATAAAATTAAAAAGAAAAATCCATTTATCATAGAAGTAATAAAATTTTTCAGTTTCACATTTGTTTCTTATCACTTTAGAAAGACTATGTGATGAGTACGAGACACGAGCGATTGGAAGCAATGAAAGCATAGCAGATGCTATGTCTAAGATTGTGTCTTTGTTTGAGAGGTTTACCTCAAGCACGACTGACATAATGACTAGGATAGCATCTGCTATAGAAGTAGTTGCTGACAATTCAACGGAGACTCTGGAGGTGATGAAAACCATAGCAGAATCAGTCAAGAATACAATGGATAAGTGAGTAAAGTGGAATAGTAGAGTAACAATACAGCCTTTCATAGAATTAAAACTGAGCTAATCTTGAAGTCTTCTGATGATACCTTCTCTCACTGTCCTTGCTTCCTGGAGCATTGCTCTAGCTCCTTGCCCTAAAGGTGCTATTATGTTATCATTTTCTTCATCAACTTGCACATTAACTTCCTCATAAGCAACACCACCAGAAACACACATGTTGTGTAGAACACAACAAGCGTTAGTGAAATGGCAGGCTTTCCTAGGCTCATATTCCAGCTTCCTAGCCAATAAAAGACAACAAAATCTACCCTTCAATAGCCAAATGCAACGTTCTACTGCAGAACGTGCCTTTATGTGGCACTTGGTGTAGCGTGCCTCCGGTGTGCCCTCTTCTGCATTTAGGATAGGGGTGTGCAACCAAGGCTCATGCGGGTAACCAGAATCACCTATGGAAATGTTATTTGTAGCAGTTGTTACAGATGCATTATGGATTTAAGAACAATAACTGGATCCTACATTTCATTTGAGAAAAACAAACTTACCCAGTAACCAGCATCTGCTACCCCTTGCCCAAATATCAGAGAGCCTTTTGCGGATGGCAGAATTTGCCCACACATAAGAATCGTGCGTACTTCCTGGATATTTAGATAGTACGTTGATAATTCTAAGGTCTGAGTCACACACCGGAAAGAAAGAAATGTATTCCTTATAATGTATTTGGGTATTGATTTTTATCAACTGAAGGGTTACTTACTGTTTGAGTGTTAACAGAATGGTAGCCTTTTCTGTTCACATAAAGATTCTCCTCTTCTTTTGGAGCCTTTATGCAAATGTGCATACCATCCACATAACCCAGAATTCCTGGTATATTTGAAGCCTGATGGTTCCTAAGAATTAATAAGTATTTTTATAAATTATGATATCTTTTATTATAATTTATTTATCTCTTCTCAGGATTGACTGCAACATGGATATGAAATAAAATTTTTATTTTATTTTTAATTTTTTTCCTTTATGTTCATTTTATCATAATTTTATATTTTCTTATTTTTCAATCATCAGTTTTTTGTTATTTATTTGTATTAATAATTAATAATCAAGAATTGGGAAGCAGCTGGAGCTACAAAGGAGCAGCCCCCTAGCAGGATCATCAATCAAAATGAATGTATTTTGAAAGAATAAGAAACAAAATAAATATTTTTAAGCTAACTTATGGATTGCTAGAGCTCTTTCATTTTCCCCAAGTGGAAATATGATCCATTTCCTCAAAATTTGGGGAGAATTGAGTGCTGCTGTTATTTCCTTAATGGCTCTGCTGACACTCGGTTGGCTTAGGGTGATATTTCTGTCGCTGCCAGTAGAGCGCTGGTAGCTGCCTTGAGCGTAGAAATGTAATGCACACAAGACCTAGAGGTAATAAATACCTTGATAATTGAAGGGCATAGTTGCAATTCTATATTCACTGATAAAGAATAACTTACTATTGTACCTTAATTTCTATGGGAGTATATGTTGCTCTTTTTCCTGCTGCAAGCACTGGGCGCAAATCTTCAACTAGGACTCTTGTCATATTTCTGCTGAGGCAATACAGTCCTTGGAATATCATTTCGCTCAGCTCGAAGGAATTGGAATTATCCCGCAATTGTCTCATTTGGAGACGAATCTCCCTTAGATGTTGCAGTTCTCTCTCCCTTCTGTGCCTCCTTATATTTCGTAGGAGAGCTACAGCATCCATTGCTACATTTCAGAATTTTCATAACTTTCAGAAATGCATACCATAGAGAATATATTCCTAAAATACTGTCAAACAATACTAAAACAAGCTGTATTGACTAAAATTTCTATAGAAATAATTTTAGTCTAGTGGTGAGAGATATAAGTATTTGGATAACCTGTAGTTATACTATTTATTGCTAGATACTGACAGATTGATGCAAAATCTAAGTGAAGCGGATTCCCCTATAATCAGTTAATACCTGGTATGTACAAGGTTAGTACATGATCTTAAAAGCACCTTAAGGTGGTGAGGGGATAATCAATTGTGATATCCGCAGGGTGAAGGAGATTTACCTTCCATAAGACAATTTATTTATTATAAAGGATAAAATAAATGTTAATGAGGGGAAGTCATTTGGTAAGTCACATCTTTAAAGGATAGCAGCAGACGAAAACTAATACTTCAAGATGAAACTCAAAAGAAATAGTGTATAATACGAACTTCCTGCGTTTTCAACAGGACATGTAGTGAGATAACCGCAAAATGCTCCAAAGACGTTTGAAAACATACTGTGTTATAATTACATCAAATATTGAATGATAACATTCATTACTTTTCATAATTACAATATGTACGATGAGTAAATACGCTCGCACTGTTTACTATTAATATTAGTACTGCAGTCTTCAAATCAAGTAGTGTAGGATTGTGTAGTAGTAGTGTAAGTGTACCTTCTATCTGCTAAACAAATTTATTTGTGCATATTTGTATTTGCTGTAGAAGTGAAAGTCTGCATGTACAATTGAATGAAGCAACTTACGTTAGCAGATAGAATCACGGAGAATAACGCGTTAGTAAATTGAAAAATATTACATCATAATTGTCAGTTAAAGGAAATCCTTGTAGCTTTACATATGAGAAAGTGACATTGCATAAATTCTAGTGACTCAATTTTGAACTCTTCCAACGAAATTATACTTCTAAAACAACACTAGATATACTTATCTACAGGTAGTAAAGAATTTCTCCCATCAGGCAATTATATTATTAAGGTTATGATATGCCAAAGGTACTGAAAATTATAAATAACGAACTGAAAGTACGAAGAGCTCGGATGAGTCGTAGAATACAAGAGCATATAATCACTTCCTAATTTCTTATTCTCGTAGTAAGGTTATTAATCTTTATTAGAGGTATTATTACTGCCTGTACTGCGTTCCTTTCATGGCAGATTGGTTATTCTGCATTTACGAGCTTTAAATTGGTAAATTTTCAATAATAAACCGAAATAAGCAGGCAGTTACCAAAGTATTTCGTCTGCTTATCGACTGGCCCTCTGAGTTATCGGCAGCTAAAGCCTGTCGGTAAAATTTACCGACTGGGGCTCGCTGGAGTACCGACCGACTGCTTATAGAATCACATTGATAACTCCCTTCAATTTTTTGACGTCACTACCAACTAGATGGCTACCGTACCGACTGGTTTGGCGTTATAGAATATGGGCCCAGACCAGAGTTGCTTTAGCAAGTTCAAGATGCCATTAAAATATCAAATACTGACATCATACTATGGTACTCTGATGAGATTTTCAATACAGCTCTCTGTCTTCTGGAAGACACCATATTAAGCATGGGTGGGAGACATTTACAATGTTAAAAGATGCCACAACCACAGAGAGACGTTGAAGTAAACATAGACAGAGATTATCTCAGGGAGAAAAGTTACGATCTGGACCAACTGTTACATTTCATCCAACAAAACGAGCCAAAGTTGACTGCAGACCAGAAATCAGTTTATTTAAAGTTGTCGAAAGTGTCAACAATAATCAAGGTGATATATTTTTATTGATGCTCCTGGAGATACGGGGAAAACATTCATGATGAACCTGGTTCTTGCAAAAGTCTGTTCTGAGAGGAAAATTGCACTTGCCATTGCTTCTTCTGGAATAGCTGCTACATTGCTTCATGGCAGCAGAACTGCCCATTCCACTTTTAAGTTGCCATTGAACTTAAATAGGTCAGATACTCAATCTTGCAATATTACGAGGCAAAGTAGCACTGCTAAGTTGTTGACAGAATGCCGAATGATTGTTTGGGAAGAGTGTACAATAGCCAATAAACTAGCAGTCAAAGCTTTAAACTGAACACTGCAAGACATCTGGAACAGCAACACGGTAATGGGAAAATTAACAGTTGTGCTTTCCGGTGATTTTAGTCAAACCTTGCCTGTGATACCGAGAGACACAAGAAACGAAATAAATGCATGCCTAAAATCATCATTCCTGTGGTAGGATGTTAAGATGTTACATTTGAGAAAGAATATGAGGGTGCATTTACATGGGGACAAAGAATCAGATAAATTTACCAAATTACTTCCCGATGTTAGAGAAGGAAAATTATCAGACAAAAATGGTATGAAATTCACAGTTTCAGGCGTTGTCACTTGATGATGGAGATCAATCTCCGAAACTAGTCGTGTGTGCTTTACAGTCTTTTGTTTATAATAAAATTAATTTGTGGAAAAAGTACGAAGTTTTCTTACTAATTAAAAATGGTATGATGAAAATACAGGACTAAACTGTAATGATTGTGATGGTTTCTGTGTTGGCAAAACTGCAAGGTGTTTCCGAACCAGATGGAAAGAACATAAATACACCTTCATCCTCAATAATCCTTCTGCCTCCCACTACAGCCAACACATACTGGAGAAGGGACATTCAAGGGATTTCGATATGTCAGTGTTACACTACAAACAGTGACAGTAGCACAAGAGTAGATGCTATAGAGACGATCGAAATATTAAGAGGCTCCTCTTCCTCAAATATCGTAAACAAATACCTTTCCCCAATCCCTCTCCTATTTTTAAAACCATCGTTTACCCCTCGACCCCCTCATCCACTCTTTCCCCTTCATGATAATGGGCCAGCTTCAGCCACCTTGTCTTTAACGATGTATTTTTCCCATTTTTGGCCTTTATTCTTATGCTTCCTTTCATACCTTTAAACCTCTATCTAACCCCTTTGGCTCCCTCGCATTCCAATTGTCATTGCATTCTTTCCTTTGTCTCCTTTTTCCCTCCCCCAACCTCACCTTTCTTCAGCCCATCCCTCCACAGTAGGGTGGATCGAAAAAACTTTTTTTTCGAAATCGATATGCGGCTAGAGCTTAAAGTTTGTGGTTGGTGGTCCTTATGAACCATAAGAAATATCAGCTCGATCGGAATATGTCTGCAAAATTTAGTCAAAATTTTCAATTTTTGTGAAAAAATTTCAAAAATTCGCAATTTTTTCTGATGGTTTTTCGATGTTTCTGAAGTGAAATATTACATGTATTGCTTGTATGTTGCTTAGTGATTAACAATTTACTGAGTTTGAATGAGGAAAACTGAATTCTTAGTTCATCAAAATTTGTCAAAAAAAACGCCAGGTTAGTCCGCTTACAGGAAGTACTTTCGTTTTTCAAAGTAAACCCAGAAGTGTGTCGGAGTTGAAAGATTTGTTGTCTCATGCATCTAAGCAGCTAATGGATTTTGCCAATTATTCTGCTACCTTCAACTCCAAGTCGCCACGTGCGATCAGCTGTAATTATTGTAATAATCGAGGTCAAACAATTGACAATTGTCGTCAAAGGAGACAAAATACCCGTTCCAATTCTATTCAGCTGGCTATTTCAATGTTCAACACAACGTATTCTCGGTCTCCTGTTTTGCCAATTGTTAATCTGTCAATTGGTAATCATTCCCTCAAAGCATTGATTGATTCTGGTGCTATTTATTCGCTAATTGATGTAAAAACTTGTAACAATTTACGATTACCTACTATTAAAACACTTCCGGCTCCACTTCATATTCGTGGCATTGGTGGAAACACATTTATTTTGACTCAGCAAATTAAGGTTAAGGTCAAGGTTAAAACTTTTTCCTGGTGCCATCATTTCTACCTTGCAAACCTGCCGTTTCCGTTGCTGAATGGTAGGGATTTTATGTTAAAAACAAAATTGATATTAGGCCCTAATTATTTCACTTTTGAATCTAACCCAACTCAAATTTTCCTGTTCATTCATCAGCAGCTCGAAAATAGTTCACCTGATAGTGATCTACAAGTAGTCAGCCCTTCAGTCAAAAGGGGAGCCTCTGTCCTACCTGTAGGTTTGGTGTCAATTAAGCAATTAGTTTCAGGCAAAGATACTGCTTATCCTGATATTCCACAGGAGGTGCTGCAACTTATTAAGGAATTTCCAGACGTAGTTACTTAAAAACTAGGATCCACTAATCTTTTGGCCTACGAAATCCAGCTGAAAGACTCCACTCCTGTGAGATCACATCCATTTTCTTTGCCTCCAGCAAAAGCCAAGATCCTGCAAGACTGTGTATCCTCTTTGATTCAGCAAGGTGTGGTTGAGGCATCCACATCACAATGGGCATCGCCATCTTTTCTCATCCCAAAAAGGGACAAGGGATGGAGATTAGTTGTCGACTATTGAAAGTTGAATGTCAAGGCACAAGTTGACCCTTACCCCACGCCTTCTGTGGAACATGCCTTCCAAAATCTGTCTGATGCTAAAATATTTTCTATTCTTGATCTTAATTCTGCCTTTACTCAGATCCCTTTGAGTGAATCTTCTAAGAAATATACCGCCTTTGTTACTCCATTTGGTTTGTTTCAGTACACAAGATTACCTTTTGCTTTTGTTAATTCCCCACAAGTGTTTACTCGACTAATGGACCTTGTTCTTGGTGATTTGAAATATACCTGTGTCTATCCATATATTGATGATCTCTGTATTCGGGAAGCTGGATTAACCCTTCATCCAGATAAAATGAAGCACTCTCAAAGGTCCATTTCTTTTCTCGGGCATACTGTTCAAGATGGACATCTGGCGATTGATACCGAAAGAGTTCGACCCATTCAGAAATTTCCTGTTCCCGATAAATAGACCCCAATTTTATTTTGACGCAGTACTCAACACAGTAGCAACAATAGTTTCTCCCCTTGATTCTCTATTATTAGTGTTTAATATTTTCCCATTACTTTAGTACCATGAAAAATTGTGAAAATTTTCCAATCACAAACCTTAAGAGGCCCTTGTCCCCAGTTACAATCCAGACTATATTATAAACACAGACCAAATAGGTTGTGAATACCGCTCCACTTTGCGTCACACCTTAAGTTTCTAAGGAGATTTGAAAACTGATTTAGGGAGCATTAGTAAAGTAATCCACTCTTATACGGTGCAGTATTCAATTACTTTCACCAGTAAAATTCTTCCAAAAGAGTTTCTTTGTTTGCAGAAGCAAAGTGGCACCTTTAATCCTTAGGTAGAAGAAGAAGTAAGGAGATTGTCATGTGAATTTAACAACGATGATCTCACCTGCTCTAAGTCAGCAAAATTAACTTTGGAACATTACAAAGAATATTTTTAAAATATCCTGAAGGAAAGTGCGAGAGAAAAAAGTTTCTGTTTATGATACTCATGGTCAGGTCAAACAAACACCTCTCTCTATGACGAAGTATTTGGGGATAGAAATGGTAACCCAACATGAATGCTCCTGAGGTAATGGCATCAAACAAGGAGTTAAATAAACCAGAGGATACTAAACACAATCACTCTTGAATCCATCATTGACTTTCTGCTCCAATACTTATGAATATGTTGTGTTATGGATGGTTTTCTTGCAGATAAGAGATTCAAGAAGTGCTTTCATAAATGTATATCAAATTTGCTTTTCAGACATTTAAAAATTTAAATGAAGCTGCTTTGCAATCAGTTTCCTGCATTGTTTTTGGTGCAGAAAATGCTTAGGTTTCAATTGCTTTTATTTTAAGATCCACCCAAAAATTTGTTAGAAATAAAGGTTTTATGAAATATTTTTGTATTGAATTAATGTATTGCTATCCTTACATCCTAAATATCAGTAACATCACTCAAAGTACAGTTGATGTACTGGTGTTAGTAAAGGAATTACCATTTGAGTGAATTATGATAATTATCGAAGTGTAAAAAACGTAGTTCTCCATTAGTCTCTCTCTGACTGTCGAAGGGTGCGATTGTGGTGACTTTCTATTTAAAGAGATCTCTTTCTTTAACCCCAACTCTCGACCCCTAGTGGATGTTCTTACTTCCTTTTTAAGATCCCTCCGTTTAGCCCTAAATTTTGAAAATACCTGTGAGGATGCAAAAGACCAACGTCCATCATAACTTGGAAGACTTATAACCTCCAATGCTTCAAGCGTCGAGGACAACTTGGCCCTGAAGCTCCTCCAGGCAATTAAAGAGGAAGTCTGATGGACAGCGTGCAAAACACAAAAGGGGCCAGACATCCACGCAATATAAGAAAAATTCTAGTTCTGCATCGAAAGAAAATCCACAAAATCGTGGATTTGAAATTAAAAAGGCTCCAGGAACAGGTAGAGAAGAGGGGAAAAAAGACTTCATGCTCTCAAGCAATATAGCCACTGGAACTGCCTCCTCTTGGATGGCTTCCAGGTGCATGACAGGGAGGATCCAGTCGAAAGGACTAGCAAATATTTTGAAAACAAACTAGGAATTTAAGTCTCCAAAACATATATCGAAAGGGTGCATAACCTTAGTCATTGCAACCTTAGTCAACAGCCACATAGACCAATGATCATAAAGTTTGTTTCACATGTGGACTGAGAAGTTGTTTGAAGGAATATAAAATGTCTTCAGAACACCAGGATGTTGATCAATGAATCACTCACTGTTTAGGAAAAGGCTTCTGGATGAGGCCAAAGAAGACCTTGGCCAAGAGAATGTTTGGACCTCTGACGGGCGAATGAATATATTGCCTCCAAATGGTACTAGGATGAAGGCTACAACAATGGAGTACTCGGACAAAGTAAAGATGTTCGCCACTCAACATCAGTATACTCTCACAAAAACATAAATTATCTCTCCTGATACTCCTCAATGCACTCCAGCCATAAGCTAAGTAGAGTTCTGATTTTGTTTAAACATGATGTTGATTGCATTGGGCGGTTCTAGGACAGAGAATTCCAGCATGAGCTAAAGGCTCAGTAAGGGGTAACTATTCCATAATAAAAAATGGCCACCAGAAAGGATCACTGGACCAGTGAACCCAGGGCTTATCAGGATGGAAAACAAAGATCTGAATTCGAATTACATAACCAATTCTTTTGGCCAAATACCTATTCCTATTATGAACATGTTCATGCAGAGCCAACGTTAAAGTATTTGAAGTATGAGAATTTTATACCTCTGCCCAAAGACAGGACCCAATCAGTGTGCAGGTCAAAAGCTATTAATGCTTATTTGTCAGAGGAGATGAAAAGAGGAGAAATAGATTGGGAAGAAACCCGTGTCGATATGGTACCCAAGCCAATGTAGGGGAAGTCTTCTGAACATTTCCGGAGGAGGAGGTCACATGCTTCGTGTCCACCAATAGCAAGCAGGGTCGAAACATGTGAAACACAGCACATAACTTCTCCTGCGAGTATTCATGAAACAGGTTAAGATGCAAGCGACGGAAGCAAGTGGTGAGGAACTGAGTATTGTGATTTATTATGTGTGATATTTGTTGTCTTTCATCTAAATATTTTTAAATGACTGACGAGTATACGACGGTTTAAACTAATCATGTATAATGTTCAGGATAAGGTAAGATGTCATTTATGGAAGAACAAGATGAAGTTAATTTTGGAAAGAATATTATGTAAGGTTTTCAGTTAGCGTCTAATAAACTTATTCAATGGTTGGCTTTTCTTAACATTTATTACATTATGCATAGCTTAAGTTGCCTTTCTGTTAAATATTTTTCGGAACATTTGGGTGAATGAAAGATGTAAACGTGTTGATAAAACAAGGTTGAGTATTGAAGCTTTGGAGCGAAAATGTACTGCAGGGGATGTTTGATAGGATAAAATAGTGACAGTTTTTCGAAACACTTTTTTGAACAATTAATCAGCAGATTTTGGTCAACGGAGATGAGATGCAAGTGTAACTGTCACTATGGATACATTTAGGGAGAAAACAGAGCATAAAATGTAGTGCATGTCTTATAAAATGTTAATTAGCTGTCATTTTTCATTTCGGTGAAAAAGTCGTCTTTTAGGCCGTCTCATACATTCATTTCAATTATAAAGTCATCATATACGCCGTAAAATACGACAGTTCTGAAATTGCTTAAAGCTATATTGGACTTAGTTAAAGGTATGAATTTCTAAATCAAGACGACTACTTAATGCTAATGTGGTCATTCAATGATGTATTTCAGGAATCCCAAAGAGGATATCTTTACAACAGAGGGTAACGATGTTGTATTTTATGCTGGCCAACCCTGAATTGGCCAGAAACAAGTTTTCTGGGCCCCAAGGGGGGATAGTAAAGAACAAAAAGTGGGAGGAATTGGCGGGGCTGCTGAATTCCTCGCCCATGGGGGTCACTAAGACTTCAGATAAATGGTCCAGGGTAAAGTTTCGCAAATAGTCTGCTAGTCAATTAGTTTTCTTTCAATATATAACATGAAATGCATTCCTTGTAGTCTTGGCAAGACTGGAAGGCTGACACCTAACAAAAAGCAGTCCGGCTGCGGCGCCATGCAGCTGGAACAGGAGGTGGACCAGCTAAAGGTACTCCACTGACTGCCCTGGAGGAGAAACTCCTCCCTTTGATTGGTGAAACGGCAGTCAGTGGAATAACTGGGGTTGTTGACCCTATGGAGGCGAGGTATAGTTTATAGTTGTAGTGAAGGTAAGTAGGTCAGCTTATCAAATATTTAATTTTTCATCATCTATAGGAAAGTTTATTTTACAGATTGTCCTCGTGACTCCAGATCCTCCTATGGAGTTGGAGGTTGCTCAGGAGGAAAGGTTGGAGTTGAGGGCCTCTCCATCTGGTTCTTCCTCAACAACACCACCACCGGCAAAGAGGAGGGCAACCGGTTAGCAATTTCTTTTTACTGCATAGATTAGAGCATACGACCGATATAAATCTGATTTCATACCTCATCATTTTGTAGACAGAGCTTCCTTTCAGATGCCTACTTTTTCCGTAAATTCTTTGTTATTCTATCTGCAGGTTTTTCACATCCCCCTTCTTGTAGTTGTTTTCTTGCTGTGGGCTATTCATCCTAAGAACCAACTTATGTTTTCAAACCCACAATGTAATTTTCTTCCATGCACTTTTTTTATGCTATCTCTTTCATTCAAATTGACAAAGGGTTAGATATAAGAATAGACTTTCTAGTCTCAATCTTGCCAGACTTAAGTTTTTTATTATTATTATTATCATTTGGTAGAAATTATTATATTATATATATTATTGTTAATTATTATTATATAAAATTAAAAAGAAAAATCCATTTATCATAGAAGTAATAAAATTTTTCAGTTTCACATTTGTTTCTTATCACTTTAGAAAGACTATGTGATGAGTACGAGACACGAGCGATTGGAAGCAATGAAAGCATAGCAGATGCTATGTCTAAGATTGTGTCTTTGTTTGAGAGGTTTACCTCAAGCACGACTGACATAATGACTAGGATAGCATCTGCTATAGAAGTAGTTGCTGACAATTCAACGGAGACTCTGGAGGTGATGAAAACCATAGCAGAATCAGTCAAGAATACAATGGATAAGTGAGTAAAGTGGAATAGTAGAGTAACAATACAGCCTTTCATAGAATTAAAACTGAGCTAATCTTGAAGTCTTCTGATGATACCTTCTCTCACTGTCCTTGCTTCCTGGAGCATTGCTCTAGCTCCTTGCCCTAAAGGTGCTATTATGTTATCATTTTCTTCATCAACTTGCACATTAACTTCCTCATAAGCAACACCACCAGAAACACACATGTTGTGTAGAACACAACAAGCGTTAGTGAAATGGCAGGCTTTCCTAGGCTCATATTCCAGCTTCCTAGCCAATAAAAGACAACAAAATCTACCCTTCAATAGCCAAATGCAACGTTCTACTGCAGAACGTGCCTTTATGTGGCACTTGGTGTAGCGTGCCTCCGGTGTGCCCTCTTCTGCATTTAGGATAGGGGTGTGCAACCAAGGCTCATGCGGGTAACCAGAATCACCTATGGAAATGTTATTTGTAGCAGTTGTTACAGATGCATTATGGATTTAAGAACAATAACTGGATCCTACATTTCATTTGAGAAAAACAAACTTACCCAGTAACCAGCATCTGCTACCCCTTGCCCAAATATCAGAGAGCCTTTTGCGGATGGCAGAATTTGCCCACACATAAGAATCGTGCGTACTTCCTGGATATTTAGATAGTACGTTGATAATTCTAAGGTCTGAGTCACACACCGGAAAGAAAGAAATGTATTCCTTATAATGTATTTGGGTATTGATTTTTATCAACTGAAGGGTTACTTACTGTTTGAGTGTTAACAGAATGGTAGCCTTTTCTGTTCACATAAAGATTCTCCTCTTCTTTTGGAGCCTTTATGCAAATGTGCATACCATCCACATAACCCAGAATTCCTGGTATATTTGAAGCCTGATGGTTCCTAAGAATTAATAAGTATTTTTATAAATTATGATATCTTTTATTATAATTTATTTATCTCTTCTCAGGATTGACTGCAACATGGATATGAAATAAAATTTTTATTTTATTTTTAATTTTTTTCCTTTATGTTCATTTTATCATAATTTTATATTTTCTTATTTTTCAATCATCAGTTTTTTGTTATTTATTTGTATTAATAATTAATAATCAAGAATTGGGAAGCAGCTGGAGCTACAAAGGAGCAGCCCCCTAGCAGGATCATCAATCAAAATGAATGTATTTTGAAAGAATAAGAAACAAAATAAATATTTTTAAGCTAACTTATGGATTGCTAGAGCTCTTTCATTTTCCCCAAGTGGAAATATGATCCATTTCCTCAAAATTTGGGGAGAATTGAGTGCTGCTGTTATTTCCTTAATGGCTCTGCTGACACTCGGTTGGCTTAGGGTGATATTTCTGTCGCTGCCAGTAGAGCGCTGGTAGCTGCCTTGAGCGTAGAAATGTAATGCACACAAGACCTAGAGGTAATAAATACCTTGATAATTGAAGGGCATAGTTGCAATTCTATATTCACTGATAAAGAATAACTTACTATTGTACCTTAATTTCTATGGGAGTATATGTTGCTCTTTTTCCTGCTGCAAGCACTGGGCGCAAATCTTCAACTAGGACTCTTGTCATATTTCTGCTGAGGCAATACAGTCCTTGGAATATCATTTCGCTCAGCTCGAAGGAATTGGAATTATCCCGCAATTGTCTCATTTGGAGACGAATCTCCCTTAGATGTTGCAGTTCTCTCTCCCTTCTGTGCCTCCTTATATTTCGTAGGAGAGCTACAGCATCCATTGCTACATTTCAGAATTTTCATAACTTTCAGAAATGCATACCATAGAGAATATATTCCTAAAATACTGTCAAACAATACTAAAACAAGCTGTATTGACTAAAATTTCTATAGAAATAATTTTAGTCTAGTGGTGAGAGATATAAGTATTTGGATAACCTGTAGTTATACTATTTATTGCTAGATACTGACAGATTGATGCAAAATCTAAGTGAAGCGGATTCCCCTATAATCAGTTAATACCTGGTATGTACAAGGTTAGTACATGATCTTAAAAGCACCTTAAGGTGGTGAGGGGATAATCAATTGTGATATCCGCAGGGTGAAGGAGATTTACCTTCCATAAGACAATTTATTTATTATAAAGGATAAAATAAATGTTAATGAGGGGAAGTCATTTGGTAAGTCACATCTTTAAAGGATAGCAGCAGACGAAAACTAATACTTCAAGATGAAACTCAAAAGAAATAGTGTATAATACGAACTTCCTGCGTTTTCAACAGGACATGTAGTGAGATAACCGCAAAATGCTCCAAAGACGTTTGAAAACATACTGTGTTATAATTACATCAAATATTGAATGATAACATTCATTACTTTTCATAATTACAATATGTACGATGAGTAAATACGCTCGCACTGTTTACTATTAATATTAGTACTGCAGTCTTCAAATCAAGTAGTGTAGGATTGTGTAGTAGTAGTGTAAGTGTACCTTCTATCTGCTAAACAAATTTATTTGTGCATATTTTTATTTGCTGTAGAAGTGAAAGTCTGCATGTACAATTGAATGAAGCAACTTACGTTAGCAGATAGAATCACGGAGAATAACGCGTTAGTAAATTGAAAAATATTACATCATAATTGTCAGTTAAAGGAAATCCTTGTAGCTTTACATATGAGAAAGTGACATTGCATAAATTCTAGTGACTCAATTTTGAACTCTTCCAACGAAATTATACTTCTAAAACAACACTAGATATACTTATCTACAGGTAGTAAAGAATTTCTCCCATCAGGCAATTATATTATTAAGGTTATGATATGCCAAAGGTACTGAAAATTATAAATAACGAACTGAAAGTACGAAGAGCTCGGATGAGTCGTAGAATACAAGAGCATATAATCACTTCCTAATTTCTTATTCTCGTAGTAAGGTTATTAATCTTTATTAGAGGTATTATTACTGCCTGTACTGCGTTCCTTTCATGGCAGATTGGTTATTCTGCATTTACGAGCTTTAAATTGGTAAATTTTCAATAATAAACCGAAATAAGCAGGCAGTTACCAAAGTATTTCGTCTGCTTATCGACTGGCCCTCTGAGTTATCGGCAGCTAAAGCCTGTCGGTAAAATTTACCGACTGGGGCTCGCTGGAGTACCGACCGACTGCTTATAGAATCACATTGATAACTCCCTTCAATTTTTTGACGTCACTACCAACTAGATGGCTACCGTACCGACTGGTTTGGCGTTATAGAATATGGGCCCAGACCAGAGTTGCTTTAGCAAGTTCAAGATGCCATTAAAATATCAAATACTGACATCATACTATGGTACTCTGATGAGATTTTCAATACAGCTCTCTGTCTTCTGGAAGACACCATATTAAGCATGGGTGGGAGACATTTACAATGTTAAAAGATGCCACAACCACAGAGAGACGTTGAAGTAAACATAGACAGAGATTATCTCAGGGAGAAAAGTTACGATCTGGACCAACTGTTACATTTCATCCAACAAAACGAGCCAAAGTTGACTGCAGACCAGAAATCAGTTTATTTAAAGTTGTCGAAAGTGTCAACAATAATCAAGGTGATATATTTTTATTGATGCTCCTGGAGATACGGGGAAAACATTCATGATGAACCTGGTTCTTGCAAAAGTCTGTTCTGAGAGGAAAATTGCACTTGCCATTGCTTCTTCTGGAATAGCTGCTACATTGCTTCATGGCAGCAGAACTGCCCATTCCACTTTTAAGTTGCCATTGAACTTAAATAGGTCAGATACTCAATCTTGCAATATTACGAGGCAAAGTAGCACTGCTAAGTTGTTGACAGAATGCCGAATGATTGTTTGGGAAGAGTGTACAATAGCCAATAAACTAGCAGTCAAAGCTTTAAACTGAACACTGCAAGACATCTGGAACAGCAACACGGTAATGGGAAAATTAACAGTTGTGCTTTCCGGTGATTTTAGTCAAACCTTGCCTGTGATACCGAGAGACACAAGAAACGAAATAAATGCATGCCTAAAATCATCATTCCTGTGGTAGGATGTTAAGATGTTACATTTGAGAAAGAATATGAGGGTGCATTTACATGGGGACAAAGAATCAGATAAATTTACCAAATTACTTCCCGATGTTAGAGAAGGAAAATTATCAGACAAAAATGGTATGAAATTCACAGTTTCAGGCGTTGTCACTTGATGATGGAGATCAATCTCCGAAACTAGTCGTGTGTGCTTTACAGTCTTTTGTTTATAATAAAATTAATTTGTGGAAAAAGTACGAAGTTTTCTTACTAATTAAAAATGGTATGATGAAAATACAGGACTAAACTGTAATGATTGTGATGGTTTCTGTGTTGGCAAAACTGCAAGGTGTTTCCGAACCAGATGGAAAGAACATAAATACACCTTCATCCTCAATAATCCTTCTGCCTCCCACTACAGCCAACACATACTGGAGAAGGGACATTCAAGGGATTTCGATATGTCAGTGTTACACTACAAACAGTGACAGTAGCACAAGAGTAGATGCTATAGAGACGATCGAAATATTAAGAGGCTCCTCTTCCTCAAATATCGTAAACAAATACCTTTCCCCAATCCCTCTCCTATTTTTAAAACCATCGTTTACCCCTCGACCCCCTCATCCACTCTTTCCCCTTCATGATAATGGGCCAGCTTCAGCCACCTTGTCTTTAACGATGTATTTTTCCCATTTTTGGCCTTTATTCTTATGCTTCCTTTCATACCTTTAAACCTCTATCTAACCCCTTTGGCTCCCTCGCATTCCAATTGTCATTGCATTCTTTCCTTTGTCTCCTTTTTCCCTCCCCCAACCTCACCTTTCTTCAGCCCATCCCTCCACAGTAGGGTGGATCGAAAAAACTTTTTTTTCGAAATCGATATGCGGCTAGAGCTTAAAGTTTGTGGTTGGTGGTCCTTATGAACCATAAGAAATATCAGCTCGATCGGAATATGTCTGCAAAATTTAGTCAAAATTTTCAATTTTTGTGAAAAAATTTCAAAAATTCGCAATTTTTTCTGATGGTTTTTCGATGTTTCTGAAGTGAAATATTACATGTATTGCTTGTATGTTGCTTAGTGATTAACAATTTACTGAGTTTGAATGAGGAAAACTGAATTCTTAGTTCATCAAAATTTGTCAAAAAAAACGCCAGGTTAGTCCGCTTACAGGAAGTACTTTCGTTTTTCAAAGTAAACCCAGAAGTGTGTCGGAGTTGAAAGATTTGTTGTCTCATGCATCTAAGCAGCTAATGGATTTTGCCAATTATTCTGCTACCTTCAACTCCAAGTCGCCACGTGCGATCAGCTGTAATTATTGTAATAATCGAGGTCAAACAATTGACAATTGTCGTCAAAGGAGACAAAATACCCGTTCCAATTCTATTCAGCTGGCTATTTCAATGTTCAACACAACGTATTCTCGGTCTCCTGTTTTGCCAATTGTTAATCTGTCAATTGGTAATCATTCCCTCAAAGCATTGATTGATTCTGGTGCTATTTATTCGCTAATTGATGTAAAAACTTGTAACAATTTACGATTACCTACTATTAAAACACTTCCGGCTCCACTTCATATTCGTGGCATTGGTGGAAACACATTTATTTTGACTCAGCAAATTAAGGTTAAGGTCAAGGTTAAAACTTTTTCCTGGTGCCATCATTTCTACCTTGCAAACCTGCCGTTTCCGTTGCTGAATGGTAGGGATTTTATGTTAAAAACAAAATTGATATTAGGCCCTAATTATTTCACTTTTGAATCTAACCCAACTCAAATTTTCCTGTTCATTCATCAGCAGCTCGAAAATAGTTCACCTGATAGTGATCTACAAGTAGTCAGCCCTTCAGTCAAAAGGGGAGCCTCTGTCCTACCTGTAGGTTTGGTGTCAATTAAGCAATTAGTTTCAGGCAAAGATACTGCTTATCCTGATATTCCACAGGAGGTGCTGCAACTTATTAAGGAATTTCCAGACGTAGTTACTTAAAAACTAGGATCCACTAATCTTTTGGCCTACGAAATCCAGCTGAAAGACTCCACTCCTGTGAGATCACATCCATTTTCTTTGCCTCCAGCAAAAGCCAAGATCCTGCAAGACTGTGTATCCTCTTTGATTCAGCAAGGTGTGGTTGAGGCATCCACATCACAATGGGCATCGCCATCTTTTCTCATCCCAAAAAGGGACAAGGGATGGAGATTAGTTGTCGACTATTGAAAGTTGAATGTCAAGGCACAAGTTGACCCTTACCCCACGCCTTCTGTGGAACATGCCTTCCAAAATCTGTCTGATGCTAAAATATTTTCTATTCTTGATCTTAATTCTGCCTTTACTCAGATCCCTTTGAGTGAATCTTCTAAGAAATATACCGCCTTTGTTACTCCATTTGGTTTGTTTCAGTACACAAGATTACCTTTTGCTTTTGTTAATTCCCCACAAGTGTTTACTCGACTAATGGACCTTGTTCTTGGTGATTTGAAATATACCTGTGTCTATCCATATATTGATGATCTCTGTATTCGGGAAGCTGGATTAACCCTTCATCCAGATAAAATGAAGCACTCTCAAAGGTCCATTTCTTTTCTCGGGCATACTGTTCAAGATGGACATCTGGCGATTGATACCGAAAGAGTTCGACCCATTCAGAAATTTCCTGTTCCCGATAAATAGACCCCAATTTTATTTTGACGCAGTACTCAACACAGTAGCAACAATAGTTTCTCCCCTTGATTCTCTATTATTAGTGTTTAATATTTTCCCATTACTTTAGTACCATGAAAAATTGTGAAAATTTTCCAATCACAAACCTTAAGAGGCCCTTGTCCCCAGTTACAATCCAGACTATATTATAAACACAGACCAAATAGGTTGTGAATACCGCTCCACTTTGCGTCACACCTTAAGTTTCTAAGGAGATTTGAAAACTGATTTAGGGAGCATTAGTAAAGTAATCCACTCTTATACGGTGCAGTATTCAATTACTTTCACCAGTAAAATTCTTCCAAAAGAGTTTCTTTGTTTGCAGAAGCAAAGTGGCACCTTTAATCCTTAGGTAGAAGAAGAAGTAAGGAGATTGTCATGTGAATTTAACAACGATGATCTCACCTGCTCTAAGTCAGCAAAATTAACTTTGGAACATTACAAAGAATATTTTTAAAATATCCTGAAGGAAAGTGCGAGAGAAAAAAGTTTCTGTTTATGATACTCATGGTCAGGTCAAACAAACACCTCTCTCTATGACGAAGTATTTGGGGATAGAAATGGTAACCCAACATGAATGCTCCTGAGGTAATGGCATCAAACAAGGAGTTAAATAAACCAGAGGATACTAAACACAATCACTCTTGAATCCATCATTGACTTTCTGCTCCAATACTTATGAATATGTTGTGTTATGGATGGTTTTCTTGCAGATAAGAGATTCAAGAAGTGCTTTCATAAATGTATATCAAATTTGCTTTTCAGACATTTAAAAATTTAAATGAAGCTGCTTTGCAATCAGTTTCCTGCATTGTTTTTGGTGCAGAAAATGCTTAGGTTTCAATTGCTTTTATTTTAAGATCCACCCAAAAATTTGTTAGAAATAAAGGTTTTATGAAATATTTTTGTATTGAATTAATGTATTGCTATCCTTACATCCTAAATATCAGTAACATCACTCAAAGTACAGTTGATGTACTGGTGTTAGTAAAGGAATTACCATTTGAGTGAATTATGATAATTATCGAAGTGTAAAAAACGTAGTTCTCCATTAGTCTCTCTCTGACTGTCGAAGGGTGCGATTGTGGTGACTTTCTATTTAAAGAGATCTCTTTCTTTAACCCCAACTCTCGACCCCTAGTGGATGTTCTTACTTCCTTTTTAAGATCCCTCCGTTTAGCCCTAAATTTTGAAAATACCTGTGAGGATGCAAAAGACCAACGTCCATCATAACTTGGAAGACTTATAACCTCCAATGCTTCAAGCGTCGAGGACAACTTGGCCCTGAAGCTCCTCCAGGCAATTAAAGAGGAAGTCTGATGGACAGCGTGCAAAACACAAAAGGGGCCAGACATCCACGCAATATAAGAAAAATTCTAGTTCTGCATCGAAAGAAAATCCACAAAATCGTGGATTTGAAATTAAAAAGGCTCCAGGAACAGGTAGAGAAGAGGGGAAAAAAGACTTCATGCTCTCAAGCAATATAGCCACTGGAACTGCCTCCTCTTGGATGGCTTCCAGGTGCATGACAGGGAGGATCCAGTCGAAAGGACTAGCAAATATTTTGAAAACAAACTAGGAATTTAAGTCTCCAAAACATATATCGAAAGGGTGCATAACCTTAGTCATTGCAACCTTAGTCAACAGCCACATAGACCAATGATCATAAAGTTTGTTTCACATGTGGACTGAGAAGTTGTTTGAAGGAATATAAAATGTCTTCAGAACACCAGGATGTTGATCAATGAATCACTCACTGTTTAGGAAAAGGCTTCTGGATGAGGCCAAAGAAGACCTTGGCCAAGAGAATGTTTGGACCTCTGACGGGCGAATGAATATATTGCCTCCAAATGGTACTAGGATGAAGGCTACAACAATGGAGTACTCGGACAAAGTAAAGATGTTCGCCACTCAACATCAGTATACTCTCACAAAAACATAAATTATCTCTCCTGATACTCCTCAATGCACTCCAGCCATAAGCTAAGTAGAGTTCTGATTTTGTTTAAACATGATGTTGATTGCATTGGGCGGTTCTAGGACAGAGAATTCCAGCATGAGCTAAAGGCTCAGTAAGGGGTAACTATTCCATAATAAAAAATGGCCACCAGAAAGGATCACTGGACCAGTGAACCCAGGGCTTATCAGGATGGAAAACAAAGATCTGAATTCGAATTACATAACCAATTCTTTTGGCCAAATACCTATTCCTATTATGAACATGTTCATGCAGAGCCAACGTTAAAGTATTTGAAGTATGAGAATTTTATACCTCTGCCCAAAGACAGGACCCAATCAGTGTGCAGGTCAAAAGCTATTAATGCTTATTTGTCAGAGGAGATGAAAAGAGGAGAAATAGATTGGGAAGAAACCCGTGTCGATATGGTACCCAAGCCAATGTAGGGGAAGTCTTCTGAACATTTCCGGAGGAGGAGGTCACATGCTTCGTGTCCACCAATAGCAAGCAGGGTCGAAACATGTGAAACACAGCACATAACTTCTCCTGCGAGTATTCATGAAACAGGTTAAGATGCAAGCGACGGAAGCAAGTGGTGAGGAACTGAGTATTGTGATTTATTATGTGTGATATTTGTTGTCTTTCATCTAAATATTTTTAAATGACTGACGAGTATACGACGGTTTAAACTAATCATGTATAATGTTCAGGATAAGGTAAGATGTCATTTATGGAAGAACAAGATGAAGTTAATTTTGGAAAGAATATTATGTAAGGTTTTCAGTTAGCGTCTAATAAACTTATTCAATGGTTGGCTTTTCTTAACATTTATTACATTATGCATAGCTTAAGTTGCCTTTCTGTTAAATATTTTTCGGAACATTTGGGTGAATGAAAGATGTAAACGTGTTGATAAAACAAGGTTGAGTATTGAAGCTTTGGAGCGAAAATGTACTGCAGGGGATGTTTGATAGGATAAAATAGTGACAGTTTTTCGAAACACTTTTTTGAACAATTAATCAGCAGATTTTGGTCAACGGAGATGAGATGCAAGTGTAACTGTCACTATGGATACATTTAGGGAGAAAACAGAGCATAAAATGTAGTGCATGTCTTATAAAATGTTAATTAGCTGTCATTTTTCATTTCGGTGAAAAAGTCGTCTTTTAGGCCGTCTCATACATTCATTTCAATTATAAAGTCATCATATACGCCGTAAAATACGACAGTTCTGAAATTGCTTAAAGCTATATTGGACTTAGTTAAAGGTATGAATTTCTAAATCAAGACGACTACTTAATGCTAATGTGGTCATTCAATGATGTATTTCAGGAATCCCAAAGAGGATATCTTTACAACAGAGGGTAACGATGTTGTATTTTATGCTGGCCAACCCTGAATTGGCCAGAAACAAGTTTTCTGGGCCCCAAGGGGGGATAGTAAAGAACAAAAAGTGGGAGGAATTGGCGGGGCTGCTGAATTCCTCGCCCATGGGGGTCACTAAGACTTCAGATAAATGGTCCAGGGTAAAGTTTCGCAAATAGTCTGCTAGTCAATTAGTTTTCTTTCAATATATAACATGAAATGCATTCCTTGTAGTCTTGGCAAGACTGGAAGGCTGACACCTAACAAAAAGCAGTCCGGCTGCGGCGCCATGCAGCTGGAACAGGAGGTGGACCAGCTAAAGGTACTCCACTGACTGCCCTGGAGGAGAAACTCCTCCCTTTGATTGGTGAAACGGCAGTCAGTGGAATAACTGGGGTTGTTGACCCTATGGAGGCGAGGTATAGTTTATAGTTGTAGTGAAGGTAAGTAGGTCAGCTTATCAAATTATTAATTTTTCCTCATCTATAGGAAAGTTTATTTTACAGATTGTCCTCGTGACTCCAGATCCTCCTATGGAGTTAGAGGTTGCTCAGGAGGAAAGGTTAGAGTTGAGGGCCTCTCCATCTGGTTCTTCCTCAACAACACCACCACCGGCAAAGAGGAGGCAACCGGTTAGCAATTTCTTTTTACTGCATAGATTAGAGCATACGACCGATATAAATCTGATTTCATGCCTCATCATTTTGTAGACAGAGCTTCCTTTCAGATGCCTACTTTTTCCGTAAATTCTTTGTTATTCTATCTGCAGGTTTTTCACATCCCCCTTCTTGTAGTTGTTTTCTTGCTGTGGGCTATTCATCCTAAGAACCAACTTATGTTTTCAAACCCACAATGTAATTTTCTTCCATGCACTTTTTTATGTTATCTCTTTCATTCAAATTGACAAAGGGTTAGATATAAGAATAGACTTTCTAGTCTCAATCTTGCCAGACTTAAGTTTTTTGTTATTATTATTATCATTTGGTAGAAATTATTATATTATATATATTATTATTATATAAAATTAGAAAGAAAAATCCATTTATCATAGAAGTAATAAAATTTTTCAGTTTCACATTTGTTTCTTATCACTTTAGAAAGACTATGTGATGAGTACGAGACACGAGCAATTGGAAGCAATGAAAGCATAGCAGATGCTATGTCTAAGATTGTGTCTGTGTTTGAGAGGTTTACCTCAAGCACGACTGACATAATGACTAGGATAGCATCTGCTATAGAAGTAGTTGCTGACAATTCAATGGAGACTCTGGAGGTGATGATAACCATAGCAGAATCAGTCAAGAATACAATGGATAAGTGAGTAAAGTGGTCACTGTGGAAAAGCCTTGGTCACTACGTAAGTGCTTTTCTCCCTTTTTGCAAGCTTCAGCGTAAGGAAACACTTGCGTCTCAGGTAGAAAACAGCGGGTGGTAAATTTTAATTTTACGAGCAGAGCCATAGAGTCATTAGCATTAGGATGGCTTCCTACAGGTCCGCCTTGGGAGTACGCTCGGGCAAAGCAGAAACTGACCTTCTAAAAGCACAGATCTGTGAGCTTAAGGGTAAGATCAGGGAGCTCCAAGCGTGGATTCTTAGCAGTGGGGTCGCTCCGATGGGTGGAATTGGGAGGCCCAACTTTGCGGCGGCTCGTCCCGCGCCGATGACTCGGCCAACGCCGAGTCAACGTGGGGTGGACTGTCGGGGGGAAGGCGCGGCCCGCTGCCAGTCATTCGGGGTCGGCCACATTCCTGGAGCCCGAGTGGAGGGTGGTTACGAGGAGCGGAGAAGCAACGCGGGCTGGTAAGGGCACTGGGGAGGTGACGCCGAATTGCAAATATATTGAAGACAAACTAGGAATTTAAGTCTCCAAAACATATATCGAAAGGGTTCATAACCTTAGTCATTGCAACCTTAGTCAACAGCCACATAGACCGATGATCATAAAGTTTGTTTCACATGTGGACTGAGAAGTTGTTTGGAGGAATATAAAATGGCTTGAGAACACCACGATGTTGATCAATAAATCGCTCACTGTTTAGGCAAAGGCTTCTGGATGAGGCTAAAGAAGACCCTGGCCAAGAGAATGTTGGGACCTCTAACGGGCGAATGAATATATTGCTTCCAAATGGTACTAGGATGAAGGCTACAATAATAGAGTAGCTATAAAGATGAAAGCTATAACAATGGAGGACACAGACAAAGTAAAGATGTTCGCCACTCAACATCAGTATACTCTCACAAAAACATAAATTATCTCTCCTGATACTCCTCAATGCACTCCAGCCATAAGCTAAGTAGAGCTCTGATTTTGTTTAAACATGATGTTGATTGCAATGGGTGGTTCTAGGACAGAGAATTCCAGCATGAGCTAAAGGCTAATTAAGGAGTATCTATTCCATAATAAAAAAATGGCCACCAGTAAGGATCACTGGACCAGTGAAACCAAGGCTTATCAGGATGGAAAACAAAGATCTGAATTCGAATTACATAACCAATTCTTTTGGCCAAATACCTATTTCTGATTATGATCATGTTCATGCAGAACCAACTTTAAAGTATTTGAAATATGAGAATTTTATACCTCTGCTCAAAGACTGGACCCAATCAGTGTGCAGGTCAAAAGCTATTAATGCTTATTTGTCATAGGAGATGAAAAGAGGAGAAATAGATTGGGAAGAAACCCGTGTCCTACTGTTCTATCTACTTACATCGAAGAAGCATACGGACCATGTCAAAGACAATGCAAGATAAGAATGCCTTCAGATTTATGGAGATGTACAATGCCAAACAAGCTTTAACACTAACTGAATTGGAAACCAGCAAGAAACTGTAGTCTTTCTGGATGATACAGAAAGTTTTCCCTGGTCATCAAGCCATACTCATAGTTCTGGATGCACGAAAATGGAACTCATATATAAGAAAGGACTTCATTAAGCCTGTCTGTCAGAAGGTCCTTGATCCTGTTTTTGGCGTTTCCCACTTTAGTAATACCATGGATTGTTTTGAAAATACACTAATGTATGTCCCGGATGAAAAGCAGCCAATCAAGCATTGGGAAGGACATAAAGGTGGGATTGAAGGCCAAGACACCTGGGAGATCTGCAGGATTTCAGGGCTCAGAGTGATTGCTAATCAATATCTAGATGGATTAAAAATCATATTCTTTGTTAAAGGTGATGATTCCAAAGCAGCAGTTTTAGTACCCCAGCAAATGTTGAACAGAGGCATTAGTATTTTAGATTGCATAGGAGCGTTGCATAGGAGGCAAAGGTTTCTACACGCACGGATGAAGAGACTAGAGAAGATCGGAGGTGACTCTGAAATTGAGCGACAGAAATACGCGGAGGTACGAAAATTGGTTAAGGAGGAATCGCGGAATGAGTTCCTGGAATATAGATCTAAAACCCTTTTAGAGTCTTTAGGAAGCGACCAGAAGGAGTTTTTGGTCATACGTCCGAGAATCTCGTGGAGGTCAGTCTTCAGTATCTAGTCTTGTTAATGATGAGGGACTAACAGTTAGTGATTCGGTAGGTAAAGCGAACTTACTTAATCGACATTACCAGGAAAGCTTCACTTTAGACAATGGACGTACCAACGATTTTTCTGTCAGGGTTGATTCAAAGATGGGGCCGATCGAGTTGTCAGTGGATGGAATAGGTAAGCTGTTGCGAGAGGTTGATAAGAAGAAAGCGCCCGGACCGGAAGGTATACCTTCGCTGGTTATTACTACGCTGGCGGACGAGCTTTCTCCCTATCTTGTCGCTTTTTATAAGAAAACTTTGGATGAAGGCGTTGTACCAACGTCGTGGAGAAGAGCGCATATCACCCCAATTCCTAAGAAAGGGCGTTCCTCGAAACCGGAAGACTATCGTCCCATATCCTTAACGTCAATTTTTTGTAAGATAATTGAACATATTATTGCCAGTTCTATAATGCGTTTTCTAGGTGATAAGGGGGCAATTAGTGAATGTCAACACGGTTTTCGTAAGGGTAGGTCATGCGACACCCAGTTAGCCCTTTTTGTGAACGATTTAGTCAAGGCTGCTGATAAGGGTATTAGCACGGATGCCGTATTTTTAGATTTTAGAAAAGCTTTTGATAGAGTTTCACATGTAAAAATAATTCATAAATTGATGGCTTATGGGATTAATCAGCAAGTTATTGAGTGGATAAAATGTTTTCTAGGAAACAGATCGCAGCGAGTTGCGTTGGACGGAATTTTTTCTGATGAGGTTTACGTCACATCCGGTGTTCCGCAGGGTAGTGTATTAGGTCCTCTTCTGTTCCTAATTTATATCAACGATATGGTGGATAATGTTCGATGTAAGGTTAGGCTATTTGCAGATGATACTGTTATTTATAGAGATATTACAAGCGCAGATGACATTGTTTGCTTGCAGAACGATCTGAATCTTATTTCTGGTTGGTGCAGGGATTGGCAGTTAGATTTGAATGTAAAGAAGTGCGTAGCCATGAATTTTACACGTTCCACTAATGTTTCTCGCATACCGTATAATATTTCAGGATATCCGTTGCAGTTCGTGAAGCATCATAAATATCTTGGTATTACGCTCAGTAGTAATTTTTCCTTTAAAGAGCATATTCAAAACGTAGTAGGTAAAGCGAATAGGATGCAAAGTTTAGCTGGTAGAATCCTTAGGGGTTGCTCATGGAGAGTAAAAGAAATAGCGTACTTCTCCCTAATTCGACCTCTCCTTGAGTACTGCTGCGCGATTTGGGATCCGCACGAAGTGGGATTAACTTCCAGCCTTGAGATGGTTCAACGTAGGGCAGCTAGATTTGTTAAGGGAGATTTCAGATTTGACAGCAGTGTCTCAGCTATGATAGAATCCCTCGGTTGGGATTCGCTTAGTGATAGAAGACTTGATTACCGTAGGAAGCTTTTTCATAAATTTATCACTACGGATCTCAGGGAGGAGGTAGTTGATATTGTCATACCAGTTAGTAGCATACGTGATCTTCGAGACAATACGACGAAGCGTTACAGGGAAATAGTTGCCAGGACAGATAGTTATTTCTGGTCATTTTTCCCGCGAAGTATTAGAGAAGTCAACAGCAGTCAAAGGTAGATAGGGTTTTCGGTGTTTCACACCCCCTGCCATGCGCCAGTGGCGGTTAGCAGGGTCCTTATGTAAATGTAAATGTAAATGTAAATGTTAGAAATAGGGTAGTAAACGCTATTGCTGAAAATGCACCTAGAATGGGGCACAAAGTGAACCCTAAGGAAAGCTTTGGATCCCTACATTACTTTTACTTTTCCAAGTCAGCATCAATAGATGATATCGAATTACCTCAGGCATTCAGGAAAATTCAGAAATGTTATGGTGCCAACAATGTTCTTCTTCCTACACCTGATGAATATATCAGTGCTGCTTTTAGTAATGCTCATAGTTGTTGTAAGGTATCTACTCATGTTATATGTTGTAGCTTTGTTTTGGGCCTCCTACCATTTATTGCTGAGCAAGAATTATAGCAAGCTCCCTTCTATTCAATCATCATCACTTTTGTTGGTTCCTAGAATTCTTGGAGGTTTGCCCATCATCTACTTACACAATATGTTTGTAAGAACAGAAAGTGATTTGTTAACACTATTCATTTCTATCATGTCCTATCTCGAAGAGCATCACTGGGATATGTGGAGCATGTGTAAGTGGTTCTTAACTGTAGTTGCCCTCAAACCGAAAAATGCCATTAGAGGACTCATGATTGATCCTTATTCACTTCCGATATCTAAGCCATCCAATCAAGTTACTATCCTAAGGAACCAAATCAGCTCTATACTTAAGAAGTTTAGGAAAAATGAACATTTGAATATGTCAATTAAACTCTCTGATAAAGGCAGCAATCAAGCACTGGATTAATTAGCTCTATCTTCAAATGTTTTATAATCCCAAAGTCTTTGCCTTAACGTATGTTTCAGTCCAGATGGACTAATTCAGGAACTTGTCCGGAAGTTTGAGTCGAGCCGAAGTATTTCAGAGCTCATCATCAGAACCCTTGGCATGAGAAGGGCTGCAGGCATTTTTAGAAAAGTTATGAAGTCATCATGGGATCTGGACTCTTGGAGGATAAGAAAATTAAAAGGTGTTAGAAGAGACGAAGAAATGGACTTATGGCCTTTAGTCACCAATTGTCCAGCAGAATCAGCCAACAGAATAAGAGAGATTTTATGGGAAAAGAAAGTGGAAGGAATAACTATGCCTGATATGGCTCATTTAATAGAATTTGAGTCAGGTTGATGCATGGACCAGCAATAACCATTTTACTTATATATTTGTTCCTGACGCAAACAGATTTGGGATCCATGATTTACCAGGATTCACATCCAGAGGACAGAGACCATTTTTGGGCCATAAAACTAAAACCAATCTGTAACCCTCTCCCATCAGAAAGATTGACAAAGATGAACTTCTTGTTAAAGAGCAGACTCTAATCAACCTGATCTCATGGACAAATGTGGAAAAGGAGTCAGAAGAAGGACTAATATATATATAACTTTTGAATGATGGCGGCCAGTACTGTCGACCACGTTTGTGGCTCTTGCCATAACAACGTTAATATGACGGATAAGTTTATCATATGCGACGTTTGCAGTCAGGTTTATCATTTAAAGTGCTCTAACTGAAATGAAATGACTTTAAAAGTCCTAACCGAGATTCCCTCAATCTTTTGGAAGTGTATAATATGCCAACTTAATTGGCATCTGGACGTATCCAAGTTGACGACCGATGTAAACATGCTAAAGGCTCAGTTCGAGGTTCTAAAGAATAAAATTTCTTTGAATTCATCGGAAACTGTGAAGGATGATCGTGTGACTAAAGACGATAACGCACCTGAAAAAGTTACGTTAGTTTCTCCCACTCAGAAAACCAGTGAGTCAGATAAGGGTATTACCGATAAACGAGTTCTCCAGCCCCTTCAAGCTCCTGCGAAGACTGAACCTGCCTTGATGGAAAAACCGGAAGAGAATGATGGATATATTGAAGTGGCGTACAAACGGAGACGACAAAAAAATGCAGGGAACAGACCGATCTTTGGATCTGCAGTGTTGCCCAGTTCGCAACAGAACAAGTTCGTTGGTATTCCCCGGCGCTTTTGGCTAAAAATCTCCCGAGTACAAAACCATACCAGCAGTGAGGACATTAAATCACATTTGGTCCACAAATTCCCAGGTAAGAACTTCATTTGCGAAAAAATATGGGCGAATGATGAACTCAGTTCATTTAAAGTCGGTGCTGAGTTTACCCTTCGCGATGAACTACTTCAAAGCTCAGTGTGGCCACAAGGTGTGATTGTGCGACGTTTTTATCATCGCATTCAGACACATTCAAACAGGCCCACACCCCTACCTTTGGAAGCAGTAGATCTTGGTCATACCCATGAGCAAGTTAAAACAAGTTGCAATGTTTCAGATAGTGGGCAGGTAGTTGTCAAACAGCCCAAACATAACCAAGAAGAAAGTGCTAAAATTTTGAGTACAAACAGTAATAGTAGAGCCGCGATGGGTCAAGCCTAAACTACGTTCACTCCAAAGAAAACAAAGAGCTTTACATTCCATTATGAAGACTTTTCTATTAAAGAGCATAGAATACGAGGAGCAACGTCGTAAATATTTAGATATCAAGAGGTCAGCGAAGATTGAGGCACGTAAGGAGTTCGATACATATAGATCTCAAACGCTACGCGAATCTCTGGAAAAGAATCCTAAGGAATTCTGGTCTTACGTACGAGAGACAAGAGGCAAACAATCGACCGTTTTGCATCTCATAAACAACAATGGTAGCGTCGTATCAGATTCATGTGAAAAGGCTAATATTCTAAACCAACACTTTAAGAAATGCTTCATATCTGATAACGGTCACGTAAATGCATTTCCTACTCGTATTACCTCTAAAATGAGTAAATTAGAACTAAATGAAGCGGTTCCGTGACAACTGAGCGCGCGACGATTGAGCGCGTCCCAATTGAGCGCGGACAACTGAGCGCTAGGACAACTGAGCGCTAGGACAACTCAGCGCTAGGACAACTGGGCGCTAGGACAACCGAGCGCTAGGACAACTGGGCGCTAGGACAACTGAGCGCTAGGACAACTGAGCGCGAGGACAACTGAGCGCTATGACAATTGAGCGCTAGGACAACTGAGCGCGTCTCCTTCTCAGGCATTATTAATTGAACGAATATATGGCAAATAATATCAACTTTTCACGCTGAGAGGTACCTTTTCTTACCGATTACGGATTAAACTGCAAAGTTAACTGAAATATTTAACTTCTTAACTAAAATATTCCACTCTTCTAGTAATTTACTTCCACATTTATACAATCTTAAAGGAATTTAATTTCTGATACTCAATCGGTAATATATTTAGTTATATTTTATTATATGTTATTTTATATTTAGTTTTTAGACTGCTTGTTGACTTGAGCGACTGAAAGCAAAATTTTTACTGAAGTATCAAGAGAAAATAATTCAGGCAATCACTTATAGCTTTCAAACTGTGGCAATCAATCGGTCATCTTTCACAGTGAATGCTTATTGAAGATATTCATTAAACGGAGAATTAGAAATTTCACCAATGTTAACAATATTTCAGCCATGCATGATTATACTCAAAGTTATTTACAGCGATAGTTCTCCTATGAAAGGAAAATTCGTTGCAGGAAAATAAGATTTAAATAAAATAATTTATTATGCGTTTCCCACTGCATTACAAGGTCGAAATGTAATAAGGGTGCAATAATTGGAAAGAAGGATTTTATTTTTCAGATTATTCTATCCGTGGAGCACTAAGAAAAGGAAAAGGTTGGAGCTGGTAATAACTTTTATACTGTTTTTCATAGTTTTTTTTCATCAAAAAACATTATTTATTATATAAATAATACTATATATAATTGATATATAATACATTTGACTATAACAGAGAGAAAAGTTGAGAACCCTCTGGCACTGATTAATGTATCTGTATCAGAGCTTGATAGTGGAAGAAATTCCAAGGAGAAACTCAAACACGCTTCTTCCACCATGTGTTTCTAACAAATTAATAATTCTTTCGTTTCGTTTTGTATATATTGTTTTTTGTTGTTGTTGTTGAAGCCGCGAATCATCGACACGCCACGGCCTTCCTCTCCCTCGACATAGAGCATGCCTTCGACTCGGTGTGGCATACCGGCCTCGTCGGCAAACTCTCCCTCACCCCAGGATTCTCACCCAACACCATTCTCTTCCTCAGGTCCTGGCTGACTCACTGGCGCATCAGCGTTAAAACCCCCAACAACACCATCTCCACTTCTTTCTCTCCCTCAGCAGGCGTCCCGCAGGGATCAGTCCTCTCACCACTCCTGTTCTCCGTCTACTGCCACGACATCCCAAAGCCCAGCCGCCCTACAGTGCATCTGGCGCAATACGCCGACGACACGGCCGCATGGGCCACCGCCATCAACCCCACTCAGGCCAAAGCCCACCTCCAACAATACATCCGCACTCTCGAAGGGTGGATGCAGCGCTGGAGGCTCCGACCCAATCCTAATAAGTCCTCCTTCCTTGTCATTACAGAGCCACGAGACAGACGAAGGCAAAGCACCACCATCCAACTATGGGAGCAAACCATCAAAAACAACAAACAATGCGGCTACCTCGGAGTCACAATAGACCAACACCTCACCTTCACTCCACACCTCAGGGAAATTTGGGACCGGATGATGAGGAGATGCAACCTCATCCGAGCTCTGCATCACCACGGCAGAGGCATCAGCAGCGAGGCAGCCTTCACCATCTACAAGGCATTCGTCCACCCCTTGGCAGAATACGCATGCACAGCCATCACCCCTTGGGCGGAAGGCCCCCTGCGGGACATCGCCAAGGCTGAGAGAGGCATCCTCCACTACATAACGGACGTCTCCCCCTCCTTCCCCAGCTCCAAGATCCACCAACTCACCGGGATAGAGCCACTCCTACACCGGATGACAAGACTGCGAGCCAAAACCTACACAAGACTGGGCATCAACCTCCCAAACACCCTCTCGCAGATAATGCTCCCCCTTTCACTCCCGCTCCCCCGCAGCCCGAAAATCAAAACCCCTACCCCTGCCCGTGTGGCCGCCGCCACCGTCCCAACCTTCTACTCTGACCCCATCCCCCATCCTCCCATCCGCTCCCCCTTCCCCCTACCCTCCATCCTCCTCCCCGCCCCAGGACTAAACCCCTGGCCGCGGAGGAGACAGAGGCACCACAGAATCCACTAACCATATTCTCCATCTCCATTTCAGGCAAATCGACAAACACCACCACGGACCACGGAAGCAGACCAGACAACCCACGGAAACAAATCGGACCAGGACGTCAACGAGACACAGACTTCACCCGAAGACACCACAACCAAAAGAAGACGCCGGAGGAAAAGAAGAAAAATAAATTAAAATAACCTCTTTTTGGGACACCTTAGTCAAATCTTGCTAAATGTATAAATTAATCACTTATGTAAAAGGGTCCCCATGTATCAAATAACAAACATTCTGTAACCCCTCCCCCACTAAACTCAACTTTTGCATGCCGCCTTAATCCCCTTTGCCATGTATAAATTTAACCACATCTGTAAAAGGCGGCATCACTGTATAACTCCAATCTATGTAAACCATACTTGTAATTACTCCCACCCACCCATATGCCTGCAGTAGGTTTTCGCTGGGTTTCCCTACTGCCTCGGACAAATGTCAGGTATTCCTCCCCCAGCACCTCCATTCCCACGGACAAAGCCCCTGAAAGGCGCAAGCCTATAGGGTGCAACCCCATTGCAATGTATTTACTGACAATTAAAATAAAAAACTATTGAAACGAGCATCTCGACATCCTTGAAAATGGCAGCAGGGACAGCTGCCGAAACGTTGGAGCAATCCAGTCATCTCACCCAGTTGGAAACCCGCGAAACCTTCCTCAGTATAATGTTTCTTATTGTATTAAATAAATAAATAAAATTATTATTACTATTATTATTATTGACATTTTAATTTTCACTGAAGTAAATATAAAAGAACTAGAAGTACCTATCTATGAAATAAAAAATTATGATGTATTCTTCAACTTGCGAACCTCCAGGACAGGAGGTGGTATATTATTTTATGTAAATATACTTATATATTTTATGTATTTATATAATACATTTTATGTATTATATATTTTATGTACATACTTCAATACATGTGGTAAAAATCAACTCATTGTAACTGTTCCTAGGCTCCTAAATAGCTTACCAGTTAATTTACAATTTATTGAAAAACTGTCTACCTTGAAAAAGGAAATTAAAACCTGGCTTCATCAATGTTAAATATTACATTCTGTCTGCCTGTATATTTTTATATTCTACCTAAATTTTGAGCACTACATGTTCTTATTTTTATTTATATTTAATGTGGCAACTCTTGACGAGCTACCAAGTGGCTCCGAAGGACCTTAATGAATAATTTCGCAGTAGTTTTCACTGCAAGTAGTAATTTAATTTGTAATTTCAAATAATTTTTAAGTTAAAACTCATTCCTTTATAATTTTAAATTTATATAATTTAATGTATAATTTTTCTTGTACTGATCTTAAGTTTATTGAATGTATACTTTAATTGTTAACATTTCTATGATTGTATTTCCTTGTAATATTAATGCACTACAAAATTAATCAAACTAGTGACAAATTGGACAAGCCAAATAAATTCAAAGTTAATATCTCAACAACAAAGAACTTAAAATTTGATTGTGAATAGATTACCATATGAGCTGCTAGATCTAACAACGATTAAAAAAGTTAAAGATAAAATCAAAGATTGGCTTTTATACCAATAATGTCCTTTCTGTATTATAATACTTATACCCATCATACTGATTGTAAGTTATAATGTGTCATTAATTTTAATAAGTATTTGTATAATGTGATTCAATAATATTTGTATATATATTATATATATTTATACTCACTACAAAACAGCAAATGATAATTTTGGCACCTCCGAATTTGGTCCTCCCAAGCCAACAGGCTCAGGAGGACCAAATTGATTGTCTCACAAGTTCACTAAATTGTATTATATAATTATTATTTTATAATTATTGTATTACTATTTTACCATTATCGTATTATCATTTTATTATTATGTATAAGTATTACTAACATATTGTATTAACCTACACATTGATTTGTAAGCTGTATACTGTATTTTTAACTCCATGACTTATATAATAAAGAACTTATTACAGTATTACTATTATTATTATTATCATCAGTTAGCCCTAGCTGTTGGAGGTGCGTTCTCTTGGTGCTCTCTAGTTCTTTCTGGTGTTACAAGTGTTACTACTCTACACAGTCTCTGCTCTGGTAGCTGTGTATTCCGTGTGCTATTTTGTGATTGGGTATTGTTGGTGAAGTTTTTCAGTGAGATTTTGGAGAGTATTTTGATATATTATTTCGTGTTTTATTTGGCACCTCGTGTTCGTTTCATCCTAGTAGAACGACAGTGGTGACACCTATTAGTTCCGTCTGCAAGTTGTAACAGTTGAGTGCAGATATGGAATGTTCCAAATGTAAACAAACCCTCCCTAAAGATGGTAAATTTGCATTATACAACGGCTGTGACAGTCAGCTGCACTTCTCTTGCTCTGGTCTGTCCGAATCCACATGGAAGTCAAAAACAGCTAAAGCTAAATGTGAATGGAGATGTCTAAATTGTCAGAAAGACGTCAAAGAGGACAAGGATAATGATGTAGATATTAAGACGAGTCTTAATATAATCACCAGCGATTTGAGAGATATAAAAAAGGACATCAATATTGATATCAAAACAGCGTTATCGTTTCTCAGTCAGAGTTATGATGACCTCAAAAATGAGCTCACATCTTTAAAAAAGAACAATGAACAGCTACTCGGTGTGGTGAAGGATCTTGAACGTAAGGTTCAAGTGAAGGACACAAAAATAAGCGAACTTGAAGTAAGGGTGAATACGCTAGAGCAATCAGCAAAAAACACCAATATTGAAATACATGGAGTCAACGAGACAACGAATGAAGATCGTAAAAACTTGGAGGAACTGGTGATAAAATAAGTGAGGAAATCAACGTCTCAATCTCTGAGAAGGATATAGATTCGGACTATAGATAGAATCCACAGCTTCGGCCATGAAGATGACTCCATGAGTCGAAACCTAGGTCGTTACGAAATAAAATTATTTGTGGTTGGTAAAAGTTCGACTTTCATTTGTTCCTTCGGTCTATAGACTTCAGAAAAAAAACTCGAGCGTTCCATCCCCGATAGTTGTGCGATTCTCATCAAACAAGGTACGGAATAGAGTTCACGAAGGTAGACGTAAGGTGGTGACTAACTCAATGATAAAAGACAATGGCAGTAATAGGAGGGTTTATATTAACGAAAATCTGACGCCATACTATAAGGGGTTGTTCTGGTTATCAAAGCAGAAAGCGAATTACTTCAATTATAAATATGTATGGTTCAAAAATTCAGCTATATATGCCAAAAAGAGTGAAGGAAGCCCTCTCATTAAAATCTATTGCGAGGCCGATCTCGTAAAAATCTTGTCAAGTCTTAATTAGTTGTAGTGCTTATTGTTAATCTATTTCTACCATGAAAATGTACCATGATGATATGGATAGTGGTAATTTTAGTATGTTAGATGATATAACAGAATGATCCTTTCCCTTTAGCTCTGTAAATGTTGATCTCTTGAAAAGTGAATTACTAGGTTCTGAGACGCGCTTGGGTACGAGGCCCAGATCTACGTCTCAACACTATATGGTATTAACCAGACACAGAACGCACACCACCCCGATGGCTAGCACGTCCCGTGGTTCACCAACTCGCCAGAGAGAACCTTCTCCACACATGTTCTCTGAAGAAACCCCAGCATGGGCCAGTCAGATGCTGGAAGAGTTCCGCGCAATAGCGGGAAGAGTGGAGATACTGGAACAATCTCAATCATCGGCTGGAGCCACAGTGGCCTCTGTACCAGCTCCACTCATGACTTTTGAGGGATTACGGCCCACCGCCCCGGCTCAAGAAGAACCCCCATCCGACCAAGAGGTGTTACAGTTAGGATACTTACTTAAAGGATGGATTGCATCCGGGAAGTTCCGGCTACGGGATCAGCATGAAGCGGAACATGTCCTTTATTGCACATCATACTGGACACACATCCCGGCCCAAATTTCAAAAGTAATTTCTTTGAAGAAACATGGATTTATTGCTCAACAGCAACAGTTATTTTTTAGAGAAATGAAGAAGACTTTAAGGGAAGGAGAGTATGCAGTTGTCTGCGATTTCTCTGAAAATTATGCTTTTGTTGTGCAAGATGAAGCTCCTGGTTTTCATTGGAATAACAAACAGGCAACTATACATCCTTTCGTTATTTATAGCACTGGAGACGCTGGAGTCACCTGTAAAACCTTCATTTGCATCTCCGAATGTGTTAAGCATGATACAGTAGCAGTTCATTTATTTCAAAATTCTTTGATCTCTTACCTTAATCATTCCGGGGACACTGTGAGGAAAATTTTTTACTTTAGTGATGGAGCGCCAACCCATTACAAGAATAAAAAAAATTTCATTAACATTTGTCACCATGAGGAGGATTTTAATGTTCAAGCCGAATGGCATTACTTCGCCACGGCCCACGGAAAAGGACCCTGCGATGGAGTTGGAGGTGCACTAAAACGTCTTGCGGCCAGGGCTAGTTTGCAACATTTGCGCGAAGGTCATATTCTTACTGCCAAAGCTCTCTATGAATGGGCTAAATCAAACATTAAAGGAATGTTCTTTTCTTATTTTTCCAATCACGATCATCAAAAACAAGACGACCTTCTAAAAGAAAGGTTTACCGCTGCGCGACCAGTAAAAGGGACGCTATCTATGCATGCATGCATACCATTAACGAGAAACGAAGCTTCATTTAAAACTTATTCGTTGAATAAAGAAAGCTACACAACTACAGTTTGTTATAAATAACCTTAATATGCAAAAATTTTGTTGTTGTTCTTATGTGTTCTTTGTTGTTGTTATGATAATATGTGTTTTTCATTAAATATTGAATGGCTAGTAATTTATACGCACATTTCTGAAAACTGTACAATTATAAAAATAATATGAAATACACTGTGGAATTCAACAGAATTCATTAGTCTGTTTCAATTTCCTTCCAATAATATGCTTTTAGAATGGCTACGATATTCCATCGGATTTCCAATTTACATAGTTCAGATTTGTAATTATTTGTGAGAACTTATTCTCATAGAATACCATTACACTTACTGCGACTTGTAATCAAGCTTAAGTGTAGAGTAAATCTGTCTACGAAGCTACCAGTAGGCTTACTACGAACTTAAGCGAGCGTGTAGCCATAGGAAGCGTGAGGCTGAGGCGCGCGCGCGACGAGCACCGCTCAATGTATTTAATTTTTTCAATATGTTCTTGTTGCTGTCCCACTTTAGAAAAAATATTTTTCTACAGGAAAAAGAGTGATAAATTTGATGGTGTATTTTAAAATCCGCTATTTGGGGGCAATTGTGGTTAAACATTGCATTAAATAATTTGTTGCTAATTTAAACAAATTTATAAACAATATGTGAAACTTTCATTGATAACATTTCAAAGATACATTTAATCGCTATCCAAAACGGAAAACAAAATTCTCGTAACACGTTTTATTAAAATGTTATAGCCCTTAGAAACGACCCTTGTTCGCCGTTTTTTGCTAAAATTTCGAAATTTTTAAAATTAATAACTTTGCAAAAAAAATTTTTCTGAGCTGAAACTTTGACACAAAGGTTTTACGATAGAAGTACGCAAGTTAAAAAATTTTCATCGATTTTAAAAAATAGAGGTCAATTTCTGTCCGATTTCCCGTGGAATGGCCCGTACACAAACACTTCCAATGGATGGAAGATTTATCATCTGCAAGGGCTGCTACAGCCACTTGCACTTCCCCTGCTCCGGCATCTCAGAAGCAACCTGGAAGGCAAAGTCGGCAAAGTTGAAGAGCGAATGGAGGTGTGCTAGCTGCAGGAAAGGTCCTGAGACAGCGACACGGGAATAGTGATGGTGACAGGATACAGGAGACAGATTACAGTAACCTGAAAATCACACTCAGACAGATTTTAAAATACTTAAAGGGTATTAAGAATGATAATGGTGATATAAAAAATTCCCTAACTTTTTTGAATGAAGCATACGAGGAAATTAAAAATACCTTGAGCCTTAACCAAACATTTGTTCAAGAACTTAAAAAAGAAGCAGGCGATCTACGAAAAGAAATACTAGACAAAAATAAAGTTATCGACGATCTTATAACCAGGGTAAACATTCTAGAGCATAAAAGTGCTGAAAATAAATTAGAAATAATTGGACTAAATGATAATCGAAAGAACATCAGCAAAGAAGTGTTAAAAGTTGTTCAAGATATCAGGTGTGAAAATTTAACCATATCCGACATAACAGATTGTTATACTATAAACTCAAAATTTAACAAAGGGAAGCATAAACTAGTAATCAAAGTGAAGGACCAAAACATAAAACATACGATTATGCAAAATAAAAAGAACCTTAGACTAGAAAATTTCAGAAATAGCCACAGAAATATTGTATATATAAACAATTATTTAACGGGACATTTCCAGAAACTCTAATGGAAATGTAAACAAAGAGCAAAGGAAAATAATTTTAAATACTGTTGGTATAAGGACTGTAATGTTTTGGTAAGAAAAAATGAAATCAGTGCAATCATAAAAATCAGAAACGAAAGGGAACTTATTAAGATTGAATAATTGAATAAATTAATATCAGTTAGTTTTAAAATAATATTCAATAATTCTTTAATGGATTTTCACCCTGAAGATAAAATTGCATGTACAACCTTCAACAAATTAGATGACTTAAAAAATTATGTCCCACAGCAAAGTTCTTTTTTATTTTATCATCTAAATGTAAGAAGCTTAAGAAAAAGCTGGAATGAAATCACATCTATTACTTCACAGCTAATAGAAAGGTCTCAAAGCAGTATGATGCTGTTTACAGAAGTAAATATAACGGAAGAACAAATAGATGTATTTAATGTAGCAGGTTACAAGGTCTGTAACCTGAGACAAAATAAGAGAGGAGGTGGTCTAATTCTGTACTTCAACAATAATTTATATTACAGACAGAAGCATGTAATAATGAATTGTGCAGAGATTTTAGCTTATGAGTTTACCCTAAATAAACAAGAAATACTAGTTATTGGAATATATAGGCTCCATCCTCCATCACATAATAAAGGGGAGTTCATAGAGGAATTGAGTCAACTACTGAATGTTTGTCAAAATAAGATTATAATTATAGACGGGGATATGAATATTAAGGACAAATCTGACATTCATTCAATAACGTATCAAAACATGCTTGCATCAATGGGTTATCTTCAATTAATAAATGTTGATACCAGAGTAGAAGTGGTTCAAAATAAAATTGTTAGATCTTGTATAAACCACATAGCTTACAGGGGACCTCCTAAGGACATCAACTCCGTTGTTTACCAAACTAGAATATCTGATCACTACATAAAAGGTCTTATCAAAAGGGATAAAATTGAAAATATTCTCAACTATCATTACGTTTTTAATGAGAAAAAAATTGGGCAAGGTAGACTATTCACTGGAAAGATATTATTGATACTTCAGATGTCAACTCAATTTATGATAAATTAAAAGACAACTTTAATATTATATATGAAGAGGGGAGGATTACAAAAAATAGACAGAAATTTAACAATACATGGATGACAAAATATCTGGCAAATGAAATATATAAAAGAGATAAACTATATAAGAGTTGGAAAAACAATCCATCCAATGAATCTCATATATTGAATTACAAAAAACAAAGAGACTTGGTTGTAAAACTCATTAGGAAAGCTAAACAGGAATATTATAGAAAGAAAATTGAATCACTAAAAGGAGACATGAAAAAATGTGGCAAGAGATAAACATCTCACTAGGTGGCAAGAAATCTAAGGATACTGGAAATTTGATTAAAAAATACAAGGGAAAAACTTGGACAGATCAGGTATTGCCTAATATATTCGTGGAAAATGTCTCTGAATCAATTGAAAAGCTAAAATTAAAACAAATGTTATATGAATATTAGTAACATCCGCACAGATTATACCTTGAACTCTTTTTTCTTCCCTGAAGTAACAGAATTAGAGGTAATGAAGGTTATAAAATCTCAAAACCCTAACAAGGCTCCAGGTATTGACAAAATTAGAATGAGATATCTCTCTTACAATCAGAACTTAATCCCAATTTTGACCAAGTTAATAAATAATAGTATCTATGTTGGGATTCTGCCAACTGACCTGAAAACAGCACTTGTGCTTCCCATATACAAAAGTGGCCAACATAATGATCCATCTAATTACAGGCCAATTGCTACTCAACCAAGTGTTGATAAATTAATGGAAAGGATAGATGCAAACAGACTAATAAACTACTTGAATAAATACGGAAATTTCAAATCAAATTTCCTCCGTCTTGCTTGAGCGAAAATTTGTCAATTGTGTACAGAGTCCAAAAGAATCCGTGCTCGAGTATTCCACGAGACTGCAAAGACTTGCGATTCCAATTTAAGAAGTATATGACTCAGTGCCAAGTACAGTTAGATACACGATGGAAAATAGACTTTTATCGCAATCCCTGTTTGGGTTAAACAAAGAAATCGGTTGGTTCGTTTTGCTATGTAATCCAAGAAATATATTAGAAGCCGAAGAATTTGCTTTATTAGAGGAGACAAATGTAAGAAATTACAGAGACCGAGCATTCCTTAATGATTCTCAATCGCAGCAGTTCTCCAATTTCATCGGGAAACAGCCCAAGCGCAATCGCTTTCACTACGGTAATTCTGAATACCCTATTTGTACCTGTTCCATTAATTCAAATGGCTGTTCTAATTGTGGGAGGATTGTTAGTTTTCGACCGGATTGGGGGTGAGGTTGGGAAGTGCTCCCAGATCATCATCTGGGGTTCAATCTAACAGTTTGCCCGTATTAAATGTCAGGGAACAGCCCAATTGTACGCTCTACAAGAAAGACCAGATCCCGCTCTTCTCCTGCGAGGTCTCTACGCAATTACTCACCTACTAGTCAGTCAACGGAAAGATCTCCGCCAAGAACACCGTCCAGGAGTCCAAGAGCTACCTCCCGATCTCCTCCCACATCACCTGGAGCACCTGTAGTCATGGCGCAAGGCTCTCCAATGATGTTCTCCGAGGAGAACTTTCTAGCCCTGTCCAACCAGCTGCAAGCCCTGTCACAACAGGTCGAAAACCTTACTAGATCACAGCTGGGATCTCCAGGGCCCAGCACATCCACTGGCCCCAGTGCAGCAGCCGGTCCAGCTCCAGCGCCGATAGAATCTTTGCCACCCCTCATCAGTTGGGCGAATCTCACTCTTGGGATGCAGGTGGAGGATGCACCTGCAGATGACGAGGCCCTTCAACTCACATATTTACTTCGCGAGTTTATCAACCCAGCAAAAGTTGAAGCCTCGTGATAGGCACCAGGCGACGGCCCTATTGGAAGCAGCGACGCTGTGGGAGACACTTCCCCAGAGGATACGCAACATCCTCTATACCAGGATGCGGATTCTGGCAGTCGTCGGGCGTCACGGGTGGGACATAGCGTCCCAGTTACCATCAGCATCGGGGGACGATGTCCTGCATGTCCCCGGGGAACTCCTTGCCCGCAAGCCGGTGAGGATCTCCTCGGCCATGCCACCCTCGCGTGCGCCCTTTCGGCCGTACACAGGGCAGCCCAGAGATACCAGGCAGAGCGAGCGAGGGGGATATATCGCCGTGCGAGGACGAGGCCGCGGCCGCCGCTGAGTTTTTCAGCGGCCTTAATATTACTGGCAGCCTGGAACAGGACGAAGAACTCCAGGAATTCCTGCGATGGACGGACTCCGGGGAGCCAGCAGATGCAGTGAGCCTCCCTGATTCCACACCATCCAGCGAACCTGAGTCTGCACTCGAGCTGGAGGAGGACGAGCTCATCGTGGACGGCTCCGGATTTTACTCCAGGTACCGTGCCCCACTCCTCCTCCCATCTCAGTGCCACACCCCAATGCTGTGCAGTTCCTCCCTACGGTGCAAGTTTACCCATACGAGAACATCAGTGTGTTAGAGCTGGTGCTCTCGGAATCTTATATTCCTAAGCCTCTCGAAGCACCAGAGGTGTTCCACACCTCTGTACCAAGTGACTCGCTCCTTAAGTGTTTACCCAACATGATAAAACAAAGTATTATCAGTGAAGAAAGACCAACGTCGTGTTTCCGTGCCCGTGTGATCCCTAAAAGTTCTGGGGCGCCGCGCTTTATCCTGGATCTGTCACCATGGACTGCATACTACCAGAAGCCGGCCTTTTCCCTGAAGACGGTGGTTGATGCTCTACGGGAAATACCGCTTAACGACCCTCTCGCCAAACTAGACCTGGTCGAGGCATTTTTCCAACTCAAAGTGGCCAACAGTTGTAGGAAAAACTACGGGTTTTACGTCCAGCAGAAGTATTATGTCATGAACAGACTCCCCATGGGCCACGCTCTCACACCGGCCATCATGCAGCGGTTTGCGCGAGAGGTGGCAAAAGAAGTGAAATTGCGTTTCAATGTAACCCTCATACCTTATTTAGATGACTGACTGTTGGTTAATGTGTCTCACCAACAAGTGCAAGCCATAGTGTCCTTCCTAAGCGAGGAGTTAGGCATAACATTAAATTTAGGAAAGAGTATCCTTGAACCCACCACAAGTTTAGTTTATTTAGGTGCGGCGATAGATACAAAGGATAGGTCGATAGAACTTACCCCAAGTACGAGGGTTAAGCTTCATCACCTACTTCATATTGTGCCCAAGCTCCGCCAAGCAGACATCCCCAAAGCAGCGGGCTTTGTCTCTTGGGTGTGTTATCTCCTGCAGCTATCCCTCTTTTTGGTTAGCGATGTTTACAAAAGACGGACACAATGGCTGCAGGAGTTATGGGAAAACCAGGTATTCAGCGAACGGAGATTATTGCGGGTACCACAAACCGTTGTCCAGGCGTTTGCAGATGCAACACCCTGGCAAATGGCTTGTGTGTGCCCCCAATTAGAAATGGAAGAGATCATGATGAGGGTGAATCATCTATGGACCACCTTCCAACAAAATGGTTATAAGCAACATGCCATCAAGAAAGCCTTGAAACCAAAAATAAGCAAAACAAGAAAGGAATCCCTGAAGAACCTGTCGCCACAGCCTGTTCACCATACATTTCAACTGTCTCCGACAAAATCATGAGAATCCTAAGAATGGCATAAGAACTGTGCACAGATTCATTTAGGAAAAGGCTTCTCGATGAGGCCAAAGGAGACTTTGGTCCAAAGAATGTTTAAACCCCTGACAGGCAGGTGATTATATTGCTTCCAAACAGTACTAAGATGGAAGCTATAACAATGGAGGACACGAACAAAGTAAAGATGGTTGCCATTCAGCATTGGCATACTCCAGCAAAAACATAAATTATCTTTCCTGATACTCCTCAATGCACTCCAGCCATAAGCTAATTGCTGAAGTTGGGAAACACTGACAACCAGACCAACGAGTCAGGGAGGAATTATAATTAATCAATTTGAGGGCAACTTGTGGGATTATTCATACCCACAGTAAATGTAACGGAGATCTGGTATACATTAACGATAAGGAACCGAAGCCTAATGGCATGGACTGCTTCAAAGTGTTATTAAGCTTCACAGAGGAAGTCTGAATTTGACACCTTAAACAACTGAAATAAAGATTTAATATCACAATCTGATACCATTTTTGGTTGCGAAAATAAGATTGAGAATACACAAGCTCACAAATTTTGCTATGAAGAATCAAAAAATTTGGTCGACAAGTCTGAGAATACTCAAACTGTCGGATATTGCCATGAAGATTTATAAGATTTGGTCATCAAGGCATCAGTGCCAGAAACCCCTGTTAAGGATGTTATAGAAAATAATTTTAATTCAATCTCTGATGATTTAATATCATTTGATGAAGTGCATAATGAAGTTTTTGTTGTGAAAGAAGGGACCGCAAATACAGTAGATATTATTGGAAGTAGTATAATTGAGTCTGGTGAGGCCAATGCTTTACCATCAGTAATCGACTTTAGTCATTTATTAAATAACAGTACTGACCTTGGTTGGGAAATCGGAACCAACTCTAATTGTAGTGAGGAAGAGTCTAGCTGTTCAGATTCCAGAGTGGTCCAGATTAAATTATCATCAGAGTTGATTAGAGATTTGCCGTTTGTAGGCGAGGAAGCTTAAGAAGAGCTTAAGGGGTATAAAGATAAAAAAATCTTCATGGTTAAGGGTGACCTGGATGTAAATCCTGGTCACCCTTAACCTTAAATCATCGTCGAGGTTGGGTCGTCATCGTCGAGGTTGGGTCGTCAAGGAGTGAGGTTGTGGGAGCAGGTAGCAGCGCGACTTGAAGAATAGAATAATGGCAAGCATGGGGAAGTGTGCTGAATGTAAAAAGGTTTGTAAGAACGGGGTGAACTGTAGTGACTGTAACATAAGATATCATTTCAAGTGTACCAAGGAGAAATTAGAGGATTGCACGGCAGACAACTGGAGATGCAAAAAATGCAGAGGAGGGAGTGCTGAAAAACTACAGAAGCTTTTGGCGGAGAAGGACCAGGAAATAGAGAGGCTTAAGGAGGAGCTGAAGAAGAGGGACAAAAAGATTGAAGAGTTGGTGAAAGAAAAAGAAAGTACTGGATTGAAACAGAAAGAAGTGAGTGTGGAAGAGGTTAAAAAAACAGAAGTGTGAAGTGAGAATAATGGGGGATTCCATGATTAGGTATGGAGGAAGGTATTGTAAAAATAGTGTAACAGAAGTGGAATGTTTTCCAGGGATTAGGGTGGAACAGCTAGAGAAGAAGATTGAAGGGATGAAAGAAACAGGTGATGAAAAAGTGGTGATGTTGCATGTGGGGACCAACGATGTGAAGTCTGTGAGGTCGGCGGAGCACTTGATGGGTTATGTATGGGACTTATGCAATACGGCGAAGAAGAAGTTTAAGAAGGCGAGGATTGTGATCAGTGGGATTATAAAAAGAAGAGATGTGAGTTATGGTTATATTAATAAAATTAATGAGTGTTTGGATTGGGTGTGCAGTAGGCAGAACGTTATGTTTTTGGATCCGAACGGATGGTTAAGTGAAGCTGATTTGGGGAGGGATGGGTTACATTTAAATAGAAAAGGTTCACTAACATTTGGGAAATTAATGAAGAGGGTAATTGACCTTAAACAGGGAAACTAAACTGTGGTGCGGCAGGTGAATTGGCTCACGAGAAGAATATAAAACATGCTACTACTAGTCAATTGGGAGAGGTTCTAAGGCTTTTGCAGGTTAACTGTCGTAGCGTTTATAATAAAATCCAAGAACTAAATACTTTGATAGATTCGTGTAAAGCTGATATAGTAATAGGGACAGAATCCTGGCTAAAAGAGGAAATAGGTTCAGGCGAGATTTTTCCAGAAGATTTCGAAGTGTATAGAAGAGACAGGGATGGCAAAGGAGGTGGTGTGTTTGTTTGCGTCTCTAAACGGTTTTCAAGTTCTTTTTTATCAAAAGACCATGAATACGAGATATTGAGCGTTGAAGTCGAGGACAGGGTAAGCAAGAGAAAATTGCAAGTAGTGGGAGCGTACCGGCCCCCCGGGGAGGATTTAGCCATGGTTGAAAGGCTAGGAGTAATGACCTGCGGCGATAGGGATATTAGTAAATCGGTCATAATTGCAGGGGATTTGAATTTACCTCAGGTCAGTTGGACAGAAAAAGAAGGAACAGGAGGTAGGGTGCAGCAACTGATAAACACGCTAATTAGGGAGGGTGGCTTCACACAGGTTGTGAGCAATCCCACAAGAATGAGTAACGTTTTAGATGTTTTTCTCCTAAAAGAACCGGAGCTCATTAAAACTTGCGAAGTTTTACCAGGAATTAGCAACCACGAAGCAGTATATCTAGAAATCTGTTGGAGTAAGGGTATCGATATTGAGACGGAAAATAAAGTAGTATACAGTTTTCATCGAGCTAATGTTGATGCCTTCCGCGACTATTTAAGAAAGGAATATGAGGGATGGGCGAATAAAGGATCAAACATAGAAGAAATATGGGGGAACTTTAAGCAAATTCTGAACATAAGAATAGAGAAATATGTACCAATAAAGAAACTAAAATGGAACGCGGACCCTGAATATTATAACGCAGAGATTAGGAGACTGAAAAGGATATCAAGGGACTTACATAAAAAGAGAAAAATTAGCGAACTGTACGAGGTCAAATACAGGGAAGTAATTAAATTATTGAATAGTAAGAAAAAAGAGGCAGAGAATAAATTCTTAGAAAATTTAATTGTCAATAACAGTAGCAACAGTTTTTATAAATATGTTAAGGGACGAAGGAGGGGAGAACGCGAAATAAAAACGATAGAGGGATCTGATGGAAATATTCTCACAAGCAGTAGTGATATTGCAAACGAATTCAGAAATTTTTTCACGAGTACGTATAAAGTATCTGATGAAATAAGCGAAGTTAATCTATCCCAATGTAAGGATAATTCCAAACTACCCTTTATTATCTGTTCTAAGGACATATTAAGAAGAATCAGTAAGTTAAAAAACAATAAGTCACAAGGTCCAGACGGAATAAGAAATGAAGCGTTAAAGTTAGGGAGCCGGGAGATAGTACCGTATTTGAAAAGAATTTTTAACATAGCAATTAACAACGGTCAGGTACCAGGAGACTGGAAATCCGCTACAGTAGTTCCTATTCACAAGGGAGGAAGCAAAAGGACAGTAAGGAATTACAGACATGTTAGTTTAACTAGTGTTGTATGTAAGGTATTCGAAAGAATAATAGCGGACTATTTAAAACAATTTTGGGAGATAGAGGGATGGCTCAACGGAAAACAGCATGGGTTCAGGAAAGGTTTTTCTTACGAGACACAGATGTTAGGACTCTATCAAGATTTAATAGAAGCACAGGACATTGGAGACCAGGTAGATGCTGTAGTGGTTGATTTAGCAAAGGCTTTTGATGTAGTTGATCATAATTTGTTACTGAAGAAAATGAGTACGATGAAGATAGATCCAAGGATAGTGAAATGGACGGAGGCCTTTATACGTAGTAGAACACAAAGAATTAAAATAGGAAATAATCTTTCAGAACCTGTTAGAGTAACTTCAGGGGTAGCGCAAGGTAGTGTACTTGGGCCGTTATTCTTTTTAATATTTATCAACGATATGCCGAATGTAATAAGATCTCTGGTGCGATTATTTGCAGACGATTGTATAATTTACAGAGTTATAAAAGGTAATGAAGACTGCCGCGATTTACAAAGCGACATTGATGAATTGAATAATTGGGTCACGTTGAATAAATTAAATATTAACACAAGTAAATGTAAAGTAATTAGTTTTAATAAGAGTAAATTTCAGTACGATTATAATATCGGCGGTAATGTTTTAGAGAAGGAAAACAAGGTAAAATACTTGGGTGTTACCTTCAGTAGGGATTTAAAATGGAATGCACACATAGAGAAAATTATAGGAAAGGCCAATAAGACTTTAAATTTTGTAATGCGTTCACTTAAAAAATCAAAGAAGAAAATAAAGGAAGCTGCGTACAAATCATTGGTTAGACCCATATTAGAATATGGCGAATGTTTATGGGACCCATATCAATCGGGAGTTAAAAAAGAATTAGAAAAGGTACAGAGAAGGGCCGCTAGATTCGTGTTAGGGCGATACGAAAAACGTAGCAGCGTCACTCAAATGCTAAGAGAATTAGGTTGGGAAAGTCTAGAAGAAAGAAGGAAGAAAAAGAGATTATCGGTTTTCTATAAGATTTTCGTGGAGATACCGGCTTTTAAGGAATTAGGTGATAGAGTAAATGAAGCAGATTACTTGGGTAGGCGCGATCATAAATATAAAGTAAAATGTATAAAGCAAAGAACCGATAATAGGAAATACTGCTTTTTAAACAGAACTATCGAGGAATGGAACAGTCTACCTGCAGATGTCTTTGAGCCTTTCCCAAAAAATACCAAATGTTTTATTAGGGGTATTTGTAAAATAATTAACATGACGAGTGAGCCTGCCGATGACGAAATGTGAGACAAGTAGGGGATCGCCCTGATAGGGTGAAGTATGGTGGGGACTTCGTGGGCCCCGTGGCCACTACGGTAGCCGTGAAGGCCTATCAGGAACCCTGAAAAATCTCAAATGATGTTACTGTAACAGACAAGTGGTATTAACACTGAAGAAGTATACTTTAAGTTATGTGATTCTATGTTTAATGTATTGTTATATATTTTCTTTGGTGCTGGTTTATTTGGTTGGTAAATTTAGAGTTTATACTAAATTATTTAAGCTTATTCGTACACGGTGATTATGTAAATTGTAGATTTATGATTAGTTATTAATGTACAAAATTTTTACTTGAATGGTAAACTATATATAGTTACTGTGAGGTTGTGGATGTAAACTAACGTCGCCACCAGTCTTGAAGACTAATTGCGACAGGATGTGAATAAATAAATAAATGCTCAGGTAGAGGGGTATGAAGGTAAAATTGTTGTGGACGTTAAGAATGAATTAAGTTGAGAGGATGTAATTGTTTTACCAGTCCAAGAAAGAGTTAATTACGAAGTAATTCCAATGCCACATTTCAATGTGCGAACGAATAATGAAGCTCTTAGAAAAAGGCACCATTTGGTGTAAAGGATTTTCAGAAAAGGTAAAATTCTGCGAGGTTGTGCCATAAGATCACAAATTTGAAGTCTCTGACGAGAATTTTTGGCCTAAAATACCTGTGGATGAAAGTTTGGCAAATTGACTCTATTTCCTCGGTAAGTTCCACTACGGTTTCGAAACCTTTTGTAAAAGAAAAAATTATTGAGACTCAAATATATGAACCTAGATTGTCAAAACTGGACAATTTCCATAAGCACTATCGCTGTAATAGGTGATGGTATTCCACTCACACAAGACCAATTCATGAAAAAAGCTGTTTCAATTGCGGGAAAATATGGCATTTGCAGAAGACTGCACATTATTCTTACAAGGAACTTGCAGAGATTGAAGTAATACACTCTTCAGCTCCCCAAACGAAGGATGCAAGCTCCACATCCCATGCACTTCCTTCCACATGAAAGTCTCCCAACCGAAATCCTGCCACTACTGAAAGAAAAACTCACCCTACTTCAACAATTTCAATGCAGATGAGACCCCACCATCAGAAAGGAATGGAATCACCTGAACACACTCCTCAAACACACCAGGAAGAGGACCAGATCATGGCCCCCATCTCACCTGAAGAGATTGAGGACGCCATAAGAACAGCCAAGGATGGATCCCCCCAGCCCAGACAGACAGCAATATGGAGCATTCGGCTCCATTTTCTTTAGTTTATAGGGCTGAACTCATTTAATTTATGCAACATATCAGAATGTTTTCACCCAATGACATTATAATGTTTACATGTAAAGTAACATTACTCATATGCTTCCACCTGTATACCTTGTATTGCGCATGGAAAAGTGTTTTATTTGTGATGAAGACCTCCCAGCCTTGCTTGGCAGCTTGGGAATCCCTCCTTTCACAGGCTGGCTAATCCAAGAAGACCAGGACGTGCTAACCCGTTATCTTGGTGTCCTGTGCAGCCTGAATGAATGTACAGGATTTGCATACCCCAAAATACACCCTTGTAATGCTGCCACACTTGACCAGAAAATGGAAGTCTCAACAGCAGAGGGGCTCACATTTTGCCCCAGGACCCCAGAGCTGTAGGTGTGGCCAACCCTGAAGCTGTCATTATGTGCAAGGTCAAGGAAGCAGTGAGAGACAAAGCAAAGTCACCCATCTTCAGGGTAGCATTCCATATCATGCAGGACCCAGATATTAAACATCTTGCAGCACTGAAGTGTGTGACCTGAGATGCCTCAGTTTTAGAGGTCATGTCCGGATGCATATCTGAAGCCGTAATAGCCTTCTTGATCGACAAGGCATACAAGAACGATATGATGACAGCCCTCCTGAGGCCAACACAGAGGATGAATCGTGAAAGCCCTTAAGAGTACTAACTTCAAGGTTGTAACTCACCTCCTTAGTCTAGATGCACCCACCACCCAGGCTATTACTGCAGCTAAAACATCCATGAAATATCAGCAAAAGTACTATCACCGATGCCAACATCAGATATTCATGTGACTAAGCTAGCATTCTCACAAGGAGAGCAGATAGAGGAACATACTGCAAAATGTCACCTTCTCAGGAATAGCGAGCAAGTGCTATGACCTGGGGGGTGAGCAAGGGCAACAGTACCAAAGCTTATATGAGGGGACTTCCATGTTAGGCAAGCTTAATACAACTGCAACACACAAACCCTACACCTTCAACAACGAATATCACAAGTCATTCTTCGCCCACAGCACAATTTTGAGAAGGCATACTTGCTGGCTGCCCATGTCAAATGGCATGGGGGGGGGATGATGCTGTGTTCGTTTTTATTATGTCCTCATGGAGGCTTCTAAGCATTGCACCCATTTTGACTGTTAGTATACAGCAGGTTGCATTGCTCAATAGGATAAACAAAAAAACTACGTCCAGCATGACATAGCAGCCTTCCCCAACAATTCTGGGTAAGTTAAAGCATTCCCTCTTGGATGGTAACCCTCTGAGCAAAGTTCTAGAACAGACTTCATGTTGTTTATGATACATGTGAGTTCTCTTCTCTGACCTAGTTAGCTAACCTGTATTCTTTATTTCTGGCATTTGCCCCTTATTTTTATATAGAAAAGGCAGAGAAGAGACTATTCCTGAAAAACATTCCAAGTTTTTTTGCCTTAATACAGGTTTCTGCACCACTTACAGAAAATTCTTGGTAGTTATTGTATTATTTAAACTATATGTAAGGTAAAAGGTGACAAACTCACTCACGAACAGCAGAAGGCAAAACACACCATTAATTAACTATACTATACAAGGCATCGGGATTCAAGATGGAGCCGAGCGGTATGGTCGTTGTTAGTGATTCCGCCGTAAAAGATATTCCAAATAACTGTAAATTCTGTAATAGACTTGTAGTTAAAGGCGTCCGTTGTAGCAAGTGTAACTTTTTAATTCACAACAAGTGTGCGCAAGTTGATATAACCAATATTATTGATGATGGAGAGTGGTTTTGCCGATCTTGTTTACACGAGGTACAAGATAAGGCAAAAGAGGAAATGGCGTTAAAAGATCAATTGATATCTCAATTAAGGAGCGATATTTTGCTTTAACAAGAGGAAAATAACGCGTTAAAGCTGGAAAACATCAAACTAGTGCAAGAAATCACCGAAGCTAAACGAGAAATAGCTAATGGAGGTAGCAGCCATGACTTTACTGTAGTTAAACACAAAGTGAAGCGTGTAAGTTTATCCAGACCCAACCTCAGTGATCGTGATAGAATCGTGTCAAAAAACAGATACGATATACTAAATTCTGTGCCAGAAAGTGCTGATGTGAATATGCATCAAGAAAACGTTAGCGTTAGTACCCACAGAAGAATCAACACTATGAATTCTTCTCTCCGGAAACCTCAAACATGCAACACAAACTATAATCGTAGAGTAAATGTAAATTCAAATACTACCACCTCACGTATTAATCAAAATGTATTGATAATTGGTGACTCTATTATCAAACATGTGAATGTGGAAGGAACAACCAAACTTGTGTATCCTGGGATAAGAGCTGACCAACTGTTGCCTCGAATCGAATCCTTGGATGACTCCAGCAAGACTCCTGACACTTTCGTATTCCACGTTGGAACCAACGATCTACAAAGAGCCAGATGTGCTGAAGACATTCTTGGTGATGTATATTGCCTAATAAGGGCTACAAGGAAACGTTTTCCATAATCAAAGATTTTTGTAAATAGTATTCTTTATTGCAGAGACATTAGTCGAATATTCATTATTAAAGTAAATAGAAACATAAGATGGGCATGTGACGCTCTCAATACTACTTTTCTTGATGTTAATATGTATTTGGATGATAGTTGTTTAGGGAAGGATGGACTTCATATTAATCGGAAGGGATCTTGCATTTTAAGTGAACTAATTTCAAATTCTGTACTTATGTCTTGTAAAGAAAAGGGAAACTAAAACTCGTGATAGATGGTGGAAATCAAGTACCGTATTTCCCGGCCGATAAGACGGACTTTTTTTTCTCCTAAATGTGCTGTAAAATTTGCCTGCGTCTTATGCGCCGATGGTATACAGATATCACGGGTGTAACTTCGTCCTATAATAAGCAACCGTTTTGACAGGATAAATAATTACCATTAAGTATTTTTTAGTGTATCAGGCATAGAAAATAGTTCAATTCATTAAAAATTTTGATAATAGCACTCTTTTGAGCAGGTTGTTAGAAATAAAGTTTTAATACGTCGATGTCTAACTCCCTTAAAAAAATTCCCGGATAAATCAGAAATGCATACAATGTAGCATGTTTAGTTTAATCTTGCAATGGGTGCTGCTGCAAAACTTACATGCATTGAGCTAAAGGAGATGTCATCTGTATGCTAATACATTGTATCTCTCACGATAAAGTCACGAGTCTACCGCCACCACCGGCACTCAACCTTAGGTAACAAAGTATGAGCTCAGTGTTCAGTCAGTTCAGTGCGTAATACGTATCTTTCTATTTAGTCTGCACATGTGCTTCTAAGCACAGAAACTTGGTAATTTCTGTATAAAAAGTCAAAATTGGAATAACCTAATGGGATCTAAAGAGAGAAGATTGTCGTACAGTATTGCATTTAAACTTGAAGTCGTGAAATATGCTTTGGAACACGGAAACTGGGCAGCTGCAAGGCGTTTCGGCCCACCTCCAACCGAGAAGATGATACGAGAATGGCGGAAGCAGAAAGTAGATTTAATGAATGCAAATAAGAGTAAGAAAACTTTACGTTCATGTTCTCCGAAATGGCCAAAGCTTGAGGAGCACGTTAAGACCTGGATAATAAATCACAGGAAGAATGGGATCACTGTTTCAACAAAAATGATTTTAATGGAAGCGAGAAAGTTGGCGATAGATATGTCTATTGCCGATTTTTCTGAGACAACGTCGTGGTGTGAAAGATTTATGAAGAGAAATGATCTGTGCATGCGTACTAAAACCACAATAGCACAAAAACTGCCACCCGAATACGAAAGAAAAATTATCGAATTCCACAAATACGTACTTAACCTGAGAAAAATGAAGTGTTTTGAAATAGGACAGATAGGAAATATGGATGAGGTTCCCTTGACATTTGATGTGCCATCAAATAGAACTGTGGATGTTAAAGGTGCAAAGACAGTTACAATAAAGACTTCCGGCAATGAAAAAACACGCTATACTGTTGTCCTTGCGTGTTGTGCTGATGGTTCAAAACTCCCTCCTTTGTTGATCTTTAAACGAAAAACGCTGCCTAAGTGTACAATTCCACATGGAATGTATATTCATGTTCATCCTAAGGGATGGATGGATGGAGAGGGTATGAAACTGTGGTTGCAGAGGGTGTGGTCCCGGCGTCCAGGTGGACTTCTAAAGAAATCGTCTTTGTTAGTGTGCGATCAGTTTAAGGCCCATATAACGGAGTCCGCAAAAATCCTTGCTGCAGAACTGAAGACACATCTTGCTGTGATTCCTGGTGGATTGACTTCTCAACTGCAGCCTTTGGATGTTTCAATCAATAAACCATTCAAGGGATTTATGCGTGAAGAATGGATAAAGTGGATTGAGGCACCAACTCACGATTTCACACCGACCGGCAGAATGAAACGGCCGTCAATTTCTACCGTTTGTGAGTGGGTGAAAAAGTCCTGGCAGAAAGTAAAAACTGAGACTATCGTAAAGTCTTTCAAAAAGTGTGGAATCAGCAATGCGCTGGATGGAAGTGAAGATGACATTTTGTATGAGGAAAGTGACGACCCCCGAGAAAATATCTACGCGAATGATTTTAGCAGCAGTGATGAGGAATTTCTGGGGTTCTATGATGAATAAACTGATATATTTGCTCATTAATAATTTTAATTTTTTTTATATTAAAGTTCCGTTTTTATGTAAAATGTTATCATTAAAATTCTTTTTTTATTATCCAAGTATTTTAGTTTTTTTCGTAAATTCTAACCTGAAAAATCCAGGAGCGTCTTATGCGCCGGTGCGTCTAATAGGCCGGGAAATACGGTACTTCCCAAGGCAGATACAGTAAACAAATCATTGTGTAACAGAAATTCAGCCTGTTATAAAGGAGGGCTTAACATCTTTTATCAAAATGTACAATGTCTAAGAAACAAATTAATAGATTTAAATGTTTTATTTAATACTAACTATAAAAATATGGATGTAATTTGCTTATCTGAACATTGGATGAACTCAGTGGAAATAATGGAAGCATGTATTCCTGCTTGTTCCGTTGGGACTCTAGGCAGAGGAGCACGTGTTGATTTGTTCACCATGCCACATACCACTCGATCAGGAGGCCATGCCTCACAGGAGACTCAAAGCTCCTCAGGGGATGAAGAGCAGGCTGCATCATCCCGAAGAAATAGCCCAAGCACTAGTCCAAGACGCTTTAGGCTCTCGCAGGAAGAAACGCAAAACATCATGGATTTAGCCACGCAAGCAGCCACTGCAGCCATGAGAAATCTAAACCTCATGGAGCAACAGCGGCAGCCACAGGCCGCGGGAACGCAAAGGACAGTCCAGTTCCCAAATGATCCGCAATCTTCTTTCGGATCATCTACCAATACAGTACCAGTTCCGGAAGCAGCAAGGCCCATACTTACCTTAGCCGATTTCACCAGATTGAGACCAGCACCGGAGCCAGGAATAGACCCGCCAGAGGACATCAAGGTGCTGCAGATAGGAAACGATCCGCCACGTCTGGTAAGCTGGCCGGTCGTGATTATCACAACGCAGTTACCATTCTGCACCTGTTGTCCTCTTGGCCTATTCTCAGTGTCGAGACGAGGCACTATACGTTTAATCGAGCGCGGATGCTACTCTGCGCAGTAACCTTCGGTTGGCACAATGCTGTACACCTGCAAAAGTCCAGTATAATCGAAACGTGCATGTTACCTGCAACCTTTGTGCCATTGCCAAAGCCAGCGAGACAGCCCTTTGGCACAGCGCCCACGGCACAGATGGCGCGTGCTGTGGGCAGCAATCGACGCCGCTCTCGACCGCAACAATCTGCTCCGGTGGTTCCCCAGCAGTGATGAGGACTCCGGAGTGGATAGTGAAGAGGGCGGTGGAAGCAGTGATGCAGGAGAGGAGCTTCCCGGAGGAGAGGTGCCCCAACCGTTACAGGCAGAAGGACTGGAAGGAATCCTTTCTCCAGAGCCGGCTCCGAGCTGGCAGGATTCCAGACCAACACCACCGGAAGAAGAAGAAGGACCGGAAGACCAAGAGCTCCTTGAGTTCCTCATCGAGGAGGCTGGTGGACTTCTTCCAATTCCGCAAGGTGAGAGAAACGTCCTGTCTTTCCAAGAAGTCCACCAGTCCATCCCCGACGGGCTCCTCCGGGAGCTCGGAAGCGGACTGCCTGCACCCGGCGACCAAGAGGAGGAAGAAGAGCCAGATTCCGAGGGACAAGCCGACTCAGATGAGGAACCAGACTTCGGGGGCCAAAGTCCGGTTATCTTCCCCTTCCCGGAGCCGCCTACAATCAACGAATTACAGGACGTGCTGGAACATCACCGACCAGACATCACAGGAATCGATGAAATAAAGGTACGGTGTATTAAGCATTATACGTACAGTGAACAGTGGGCTACCGAATTAGCCGAAAAAGGGTCATATGTTCCAATGCCTCGAAGTGCGCCGAATGTGTTTCAGACGACGCCCACAGCAAGGCTGATGGACGAAGCCATTCGAGTGATGGAAGAGAACGAGATTATAGTGAAAAGTGATTGTTCAAACGCATTTAGGTGTTTTCTTATGCCGAAAGAAAACGGGAAAGTTTTACAAAGTTCCTCGTATAAATTTGTTAAATGCTGCACAATGTTTGCTTACGGTGCCAGCGGACAGGGTGGCAATCAAACTAGACATGAAGCATGGGTTTTATCAAATACCCATTCGGGAAAAATGCCAAAAATTTTTCGGAATTTATTATCGCGGGGTAAAATACGTTCTGACAAGGCTCCCGATGGGGCTCGCGTTGGCTCCGTATATAATGCAAAGGTGGGCGGAAAATGTAAAAAGGGTTGTAGAAAATCGTTTCCCATGTCTGTTTGTGCCATACCTGGACGACTGGCTCCTACTTTTTGATAAGTTTACTGTTTCTGAAGAGTTGATTTCAAATGTTCTTGATTTTATTACAAATGATCTAGGTGTGACTTTGAATAGAGATAAATGTGTGTTAGAACCAACGGCCAAATTGTCATACCTCGGAGTTTTCATAAACTTACGAGAAATGACACTCAGAGTGAAACCGGCCATGAGACAAAGGGTAAAAGATTATTTAAATGTTTTAGAAAGGTTAAACGTAAAGGATACGCAACGATTGGGCGGTTTACTTTCATGGATATTGTTTATTACCAGGCTACCGTTGTTTTTGGTTAAAGACGTTTTCATAAAAGATAAAGTGTGGTTAAACTTCTTAATTAATGATAGAGATTTGTTAAACAGAAAAGTGTGTTTGGGAAATTTTGCAAATGAACTTGTGGTTTACAGTGACGTGACCCCTCAAACAATTGCTTTTGTAATACCCGAGTGGGGTGTTACAAAGGCATACAGGTTTGAGAATTGGTATTCAATTAATCTGATGGAGGGGATCGCATGTTTGGTTGCGTTGAAATTTGTTCTAGATACTTTAAATGCATTAAACTTGTCCTGTTATGTTATTAATATGAAAACAGACTCCATGGTTTGTCTTTATTCCTTCAGGAAAGGAAAAGGAGTGCTTTTCAATAACAACCTTGTGAGAAAATTGTACTTACATTCGATAATAAAGAATAGAGGTAACTTAGTTACCTGGTGCCACGTGCCTTCCGACGCCAACCTGGCGGACTCTCGGGAGGCCCTGTTCTTTTAAAATATACCCCCGCGCCGCCATATTGGCTGGGTATTGCTTAAAAGGAGGGGGTCCTCTCGGGAGAGTGCTTGTTCCGTTGGGACTCTAGGCAGAGGAGCACGTGGCACCAATAATACAATTCCCGCCTGTAAACATCTTAGAGTGGACAACAACCTTGTAATTAAGAATAACTCTGATATAATTGCAGATGCCTCCCAAATAGCAATGTCATTCAATAATTACTTTGTTGATGCCCCTAAAGGTATTATTGATGAATTAAATTCTAAACCATGCAGTTGTGATCATATACCTCATATTTCACCTCAATCAAGTTATATTAAAGAAATACCTTTTGATCTTCAACCTATTGATGAAGGAGAGATTTTAAAGATGGGCCAGTTGTTAAGTAACAAAATGTCATCAGGAATTGATGAAATCCCTGATTTAATTATAAAAATAACTATACCATATATAAGTAAAGTTTTAATGTATTTATTTAACCTTTGTGTTAGTATAAAAGTGTTAAAATCTGTGTACTTTGCGAATTTTCATAATGTGTTACATTATGGGATTATTTTTTGGGGTGCCTCTAGTGCATCAGTTGATGCCTTCAAAACTCAGAAACATGCTATAAGAGCAATGCTAAATTTAAAGCCATGGGATTCTTGTAGGACACATTTTAAAATGTTGAAAATCATGCCACTTCCTTCCATTTATATATATGAAGCTATACTTAACATTAAAAATAATATGGAAGCGATGACCCTAAATTCTAGTACCGTATTTTTCGGTAGATAACGCGCACCTATTGTATAACGCGCACTGCGCGCACTTCCAACTTCTTTGGCATTCTCTTTTATGTATAGATAACGCGCATGGCGCGAACTATACCCGAGTTTGAAGCAGCACAGTTAAGTAACAGCTTGTCCGATTGCGATGTATTTTACATCAAAATGTAGCTTATTCAATTTTACGTGGAGTGTTTATAATTAAAATTATATATTATTCTTAATAAGATATGTTTATAGTCCGAGAACGGAAAAAGTGCCTGTTTTTCGGCTCTCTCCGTGCAATCAATCAGTTTACGCCCTTCTATACCCGAAACCATTTACTGAATCAACTTGTTATTAATAACAGGGTTAGACAATACTTTCTATAATATGATTCCGAAATTTAAATTGTATAAATTTATTTGAACACGATTTGTTGTTAATTTTGTGAAGTAACTTTTTCTCAGCAACTAGAAGTCCGAGAAACTTGTGCGTAGCACCGTTGTCTAAATTTTGGTATTTTCTGTATGATTTCACTGTGCTTTTGATAGTGGAAGCGGTCGTTTATTGTATTTTGGCTTAAGATTGAAAGAAAGTGTGGGTTATTAGTGGTAAAATTACCATATTATGTCCTTATACAGTGGAACCTCGAATAACGGACACTCGCACTAGCGGGCAGCTCCACATAAAGGGCATGAAACACTTTCCCCAAACTGAGCTCATAAGAAACATTAGTATGTATACCTCTCATTAACGGTCACTCTATATAGCTGTCGCGGACAGTGGGCTTCCTCATTTCTAACCCCCCGTACCTCCCATTAACAGTCAGTCAGGGGTAGGTATGATGAGCGGAAATGATAAGGCATTAAAACTAAGTGGCTATAGAAAGTGGTTGGAAGAAGTAGCAGGAGCGGTGATTGTCATGTGGCACCCCATGCACCAGGGTAATCAACCATTGAAGGAGGATCAGAGAAAAAGGATTATTAGAGAAAATCTAACCATCAGCTCAAGCCCTTTGCTGCCACACCTTTCACTTTACTTACTTCAACGGTTCTGCAGCTCCATGGGATGCCTCACGAGAACCACCACTCCTCCTGCTTCCTCCAACCCTTCCCCACGTCCATCTATTTTGCGATTGTTTATCATATCCACTCCCCCTCCTACAACAAGCCAATAGCATGTCATCCCTTGACTATATAAGTTACCTTCATGCCATGAATCGGAACACAAAGTTTACCGAGTTGCTGGATAACATTTGCTCTGTTCCTTTGTACAATTCCCAGTTGATTATTACAGATACAGAATAAGTTTTCGTGATTATTAGCCCTGGAGGATAATTCGAGTGGTTTACATCATTCTCTCATTGCGGATTGGTTGAAAGGTAAGTCATGTTTTTTTTGTAATGATGTTGCATCATCTATATTTTGTTATTGTATGTACCTACCAGTACCTACATACCTATCAAAAGTAACTCATGATTTTCGTTTCTTTTTAAAAATTAGAAATGGAATTGCCCATGGCAGCAGGAAGCGTTTCCCGGAGGAAATCTTATACAGCTCAATTCAAACTGGAAGTTGTAGAAGCTGCGAAGGAGAAAGGGAATCGTGAAGCTGCTCGACAGTTTGATGTTGGCGAGAGTAGTGTGCGGGAATGGCGAAAGACCGAAGCAGTTTTAAAATGTTTAAATAAGAGGAAACGGGCTATGCGGTTCAGAAAATGCTTGTGGCCAACCGTTGAAAAAAAACTGTATGATTGGGTAGTGAAGGAAAGAGAGAAAGGTATGAGAATATCGACAGTTCGTGTTTTGCAAGAGTCTAAGAGGATCGCTCAGGAAGATAATTTTGAGGATTTTAAAGCTTACCCATCTTGGGTGTTTGGATTTATGAGAAGGAACAATTTAAGTGTTCGCTCATCAACAAGTGTTGGACAAAAATTACCTTCCGACTGGGAAGCTAAAGTAGCAAAATTTCGTTTATACCTTGAGGAAAACTTGTGTGGTGTTGACTTTCAGCACTTCGGGAACATGGATGAGGTTCCCGTAAATTTCGACATGCCTGCCTCTAGGACCGTGAATTTAAAGGGAGCGAAAGAGGTGTCAGTAACCACGACAGGTCATGAACGGTCGAACTTCACTGTAGTTCTCTGCGTCACAGCATGTGGTTCCAAGTTACCACCAATGGTGATTTTTAAAAGAAAGACCATTCCTAAGGGTTGTGAATCAAAAGATGTAATCGTAACTGCCAATCAAAAAGGTTGGATGAATTCCGAGGTGATGAAGTTTTGGTTAGATAATGTGTGGCGGAAAAGGAAAATGGCATTTTTCAACCCGAAATCTGTGTTACTTTTGGATTCTTGCAGGGCTCATATAACGCCAGAAATTAAATCCATTGTGAGCAAATATTCTCGAATGGCCGTCATACCAGGTGGGTTAACAAAAAAACTACAGCCTCTTGACATTGCAGTTAACAAACCTTTTAAGGGTAACTTGCGCGCTAAGTGGGAAAATTGGATGATGGCCGGCATCCACGAATACAACAAAACAGGGCATATGAAGAGACCGTCTTATAAGGATATTGTGACGTGGATTGCTGAAAGTTGGGCAGCTGTGAGGGAGAGTTGCGTAAAAAATGGTTTCATTAAGGCGAGAGGAGATGAAATATATAATGAAAATGAGAATGTTGATGACGATACATTATCTGAAATCAATTCAGAAGAAGTGCCCAAAGAAATATTAAACGTAATAGATTCTTTCAATGTTGAGTCAGACGAAGAATTTGTTGGATTTGAATAATAAATAATGATTGTACATGTATATGTTTAATAAATGATGTGTTAAAAACCACTATAGTTTTATTATTAAATTTGATTTATTTCGTATCGCTTTCTAATGTATAACGCGCAGGTTCTTATTTTATGAAATTTTAACTTTTTTGTATAGATAACGCGCGCGTTATCTACCGAAAAATACGGTATTCACTGTCATCTTACTAGAGCAGTGAATGACATTCATGTACCGAAAACTAGAACTGAACTGAATAAAAAGGGACCTTATAATAACGGAATTAAGTTCTATAATAATCTGCCTCTGTCACTGAAAATAATTTCGGATGCTAAATTGTTCAAAGATAAACTCAAAAAATTTTTTATAGAAGAATCATTTTACTCAGTGAAGGAATTTTTAGATTATAACAGATATGTAAAATATGGTATAAATGTATAAATGTCCTCTGTTTCTTTAAATATTATGCAAATGTATATAGTTTCTGTATTTGTAAAAGTACATCAAGGTTATACATGAATATTTATATATCTATCATGTGAACGATTATGTATCTACTTAATTTGTATTTTTTGTGACGTATCCTCCCATGTATTTGCCTATGGATAAAATAAATTGAATTGAATTAATTATCATCAGTCTTCGCCCGATGCCCGTAGGAGTCTGACGTGCCTAACGGTCGCTCCTAATTACCAGCCTTACCCTTAACTTTCACGACTCTCTCTCAGCGATGGCCCCTCCTGTTGCCCGGAAGAAGGACCTCAAGATCGAGAATGTGGATCTCCGCAAAACCCTCGATTTGATACAAGAGAAGCTTCAGTTACAATTCTCTTCCTTTAGAGAAGAACTGTCTCAGGCTAAGAAAGATACACCGAGGTCCCCAATCATAGCATCGATCGAGGTAAGACTTGCTGCCTTCGTTGAGAAAATACTCCAGGAAGTAAGTCGCTTCGCTAAGCGGAGCGATGCAGAAGAGTGGATGGACTCCCTGGAGCAATATTCCAGACGAAACTGCCTGTTAGTGCATGGAGTCCAGGAGAGAACTCCTGAAAACTGCATAATTTCCGCAGTTTTGCTTTTCAGGGACAAACTAAAGGTCCCAATAGATGCACGTTGCATCTACTGGGCACATCACGTGGGGAGCCCCAGATCCAAGCCCGGCAAGAAACCCAGACCCATTATAGTGAAGTTTATTTCCTATCAGGACCCCCACCAAGTCTGGTTGGCAAAAAAAGAGCTAAAAGGCAGTGGATTTCTCGTCACGGAGTCCCTAACAGCCACGAGAAGAACCGTAATGCAAGTGGCGAAGGATCTGGCAGGCCCGCGCAATGTGTGGATGCAGGACGGAAAGATAATTTTCCTGCGTTCCAACGGGAGTAAGGACCACGCAACCTCTCTCCAGGATATTGAGAAAGTGAGGAAGGATTTCGCCCCTCAATAACTTGCAGAAGGAGCGGGCGGCAAAACCAAGTTTTTAGCCGAATAGCTGACGACGCGACGGTGCGAAAGACCGTGCCAAGCCATGCGGACGACGACAGGACAGCTCTCAACTTTCACCATCCTCAATTTTCAATTGTTCTCTTAGTGAGCTCAACCCTTATTCACCGATCTTTGTACCCTTGCAGTCCAGGAGGTCCTTCCAGAATCCGCTTGCTAGTCCATTCATACCCTTGTCTAAGTCCCATTACAATAACTCATCTCAGAATCACAAGCATGAAAAGACAATACCTTCTTTCAAGGATTCCCTACAATATTCAAGTGCTAAAGATATACTCATGGACAAATTCCAGCCATTTCCACAAACTTTCCAGCTTCTTTATCTTAACGTTCAATGTCTGATACCACATTTTAACGAGCTAAGAGCAATTCTTCCATCTTCGGACGTTCACGGCATCACCTTGACTGAGATATGGCTAAATCCATCCATGCACTCATCCGCAATTACGATACCAGGCAATAATCTATTCCAAAACGACAGAATAGGGAAAAGAGGGGGCGGGGACAGAATTTATCTACATAGTGATTTAAAATGCAAAAAAGTACTCTCAAGCAATCAAAATGATTGCAAAAAACCAGCATATCTCTTCATTGAAATAGCAGTTAATTTGAAAAAGATATTACTGGGAGTAATATATCGGCCGCCTAAAATCGGACACTTACCAGATATCGATGACGCGATAGCAAAACTCAAACAAGAGTACGAACACATAATAATAGCAGGAGACTTGAATGCAAACATGAACGAAAATTACTACAACTCAGTTTCTGAAAAATACTTTAACAGCTCATAACTAAACTCTCCTCCCTTTGCAACCAACGCATAATACTCTAAACTCATCCACATGGATTGATATCATTGCTACTGCCAATCCAGATAGAGTAAAAACACATGGTCAGCTGTCAACACAGGGTATTTCTCACCACGATGCAATCTTTCTATCATACTCTTTGAAATCGCCAAAATTCAAGCAAAAATAATTTACCATTGCAAACTGAAAAGTATAAACAAGATCAAATTTTTAAGCGATGCAGCACTTCTACCGTGGTATAACATAGAATTTATTGAAAACATAGACGATAAGGTCAAACTTCTAAATACTCTACTTGTGAAATTACTTGATCTTCATGCACCAATTAGGAAAATTAGAATTTCGAAGCCTTTGGCTCCTTGGCTAACAACTGATATTCAGCAAAAAATGGCTAAACGCAACACAAAATTCCATCATTTCGAAAAATGTAAAGATGCGACAACCTTCAATGAATATAAACGCTTACGAAATAGAACAAAGCAACTTATTAGGAACGCCAAAATTCGATTTGCGCACTCTAATTCCAAAGATATTGTTTCCTACCTCCCCTATTTCCTTCCTCTTCAGTCTTATGAAGGGAACTGCGTGGCCTTGGTATAGGGAAAATTAAAGAATTGTCATGCTTTCCTTCAGAAAGTCTCGATGTTATCAATGAAAAATTCTCCCTTCCCCCTACGCTAATAAACAGTGAACGTAAGCAACATTTGCTAACCAGTATGACTTCGAATACCAGTGTCCCACCGCACCAAGTAAAATTTGCCTTCAAACCAGTTTCTCAACTTGAAGTGCTGAGAGCATTGAAAAGCATTAAATCTAAAGCAATAGGAGCCGAAGGAATCTCTGTCCTCGTAATCAACAAGTTGATGCATATCTTATTGCCGTCTATAACCAACATATACAATAGTTCTCTAATTCAAGGTAAATTTCCTTCGTAGTGGAAACAGGCTTTAATTCGTCCAATTCCGAAAAAAGCCCAATCTAATGACTCGATAAGTAGAGAGTCAGCAGATCGGCACCCAGATCGCCCTCATCTCACCCCTGCTCTATGGTTCACATCAGAAAGGGGACGCATACTACTCCCATGAACGAACGGAGGGGCCATTCCAGGGAAAGAAGACAACGAAGTGCTAGCGCCAGAAGCAAAGTTAGACACTTGTCACCTTTGTTATTCTCCTCCGAGCCAATGAGACAGCCAGAAAGGAGTACCATGACTAATAACGAAGACGAGCCTCTGCATTGGGCAGCTAGACTACAAGATCACTTCAACAAAATAGAACGAAGACTGGGAAATGTGGAATCGCAGTCCTTGAATGCCTCCACCACCCCTCCACAACACACCTTTGCATCGTTACGTGGAACAATGCCTACTGAAGCAACTCCGGGAGAAACAGAAGTGCTGCAATTAGGACTTCTTATGAAAACCAGAATAGGGAGTGGCAGACTCTGGCCGCAGGACCAATATGAGCCCTTGTTAAATCTCCTGAGTTTTTGGGAAATCAGTCCTCCAGAGGTGCAGAATCTAGTATACAACCGGTTGTGAATTTTAGGAATCGCCACGGAGCACAGATGGAGAGCCAATTGTGGTGCAAGTCCCGACTACCCCGACACAGCCAAGGAGATATCAACGGAATTATGAGAATCCCAGCTCCCAATGGACAGCGAGCAGATATTCCAAAACCTACGGCAGCACCTTAAGTGTTTCATCGCCTTCATGTCAGCCGGGATATGAGGCCTTGACCACTACTTGCACGTACTTTGTGTAAGGGCTGTGAAGGGCATAGATCAGTGTCATCGGTAGGTTGACAGCTTTTGGGATGCCAAAAGCCAATGGAGTTCTACTATAGGATGGCCAACCTGGGGATTTACTCAATCAGGAGGATGTGGCTCAAACTAGCTTCCCGGTACCTGTCACAGGATGGGCACTCAGGCACATGCCAGGTGTTCAGAATAATGGGGCACATTTACATCAGTATTAACACCTACGGAGATATTAACTGAAAAACTTTCTGACCATGATAAAGTACCCATTAAAATGATATACAAATGGGGTTACAATGGCAGTTCAGGCCACTCCCTTTACAAGCAAAAATTTATAGAAAACCAAGATTCTTCAGATTCCAATGTGCTTTTAACGTCAATAGTTCCATTGCAACTAAAATTGATCAAAAAAGAAATGGGTGGAAAACTTATTTTATGGACAAATCCATCCAAGGACATCCACAACAAGATTTTGCAGACCATTTGAATTTCAGTTAATAAAAGAGACTCCATAGAAATAAGGGGAGAGGTCTGCTACGCTGATGAGCAAATAGCCTATTTCTCACCTGCATAAGTAGCTCTAGAAAAAAAGAAATTTTGGTTGAACAATTGTTATTCAATATGATGGTAGATGGCAGTGTGTAATTCACTAATAAACAATTCATCAGCACAAGTGTTATATATTTGGAGCTTCTCCAAAGGAAGTGAACGACTTAGAAACTGAAACAGCCTGTAAACAAGAGAGCCTGAAACTTTGGCTTATCCGCACTCCATGTGCAGATCTGATTTTTGGAGTGCTTGCTATACATTTCCTATAGGCTGAACATAAGGATATAGCAAATGGTGGAAGTCAAGCGACGACAGATGCTTTCCAATTGAGGAAAGTGAAAATCATACAGAAATTTAAATATGAAATGGGGCTCCTGGTTGATGTTGTAAAACAAGAAAGTGGAACTAGAAATGATGGTAACACAGCTCGCTGGGTTTTTGAAAACTCTAGAAAATCAGCACAAATTACAGGAGTTAATGAAGCTTTGATTGAACGGTTTTTCTGTTATTTTGCAAGTCATTTCAAGTGGTTATAGCCTTAATACAGAGAAATTCAGAAATTATGCCTTACATATCACTGAATTATTTGATAGTCTTTATGGTTGGTTTCCCATGCCTCCTAGTGTATACAAATTAACCCATGGAGCAGGCTTGATAAACATATGATCTTACCTATTGGGCAGTTATCTGAAGACATACAAGAGGCAAGGAACAAGAGTAGAGCATTCCGTGAAAATCACACACGAAAAACTTCCAGAGTTGATACAAACAAAAACTTGATTTACCAATTGCTACTGAGCTCCGACCTCTTCATATCCTGCATTAAGAAATTGTCAATGAAAAAGCACAGTCAACTCTCTAATGCAGTCCTGAGCTTGATAAAAATCCCTGAACTTTCAAAAGATGAAATGGATGAATCAATGCATAGTGATTCATCTAATGAAAGAGACGAATCCTTTATGTGACCATTGTGTACACAAAAACTCAATTCTTGGTGGATCTATCCAAGTGTCGAGAGCGGGGGAAACATGCGGTAACAGATTACCAACTATATGCTGCCAATGGATGTCTCCACATGGTAGGGGGGTACAGTAACAAAAGACTGGATAGAGACACAAATGCATCTTCTGGGCACCCAGTTCATGGAACCATCAGGGAACCTACAAAACACCTGGTGGCGAGAGAAAGTTTATGAACCTATTCCCCCTGTAACTGGAGATGAAATTGACTCGGTGGCATCAAGCTTTAGGAGCAACAAAGTTCCAGGCCCAAGTGGGCTGAATACTGAAATCATAAGGGCTGTTCTGCCTTACATTAAGCATATCCTTGCCACCCTTTCTACTGAATTTCTGAAGACTGGCATCTTCCCACAGAACCTCAAAAAGGAGGAGGTCCAAGCTTACTTTACAAAGGAAAGGGAAAGGACCAAAAACTAGTGGGGTCCTATCAGCCAATATTCCTGCCAAACACCCAGGGGAAGTTCATGAGTTCAGCAGTTGCCAAACATATAGCTGATCATAAGCCTAACATAACAATCAATAATTTAAGTCTTTAAATTATTAAAAAATATTCGCAACATTAACTATGGATTTGACTCATGGGAGACTTTATACATTTATAAATATCGCAACCTTTTAATGAACAATGACTTATACTTTGACAACACATTATATAGTTTGCCTTCCCACTGTCTTTTGTTTTTCCTTTGGAGTCAAAGAGGTCTTCCATTTCAAGTCAGTCACATACGGCACTTCCCCAGATGATGGTGTTACCATGACACCAAAGTGCGCATTGGGTTATTTCTACCTTTTGATGGCTTTAGGAGATTGTGACTCAAGATACAAAAAGAAGACGGCTAACTGCCTACTTTACGACAGTCTTACAACAATTTATACATAACATATCACCTCATATAGCAATAATGTTCGCACCCCACTAATAGATATTCAGCAAGAACCAAATATTCCAGGGTGTATAGAGAGAGACCTATCAGGCGAATCCACTTACGATGACTGCAGAAATGAAATCAAGATTAAGAATATGTAGCTGGAAAATACTATAAAATATCCTCATGTCAAAGCAGCAGAATAAATAATTCTACGATCAGAAAACAAATACAAAAAATTTGAAAATTAGTTATTCAAAAAATCCTGTGAGAAGTGATTGGTCCATATAATTAACAACTCAATGGGTAGGTCTTCACGAAGTCATGATATCAGTGTAAAAATAATAATTTAAAAGAAAGGAAAATCACATTCACAAAAGCACATACTAATATTCTTTTACATCTTAATTCTTAAACATCATTGATTTTACTTGAAAGTTTACTTGTGGTTGTTGCAAAATAATAATAATGTGGAATTACATGAACTGAGTTTGACAAAAGTACAATTTATAAATAGAAAGCAAAGATGCTTTTACCACTTTAGAAGATACCAATCAAGTGTTCACAAAGAGTAACTTCGTTAGATGATATAAAGTGGTCTCATTGGATGATAATGTATCAGGCTAGAGCAATTAACAATGACTGTTCTATGCCAAGACAAGGAGCCTATGGATGTGGATGTAAATTTAAATAGTTTGGTTAATATGTGGGTCTAAATGTTAATGGGAAACAGAAAGAAAGTCATTTCTCTCATCTTTTCTGTTTGTGTTACTAACATTTCAATCCTTTAGCAACCTCTCTTACCTAAATCTCTGCTCTACTCTAACGCAACTTTTCAGTCATACATTAACACATCATCTTTCTTAGGCGGTAATTTATCCATAATAGATATATTCATTCATTCATATGTTCTGAAATGAAGCAACAAAAAAGTACGATTCTCACTTTAAATACACTTAAAATTTTAAGTGGTTTGTTTGGAAACTCTGAAAAATATCTGTAGTTCAATAAACTTACCTATTGGTTTACCTTTTCAACTTCCCAGCCAGCACAATCTAACAACTGTTACAAGTGCCCTATTTCATTCATGCTTAGTCCTCTGATTCTAGGTCATCACCCTTATTTCCACAAGCCATCTTTTCTTCAACTTTGGTCATTCAAAGGGGAAGGATTCCATAAATGATGGCAAAGATGGCCTCAATCCCATTCCAACTGTATTCTCTCCCAACATGGCAGGGTTTTGTTTATGTAATCATCAATAGCATTAATCTGGCACATTATGATCATTGCTAGTTAGTTATGGTGACTTTCCTTGATGTTTTTTGGCTGTTATTCTTCATGACACCATAACTCATAATCTCCAACCCAAAGGGAGGCTTTTGCAACCACCTCAGCGAGATACAGATACTGTGTCATCTGCCTTTCTTCGTATCTGAAAAAAAAACTTTCACAATTTATTCACCACATACTGGTGCTAACTTCAATCAGATATATTACAACAGTTATAGAGAGAAGGATGTAAGTAGAAATTAATAAAAATAAGATGTAGAGGATATAAATTTCTAAGATCTATAAGCTTCTTTCTTAGCACCACCACTCTTAACATCGATAATTCATTGAGCTGTTCATCAAGATCTGATCAAAATTGCCACCATCAAAAGAGGGAGTCTCTCACTGACAGCACAATTTCTAATCATCTAACAAATAACATCCAATTCTCCTTTCACTTAACCCTTAAAAAATAAAAGACATCTCATAAACATTTGTTGGAAAAATCAGTAATAGAGTGGCCTAAATAATAAAATATTGTAGCTGAATGCTTTTCCTTGAATTAGCTACAAAAAGTGGAGGGTGAAAAGAATCTGGAGAGGATATATAAAGAAAAACTTGAAGCCTGCCAACATAATAAATGTGAGCTATAGGAAGTCAATAATGGACCTGTCATGTAATTGAAATTGAAAGATCACAGCTTGATAAAGAAATAAATGGGTGCAGAAGATTTATGTTTCTTAAAAACATGGGGAAACAGATTATGAACATTTTCAATGTTCTATAAAGGAAAACTTATGATTGAGAACAGAGGACTTTTAACAGCAATGGAACAAAAAAACTTCACATTATATGTTACAGACAGCTGGGTCATGTTCTATACTTAAAAATATTCAACATATATCCGCACTCTTTCCAACTGGGTCTTAGTAAATGAAAAAGTAACTTTTTTAAAAACAGGATAAATTAATCAGCATCAATAACTTATAAAAACATGGCATTCTATATCTTGCTTTATTTAAACAGATAACTTATGACTCACTCCGTATATTTATGAATTTAAATCATCTAACAGAAAAGACACATTCAGATACCCATATGCATATTTTTTGTCTGTCAACCATTGCTCATAATATTTTGATTTCGATTTAAAAACGATTTATTGCACTATTTCCTGATAAATCAATTAAAAGTTTATTGAAAACTATAATATTATATTCTCATGAGCTTTTAATCAATTAGAGGAATACTTTTTCCAAACAAAGATAACAGATTCATGCAGTTTATCATTTAAGATTTATAAGAAAACTCCAATTTCAAACACAAATGCATACTTGCCCCTGAATTAATATCCCAACACCCTCTCAAAACAATATACAACTCTCTCCAGAGCTGCTATGGTAAAAATCACTACTTAGTACGTCGGAAAGTTACTACTACTACCTATCAGAGACACTCTTTAGAGTTTTGGTTGAGCACCTAAAAATAACCATAAACACAATCATAAAGAATGAGTCAACTACAGCATATTCGAATCACAGCAACCAAAGTTTTTCAAAGCTATCATCCAAAAACCAAAACTTTCTTCGATCGGAGATGTTGGGATTGAACTAAATAAATATGAAACAAAGGATAATAGCAAGTCAAATAAGAATGTGATTGTAAGGATTCTGAAAAGAAATAGTGTATTTACTTTGGAAAATGGAGAAATACTCAAATTAGCTTGATTCATCAGATGAAATTGAAATGTAAATCACATCTTATACTTTTCATGGATGGGAAGGAGAAGACAGATTAAAAATTGGAGTCATAATTATGCACTTCATAGACATTAAAACATGAAATTTTCTTATGGAGTAGTCATACATAAAACTTATTAATTAATATCCATGCAGCGTAATAACAGTTCTGCATATCCCAGTCGTTAACGGGAACCAACCGTAGCGAGGAATAGATTCAACAATTTCAAACTTTTAGATTCTAATTTATGAAGTAAATAGATGGTTAAGGTAAAATGAACACAAGAGATAAACAAAGAGAAAACATACTACACTGAGCTGATCGCAGCATAAATATCTAGGATGAAGTATTGCCTTTTACAAAACATTAGAAACTAAGTCTTGCTTACTACACCTGTAAATTTATAATCGATGTTACTGATTCTTAAATTAATTAATTTTTCAATTTATGATATGCATAGGACCAAGTCAACAAATCTTAGAAACTTGCTATATTCGTTTTCTCTACTTAAACCTACTACTCCGCCAGTTGGGTTTTTATACCGTATATCTGAGAGCATATGCTAGTTGGAATTCCTGGACTTCCGTCCTGTTTGCAATGTATACGATGTTAACCCCATGTTTACCACGTTTACGAAGTTTACCATCTCGTTTTTCGATGTTCAATGCGTTTCTAGAAGCCTGTTGCTCAACAACTGTTGTATTCATCTGTGTTGCAGAAAATTTCAAATATTAAGCTTTCTGTGTGATTATGATTCGTTTGCTGAATCTTAGTATTAAATCTTACCAGGAATTAAGTTACGAGCCCGTTAAGATGAAATCGACGCCATCTTCTAATTTACTTCTCACTTAAAGGTAAAATTCTCCAACACAGGATTCGTGAAGAACTACATTATAAACTAAAATTATTTCGTAATAGTAAACTAAATTAATACCCTAATTGAAAAGCAGAAACACATGAAACAATCAATTTCCAAATACGCAAACATAAGATTCCTATGCACACCATTCTACGTTACACACATTCTAAGTTACTAAGCTACAAGGATTTTTACATTTACTTACAATGCAGAATTCCTAGGAAAATAAAAAATATTCACTTCTTTCGTAAGTACAGTTGTTACACTGGCACAGCAAATCGTCGGATGACTCATTCTAAGACTCCGAAATTTGTCGCAGGCCGAAGCGTGCACATATTTCAGAGCAGCGGTAACTGCTTCAAATTGCACCCGGGAAGCACGGGAATCACCAGCAGGGACGGATTAACACTGTTGCCAATATTTCGAAAAGCAGCTGCCATGGCTGCCACTCAACGTAGTTAAAAATGAACGCTGTAGTGCAGACTTGGGATGTATCGGAGCTTCGACTCCGAAACGTCAGAAATTCCGGTTTAAATTCACTTTCGAATCCGGTTCCGATACTCGAAGTAATTAATCGCGCCCTTTCCTTCCTCAGTGCGGAGGTGTCTGTGCGAAGTAGCAAGGAATAATACATTGTAACACTCGTTTAACGTTCGACTCACGACAATCGTCTGACTCCCCTCAGCGGCGGTGCTGCTATGTGTGATCAGACTTTTAATAGCCATGAAGCCATCAAAAAGTGCTCTTTGGAACTTCTTCTGTGAGATTGACTCAAATACGGATGAATGCAATATTTGCGGAGTATACTTTAGGAAAGATGGTATGTACTACGACTTCGTTCGTATGCGTAAAAGCGTATGACGAACTCTTGCGGCTTGAGAAAGATTTATAGATACATTTATCAGCTATGACTTTTGAATATAAGTTTGTAAATTTTGCCCTACAGAAACGAATATTCTCTAGATCTTTTCATTTTCTTTCGTACCAATTCAAAATTTTCTTTTCCTCATTTTACAGATAAAGATTTTTTCAAGCAAATTTTATATTTTCTTAATATAATTCTGTCAGCTCCGACTCCGATGTACCTCCGACTCTGACGGAGGTCGGAATGAAACCTCTGAATCTGACTCCGCCTCAGATAGAATCACCTCCGTTACATCCATAGTGCAGATATCTATGGCCTTCTGAAATTTCCATGGGCAACAGACGGCTGACTTGCTCAGAGTTGCTATGAGCGCCTTCCGCACAAATTTGAAAGTTGTTCCTAAAGCGGGATCAGCGAATCAAACATTATTGGGATTGAGGAAATAGATACGTGATGTATTGATCATGAATAAATTCAAAGTAATGTTTCTGCAATTCTATTTCTATCAACAATACAATTATTTCAGCCGGATAGAATAAGCCGAAGAAAATAATGTTGCTTACTTTAACAGTCTTAAACATATTGTTATCAGTAAATGTGTTAAATAATGTGGAAATGTTAAAATGTGTGGAATTTAAGCAACTTAATCGTTCGAGGAAAGTAGAGAGTTAAAAACATTCGGATACATAGAGAAAAAGCTTACAATATGTGGATGCGAGAAATAAATTTTAAATTGGATGTTTACTAAATATTTTACTCTCCTTTCCCACAATGCTATCATCTCTTCTATTAGAGATTAAAATTCCCTAATAAAATATCTGCAAAGGGTTACCAAGAATGGTTGTGGTAATATGATTAACATATCATCAAAGTTCCAATACCTATTGCATAAATTATCGTCTTCCCTCTGCAATCTATACATTGGCTAATAGCAACTCTACATTGCTGTTGATAGCTATAACAAATTCTTTAACAGCATTTATACATTGCTGTTAACTAATTCCTTATAGCAATTTCATCTCTTATTTGTTTACTAAATTGAAAATTTGACCAACTTCTGTATTCCATTTATTTTAGGGTGCAGGATGATTACTGCATAGTTGTTATATCTTGCAACATACTGACCAGATGCATTTGTGCTTTTAAGGAAAATAGTACCCAAGTATGAGCCCTGTATCAAAATTCTTTTAGAATAGCAGCATGGTCATCACAATTTGAACTAAACACATACTGGCATATTTCAAAACAGCATGTAATTAACCAAGACAAATATTTAGCAAATTACAATTAGAATAAAGGTGCAAAAAAGTGAGGAAAAAACGCAATTAGCCTTTTTGAGAAGCACCAAAATTCAACAAATTATACCACACTGGGATCAAATCATAAAAGATCCATCCAGATGCGCTGAAAAAAGCAATCTGCAAAATTCTGTCTCACATGCAACACACAGTTGGCCTGATTGAAAGTTACCAAAAAATGCTGTAGTGCCAGTGGAGCTGCTTTTCCACCAACATTCCTCTCCAACTTATATTGAGTCATATGACATCACAAGGAGGGCTGGGATTTTTCAAAACTTTGTTGTTTCCTAAACCATGCCCAATCACCATTTGTAATTGCTGCCAATTGTTCCACATTCACAATTAGTTCCCTAACAACAGGTAATTCGTGCACTTGGGAGTATAAAAGTTGTGCACCTTCCGACCCAAGCCCACTTGAACTTGATTTGTCAAATTCTTTCAAAAGTATTAATCTTTTCCAGATATTACAAAGAACCTCTTCATCAGATATCTTTATCCTCAGGGGGATCTGCCTTACTCTCCTCCAGCACCACACACAATGGTTTTCAATCTTTTCTGATCAGTTTTCCTAAAGTCAGCTAAACGAAGCTATTAAGAATTTTTTCCATGTTTCTATTGACAAAAGTAGTAATTGTGCCATTTATAGCTGTTCTAGCTTGAAAAATTGTGCTTTCTATATCTTGATATCAGGTGTAACTGTGCTACTTAAGTAGGTAAAAGTCTCCAATTGCTTAAGTCTTCAAAAATTGCTTTCAACTTCATATTATAATAATTAATATTCACAATATTGATAAACGAATTCAGTTCACATACTTGTTATCTTCCCCACCACAAGGTATATTATCATTGCTTCAGATTCATTTTTTTCATCGTTAGAACTAAAAACTATTTAATTATCGTATCCTTGAAAAGTCATTAAATGAAGTTTGAAAGGAACGCATGTTATGACTGTGATCATCCTTAAGTCCTGGCTCAGAAATTGGAAGATATAGTTTATAGGAGTGTCAATTCGTTGTCTTACAGCTCTTTAGTTGATGCTGTAGTTTTTTCCCTATCACTTGCAATAACTTCCATTTTCTAGTGGTGTATTGTCATGTTATACTTTCCGTTAAGCTTGATGTTCATAGATATTATCATTACATCTAGCAATTTTCCCTTAGTTCTTTTTATAATTAAAATGTCATTAGTAAACAAAATCTGATTAAACTTTTATTCTATTTATATCATTTTCTATGCATCTTTTGCATTTTCAATAGATAATCTGCATCTTAAGTGGGTGGCAGAGCATCTTAAGAAAGAGTATCTTAAATGGCTTTTACTGTATCTCCCAAAGAGCTCAAAATTCCTACAATTTCTATTGATGAAAAAAGGGCAGATTTCTGGGATCATATATAGATATGATCCCAGAAATCTGCCCTTTTTTCATATCATATGAATTATCATTGGTGAACCATAATGGCTGAGAAAAACTCAACCTTTTCAGACATTTTTTCCATTAAAAATAGCAATCAACCTCAGTACCTATCTTATTGCTCCATACGAGAAGCATCTACAACCATTACACTAGGAGAAATCAAAATCTACAAATGCTAAGCATATAACTGAAATTCTTCAATGGTACATACATACATACATAGAAAATTCAACTATTAAATCAAAGGAAACAGCATGGAATAACATTTAATCAAATATTTGTTTACATGATCACAAGCTAGAGCGAATCATTTCCTAAAAACTATAACATTATACAATGCAAATTCCCATTCTCCCTATTCATCCTCATTTTACATTAAATTTATTCACAGTGGTTTTGAATATCAAGTTTGATTAAATCTATTGCATTATCCAAAATCTTAAAAAGTTGATTATTTACAAAATAAACATAATTCTGAATGAAAATTTTGGCTTACTGTTTTTGAGAATAGTAAGTTTAAACTATTGATGGATGAAAGGTTATAACTAAAAGCTGAGGCACAAAGAATGAGCAAATAAATAATCCATGAATGAAATCAATTGGATGATTTGAATGAGCAAAACTCACACACAGCATCAGACACATTCACAGTCACTTTTGCTAGCAAAGTGAAATTGAAACAGAATTACAAGGTATTGTGTTGCTGCTGCAAATATCTGGAAAAGAAGAGGAGAAGAAAGTGAGTATCAATTCCTTATTTTACTTCCAGGCTAAGTAATACTTTATCTTAATAGAAAATTATTTCATAGGCAATTTATAAGCTGATAATACACTCCTGTACTGATTTATGAAAATGGGTAATTTATTATCATGCATATCATTCATGAACTCCATCATTCCACAAATATATTTAGTATTTTATTGTTATTGATAAATTTTATTAAAAAAATAACTTGAGATTGTTCTCACATCCTCTTATTTGTAAATACCTTATACACAGTAAACATCATGTCTTATTTAATCAGGGAAATAAGAAACAATTTATTATTATTTTAAGTGTTCTTTTTATGCAGAGAAGTTGAATTCATAACATTTGCTTATGAACATCATAAAATTACTTATGCTTTAGTATATAGAAGTTGATGAAGGTAAAATTTTAGAAAACTGAGATCAAATAGTTAGAGGATATCCTTCAGTTCTACAATGGATAAAACTGAAAGTAAAGAATAGCTACCTGAACATAGAAAGATAACCAATAAGATTAGAATACAAATAGTTTAACCAGACATTAAATTATCAACTATTAAAATAATCTTACCATTGTAGGAAAAAGGGCAAACTATTGGCGAATAAGCAAAATATTGCATATTAAACCCACATATATTTGAAATTCAATTAAAGGTGATTGATATCATTTACAAATTTATAAACAAGAAGTTACCAAGGTTTTAAAATGCTTTATTTATACTACATTGATCTTACTATAAATAATTTATGAAATGATGATGAAAACTCATTCCATAAACCTATGACATAGGATTTAGTTCCTGTGAAACAATCAAGTCAGTATGATGTGAAGAAAACAAACTTATTATATGAGCCTTTGTAAAGGTATTAAAATATATTGTCAATATTCAATAACAATGAGTTGGTGATTGAATGAAAACAAACTCTAGAAAATTAAAACAGTGAGGCTCATTAAGGGAAGGAAAGTTGAGTCAATGTTCAGACAGCAGAAGAAAATTTAGATCAACTTGTTCTCTCTCTAATAATTGATTAATGCTTCCTCCTGGTGTGGGGGGAGCTCCAAAGAGTTTACAGAGATTATAACAGAGCTGATGAGAATGGAACCACAAATGGATATCAAGAAAAGTCAAGTAAAATCCTTATTCTGATGTTTTTTCAAATATCCTTATGAAACATTGATTATAAAGATGGAAGAAATTAAAACTTGGTAAGTAAGTAAAACAGTAAGTTTGGTTAATGGAAAAAATTAAGAAGTGATGGGGAGGAAATGAATCTAATAAACTAAATAAATGTAAAAGAAATTAAAAACACTGTTAGGGAAGGCAAGGGGAGACCACCTAGATGAACTATACCATAATAATAATGTAATTATGAAGACACAAAGACCTACCAAAAGGTAGAACACTTCTGATAATTAGTAAGAACCACTATCTTTACTCTAGGAGGAAAACTCTTTGGTATTCATAATTACTTACCGATGTCAGGAGCTTTAAATCTAGGGTGAAGAACCCACATGCTGTGAACTTAATCTTAGTGTTCAGGATCTGGAGTGAAAATAAGTGCAACTGAAAGAAAAATATAGAAAAATTAATTTTATATATTATCTTAATTTGTTTGATAATGTTTAATATATAAAATATAAGTTGAGGAAGGATTGACATAGGAGGTTGTATATAAAATGAAAAAACTGGCCAGGCAGAAATATTTGTATGTAAGGTCCAGCATAAAGTATTTGAGTGTTTGATGCAAAATCACATGATTGATACCCCATTTCCATCTTTAAAATAACAAGACCAAGAGAAAAAATTCTCTTGGTATCCAACTCACAAGCATCCTGATGCTTTGTCAACCACATTTACCACCTAGTGCAGAGTTGCACTAGTTCCATGGTCCACATGCAGCCCTGTCTTTCATGTAGCCCATGGCTTCTCTATTGCTCATAGGGAAATTCACCCATAAAAAATTGAGTAAATTTTACTCTCAAATGTTTGTAAAATGAAAAAGAACTATCCACAATTTTTTTGTGGAAGGAATAAAAACTTTTTCAAAGTTATGCATGGTGGAGATGCATTACATAAAAATTTTAGAGAGTCAACAAGACAACAATTACATGTATAACAATAAACATATCTGTAGATAAATAAAAGCTAATAAATTAGCTCTGACCATATTAAGAAGAAAGTAACATCTTTCAACTTTTTTGTTCATATTCAGTGAAGAATTCTCATTTTTCAATGGGTTTCTTTTCCAGCAACCCAATCCACCAAATTAAAAACTTTGATAGGCACTAAAAATCAAAGAGAAAGATAAGTAAACCAAACTTTGACACTGCAGAATATGAATCATTCAGTCAGCAGTATGACAAGATATTCAACAAAGAATGTAAAACAAGATTTATTTATTTAAGAGCTATGTAATCAACTAAGATCTTTCTTCTTTGGGGCATGATAAGTCAGACTTGAATAAAAGAATGAAAAACCCTCAAGAAATTATTTTCACTCATTCTCTTTCTTGAATCCATCTACAAATTGGTAGAAACTTTAATTTGTCAACTGCATAAGCCACACTTTCAGCAATCTACTTCCCAAAAATTGAATCTGACCTGCCTTTTACAAAAAGATAAATTTATAAAATCTGTTTCATAAGAGTAAATAAAACATCAATTCTCTTAAAAACACTAGGTATTTACAGCATCAATGGTTCTGACAGCTACACCTCTTATATTTGGGTAAAATGGCCAAAATATAACCATAAGAATAAAAGAACACGAGAGATGTCTTAAAAAGGCAACATCTCTTCACAGCCGTATTTAGCAACTCATTGTCATTAGTCAGATTTCTTAGCACCACTTTCCTGCAGTTGAAAGGGAAAGGCAAATGACTCAACTTCCTCAGACAATATGAAATCTGCAAAGAGAAGAGGTTGAATCCATCCTCAAATAGTTAACATGTATCTTTTCCCTTTCACTTCTCCCTTCTTCTACAACCAACCACCTCAAGGATTCTAAGTAGTTCTTTCTTCATATATTGGATAATATATTTCCATCAGTAACTAGATTCCTAACAACTGAATATGACATGAACATGTTGAAATCAGTTGTTTCAATTACTACTTGTGGAATAAAATAAAATTGTGTTTTCAATCTTGTATTATAGTTTCATAAAAACTTTTGAATAAGTTTGAAAGTAGAGAGCAGTAGAAAATATTTGCATTACCTCACGCCGAGCTTCATGAGTTGTTGCATTGAGTATTGCTTCAGAGACAATCACTCCAGTCAGTTGTGCCTGGAAGCACATGAAAATAAGAGAAACTATACATTAATACTCACAAAAAACATCTATAATTGTCATATGTATGTCTGTACATGGGGGCATACACTACACACAGGGGTTTTTATCTTCTAGATAGTACCAACATGGTACTATTAATGTATAAAGTTATTTATTCAAATTAAACAGAAATTATTTCCAAAAGGGAAAATTCTCAATTTAAAAATCAAAATACATTTTTAATGTCATATTTCACAAGTAATATACATTTTTATATTCATCTTGAAAAGTGAGTTTTTGGGAGAGTTCTGAATAACATTCTAAAATTTCCACAAAAATGAATACAATATCTCATATAGGAAAACAACTGTGAATCTTAATGCATCTATCAATACATAAAATTAATTGATTTACCAGGAGTCTATTTGATGTTCCAACTATGATATCCTATATATTTGTGGCTTTCTCAGGGAGATTTTTAAGTTTCTGCAGGAAATGACCAATTTTAAAGAAAAAAACATTTCCTCAGATTTAGTAATTACCACAGAAATTACAACAAGTAAGTTTATACTAATTGCAATTATTAATCAAATATTCACACAAACATTTTAGAGACATACCATGAAGTATATAAAGCTTATTGAATGCTTAAAAAAAAAAATCCATGTGACTCATGTTTCTGTTTGGTAAAAATTTTCCACCTCATAGAAAAAATATAAAGCAAATAATTACTTCACACATTTCCTATATAAAATTAATAGCATGTGGTAGTACACTATCAGTCATAAAAATAGTATATTGAAAGCTCATAAAGTCCAAAATTTGTATATATGCTGATGACTGTATAATTTATAAAGGGATATTAATGGTGAAGGTGATATTAGAATATTGCAGAGGGACATTGCAGCAGTTGAGAAATGGGCAACAGAAAATGGAATGGAAATAAAGTCAAAAAAGAGCAAACATAATACATTCAGGGATAGGAGGAGAGAGAGAGGTTAACAGAGAAAATATCCTAGGTTGAAAGAATGTGAGTACTTAGGGGTTATATTTACAAATAATTTAGATTGGAGTAATCACATTGATGAGGTAGTCTCTAAAATTTAAAAAAAAATATGTGATGAGGAACTTAAAGGGAGCTAAAAGGGAAGAGAAAGACTTAGGATATAAAACAATAGTAAGATCTATATTTGGATATGCGACAAATGTATGGGATCCCTACAGCAAAACTAATATAAAGAAAATTAAAGAGGTGCAACAAAAAGCAGCAAGGTATGAATTGAATCCATACAATAGGGAGGAGAGCATAATGAAAATGTTCTAAATTCTTGGGTGGAAAACTTTGAAAAAAAAAGGTGAACAGATTAGGAAGGATTTTTCAAGTAAAAAACTCTGGAAAAGCATGGAGAGAGTTAAGTTTTAGAGTACTATCTTTTTTAAGTCCTTCAACAGCTGAGGTCATTTCACACACACAGTCCTTCGCCGATAATCAAGCAGAGGAGAACGTAATCTATCCTGGGGAAAATAACCCCTTTAAAGATAAAAAGAAATGAAAAAATAATTTTGTACTTTCCTCAGGTATGTGGTAAGGAAAAGGAATTCAATTGCCTCCAACATCAGCGCTTTCACTGACATTCGTACCCTACGTAATTTTGTGCTCCATCGTTAGAATCAAAACACAAGTGCTGCAACACACATTGCAAAGAAAAGTTAGCTTACCTTCCTAAATGAAGCTTGAAAATTTTCCTTTCATAGTAGTATCATGAAAATCCAGAATTCAAGTCATTATGACACAGCTTTTAAGTATTAAGAGAATATCGCCACAAAAAATGAAAACCTAAAATATTACCACGTTCTTAGAAATACACATTCATTATGACATAGGCTACGATCGACCTGTCGAAGGGCTTCAGATCGATCTAACCCTTTTTTGGTAAGATCGGACACATATTTAACGGACAACATATCTAACGTTCGATATTATTTTTTTTACCAGTTTAAATGTAAATTTTAATGATCCATCTTTTAAAAAATGAACTCCCATCATTATAATTCTTTACTCAGCGTCGAATATCTATTCAAATGAATATAATATAGAGATGCACTTTAATCTTTTACCGAACCATATTGTAATGGAAAACATACAGACGATCGGCGGCAATGCTGCATCATCAGGTGAAATCAGACAGGAAAATCATAAGCCTTTAAAAGCAAACGGGGAGACGTTGAAATGAGTGGGAGGGGAGCAAGGTTTTAGGAAAGATAAGGAAACAAATGGATGGAGTAGGGAAGCGGTGAGGATGACTACGGTTGGATTCAGGGGGAGGAAGCATAGGGTGTGGAAACTATAAAAACAAGCTCTCCTTTAAATTTCATTAAAAACTTAGCTATGTCGGCGGTATCATTAGAATTTCAGCCGCCTCTTTTCTTAAAAACTGGCAGCGTTTTACTTTACGATTAACGAGCTTATTTCCAACCCCATGTCTGCTAATGGCCATTATGAAGAAGTAAACTTCAGGAACATAACAATGGTTAATAGTTACAGCTCTCCATTGTTAGGTAACTAATAGAAAGATGAAAGAAAAATTATGCTCTAAATTAATTTTCTGTGGATCCATAAATGGCCAAAACGAAGAAAAGAGAAATAGAATTATTTTGAGTTTGAAACAAAAGTAAACAGCTTACCTGGTCCTGCACCTTCTTGATGACTCGACAACTAAAAAATAGTAATAAAATTTGAAGAAAATTCCAAAGTATCGCTAAAAGTGCTACAGAAAAATTGATGAAGTTGCTGGGAGATGAACTGATGGTGTAGGTCAAGTATAAGTCGATCGTTGTGTTGATCAAGATCTGAGAAGGGAAGATGAGATACTGAGGTCCAACCAATTTTTTCAAATCTACAAAAGTACGAATTAGGGATAAATGAAGTGAAGCCCAAAGCCTTATCCGTTTCTGGCTTAGGAAAATCTTTGGTTTGTTTCTTGAGTTTCGAAATATATCATCGTTTCTAAATCGAAGGACTCCGATGCTCTGCAGCACAACTTTATGTAAGCGCTTGATTCTCTCGCCGAATAACAGCAGCAGACGAACATCCGAGTGAATAACGATACTAAAGCACATCCAAAAATACAGATAAGGAACGCAAAGGATTTTTTCACTGATTCTACTCTCGATTGCAGCCCCCTCTACTGCCAATAGAGCAATGAGGCATGAGACGTGCAGCAAGAAAATAAAAATTTGGAAACACAGGCTGAAATCTCTTTCCCTGCTCCTTCTTTTTCGCATCCTTTGCAAAAGTTTCTCTGTTTCGTGGATTCTTTTAGAGAAATTATGATAAAGATGCTGGGTATGCATGAAATACAAACGCCAAAAACACAATAACAGTAAAGCACACCTACGGAGAAAGTATTCTATCAACTCAAGAAGTGAAATTTCTGTTTCCTTTGAAAATCTTAGCTCAAAAAAGCTCACGAGGAGCATGACTAAAGAGAGAATGATAATTAACACGTGAATAGTGTTTCTGTGGTACGGACTTGATGACGTATTTATTGGCTCAACCCCGAAAAACTTGCCAATGTTCAAGAATGGCCCAACCACAGTGACCAATTCCTTGTCAAGTTTCCTCTCCTCCTGCATTTTGAGAAACTACTCATACGTGGAGAACCCTAACATTGAATCTATGTAAAACAAGACACAACTTGCAACTGCGCGTTACTTGGAGCACTTAGTAATATTGCGAGATAAAAATCACTGAAAAAAGGTCACTCGGAAATGTCCGGAGAGGAAATGATTACAATTTTGTCTATCGAGGGAATACGAGTAGCATGAATCTCTGTAAAATATCTCTTCTTTTCAATAGCACTTGAATTTTCATAGACAGTATACAATTTATAACACATCAATGGGATAATCAGATGGTATTGCACAACGGAAAACTAATGGAGCGTGATATTATTTGGAGGTTTTCCCAACGATGAAAAGAATTCCCATCATGCAAACAGTGTTGAAACAATCAAATCCAATAAAAGTAATAGTGATTAGTAACAAAGAATGGCAAATAGTAATAAATGACAGATTATTTACCTGATCCTGTATCTTCTGGATGACGATGAGGCCCCACGTCAACAACAATATTTCAAATGCACTACTTATAAGTAGGGTAATTTTTAATATAAAAACAATTGATGTGCTGGGATATGATTCTAATGTGCCTAAATAATAATATATCAATATAATATTAAATAAATTTGATATAGTTTGGTGCAATAATGAATGACCTACTATTTTTCTAATGCCCTTGTATGTATCCAAAAGAAATACGTGGATTGAAGCAAAACGCCTTATATTCTTCTTGTTAAAGAACTTTTCCGATGGATTCTTTCTGTACATTTCAAATACTAATTGTTTTGGAAACAAATATAGTTCCATATTATTTCGTAGTATATTGTTAAGGCTTCGGAAACAACCTCCAAATAGCAATAGGAGCCGTATATTGAGGTGGCTAATAACTATGAAAGCTATCCGAGAATACAAAACACATACGTATGATGGTAATTTGACAGGATTGTTTACAAGAATATATTTTATCCCAAATCTCATAATAGAAAGAAGACTAAGGGAAAAAAAGTGAAATATTTGAAGATTGCTGGTAAAAAGACTATTACTACTGTTTCCTTCAGACCTAAAATGTCTCTTTACTTTAATAACATTGACCAGTGACTTGTTGTAGAGGTGTCGGTAATATACGAAGTGTATGGTGGAGTAGATTGCTGAATAAATCGTATACTTGTAAGCTATGGGATTTATTAATTCTATGACTGGGGAATCTGACTTTATGATGGGATTTATTTCCCAAGAAAAGGAAATTAATTCCCCACTTACGAAGGTTAAAATGAGTATCCCATAAAATATGTAAACGCGTGCATTCCTGACGTAACGATCTGTGCAATGAAATGTATCAATAGGAGCAATTCCTAAAATAAAGCTGAGAATAAACAGAGGTCCAATCTCTGCGATCGATTGCTTGACTTGTTCGGTCCTCTGGAAACCATCCATCGCAATTGCACGAGATAAATTAAGACTTTTCCAATGCAACATCAATGAATGAAGACTTCGATTCGGCTGATCAAACCCACCAAATCCATGGAGCACACACTCAAGATGACTTATCGATGTATTTTATCATTCAATTTCCGCGAAGAGCTCTGTTGTGCAAGCAAATAATTTAATATGAATGATGGAAGTGAAAGATATAATTGTTTGCTACATCAATAAGTTTTTCCTCCCATCAAAATCATATTCATCGATTTCTCAAGCGTGAAAGTGCGACCATCCTTACCTCAATATACCATTTAATTAAAAAGGCTGAAGAGTGAAAAAAAAAATGTTGATTGTGCAGTAAAATATTAAAAAGTTACTAAGTTTATGAATAAATATAGTTGAAAATTTTCTTTATAGTGGCAATTTATCTTAATAAGGACTTTTTCATAAACTAGTTTAAATACTGAGATACCAAAAAGAGCGATTGAAAATGTCTCAATCGTGTTAACAGAAAAACTAAATGTTCATTCCTTAAGATGAAGTGAATCGCCGAGATTACATGCACGGTCTTTGCATTAGGAAGAACTATTTTAAACTCAAAGCAGACGGGATAACATATACATACGCCAAGGGACGCATTTCAAGTACATAGTGTACTATAGTGATTTCTTTCGGTATTATATAGCAGACCCTTTCATCCCGATCATGCAACATATGTCTTTTTGACCTTGCTATGACCCGATATTTTTTCCTTGGGTACCTCTCCTCTCTAGAAATCATCTTACAAATCTAAGGCACCCTTATATTCAGCTTCTCAGCTTCTTTTTCAGCTGAAATCCTTTCTTCTAATTATCAGAATCATGGATACCCAGATATGGAAACCGTTTAAGCATCGTTGAATCCGACCGGAAAATAAAATTAAAAAGGCCAAAAAAGTAGGGAAAGAAATTAATGCGATTTTTTTGCTACATAATTTTAATTTTTATAAATAAATATCAGTGGAAATCGTTCTTCGCGTTTTAATCATTCATCGTATTTAATAATTTTACCTAGTTATCAGTATTCAGTAAATCAAGGAAAATTAGAGGAAGATTCTTCAGAACTAAATACATTAACTCTTACGTTAACTCGTCATAATCTTCATTTTGATTTGTTGTCGTCTTCCTTATTCGTTTTTTTTCTGATTTTAACGTTAATCACAGGACGCTGCATGAAAACGAAGGGAACCAGGAAGACAGACTTAGGAAAAAGAGTAAATGCTCAAGCTGAGAATCTTTCCGCATGAGGGAAACAGGATATCAGTCTTAAATCAGAGTTCCTAAATTTCTAAGTTACTTTAAGCGAAAAAATTTTTGGATGAAAAAACCTATCAAAGAAAAACAGATCACAGGAAATTGCGTGTGACAGAATTATATTTAATTAATTATGCATTATATCAAGAAGTCTGCAGGGAACTGTTTTAGGGCTGATTTTGCTTCTCTACTCAACGTTGATGGCCTAATTGAAGTCGTAAAGAATAGGGCTAAATTATTTATCTATCATACTCTAACATGCTGGGAGATTATGTCACAATATGATGCTAGTAACAAACAGAACGACTCATGTGTTGTATCAATTTTGTGCGAAGAGAGGTAGCTTAAAAGTCGAGAAGTTAGTAGATTTGATTACCAAAGAAATCCACTTTTACGAAGACGACAGAAGGAAAATTTTCTAGTGCTTTGAAAACATAATTCTTCCTATCAGTGCCCTATTACCAGGTTACTGATGATAGAAATGTGATGTTACATTTATACAGTGACCATTAATTTGAATATTTCTCTGAATAAACATCTCCATATCCAATACTCAAATTATTGAATGAGATGGTCCTGGTTGGAAAAACATGAAAGAACAATTGGAATTTAACATCTAATATTTCTGTTCAAAGAAAACAAAAATAAACAGATCAATAGTTAAAATTAATTAAAAATCATTAAGAAGAACGTTTACCTGGTTGTGGAGTCGTTGGATGATGATAACACTCCATGCAAATGAAATCAAATGAGCCGCAGACCACAGGAATAAAAGAATGTTCATTGATAATACACCACCCTTATAGTCAGAAAATCTTCTGATAAAGAAGTAACCTGAGCTTATCATATAAATTAAGTTTCTTAAAGAGTAAACCAAAAACTGAGGACCAACTACTTTGCTGGTTACAAGGCATCCGCGCATCAAACGTAAATGGAGAATGCGCCATTTTCTAATCCTTTTCTTTGTAAGCAATCTGTTCCACGAACCTACACGTACATCGGCTGTTTTACGAAAGTTGCTGCGTTTGTTTTTCTCGGGCGCATATTGGGTATCTTTTCTCGTGATCTCATTAAGGATTTCCAACTTTTTATTCAGCCGCAACATTAAACGAATCAGAAGGTGATTGATTACCGTGGAAGCGATTGCCCAGCAAAACAGACTCACGTCAGCTATCGCATCAGTCATGCTTCCTAAGGTCATGTAAAACACTATGTCAATTGTAAGGAGCAGCACCGCAAGTAGGACAATGTGGGCACACTGAAAGTAAAGGAGGAAATTTCGTTTGTTTTCTACGTTCTCCTTTATTCCAACACCGGCGACTGATGAAAGTGCTTTCTCGAATCGCTCTCTAGTAAGAACGAAGCCCGATGTAAAAACGACCAAAGGAATCAGAACAAACTGAAGCCAGAAGAATTCAATTATGTTAAGTGCTAAGTAACCCTCCTCATAGGATGGCTTTTTCAGATAATTAGTAGCTAAAATACCGCATATCGTCAAGACAATTGATACACCCAAGAAAATTTTGACGCCCATTTGATTGAGCGCTGAAACAATTCCGACAATTTCGTGTTGGCTGTAAAAAGATCGAATGCGATGGATGAATTAACAGCTTTTCCATCGTAGCGTTCCTCCGTAACTGGAATGGAACACTCGAAAGTGGATGAATCGTATTTACCAATGTTTCATCCTGTTTATTCAAGTGATAATATCTAAAACCAAGGACTAACTTAAGTGAGTTGAATTGAAGATAAAGTTATTGAAATCGTACAGGGTAGCTGATCGTGAATTATCTATGAGGTAGGTGGTAACCGAATTTGAGAGTGGGCTATTTCAGTAAATTCCGTTCTGCTTCATTCCAGCACAAAGTCTTTCATCTCGCAGAAATCTTTGACAGAATTTTTTATATTTAAGAAAACTCAAACATTTAAGTGTTTTGATTTATAAAAAATGTCACTAAAAAGCCTCCCTTTCTCACGATTCTTAACTCGTGTATTTTTGTCATTATTGTAAAATTTCGATACCTTAGGACATATTGAATATAGAAAATGATCGATATGTTGATAATAATACTTTATCTTCGCATGGAAATTATTAAGAAAATAATATTTATGATAGGTATTGAAAGTCTAAAAACATTAGACACTCAATTCGTTACGTCTAACTAAGTTTGTCTGCAAAGTCATCACTCACTCTTTGAAATAAGCTGATCATAACCCGATAATTATTACTGACTGGTATTATTTTTATGTCGATAGAAAAACGAACGAGGAGATGCTAGAGTTGGTTGGAGAGAAGAGGCTGTTAACTGATGCAATTAGAAATAGACAGAGGAAATGGGTGGGTCAAATATTTAGAGGAAAGTGATTGCTGAAGAAAGCGATTAAGGGAATAATGATAGGAAAAGGACAGAGGGGAATTAAAAGACAAAAGTTATTAAACGAATTAAGGGGTGGGATGTGTTACCAGGAGATGAAGGAGAGGGGTGGAATAGAGAATCTGGGGGTATATGATCCTACCGAAAGGTAGAACAGCTATATACGATATATATATAACTTTTATAATATAACTGAAAGGATAGTAGTACTTGGCCGAAGTAATGTTATTTTCAAATTTTCAATTTACAATATCATTTCAGGATATTTTTAATTTCTTAATATTAATCAACTTTAGTGACTACATATTCTTTGAAAATAAACGCAAAATAGAGAATTATTTTTGATATAAATATCGACTGGTCCCTCAATGCCTAAGTGGTTGCAGTGAGTCCATTACAAACCACTCGGAACATTTGAATTCGCAGATTTCTTTCGGGAAATAACTATAGGTTAGAGGAAGGGTACCTCATCAAGAAATAGATTCCCAGAAGGACACTGACAATTGAAAAGATAATGGTGGTCATTCATATTACACGTTGTAGCAGTGATTGATTGATAATTCATGAGGAATCTCATGTAGCACTAAGGCTCTCTTATTATTTGATCTTCGACAGAAAAATTGTAATTCATTTCAAAACTTTACTCCCTAAGATATGCGAGTTTCTCGAGAAAAGTAACGATATTAACAACGATAAGCAAATTTAAAAATTGATGACATTTTTCTTGTCTAATTGTTGCCAAGATACCCACACAGTTGACTCACTACTAAATAGAACTTTTTTCTGTTGACATATTATAATTGAGAGAATTTTAAGTTTAGTTCATTTCACACATTCAGCGTGAGTCGCAACACGGAAATGCATCATGAAAACTTTGGCTACATTGTGTCGTCAAGCGTATGGAATTTGGAAGATCGGCCTTTTGGCTCACTAGGCAATAGTACGTACTTTGGTTAAAAAAATTAAGTCCAACCATATTGTTTTCTTTTGGTCTATATTTTGTAAGATATCCCAACTGTTAACTCACAAAACATATTACTTGCCTTTTAAATAATTTCTGCTTACAGAAACCTCATGGTGGTATACTGTGAATTCAGACTTTTACAACAATCATTCAATCATTACTTGAACTAAAATTCCATAGTTAATGGTCAAGCTACTGATTTAGATATATTTTGTTTTGAAACCATTTATGAGCAATTGAAATCTAACTACTACTAATCACGTTCTAACAACAAAAAGATAATGAAATATCACTAAGAAGAAAGTTTACCTGATGTAGGAGTCGCCTGATGATGATGATACTCCAAGCAAACGAAATCAAATGACTCGTAGACCACAAAATAGAAATAAGGAACAACGGTAACAAATTGTTTCTATAGCCAATAGCAAACCAGAACCAGACGAAAGCTGCGCTTATCATATAAATTAAGTTTCTTATAGAGTAAACCAAAAACTGAGGACCAACTACTTTGCTGGTTACAAGGCATCCTCGCATCAAACGTAAATGGAGAATGCGCCATTTTCTAATCCTTTTCTTTGTAAGCAATCTGTTCCACGAACCTACACGTACATCGGCTGTTTTACGAAAGTTGCTGCGTTTGTTTTTCTCGGGTGCATATTGGGTATCTTTTCTCGTGATCTCATTAAGGATTTCCAACTTTTTATTCAGCCGCAACATTAAACGAATCAGAAGGTGATTGATTACCGTGGAAGCGATTGCCCAGCAAAACAGACTCACGTCAGCTATCGCATCAGTCATGCTTCCTATGCTCGTGTAATACTGTATGCTTATCGTAATATGCACCACAGCAAGTAAGGTAATGTGGGCGAATTGAAGGTAAACGATGAAATCACATTTCTTTTCCACGTTCTCCCTTAATCCAACACCGGCAACTAGCGAAAATGCTTCCTCGAATCTTTCTCTGGAAAGAATGAAGAGCGATGTACAAAAGACCAAAGTAATCATAACTAACCTAATCCAAAAGAATTCGATTATATTAATCGCTAAATTACCCACCCCTGAGGATGATTTTTTCAAGTATTTAGCGGCGAATGTACAGCAAATCGTCAAAACAATTGCTACAACCAAGAAAAGGTGTACCCGATTATAACCCATTTAAATAATATTTGTGATAAAAATCCCTTAATTTCGTGTTGGCTGTAAAAGGTTCGAATACGATGAATGGATTAACAACTTTTCCAATCTATCGTTCCTCCGTTACTGGATTGAACCTTGTCCTTTCCAAAGAGGATGACACGTACCGACCAAAGATATTGCATCCGATAATATCTAAAACCAAAGACTAACTTAAGTGAGTTGATTTGACGGGAGCCGATCGTGAATATTCCATGAGGAAGGTGGTAACAGAATTTGAAGGTGAGCTATTTCAGTTAATTTCGTTCTGTTTTATTCCAGCTCGAAATCTTTCATCTCGCTGTAAGATTTGACAGAGTTCAGCATGTTTATATTTCAAGAGATTCATACATTTAAGTGTTCTTATTGATGTGAAAAGTTGATGAAAAGACCTGTTGTCCCCTCACGATACATTTGTAACAGAGTTTCGACACTTTAGTATAAATTATCCTAGAAAAATTATCGTTATGTCAGTGATGTTTTTTTATCTTTACATCGAATTAATCACGATTGTTGAGACAAAAATTAAGAGCATCAAAGCTTCTTGAAAATCGTGAGAAAATTATATAAATCTTAGTAAGAACTAACTTTATATAGTCTGCAAGTACTTCCACACTGTTTCAAATAAGTTGAACATAACCCGAAAATGATTACTAATTGGTATTATTTTTATAAAAGAGCTGAAAGGATCGTTGTTCCTTTTGTAGGTCTTGGCCGAATTAATCTTCAGTTGTAAGAATTACCTAAACGGTAATCATTTAAACGTTTATTCAATGTTTAAGTATTTCAGCAATTTATGGATTACTTCACCATAGGAGTAAATATTCGTTTACTCGCATGTTCTTCATTTCGAGTTAGGAAAACAGGTGGATTTTAGTGAACATGTTGATTAAAGAGAAAATGTATACTTAGAGTTTTATGAATTGAATGCGATTCAATGAAACGAGATTAAGCTATATATAAGACAATTTTCTTAAATTTAAGCTATAAATGCCGAAATGACACATGTTTATAAAATAGATAAAAATTAAGTAAAACCGTTGATTGTGACAGCATTTATGGTGAATATTAACTAAAATATGTAAATCTGGGAGTATTTTCATAAATGCCGTATTAAGTGATTTTATTTATTATTGTGAATATTGTAATAAATTTCAAAGTATCAATTTCCTATTTGAATACAAAAAAAGGAATTTCCATCATGAATACCTAATTGATTCTAAATCATTCATATCATTTCTAGTTACCCACCACACTAATTTAAGTGCCCTCACTGATGATAATTGCCCTAAGAGAATAGAAAAAATTAAATAGTGCCACTTCACGATGCAATCAGAACACACAAAAAGATGAACTAAAGTATACTAGAGAAAAAATTATTTACCTGATGTTGCATTTGTGAGATGATGATTATGATGCATGTCGCAGTCAACAAATTCAGTAAGCACCACAAAGTAGCAACGAAGACATTCAAAGTCCACAGTCTATCGGAATATAAAAGGCTCATTATGCCATAATAAGTAGAAAATATCATATTGTTGATATTGGCAATCGTAACTGCTACCAGATGTGGACCAGATATCTTGATTGCAGCTCGAGAAGCAAGCATCAAAGAGTTATGTAGATAACGCCAAAAACGTATCCTTTTCTTTGTCAGACATCCTTCAAATTGTATTTTCTGTCTTTTAAACCTATGATATCCATCGAATAAAAGTACTTCCGAAGAATTTCTTCTAATAACTTCATTTAAGCTCATGTGTATTTCCAATAGTTTCAGAAATAAAAGGACTGTTAAAAACCGGATTATGAGGTTATTCTCCCACCAAAACATGTTACAGACATAGCTTAATAAATGAGATCCGTTCGATAAATCAAGGATAATATGCATAATAGCAATGAAGTAAAATGTATTTTCTATAAAAACGATTATAACATGAATGAGGTTGATTTTTTCCTCTTTCCACTTCCTCTTCCTGATAAATATCTTCTCTAGGTCTGCAATTATTAGGAAAGCCTCCTTAAAATAGCGCCGACAGCAAACAAAATACAGAGATGAAGATGCAAGAAGAATCATCGACAGTTGAAGCCAGTAGATATTTATCGATTGGGACGTAATGAAATCATTTTCGCCGGATCCTCTTCTCAGGAAGAAAGTTAGGACTGCACCAACTGCACTCAAAGTGATGGCCAAGCCCAAGAGAACGAACCTACAGCACTGCTGCAGCTCGCTTGGGGATGTGTCTAAAGGAGCTACTCCGAGAATGAATGCCAAATAGAGAAATATTTTACATTTAAATATAGACTGGTCCCTCAATTTTCCCCTTCCAAGCCTAAGTGCGTCCATTGCAATTCACTCCGAACATTTAAATTCGCAGATTTCTTTCGGGAAATAACTATAAGCTAGCGGAAGGGTGCCTCATGAAGAAATCAATTCCCAGAAGGACACTGACCATCGAAAAGATAACGTTGGTCAATCATATTAAACGTTAAATCACTGGGTCATCAATGATTCATAGGGGATTTCAGGTAGTAGTAACGCTCTCTTTGTATTTGATCTTCGTCAGAAACATTCTTGTTTATTTCATAAGTTATGCTAAGAAATCTTATGGTTGAGAGCATATTAAATGAATTTCTGAGACGCATCACGAAAATGTATCGCGAAATGTCTGGCTACAGGGTGACGGAAAGCATATGGAACTTGGAAGATCCGCCTCTTTGGCCTACCAAATGAACTAGTACCGCGGTTGAAACAATGTTAAATCCAATATTGTCATCTTTCTCGTCTTACTCTTGTTATGATATCCATCTTTGTTTTTAACTCATTAAAACAAATTACCTGCCAGGGTACCCGGATAGTGTGCAGCGCGTTCGACTTTGATGAAAGCAGACCCGCGTCCGATTCTCGGTGAGAGCCCACGTGCGAAACGACCATTGATATCCAAACACTTCTAAAAATACAACTATACTACTGCATGACTTGCCTTTTTAATTTTTGCTATCAGCTACATCCTAGTTCCGACCGTGAATTGAAACTTCTACAATTTTAATTGAACATTCCCTCTCAATTAAAATTCCATATTCAGCGGTCATGTTATTATTTGAGACGATTCTTGTATTGTAATATACATAAAAGAGCAATGGGAATTTTATCACTAATAATCACGTTCTAACATATGTATACTTAGAATATGTATACTTAGAGTTTAACGAGTTGAATACGATTGAATGAAAAGTGATTAAGCTCTATATAAGACAATTTTCTTAAATTTAAGATGTAAATGCCGAAATGACATATGTTTATAAAATAGAAAAAAAATGTAAGTAAAACAATTGATTATAACAACATTTATAGTGAATATTAACTAAAGTATGTAAATCACGGAGCATTTTCATAAATGCCGTATTAAGCGATTTTATTTATTATTGTGAATATTGTAATAAATTTCAAAGTATCGATTTCCTATTTAAATACAAAAAACACGAATTACCAACATGAATTCTTAATTGATTCTAAATCATTCATACCAATTCTAGTTACCCACCACACTAATTTAAGTGCCCTCACTGGTGATAATTGCCCTAAGAGAATAGAAAAAATTGAATGTTGCCACTACAAGATAGATTCGGAACATACAAAAAAATGAACTAAACTCTACTAGAGAATAAATGATTTACCTGATGTTTCATTTGTGAGAGGATGACTATGATGCATGTCGCAGTCAACAAATTCAGTAAGCACCACAAAGTAGCAAAGATGAGATACAAAGACCACACTCCATCGGGATATAAAAGGCTCATTATGAAGTAATAAGTAGCAAACATTATATTGTTGATATTGGTGATCGTAACTGCTACCAGATGTGGACCAGATATCTTGATTGCAGCTCGAGAAGCAAGCATCAAAGAGTTATGTAGATAACGCCAAAATCGTATCCTTTTCTTTGTCAGACATCCTTCAAATTGTATTTTCTGTCCTTTAAACGTATGATATCCATCGAATAAAAGCACTTCCGAGGAATTTCTTCTAATAGTTTCATTTAAGCTCATGAGTGTTTCCAATAGTTTCAGATATAAATGGACTGTTAAAAACCGGATTATGACGCTAGTCTCCCACCAAAACATGTCACAGACCTGGCTTAATAATTCAGATCCGTCCGATAACTCAAGATAATTATAAATAATAGCAATAAAGAAAAATGCATTTTCTAAAAAAAAGATAATAAAATGAACGAGGTTGATTTTTTCCTCTTTCCACTTTCTCTTCCTGATAAATATCTTCTCTAGGTCTGCAATTATTAGGAAAGCCTCCTTAAAATAGCGCCGATAGCAAACAAAATATAGAGATGACGATGAAAGAAGAATTATCGACAGTTGAAGCCAGTAGATATTTATCGATTGGGACGTAATGAAATCATCTTCGCTGGATCCTCTTCTCAGGAAGAAAGTTAGGACTGCACCAACTGCACTCAAAGTGATGGCCAAGCCCAAGAGAACGAACCTACAACACCGCTGCAGCTTGCTTGGGTTTGTGTCTAAAGGAGCTACTCCGAGAATGAATGCCAAATAGAGAAATATTTTAGATTTAAATATAGACTGGTCCCTCAATTCTCCCCTTCCAAGCCTAAATGCGTCCATTGCAATTCACTCCGAACATTTAAATTTGCAGATTTCTTTTGGGAAATAACTATAAGCTAGCGGAAGGGTGCCTCATGAAGAAATCAATTCCCAGAAGGACACTGACCATCGAAAAGATAACGTTGGTCAATCATATTAAACGCTAAATCACTGGGTCATCAATGATTCATAGGGGATTTCAGATAGTAGTAACGCTCTCTTTGTATTTGATCTTCGTCAGAAACATTCTTGTTTATTTCATAAGTTATGCTAAGGTATCTTATGGTTGAGAGCATATTAAATGAATTTCATCACGAAAATGTATCGCGAAATGTCTGGCTACAGAGTGACGGAAAGCATATGGAACTTGGAAGATCCGCCTCTTTGGCCTACCAAATGAACTAGTACCGCGACTGAAACAATGTTAAATCCAATATTGTCTTCTTTCTCGTCTTACTCTTGTTATGATATCCATCTTTGTTTTTAACTCCTTAAAACAAATTATCTGCCAGGGCTCCCGGATAGTATGCAACGCGTTCGACTTTGATGAAAGCAGACCCGCGTCCGATTCTCGGTGAGAGCCCACGTGCGAAACGACCATAGATATCGAAACACTCTTAATAATACTAGTATACTATTATATTACTTGCCTTTATAATTTTTGCATTATGAATAAATTTTACCTGATGATGAAGTCGTTGGACGATGATCACACTCCATGCAAAGGAAATCAAATTAGCCGCAGACCACAAGACTGAAAGAATGTCTACTGATAATATTCGTTCCTCGCCTTCGAAAAATCCTGCGAAGGATAAGTATGCTGCGCTTGTCATATAAACTAAGTTTCTAATACAATAAACCAAAAACTGCGGACCAACTACTTTGCTGGCTGTATGAAATGCGCGCATCAAACTTATATGCTGTATCCGCCATCCTCTAATGATTTCTTTGGTGAGTAATGTTCTCCACGAACCCTCTCTTGTGTCAGAAATTTCGCAAGAGCGTTTCTTTGCTTCAAATGTATTTAGGCTATTTTTTCTTATGTCTTCATTGAAGAATTCCAACTTTTTATTCAGTCGCAGCATTAAATGAATCACAAGGTGATTTATCACTAAGGAAGCATTCTCCCAGAAGAACAATCCAGCATCAATTATGAGGTCCAGGGTCATGTAAGTCACAATGTTCATTATAATGTGCAACACGAAAAGTAAGGAAATGTGAGCAAACTGAAAGTAAACGGTGATATCTGGTTTGCTTCTAACGTTCTCCATCATTCCAAGATCTGCGACTAGAGAAAATGCTTTCTCAAATCGTTCTCTCGAGAGAACGAAGAGTGACGTACAAAAAACTAAAGGAATCAAAACTATGTGAAGCCAGAAGAATGAAACTATTTCCATCGCTAAGTTTTTCGCGATCAGCAATGTATTTTTCAGATAATTATGAACGGAAGCACTGCAAATTGTCAAGCAAATTGCTACACCCAACAAAAGTTTTATGCGATTTTGACCCATTAGATTTATATCAGCGATGAAACGATGCCTAAAATTTCGTGTTGGACGACTGTGAATACGAGCAATCTATTTCTAACTCTTTCATCACAGTGCTCATCCGTTACTGGATTGGACGAAGACCATTCCCAAGTGGATGCTCTAAATTGAACAAAGGTATTGCATCTGATAACGATTACTACCAAAGCCCAACATAATAAGTGAGTTGATTTGACGATAAAGTTACCTAGATAGCGTCACAGGTCATGAATGAGCCAAGAGTGAGGTGGCAATAAAACTTGAGTTCCGATCGATCGAAAAATTCGATAGAAAGTCAATTATTTTCTCATGGTAACCGTTGATGACAGAAGTGTGTTTTTTGATATTTGTGGGAAAGTTTCTTGCAATGAGAGGATTGTTTAAATGGTGATACTCTCTCACGAATCTGAATTTGTTAATAATAGAATTTCGAGACCTCCAGACAAATTATCCTACAAAAATATCATTACGCAAGTGATATTCTCTCTCATTTCCATCGCAATATAGGTAATTAATAAAATAGAATGTAACCATGAATGTAAGACATGCATAGTCTCAAAAAATATAACTTCGAAAATAATTAATGAGTAATCATGAAAATGAAAAAAAGGTATATGAATGTAAAATTTTTCTCCTAACGATTCTGAATCCGTTTATTATGGAATTTCGAAATTTTCGTCGGAACATAAATAATTTTTAATATATTCCTTCAAGTAACTTGAATTTTAAAAAAATGATCATACTCATTATGAGCTATCTTTATTTATGCTTGTTTATGAGTACTAACGCACTGTTTTACATGAGTGGATCATGGATTTGTTTGACTTTATTCCCTACCATGTCTTGACACCCTATTAGCAAATCTTAAAAAAATTCTTTTTAATTGATTTCTGGTTTTTCTTACCCCCAACTTTCTGAAAAATAGGAGTTGACTGGTTCAACGATACTTATATACATCATCTATTTATTATATATCTATTTACTATACATCTATATATTATTTAGTATGTGTAAATATATTATATTTCTGTTCACTTACATATATTTATGGAACTATTCAATCAAGGGATTAACCAATATCCACGAGATAATACCGAAATCCGAGTGTTATTTATATTCGATGGCCATAATAAACTCCCTCGAGACTCACGATACTTTCTTGATAGATATATACATTACATCATTTTTTTTACTAACAATCTTGATGCACCCATGTTGTTGTGAATTATTTCCTAAGAATTTTTTTTAACAATCATTGTCTCATAATTGACGAAGTAAATATTATCTTTTAAGTTTCCTGCTCGTAAAATAGACAAAAATTTAGTGAGAGATGCATATTACTTCTAAGTCGCTGATATATTAAAGAAAAATACAGCTAAAACAGAATAAAACGAACCTTGACTCAATTACGAGAATAAGTTATTGGATGAACACCATTTATAATGTAATCTCTCTCTATTGAATGCTTAAAAATACTCTTCACGATCCGGATGTAAATCTTATCATAGCTTTAATGGCCGCACAGAGAATTTCCGAAAAACGAGATTTTGTTTTGAAAATAACTACGATACGCTTTATCCTCAGCTTTCGCCTACGGAAATATGTTAAAGTCTTCTCAACACGCGTTTTCGTAAATTTCCATGCAGTTAAACCGCTGGCTTTATCTGTAGACTTTCCCGTAGCCTTTATTCCGATAATGAATTTTTAATGTTCGAATGATTCATAAATGGTATTGATTCCGCATGGCCTTCCCGTTGAATCGAAACGAATCACATAAGGAAATGCAGGGTCGTGATTTTCAGCAAAATCAGAGGACTCGCCCATAGTAAGCTGCTAAAAGTGACCTAATACTTAGAAATTGCTACAGAGGGAATACAATTTCTACGATGGCCGGATATGGAACCAAAATTTTGCACAATTTCAAGTTTCATCTTGAATAAAGTTTTTGAAAAGTAATAAAACAACAAAAGTCGAGACCCTCCGAAAATTAACTCGTATTTGAAGTTCTTAAACACATTATTCATCATTTATCTAATCTAACATCTTTTGTCTATCAATTCTGAATTTTTAAATTATTATACAATGGATATTTAATATGAGGGAATTATTGGTTCAATTTAAAAACTTCCTTTTATACTTTAAGAACGATTTAGTTAGCGAGAGTTAACCGAGGAAATTTGCAATGTGGAGAAAAACTGATCTTCAGAAATAGAGAAAGGAAGAAGCAAATGGAAAACATGCATGCAGTACACATACCTTCATGTTTGAATCTCAATACAAGCCAAAAGACACAAGTTTAAGCAGCTGCAGTCTGCAGCTGAAATCCTAATTAATTTCTTTGTAAAAATTAAACAATCAAGAAGTATAGAAATGCAAAGAATTAAGAGTATAATTTGTTCTCAATCTCTAACTGAATGATTCAGAGAATAAATTTAGTTAAAACTAGAGAACAAAACAAAACAAAACTACCTTTGGAATTCACCCTGCCTCTCTTTCCCTGTTCTAATAATACAATAAGCATGACAATACATGTACATAAAATCCACTATAAAAATAAAAACGGTTATAACTGCAACAGGTTTCGCCACAGTCGTGTCTTTATCAGCTGAGGAAGCAGTTAAATATAACCCATATCTAAGTACCTATACTCGAGTTCATTTACCCTTAAGAATTGAAAACAGCTGGAGGGTGGAGCACTCTCAACACAATGCAATTGCAGAAAGCTAAAATATAAAAGTCGCTCCTTAAAGATAAAACTAATTTACCTGATGTTGAATTTGTGAGACGATGATAATGCAGCACATCGCAGACAACGAATCCAGAAAACACCACAAGCAACAAGAGAATACATAACCAGGCCACAGTCCATCAGGATATAAAAGACTCATTATGCCAAAGTATGTTCCAAATATTAGGTTGTTGACATTGGTAATCGTAAGTGCGACCAAGAGTGGACCAGCAACCTTAATCGCAGCTTGGGAGGCATGCGTCATCGAGTTATGTAGATAACGCCAAAATCGTATCCTTTTCTTCGTCGGACATCCTTCAAATTGGATTTTCTGTTCTTTAAACCTCTTAGATGCGTTGTATCCACCGAATAAAAGGACTTCCGAAGAATTTCTTCTAATAGTTTCATTCAAGCTTATGTATATTTCCAGTAGTTTTAGAAATAAAAGTATTGTTAAATACCGACTTATGAGGTTACTCTCCCACCAAAAAATATCACATACCTGACTCAATATATCAGATCCGTCCGATATCTCAAGGAAATAATACATAACGGTAATGAAGAAAAATGTATTTGCTAATACGACGATAATAACTTGTAGTAATTGGTTGATCATCTCTATTTTCCCCTTCTTCTTTCTATTCAGTACCTTCTCTACGTCTGCAATTATTAGTACGGCTTCCTTGAAATAGCGCCAACAGCGAAGGAAATGTAGTGATGATGATGCAAGGAGAACCACTGACAGTTGAAGCCAGTAGATATTTATCGATTCTGTCGTTATGAAATCATCTTCTCTGGATCCTGTTCTCAGGAAGAAAGATAGGACTGTTCCTCCTAAACTCAGAACAATGACCGAGCCCAATAGAACGTACCAACAGCGTTGCAGTAGCTGGCTGGGGGAATCTAGAGGTGCTACTCCGAAAATGACTGCCAAGTAGAATAAGGTTTTAGATTTCAAAATTAGCTCGTCTCCTAATCTTCTCTCTCCAAGCTTACGAGATTGCATTGCGTCAACAGCATGTAAAACCACAGATTTAATTCGGGGAATTTAGGCTGGCAAGAGGGCGCCTTTCATGAGAAATCGATTTCAGAGGGGACGCTGATGATTGAAAAGAGAACGGTGGTCAATCAAATTAAACGTTGTAGAAGTGGTGATTAATCATTCAGTGGACTTCGGGCGACAGTAACTCTTAAGGTGCTTTGAAGAGTACTTGATTTTCGGTACGAATGATCTCATTCATTCGAAAAGCTTTATTCTCTTGGAAATACGAGGTTCCCCAGACAACTAATGATACTGGTAACACTGTGCAAAAATGGACAATGCTGCCAGTTTTTCTGTCTTGTCGTTGCCAAGCTATCTCTTCAGTTGACTCAGAGCAAAATATGACGAAGTTGCTTCAGTTGACATGTTATTGTTGAGAGCACCTAAAATGAATATGTGAATCCCATGACGGAGATGTACCACGAAAACTTTGGCTACATTGTGTCCAAGTGTTTGGAAATGGAAATATCCGCTTTTTTGGCCTACCTATATAAAAAAGGAGAAAGAATGGCCAGCTGAAGACTATACATATTTTAAGAAATCGCTATTGAAAATCTCCAAAATCAAATCAATTATCATTGTTGTCAGGTTCAAAATTTTTTGGGTTGTCTTGAAAGATTTTGTAAAATAATGGCACATTTGCGACTAGGCACTGCACACAACTGGATTCTGCACCCCAAGAACAACCATGCCACATGGCATGTCTCATAAATGCATTTTCGGCAGGCAAAAACTTTCCCCTGCTTCTTTAGACCACCTCTTTGGGGTGGAATGTAACTTTTATATCCATTGGGCTCATAAATCACTTTCAAATACACATATTGGTACTTTCAAATAATACAGAAGAGCGTAACCGATTAGGTATACCAGTAATGTAAAGTAGGCAGAATTCGTGAGAGTTTCGGTTACATTTAGAAAACTACAAATTGGTTACAACACAGGGGAACGCAAATTTTCAATTATCTCTAAGAATACTAGTATTAATAAGAATTTTGAAGGAAGAGAAAATTTCCTGTTCAATCTTACTGGTCCATGTATAAGTGCACATGCATATCAATGTGGAAGTCCCTCATGTGAATCTAGATATTATCAATTTTGTACAGGAATACTGCTGCTTTCGCATCAGTTTTGTCGATAATGAAACTCTGTGTTTAACAGAAAATGTAATCTAAGATGTAAATATTTAAATACAACCAGTTCACGTTTAGCTACATTTGACGAATGATCATCTAGTTTGGCATTTAAGGGGGGTCCTCAACGGTGAGGCCCTCAACTTGCGTACCTAATGGCAAATCCGTCCCTGAATGAGACCGAAGACTGGTTCTTCATTACCACTACCATTGGCTTAGAAAAGCTTTCTTCGCCGAGCCATTGTTCTATGGACAACATAAAAGCAGAGCAAACAACCTCTGAATAACACTTCTCTTAGCAATCAGAGAGGAGTGACTCTGATAAATTCAGCACCACTCATTCTTCGGCTACTTTTATATTATCACAGTTGTCTTAGAGGCATTACTATATATTTAGCCGAGGACTTTAATTACCTAAGTTACCACAGATAAGAGGACTCAAATTCGGGGGGATCGGGGAGGCGACGGCAAACATATCCAGCGAATGGAAGATCGGTAGGACGGGCGTGCAGATAAGCAACTAAAGTTAGGCATCGATGAAGGCCCCGAGTCCAAGGGGTGCCTTCGTTTTAACATTATATACTTTTCTATATAACATTATTGGGAGGATCTCATGGAGATACTGACATGAAAAAAGGTGACCGTTTCTACGTGGGATTTTTTCCTGGATGCACATCCTCCTCTGGCAAATATCCTTTAACCATTTTCCTTGTCTTTTGGGAGGTTCAAAGGGCACCACCAATACAGGGGAGAGAGAGGGACATCTTCAATAACCAGTGTTTCATCCGCAAACTAATTCATTCCTCTATCCATGCGATTATCCATGCGATAATTATGAGGATGACTGAAACAAAAGTAATGAAAATAGCATCTTCTCCTGCCTATACCTGCAGACAAATGAAAAATATTCCATTCCTTTGCTTCTGGTATCAGAAACGGGTAACTTACAAATAAAAAATGTTGGTTTTAATTTTGAATACCTTCGAATCCGCTATAAAAAATCATGAGATAAGATTCCGCAGAATTCGACTTCACATTATCTCATTTTCACTATTGATAAGAAAGAAAAATAGGAGTGAATCATATATATGACCGTGACTCGAAACGATAGATTATTCAAGATTGATTCAAATAAAAAGTATTACAGGACTTAAATACGTCGTTTATAAGTCCCATAAACTAGTTTTCTCATTGCCGGATTATGCTATATAAACTACTCAAGGCTTAGGACCCCACTCAATTGGGGGGCCCGTAAAAATTTGAAAGAAGAAACGGTGTTTGTCACGTGAATACGGCTTTAAATGTCTATCAGGTTCATCAATTACTATATAGCATAATTTCAGCACAAAAACTAAGAAAATTTGTCATTTGAAAAGGAGATCTGTACAATAAAAAGGGCCATATTCCCTTCAATAGCTTAAGGCCTCATCAAATATAAATCCGACTATGACTTACCTGAGACAAAGGTGATTCCCGCCTGAGGAGGTTTTTATTAACAATTTAACTAAGTTATTTTCAATATTTAATAATAATTTATTGTAATTGCAGGCATCGATTTGTAGGCCAAAAACAAATCCCGTCTTCATTTCTCCTATTTCTTCATAAATCATTTAGCGCGATGGTTCTATTTATTCCTATGCACGCTGTTTTAGAGCTATTGGGAACACAATATGGAGCTGTTGAGTAACAAGTTAAAGGTCGAAAGACAATACTTCCGCCATATCTTAAGCAAAGAATGTTACATCGGAGTGGTAACCTGGGAATTTAAGACAAAACATGTATGTTTATAATAAGCTAAAGAAAGCTATAGAGAGTATCGATGAGATAGTAATTAGCATAAAAGACAGCGTTATTCGGAGAGTGGAATCGGAATGTGGATTAGCTATGCTTATTTTTAATACATTACGAATATGATTAAGATTATTAAAAGATTGTTCCAAAGGTTTTTCTGATGCAATATTTTACGCATATTGGCTTTTTAATTTCAGTTACGGTGTAATATAAAACTTTGTCTGTCTATATATATGAGATGGAGTTTATGTTCACCTAACACTCGACAGCAAAACTTTGATCAAATTCAAAGCTTTTAAAGAATTCTATTCTTATCGTAGATTATAGAGTTTATAGATTTCGGGTCCAATTCACCCAATCTCTGATAAAATATTCCGCAACTTCGCTTCGAGTCCATGGTTACTTTTCTTCTGTCAGATTAAGTTGAAAATAAGTCAATAAGAAAAACGATGAGTGAATTTTAGTCCCTGAATTTGGGCAATTTCACAATTAAATTTCCCAGTCACAAGATTAAAAACGATAGCTTTCGAATCGCTAAGTGTCACGATCAGATGATACTCATATTTTACATGATCTACAACTACAATTTCAGTGATGAGTCGGATTTTGATGTCTAACATTAAGCTACTTTAATGATATCAATGGAGATTAATGCTGTGTTACATAAAGCGATTTAAAGGAGAGTTCTCACATCACAAGTGCAAATTGTTAAAGGCAATGGATTTTCTTCTATGAAATTACGGCTTTTATATAAATGACTGCCTTCTCCTCGTAGGAAAAGAACGGATAGTTGTGATCGGTAATTCACAGGAAAAAAGTTATGATTTTGGCTAGGAAAGAAAACCACAAGAAACAAGTTACAATTAATTTAGGAAGGCCAGTCGCTGGAAAATTTTCACCGAAAAATTCACAAATTTCACAAGTGATTATCAGTAGAATGTATATACAAATGAGCTTGCGTTATCATCACAATGGCTGCTATCGGAATTAAATTTTATGGTTACTGCTTAACAGAATAAAGTACTCTTCGTAGTATTTTAATCTTTTTACTCAAAAATTAGAATTATGGAATTCCCAAATCGGAGTGTTCAATAGGAGTAGAAGCAGTTATCCGGATGTGACAAAAGAACGAAGAAATACCAAAAGCATTACATAATTTATATCGGTGTCTTCATACAAATTTCAAATGCGCTTGGAATTTTATATTATAATGATATTAAATTACAATCGTATTCATAATAGGATTGTCTTTTCCTTGTATTCAACATAATTTATAACAATATTGACTACTTCAAAAAATGCTGCCGTCGTTTTAAGCAATGCCTGTGATTTTTTATCCAGTTTACTTTATTTTCGTGACTTTTTCTACCTAGATACAATAAATTTAGAAAGTTATATAGTAAACTGGTGAATATATACAGATTGATATTTGGTTACGTTTAATTACTGTTGTGTACATATGCGTTATCTATAACACTATATTTTAATAAAATAACGATTTTGTACCTCCATACTCTCACTATATACCATCATAAAACTCGCTACCGTATTCAATGCTTTACCTCACATCATTACGTATGCTAAGCTCACAGTTGTAAATATCTAATCAAATGAGGAGAACACGAATGGCTAATCACGGACCAGAGAGATAAGAACATGATTTGAGGAGCGTCGTCGCAGCGGGGAGAATTGTACCGATAAGGAAGGAATCGCGAAATTGCGCTCGCTAGCGCTCTCCCTCAGTTGCTATTCGTTGGGTGACATGGACGCTCTGAATGAGGAGATCGTAGGGAAAGTCCGCGAGCGGGCGAAAAGATCAGGTTTGGTGGGCGACGCTATAATTGTCGTCGGCGAGCTAACGAATTCCGGAGACAATTATCTCGGCGTAGTCTACAGCGTCAAAGCGGAGGGTATCGACTCTGATGGGAAGAAGAAATCGGTTTCCTTCGTCTTGAAATGCATGCATCAGGATGAGACGGCAAAGGAATCCTTTCAATCAGACTCCGTCTTTTCCATCGAAGACCTCTTCTACTCCAAGTTGGTACCAGCCTTTAAGGAGCTGCAGGAGAAACACGGGAGAGACAACTGGGATGCACTGGACTTCGTGCCCAAATGCTACCTGAGCAAGATCGGATTCATCCTTCTAGAGGATCTGAGGACTCACAATTTCCGAATGAAAGACAGGATAAATGGGTTTTCGAGGGAGGAGTGTTTGCTGGTTATGAAGTCTCTGGGTAAGCTCCACGCCTTCTCATACGCCATGAAGGATAAGTGTCCCCAACAGTTTGTTGCTCTAGCGGAGGAGGTGAAGGACCATCCTTTCTTCTCTTTAGAGAAAAGAACAAGGTATTACGACCAGTTTCAGCAGATGGCAGTGGGTGCCCTCAATGGAGTTTGTCTGCATTCAGAAGATTTGGGTAGAAGGTTGCAGACTTTCGTCTCAAAAGGCATTTTCGATATCCTCATGAACATCTGTTCCAAGAAAGACGATTACAGCGTCATCATACACAATGATGTTTGGACCAACAATGTCCTTTTCCTCGGCGATCCCCCATCTGATGTGAGAGTCCTTGACTATCAGCTGATGCTCTACACTTCACCGGCCGCCGATTTGATGTATACAATTTACACTTCGGTAAGAAAAGAAATCAGAGATGAGCACTTAGAAGAGTTCTTGCATGAATACCACACCACATTGACGAAAGTCTTATCCCATTTGGGAGTTAGACCAGACATCCTTACGATGGAAACTTTGAAGGAGCAAATGAAAATCTATGCGGATTATTCTTTGGCTCTGGCGCTTTTCCTGGTCCCAATTTTCTTCGGGAAGAAGACGGAAGATGTTTGCTTTTCCAAAGTTGGGGATGGAATGTCCAGACACGTTTCAAACCATACGGTGTACATGAAAGAAACTAGGGTGCAAATGATGCTGGTTGGACTGGTTCAAGAATTCATCGAGAGAGGTTATTTCAACCATTAATTTCATCGCTTAACTTGCGAATTATTTAAATGATTTAGTTATAAAAAGTTTAAACTTCCCATGTACTCCAAAAATGAACATTCAAAATCTTCTTTTGAGAGACAAGCATTAAAATATATTAATTAATGTTTTGGGATCTTTAAGCGAATATAAGGTGCACCATTTATTTCCACTTTATAATTATAAATAGAGAATCTCTGGATACATTGTCTTTTCATGCAATCTTCTTTATTGAAAATCTACATGTAAGGAATTGTTAGAGGAATTTAAGAACTTACAGATTCCATTCCTAATAATTTACCAAATGTAGACAGTTTGTAATTATACTTTCCTTTTTATGCATACGAGTTCAAAAAGAAGGATTTCATTTCTTTGGTAGAGAAATATTGTCATCCAAGTATAAGTTCCTCAATTTCTATGAAAGAGAAAAACGTTTGGAAATATATTTCGCGAGTTATTTCCCTGAGATATTCTAATATTCACTTTGTACAGTCTCTAGCGGATTAATTGTCAGAATTCACCTTGATAGTGAATTCTCAACTGTTTGAAAATATTTACACGATAACGTAATAAATTACGCGATGCGTTGAATGCCGTTATAATTTCTTATTCTTCTCGACTATCTTATAATTCTTGGTATCTTAAATATCTTGAATACCTCTAACGTCTTCAATGGCGATTATTCATCTGTTTTATATCACAACTATTCTTATCAATTGAAAAGAAATCATTCACCATCACCACATATTTCATACAACTGTAAATCTTTTGAATTCAATAAAAAATTTTATTAGTGCTGAAAGTTAATGTGCAAAATATTATCAAAAATAAAATACGTGATAAAGATCGATGATGGACTTCATTATTTTTTTAAGAATCCTAATTATATTACCTAAGCTTCATACTCTAATCCGCATCAAGGAGGAGGTAAGATTGCTTTCAACGACGTGCATTACATTAGACGAAAAGTAGGGAACCTACGTTCTAAAGAATAAATGCGGCCTTTCCAGGGTGCTTTTTTCTTCTCTTTTTAAGCAAATTCCCTTTTTAAATATTTTCCCAAAATTCGTTTATTACATCAAGTGAAAATAAAATGGAAATATACACTATCAAGGTTTACTTAATAATTACATTCGTTTTTTGTTCGGTTTAGATGTTAAATAATTTGAATGTAGCCTGTACGAAAAACAGGAGCGGACTGAAGATCAAACAAATTTTATTTCCGAAAAAAAGCGAATGCCTGGTTTGGGGTACTGTAGTTGATCTTAGATTTAGAGATGGTTCAACGCAGAGCAGCTCATTTGCTAAGTTAATGGAGATTTCATGTTCGATAGTAGCGTAGCGACTGAATTCCTTGTGTGGGATTAGTTCCCCGTTCAGATTATCAACGGAATATTTTGAAAATATTCATAGGTTCCGAACTATTGAAGAAGTACTATTACTTATTATTAGGCAGATGATGTTTCTTTTCCACGAAACAACGAGGGCGATATTCGAGTGGAAGTTTATGAAGCATTACAATGAAATAATCGCTAAGCAGGATGTTTACTTCCGGTCCTTTGACCCTCCTCATTTAGAACGTCCATGTCATGAATACGAATAGCAACTGAGGGAGAGCTAGCGAGCGCAATTTCGCGATGCCTTACGGTCCTCCAATGTAGAACGCAAAAGAAACTAACAGATTAAATTAACAGGTTAATAAATCGTCTGCCACACGGTGGCTAATGAGGTTAATGTGACTCGACTATATCTACTTGACAGCTAAGACTAATCGGGCAATTGTCACCGGATTGTATTTTCTTTCCAATAATTACGAGAAAGAAAGGAATTATATTTGTAAATATAGATTAAATTCACTCGGTCCACTATAGTCCATTCCTTAGATTCAATATTTTAGTCTTTCGCTCATTCCCGCCTTTTTGCAATTGTGAAAAACCGTGTGATAAAACTTTTTAGTTTTTATACATCTTTCATTAAATAATTATGCTTACAAAATAGGTGGAAAATTCATCATTTTTAGTAAAAAGATGTACAATATCGCAAGTGACGGAATGCATTGGTACCCACTCTGCGAACCGTTATGCATTTGGTGAGCGACAGAAATATTTTGAAAGCGAGAAATTTTTCGGACACGGTTGGACATTTGGTAAATACTTTGATAAGGACGACCAGGGAAAAAATTCATGTCTTCCAAAGTAATGATACAACGGTCATCATTCTTACACCAAAGCAAAGAATGAAGATTATGCATTTAGACTTTATTAACCATAATCAAGGTAGTTGCTCTTAGGGAGATATAAGCTTCAAAAAATTACCATTTGAACGATTTTTCAACCTTCAAAAATGGCCGCATTTTTGAAGGTTTTCTGATGTCTCGCTAGGGCGATACTAACTAATATTAACTAACTTCATATCTAACATAACACAACCATTCCCATTCAAGATTACGCGTCCTCGGAGAGAAACGGGGGCGGTAGGGCGACCTGTTATATGCGCTTCTTAGTACAAATATGGGGCTCTTTACGGTATTTTCCGTGTGTAAGAACTGTGTGTTATGCTGGGAAAAGATCGAATCTTTATGTCTCTTCGGAAAAGGAAACCAACGATAGCTTAAAAACCTGAATCTCTCCATTACAATATCCAAAATAACATCCGATCAAAAAATTCCATAGTGTGGATATTACACTGCGCAAACTTGCCAACATCTGGGTAAAACACAAAATTCCTATTTCGAAGTTCAATCAACCTATAAACAAAACTACTTTTACCAACATTCTTAGGACCGTAAAAATGTAACATTTTACGTTTATGCTTCCATTCACCCATGACGTTGTTCCACCATTCGGATGCCTTCCTGCTATAATATTCACGAACAATCTAAATCTTACAAAAACTACGAAACGAAAAAAGAACTTTTTGACGAACTTCCTCATGATAACCATGAAAATATTTAAAACTAAATCTGTGTTGTAACACAAAAGGGTCAGTAAAACCGCACACTTATTTACCAGCCCAATTTTGTGCAACACAATTAATATGCGATTTGCTAATACTTACATAAGCTAACACTTGACAATCCTCTTTACTGATACATTTCAACGTACTCCACTCATTACGAACATTCTGCCTAACTAAATGGCAGTCTTCAAACACTGAACAAATCTTCTAGCAAATCCTTTAACAAGAATCCACCCACTGTTTTGAAGTAACAATGAGCGTGACTCCACTCACTACATCCTCCTCTGTCGAGAGCTACACACCAAATGACGCTTTCAGGAAAGGAAATGAAAATATAATCTTTGAATTCAACATCTGGAACTTTTGGGGGGATAACAGATGCAAAGGAAGATACTCCCGCAGAGACATCTCCCACGGCACCCTCACATTGCGGAAGACCGAAGGCCTTTTCCCACGCGCTAGAAGGGTGTTTTAATTCTAGCGCGATAAGGGATATCATTTTCAAAGTTCAAAGCAGTTGGAACAATCACCATCCTCACGATCTTAAACAGCAGGCCGAAAACAACCAATGTGATACAGTAAATCATCAACCAACTGCTACTCATTCGATTTATTCACACCGCAAAACATTTCAACCATCAGAAGACCAACTTGATGTGCATCTTGTCTTCGACCGTATAAACGAAACGGCCCATCTCTCTTCTATCACCACTCGAATAAGTATTTTCACCTCAATCAAATCATAAGCATAATATCCGCATATCATCTAATCCAGGATTACTAGATTAGTAGGAAGACCACATCTCTCGAGCTCAGATGCCATGAGCGACCAGACCCCCCACAGCAGGATGGATTCCAAACCAATTGACCGTGTTATAAACTTTTTAAAAAGTAATAAACTATTGAAATTGGCTACAGTTTGTTGTCTTCGTCTTATCACTCCTCCAGGGAGATTTACCAGCGTCTTTTGATTGAAAAGTAAAGTTTGATGAAAATACTTATTCACATAAAATACTTATTCACGAGTAAAGCTCTTTTTACGAGCTCGTGATTAGCTGATTTTGGAGGAGTTAGGTGGTCGCGTGAGAGGTGGGGAATTCCTTTAATTTAATAAAACTACATAGTCTAATAGAACGTCCATCGAAAGGCGTCTGATTACGAAAATTACTGTATTCTATGTAGCAATAACAATATGGAATTACCATTATCGCAGTATGGTTATATCGCTTCCGTTTTAACAGATTAAACTACAAAATATAAGAAGAGGAGATCAATCCAGACGTTCACTCGTTCATTTCTCATAGAACAGCACTGTCAGGATTATTTACACATTTAAAATATTATTTACAATTATAAATCATCTACCAGTCTAAGGACAATATATAGTATGTACCATTATCATTATTGAATGCTGTTTTCATTCTTGCGGATAGTAAGAAATGCACTTCCTGATATTTAAAGGCGGGAAACACACTTTCCGATTTCAAAATACGCGGTTAGATAACTATCATATAGCGAATATGTGCCACTCATAGATTGCTGCGGTACCTGGTGAGTAGAGGTAGTAACTACATGCTAACCAAAGATGGTATTTTAAAATACACTGCAAGCGATATTTTAAAACACCGCTACTTCCAGAATTCCTCAATTACTCAAAGACCGAACAATAATTATTAATGAGCAAGGTTTTAACTATCATTTTATTTTTAAATTTCATCAAAATCCGTTAATTTTAAGTGGCTGAAAAAATCTTTCCCTGGTGGTCCTTATCGAGATATTTACCAAAAATTTCATACCGCTTATGGTTTTCCGCAAAGTAGAGAGGTAAAACAATTTTTGGATTTTAAATTGCTAAAGCAAAAATTAACCTAAATTGTAATTAATCAAATAATCCTAATTTTATCATTTCAATTATCTTCAAATGGTATTTCTAATAAAGGAAGATGTCTTCATAAGCTTGCTATTTATTTATTGCAACTTGTAGACAAACCGATGAAGTACAATTAGAACGATAACGATTTCTTACGAAAAGGACGTAAACTAAAAAATACTGAATAATAGCTTTAAACTTTGCAGTTAAAGTAACTTTTCTCTGCGATATCCGTTTTACGAAGACGCGCTTTGGCGAATCTAGAACGCACCCGATATTTGGAGATAGTAAAAAAGAGAAAAAATGCGTCTTGGATTCGATAATATGTATATAGTATACCTGATTTTCTGTTATTTGTAAATACCTGAAGTATACAGGATTTGCAGATGCCCCGATGCCAGCAAAAGTATTTCCTCCATTACGATGTATGTTAGACCAAAAGACTGCCTCTCAAATCTTGCAATGTCCTCCATCACTGAATTACGATAACAGATTTTCTAAAAAAGTATATGGAATTGGATCAAACGAAGAGCAAGGAAGGTTGCAAGTCAAAACTAGGTTAAAAATATCGAAGAAATGAGAGAGGGCAACCGATACGGACTTGGAGCATCTATATAAAAGTATCTATATAAAAACTTTCATTGCTTGAAGAGAGCATTTCTATTATATTGATTTACTACAAGTATTATGCAAAGAGACGCACGCATGAAAGTGAGAGTTTTCATGAGTAGAGAACGACTGATACCAAGAATTTTCGACATACCTGGATGAAGAGTCGAATTCATAACACCGCGCATTCTCTCCGCCATCATGATACACAAGTTCTCCAGCAACGCTGCCAACACCATCAACCGGCTCACATAGAACTTAGTTCATACGTGTTTTGTTACTTGGAAAAATGGCTGCCGACAATGCTAGGGAAAAGAGTATGCAGGTTTTCAGGAAGAAACTCCTTGAGCACAAGGAGGTTGAAAGCCGGTTAAAAGAAAGTGAGCGATAATATTGCTATTTAATAATTTCACTAGTTATTTTAAGTGCAAATGTCGTAAATGTTAGTGTTTACTCCTATTCACAACATTGCTGAATCACCCCTGTCAAAGCATTTTATTATACAGCTCCTTTGCACTTCTTAATTCTTTCAGTGAGAGAGCAGTTAAAAGAGTTAACGAAACAATACGATAAGTCTGAGAATGATCTAAAAGCTTTGCAGAGCGTTGGACAGGTAAAGATGGACAATAAGGTTTTACTATTTGGATCTTTATTGCAGAAAATGTTAATTTTGTTTACATATTTTTACAGATTGTTGGAGAGGTATTAAAGCAGTTGACGGAAGAAAAATGTAAGTAAAAATATTTCCAAATGAGTGTTCAGATTGTGATTATTAGTGTGTTATTATTTACATGGGCGTGTGACGAAGGATGCTATTAATTTTTTATCCTTTACAGTTATAGTGAAAGCTACCAATGGTCCAAGATACGTAGTGGGTTGCCGAAGACAGCTAGATAAAACAAAATTAAAGGCCGGTACTCGAGTTGCGTTAGATATGACAACCTTAACCATAATGCGTCATCTTCCCAGAGAAGTTGATCCCCTAGTGTACAATATGTCACATGAAGACCCAGGGGATATTACATACTCCGCTATTGGTGGTTTAGCCGAACAAATTCGTGAACTTAGAGAGGCAAGTATCGTTTCACAACAACCTTTGGAATCATCCTCTGTTTTTCAGAGTAAAGTAAATTGAAAACTAGCGCTATAAGTGTCTCAACGTTAACTCTTCTATTTGAATATTAGAGGTTTATATTTTGTCTTAAAATTTTAAGAATATCCTTATTTTGTCATCGACAGCAATGATGATAATGTGTAAATGATATATATATATATATGAACCATTTCAGTCGTAATTTTATCGGCATAATATGAGATTATCTTTATTATGTAGGTCATAGAGCTGCCGTTGTTGAACCCCGAGCTCTTTCAAAGAGTTGGAATAACTCCTCCAAAAGGATGTTTATTGTATGGGCCTCCAGGAACTGGGAAAACACTCCTGGCTCGTGCTGTTGCTTCTCAACTTGATGCTAACTTTTTGAAGGTCAGTTTTTATATGTTAGTCGTGATATATAATCTGTACGCTTTTCTTTAATTACTCCATCCCTCTTGTGGAATTTTCTTAAGATGGACCACCAAGCATAAGTGAAGCAACTTAATTTTCATACCATTATTTCTTTTCATTATTCATTTTGCCTTTTCATAAAAGTAGATGTTGCAATTTGAGTTATTAGTTTATTTTTATTAATCTAAAGCAGTGATTGAAATGATATTTACTATAAATCTATCACATATCTTAACATAAATTAAGGATTGAGCATTGTTAATTTGGCTTTTGAAGTAGCAAGTGAAGCTTCAAGGTGTTTCTACTCATCAAGTAAATCAGTTCTGTTTTGATAGAGATAATTATTGTAAATTTATAATAGATGTAATTTTTTTCTTGTCAAATAGGTTGTATCCAGTGCTATAGTTGACAAGTATATAGGAGAAAGTGCTAGACTTATAAGAGAAATGTTTAATTATGCCCGAGATCACCAGCCTTGTATTATTTTCATGGATGAAATTGATGCTATTGGTAAGAAATTTGGATTAACCAACATGTCTGTTTATTTAATCCTAATTAGTATGTAATTCAAGGTGAAATATAGAATCAGGCAAAGTCCTCGTTTTAGTCAATTCTATAGAGAGAGAAAGGGGTTCATGAGATTTTCATACATTATGATTCATGTATATAGTCATAGTGCTGGTTGAAATTTCACCTGAGCCAATAATGTTTAACATTTGTGCTTGGGTACTGTTTTTTATGATTGATTGATTTGATATTAATGTAATAAATTTCAGGCATCATATGTCTGTCTGAATAAGGCTTATTTCCCAGTTTTTTGTTGGCTTTAAATTATCAGAATATAATTTTATTCTTTAAAATCTTTTACTGAGTCGCTTTATCTTACAGGTGGTAGGAGATTCTCCGAAGGTACATCTGCTGATCGTGAAATTCAGAGGACTCTCATGGAGTTGTTGAATCAAATGGATGGTTTTGATACACTTGGTCAAGTGAAAATTATCATGGCAACCAACAGACCTGATACTCTTGACCCTGCTCTACTCCGCCCTGGTCGTCTGGACCGGAAGATTGAAATTCCTCTTCCAAATGAGCAAGCTCGATTGGATATCCTCAAAATTCATGCTGGCCCTATTGCAAAGCATGGAGAGATTGGTAATTATTCATTTCTGTTTTATCAGAGATGGAAACCTTTATTCATTAAGTCATCTTGTGTGACAAAAGAAGGTTATACTTGAGTTACATGCAACATTTTATTGAATATGTAGGAGCACATTATTATACCCATATCATTTCGTATTTTGTTGCTGTTTTTAAAATTAATTTTATATTTTAAAAGCTAAATAATTGTTAAAATCCATATAAGTGAAGTTACTTATTTTACTTTTTAGCCAACATTTGCTTTTTGAAATTCTGGTGCATATACCAATAAATAAGGTTTTGAAATTTAAGAATTTAGATATTTGAATGGAAATATCGTGTTTGGAATTTCACCAAAACATTATGTTCAGTGACATAGTACACACAATTTATCAGTGATAGCTATTCTTTTGGTCTTTATCTTCATCCTAGTACATTAATGAATGATTAGAATTGTTTGGTTAACATATAACCATGTATGACTCATTTATTCATGATCATATCTTCAAACTAAACTTTTTACTAGAGAATGTATGGCATTTTTTGAAACACCAGCACAAGAGCTCATTTTCCTTTCTAACAAAGATACTTCTAATTTCAGATTATGAAGCAATTGTGAAGTTGTCTGATGGCTTCAATGGAGCTGACTTGCGTAATGTGTGCACTGAGGCTGGCTTGTTTGCTATTCGTGCTGAGAGGGAGTATGTAGTTCAGGAGGACTTTATGAAGGCAGTGCGTAAAGTTGGTGATAACAAGAAGCTGGAGTCGAAATTGGACTACAAGCCTGTATAAGAGGGTCGAGTGAATGCTATTGCATAAATCACTAAATTGGCTTTCAAAGTGGTATATTCTCTCTTTGTACCACTGGAGGATTGTCTTTTCTCAAGAAATTATTTTATACTTTGAGTTGAGAAGGAATTCAGTTAATAAAATTTAGTGAATACTTTCTGTTAATGAAGTGATTGTTTTCCTTGATGCCTAGATTTAAGTCTTCAAATTGGAAAAGGTGAACTTTATATAGTTGGCCCTGTGGTTAATCAGCTGAAGTGTTGGAGTAACAGTTGCTAATTATAGACCTGCATATTTCCTTTCATTTTTTTTACTACCCTTCATTTTCCCATTTATTACAAATCCTAACTGATAACACTTTCCAAACTATATAACATCTTCTTTGGCAGTTGTCAAGTGAATACACAAAACTAAATGCAACTATATCTATCTGGGGTTCAAAGTAATGCAGGTAAACTTAAATAGTCAAATATCTTCTTCCAAGTTTGGTTATCAAGCCATTTCTGTTAGCAGGACCTTAGGCTCTATAAGTTACATTTTGGAAAATCTATAGAAACTGAGCTATGTTCTATTATCTGAACTTCATCTGCTGAGTTTGATTCTTCTAAATCTTTGTCACTTTTGAAACATCTTCATTTTGCTCAAGCTGATTATGCTCATCCTAAATCATATCTCAAATTTTCTGAGCTGAAATCTGTAACTTGTGCTGAATATCAATGTAGTTGGACATATAACATTTTATTTATTTTATAATTCCTCTTAAGAGCACATATGTTTTCATTGTATATTTACTTCGCTCATATTTTTATGAAAGGTATATTTCTGGGACAAGGCAGTGCATCAGGAAATAAAATCTTATGTGGCAATGTAACTCTAGTAATAATCATTGAAATAAATCCTTGACACTACTTTACTCTTTATTGAAGGGAAATTCATAGTTAAACATATTAAGTTGTGTAAATTAAAAATAATGTGTGGTTTGTTTTGATTTCTCTATCATAATCCATGGTTAAAATGAAGCCTGGATTTTGAATGCATTTATTGTAAGAAGATATGAACGTATGCTTTGTTTTAGAAGCTTGAAATGGATCAATAATTTTGAATCTTTTACTTGGTTATAATTTGAGGTTTATCTCTAGCATATTTTAAAGATAAAATCTTGATGCATTCTTGAATAAAATTCTTTATTACTCTAAAGAATTCAAGGATCATGATCATTAACCATGTTGAATGTTACGTTGTGAAGTTAAGGGAAAGAAATTACTTCACCTTATGTGGAACACCATCTGAATTTTTACTTGAAATAAATTTTCTCATTTATCTTATAAGTGGAATTCAGGTTTTTCTGTAGTTATGAATCTGTGAATTATTCCTGTGTATAAAAGAATGGAAGTCATTATTGTAGTAACAATCATCAAATTTTTCATTAGGATAGGTATTTTGTAAAGTAATTTTCAACAGCATCATATTGTTCTTTATTTCAATAAATAAACTATTCCTTAGTATGTAAATGCCCTTAGATTTCTTGGAGGCAAAACCAAGAGTATCATTGCTGTGAGGGACATTTCTTTTTATTGCAATAATCCTAGAGTACTGTTTCAAATGTTTAATGGTTCTTAGAGCATCTGAGGGATTTTATGTCATAATATATAATTGAAGAGTACCAGTTTACGAGCAAGAGTCGAGAAAATCTTCAAGATATTCACAGGAGGAAGACTACTAAGAATGAAATGAAGAATGGGAAACAATACTTTCTTGGTCTAGTAAAAGAAAATTACAGAGAAAGAATAAAGACCATCTGATTACAACAAAAATGTTAACAAGTTTTTATGATAAATTAAAATAAGCCATAACTTGGGAAAAAATTTTCTTGCCATTGGCATCTCATTTCTGAGGCTTATTTTGGATAGGGATAGTTTTTCCATCATCAATTTGTATATAATTCTATATACCTCTGAAAGGAAAACTAAAGGCATAATAATATGCCAGCTATAGGAATCACAGTAAAAAATAATGCCTTATTCACACAATTAAATAGAAAGATGCATAATTATGAGTGGAAAAATATGTATATGCATCTATAAAGCAGTGTTGTCTTGCAGATAAATTTCACAATCTATTAATAATTATAATACATCTTCAGCAATGATACTACAATATACTCCCAAATGAATGAGAATTTGTAAAATAATTGAAGTGAACATTAATAAAATAATTTAAATAATAATGATTTATATCTTAGTTGATACATTGGATTATAATGCTAAAATGAAGGCACAAATGTACAAGGAAAACAAACATCAAAATAGTAAACTTTCATTTACAAGCAGATTGTATCAACCATTAAGAAATATTTCAAAATAAATCAACAATTAACAGAAGTATCACAGTAAATTATAAAAGTATAACAATCTTGAGTAAACAGATGCAAAAATTTCCTAGCATGATAATATATATTAAATACTGACCATGACCTACTTTGCCAAAATGCAAGAGCCTAGGTCTCTTATATTTACCTTCAGTAGAGATTAGGATCTTATTTTCTGAAGAAGAATGAGACAGCAAAGGCTTCTGTGTTCTGCACTTCTCTTGTAAATGTCATAATATCAAGAAGTGATTATATTCAAATTCACGAGAAGAGATTAAGGAGATTTGGTGGAGCTGGCCAACTGCATTTCCAAGTTACAAAAATTTCATCCACTTAGTGGTGCCACGTGACTACATTGGAGAGAAGATTACATTGTGAATTGAACAGATTGCATTCAAAATCATTAACAAACATATCTGCACGGAAAGGAGAGAACCCAAAGCAAGGTCCTTCCTTTGTTTATAAGAAGTACCATTGTACACAAAATAATTTTGGTTAACAAACACACCGAAGAGATTAAAACTTCACGTATGTGGTTCACATCCCAATCACTTCTGTTTAACCTGGTCCTGACAATAATTTAAGTCTCATTGACCACTACTTTGATGAATAAATCCTTGACATCAAGGGAAACCAACTTGCAATTTAGAGGGAATTTCTTGGACTTCAGAAAAGAACAATGTTCAATGGCGTTTTTAATCATAAATTTAAATAGATTTAAAATTGCACATCATATTCTTAAGTTTCCATGAAGAGGAGGAAACACTTGAAACTAAAAGTCTAATCAGTATGTCTACATGTATTTTAGGCAATCCAATAAGTTTAGGGGATAAGAGATTAATTGCTAACACCCGATATTTACCATCGTCATATAACAATTTTGCATATCTATATGGATATTAGAAGTCCAGGGGTGTATAATACATGGAGAAGTCTGAATTCGCTTTGCTTAAAGGCAACAGATACCTCAGGCCCAGCTCTGAATGTAGAAGGGTTGAACTTTAATTGGGGCAACTATTTATTTACAACCAATGCAAAGGAGATACATGACACCAAGTTTTATTATCCATCAATGTAGTCGCTAGCAATATGACAGCCCATTGCCAATGATATGGAAGTCCTAGGATACCTTTAGCAGAGCCTGTTTTGTTAATAGCTTGAACAGAATCTACTGCCTAAACTTTAGAATATGAAGCACAGTCACTAATCCTATTTCTCACTCACTCACTGCCAGTTCACAAATTTCATGTCACTGATCACTGTCCAGTAATTCAGCAAGAGTTTACACTTCTTCATTGACATTAGGACGACCTGACTGTCTACTACATTTTGGCATCCATCACTGAAGGCTTTTACCCACCTTGCCACTGTTCCGTAAGGCAATACAGATCCCCTGCAAGCCTCTTGAAGACGCTGTCATGCTGTGTGACTTCTGGCATATTCCATCTTTATCCAACTCCATTGTTCCTCTTTCGAAAATATATTGACCACACTACATCAGACCACCAGCTAACACATTGCTCTGTTCTTCAAATCAATGTGCATGTGCATAATGTGGGAAGGGAGAATTCATTTGCTCTGAGGTAGGTATAATGTAAATAATGTGTGGTACAAGCAAAATTATTTCATTCCAAGCCTAGTATATGGACCAAACAAAAGATTTCATATCAAACACAAATAACAAATACTGATGATAGATCACCTGCGGTAATGCAACAGTGACATAAGGTCTGCATATGGCAACCAATCAGGAAAATGAGAAAACAGAGCAATGGCCATTTCAGTGGGTAGTTTTTTAAAGGTACTCCTAACATGATTCTGGACTTGGTCACGGTACTCTTTTGACTTAATTTTTCCTGGTTCTACAGCCATCCAAATCACTGCTGTTTGCACTTCAAGAGGGTAAAACGCTGCCCTCCTCTGAGCTGTTTCTCTTGCAAAACTGGAACACAAAGTCAGCATTGCTAACCAGGCATCAGAACATCCTGAAATTTATATTGTTTCATAACTATTTCATAAAAAGTGTAATTTTTTTAGATAACTGCATAGGGATTTAAAATATCTATTGAAATCATTGCAAAACATTTTATATTGAGAGAGGTTGGGTTGTACATAATTCATAATAACTTGTTTTCTTGTTCAAATTAGAAGTTACTAATGTAAGAAATAAAAACATATGAATCTACTAGAATAACAACACAATCAAAAACTATCCAATAATAAAAAAGAGCATTGTATCAACTGTAATTGGATGGTACGATTTTGGCAATCTAATGACAGTTCACCAGCAACAATATCATTATGGAGTGATGAAAAATATGACGTTAAATGAAAATTACTGTACTCTTTCAATGAAACTTCAGTATAAATGAGAATAATGTCAGTAATTCTAATTCAGGGTTAACCTTCCTTTGTGCAAACCTAGCTAAAACATTTTATTTGCTTTAGAAGACCAGAGAAAATAAAATTTTTCATTTCTGGTAAAACTGAATGAAATCCAGTGGTCCTAAATCACAATTAAGAATGCACATAAATTTCTTTCCAGAAAAATGCATAAACTATACAAATAAATTGTGATTTCAGTCAAACTTCAGGAGATCATCAAAATCTCATCTCTACAGATTACGAAAATGAGATTTGGTAGATATTTAATCAATAATAATGGACCATTGACAGATAAAATATTGGACGAGAGTCTCAATAATAATAATCATCTGAGTTTGATGTTGAGGAGAATGAAATGCAGAAGTTTCATTATACTCCAAGATGGTTAATTGACACTTCTCATTAAAATTTTACTTTTAATTGCAATACGTAACTTCCCTACAGCAAAATTTCAAGAATGCTAATATGATGTTACCATTGTCTTTGATTTTGAATTGGTTCAAGTAAAACAATTGTAATGAAAGTTAAAGAAATGTAAAGTTATTTTACCCATTTACACTACCCTTGAAGGAAACTGAATGTCCTTACCTGATGACTGAATTAAAAGCTGATTTAAGACAGATGAACACATTTGGAATAACTTAGGAGAAGATGTAGCAGCTCCAATAATAAGAACATTATCTTGAAAAACACTATCAACAATATAAGCTTCATTGTTTATACTTGTCCTGCTACTGTTGCTCTCAAATTCCTTTCTGGCATCCATTTCAAGGTTTTTTCTTGATATGCTATTTTCGACAACTTCAAGAGCCACATCAATCATTATTTCCTCCACTCTCTCAGGCAAACTTGAAAGCAATTTGCCCATTATTTCAGGTGAGAGCTGGACCCGGTCATTCTTAACCCAAATCCAAATATTATCCAGTAAGTCCCTGACTTCTCTAATATTTTCCAGTCGTTGTCTACAGAGTCTACTACTTCGTTTCATAGGTGGCTTTTCACCGTTCATTTCAATCTCTGTTCTTGATGGTAATCGTTTCAAGGAGTTCCCATAACCACAATTGCCTGCCTTAGCACTTGTTCCCACTGACAAAAGTAAGCTAGGAGATGGGTTTTCTCGTGCTGTCGTTTTTTCCAGAGAAAGTGCGTTCATATTTTCACAGTAATTTTCATTCACTATTACCGTCACTAGCTCAGATACGAAGTCGTTCACATTTAGAGATGATCTTACAATTGTCTGCAGCGTATAATTTAGATAAGCGTAGTCTAATTCGGAATTTCTTAACAATTGTTTGTAAGTCTGTAAAAGGACTTCCGAGCATTCTTTCATGCTCAAGGGTCCAATCCACGGCTCATGACGAACGTCTCCGAAACCTCTAGTAGCTCTTTGAAGGAAATTCTGCCAAAGAGAGATAGAGAACCACTAAGAGTAATAGAAAAAATATTTCACTCAAGATAAAAAATAACACTAACCACAGCCCATTTAAATCTGTTGGCGTCTTGAGAATTGCTCAGCGCTTGAATAATTTTTTCGCTCGCAGTGTCAATAAATTCCTCAACAGATAGTTCAGACTTCTCCTTAATTAAAAGATTAATAACCTTTGTAAGTTTACTCTTAAGATAACAAAAACAAACAAAATGAGAGATTAAAATATTTTACCTCCATCATACTAAAATCACGCTCATCCCCTGTCAATGTGAAAAAACAAGGATAGGATAAGATTGATAGGAGGGCGCAAAGAGAATTACTATTTCGCACTTTCCGCTAACTTCTGCGTTAACATCACAAATCAATCACGAATTACAGGACTTTACGGGATGCTGGAAGTGCTCAATGCTACACAAAAAAATTTCAAATTCACATTCACTGGCAACAACAGGAGCGCCTACTTATTGTAGAATATAGAAACAGGCGGCAACTTCACTCTTGTTTACCTTTGGTTACTCTCATGCTGGTGGTTTGATGAATACGTTATCGCGTAGAAGTTTAATAGAACATTAGAAAATGTCTGTTGTTAAGAAACAAAAGAAAAAAATCAATGAGGAAGATTTGGATAGTTTTTCCAAAGAGGTACCGTTTATTCATCCAGTCTTCGTTTGTCAGATATTTGCTTCTTTTCTGTAGCAATCTAATCTGTTGTAGGAACTCATCCACAAAGTTAGACAACTTATAGCACATAATAGTCAGCTAAAAAATGTCATCAGCAAAAAACTGCAAAATGAAAGTTGCAGCAAAGGAGTCTCTGAAAAAGAAAGGAAATTCGATTTCAGCAAGTAAGATGCGGAAGAAAGGTAAACTTTTCACCTGAAGACTATTATTTATGGTCATATTTTTATTTCAGATGTTCCAAAAGACATATCTTCCTCAAGCTTCTGTATCTTGGTTGGGACTACCAAGGTTTCGCTACTCAAGAAGATACCAACAAGACTATAGAATGGGAACTTTTTGAAGCTTTGAAAAAATCTTGCTTAATTGATGAGAGAGCAACGAGTAATTATCATCGCTGTGGAAGGACTGATAAAGGCGTCAGCGCATTTGGGCAGGTATATTCCTAATCAGTTGCTTCTTTTTCCTAATTTTATGATGACTAATTGACACATTTGTAACTCTGTGTAGGTGATCTCAATCGATGTTCGAAGCCGTGCTTTGAAACAGCCTGTTGAAGAAAATAAGAAATGTGAAATGACTGATGAAGGAGTTAATGATTCCAACCAAGAACGATTCGAAGAACCGGATTATACTCCATCAAAAACCACAGAAAATTATAACATTGAAGGTGAATTGGAGTATTGCAAGATTCTAAACCGACTCCTCCCACAGCAAATTCGTGCAATTGCATGGAGCCCTGTGTCTCCAGAAGAAAGTGCAAGGTTCAACTGCCGAAAAAGAACTTACAAATATTTTTTTCCGCGAGGAAACCTTGATTTAAAGGTAATCATTATCTTGTATCTATCAGTTGTTCAACAGGTCTTGTCATGCTATTTCTCCACCTTCCTCAATATTCAGTTCATCGAAACAGACACTTTAAACCCCAAAACTGATCAACTACTCGAATTTTCTTCTTCTCCTATTTCCTGTTAACATTTCTTCGATCCCTGCTTGGAACAAGTTCTCCTTTCATATATTTTAGCCTATATATCTCTTTATCATCTCCAATATGCTTCTTTCAACTCTTTTCTGTGCTTCCTTGTCTTGTCAGCTTCCTACCTTTATAGTTTGTGACCAGTTTTGTAGTAGTAGTATTATTAAAAGTGCTTTGATAGCTGAAGTCATTTTACACCTATATGCCCCCCACTGGGAATTGAAGACAGGACTGCTTTCACCAAAAGCGAACACCTGACCCACTTGTCTATCCGGGAGCCTACTAGTGTTTGAATGTTGAACTTTAATAATTTATCTTTTTAAAAAATGGTTAAATGAGGAAAAGACATTGTAATGCTTCATAAGGAAATATTTAATTTCAGAATTTCAAGGAAGCAGCTTCATATCTGGTCGGAGAGCATGACTTCCGAAACTTTTGCAAGATGGATGTTGCCAATGGGGTTGTGAATTTTCAGCGTAGGATACATAGTGTTTCAGTTGATGTACATTCCTACGATCCGAAGATTGAAGAATTCTCTAAAGACTCTCGCATATCTGTGTTTGGTGGAGTAAAAAATGAAGAAAAGGATATTAGTGTCACCAAGGAACAAAGGAGGATTGATGAGGGAGAAAAATGTGATAATTCGTTTGTTATTGGTGATGTAGAAACAACTACTGAGGGAAATGTTATGGGTTTGGATAAAGATGCTGGTGCAAAACAAAAGGTAGAGAGTCCTTATGACATGTGTGAACTCACTGTGGTTGGACAAGCTTTTCTCTGGCATCAAATTCGTTGCATAGTGTCAGTTCTCTTCCTTGTTGGGCAAGACAAAGAAGAGCCTGGTGTAGTGAGGCATTTATTGGATGTTGAGTCATTTCCAAGGTAATTATCAAGATATCAGTGTCCAAGTCCATTTTTTTAATTAAACATTCATAAAGATTAATGATTACAGCCTTGTTACTAATCATTTTCATTTTCTGATTCAGATTTTATTCAAATTACTGTGAAATTGTGTGCCTGCTATTAGCCACTACTTCTGTACTATCATTTACTATTATATTAATGAGAAGTTTTTTGAACAATTTGCTTTACATTATATTCAATAGTATAGCTCAACTTTCAATTATAAGAGTATATGCATAAGTCCACAAATATACACATCAATCACACTTCCCTTTTGGGGTAAGAATGTTAATAGTGATATTTATTCATAGTCCTCCTCCTTACTATCTTATCATTACTGATGTCTTTTGCTTCAAACACATCCATTAATCTTTTTTTATACAATTCCTGCCAAACGCAAAACCTGTTTTCATGAGGGTAGGACTGGATTTTGACTTAATAAGGCAATGAACAATGAGCCCTGACGCCCATATGGCTTTAGATTACACCAGATAATTTCAGAAAATAATTGCTATACATAAACCACATACATTTAAAATATATGTATGAGGGTTTGGATAGATATTTATTATATTAAAGAAAAATTTCATATGTGAGAAATAGAAATATTATTGAGGGCCTAAGCTATAGCTTACTTAGCTTATAACTAAATCTAGCTTGGTTCAAAGCTTTCTCCCCTCTCTCACATAGACGTTGTTTCAGTCAACATTTATATAACTATTTATTTAAAATTCTATCTCTCCTTTTTTGATCTTTAATTCATCTTGTGTAATCAGTAACATTCATTTCCTTCTTATATGCTCAAGTTTTGCTGCTATACAGTGAATAAGAATCTGTGCACACTTCACCTAAGTACTCATTTGTTCATGCTTGGTATAAAGTACTGCAACAGGTGGCACTTATATGACTTGTAAGAAGTTATACACATGGAAAATATTCATGGTACCCAAACTCAGCCACTACATGCTACATAATCAAGTTTTCTGTGATAGGAGCTGTTAATGCAATATTCATTGGTCAATGCACTTGATTGTGGTTATTTAGAACTACAATTTATCTGACGAAACCCTTGACATACAAAGATAATTATGTGGTTTCATAGTATATGCCTTAATCCAATTAAATTTTAGTTATATTTTATTAAATAACTTAATCCAAATTAAAATTCAGTTTCAATCAACCTCAAAAATTAGAATTTTATGAAAATGTAAAAGTTATAAAGTAAAAATTTGTTGGAATTTCAAATTCAACTATTCTATAGGACATGAAAGATTTCATATTGTTTTATGGGAGTCACTAGCACATATAATCACCTGCTCAATAATTCCTTTTCTAGAAAACCCCAGTATTGTTTATCATCTGAGCTCCCCCTCAACTTGTTTTCAACTGAATTTGATTCCTCTTTGAATTGGGTGTATGACAGAGAATGTATGTTTGGTGTCATCAGAAGTCTGCAGAAGGAGTGGACTATGCTTTCTGTGAAGTAAGTGCTGTTTTAGTTTAAGATATTTGGATATTATATAGTTGATGATATGGCGATGAATAAAAGACAAATTCAGTTTTATTCTCAGTGGAAATGGTTACGCATTCACGGATCAAATCAAAGAAAATATTTGGTTATTGGCAGTTTATACTTTTTACCCACTGGTTTCAAATATGCTTATGATAGTGAAAAAACTTAATGAAATGCAAACTATGAAATGATGGTAAACTGGCAATCAAAAAGAATGTTTAGAATCATTGTTAATTGAAGAATCAACATTTATGAAATTTTTTATTTGATAATGCATGTATTATCTTCACAAAATACTGAGGTAATAGTTTGTGTTTCAAAAAGTGGATGTAGAATGGGCAATGGAGATTCTGTGAAAATTCCTTTGAAATTATAGGTAAAGAGTTCTTTTTCATCTTTCATAAATCTGATATTTTCAAAGTATTTTCAAGATGCATTTTGCTGTATAAAATAAAACCTGGTATTTAAGAAGACCAAGCCCATGTAACTGCATCTAAGCAGGATGCCATTATAACTAGGTTGTGTAATACTTGTTGCCTTACATAATTTGTTTGAAGACTGGTCTGCTTTTAACACAAAGGAAGCATCTTAGCCACTTAATTTTGGTCATTTTTCACTCTACAATGAAGCAGTTTTCACAAGATTAGTAAATGTATGTATTAGACACATAGTCAATTAGGGAAAAGTAATGAATTTTTTAACAGTGGCAAGAGGGCATCAATCTTGAGATCATCAATATGGAGAGGAGAGTGATTGCTTAGGAAAGCAATCAAGGGAAGAATACCATGGAAAAGACAGATGGGAAGACAAAGACAAAAGATGTTAGATGACCTAAGGGGTGGGATGAGTTACTAGCAAGTGTAGGAGAGGGCATTGAATGGAGAATATGGAGGCACATGAACATAAGGAAAGATAGAACATTCGTGTAGGAATTAGAAACACTGAAAATTTTGGAACATCAGTAAAAAATTCTTACTTTTATCTTATTCTTGCATCTTATTTGTTACTTTATCAGTAAATTTAGTATTTGAAATTTTAATAAGAAAATGTCTCATTAGAATTGATGATTGTGAGTGTTTCAGAGTAATTTTGCCTTTTAATATTTACAGAACAACCATGGTTCGAGAAATGATAAATGAACTAGAAGGATTAAATGGTGAAATAGAGGGATCTGAATTAACTGATTGTCTTTACCAAGGAGTAAAACCTCGTGCATACATTCCTCTTCTTCAAAGAAACACTTGTGGTAAGTAAAATATCTCTATACTGAAGTTAATGTATACTTTTCCAATTCAAGTTCTTCAAGTTCAAGGAAGTTCTCTGCTGACCAATTAGAAGTTTTAGTGGAAAATTTTTGCTTGTTAAAGTAATCTATTTTGCTAGCTAATTGAAGTCAAGGATTTTTCTTCTGACAGTGAGACAAGCCCACGTATCTTCATAAGTCTAGAAGGGGAAAAACATCATCTTAGATTTGTGCAGATACAGTAGATTAAGTTTGAGTGTATTATTTTAGATTGTAGAAGGTAATAATATGCTTCAATGTCGTTATTTTTGCCCCTGGATTACAAAAGATAAGTGATTTAAATGATGGTATATGCACAGTATGATGTCTAATGCAGTGGTTTTTTGAAATTTTTATCATTTCAGAGAGTTTGGAAGACCGAATAAATCATTTTGTGAAGAGGAAGAGAATTGAATTGGAGGAAGAAACTGAGTGATTGTACTACTAATGCTTATATGCTCATAGGTAAATGAAATAAAAGTTAATTATTTTACATGGTGTTTTCTATTAGCTCATATGACTAGAAATTAATCTTTAAGAGTAATTTCTGGTGACATTCTATTATGAATAAATGATGATGTTTTTATTTTATAGCTTTAATAACTGTGATTTTGGCCTATTTTAACTGTATTTGGAAGAATATTTTAATGAGCCTAAATTATTATCTTTAGCCTCAGTTTTTAGAAATAGAAAGATAATTTTTATGAGATTATTTTTTGTGGATTATAATATATTCAAAACTTCTTCTGCTAGAAATTAATATTTTGTTTAGGGAAACATTAAGGTCGCAAAATAAGATAAAAATGTCAGAGTAAAACTATAAAACAGAGTAACTACTAAATACTTTTATTCACAAGTACAAGGAGTAATTTAGACAACTTGTAAATAATATTACTGCCTTGAAGGTATGGCCATCTATCAAGGGGGATCCACATACAATGTTTCCATATGGTCTGCTTCTGTGCCCACTTCAGTCTTCAGGATCCTCCCTCTTGGAAAAGGTTAGGTCCCCATTTTATAACAGAATTTTTCAATGCCTTGGCCACATCAGGATTCTTTCTACTTGATTGGCATTCCATTATTAGAAATGATAGGGGCATGTGGTGTCATGTTTTGGCCCAGTTTCAGCTTCTTATTACAATCTTAGGCCTCACTCACAGAGGGGTAATCATTTACTTAAATGTCTAAAGAGTCACACTTAGGAAATCTACATGTCATCCTCAACATACACTCTTACTATCAAAATGTCAGTCAGATCATCCCAAATAATGCTTATGAACGAGGAGAAATTGGGATCAGGGCCTATATGTAATGATCTTCATCTCACAATACTCTACAACCCCATAAGGAATCAAAACTAGGACCACTTACCACTAAAATAAATAAGTTTCTTTCGTGGTCATTCAGAGGCCAAGCGGATAATTTAATGATGAATTTAAATTCCAGTGATGAAAGTTGATTCAGATGATACCTAATATGCTAACTCATATGAGACAAAAATTCAGGTTTAGGAATTCATTGTTCATAAAATCTGAATAATTTCTTTTCATTGGAAGTTGTCTAGTTTTCTTTGTCCAAAGGGCACTAATGAATAAAGTGAAATATCAAATGTGGTTTATTCAATTAAGTAAACAATCATAAATATGATAAATAATATGAGGGAAAGGGTTTTTAATTTACAAGGAGACCTTTGCTGTCTAGCATGGATTCACCCAAGACTGTCAGGGTATGTTCTTTACTCTAAATTAATAGACTATAGTCTTACCACTGAGACCTACAAACCTTTATTTATTGCAAAATTTGCAATCATTAAATTTTCCTGATAGGAAAATATTTTCTCACATTTTTTTTACAAATAACTTTTAGTTTTTGCCATTGAATTTTAATTTCTTGCCTTCCAGAGATTCTTTACCTACTGTTAAACTTACACAAATAACGCAAAGACGCAAACTTACGTTTGGTCATAACTCTAGTTTCTATATTACATAGACAGTTTTCAGCTTCATATCAGATTCCATTTCTCAAACTATGCCACAAACATCATTCACTTGGTCTATGTCGTAGAAGTTTTGATTATTTTCAATAAGAAAAAGATCCACACGTTGTGCGGATTTGGGAATGTTTTTGAAATGTTTAAAGGGTTGGTAAAGAATTGAAAATCTAGATATTGCTAGTTGACATGCTTCTGTAGCATTAATTGAAAAGACATATCTGCATGGTAAATTTCATGATTTACACCATTGATTCACAAAGTGAGTGATACCATCCCCTAGGGGGCATTGAGTTTATCTATGAGGGGGAAAGAAGGAAATATGTTTATCAAACCAAGGGGTCAACTGCTTGTAAACGTTTGGGAATGTACATGGTAATGAATGTGTATGGCATGATTGCCTAACTACGACTTTCATTTGCAAATTTTGCATAAACAAAGGTTTGCTACTCTCAATGGTAGGACACGTGTCTATTAGCAAGGAACTTAGCCTGACAGTCTCAAGCAAATCTGCATTATGTAGAGTGCAAGGCTCCCTTAGTTGCAAATTTAGGGTCGCACCAGAAAACCACTTGAGATATGGCAGCTTGGTGGATGGAGCATTTGCCTTAAAAGTGAAAAGCATGAATACAAGTCACATTTACTCTTTTAACTTTGGTTTATCCTTATGTTTTCATTCGGTTGTATCCATCATAAGATTTTGGTTATATTTTTGTCTCACCAATCCAGAATACCTTAAAGCGGACACTGCTCTGGGATATTTTCTAGTGCAATTGTTGCACTGCTAGTATCACAAATAGGGAGGTAGGGAGGCATAGTAATTTATTTTTTGCCAAATTTTCATCGTTGAAATGATGATGCTCATAGTATGTTTCACCATAGTAAGAATACAACTTAGTAACTTGGGAGATCTTGATTTCAGTTGCTTCACTTCTTGCAGCTTTAGTCATTAATGATTTTTTAGCTGGTGCTACTGCTAATAGTAATGAGATGTGTTATTTTTTAATAAATTTTTAATTAAATACAATACTGAATATCTGTTAAGTAAAAAACTTTAGCAAGAGAGAAAGTACGATCATTCAACCAAACAAACAAAGATTGATTATTCAAAAATTTCATTCACTCTAGAATATACAAGATTTTTTAGAATGAGGAAGCACACGACAGATTCAAAATTATATCATTCTGTCATCAGCTTCTGAAAGTGAATTGCATTCATGTTAAATTTCTTTTCTTGCTACAATGTTACCAAATACATAGTTAAACAGTAATCTCTCAGATCATGATTTTGTATAATCTGTTATAGCCAGATTAAAAATGTGTTTTCCTTTTTCCAAATTAAAAGACAAATATAACCATAGATTAAGTACATACTTTATGGCATAGCATCAATTTTGTATCAGACTAGGTAAAAAAACTGGATTTAAAGAACAGTTTATGACATAAGCATTACAGTTTACAGGAGAAAACAATTTTGATGTGAATTATAGATAAAACTTCAAAGTTCAGTAGGTTATAAAATTAACAGAAATATTAACTCAAAAAAGATGCAAGCTCCAGTAAGACCTCTAAGATACAATAGAGACCTCAACAACTTTTCCATACACATCTATAACAGCATGAACAGGATATGTGACATTTGATTTTGCTATGCCTTGATCTTCACCATTTATGTAAAAATGTATATCTCCATTAGGTTTTTTCATTACACCAGCACGATCACCAACCTGCAAAGGTAGGAACAGTATTTTTAAGATTGTTTGATGAAATTATACTTATGAATAAATTTCACATTTAAAGGCACAAGATCCTAATTGATATAATCCATTTCATACAATAAGATACTTACCCGTAGGGTCTTGAGATTAGCTCCATACTTCCTTTTTGATACAACTCCATGTTCATAGATGCGGTGATCAAACAGGATAATAGTACCACATCTAAAGGTAAAAGAAGATTATTCTATCAACAATCATTCTGGTTTATTCAAAAATCATATCTCTACCACATTACAACCTCAAAAAATGTAACTACTTTAATCCTTGTATACAAAGCCAACTTTACCCACATCCTGCCCTGCCCTTTACCCATTCCTGGCTTGCACATTCTAGCAAGGTATTATTTCTTTAACTTGACCAATAGGCTATAACCTTTTCATTTTCACTGATGTTTATCAATGTCCCAATGAAACATTCATGGATATAGAAGTAAAAGTTTGGATGATATAATATCTCAATGCCAACATCTTTTTTTGTTTAAATTGGTGTTTGGCTCTAATTTTTAGATAGAATATTCCTGATGTTGAGTTTACAGAAAGAACTGCAGTAAAGGTCCCACAAAAATCATAAGTTGAAAAAAATAAAACTTTTCACCAGTAAATCATAAATTTCCTTAAAATAAAAGATCTTTTGAGTATTCGGATATTTCAATGACATAAGTTTTGTGCTTGCTGGCCTTCCAGTTCACTCCCTAAACCAGAAAAGCATTATATAGCAGGTGTGCAACACCATATTTTACTTTAGATTTACTTGGTTGTAAAGATAAGAATATTTTTAAAATGTAGGAAAGAATTTATTTGAATGGATATTTAAATAACTTACGGCATCCAGTTAAGGTAGTCAATACTGGTAGGTGTATGATGTGTCACACCGATACCAAGGGAATCCTCATACTTGATTGTCATCCGGTCAATCCTTACTTCAAAAAGTTCATTATCATTTAGGGCACGATTTGTAAGGACACCTCCATAACCTTCCTCATCCAGCTCACTGATTTATTAAAAAAAAAAAGAAATCAAAATTCATGTTTCACTCTTAGCCTTGGATGATAGCATTTGATTATGAACTTTAATTACTAGATCATAGATTCTGAGGAAAAATACCACAGGTACTCAAAATAATAAGATATGCATCACACCTTGAAAAAAACTCAAGTCCTCTATAGAATTGCATAAATAACCCTCTAATTTTTCTGATGAGACTTGAGACGAAAAATAATCACTACAAACCTTCCATTTCAGGACTGTTTGAAAATGATAAAATCTGTATCCAAGATCCATAATGTTCAATTTCAAATTAAGTGAAAAGATAGAAACCCTATTGGTTAGAGCATTTTAACAAAGTTTTGCTATAAGGAGGCAAGAAATTTTTGTAATGATTAGGTAAAGTCTGATCAGCTGAATTGACAAATAGAATTTACAAGAATTTTGAACACCCAGAGACTCCGAAAAATATGCTCAGTCGTTAAATAGTATTAAATAAAAATTTTTATTAACTTTCAATAATATAAATAGTTTAGCATAAGAAGTATTAAAGGATATTAAATATATATGAACAGATACAGAAACCATTAACTATTTCTTAAGGAGCACAAAGATATAAATATATATTGACCAATAGTTATTAATGGAATCATTAATCCAGCTTTGACTTAGTAGTAGGTCTCCATTATAATGAAAAAGTGACAAGAGAACATTTATACCTTTCCCATCATTCTTGGGAGATTGAGGTAAAAGTATAAGTGTTCTCTTATCATTTTTCATTACAATAATTAGTACATACATTTTTTGGGACACCATATGTAAAGTTTTCAAACAAGAACAAGATAAAAATATATTTTATGCTTACTTTATTCTTTTCACTGTTTTTCCATCAGGACTGATGACAGCATTTTTCGCACCACTTTCATAAAATCTCAGTTTCTCTAATTCTTTCTTCTCTCCTCGTACATCCTTATATGGTGCATTTGAGACATATTCTGGTTCTAAAAATAGCAAAAATTGTAAATAAAATCATAGATTTTAGCAGTGAATTGTTAAACATGTATAATCATACATACAATTTAAAAATTATTATGGGTTTCATAATGGCTATTGCATAGCTTGAATAACTAACGGAACTTAAAGAGACTCGATTAATCTTAAACATTCTCTCAAAATCAGTAATTCTGAATAGCTATTATAATATAATTAAATAATAATATAAGTAATTGTGTAATACCAATAACTTTATCATCTAATCTGCATTTTACAGCATATTGTTAGTTGGTGAGACATATAACTGTTACGACAAGATTAGTTAATTTTAGTACCCAATAAGACAAAATTGAAATTGAGAATGAATGAACGATTTTTCGTGCTTGTACGGTTCTTTTACTCGCTAGTTTTTAAAAAACCTAAAGGCTTAAATACCCTAACAAAGAAGTGCGTGCCTATGCTCACACCAAACGTATAAAAGAATCATTTAGTGACGGCAATACACTGAAATATTGAATCCCAACACTTGCTAAACGCTTAGAAAAGATTGATATGTGATCTTTGTCGTCAAAATACAAGTTTGCCTTCTCTCTCGAAACCGCTTAAATCAGTCCTAGAATAAGACCAATTATTGACATTCTCTTATTCTCTCACAAGATGACAATACGGCTAGTTCATACCCAATTGTTCGCAAACAACTAAAATTGTATACCCTACCTCTAGTCCGCACAAACACCTTGACGTGAACTATATCTTTCCCGTCGCATTCCGTGATAGTTCGCTCAACTGTAACCTTGGGCTCATAATCGGAGTCTGGAATTACTTCGTGGATAGAGTAGGAGATCACTTTATCTTCTCCTTCGGTATATTCAGCACGCCTGTAGAAGCTGTCCCTCCCTTTAGACGTTTGGACCGCATTGCAGGTCAGTTCACCGCCGGAGAAGAGATTACCCCAGCAAGGAGCACAAAGACCTATGAAGATTATCACACACCAATGGTTCATTGTGGAGTCAGCGTTCCAACTGAACCTATGGCGAAGATTCAGCGTCGCTTTTTTAAGAGTATGCCAAGGTTAAATAAAACATCCCTGATTTGGGAGACTTGTTTTTCCTGTTCCAGATGTCATCCACCTGAAGGAGAAAATCTGCGTCCGTAACCCGCGGGCAGAACTTCAACAGGTCTTCCCGAGGTCAAAATCCTCACCGATGACCCTAGAACAGGCTTTAACCTTCAGCGGACAGTAAGGAGCCGTAGGGGATTCATTATCTAACGTTGAGAATAAAGTGAGATTATTCGCTATATCTCTCGATAGATTTTTTAAAATACTTACAGCGGTAACTTCTTCATCTTCATCTGCTATTACGCCGTGTGGCAGGTTCCATTTACCGCCGTTACCTTCTACCATCTCCGTCCAAGGACTGTTCATTTGTTTCCTTATACTTTCCACAATTTTCGTCCTCCTTCTGCCTCCTCTCTTTTGCCTTTCTATCGTTCCTTCCAAAGCTGTGGAAATATTTCTCCTCCTTCTTAGTTTATGTCCTACTCATTTTTTCTTTCTCTTCCTAATGGTGTTTAGCAGTTCTCTCTCCTCTACAACCTTCTGCAGTGCCTTTTCATTCCTAACTTTGTCTGTCCACTGTGTCTTCTTCAGCTTCACCTACGTCCACATTTCAATGACTTCAATTCTTTCCTTTTCTCTCTTCTCTAATGTCTATGTTTCTGAGCTATGCATCATCACACTCTACTCTAAACATTTTATCCGTTTTCTCCTCATCTCTAACACTAGGCCGGCACAAAATTTTCTCCATAAGAAATGCATTGTAACATGTTTTAGATTAGGAGATTTAGAGATGGAAAATAGGTTTAATTGTAAGAGGACATAGTACTTCAATCATGGTTATTTCGTTCCATAGATCTCCTGAGAAACTCCAATGATAAGTGCAGAGTTTAATTTTAGGGCTCTCAGTTTATGACCCTTTTCAAGTTTGTAATAAGAAAATGTTTTTAGTGAAAATTTAATCCTTTCTATGATACTAACATCGTATTTTACTTTTACTTGTTATAATATAAAAACATTGAAGGTATCAAAGCCGCCCTCTTCCATTTGTAAGCCTATGCCTCTGCCGTTGTCTACTGTTTGGTCACAATCATTACAGTACTTAAAAGTGAACAAATTTTTCTCATATTTTTATGACTCCCATGTAAATAAATAATTTAAACTATTAGCAAATATAAAGAATTCAGCAAAATATCCTGCAATTAGTGAACTAGTGAAATGAAGTGTAGGTGAACTAAATGCAAACCTCAGTGGCTGAAGGGTTACAGCACTACCCTTCTAACTAATGAAATAATACAATAAAAAATATTGCAATATTTTTCCTAATATGACACCAAAGTTATTACATCATTTAAATGAAGAAAATCAGAAAAACCACAGCTTAAAATACTTCCTCCCAGTTGAGCTTCGTAAACTTCAGCCCACGCAGTATTTTTAGGAAGATAATAGAAATAGATAGAATAAGAATGGACTACCAACTGGATACAAGCTGTGGAGATCATGATATAAAATGCAAAAAATTACCTTAATTGCAATATCATTTAGCTTAAAATATTCTCCTGCTCCTACAGTTTATAAACATTGGGCACCAAACTTAGTACTATGTTCCCCTTTGTTGAAAGTGGTCCTCGAGGAAACAATTACAATACAACAATATAACCTTGGCATTCAAATCGCTTTTAAATTATTATCTACCATTGCTATCATTCTGAAAAGTCATCTCTATGAAGCTGTATGGTGTTCACATCCCTTAAATACTTAATCCACTTTTTAATTGACCCAAAATGACAAGGAATGGGTTAAGGGTGATTTTTGCACGATATGGAGTGCACTCAGGAAAAATCCCAAGGAAGAATAGACTTGAAAAAAGACAGTCTATTCTTCCTTGGGACCCAAATTTGTTTTGTGTTCTGATTTTTTGCCTATGGAAAGCAACTCGTGAACATTTAATCCCTTAGACTTAAACTAAACTCTATTTCTTTGCCTTTGGAATCAGTAATTTTGACTCTCAACAATCAAATTAATCATCAAGGAACCTCAAAAGAGCCTTATGTTCAAAGAAAATCTGAATAATCACCATCTAACTGACCAACTTAATAATGGAGGACTTTTATTGGCACTGCAAAGCTTTCAAAAAAGAATTGTTAGACCTACAAGTTTTACTGACACAATGGAAGTATTAGATGCCAAACAAATAAGTATCACAGTAATAAAATAAGTATCACAGTTTTGGTGTTAAAATAGAAAATCATGTTATCCCACAAGTACAATCTACAAAATTTTTAGGGACAGTATTAGATAGCCAATTATCTTGGCTTGAACATATTAATACTTTAAGTAGCAAACTCAACTCTACCTGTTTTCTTATTAGAAGGCTAAGGCATACTGTATCTTGCGAATTGCTTTTATTCTTATATTATGGTGAATTTTACTCTCATATTATTTTTAGTATCCGTTTTTGGGGTTCTTCGCCCCATGCTGATGTAATTTTTAAGATACAGAAGAGGGCTGTAAGACTAATTTGTAATGCTAGACATGATGCACTGTGCCGTCCGTTATTTCGGAAAGTTAATCTCCTGCCAGTCCCATGCATTTATATTTACGAAATGCTAATGCACACTAGGGTGAACCTTTCGACCTTAGTAAAAAACAATGAGGTCCACCATTACGAAACACGTAGGAGTAAGGACCTATATAGACCATTCTTAAGAACCAAAGCTACTGCATTAGGTCCTAAATCCATGGGACTAATTCTGTATAATAAGTTACAAGATAATCTCAAAGAAACATGTTCAATATATGATTTTCGTAAGAAATTAATTGATTTTTTAAAGAAGCATGTATTTTATTCGGTTAACGAATTTTGTATGTATAAGTGACCTGTATGCATAAGTGATATATTGACTCATTTTATTGATTCATATTTTTATTTTATTTATTGTCTTGACGTATTCTATATCAATGTATTGATCATTGAATGAAGATAAATTGAATTGAATTGAATTGAATATCATATTTTTCCAATGCAAAAAACATTTTTCTGGGCAAGATCCTGGAATCTTTAAAACATTCTCTCAATTCTGGAATTCAAAGCAAGTGAATTCTGATAAGTTATTTGATATAAAGAGTTGGTGACATATACAAACTATAACCTTAGTCAGTAGTTTTATTTGTTCTTGACCTTGAAACAAAGCCCTTTTACTTCAGTTAGAAAAACTTCACTCAACACCTTTAACATTACATCAAGAGAAAAAAGACTCTTGCTATACCTCTAGTGTGTATGTACAATATGCAGCTATCCAATCTACAATAATTTACCTATGCTTTTGGGATTCCTAAGATATAAGCACTTCTGTTAGCAATCAATAATGATAGCATTGCATTTTCTCACTCAAGTATTTGAACAACTATTCTCCATTTAACTCTTGAAACCATTGTCATTTAACTGCTCCACCCATTTTACTGAACCAACATCAAATTATAAAACTAAATTCCTAATGCATATGAACAGTTGTCTTATTCCCCAATTGATTATCTACATGAATTTCCAATGTGCAACCACATTACTACACTGAATTAAAATATAAATGAAAACTGAAGATGAGGATCTCTCAACAGAGATTGGTGCAAAGCATTTGTACCCTAACTTGGAAATAAAAGTAGTCCGCATCCTGTTGATGAATTGCAATACTAAACAGTAGATAGTAATTGGGAATCAAAAAACATTCCATGAGAGGTAGGGCTTGAGATAAGGAGAAGCAACTGCTTATATCTGAGAATAAATAAAAACAACTATACTGCTGTTGACTTGGTAACTTGAGAGGGCAAAAGAAAATCACAGAGCTGAATCACTGAGGGGTTCAGAAAGAAAGTTAAAGCAATTAAAATACACATTTAATACAGCATCTATGAATAAGGATCTCAAGTTGGATTACCATATTTACCTTAAGTCACACATCACCAAATGTATTTGTTTTACAGCCTCTAACTAATCACAAAAACAGATAGTATCTTTATAAACCTAAGATCCAGTCAGAGGGAAAGAACAAAGAGAAAACCCTCAATAATTCTATATTTTATTAAAATGGCTGTTAGTATATTTTTACAATGAAATTACTATTAACTGTTAAGTTACTAGAAGTGCTTGTGTCAGAGATTTCTAACAGCCTAAATTTAGGAATTTTTTGCACCCTTCATGTTGTAAGATTGATACTAAAAGTTTTCATTAATCATTAACTTGTAAAAATACATAAAAAATGGTTTTAGAAGAATGCTAGCAAGCTAGGAAGTGTGTTTCATCATGATACTATACCTTAATTTAGAGGCTTTGTAGAAAAAGGAATCATTGTAGTAGTAATTTTAGGAGTCTCTAACAAGTCTTACTTCATGGTGAAAGAAACCCATGGAGCAGACAGAATATTTATTATTGCAGACCTGTATAATGTATCACAAATAACCATAAGATTAAGGCTGATATGATCTAGATGTGACTGAATAGAATTAAAAAATTTTTATGCAAAATTTATTTATCGAGATTCAAAAACAGCTATAAATTACGTTACATCACATTTAATCACAAAAATAATATTTAATATAATAAAATTAAATTAGTATGCAAATAAAATTAGCATTAAGGTCCTCATAAGCTATGTATCTATTAATATTAAATTCTCTATGCAAAGAAAATGTAAGCACAGGGCTTGGTTATCAAAAGCTTTTCTGGACAACATCAAAGAAAGAATAAGGCATTTAGCATTAAATTTAGCAAGATTTGTCCAACTAACAATTAATATAAAACTCACTTCAAAATCTTGAGAAACCACTGGTAAATAATAATATTATATATTCACCAAGGATCATGTACATTATAGAAATTTTGTCATTCAAACATGGTTAAAAACATGAAATTAGGATGAAAAATTTTTATCAATGTTATGATACATTTTTTCAATCAGAACAGATTCTAATAATAACAAAATTGTACGATTCCATCAATCAGAGATGTTTTAATTGCAATGCTACTGTGATTGTTGCTATTAGACATAATTAAACACTGAAATTTAAAAAATTATACATAACTGAGTAAGGAAGAAATGACCAGATATGTTACAATTTTGAAGTATAAACAATGTACTATTTTAACAGAAATAGTACTTCTAAAGATAAAGTACAATTGGCAAACTGAAGTCTAAAGAAAAAAGAAAGGCAATTCAAAGTAACAATAAAGGCAGATTGGAAAATAAAGAAATGTGTTGCTTTGACTCTTAAGTGTTCCACCAATATTATTCACTATTATCAAATTTAATGATATCCATCACAGTTTATGCTCCACTGTGAATATCAAGGAATGTTGGCGCAGCTTATCCTACAGAAAGAATATCCTACCAACAAAATAAAAATAGAATGGAATCTTAAGATTACAATTAGCACCCTGGGAAGATGTCTATCAACTCTCTCCTTTGATGCTGCATAATTAATAACTAATCATATATTCTAGAATATAATCTAATATAATGTTCTACATGAAGAAACTTTTCAAATTACTTTGATATATCATAGACTCTTTACTTTTCACCAAAACATTCCATGCAACAATTTTAATGAAACAATTTAGCTAAAATTACTATTCATCAAATACTATCTCCTTCAAACTAGTATTGTGATACTTAATTCAAAATGCATTCATAATAGGCCATAATCTTCTCCTTTATAATATTCATATTGTATTCATGAAAACCCTTTTTAATGTTGGTTGTCTTCATACTGACACTTTTTCAAAGCTGCTCAATTCTTTCTCAAAATTAAATTTAGTTCACTGTGTGCAAAGCAGAAATTTACAAAAGAAGTATTATCTCTAATGTGATTTAAGAGCAATTAAAATGTGCTGTATGCAAAGCATACATGAAACTCACAAAATCCTGATATTATTATATATTATATAGGATATTATTAAAAATCTTTCATTGGGTTTAAATGTAGCATGAATATTAAATAAGATAATAGGTAGAAAGTGAGATAAACTAGGAAAACAATGATAAATTTAGGAATTGCCAAACAAATCAGTATTTACAGTATGAATAAATAAAGCTCTACTGTGAGTTTTAAGGAATTAAGTGTAATAAGATTTCTTATTTAAAAGGAACTGCTCTTCAATAGTAATCGATTTAGACAGGAGCTTTTGAAATATTATATTCAGAAGAAAATGACAGAAGTGATATTATAACTATGTCACTCGTTCTTCAGAAACTATTTGGTATTGGTATTAGTACACCAAATAGTAAATCAGTTTATAATAATCAATTGAGGAATTCACTCTTCTTCTTAGCACTCTTTTCACATAAGAAAAATGTAGAAAAACATTCTTGATTGGCAGACAAACACATAAAGATCTTAACTGCAGATGTACTTGCTATCACAAAAACACCTCTATACTTTCATATGAAAAAAATATTGTGAGACTGTTCTTCCAAAATTAGAGGAACTATTGTAAAAACAAATACCAATACCTTATATTGTATCAAAAATTAAAGTAACCATAAAGTCCTATGATTATTTGACTTCAAGCAATAGATAAGTCAGTGATATCAGTTACTGACTGATAAAAGTTGAGCTATTCTGATTCTAATCTTTACATTCCAATAGCATGCAGTTGCTACCTACTGTGCAAAATTTGCATTTCAAATGTTTGCTAAGTAACCATTCAAAGCAAAATATGAGAGGGAAATTGAATTTACTCACTCCTGCGCTGTCTAATTTATAAAGCCCAATTGAGTAATATCCAAGGTCCTGTAGAAATACCATATGGTGCATTATACAGAGGGGAAATGGATGAAACTTCAGATGCAAAAGGTTTAACAACTTCTTCCTCCAGAGGTCTGCTTCCCAACCTTTGGTCTGCCATGGCACACATATGGTGATTCAAGCTTTGTAGCGCAATAAATCACATCTAAAATTGTTTAATGCCTAATTTAATCAGAAAAGGAGATAAATCCAAGTACATATACAATAAAGTATTTTACTGTTTAATTATGCACATATATTGAGAGAAAAAATTCCTCAGAAATAAATCACAAAGGTAATGCATTGTTTAAAAAATATATTACTCTTGAATATTGGATATATAAGAGCCTACTCAGGGTACCATGATTAGAAAACACTTCTCCAGAAGCTGAAGGAATGAAAGTACCATATTTGATGATATTTAACAGCTTTCAGGATCACTTGCTTTCAGTAAATAACATTATCATGAACCCACCTTACTTTCATCACAAGAAAATGGATTCAGCTACTATTTTTCTATTTCTGCTGAGATAATGTTTTCTACAATCAATCTGCAAACATCAACAGAATCTAAACTGCAGAGAGTTAAAATTTTATCGGCAACCTATCGATTGGCCCCAGATTTTCAAAAAGAGACAAGTTTATTCATAAAAATTACATAGTTGTCATTGTCCCTCAAGAAATTTGACAAATGGATTTTGTATGTCCACAAAAAAGTATTTTACTACCTATGCTCACCTCAGTAAAGCCAGAGGTCCAAGCCCTAAAATTTTCCAGACTACAATGTTTTACATCATATTTACTGAGGAGTAATTGCAAAGCTATATAAAGCTCATAAAAGATATATTAAAAGTTATGAGTGTGGGTAAGATTAGAGTCTTGCAAATAGAGAAAGAGAGAAATTAATCATGATTAACTTTTCATGCACAGTTATAAATTTCAAATACTATATGAATAGAATCAAAAGTGATCCATCATTAAATTTGTCAAGTTTTGTCAGAACAAAAAGTTTAACATAATGTTGCTTCACATATAAACATTTTATTGAAATATTAACTGAATTAGTCTCTTTCTCATTCATCTGGATTACACATTCATCTAGCGACTTGAGAAAGTGAAAAAGAGAGAGGAGGGTCAGATGGAGCCAAGCTGTCTTAAAGGAGAGCTGGTGGAATTCAGTTGTATTGCACTGGATCATGCAGCTTGTTCTTAGTAATTTCAAAACTGGCAGAATCAGTTCTAAAATCTGACTGGTATAATATATATATATATATATATATATATATATATATATATAGAGTATAATATTATAGAGGTAGAGATACTACTATCTGCTCGTTACATCGAGAATGTGATTAAGATGTTGGATCATGAAATACTTAGTTCTTACCCGATTTTAATGTTTTGTTTAAAAATTATAAAATAAGAATATGAATGTAATGTGTATGTGCTCAACACTGTGGTGTGTGTGACATTGTAGGAATGAGAACCTGATCCTAATCCCACCATTTGACTATTGTTCTGCTTATCTTGGTTAGAGCACTGGGTTTCAAACTATACCCCATGGCACAATAACGTATTGTAAGAGGTGGCAAGTGTACCAATAAATTAATGACAGTATCAAAGCAAAAATTTAAGTTCTCGCAAAGTGAGTAAATATTTCTGCACCATAAGTTTGCATAAATTTGAAGGGGTTCACCGCAGAACTATTGATGTGTGCATATTTAAATGGTTTTATACCATGATTGATTATTTCATCAAAGAGCTATTGTTATATATTTATAAAAAGAATAAATACATAGTTACTGATAGTTTAAGTAGTAATATCTATTTATTTCCTAGCGTTTTGCTTTTTTGATTGAATACATTGTCACCCTAAGTTCAATATTTTATAATTTCTTTATAAATTGTTTGTGATGGTAATTTATTATTGTTAAATCTAGGTACAATATTTATTTCAATTAAAACTTGTATGCTGGCATGATTTTATCTTATATGGTAGCAAGGATTTGTGTGATGGTATTTTTGTATGCTTAACTTCACTAACTTCTGTATTAAATGTTGTTGTGTTCTGAGAGATTCCTCATTTGAATTCACCTTTCCTATGTAATCTGTGAAATCCAACATAAATCCTCTATAAAAATAGTATGAAGTCATTCACAACATATATTTATGAAACACAGTCTAATGAATCCAAAAATTCTCCATCAGGTAGATAAAAATAAGGTGATAAAGGTAACACAAGCTCAGTTAATACAAAATTTACATTAACACACATATGGAATATTAAGTTGCTAAATGACAAAGAACAGGAATTAATAGAAGAACTTCAAAGCCATTGAATTTCGGTATGTGCATAAAAAGAAATGAAGAAGAAAGGAAAAGACAGAGGGAATATGAAGTGTATTTTCTCATTTATAGAGTGATTATTAATTCAGTTGAAGCTAAGACAGTGGTTGCCATAATCATTCATAAAAATTAAATGAAATAGAAAGATGAATGCCAATAAATATAGCAAAGGATAGTTACAATAAATATGAAAATCGATCAAAATAATACTACATCTGTTTATGGACCAGAAGATTGTAAGCCAAAAGCTGACAAAGCGTTTTATAATTACCAAGAAGATGCTATCAACACCATGCCCCCTAATGAGTTATTTATATCAATCGGGAATATTAATGCTTGTATTGGAAAATTCATTGTTTCTGGAGCTAAAAACTATTCAATGAAAAATTTCTAATCGATAATGATGAAACTATGATGAACTTCTGTTCCCACAACAAGCTAAGAATTATCAACACCTTCTATGATCATAAATATCATTATAAATATACATTTTAAAATAGTAGAGGACTGAAATCAATCATAGATTACATAGTTTCTAACAGGAATATACATCCACTATCAGTATTGGATGTTAAAAAAATAAAATGGCAAATGTAGGAAGTAATCAAAGCTTATTAATAGGCAAATTTTGGTTAAAAAAGTGAACACATCAGAAAAATATCAATGCACCTGCAAATGGACAGAAGTATAACATTAAATTACTCAAGAATGAATCAACCAAGGAAAATTACCAGACGGCTGACAGAAAAACTTGAGGGTAATAACAGACAGGAGGACAACATCATAGATCAGAGCATGGAAATGGTCAAAGAAAATATTTCTTGGACCTCTATGGATAGCAGAAACAAATATGGAGAGTAATTAGGGAACAAAGAAAGAAAGTCAATGATATTATAGAAATCAGTCACAAAATATATGAAGTATGGTTGACACATAACTTCACCATTGGAAGGAAGCTTGTTCAACAAGAGCATTCTAAATATTAACGCCAACAATACTGATACAACAGTTGATTACTCAGAGGTAGAAGAACCACTGAAAGCTTTAAAGAAAAGGAAATCACCAGATCAAGATGGAATATAAAATGAATTACTTATACAAGGAGGACATCAACCGATAAACAAACTGTTGAAATAAGTAAATTAAATTGCCTGCTTTCACACTTAACCAAAAAGATTATGCTAGCATTATCCTTTTAAGAATTAAGTCCATTGAATTCCATAGACCAATATATATTTGTTTCATTAACCTTGATAAGGCATTTGATAGAATCCGACTTAAAGACATGATTCAGTTGCAACAGGACTCCTACCAACCTCATCCACACAATCACAAATATTTAGAGAAAATTATGTTTAAATAAAACTAGGTCAAAAACTGACAAATCCTATTCAAGCTAATGACGGCATTAGACAGGGTGACTCTCAAAGCCCTCTTTCATTTAATTCAGTTATGGATGAGTTAATCAAAAAGGTTAAAAATGGATGGGGCTATAGAATGGAAAGTCAAGAAATAAAACTTATTTGTTATGCTGACGATGCAGTTCTTTTGGCAAATGAGGATGATTTGCAGAGACCTTTGCACATATTTAATACTATAGCATACTAGATATATTACGGTTCTCTCGAAAAATCCAAATGTACCGTTAAATCAAAACAACCCCTCCACTGTAAACTGGAATTTGATGGGAGAGTCATTCAGTCCTTTGAATACCTGGGAATTGAGCTTTCAAACTCTGGGGATACTATGAAGTATGAGAGCAAGTAACAAAAGCAAACAGAATTGCTGGCTGCCAAATACCACATTCTGGCGAAACAAGCACATGAGAAAAGAAAAAAAGGCCAGAATATTCAAGGCTGTAGTGAGACCAATCTTAACACTTGTAGGAGAGACAAGATGATAAAAAAATCGTCCAACATGTTTTGTTTTCATTGAAATATTAATCTTACAGTATAAGGATATAATTCCTATTGCCTAACTATCTTCTTTCATTCCCGCAGATCTCCCACCAAAATAATGAATGGTAGCACACCTATACTAGTTTTATCTTGTGAATATACTTATTAAAGGGAAGATCCCCACATCTATGATCTACAAGTAATCATCATGCACATAAAACATCTACGTAAGTTAGATTCCTTCGTGTTAGAGAACTGTATTTATTTTCTAAAACGAAGGAACCCTAATTTCACGTTAAGCTTAGTAATGGTCCCGAATTTTCATTATTTAGTAAGTTAGGCAATTTCATAGTCCCTCTTTGGCCTCATAACATAAATAATTACGCCATTGCGCTCAATTGCGCTTTCCATCACGCATAGTAAAACATCAGTGCTCTTTTTAAATGATTGAAATCGAGTTGAACGAAAAGGAGTATTTGGCGGTGTAATAGATATATTCGAAGTATCTCTCGGATAATTGACATAAAATACTAGCAAATTAGACCTTAGACATTAAATACTTACAATTCAGGATACTTATAAATACTCCCTGAGTTTATAATAATGTTACTTCTTTGGTAGAAAATAAAAAAGGATACTTTAATTGCATTACTATTAAATCCAATGGTAAAGATAAGCTGTATAAGTATTTAAGGGTAGCCCGCACATTAAGACGCTAATAATTAAGGAATGAATCTTGTATTGTTACTTATACAAGACTCTGACGGTAAACACTTGGTGCCCGAAAGCGGTCATATATTGTGACGAATTCTCAATAGATGTAGATTAAAAGCAGAGGTGAAAGTTAAACTGTATATGCAGGATGGTCCTCGAAGTATTTCTTCATAACAAATTCAAATTTAATCTATTCGCTATAGCTCCGGTTCCAACGCAAAGTTCCTCACGATAGGCTTAGCTGAGAAGATTCTTAGTTAGCTCGAAAAGCTTTCGTTACTTCAATTAGTTAGTCCACCTATGATTCAGCCTACAATCAAGTTGACTGCAGATGGAAAATGTATCACAAATGATTGATCTAAAAGAAAATAATTATATGAGAAACTGGCCAATGTGTTGGAATATGGAGAATTTTCCATCGTCTAACGTGATTTTTCAAAATATTGTGTCATGGGATTTTTTTTTCAGTGCCAGCTGGCATCTCCATGCATCATTACTTCTCAAGAAACGAGTTTAATTAATTTACTCGAGGATTTTCCGGTAATCTTCTCCCAGCTTCTTCCTCCTATCACTCAAACTTCACCATCAACATCAAAAGAAGGGAACAAAGAAGAAGCGAGGGGAGAATTATTGAGAGTGTTCTTATTGTCTGATAACTGCATGTAATGTAAATGACTTTAACTTTTTATACCACTTTTAACTAAATTATCATTAAATGAAAATACCTGCTATTGTAATTTGATTGCAAGCAAGTGCTGAAGCTAAGCAGTGTCACAAAAATTAACATGTTCCATGAACTCAAACCTCTTTAAAAACTTTTGAATAAGGATGTGATTCCTCAGTGGTTTAAATAGCCAGTAATATTGAATGCTGTCCTTTATCTGCATTTCTAGATATAAAATTCAAATATCTTTGCCATGAGATGAAACTCACAGTTAAAATGTTAATGTTGTCAGGCTGCAAATTATACTATTGATATGAAAGTGAGTCAGTTTGAAAGAACTTTTGTTTAGATAAGACTCGAATATCCACTAACATGGAATGCAATCACTTCAAAGATATTTCATCCTTGAAATTCTAAGAGCTCCTATATATTTGAGTTTTAATGAAATTTATGAAAAAAATGCTCTTTATCCATCCATTAGTTACTTTGACTTCACATGCTTTTATATTATTATATAATATTATATTATTGTATTATATAATTTTCTCAACTAGTTGAGAAAACCTATGTATATTTCAAAAGGCTTGTTTAAGTAGCAACAAGTATGTCTACAAAGATAAGAATTACTTCTGTTTGATTAACAAGAACCCTTTTTTTCTTGAAGCTTAAGGTATCACTAAGATTTATGTTTTTCAGATGAAGAGATTGAATGCAGCTGTGGAAAGAAGGTGGCAGATGAGAGACTTAAAGTTCATCCAGTTTTAATTCAGTATTTTTAAAAACTGAATTATTGACCGTCCTCTGTAAAAAGAATTTTACTTTATTGTTGGGCTCCAGTGTTGAAGTGACTTCAATGGAAGCAGTCTCGGGTTTGATTCCGGGTGGAAGCCCACATGTGAAATGACCTCAGCTGTTGAAGAACTTTTCACAATACTACCTCTACTACTACCTGAAAACCTGAACATAAAAATAAGAGAAAATCACATAAAATGTTTACATCTTCTAAGTCAAATCCCTCATCTGACTGGTTTCAACAGTGCTCCATCGTAGTTGGTCCTGTGCATCTTCTTTCATAGGCACAAAGCAGCTCCCACAGCTTAAGGGTTAAATAATCCTATAAGCCTCTACAGTTATAATTTCTATATCATTTTCACATTCAGGCACAATATAAGCAAAATTCTTTAAATGTGATAAGGAATATCTTCAGTTGAAAATGAGTTTCTAAAAATATTTTTTGCTTGAAATCTCATGTAATTGTTAGCTTTTAAAGATTAATTTTCTTCTCCTTAATTTAAAATTCAAGGTCCTATATTTCCAAACAAATACAAGCATTTTGGTTTATTAGGTATTTGTGATCATTTTTCATAACATTTTATATACTATTACACAATCTCAGCCTTATTAACTTAAGTGAAATCTTCTTAGTTAAGGTATCATTATAGATGCGAGAAAAAATATTCATGAGTATGTCATGTTCTTTGAAGTAATTCTAAGAAGTTTTGGTTCTGGTGACATCATATAAAACAGTTTTAGAATTAAAACTTTGTATTGTTCATTTGGAGATTGTAGAGTTTCTCAAGCCTCTTTTTCAACAGTATAGAACCTTAAGGGAAGTGTTTGAATGTATGGTGGGCTCATTGAGTTCCAGAATAAAGAGGTGTTTTTACATTTAAAACTCTCATTTTATTGCAATCAATATGTTCTGGCGCTACTTGGTGGATAGCCATAATAAATTATACAACTTTGTAATTTTCCACGTATTTTTATACGTGGAAAATTACAAAGTTGTATAATTTGTCTCATATTATTTTTTGTGTAGTAACTTTCTTGACTTATGTAATAACTTTTATCTATTAGTGTTTTAATTACAAAATTCAAGGCAATTTCATCAAATTTGCTTATAAATGATAGTGATTGTGATCAGGATTCTTAGATGCATTCGTTTAATGTTAGTCAACTTTATTTTCTTAAGGTAGAATGCTTTAAATTCCCTTAACATAAGATGTATATTTTAAATGAATGATTTCAATGTGTTTAGTGAGTCCCTTATGGAATCTTATGTGAATTGATAGTAAGCTACATTTCTAAAAATTTCTTTTAGGAAGAAAATTCCGCTATGCATTTCACTTTACATAATATACCTGTTTTTATTTATTTTATAAACAATATAAAGTGAACGGTCTTAATATTAATTTCCTTAAGGCAAATATTTCCTATTAGCCCTTTTGGTTGAAAAAGCTAATCGATTTAGGCAACATAAATGCTTAAGAAATGAATGATCTTGGGAACATTGAATGAATACAATCAGTTTTCAGATGATGCATATTTTGTATTTTCTTCACTACTTGCAATATTTTTTCATTTAAATATTGCTTTTTATGCATTTCATAATTGTCTTCAACATTTCATGCTTGTTTGTGAAAATTTAAATTTTCTTTTTCTAGAATTTCTGAGCCAGTTGAGTACCAGATAAAATAGGTTTCCTTTAACTATTTTATTCCTTTATTTCTTTTTTACAATGCTATGCATTTTCTGCTTCAAAATTTAATTTTCACCATTCATTCTGTACTACAAGTGTCTGTATTTTGGATTGTCAGGTTTCATCTATTCATCTACTGTTAATTTATTTTAGTTTTGTGAAAAAGATTATTTTGTGGGTTAACTTTATGCTTTTCTTTTACATAATACTTTTATTTCTTGTATATTTCAGGCATATAATTTCATAGTCTATTACAATTCTCTTTTGTATTGACTTTGGTGACTTTTGAATGACTTACTTTTCCATGCACAATGTGTCAGTGTTAGTCCCTGTAAACAAAAGTTTTCATGAGAATAAGTGATCATTTAAGAAATAAGGTATATTAACTGAAACTGTGAAGAAATAAATCATGAGTAGAGCATTGAATAATTAATGCTTGTAGATCGTGTTCCACCGTTTCTTCTCTTGTTATGTATTGTAGGCTGTATTACACTCTTCCATATGCTACTTGGAGTTCAGAATTTCCTCTTTGTTTGATTAAAATTTATTTCACTATCCTACATCCTGCAGCAATTATCTTTTAACACAGTAATTGCATAATGCATAATTTATTCCTCATACTTTACCTATTTATGCATATTGTAAGTAATATGTTTTAAAATTATAACTTCTTTATTTTATTTATTATTATTTATTTTAAATTTATTATTAAATTGAATAAAGAATTGATGTAGATTGATTAATGTTAACTTGTATGATAGTATTAATTACTTTGATACTTGCTCAAAGGTATCTTGCAATGTTGGACATAGTTGACCATGTATTCATTTCAAGCCAAGTGATAGCAGACTTTGAAAGCAAACAAATTTTATTGTTAAGTAGAGTATAATTTAAGTTCAAGAGCAAAATAAATATTGACCTTATGCCACTTTGAATTTAGATCATCAAAAGCTGTTCTTAATATTTGTGTAAACACATGCAACAATTTCAGAAGTAGAGATTTTTTCTGATGTGTTTTTGTAAGTGGGTTGTGAATGTTCTTCATTTGATTGGATCTTATAGTAGTGTAGCCATTTGGTCACTATTATTACTAATTGGTCTTTAGTTTTATTTTAGAAGAAATTTAGATTCCTGCAGTTAGTTTCTATCATAGCAGGAAAGGAATTATATGATGGTATTATTGTGTGCAAATCAATGCAAAATATTTTGAATTACTAGTTATTCGACAATCATTATTCAGAATTGAGGATATCATAATTGTAATGTAGTTAAAAGGTTTCTCTTTGCCAATGCACTGATAAGATTGAATTGGTTTTGTAGGGATTGTGTGGGTAGAGTGAAGTCATGATAGTTTTGATGTTAAAACTAATCTAATGTTACTGATTTAGTTTTCTTTAAATTACTTAGAACTGAGACACTCAATTGCTTAGCTGATCCTTAGAAATTCCTACTCATTGTCAGTAGTATTATCCTGAAAAGTAAGACCAGTCTGAATGAAACTTCTGAGAGTAAGTTTTTGGTGGGTCATTTGATGCTCCATCCATCTCTCTCTCTATCTAATTTTAGAGAGTGACTGAGTTAATTATTAAGATAAATGTTTACTCTAATTGAAAACTTCACCTGTTATTATTTTTCATGCACAGGACTGATAGAAACTATGCAGGAGCAGCATTGTGAAAGAAAGTATGTACCTAAATGTGAAGAATCTATTTGCAGTGGACCCAAGTAACAAGATAGTAACTTGAAATGGAAAAGTATGCTGATTATTTGAAGTATTGTAAACAAAGTTAAAAAGGTAATTAAATTCATTTGATAAAGTGTTTTATCCATTGTTGTCATTGCATGGTCCAAAATATTTCATTATAATAGAATACATTATATTTAATCGTAGAATTACATTTTAATTTTAATATTACTAGATATGCAGATGCAATTTTAATTTAGGCTAATGTTTAAAGTTTGAATTCATTGTTATTTCATTGATTGCATGGTTGAAAAGATTTAATTTTAGAACTTATCTTATTTTAATAACAGTATGTATGAGAATTTCTATGTAAATTTATTTTGAGTCTAAAATTTAATGGTATTTTTTGTAATTGAATCAACTAAAGCATAAATGTTTTAATAAAGTATTTATTACCCAGCTGTACAAGTGGTAATTAGTTAAGCATGCAGAAGTATAAGTCCAGCATCTTCAAAATATTCTCCTAGTTAAACTTTGAGAATTTTTCTGAGCAAGGCTTCTGTTTTGGACTTTGATTTTTCTATCTTTTTCTATCATATCTGGACGTTGAGAATTTTTCATTGTTATCATATTATACGAAGAAAGAAAGTTATCTATTCACTGGATCTTTCTCGAAACAATTTATTATTAACAAGATCTCTCTGAACAAAGTATAGCCTGGCTAATTGCTTAGAGATTAGCTATCACAGTTTCATAAGAAAGAAGTACAGAAATAGGGGATTGAGAGGCTTAAAATTAAAACCAGTTTAATTTTTGATCTTTTCTTTTTCAGTTATTTCTAAATAAATTCAATTAACGAAAAGCATGTCAATAAATAATGGATAGCCAATAAAATTTAGAGAAAGCTAATTGGTAACAGGGCAATGATTTTTTATCTCTAGAACTGTACATTCAATACAGTTATGAAAGGAAGGTGTAAGATTTTGCCACTATCAATTTGGTTCCATTAGCAGAGATTAGCCTGGAATAACTGTCAAGTAATGAAAGTCTCTCTCGATAGTTGAATATTTGCCGAAAGTTATTAAGGAAAATATTTTAAAAAGGTTAAAAAAACTTGGGATTAGGAAAATCATTGTGAAGATTTTAATGATTTTTTCCAGAAAATTTTATTAAAAGTTAATCTCATGCAGGAATTACAATTTAATTCACAAAGAATTCCAATTCCTCAGACTGATAGTTTTCTTGATTTCCTCAGTCCACAACTAAATGACCGCTTTCCAAAGAAATTCTCATTGAAATATTTTAAGACCATTTTCCACATTATCAGAACATCTTGCAGCACAGAGTGTAGAGCAGATCAGGCAAGAAATATTCCTGGAAGGAAGAAAGAAAATGAAATTACTAAAGACGGCGTTTTTTTATTCATTTACTATATTAGATGCTTAGTATATAAGAAAATATTTGAACACTTTATATCAGCCATAAGATAGAAATTAATTTTTCAAATAAGATCATTACTTGAAGGATAGTTTGAGGTTCAAATGATTTGGAAATTGAATAATCCAAGCTTTAGAATTTGCACAAAGTAGACCTTATGAAGTGAATTTTCAGGAACTATATTAACAAGAGTGAAACTGAAGATGATTATTGGCAAGATTTTTAAATTCAATATCTTAAAGCAGTATCTTAACAGATCAATGAATCTGCTCCAATTCAAATCTCAGGAGGTACTTTCCAAGAAAATTATGGATGAATAATGGCAAAAATCCACTGAATGCAATGCTACTTAAAGAAAAATTTAAATGGAGCAAAACTTTAAAGTTAATGTGAGGAGAGTTAAAAGGGAGTAAAATCAAAACATTTTGTGGTCAGCAAAATACCTAGAATCCACTTGTCATGCTGTCTTCCCCCGGAAAGGATTTCTGCATTTTCTCAACTGCTGGGCTCTGCATTGCTTTGTCATCCTCTATACTGAAAGATAGTTGAAAAGAAGTATCATCAAAATAGTTTAATAACACCAAATAAGATTTAATTTCCTTCTAGGAAACAACAAAAATAAAAATTGCATCTCTAAGAGAAATACATCAAATCGGAATTAAGATCTTAACTTTCTTATATTGCAAGATTAACACATGCAGAGAAATTAAAGAGAAATTAGAATAATGTAGCACGGGTTTCCAAACCACGCAAAGACGTACCGTGCCCAGTTCGTTTCCCCTTTTTAATGGAGGGGTATCGCCAGAAAACTGCAACTGGAAAAAGTTTCGGGGGGATCGCTCGCGACATCAGTTGCAATTAACCAGCCCTATAAAACCATGGTGTGGCAGTGGCATGAAAACCACCACCACGGAAAAGATAGAAGAGGAAGACTTTTAGAAGACTAAGTTTTATTCTCTAATGGCTAAAAAGCCTGTCTGTATCAGTGTGTGTAGTGCCTATCACATTAATTTCCCCTTCCCCCCAATACACAAAAACCCATCAAGTGGGCACCGCTTCACTTAATTTCCAACATACTCTAATGCAGACCTGTTCTCTAATGCCCATTGGTTGGGCCCTTTTCTAAAGAAACCTGCCACCCTCTCACCTGAAAGGCGTAGATTCCTTACCTTTGCTGTGGACATCCTCCAGCGTTGGCAGATCTCTGCGATCCATCGGCGTACCGAACCTCCTCTTGAAGTCACTTTCACCACTTCACTAAAATGACCATTTATCACAACACTATCTCACACCACACTCACTTTCTTCTCAATCTTCTGTCTTCGGATTCCTCTCCAGTCGATCTCTCTGCAATCCCATGATGGCCTCGCCGGGGATCTTCCAATTAGTTCTGCAGTCGCTTTTTCCTAAGATCTCTTTCGTACTGGCAGTGATCAGCTGGCTGCCTGAGCGATATCTCGTTCTTGTCTTGAAGCAACGAATGGGTCGATCATCTCCATTTGATTCGGCAATGCAGTTTGAAAGGAGCGAGCGATTTCAACTGCTGTGACGACAGAGGCTCTAGTTGCGGACGCTGGCTCAAAAGTAAGGTTTCGTTGGATTCTGGCCGCAATCATCTTCGGATGATTTTTCCATAGGACCGCCACGGTTTGATGGATACTGCCCAATATTGAAGATGGTGCTGGTTGATTCTCCAAAAACAGCGGAATTTGGGATAACCTCTACATTGACATCAGAGGTTGAGAGTTTAGAAGGAACACAGCATCGCCCTCGGTGGAATAAGGAAATACTGAAGTGCTCTCAGAAGAAATTGGTCGCCGTAATATCTTCCTTACTAAGAAGCTCCTCTCTCGGAATGTCGTCGCGTACTCGCAGGGCTTGTCGACTCGGGCGCTTTGGTAGGGAATAGGACGAGCGGAAATTTTGTCGGGTTTATATAGGCAGGTTGGCGTGAGAGAGGAGAGGGAAGGAGGGAGGGGGTTAGGAAGACTCGAAGTTAACTCGATTTTGTATGAATGGAGATCAGCCTTTCTCGTTAATTTTGTCCTTTCTTCTGACATTCATTTAGACTCATAGTTTCGAATTCATCAGTTATCAGAACTTAAGTTAGCCACTGATCATCTCATAGAGATAGTGGGTGGCAATAGCAGTTGCTCTTGGGTGCTTCACTTGTTACATGGTTTTCGGCGTAACGCGGAAGGTCAAGATGCAGCTTCTTCACTGTTATATTCCCTTGCCTTAGAAATATTTTTTCGAGAGATGATAATTAAGCTTGCTCGCTGTTGTACTAAATTAATATTATTGAGGGAATTGAAAAAGTCGAAATATTTTCGCCCCTGACGATTTTTGAGTTGACGCATTAGATGTAAAACCGAACTCATTAACAACAATTCTGTAAAGTATTCAGTATTCATAATCCAATGAGACTATTCTCCAAAAATTTACTTTCTTCTAGTAGGTTAATTTAACTCGGCTGTATTTCAGTTACGCAATGGAAACCTCTTTGGGCGAACAAGGCAGTTCGAGGGTTGTTAGTAGAGGAATACGACCACACTTATCGCATCCTGGTACCTGCCAAGGTTAACCTTGTCAAAGAGGGCCTCGCAGTTGAAGGGGCCCATCGTTCGGCTATACAGTTGCTATTCGAATTAAATCTTTATTCGCTCCTTTAATAATTATTGGAGGATCGTAGCCTCCTGGCATGGTTGGCACGCAGAGAAAGACTTATTCTCCATCCAATTAGTATGTACCATAAGAGCACAATTCTATTCCTTCGCAATCTATGGTCCTTTACTTCTCACAAATCATTCATGTGAGAAGCCATTGCAAGATGCTCTTCGCTTTTTGAACTGATAGGTTTTCAATCATTAATTGTTAGATTGAAGGTTCTCGCGGAATTTCAGATATTACGCGTAATATTAATAAGAATTCACTGTAACTGTGCCCGTAGATGATGCTCGAGGATTTATCAGTCTTTCAAAATCAAACTTTTGCCAAAGGGAACTTCGTGTTTCTGTGAACAGGCGATCTCTAGAGATTGCTTTGGAATGTTCCTCGATTGAATACCCCACTAGTGGGCGGGATTTTATTCAATGTTCCTCTTTCTAAAGATATGGTCGGATAATCGTTAACCAGAGAAATAGAATTCGATTAGGTGATGTCATTCATTTATCATATGTATCATGATAACCTTTTTATGCACAGTTATGAATTTCAAATACAATATGAATAGAATCAAAAGTATTCCATCATTAAATTTGTTAAGTCATCCCAACAAAAGGTTCTGCATAATGTTGCTTTACATAAAAATATTTTATTGAAATAATAACTGAATTAGTCTCTTTCCCATTCATCTCAAGCACTAATGACTTGAAAACATACCAAAGAGAAGAGGCTCAGATGGAGCCAAGGTGTCCTAAAGGAGAGATGGTGGAATTCAGCTGTGTCTTGCAGCTTGTTCTTAGGATATCTCTTCTAATTATCACTTGTATGCTGGCATGATTTTATCTTACATGGTAGCACTGATTTGTGTGATGGTATTCTTTGTATGCTTAACTTCACTCACTTCTGTATTAAACGCTGTTGTGTTCTGAGAGATTCCTCATTTGAATTCACCTTTCCTATGTAATCTGTGAAATCCAACATAAATCCTCAATAAAAATAGTATGAAGTCATTCTCAACATATATTTATGAAACACAGTCTAATAAATCCAAAAATTCTCCATCAGGTAGATAAAAATAAGGTGATAAAGGTAACACAAGCTCAGTTAATACAAAATTTGTCCTGACAGGTTCCTAGTTCCAAATCACCTTTCTTATGTAATCCTTGCAATCTACATGGATGGTCTGAAAAGTTTCCGACATTTTGCCATTTCTCGACATGTTCTCTGAAGATTTCTGGGAAACTTTTCAGACCACCCTTGTAACTTAAATCCTCTACAGAAATAGTATGAAGTCATTCACAACATGTATTTATGAAATGCTGTCTAATATATCCAAGAATTCTCCAGCAGGTAGATCAAAGTTGTGTGATAAAGGTAGCACAAGTTCAGTTATTACAAAATTCGCATTAACACTAGCTGTCATTTGAGAACATAAATGCATGAGAAAAGTTTTTCCACTTTAATAAAAATTCAGAGGTTGTTGTTTATGATCAGATACAATCGAGTAAAGAATTCATAATTTCTGATTATCTTTTGATGATGGGGATTATGTGAAATTGTAATAACTTGGAATTTTCAGTTTGTAGTAAAGCATAAAGTAGTGTCATTATGAATTAAAAGCAATCAAATATCTTGGGAACATTTTGCTTTACTGAAAAAGGCATAAATTGTCTTAGTTTGCTTTCTGCACTAGATAATCCTGTTGTTAGCTATAAAATCATAAGATTGCAATACAACGCAACTGAGTGATAAATACTTCACCTCGAGATATAAGAATAAGATAGGGGCACTCAGTGACTTGTTTGTAGTGATTTCAGCCTGTGGTAGTTGCTATTAGGCTAGGTGACATATATCAAATGAAAAATAAGGTAACAGATTTGATGTTCAACAGTGAAGTAAAATAGAATGCTCAATAAGGAATGGAACCATGAAGATACAGAGGTATCCCTATTCCTTATTCAGAGCTTTGACATAACAATCCTGAAAGGCTCAAACATCTGCTAATAAACAGAGAGATGTATCCCAGCAGGTAAAGGGAGGATCACATACAATGAAAATGCATGACAAAGAGCAAACAAGAAAGGTCTCAATACTGGTAATACAAAGCAGTAAACACCAGAGTAAGATCTCCTTCAGAAGTCCCACCACTAGTAAAAAGCATCTCACCAGAAAGAATAGAATCTGCAATAACCTCAATAACATCAGCAAGTGCCAACTCTGACAAGAAGAAACAAAATTGGTTGAAGTCGAAAGTCGCTTTGAGGCAGAAATCCTCCTTGAGAGATAAGATGGCCAAAAATGTTACATCAAGAAAGCCTATGATTGTGAAAGAGTGTAACAACCATTTGAAAACCCAATGGAATTGTTGCTTCAAATTGAAGCAATTTATGTCCTACTAACTCTGAGGAAATAGCAATTTGTGGCCCATAAATTCAGGCAAATCCAGAAAATCAATGTTGGTGATTCTGGAAAAAGAAACAGTGAGCAAAAATTGGGCAGAAAAGTCATAAATTTTTCAGAAAAAAAGCTCATGACAAAGTATGTGTGTAATATTTAATAGTTAAATTTGCTTAGAATTTTCAGAATGAATTACTGTTAACTGTAGCATTATACTTAAATGTTGTTTTGTCAAGTGAGAATCCATGTATATACCCCATACTTACAAGTCCACAAATATCTTGCTATGTATTGAAAACCCTTCTTGTTACTAAAATATTTCTCATTTTCTTTTAGTGGATAATTAATATCAACAAACTGTTTATACTTGAATCAAGGGGGTGTGCCAGAGGTAATTTGACTACTGGTAGGGCCTCCCTTGCCAGATTGGTCCAAGATGAGGGACCAGACTACATTTTATCCATGTCAAAAAGCCAGTAGTAACCTACATAAAGGTGGTAAAAATTATTACTCAGAGCACCTGTACAAAGCCTCGGATTAGGGACGATTTAATGGAAATGACCCGTGAAATGAAAAGGACAGCAATTTGAAAGAAGAAAGACAAACTTAGAACAGAAACATGGAATATTAAGTCAGTAAATGACAAAGAACAGGATTTAATAGAAGAAAATCATCTTAATAGAAGAAGTCATCAAATTCCAGTATGTGTGTTACAAGAAAGAAAGAGGAAAGTGAAAGGTCAGAGGGAATGTGAAGAATATTTTCTCATTTACAGTGGGGTTAAAATTTCGGTGAAATCTAAGACAGGAGTTACAATAATCATTCATAAAAATTATATAACATACAAAGAAAAATTTCAATAAATATCAAAAAGGATAGTTGGCCCCTGATGGGTTATTAATATCAATGGGGAATCTTAATGCTTGTATTGGAAAATTCATAATTTCTGGAGCTAAACAACTACTCAATGAAGAATTTCTAAATGATAATGGTGAAAGGATGATCAACTTCTGTTCCCAAAAACAAGCTAAGAATTAATAACACATTCTTCAGTACTCTAACTGATGGGAAAAATAATTACTAAGAAAATCCATTCCCTCACAACATTAGAAGAGCAACAAGAATTTAGAACTGGGGGATCATGCACAGATGCTATATTCACACTGAGAAACGTGGTTGAGAAGTCCATTGAATTCCATAGACCAATATATACGAGTATTAGTATTTGTTTCATTAACCTAAGGCATTTGATAGAATCTGACTTAAAGACAAGATTCAGTTGCAACAGGACACCAACCAACCTCATCCACACAATCAAAAATATTTAGAGAAAATTATGTTTAAATAAAACTAGGTCAAAACCTGAAAATCCTATTCAAGCTAATGACGGCATTAGACAAGGAGACTCTGAAAGCCCTCTTTTATTCAATTCAGTTATGGATGAGTTAATCAAAAAGATTAAAAATGGACGGCTATAGAATGGTAAGTTAAGAAATACAACTCATTTGTTATGCTGACGATGCAGTTCTTTTGGCAAATGAGGATGATATATAGAGACTTTTGCACATATTTAATACTACACCAAAAAATATAACATGGTTCTTTCTCAATAAATCCAAATATGTGATTACATCAAAAGAATCCTGTTGTAAACTGGGGATGGATGGAGGAGCAGTCCTTTAAATACCTGATAATTGAGCTTTCAGACTTTGGGGATATTCAGAAAGAAGTATGAGAGCAAGTAACTAAAGCAAACACAATTGCTGGCTGCCTAATACCACATTCTGGCGAAACAAGCACATGAGAAAAGAGAAAAGGCCAGAATATTCAGGGCTGTAGTGAGACCAATCTTAACACATGTAGGAGAGACAAGATGCTCAAAAATCGTCCAACATGTTTTGTTTTCATTGAAATATTAATCTTACAGCATAAGGATATAATTCCTATTGCCTAACTATCTTCTTTCATTCCCGCAGATCTCCCAGCAAAATAATGAATGGTAACATACCTATACTAGTTTTACCTTGTGAATATACTTTTTGAAAGGGAAGATCCCCACCTCTATGCTCTACAAGTAATCATCATGCACATAAAACATCTACGTAAGTTAGATTCCTTCGTGTTAGAGAGCTGTATTTATTTTCTAAAACGAAGGAACCCTAATTTCACGATATGCTTAGTAATGGTCCCGAATTTCCATTATTTAGTAAGTTAGGCAATTTCATAGTCCCTCTTCGGCCTCATTGCATGAATAATTACGCCATTGCACTCAATTGCGCTTTCCATCACGCATAGTAAAACATCAGTGCTCTTTTTAAAGGATTGAAATCGAGTTAAACGAAAAGGAGTATTTGGCTGTGTACTAGTTATATTCTAAGTATCTCTCGGATAATTGACATAAAATACTAGCAAATTAGACCTTAGACATTAAATACTTACAATTCAGGATACTTATAAATATTCCCTGAGTGTATAATAATGTTACTTCTTTGGTAAAAAATAAAAACGGATACTTTAATTGCATTACGATTAAATCCAATGATAAAGATAAGCTGTATAAGTATTTAAGGGTAAACCTTACATTAAGACGCTAAAAATTAAGGAATTAATCTTGCAATGTTAGTTATACAAGACTCTGACGGTAAAAACTTGGTGGCTGAAAGCGGTCGTATATTGTGACGAATTCTCAATAGACGTAGATTAAAAGCAGAGGTAAAATTTAAACTGTATATGCAGGTTGGTCCTCGAAGTATTTCTTCATACCAAATTCAAATTTCATCTATTCAGTCTAGCTACGGTTCCAACGCATAGTTCCTCACTATAGGCTTAGCTGAGAAGATGTGCATTTTCGAAAAGCTTACGTTACTTCAATTAGTTAGCCCACCTATGATTCAGCCTACAATTAAGTTGACTGCACATGGAAAATTTATCACAAATGATTGACCTAAAAGAAAATAATTATATGAGAAAGTTGCCAATGTGTTGTAATATGGAAATTTTTCCATCGTCTAACGTGATTTTTCAAAATATTGTGTCATGAAATTTCTCTTTCAGTGCCAGCTAGCATCTCCATGCATCATTACTTCTCAAGAAACAAGTTCTAATTAATTTACTCGAGGATTTCCGGTAATCTTCTCCCATCTTCTTCCTCCTATCACTCAAACTTCACCATCAACATCAAAAGAAGGGAATAAAGAAGAAGCGAGGTGAGAATGATTGTGAGTGTTCTTATTGTCTGATAACTGCATGTAATGTAATTGACTTTAATGCTTTATACCACTTTTAACTAAATTATCATTAAATGAAAATACCTGCTATTGTAATTTGTTTGGAAGCAAGTGCTGAAGCTAAACAGTGTCACAAAAATTAACATGTTCCATGAACTCAAACCTCTTTAAAAATTTTTGAATAAGGATGTGATTCCTCAATGGTTTAAATAGCCAGTAATATTGAATGCTGTCCTTCATCTGCATTTCTAGATATAAAATTAAAATATCTTTGCCATGAGATGAAACTCACAGTTAAAATGTTAATGTTGTCAGGCTGCAAATTATACTATTGATATGAAAGTGAGTCAGTTTGAAAGAACTTTTGTTTAGAAATGACTCGAATATCCATTAGCATGGAATGCAATCACTTCAAAGATATTTCATCCTTGAAATTCTAAGAGCTCCTATATATTTGAGTTTTAATGAAATTTATGAAAAAAATGCCAACTTTATCCATCCACTTCACATGCTTTTGTATTATTAGTTATAAGATGCAGAATTTTTCTCAACTAATTGAGAAAACCTACGTATATTTCAAAAGGCTTGTTTAAGTAGCAACAAGTATGTCTACAAAGATAAGAATTACTTCTGTTTGATTAACAAGAACCCTTTTTTTGACTCTGAACTGAATATTGAATCAAAAATTATTATGAAATAAATAAAAATCCTCAATGGCATTTTCTATACACAAGTAGTTAAATTTCTCTACAATAACGATGACTGAACCCTCAGGAAAAGGGTCTATCTGGATTATGAAGGTCTATATCTGCTACCATTGGCCTATTCAAGAAGGACAAAGCAGCTCCCACAGCTTAAGGGTTAATGAATCTTATAAGCCTCTACAGTTATAATTTCTATATCATTTTCACATTCAGGTACAATATAAGCAAAATTCTTTAAATGTGATTAGGAATATCTTCAGTTGAAATTGAGTTTCTAAAAATAATTTTTGCTTGGAATCGCATGTAATCGTTAGCTTTTAAAGATTAATTTTTTTCTCCTTAATTTCAAATTCAAGGTCCTATATTTCCAAACAAATACAAGCATTTTGGTTTATTAGGTATTTGTGATCATTTTTCATAACATTTCATGTACTATTACACAATCTCAGCATTATTAACTGAAGTGAAATCTTCTTAGTTAAGGTATCATTATAGATGTGAGAAAAATATTCATGTGTACGTCATGTTCTTTGAAGTAATTCTAAGAAGTTTTGGTTCTGGTGACTTAGCATTTAAAACAGAATCAACAGCTTCGGCCGTGACTTCGTGGTAAGTCGCCATCAGGAACAAATGAAAAGTCGAACTTTTACCAACCACAAATAAATTTAATTTATTTGTGGTTGGTAAAAGTTCGACTTTTCATTTGTTCCTCATATAAAACAGTTTTAGAATTAAAACTGTGTATTGTACATTTGGAGATTGTAGAGTTTCTCAAGCCTCTTTTTCAACAGTATAGAAACTTAAGGGAAGTGTTTGAATGTATGGTGGGCTCATTGAGTTCCAGAATAAAGAGGTGTTTTTACATTTAAAACTCTCATTTTAGTTTTTGTTTAGTAACTTTCTTTTAGCTTGACTTATGTAATACCTTTTATCTATTAGTGTTTTAATTATAAAATTCAAGGCAATTTCATCAAATTTGCTTATAAATGATAGTGATTGTGATCAGGATTCTTAGATGCATTCGTTTAATGTTAGTCAACTTTATTTTCTTAAGGTAGAATGCTTTAAATTCCCTTAACATAAGATGTATATTTTAAATGAATGATTTCAATGTGTTTAGTGAGTCCCTTATGGAATCTTATGTGAATTGATAGTAAGCTACATTTCTAAAAATTTCTTTTAGGAAGAAAATTCCGCTATGCATTTCACTTTACATAATATACCTGTTTTTATTTATTTTATAAACAATATAAAGTGAACGGTCTTAATATTAATTTCCTTAAGGCAAATATTTCCTATTAGCCCTTTTGGTTGAAAAAGCTAATCGATTTAGGCAACATAAATGCTTAAGAAATGAATGATCTTGGGAACATTGAATGAATACAATCAGTTTTCAGATGATGCATATTTTGTATTTTCTTCACTACTTGCAATATTTTTTCATTTAAATATTGCTTTTTATGCATTTCATAATTGTCTTCAACATTTCATGCTTGTTTGTGAAAATTTAAATTTTCTTTTTCTAGAATTTCTGTGTCAGTTGAGTACCAGATAAAATAGGTTTCCTTTAACTATTTTATTCCTTTATTTCTTTTTTACAATGCTATGCATTTTCTGCTTCAAAATTTAATTTTCACCATTCATTCTGTACTACAAGTGTCTGTATTTTGGATTGTCAGGTTTCATCTATTCATCTACTGTTAATTTATTTTAGTTTTGTGAAAAAGATTATTTTGTGGGTTAACTTTATGCTTTTCTTTTACATAATACTTTTATTTCTTGTATATTTCAGGCAAATGATTTCATAGTCTACTACAATTCTCTTTTGTATTGACTTTGGTGACTTTTGAATGACTTACTTTTCCATGCACAATGTGTCAGTGTAACACTGAAAACAAAAGTTTTCATGAGAATAAGTGATCATTTAAGAAATAAGGTATATTAACTGAAACTGTGAAGAAATAAATCATGAGTAGAGCATTGAATAATTAATGCTTGTAGATCGTGTTCCACTGTTTCTTCTCTTGTGATGTGTTGTAGGCTGTATTACACTCTTCCATATACTACTTGGAGTTCAGAATTTCCTCTTTGTTTGATTAAAATTTATTTCACTATCCTACATCCTGAAACAAGTATCTTTTAACACAGTAATTGCATAATGCATAATTTATTCCTCATACTTTACCTATTTATGCATATTGTAAGTAATTTGTTTTACAATTATAACTTCTTTATTTTATTTATTATTATTTATCTTAAATTTATTATTAAATTGAATAAAGAATTGATGTAAATTGATTAATGTTAACTTGTATGATAGTATTAATTACTTTGATACTTGCTCAAAGGTAGCTTGCAATGTTGGACATGTATTCATTTCAAGCCAAGTGATAGCAGACTTTGAAAGCAAACAAATTTTATTGTTAAGTGGAGTATAATTTAAGTTCAAGAGCAAAACCATTTTAGCATTAACTTGATTTTAAGAAATATTGACCTCATGCCACTTTGAATTTAGATCATCTAAAGCTGTTCTTAATATTTGTGTAAACACATGCAACAATTTCAGAAGTAGAGATTTTTTCTGATGTGTTTTTGTAAGTGGGTTGTGAATGTTCTTCATTTGATTGGATCTTATAGTAGTGTAGCCATTTGGTCACTATTATTACTAATTGGTCTTTAGTTTTATTTTAGAAGAAATTTAGATTCCTGCAGTTAGTTTCTATCATAGCAGGAAAGGAATTATATGATGGTATTATTGTGTGCAAATCAATGCAAAATATTGCAAAATATTTTGAATTTCTAGTTATTTGACAATCATACTTCTGAATTGAGGATATCATAATTGTAATGTAGTTAAAAGGTTTCTCTTTGCCAATGCACTGATAAGATTGAATTGGTTTTGTAGGGATTGTGTGGGTAGAGTGAAGTCATGTTAGTTTTGATGTTAAAACTAATCTAATGTTACTGATTTAGTTTTCTTTAAATTACTTAGAACTGAGAAACTCAATTGCTTAGGTGATCCTTAGAAATTCCTACTCATTGTCAGTAGTATTATCCTGAAAAGTAAGACCAGTCTGAATGAAACTTCTGAGAGTAAGTTTTTGCTGGGTCATTTGATGCTCCATCCATCTCTCTCTCTATCTAATTTTAGAGAGTGACTGAGTTAATTATTAAGATAAATGTTTACTCTAATTGAAATCTTTCACCTGTTATTATTTTTCATGCACAGGACTGATAGAAACTATGCAGGAGCAGCATTGTGACAGAAAGTATGTACCTAAATGTGAAGAATCTATTTGCAGTGGACCCAAGTAACAAGATAGTAACTTGAAATGGAAAAGTATTCTGAATTTTTGAAGTATTGTAAACAAAGTTAAAAAGGTATTTAAATTCATTTGATAAAGTGTTTTATCCATTGTTGTGATTGCATGGTCCAAAATATTTCATTATAATAGAATATATTTAATCGTAGAATTATATTTTAATTTTAATATTACTAGATATGCAGATGCAATTTTAATTTTAGGCTAATGTTTGAAGTTTCAAATTTCATTTCATTGTTATTTCATTGATTGCATGGTTGAAAAGATTTAATTTTTAGAATTTATCTTATTTTAATAACAATATGTATGAGAATTTCTATTTAATTTTATTTTGAGGCTAAAATTTAATGGTATTTTTTGTAATTGAATCAACTAAAGCATAAATGTTTTAATAAAGTATTTATTACCCAGCTGTACAAGTGGTAATTAGTTAAGCATGCAGAAGTCCAGCATCTTCAAAATATTCTCCAAGTTCAACTTTGAGAATTTTTCTGAGCAAGGCTTCTGTTTTGGACTTTGAATTTTCTATCATATCTGGACGTTGAGAATTTTTCATTGTTATCATATTATACGAAGAAAGAAAGTTATCTATTCACTGGATCTTTCTCGAAACAATTTATTATTAACAAGATCTCTCTGAACAAAGTATAGCCTGGCTAATTGCTTAGAGATTAGCTATCACAGTTTCATAAGAAAGAAGTACAGAAATGGGGGATTGAGAGGCTTAAAATTAAAACCAGTTTAATTTTTGATCTTTTCTTTTCCAGTTATTTCTAAATAAATTCACTTAACGAAAAGCATGTCAATAAATAATGGATAGCCAATAAAATTTAGAGAAAGCTAATTTGTAACAGAGCAATGATTTTTTATCTCTAGAACTGTACATTCAATACAGTTATGAAAGGAAGGTGTAAGATTTTGCCACTATCAATTTGGTTCCATTAGCAGAGATTAGCCTGGAATAACTGTCAAGTAATAAAAGTCTCTCTCGATAGTTGAATATTTGCCGAAAGTTATTAAGGAAAATATTTTAAAAGGTTAAAAAAAACTTGGGATTAGGAAAATCATTGTGAAGATTTTAATGATTTTTTCCAGAAAATTTTATTAAAAGTTAATCTCATGCAGGAATTACAATTTAATTCACAAAGAATTCCAATTCCTCAGACTGATAGTTTTCTTGATTTCCTCAGTCCACAACTAAATGACCGCTTTCCAAAGAAATTCTCATTGAAATATTTTAAGACCATTTTCCACATCATCAGAACATCTTGCAGCACAGAGTGTAGAGCAGATCTGGCTAGAAATATTCCTGGAAGGAAGAAAGAAAATGAAATTACTAGAGACTGCGTTTTTTTATTCATTTACTATATTAGATGCTTAGTATATAAGAAAATATTTGAACATTTTATATCAGCCATAAGATAGAAATTTATTTTTCAAATAAGATCATTACTTGAAGGATAGTTTGAGGTTCAAATGATTTGGAAATTGAATAATCCAAGCTTTAGAATTTGCACAAATGAGACCTTATGAAGTGAATTTTCAGGAACTATATTAACAAGAGTGAAACTGAAGATGATTATTAGCAAGATTTTTAAATTAAATATCTTAAAGCAGTATCTTAACAGATCAATGAATCTGCTCCAATTCAAATCTCAGGAGGTACTTTCCAAGAAAATTATGGATGAATAATGGCAAAAAATCCACTGAATGCAATGTTACTTAAAGAAAAATTTAAATGGAGCTTTAAAGTTAATATGTGAGGAGAGTTAAAAGGGAGTAAAATCAAATCATTTTGTGGTCAGCAAAATACCTAGAATCCACTTGTCATGCTGTCTTCCCCCGGAAAGGATTTCTGCATTTTCTCAACTGCTGGGCTCTGCATTGCTTTGTCATCCTCTATACTGAAAGATAGTTGAAAAGAAGCATCATCAAAACAGTTTAATAACACCAAATAAGATTTAATTTCCTTCTAGGAAATAACAAAAATAAAAATTGCATCTCTAAGAGAAATACATCAAATCGGAATTAAGATCTTAACTTTCTTATATTGCAAGATTAACACATGCAGAGAAATTAAAGAGAAATTAGAATAATGTAGCACGGGTTTCCAAACCACGCAAAGACGTACCGTGCCCAGTTCGTTTCCCCTTTTTAATGGAGGGGTATCGCCAGAGAACTGCAACTGGAAAAAGTTTCGGGGGGATCGCTCACGACATCAGTTGCAATTAACCAGCCCTATAAAACCATGGTGTGGCAGTGGCATGAAAACCACCACCACGGAAAAGATAGAAGAGGAAGACTTTTAGAAGACTAAGTTTTATTCTCTAATGGCTAAAAAGCCTGTCTGTATCAGTGTGTGTAGTGCCTATCACATTAATTTCCCCTTCCCCCCAATACACAAAAACCCATCAAGTGGGCACCGCTTCACTTAATTTCCAACATACTCTAATGCAGACCTGTTCTCTAATGCCCATTGGTTGGGCCCTTTTCTAAAGAAACCTGCCACCCTCTCACCTGAAAGGCGTAGATTCCTTACCTTTGCTGTGGACATCCTCCAGCGTTGGCAGATCTCTGCGATCCATCGGCGTACCGAACCTCCTCTTGAAGTCACTTTCACCACTTCACTAAAATGACCATTTATCACAACACTATCTCACACCACACTCACTTTCTTTTCAATCTTCTGTCTTCGGATTCCTCTCCAGTCGATCTCTCTGCAATCCCATGATGGCCTCGCCGGGGATCTTCCAATTAGTTCTGCAGTCGCTTTTTCCTAAGATCTCTTTCGTACTGGCAGTGATCAGCTGGCTGCCTGAGCGATATCTCGTTCTTGTCTTGAAGCAACGAATGGGTCGATCATCTCCATTAGATTCCGCAGTGCTGTTTGAAAGGAGCGAGCGATTTCAACTGCTGTGACGACAGAGGCTCTAGTTGCGGACGCTGGCTCAAAAGTAAGGTTTCGTTGGATTCTGGCCGCAATCATCTTCGGATGATTTTTCCATAGGACCGCCACGGGTTGATGGATACTGCCCAATATTTAAGATGGACTTTGGGATAACCTCTACATTGACATCAGAGGTTGAGAGTTCAGAAGGAACACAGCATCTCCCTCGGTGGAATAAGGAAATACTGAAGTGCTCTCAGAAGAAATTGGTCGCCGTAATATCTTCCTTACTAAGAAGCTCCTCTCTCGGAATGTCGTCGCGTACACGCAGGGCTTGTCGACTCGGGCGCTGTGGTAGGGAATAGGACGAGCGGAAATTTTGTCGGGTTTATATAGGCAGGTTGGCGTGAGAGAGGAGAGGGAAGGAGGGAGGGGGTTAGGAAGACTCGAAGTTACCTCGAATTCGTATGAATGGAGATCGGCCTTTCTCGTTAATTTTGTCCTTTCTTCTGACATGCATTTAGACTCATAGTTTCGAATTCATCAGTTATCAGAACTTAAGTTAGCCACTGATCATCTCATAGAGATAGTGGGTGGCAATAGCAGTTGCTCTTGGGTGCTTCACTTGTTATATGGTTTTCGGCGTAACGCGGAAGGTCAAGATGCAGCTTCTTCACTGTTATATTCCCTTGCCTTAGAAATATTTTTTTCCAGAGATGATAATTAAGCTTGCTCGCTGTTGTACTAAATTAACATTATTGAGGGAATTGAAAAAGTCGAAATATTTTCGCTCCTGACGATTTTTGAGTTGACGCATTAGATGTAAAACCGAACTCATTAACAACAATTCTGTAAAGTATTCAGTATTCATAATCCAATGCGACTATTCTCCAAAAGTCTTTAAAAGAGAAACATTTACTTTCTTCAAGTAGGTTAATTTAACTCGGCTGTATTTCAGTTACGCAATGGAAACCTCTTTGGGCGAACAAGGCAGTTCGAGGGTTGTTAGTAGAGGAATACGACCACACTTATCGCATCCTGCTACCTGCCAAGGTTAACCTTGTCAAAGAGGGCCTCGCAGTTGAAGGGGCCCATCGTTCGGCTATACAGTTGCTATTCGAATTAAATCTTTATTCGCTCCTTTAATAATTATTGGAGGATCGTAGCCTCCTGGCATGGTTGGCACGCAGAGAAAGACTTATTCTCCATCCAATTAGTATGTACCAAAAGAGCACAATCCTATTCCTTCGCAATCTATGGTCCTTTACTTCTCACAAATCATTCATGTGAGAAGCCATTGCAAGATCTCTTCGCTTTTTGAACTGATAGGTTTTCAATCATTAATTGTTAGATTGAAGGTTCTCGCGGAATTTCAGATATTACGCGTAATATTAATAAGAATTCACTGTAACTGTGCCCGTAGATGATGCTCGAGGATTTATCAGTCTTTCAAAATCAAACTTTTGCCAAAGGGAACTTCGTGTTTCTGTGAACAGGCGATCTCTAGAGATTGCTTTGGAATGTTCCTCGATTGAATACCCCACTAGTGGGCGGGATTTTATTCAATGTTCCTATTTCTAAAGATATGGTCGGATAATCGTTAACCAGAGAAATAGAATTCGATTAGGTGATGTCATTCATTTATCATATGTATCATGATAACCTTTTTATGCACAGTTATGAATTTCAAATACAATATGAATAGAATCAAAAGTATTCCATCATTAAATTTGTTAAGTCATCCCAACAAAAGGTTCTGCATAATGTTGCTTTACATAAAAATATTTTATTGAAATAATAACTGAATTAGTCTCTTTCTCATTCATCTCAAGCACTAATGACTTGAAAACATGCCAAAGAGAAGAGGCTCAGATGGAGCCAAGGTGTCCTAAAGGAGAGATGGTGGAATTCAGCTGTGTCTTGCAGCTTGTTCTTAGGATTTCCTGAATTGGCAGAATCAGTTCTGAAATCTGACTGATGTAATATTAGTATAATATTAAAGAGGAAGAGATACTACTATCTGCTCATTATGACTAGATTGAGATGTTGTTGATTGATTGTTGGATCATGAAATACTTAATTCTAACCTAATTTTAATGTTTTGTTGACAAATTCTATGATTAGAATATAAATGGAGAGTCAATGTGGTCAAAACTGTGGTGTATACGAATTAATGGGATGAGAACCTGATCCTTATTTTTAAATCCCACCATTAGACTTTTGTTCTGCTTATCTTGGTTAGAGCACTTGTTTCAAACTGTACCTGTCACAGCACAATAGTGTGCTGCAAGAGGTGGCAAGGGTACCAATAAATTAATGACAGTATCAATGCAAAAATTTAAGTGCTTGCAAAGTGAGAAAATATTTGCAAAATACTTCTGCACCATAAGTTGGCATAAATGTTAAGGGGGTTCACCGCAGAACTATTGATTCATGCATAATTAAATAGTTTCATACTATGATTGATTATTTCATCAGAGAGCTATAGTCGTACAATTATAAAAAGAATAAATACATAGTTACTGATAGTTTAAGTAGAAATATCTATTTATTTCCTAGTGTTTTGCTTTTTTGATTGAATACATCGTCACCCTAAGTTCAATATTTTAAAATTTCTTTATAAATTTTTGGTGATAATGATTTATTATTATTTAATCTAGATAAAATATCTCTTCTAATTATCACTTGTATGCTGGCATGATTTTATCTTACATGGTAGCACTGATTTGTGTGATGGTATTCTTTGTATGCTTAACTTCACTCACTTCTGTATTAAACGCTGTTGTGTTCTGAGAGATTCCTCATTTGAATTCACCTTTCCTATGTAATCTGTGAAATCCAACATAAATCCTCAATAAAAATAGTATGAAGTCATTCACAACATATATTTATGAAACACAGTGTAATAAATCCAAAAATTCTCCATCAGGTAGATAAAAATAAGGTGATAAAGGTAACACAAGCTCAGTTAATACAAAATTTGTCCTGACAGGTTCTTAGTTCCAAATCACCTTTCTTATGTAATCCTTGCAATCTACATGGATGGTCTGAAAAGTTTCCGACATTTTGCCATTTCTCAACATGTTCTCTGAAGATTTCTGGGAAACTTTTCAGACCACCCTTGTAACTTAAATCCTCTACAGAAATAGTATGAAGTCATTCACAACATGTATTTATGAAATGCTGTCTAATATATCCAAGAATTCTCCAGCAGGTAGATCAAAGTAGTGTGATAAAGGTAGCACAAGTTCAGTTATTACAAAATTTTCATTAACACTAGCTGTCATTTGAGAACATAAATGCATGAGAAAAATTTTTCCACTTTAAAAAAATTCAGAGGTTGTTGTTTATGATCAGATACAATCGAGTAAAGAATTCATAATTTCTGATTATCTTTTGATGATGGGGATTGTGTGAAATTGTAATAATTTGGAATTTTCAGTTTGTAGTAAAGCATAAAGTAGTGTCATTATGAATTAAAAGCAATCAAATATCTTGAGAACATTTTGCTTTACTGAAAAAGGCATAAATTGTCTTAGTTTGCTTTCTGCACTAGATAATCCTGTTGTTAGCTATAAAATCATAAGATTGCAATACAACGCAACTGAGTGATAAATACTTCACCTCGAGATATAAGAATAAGATAGGGGCACTCAGTGACTTGTTTGTAGTGATTTCAGCCTGTGGTAGTTGCTATTAGGCTAGGTGCCATATATCAAATGAAAAATAAGATAACAGATTTGATGTTCAACAGTGAAGTAAAATAGAATGCTCAATAAGGAATGGAACCATGAAGATACAGAGGTATCCCTATTCCTTATTCAGAGCTTTGACATAACAATCCTGAAAGGCTCAAACATCAGCTAATAAACAGAGAGATGTATCCCAGCAGGTAAAGGGAGGATCACATCCAATGAAAATGCATGACAAAGAGCAAACAAGAAAGGTCTCAATACTGGTAATACAAAGCAGTAAACACCGGAGTAAGATCTCCTTCAGAAGTCCCACCACTAGTAAAAAGCATCTCACCAGAAAGAATAGAATCTGCAATAACCTCAATAACATCAGCAAGTGCCAACTCTGACAAGAAGAAACAAAATTGGTTGAAGTCAAAAGTCGCTTTGAGGCAGAAATCCTCCTTGAGAGATAAGATGGCCAAAAATGTTACATCAAGAAAGCCTGTGATTGTAAAAGAGTGTAACAACCATTTGAAAACCCAATGGAATTGTTGCTTCAAATTGAAGCAATTTATGTCCTACTAACTCTGAGGAAATAGCAATTTGTGGCCCATAAATTCAGGCAAATCCAGAAAATCAATGTTGGTGATTCTGGAAAAAGAAACAGTGAGCAAAAATTGGGCAGAAAAGTCATAAATTTTTCAGAAAAAAAGCTCATGACAAAGTATGTGTGTAATATTTAATAGTTAAATTTGTTAGAATTTTCAGAATGAATTACTGTTAACTGTAGCATTATATTTAAATGTTGTTTTGTCAAGTGAGAATCCATGAATATACCCCATACTTACAAGTCCACAAGTATCTTGCTATGTATTGAAAACCCTTCTTGTTACTAAAATATTTCTCATTTTCTTTTAGTGGATAATTAATATCAACAAACTGTTTATACTTGAATCAAGGGGGTGTGCCAGAGGTAATTTAACTACTGGTAGGGCCTCCCTTGCCAGATTGGTCCAAGATGAGGGACCAGACTACATTTTATCTATTCTGGTCTGGTCTGGTCATTCTGGATCCACGCCAAAAAGCCAGTAGTAACCTACATAAAGGTGGTAAAAATTATTACTCAGAGCACCTGTACAAAGCCTCGGATTAGGAACGATTTAATGGAAATGACCCGTGAAATGAAAAGGACAACAATTTGAAAGAAGAAAGACAAACTTAGAACAGAAACATGGAATATTAAGTCACTAAATGACAAAGAACAGGATTTAACAGAAGAAAATCATCTTAATAGAAGAAGTCATCAAATTCCAGTATGTGCATTACAAGAAAGAAAGAGGAAAGTGAAAGGTCAGAGGGAATGTGAAGAATATTTTCTCATTTACAGTGGGGTTAACATTTCGGTGAAATCTAAGACAGGAGTTACAATAATCATTCATAAAAATTATATAACATACAAAGAAAAATTTCAATAAATATCAAAAAGGATAGTTGGCCCCTGATGGGTTATTAATATCAATGGGGAATCTTAATGCTTGTATTGGAAAATTTATAATTTCTGGAGCTAAATAACTACTCATTGAAGAATTTCTAAATGATAATGGTGAAAGGATGATCAACTTCTGTTCCCAAAAACAAGCTAAGAATTAACAACACATTCTTCAGTACTCTAACTGATAGGAAAAATAATTACTAAGAAAATCCATTCCCTCACAACATTAGAAGGAGCAACAACAATTTAGAACTGGGGGATCATGCACAGATGCTATATTCACACTGAGAAATGTGGTTGAGAAGTCCATTGAATTCCATAGACCAATATATATTTGTTTCATTAACCTTGATAAGGCATTTGATGGAATCCGACTTAAAGACATGATTCAGTTGCCACAGGACACCAACCAACCTCATCCACACGATCACAAATATTTAGAGAAAATTATGTTTAAATAAAACTAGGTCAAATACTGAAAAATCCTATTCAAGCTAATGACGGCATTAGACAAGGAGACTCTGAAAGCCCTCTTTTATTTAATTCAGTTATGGATGAGTTAATCAAAATGGTTAAAAATGGATTGGGCTATAGAATTGAAAGTCAAGAAATAAAACTTATTTGATATGCTGACGATGCTTTTGGAAAATAAGGATGATTTACAGAGAATCATGCACTTTTTTTATACTATAGCAAATAAATATATTACGGTTCTCTAGAAAAATCCAAATGTACCGTTAAATCAAAACAACCCCTCCACTGTAAACTGGAATTTGATGAGAGAGTCATTCTGTCCTTTGAATACCTGGGAATTGAGCTTTCAAACTCTGGGGATACTACTGAGAAGTACGAGAGCACGTAACAAAAGCAAACAGAATTGCTAGCTGCCTAATACCACATTCTGGCGAAACGAGCACATGAGAAAAGGAAAAAGGCCAGAATATTCAAGGCTGTAGAGAGACCAATCTTATCACATGTAGGAGAGACAAGATGCTCAAAAATCGTCCAACATGTTTTGTTTTCATTGAAATATTAATCTTACAGCATTAGGGTATAGTTCCTATTGCCTAACTATATTCTTTCATTCCCGCAGATCTCCCACCAAAATAATGAATGGTAACACACCAATACTTTTAAAAGGGAATATCCCCACCTCTATGCTCTACAAGTAATCATCATGCACATAAAAAATCTACGTAAGTTAGATTCCTTCGTGTTAGAGAGCTGTATTTATTTTCTAAAACGAAGGAACCCTAATTTCACGTTAAGCGTAGTAATGGTCCCGAATTTCCAGTATTTAGTAAGTTAGGCAATTTCATAGTCCCTCTCCGGCCTCATAACATGCATAATTACGCCATTGCGCTCAATTGCGCTTTCCATCACGCATAGTAAAACATCAGTGCTCTTTTTAAATGATTGAAATCGAGTTAAACGAAAAGGAGTATTTGGCGGTGTACTAGATATATTCAAAGTATCTCTCGGATAATTGACATAAAATACTAGCAAATTAGACCTTAGACATTAAATGCTTACAATTCAGGATACTTATAAATACTCCCTGAGTTTATAATAATGTTACTTCTTTGGTAAAAAATAAAAAAGGATACTTTAATTGCATTACTACTAAATCCAATGGTAAAGATAAGCTGTATAAGTATTTAAGGGTAGCCCGCACATTAAGACGCTAAAAATTAAGGAATGAATCTTGCATTGTTACTTATACAAGACTCTGACGGTAAACACTTGGTGGCTGAAAGCGGTCGTATATTGTGACGAATTCTCAATAGAGGTAGATTAAAAGCAGAGGTAAAAGTTAAACTGTATGTGCAGGATAGTCCTCGAAGTATTTCTTCATACCAAATTCAAATTTAATCTATTCAGTCTAGCTCCGGTTCCAACGCAAAGTTCCTCACGATAGCCTTAGCTGAGAAGATGTGCATTTTCGAAAAGCTTACGTTACTTCAATTAGTTAGCCCACCTATGATTCAGCCTACAATTAAGTTGACTGCAGATGGAAAATGTATCACAAATGATTGACCTAAAAGAAAATAATTATATGAGAAAGTTGCCAATGTGTTGGAATATGGAGAATTTTCCATCGTCTAACGTGATTTTTCAAAATATTGTGTCATGAAATTTCTCTTTCAGTGCCAGCTGGCATCTCCACTTCTCAAGAAACAAGTTCTAATTAATTTACTCGAGGATTTCCGGCAATCTTCTCCCATCTTCTTCCTCCTATCCCTCAAACCTCACTATCAACATCAAAAGAAGGGAAGAAAGAAGAAGGGAGGGGAGAATGATTGTGAGTGTTCTTATTGTCTGACAATTGCATGTAATGTAATTGACTTTAATGCTTTATACCACTTTTAACTAAATTATCATTAAATGAAAATACCTGCTATTGTATTTTGATCGGAAGCAAGTGCTGAAGCTAAGCAGTGTCACAAAAATTAACAAGTTCCATGAACTCAAACCTCTTTAAAAATTTCTGAATAAGGATGTGATTCCTCAGTGGTTTAAATAGCCAGTAATATTGAATGCTCTCCTTCATCTGCATTTCTAGATATAAATTCAAATATCTTTGCCATGAGATGAAACTCACAGTTAAATTGTTAATGTTGTCAGGCTGCAAATTATACTATTGATATGAAAGTGAATCAGTTTGAAAGTACTTTTGTTTAGAAATGACTCGAATATCCATTAGCATGGAATGCAATCACTTCAAAGATATTTCATCCTTGAAATTCTAAGAGTTCCTATATATTTGAGTTTTAATGAAATTTATGAAAAAAATGCCAACTTTATCCATCCATTAGTTACTTTGACTTCACATGCTTTTGTATTATTAGTTATAAGATGCAGAATTTTTCTCAACTAGTTGAGAAAACCTACGTATATTTCAAAAGGCTTGTTTAAGTAGCAACAGGTATGTCTACAAAGATAAGAATTACTTCTGTTTGATTAACAAGATCCCTTTTTTTGTTGAATCTTAAGGTATGACTAAGATTTATGTTTTTCAGATGAAGAGATTGATTGCAGCTGTGGAAAGAAGGTGGCAGATGAGAGACTTAAAGTCCATTCAGTTTTAATTCAGTATTTTTAAAAACTGAATAGTTGATTGTACTCTGTAAAAAGGATTTTACTATCTTGTTGGCAGTGCATTGTTGGGCTCCAGTGTTGAAGTGACTTCAATGGAAGCAGTCTCAGGTTTGATTCCGGGTGGAAGCCCACGTGTGAAATGACCTCAGCTGTTGAAGAACTTTTCACAATACTACTACTACTTGAAAACCTCAACATGAAAAATACGAGAAAATCACATAAAATATTTACCATACATCTTCTAAGTGAAATCCCTCTTCTGACTGGTTTCAACAGTGCTCCATCGTAGTTGGTCTTGTGCATCTTCTTTCATTCAACCGTAACTTTGGCCATTTTTAATATCATTGAGCATTCCCATTCTTCTGCTTACCCTTCCTCACTTTCCTTCTGCATTTCCTTACCACACTATAGCATAGGAAAACTGCCAAAGAATCACCATCCACTGAAAGTATACCCAAATTCCCACTCATAAATGCTTTTGGTAGATGTTATATTTCAAGGGTGATTTTTTGGGTGAAATTTTTTCCCATGAAAGGGAAATAAAGAGAAATCCCTTGTACATCATTTTGCTTCTATTTAACCCTTAAACTGTGGGAAAAACGTTTTTAAACGTTTGTCCTGCTCCTTTAATTTTATGACCCTGCCTCTCAATGCAGCGCCCAATTGCTCGCTCCTCTCTATTGTTCTGGGTTGGGTATATCTCAAAAGGGTTTTCCCTTATCCAGGAAAACCCAATTTTAACAGGTTCCATCCTTACCCACTCTCCGTATTTTTACTGCCTTCAAGAATGTTTTATTTTCTTTGTGTTTAGTTATGATTGTTAAAAATCGAGATATATGCATATTGTTTGGAATCAAAATAATCAAAAAACTGCTTAGAAAACGACTCTGAACTGAATATTGAATCAAAAATTATTATCAAGTTAATAAAAATCGGCAATGGTATTTTCTATACACAAGTAGTTAAATTTCTCAACCATAACCAATAACTGAACCCTCAGGAAAAGGGTCTATCTGGATTATGAAGGTCTATATCTGCTACCACTGGCCTATTCAAGAAGGCACATAGCAGCTCCCGCAGCTTAAGGGTTAAATAATCCTATAAGCCTCTACAGTTATAATTTCTATATCATTTTCACATTCAGGCACAATATAAGCAAAATTCATTAAATGTGATTAGGAATATCTTAATAAAATTGAGTTTCTAAAAATATTTTTTGCTTGGAATCTCATGTAATTGTTAGCTTTTAAAGATTAATTTTTTTCTCCTTAATTTCAAATTCAAGGTCCTATATTTCCAAACAAATACAAGCATTTTGGTTTATTAGGTATCTGTGATCATTTTTCATAACATTTCATATACTATTACACAGTCTCAGCCTTATTAACTGAAATGAAATCTTCTTAGTTAAGGTATCATTATAGTTGTGAAAAAATATTCATGTGTACGTCATGTTCTTTGAAGTAATTCTAAGAAGTTTTGGTTCTGGTGACTTAGCATATAAAACAGTTTTAGAATTAAAACTGTGTGAGGTACATTTAGAGATTGTAGAGTTTCTCAAGCCTCTTTTTCAACAGTATAGAACCTTAAGGGAAGTGTTTGAATGTATGGTGGGCTCATTGAGTTCCAGAATAAAGAGGTGTTTTTACATTTAAAACTCTCACTTTAGTTTTTGTTTAGTAACCCTCTTTTAGCATGACTTATGTAATAACTTTTATCTATTAGTGTTTTAATTATAAAATTCAAGGCAATTTCATCAAATTTGCTTATAAATGATAGTGATTGTGATCAGGATTCTAATTGCATTCGTTTAATGTTAGTTAACTTTATTTTCTTAACATAAGATGTATATTTTAAATGAATGATTTCAATGTGTTTAGTGAGTCCCTTATGGAATCTTATGTGAATTGATAGTAAGCTACATTTCTAAAAATTTCTTTTAGGAAGAAAATTCTGCTATGCATTTCACTTTACATAATATACATGTTTTTATTTATTTTGTAAACAATATGTAGTGAAAGGTCTTAATATTAATTTCCTTAAGGCTTATATTTCCTATTAGTCCTTTTGGTTGAAAAAGCTAATCGATTTAGGCAACATAAATGCTTAAGAAATGAATGATCTTGGGAACATTGAATGAATACAATCAGTTTTCAGATGATGCATATTTTGTATTTTCTTCACTACTTGCAATATTTTTTCATTTAAATATTGCTTTTTATGCATTTCATAATTGTCTTCAACATTTCATGCTTGTTTGTGAAAATTAAAATTTTCTTTTTCTAGAATTTCTGTGCCAGTTGAGTACCAGATAAAATAGGTCCCCTTTAATTCTTTTATTCCTTTATTTCTTTTTTACAATGCTATGCATTTTCTGCTTCAAAATTTAATTTTCACCATTCATTCTGTACTACAAGTGTCTGTATTTTGGATTGTCAGGTTTCATCTATTCATCTACTGTTAATTTATTTTAGTTTTGTGAAAAAGATTATTTTGTGGGTTAACTTTATGCTTTTCTTTTACATAATACTTTTATTTCTTGTATATTTCAGGCAAATGATTTCATAGTCTACTACAATTCTCTTTTGTATTGACTTTGGTGACTTTTGAATGACTTACTTTTCCATGCACAATGTGTCAGTGTAACACTGTAAGCAAAAGTTTTCATGAGAATAAGTGATCATTTAAGAAATAAGGTATATTAACTGAAACTGTGAAGAAATAAATCATCAGTAGAGCATTGAATAATTAATGCTTGTAGATCGTGTTCCACTGTTTCTTCTCTTGTGATGTGTTGTAGGCTGTATTACACTCTTCCATATACTACTTGGAGTTCAGAATTTCCTCTTTGTTGCATTAAAATTTATTTCACTATCCTACATCCTGCAGTAATTATCTTTTAACACAGTAATTGCATAATGCATAATTTATTCCTCATACTTTACCTATTTATGCATATTGTAAGTAATTTGTTTTAAAATTATAACTTCTTTATTTTATTTATTATTATTTATTTTAAATTTATTATTAAATTGAATAAAGAATTGATGTAAATTGATTAATGTTAACTTGTATGATAGTATTAATTACTTTGATACTTGCTCAGAGGTAGCTTGCAATGTTGGACATAGTTGACCATGTATTCATTTCAAGCCAAGTGATAGGAGACTTTGAAAGCAAACAAATTTTATTGTTAAGTAGAGTATAATTTAAGTTCAATAGCAAAACCATTTTAGCATTAACTAGATTTTAAGAAATATTGACCTTATGCCACTTTGAATTTAGATCATCAAAAGCTGTTCTTAATATTTGTGTGAACACATGCAAAAATTTCAGAAGTAGAGATTTTTTCTGATGTGTTTTTGTAAGTGGGTCGTGAATGCTCTTCATTTGATTGGATCTTATAGTAGTGTAGCCATTTGGTCACTATCATTACTATTTGGTCTTTAGTTTTATCTTAGAAGAAATTTAGATTCCTGCAGTTAGTTCCTATCATAGCAGGAGAGGAATTATATGATGGTATTATTGTATACAAATCAATGCAAAATATTTTGAATTACTAGTTATTCGACAATCATACTTCAGAATTGAGGATATCATAATTGTAATGTAGTTAAAAGGTTTCTCTTTGCCAATGCACTGATAAGATTGAATTGGTTTTGTAGGGATTGTGTGGGTAGAGTGAAGTCATGATAGTTTTGATGTTAAAACTAATCTAATGTTACTGATTTAGTTTTCTTTAAATTACTTAGAACTGAGAAACTCAATTGCTTAGCTGATTCTTAGAAATTGCTACTCATTGTCAGTAGTATTATCCTGAAAAGTAAGACCAGTCTGAATGAAACTTCTGAGAGTAAGTTTTTGCTGGGTCATTTGATGCTCCATCCATCTCTCTCTCTATCTAATTTTAGAGAGTGACTGAGTTAATTACTAAGATTAATTACTAAATGTTTACTCTAATTGAAAACTTTCACCTGTTATTATTTTTCATGCACAGGACTGATAGAAACTATGCAGGAGCAGCATTGTGAAAGAAAGTACCAAAATGTGAAGAATCTATTTGTAGTGGACCCAAGTAACAAGATAGTAACTTGAAATGGAAAAGTATGCTGATTTTTGAAGCATTGTAAACAAAGTTAAAAAGGTATTTAAATTCATTTGATAAAGTGTTTTATCCATTGTTGTGATTGCATGGTCCAAAATATTTCATTATAATAGAATATATTTAATCGTAGAATTATATTTTAATTTTAATATTACTAGATATGCAGATGCAATTATAATTTAGGCTTATGTTTAAAGTTTGAATTCATTGTTATTTCATTGATTGCATGGTTGAAAAGATTTAATTTTAGAATTTATCTTATTTTAATAACAGTGTGTATGAGAATTTCTATGTAATTTTATTTTGAGTCTAAAATTTAATGGTATTTTTTGTAATTGAATCAACTAAAGCATAAATGTTTTAATAAAGTATTTATTACCCAGCTGTACAAGTGGTAATTAGTTAAGCATGCAGAAGTCCAGCATCTTCATAAGAAAGAAGTACAGAAATTGGGGATTGAGAGGCTTAAATTAAAACCAAATTTTTGATCTTTTTTTTCAGTTATTTCTAAATAGATTCACTTAACGAAAAAATGTCAATAAATAATTGATAGCCAATAAAATTTAGAGAAAGATAATTGGTAACAGAGCAATGATTTTTTCTATCTAGGACTGTACATTCAATACAATTATGAAAGGAAGGGGTAAGATTTTGCCGCTATCAATTTGGTTCCATTAGAAATTAGCCTGGAATAACTGTCAAGTAATAAAAGTCTCTGTCAAAAGTTGAATATTTGCCAAAAGTTATTAAGGAAAATATTTTAAAAGGTTAAAAAAACTTGGGATTAGGAAAATCATTGTGATGATTTTTTTTCCAGAAAAATTTATTAAAAGTTAATCTCATGTAGGAATTACAATTTAATTCACAAAGAATTCCAATTCCTCAGACTGATAGTTTTCTTGATTTCCCCAGTCCACAACTAAATGACCGCTTTCCAAAGAAATTCTCATTTAAATATTTTAAGACCATTTTCCACATCATTAGAACATCTTGCAGCACAGAGTATAGAGCAGATCAGGCTAGAAATATTCCTGGAAGGAAGAAAGAAAATGAAATTACTAGAGACGGCGTTTTTTTATTCATTTACTATATTAGATGCTTAATATATAAGAAAATGTTTGAACATTTTATATCAGCCATAAGATAGAAATTTATTTTTCAAATAAGATCATTACTTGAAGGATAGTGTGAGGTTCAAATGGTTTGGAAATTGAATAATCTAAGCTTTAGAATTTGCACAAAGTAGACCTTATGAAGTGAATTTTCAGGAACTTATTGCACCCTTCATGTTGTAAGATTGATACTAAAAGTTTTCATTAAGCAATAACTTGTAAAAATACATAAAAAATGGTTTTAGAAGAATGCTAGCAAGCTAGGAAGTGTGTTTCATCATGATACTATACCTTAATTTAGATGTTTTGTAGAAAAAGTAATCATTGTAGTATTAATTTTAGGAGTCTCTAACAAGTCTTACTTGATGGTGAAAGAAACCCATGGGGCAGACAGAATATTTATTGTTGCAGACCTGTATAATGTATCACAAATAACCATAAGATTAAGGCTGATATAATCTAGATGTGACTGAATAGAACTAAAAAAATTTATGCAAAATTTATTTATCGAGATTCAAAAACAGCTATATATTATGTTACATCACATTTAATCACAAAAATAATATTTAATATAATAAAATTAAATTAGCATTAAGGTCCTCCTAAGCTATGTATCTATTAATATTAAATTCTCTATGCAAAGAAAATGTGAGCATAGGGCTTGGTTTTCAAAAGCTTTTCTGGACAAGATCAAAGAAATAATAAGGCATTTAGCATTGAATTTAGCAAGATTTGTCCAACTAACAATTAATATAAAACTCACTTCAAAATCTTGAGAAACCACTGGTAAATAATAATATTATTTATTCACCAAGGATCATGTATGTACATGATATAGACTTAGTCATTCAAAAATGGTAAAAAACATGAAATTAGGATGAAAAATTTTTATCAATGTTATGATACATTTTTTCAATCAGAACAGAGTCTAATAATAACAAAATTATACGAGTCCATCAATCAGAGATGTTTTAATTGCAATGCTACTATGATTGTTGCTATTAGACATAATTAAACACTGAAATTAAAATTATACATAACTGAGTAAGGAAGAAATGACCAGATATGTTACAATTTTGAAGTATAAACAATGTACTATTTTAACAGAAATAGTACTTCTAAAGATAAAGTACAATTGGCAAACTGAAGTCTAAAGAAAAAAGAAAGGCACTTCAAAGTAACAATAAAGGCAGATTGGAAAATAAAGAAATGTGTTTCTTTGACTCTTAAGTGTTCCACCAATATTATTCACTATTAATGATATCCATCACAGTTTATGCTCCACTGTGAATATCAAGGAATGTTGGCGCAGCTTCTCCTACAGAAAGAATATCCTACCAACAAAATAAAAATAGAATGGAATCTTAAGATTACAATTAGCACCCTGGGAAGATGTCTATCAACTCTCTCCTTTGATGCTGCATAATTAATAACTAATCATATATTCTAGAATGTAATCTAATATAATGTTCTATATGAAGAAACCTTTAAAATTACTTTGATATATCATAGACTCTTTACTTTTCACCAAAACATTCCATGCAACAATTTTAATGAAACAATTTAGCTAAAATTATTATTCATCAAATACTATCTCCTTCAAACTAGTATGGTGAACTTAGTTGAACTTAGGTGAATACTTAATTCAAAATGCATTCATAATAGGCCATAATCTTCTCCTTTATAATATTCATATAGTATTCATGAAAACCCTTTTTAATGTTGGTTGTCTTCATACTGACACTTTTTCAAAGCTGCTCTATTCTTTCTCAAAATTAAATTTAGTTCACTGTGTGCAAAGCAGAAATTTACAAAAGAAGCACTATCTCTAATGTGATTTAAGAGCAATTAAAATGTGTTGTATGCAAAGCATACATGAAACTCACAAAATCCTGATATTATTATATAGGATATTATTAAAAATCTTTCATTGGGTTTAAATGTAGCATGAATATTAGATAAGATAAAAGGTAGAAAATGAGATAAACTGAATAAACCAGGAAAACAATGATACATTTAGGAATTGCCAAACAAATCAGTATTTACAGTATGAATAAATAAAACACTACTGTGAGTTATAAGGAATTAAGTGTAATAAGATTTCTTATTTAAAAGGGACTGCTCTTCAATGATAATCGATTTAGGCAGGAGCTTGTAAAATATTTTACTCAGAAGAAAATGACAGAAGTGATATTGCAACTATGTCACTCATTCTTCAGAAACTGTTTGGTATCGGTATTGGTACACCAAATAGCAAATCAGTTTATAATAATCAATTGAGGAATTCCCTCTTCTTCTTAACACTCTTTTCACATAAGAAAAATGTAGAAAAACATTACTGATTTGTGTGATGGTATTTTTGTATGCTTAACTTCACTAACTTCTGCATTAAATGTTGTTGTGTTCTGAGAGATTCCTCATTTAAATTCACCTTTCCTATGTAATCTGTGAAATCCAACATAAATCCTCAATAAAAAGTATTATGAAGTCGTTCACAACATATATTTATGAAACAAAGTCTAATAAATCCAAAAATTCTCCATCAGATAGATAAAAATAAGGTGATAAAGGTAACACAAGCTCAGTTAATACAAAATTTACATTCACACACATATGGAGTATTAAGTTGCTAAATGACAAAGAACAGGAATTAATAGAAGAACTTCAAAGTATAGAATTTCAGTATGTGCATAAAAAGAAATGAAGAAGAAAGGAAAAGACAGAGGGAATATGAAGTATATTTTCTCATTTACAGAGCGATTATAAATTCAGTTGAAGCTAAGACAGTAGTTGCCATAATCATTCATAAAAATTAAATGAAATAGAAAGATGAATGGCAATAAATATAGCAAAGGATAGTTACAATAAAAATTAAAATCGATCAAAATAATACTACATCTGTTTATGCACCAGAAGATTGTAAGCCAAAAGCTGACAAAGTGTTTTATAATTACCAATAAGATGCTATTAACACCATGCCCCCTAATGAGTTATTTATATCAATCGGGAATGTTAATGCTTGTAATGGAAAATTCATTGTTTCTGGAGCTAAAAAACTATTCAATGAAAAATTTCTAATCGATAATGTTGATGAACTAGGATGAATTTCTGTTCCCACAACAAGCTAAGAATTATCAACACCTTCTATGATGATAAATATCATTATAAATATACATTTTAAAATAGTAGAGGACTGAAATCAATCATAGATTACATAGTTTCTAACAGGAATATACATCCATTATCAGTATTGGATGTTTAAAAAAATGACATGGCAAATGAAGGAAGTAATCAAAGCTTATTAATAGGCAAATTTTGGTTAAAAAAGTGAACACATCAGAAAAATATCAATGCACCTGCAAATGGACAGAAGTATGACATTAAATTACTCAAGAATGAATCAACCAAGGAAAATTACCAGACGGCTGACAGAAAAACTTGAAAAAGAAAATATTTCTTGGACCTCTATGGATTGCAGAAACAAATATGGAGAGTAATTAGGGAACAAAGAAAGGAAGTCAATGACATTATAGAAATCAGTCACAAAATATATGAAGTATGGTTGTCACATATAACTTCAACATTGGAAGGAAGCTTGTTCAACAAGAACATTCTAAATATTAACGTCAACAATACTGATACAACAGTTAATTACTCAGAGGTAGAAGAACCACTGAAAGCTTTAAAGAATAGGAAATCACCAGATCAAGATGGAATACGAAATGAATTACTTATACAAGGAGGACATCAACTGATAAACAAACTGTTGAAATTAGTAAATTAGATTGCCTGCTTTCACACTTAACCAAAAAGATTATGCTAGCATTATGCTTCCCTTATTTAAATAGGGACAGCACCTTGTTATAGAGGTATTTACCAACTGGATTCGTAACTCAATACTCAAGGGAAAAATAATTACAAAGAAAATCCATTCCTTCTCAACATTACAAGAAGAGCAACAAGAATTTAGAACTGGGGGATCATGCACAGATACTGTATTCATACTGAGAAATGTGGTTGAGAAGTCCATTGAATTCCATAGACCAATATATATTTGTTTCATTAACCTTGATAAGGCATTTGATAGAATCCGACTTAAAGACATGATTCAGTTGCCACAGGACACCAACCAACCTCATCCACACAATCACAAATATTTAGAGAAAAATATGTTTAAATAAATCTAGACCAAAAACTCACAAATCCTATTCCAGCTAATGACAGCCTTAGACAAGGAGACTCTGAAATCCCTATTTTATTCAATTCAGTAATGGATGAGGTAATCAAATTTCAAAAATGGACAGGGCTATGGCAAGTTAAGAAATAAAACTTATTTGTTTTGCTGACGATGCAGTACTTTTGGAAAATGAGGATGATTTACAGAGACTCATGCACATATTGAATACTATAGCGAATAAATATACTACGGTTCTCTCGAAAAATCCAAATGTATCGTTAAATCAAAACAACCCCTCCACTGTAAACTGGAATTTGATGGGAGAGTCGTTCAGTCCTTTGAATACCTGGGAATTGAGCCTTCAAACTCTGGCGATAATGAGAAGTATGAGAGCAAGTAACAAAAGCAAACAGAATTGCTGGCTGCTTAATACCACATTCTGGCGAAACAAGCACATGAGAAAAGAAAAAAGGGCAGAATATTCAAGGCTGTTGTGAGACACATGTAGGAGAAACTTAACTTAACACATGTAGGAAAAACAAGATGCTCAAAATCGTCCAACATGTTTTGTTTTCATTGATATATTAATCTTACAGCATTAGGATATAATTCCTATTGCCTAACGACTATCTTCTATCATTCCCACAGATCTCCCACAAAAATAATGAATGGTAACAAACCTATACTAGTTTTACCTTGTGAATATACTTTTTAAAGGGAAGATCCCCACCTCTAGGCTATACAAGTAATCATCATGCACATAAAACATCTACGTAAGTTAGATTCCTTCGTGTTAGAGAGCTGTATTTTTTTTCTAAAACGAAGGAACCCTAATTTCACGTTAAGCTTAGTAATTGTCCCGAATTTCCATTATTTAGTAAGTTAGGCAATTTCATAGTCCCTCTCCGGCCTCATAACATGCATAATTACGCCATTGCGCTCAATTGCGCTTTCCATCACGCATAGTAAAACATCAGTGCTCTTTTTAAATGATTGAAATCGAGTTAAACGAAAAGGAGTATTTGGCGGTGTACTAGATATAATCAAAGTATCTCTCGGATAATTGACATAAAATACTAGCAAATTAGACCTTAGACATTAAATACTTACAATTCAGGATACTTATAAATACTCCCTGAGTTTATAATAATGTTACTTCTTTGGTAAAAAATAAAAACGGAAACTTTAATAGCATTATGATTAAATCCAATGGTAAAGATAAGCTGTATAAGTATTTAAGGGTAGCCCGCACATTAAGACGCTAAAAATTAAGGAATGAATCTTGCATTGTTACTTATACAAGACTCTGACGGTAAACACTTGGTGGCTGAAAGCGGTCGTATATTGTGACGAATTCTCAATAGACGTAGATTAAAAGCAGAGGTAAAATTTAAACTGTATATGCAGGATGGTCCTCGAAGCATTTCTTCATACCACATTCAAATTTCATCTATTCAGTCTAGCTCCGGTTCCAACGCAAAGTTCCTAACGATAGGCTTAACTGAGAAGATGTGCATTTTCGAAAAGCTTATGTTACTTCAAGTAGTTAGCCCATCTGTGATTCAGCCTACAATTAAGTTGACTGCAGATGGAAAATGCATCACAAATGATTGACCTAAAAGAAAATAATTATATGAGAAAGTTGCCAATGTGTTGGAATATGCAGAATTTTCCATCGTCTAACGTGATTTTTCAAAATATTGTGTCATGAAATTTCTCTTTCAGTGCCAGCTGGCATCTCCACTTCACAAGAAACAAGTTCTAATTAATTTAATCGAGGATTTCCGGCAATCTTCTCCCATCTTCTTTCTCCTATCCCTCAAACCTCAATATCAACATCATAAGAAGAGAAGAAAGAAGAAGCGAGGGGAGAATGATTGTGTGTGTTCTTATTGTCTAATAACTGCATGTAATGTAATTGACTTTAATGCTTTATACCACTTTTAACTATATTATCATTAAATGAAAATACCTGCTATTGTAATTTGATTGGAAGCAAGTGCTGAAGCTAAGCAGTGTCACAAAAATTAACATGTTCCATGAACTCAAACCTCTTTAAAAATTTTTGAATAAGGATGTGATTCCTCAGTGGTTTAAATAGCCAGTAATTTTGAATGCTGTCCTTCATCTGCTTTTCTAGATATAAAATTCAAATATCTTTGCCATGAGATGAAACTCACAGTTAAAATGTTAATGTTGTCAGGCTGCAAATTATACTATTGATATGAAAGTGAGTCAGTTTGAAAGAACTTTTGTTTAGAAAAGACTCGAATATCCACTACATTGGAATGCAATCACTTCAAAGATATTTCATCCTTGAAATTCTAAGAGCTCCTATATATTTGAGTTTTAATGAAGTTTACGAAAAAAATGCCAACTTTATCCATCCATTAGTTACTTTGAGTTCATGTGCTTTTGTATTATTAGTTATAAGGTGCAGAATTTTTCGCAACTAGTTGAGAAAACCTACGTATATTTCCAAAGGCTTGTTTAAGTAGCAACAAGTATGTCTACAAAGATAAGAATTACTTCTGTTTGATTAACAAGAACCCTTTTTTTGTTGAATCTTAAGGTATCACTAAGATTTATGTTTTTCAGATGAAGAGATTGATTGCAGCTGTGGAAAGAAGGTGGCAGATGAGACACTTAAAGTTCATCCAGTTTTAATTCAGTATTTTTAAAAACTGAATTGTTGATCGTCCTGTGTAAAAAGGATTTTACTTTCTTGTTGGCAGTGCATTGTTGGGCTCCAGTGTTGAAGTGACTTCAATGGAAGCAGCCTCAGGTTTGATTCCGGGTGGAAGCCCACGTGTGAAATGACCTCAGCTGTTGAAGAACTTTTCACAATACTACTTCTACTACTACTTGAAAACCTCAACATGAAAAATACGAGAAAATCACATAAAATATTTACCATACATCTTCTAAGTGAAATCCCTCTTCTGACTGGTTTCAACAGTGCTCCATCATAGTTGGTCCTGTGCATCTTCTTTCATTCAACTGTAACTTTGGCCATTTTTAATATCATTGAGCATTCCCATTCTTCTGCTTCCCCTTCCTCACTTTCCTTCTGTTTTTCCTTACCACACTATAGCATAGGAAAACTGCCAAAGAATCACCATCCACTGAAGGTATACCCAAATTTCAACTCATAAATGCTTTTGGTCAATGTTATATTTCAGGGGTGATTTTTTGCATGAAATTTTTTCCGTGAGGGGGAAGTAAAATCCCTTGTACATCAATTTGCTTCTATTTAAATAATCCTATAAGCCTCTACAGTTATAATTGCTATATCATTTTCACATGCAGGCACAATATAAGCAAATTCTTTAAATGTGATTAGGAATATCTTCAGTTGAAATTGAGTTTCTAAAAATATTTTTTGCTTGAAATCTCATGTAATTGTTAGCTTTTAAAGATTAATTTTCTTCTCCTCAATTTAAAATTCAAGGTCCTATATTTCCAAACAAATACAAGCATTTTGGTTTAATTGGTACTTGTGATCATTTTTCATAACATTTTATATACTATTACACAATCTCAGGCTTATTACTGAAGTGAAATCTTCTTAGTTAAGGTATCATTATAGATGAGAGAAAAAATATTCATGTGTATGTCATGTTCTTTGAAGTAATTCTAAGAAGTTTTGGTTCTGGTGACTTAGCATAAAAAACAGTTTTAGAATTAAAACTTTGTATTGTTCGATTGGAGAGTTTCTCAAGCCTCTTTTTCAACAGTGTAGAACCTTAAGGAAAGTGTTTGAATGTATGGTGGGCTCATTGAGTTTCAGAATAATGAGGTGTTTTTACATTTAAAACTCTCATTTTAGTTTTTGTTTAGTAACTTTCTTTTAGCTTGACTTATGTAATAACTTTTATCCATTAGTGTTTTAATTATAAAATTCAAGGCAATTTCATCAAATTTGCTTATAACTGATAGTGATTATGATCAGGATTCTTAGATGTATTCGTTTAATGTTAGTTAACTTTATTTTCTTAAGGTAGAATGCTTAAATTCCCTTAACATAAGATGTATTTTTTAAATGAATGATTTCAATGTGTTTAGTGAGTCCTTCATGGAATCTTATGTGAATTGATAGTAAGCTACATTTCTAAAAATTTCTATTAGGAAGAAAATTCTGCTATGCATTTCACTTTACATAATATACATGTTTTTATTTATTTTGTAAACAATATGTAGTGAAAGGTCTTAATATTAATTTCCTTAAGGCTTATATTTCCTATTAGTCCTTTTGGTTGAAAAAGCTAATCGATTTAGGCAACATAAATGCTTAAGAAATGAATGATCTTGGGAACATTGAATGAATACAATCAGTTTTCAGATGATGCATATTTTGTATTTTCTTCACTACTTGCAATATTTTTTCATTTAAATATTGCTTTTTATGCATTTCATAATTGTCTTCAACATTTCATGCTTGTTTGTGATAATTTAAATTTTCTTTTTCTAGATTTTCTGTGCCAGTTGAGTACCAGATAAAATAGATTTCCTTTAATTATTTTATTTCTTTTTTACAATAACTTATGCTTTTCTTTTACATAATACTTTTATTTCTTTTATATTTCAGGCAAATGATTTCATAGTCTACTACAATTCTCTTTTGTATTGACTTTGGTGACTTTTGAATGACTTACTTTTCCATGCACAATGTGTCAGTGTAACACTGTAAACAAAAGTTTTCATGAGAATAAGTGATCATTTAAGAAATAAGGTATATTAACTGAAACTGTGAAGAAATAAATCATCAGTAGAGCATTGAATAATTAATGCTTGTAGATCGTGTTCCACTGTTTCTTGTCTTGTTATGTTTTGTAGGCTGTATTACACTCTTCCATATACTACTTGGAGTTCAGAATTTCCTCTTTGTTGGATTAAAATTTATTTCACTATCCTACATCCTGAAACAAGTATCTTTTAACACAGTAATTGCATAATGCATAATTTATTCCTCATACTTTACCAATTTATGCATATTGTAAGTAATTTGTTTTAAAATTATAACTTCTTTATTTAATTTATTATTATTTATTTTAAATTTATTATTGAATTGAATAAAGAATTGATGTAAATTGATTAATGTTAACTTGTATGATAGTATTAATTACTTTGATACTTGCTCAAAGGTAGCTTGCAATGTTGGACATAGTTGTCCATGTATTCATTTCAAGCCGAGTGATAGGAGACTTTGAAAGCAAACAAATTTTATTGTTAAGTGGAGTATAATTTAAATTCAAGAGCAAAAGCATTTTAGCATTAACTAGATTTTAAGAAATATTGACCTTATGCAACTTTGTATTTAGATCATCAAAAGCTGTTCTTAATATTTGTGTAAACACATGGAAAAATTTCAGAAGTAGAGATTTTTTCTGATGTGTTTTTGTAAGTGGGTTGTGAATGCTCTTCATTTGATTGGATCTTATAGTAGTGTAGCCATTTGGTCACTATTATTACTATTTGGTCTTTAGTTTTATTTTAGAAGAAATTTAGATTCCTGCAGTTAGTTTCTATCATAGCAGGAAAGGAATTATATGATGGTATTATTTTGTGCAAATCAATGCAAAATATTTTGAATTTCTAGTTATTTGACAATCATACTTCTGAATTGAGGATATCATAATTGTAATGTAGTTAAAAGGTTTCTCTTTGCCAATGCACTGATAAGATTGAATTGGTTTTGTAGGGATTGTGTGGGTAGAGTGAAGTCATGTTAGTTTTGATGTTAAAACTAATCTAATGTTACTGATTTAGTTTTCTTTAAATTACTTAGAACTGAGAAACTCAATTGCTTAGGTGATCCTTAGAAATTCCTACTCATTGTCAGTAGTATTATCCTGAAAAGTAAGACCAGTCTGAATGAAACTTCTGAGAGTAAGTTTTTGCTGGGTCATTTGATGCTCCATCCATCTCTCTCTCTATCTAATTTTAGAGAGTGACTGAGTTAATTATTAAGATAAATGTTTACTCTAATTGAAATCTTTCACCTGTTATTATTTTTCATGCACAGGACTGATAGAAACTATGCAGGAGCAGCATTGTGACAGAAAGTATGTACCTAAATGTGAAGAATCTATTTGCAGTGGACCCAAGTAACAAGATAGTAACTTGAAATGGAAAAGTATTCTGAATTTTTGAAGTATTGTAAACAAAGTTAAAAAGGTATTTAAATTCATTTGATAAAGTGTTTTATCCATTGTTGTGATTGCATGGTCCAAAATATTTCATTATAATAGAATATATTTAATCGTAGAATTATATTTTAATTTTAATATTACTAGATATGCAGATGCAATTTTAATTTTAGGCTAATGTTTGAAGTTTCAAATTTCATTTCATTGTTATTTCATTGATTGCATGGTTGAAAAGATTTAATTTTTAGAATTTATCTTATTTTAATAACAATATGTATGAGAATTTCTATTTAATTTTATTTTGAGGCTAAAATTTAATGGTATTTTTTGTAATTGAATCAACTAAAGCATAAATGTTTTAATAAAGTATTTATTACCCAGCTGTACAAGTGGTAATTAGTTAAGCATGCAGAAGTCCAGCATCTTCAAAATATTCTCCAAGTTCAACTTTGAGAATTTTTCTGAGCAAGGCTTCTGTTTTGGACTTTGAATTTTCTATCATATCTGGACGTTGAGAATTTTTCATTGTTATCATATTATACGAAGAAAGAAAGTTATCTATTCACTGGATCTTTCTCGAAACAATTTATTATTAACAAGATCTCTCTGAACAAAGTATAGCCTGGCTAATTGCTTAGAGATTAGCTATCACAGTTTCATAAGAAAGAAGTACAGAAATGGGGGATTGAGAGGCTTAAAATTAAAACCAGTTTAATTTTTGATCTTTTCTTTTCCAGTTATTTCTAAATAAATTCACTTAACGAAAAGCATGTCAATAAATAATGGATAGCCAATAAAATTTAGAGAAAGCTAATTTGTAACAGAGCAATGATTTTTTATCTCTAGAACTGTACATTCAATACAGTTATGAAAGGAAGGTGTAAGATTTTGCCACTATCAATTTGGTTCCATTAGCAGAGATTAGCCTGGAATAACTGTCAAGTAATAAAAGTCTCTCTCGATAGTTGAATATTTGCCGAAAGTTATTAAGGAAAATATTTTAAAAGGTTAAAAAAAACTTGGGATTAGGAAAATCATTGTGAAGATTTTAATGATTTTTTCCAGAAAATTTTATTAAAAGTTAATCTCATGCAGGAATTACAATTTAATTCACAAAGAATTCCAATTCCTCAGACTGATAGTTTTCTTGATTTCCTCAGTCCACAACTAAATGACCGCTTTCCAAAGAAATTCTCATTGAAATATTTTAAGACCATTTTCCACATCATCAGAACATCTTGCAGCACAGAGTGTAGAGCAGATCTGGCTAGAAATATTCCTGGAAGGAAGAAAGAAAATGAAATTACTAGAGACGGCGTTTTTTTATTCATTTACTATATTAGATGCTTAGTATATAAGAAAATATTTGAACATTTTATATCAGCCATAAGATAGAAATTTATTTTTCAAATAAGATCATTACTTGAAGGATAGTTTGAGGTTCAAATGATTTGGAAATTGAATAATCCAAGCTTTAGAATTTGCACAAATGAGACCTTATGAAGTGAATTTTCAGGAACTATATTAACAAGAGTGAAACTGAAGATGATTATTAGCAAGATTTTTAAATTAAATATCTTAAAGCAGTATCTTAACAGATCAATGAATCTGCTCCAATTCAAATCTCAGGAGGTACTTTCCAAGAAAATTATGGATGAATAATGGCAAAAAATCCACTGAATGCAATGTTACTTAAAGAAAAATTTAAATGGAGCTTTAAAGTTAATGTGAGGAGAGTTAAAAGGGAGTAAAATCAAATCATTTTGTGGTCAGCAAAATACCTAGAATCCACTTGTCATGCTGTCTTCCCCCGGAAAGGATTTCTGCATTTTCTCAACTGCTGGGCTCTGCATTGCTTTGTCATCCTCTATACTGAAAGATAGTTGAAAAGAAGCATCATCAAAACAGTTTAATAACACCAAATAAGATTTAATTTCCTTCTAGGAAATAACAAAAATAAAAATTGCATCTCTAAGAGAAATACATCAAATCGGAATTAAGATCTTAACTTTCTTATATTGCAAGATTAACACATGCAGAGAAATTAAAGAGAAATTAGAATAATGTAGCACGGGTTTCCAAACCACGCAAAGACGTACCGTGCCCAGTTCGTTTCCCCTTTTTAATGGAGGGGTATCGCCAGAGAACTGCAACTGGAAAAAGTTTCGGGGGGATCGCTCACGACATCAGTTGCAATTAACCAGCCCTATAAAACCATGGTGTGGCAGTGGCATGAAAACCACCACCACGGAAAAGATAGAAGAGGAAGACTTTTAGAAGACTAAGTTTTATTCTCTAATGGCTAAAAAGCCTGTCTGTATCAGTGTGTGTAGTGCCTATCACATTAATTTCCCCTTCCCCCCAATACACAAAAACCCATCAAGTGGGCACCGCTTCACTTAATTTCCAACATACTCTAATGCAGACCTGTTCTCTAATGCCCATTGGTTGGGCCCTTTTCTAAAGAAACCTGCCACCCTCTCACCTGAAAGGCGTAGATTCCTTACCTTTGCTGTGGACATCCTCCAGCGTTGGCAGATCTCTGCGATCCATCGGCGTACCGAACCTCCTCTTGAAGTCACTTTCACCACTTCACTAAAATGACCATTTATCACAACACTATCTCACACCACACTCACTTTCTTTTCAATCTTCTGTCTTCGGATTCCTCTCCAGTCGATCTCTCTGCAATCCCATGATGGCCTCGCCGGGGATCTTCCAATTAGTTCTGCAGTCGCTTTTTCCTAAGATCTCTTTCGTACTGGCAGTGATCAGCTGGCTGCCTGAGCGATATCTCGTTCTTGTCTTGAAGCAACGAATGGGTCGATCATCTCCATTAGATTCCGCAGTGCTGTTTGAAAGGAGCGAGCGATTTCAACTGCTGTGACGACAGAGGCTCTAGTTGCGGACGCTGGCTCAAAAGTAAGGTTTCGTTGGATTCTGGCCGCAATCATCTTCGGATGATTTTTCCATAGGACCGCCACGGGTTGATGGATACTGCCCAATATTTAAGATGGACTTTGGGATAACCTCTACATTGACATCAGAGGTTGAGAGTTCAGAAGGAACACAGCATCGCCCTCGGTGGAATAAGGAAATACTGAAGTGCTCTCAGAAGAAATTGGTCGCCGTAATATCTTCCTTACTAAGAAGCTCCTCTCTCTCGGAATGTCGTCGCGTACACGCAGGGCTTGTCGACTCGGGCGCTGTGGTAGGGAATAGGACGAGCGGAAATTTTGTCGGGTTTATATAGGCAGGTTGGCGTGAGAGAGGAGAGGGAAGGAGGGAGGGGGTTAGGAAGACTCGAAGTTACCTCGAATTTGTATGAATGGAGATCGGCCTTTCTCGTTAAATTTGTCCTTTCTTCTGACATGCATTTAGACTCATAGTTTCGAATTCATCAGTTATCAGAACTTAAGTTAGCCACTGATCATCTCATAGAGATAATGGGTGGCAATAGCAGTTGCTCTTGGGTGCTTCACTTGTTATATGGTTTTCGGCGTAACGCGGAAGGTCAAGATGCAGCTTCTTCACTGTTATATTCCCTTGCCTTAGAAATATTTTTTTCCAGAGATGATAATTAAGCTTGCTCGCTGTTGTACTAAATTAACATTATTGAGGGAATTGAAAAAGTCGAAATATTTTCGCTCCTGACGATTTTTGAGTTGACGCATTAGATGTAAAACCGAACTCATTAACAACAATTCTGTAAAGTATTCAGTATTCATAATCCAATGCGACTATTCTCCAAAAGTCTTTAAAAGAGAAACATTTACTTTCTTCAAGTAGGTTAATTTAACTCGGCTGTATTTCAGTTACGCAATGGAAACCTCTTTGGGCGAACAAGGCAGTTCGAGGGTTGTTAGTAGAGGAATACGACCACACTTATCGCATCCTGCTACCTGCCAAGGTTAACCTTGTCAAAGAGGGCCTCGCAGTTGAAGGGGCCCATCGTTCGGCTATACAGTTGCTATTCGAATTAAATCTTTATTCGCTCCTTTAATAATTATTGGAGGATCGTAGCCTCCTGGCATGGTTGGCACGCAGAGAAAGACTTATTCTCCATCCAATTAGTATGTACCAAAAGAGCACAATCCTATTCCTTCGCAATCTATGGTCCTTTACTTCTCACAAATCATTCATGTGAGAAGCCATTGAAAGATCTCTTCGCTTTTTGAACTGATAGGTTTTTAATCATTAATTGTTAGATTGAAGGTTCTCGCGGAATTTCAGATATTACGCGTAATATTAATAAGAATTCACTGTAACTGTGCCCGTAGATGATGCTCGAGGATTTATCAGTCTTTCAAAATCAAACTTTTGCCAAAGGGAACTTCGTGTTTCTGTGAACAGGCGATCTCTAGAGATTGCTTTGGAATGTTCCTCGATTGAATACCCCACTAGTGGGCGTGATTTTATTCAATGTTCCTCTTTCTAAAGATATGGTCGGATAATCGTTAACCAGAGAAATAGAATTCGATTAGGTGATGTCATTCATTTATCATATGTATCATGATAACCTTTTTATGCACAGTTATGAATTTCAAATACAATATGAATAGAATCAAAAGTATTCCATCATTAAATTTGTTAAGTCATCCCAACAAAAGGTTCTGCATAATGTTGCTTTACATAAAAATATTTTATTGAAATAATAACTGAATTAGTCTCTTTCCCATTCATCTCAAGCACTAATGACTTGAAAACATGCCAAAGAGAAGAGGCTCAGATGGAGCCAAGGTGTCCTAAAGGAGAGATGGTGGAATTCAGCTGTCTTTTGCAGCTTGTTCTTAGGATTTCCTGAATTGGCAGAATCAGTTCTGAAATCTGACTGATGTAATATTAGTATAATATTAAAGAGGAAGAGATACTACTATCTGCTCATTATGACTAGATTGAGATGTTGTTGATTGATTGTTGGATCATGAAATACTTAATTCTAACCTAATTTTAATGTTTTGTTGACAAATTCTATGATTAGAATATAAATGGAGAGTCAATGTGGCCAAAACTGTGATGTATATGAATTAATGGGATGAGAACCTGATTCTTATTTTTAAATCCCACCATTAGACTTTTGTTCTGCTTATCTTGGTTAGAGCACTTGTTTCAAACTGTACCTCACAGCACAATAGTGTGCTGCAAGAGGTGGCAAGAGTACCAATAAATTAATGACAGTATCAATGCAAAAATTTAAGTGCTTGCAAAGTGAGAAAATATTTGCAAAATACTTCTGCACCATAAGTTGGCATAAATGTTAAGGGGGTTCACCGCAGAACTATTGATTCATGCATAATTAAATAGTTTCATACTATGATTGATTATTTCATCAGAGAGCTATAGTCGTATAATTATAAAAAGAATAAATACATAGTTACTGATAGTTTAAGTAGAAATATCTATTTATTTCATAGTGTTTTGCTTTTTTGATTGAATACATCGTCACCCTAAGTTCAATATTTTTAAATTTCTTTATAAATTTTTGGTGATAATGATTAATTATTATTTAATCTAGATAAAATATCTCTTCTAATTATCACTTGTATGCTGGCATGATTTTATCTTACATGGTAGCACTGATTTGTGTGATGGTATTCTTTGTATGCTTAACTTCACTCACTTCTGTATTAAACGCTGTTGTGTTCTGAGAGATTCCTCATTTGAATTCACCTTTCCTATGTAATCTGTGAAATCCCACATAAATCCTCAATAAAAATAGTATGAAGTCATTCACAACATATATTTATGAAACACAGTCTAATAAATCCAAAAATTCTCCATCAGGTAGATAAAAATAAGGTGATAAAGGTAACACAAGCTCAGTTAATACAAAATTTGTCCTGACAGGTTCCTAGTTCCAAATCACCTTTCTTATGTAATCCTTGCAATCTACATGGATGGTCTGAAAAGTTTCCGACATTTTGCCATTTCTCGACATGTTCTCTGAAGATTTCTGGGAAACTTTTCAGACCACCCTTGTAACTTAAATCCTCTACAGAAATAGTATGAAGTCATTCACAACATGTATTTATGAAATGCTGTCTAATATATCCAAGAATTCTCCAGCAGGTAGATCAAAGTAGTGTGATAAAGGTAGCACAAGTTCAGTTATTACAAAATTCGCATTAACACTAGCTGTCATTTGAGAACATAAATGCATGAGAAAAATTTTTCCACTTTAATAAAAATTCAGAGGTTGTTGTTTATGATCAGATACAATCGAGTAAAGAATTCATAATTTCTGATTATCTTTTGATGATGGGGATTATGTGAAATTGTAATAATTTGGAATTTTCAGTTTGTAGTAAAGCATAAAGTAGTGTCATTATGAATTAAAAGCAATCAAATATCTTGGGAACATTTTGCTTTACTGAAAAAGGCATAAATTGTCTTAGTTTGCTTTCTGCACTAGATAATCCTGTTGTTAGCTATAAAATCATAAGATTGCAATACAACGCAACTGAGTGATAAATACTTCACCTCGAGATATAAGAATAAGATAGGGGCACTCAGTGACTTGTTTGTAGTGATTTCAGCCTGTGGTAGTTGCTATTAGGCTAGGTGACATATATCAAATGAAAAATAAGGTAACAGATTTGATGTTCAACAGTGAAGTAAAATAGAATGCTCAATAAGGAATGGAACCATGAAGATACAGAGGTATCCCTATTCCTTATTCAGAGCTTTGACATAACAATCCTGAAAGGCTCAAACATCAGCTAATAAACAGAGAGATGTATCCCAGCAGGTAAAGGGAGGGTCACATCCAATGAAAATGCATGACAAAGAGCATACAAGAAAGGTCTCAATACTGGTAATACAAAGCAGTAAACGCCAGAGTAAGATCTCCTTCAGAAGTCCCACCACTAGTAAAAAGCATCTCACCAGAAAGAATAGAATCTGCAATAACATCAGCAAGTGCCAACTCTGACAAGAAGAAACAAAATTGGTTGAAGTCAAAAGTCGCTTTGAGGCAGAAATCCTCCTTGAGAGATAAGATGGCCAAAAATGTTACATCAAGAAAGCCTGTGATTGTAAAAGAGTGTAACAACCATTTGAAAACCCAATGGAATTGTTGCTTCAAATTGAAGCAATTTATGTCCTACTAACTCTGAGGAAATAGCAATTTGTGGCCCATAAATTCAGGCAAATCCAGAAAATCAATGTTGGTGATTCTGGAAAAAGAAACAGTGAGCAAAAATTGGGCAGAAAAGTCATAAATTTTTCAGAAAAAAAGCTCATGACAAAGTATGTGTGTAATATTTTATAGTTAAATTTGCTTAGAATTTTCAGAATGAATTACTGTTAACTGTAGCATTATATTTAAATGTTGTTTTGTCAAGTGAGAATCCATGTATATACCCCATACTTACAAGTCCACAAATATCTTGCTATGTATTGAAAACCCTTCTTGTTACTAAAATATTTCTCATTTTCTTTTAGTGGATAATTAATATCAACAAACTGTTTATACTTGAATCAAGGGGGTGTGCCAGAGGTAATTTAACCACTGGTAGGGCCTCCCTTGCCAGATTGGTCCAAGATGAGGGACCAGACTACATTTTATCTATTCTGGTCTGGTCATTCTGGATCCACGCCAAAAAGCCAGTAGTAACCTACGTAAAGGTGGTAAAAATTATTACTCAGAGCACCTGTACAAAGCCTCGGATTAGGAACGATTTAATGGAAATGACCCGTGAAATGAAAAGGACAACAATTTGAAAGAAGAAAGACAAACTTAGAACAGAAACATGGAATATTAAGTCACTAAATGACAAAGAACAGGATTTAATAGAAGAAAATCATCTTAATAGAAGAAGTCATCAAATTCCAGTATGTGCATTACAAGAAAGAAAGAGGAAAGTGAAAGGTCAGAGGGAATGTGAAGAATATTTTCTCATTTACAGTGGGGTTAACATTTCGGTGAAATCTAAGACAGGAGTTACAATAATCATTCATAAAAATTATATAACATACAAAGAAAAATTTCAATAAATATCAAAAAGGATAGTTGGCCCCTGATGGGTTATTAATATCAATGGGGAATCTTAATGCTTGTATTGGAAAATTCATAATTTCTGGAGCTAAACAACTACTCAATGAAGAATTTCTAAATGATAATGGTGAAAGGATGATCAACTTCTGTTCCCAAAAACAAGCTAAGAATTAACAACACATTCTTCAGTACTCTAACTGTTGGGAAAAATAATTACTAAGAAAATCCATTCCCTCACAACATTAGAAGGAGCAACAACAATTTAGAACTGGGGGATCATGCACAGATGCTATATTCACACTGAGAAATGTGGTTGAGAAGTCCATTGAATTTCATAGACCAATATATATTTGTTTCATTAACCTTGATAAGGCATTTGATAGAATCCGACTTAAAGACATGATTCAGTTGCCACAGGACACCAACCAACCTCATCCACACAATCAAAAATATTTAGAGAAAATTATGTTTAAATAAAACTAGGTCAAAACCTGAAAATCCTATTCAAGCTAATGACGGCATTAGACAAGGAGACTCTGAAAGCCCTCTTTTGTTCAATTCAGTTATGGATGAGTTAATCAAAAAGATTAAAAATGGACAGGGCTATAGAATGGTAAGTTAAGAAATACAACTCATTTGTTATGCTGACGATGCAGTTCTTTTGGCTAATGAGGATGATTTATAGAGACTTTTGCACATATTTAATACTACACCAAAGAATATAACATGGTTCTTTCTCAATAAATCCAAATATGTGATTACAATAAAAGAATCCTGCTGTAAACTGGGTATGGATGGAGGAGCAGTCCTTTAAATACCTGATAATTGAGCTTTCAGACTTTGGGGATATTCAGAAAGAAGTATGAGAGTAAGTAACTAAAGCAAACACAATTGCTGGCTGCCTTAATAACACAATCTGGCGAAACAAGCACATGAGGAAAGAAAAAAGGGCAGAATATTCAAGGCTGTAGTGAGACAAATCTTAACACATATAGGAGAAACAAGATACTCAAAAATCATCCAACATTTTTTGTTATGATTGAAATCTTTTCTTACAGCATGATGATATAATTCCTATTGCCTAACGACTATCGTCTTTCATTCCCGCAGATCTCCCACCAAAATAATGAAGGGTAACACACCTATACTAGTTTCACCTTGTGAATATACTTTTTAAAGGGAAGATCCCCACCTCTATGCTCTTCAACTAACCATCAAGCACACAGAACATCTACGTACGTTAAATTGCTTCGTGTTAGAGAGCTGTCATTATTTTCTAAAACGAAGGAACCCTAATTTCACGTTATGCTTAGTAATGGTCCCAAATTTCCATTATTTATTAAGTTAGGCAATTTCATAGTCCTTCTTCGGCATCATGACATGAATAATTACACCACTGCGCTCAATTGCGCTTACCATCACGCATAGTAAAAACGTCAGTGCTCTTTTTAAATTAAATCAAGGTACACGAACATGAATGTTTGGCGGTGTTCTAGATACTCTCAAAACATTTTGCCGGTTAACTGACATTAAATACCAGCAAATTAGACCTTTGACATTGAATACTTGCAATTAAGGATTCTTATAAATGTTAGCTCCCTCAGTTATATAATAATGTCACATGTTTGGTAAAGAAGAAGAATATAAACGGGTTCTTTGATAGCATTACGATTGAATCCAATTGTAACTATAAGCTATATAAATATTTAAGGGTTGCCCGAACATTAGGACGCTAAAAATTAACGAATGAATCTTGCATTGCAACTAATAAAAGCCTCTGACGGCAAAAACTTGTTGGCTAAAAGCGCTCGTAAATTCTGACGAATTCTCAAAATACGTAGATTAAAAGCAGAGGTAAAAGTTAAACTGTATGTGCATTGTGATCCTCGAAGTATTTCCTTACAATAAAGTCAAATTTTATCGCTTCAGTCTAGCTCCGCTTCCAACGCAAAGTTCCTTGCGATAGACTTGGCTGAGATGATGTACATTTTCGAAAAGCTTTCGTTATTTCAATTAGTTAGTCCACATATTTTTTAGCCTATAATCAAGTTGACTACAGATGGATAATGTATCACAAGTGATTGACTTAAAAGAAAATAATTATATGAAAAAGTTGCCAATGTGTTGGAATATGGAGAATTTTCCATCGACTAACGTGATTTTTCAAAATATTGTGTCATTAAATTTCTCTTTCAGTGCCAGCTGGCATCTCCACTTCTCAAGAAACAAGTTCTAATTAATTTACTCGAGGATTTCCGGCAATCTTCTCCCATCTTCTTCCTCCTATCTCTCAAACCTCACCATCAACATCAAAAGAAGGGAGCAAAGAAGATGCGAGGGGAGAATGATTGTGAGTGTTCTTATTGTCTGATAACTGCATGTAATGTAATTGACTTTAATGTTTTATAACTCTTTTTAACTAAATTATCATTAAATGAAAATACCTGCTCAATGTCACTTGATCGGAAGCAAGTGCTGGACCTAAGCAGTGACACAAATATTAACGTGGTCTATGAATCCTAGTTTCTCTAAAACTTTTTGAATAAGGATGTTATTCCTCAGCAGTTTGTACAGCCAGTAATATTGAATGCTGTCTTTTATTCATTTCTAGATATAAAATTCAATTATCTTTGCCATGAGATGAAACTCACAGTTAAATTGTTAATGTTGTCAGGCTGCAAATTAGAATATTGATATGAATGTGAGGCAGTTATAATTAAGTTTTTTTTTATAAATGTCTGGGTGAATATCCACCAGCATGGGATGCACTCTCTTTGTTTTAGTATGAGTCAGAAAAGGTATTTCATTATTTAAGTTCTAAAAGCTCCTATGTATTTGAGTGTTAATGAAAGATTGCCAACTTTTTGCATCTTATCCATTAGTAACTTTGACCTCACATGCTTTTGTATTATTAGTTATAAATGGCAGAATTTTCCTCCACTAGTTTATTATCCTACGTATATTTCAAAAAACTAGTTTATTCAGTTATAAGTATGCCTGAAAAGGTAGGAATTACTTCTGTTTGATAACCCAAAGATAAATAAGAAACTGTTTTTTGTTGCATCTCAAGGTCTCCCTGAGATATATGCATTGCAGATGAAGAGATTGATTGCAGCTGTGGAAAGAAGGACAGCGGAAGTAAAACCTGCTTCTATCCATGAAAGAAGATGGCAGATGAAAAAGTCACATAATGTTACAATTTTAATTCAGTATTTTTTGAAAATGAATTGTTGATCGTCCTCGGTAAAAATCATTTTACTTGAAATACCTAAACATGAAAAATAAGAGAAAATCACTGAAATGTTTACCATACTTCTATGTGAAATTTGTCTTCTGACTTGTTTGAACTAGACACCCTCCATCGTAGTTGTTCCTGGGCACCTCCTTTCATTCAACTGTAACTTCTGCCACTTTTATGTCATCGAGCATTCCCATTCTACTTCCCCTCCCTCACTTTCCTTCTGTTTTTCTTTATCATCAAAAGCGTAGGATAATTGCCAAAGAATCATCATCCAGTGTAGGCATATCCAAATACTCTCTCATAAATGCTTTTGATTGATGCTATTTTTCAGGAATTTTTGGAATCCAGTGAAAGGGAAATGAGAAAATTGGTCAAAAAATTACATTTTTGAACAAGCACGTTATCAAAATTTTGAAAAATCATTTTAAATTTAATATTTCAAAGAAGATTATGAAATATTGAAGACAGAGCAATATTCAGTAATGAACATTTAACAGAAATATATTAATTATTTAATAATTATTATCAACATAGAATATAATGATGTATAATAGAACTCTAATCCTTTCTGAATGCTTAATAAAATTTAAGCATGTTTTGGCCATATAATTTATCAGAATTTATTCACTGATTATTGAAAATCATATTTAATACTATTGTGATGAGGTTTCTCCCCTTCTCATTCTTATCTCCCCAGTTCTTCAGAGATCTTATTCATATATGACTATCATTATCTATTTGGTTTTTTTATTGCTCCACCAAACCTGATGTCCATCGCTTAAATACAAAATCTTTCCTATATTGGCATTACTTTATCATACTTTATTTTACACCTGATTGTAAAGTTGCTAATTATATATGTATGTATTTTTTCAGGAGTTTTTTCTTACATGATGTATGGAACTCTTAAGGATATATGAAGAAAGCCACTCACATGTACTTATATTATGCAAAGTAGAGACATTAATTGTACTCCAAAAAGGCAGTTGTGCTGTGCGATGAGTGTATCATGCCAGCTTCAGACCAATGTTTGGTATGCTGCCTAAAGCCAATGTTGGTTCAATAGTTCTAGTCGGTTTAGGAACACAAAATGGAGATTGGCCTGATATATGTTGCTGCCTAGGAAGCGATACAAATCAATTTCAATTTTGTAACATGCCTCTAAGATACTCTGAAATATTCTAAGGAATCAAAATGAAGCATGGGTTGGATAAGATCAGTATGGTTTTTATGAAGGAATAGGGACAAGAGAACAATTGTGACACTTTGAATAGTACCAAAGAAAGGCTAGAAGTTAACAGGAAAATTTTATCTGATAGATAGACAATAGATATGAAAAAATGCTTGGAATAATTTGCTTATTCCTCTGAAATATTACATGATTCTTTTGTCATAACTTCAAGAAAGTTCTGAAATGTCCTTTCCCTTGAGACAGTCTCTTGTTACAAATCACTCTTTCAAAGAGTAAATATTGTTCTTATCCTATATCATGCAATAATCTTTCCATTTAAGGGATTACTCTACACTTACAGGAAAAGCAGGGAAATTTTATTCTTTTGCTCATTTTAAAGCACTAATCATCACCGGGCTGCAAATTGATAAAAGTTTAAACACTTCCTGTAATGAATTTTGTGCATGCTGTTACAGATGGCTTCAAAGCATGATTACAGAACCAATTTCCTTTCAGGGATTATCTGCCTCCATATCCTCAGCATATATAAAGGTTCTAGAAAGTTAACTTCATGTATCCTGCTAAGAAAAATATTTGTCTTTACTTTACTTCTCATTCAGAGTACTTGATGGTACATTGTTTGTGCCTATGTGCTTATGAAAAACATCCCATTTATGTGACAATTATGTCGATGTTGTCGATCTGCAACAATCCTTTGCGCGGAAACTTAGTTCCGTCCTAAAGAAACCGTGGTAGTCGAATCCCACACGTACCTCCCCCACCAGTTTTTCTAGACGCCTCATTGGCATTGTGTTGCCAGACTGTGCGACCAAAAATGTGATATTCCCGCATGTATTGTTATAAATAAATGTTTGGAGGTGCTGAAACAAAAAAGTCTACACAACAATACAAAAACAAACTCCAGACCAAACAACTGCACCCAGAGGGTGCATGCGCGCGGCTAGTTTAGTATTAAGTATGCAAATTTGATCATGATACTATGGAAATATATAGCTTGGAACATGAGGGGATTTTAAGCATTCATCCTTTTTGCATTGTTGTGCCATGAAAGTTAGAAAACTAGGGTGTAGGGAAAGTATTTGCTAATAGTTTATGCCATGCAATATTTGTATCTCTTTTTGGAGATATATAGTATTCTTTGTTTTAGACATCATGGTATATGGTCTTGAAAGCTAGCTGAGAGAAATTGCCTCTTGTTTACTCATAATTCTAGTTTTTATATTTATTGTGATTTTACAATCCTTTTCATGAAGTCATTATTGTTAGTAAGTAATTCAAAAGTCTTTCATATATTCTTTCATAACCCAAATTTAAATATTTCTCTTAATCAAAATAAACTGTAAATTACTAGTTGTTGAAAAAATTACATCATATCATTTAAATCCTTAAGTTTTGCATTCTGCAAATCTGTCATAGAGTAAATTTTATAACATAACTCTAGGTAATAGTTTGTTTGTTTCATGAGTATCATGCAGTTTATACCAATTTGACTTCTGTTCATTATTTCTTCATTCTTTTAGCTTGTTGCTGCACAGATAGGATCTCCTTCAGAAAGAGAGGAGGCAGATTTTGGAAATTTGGAGCATTTTGATGAATCAGTTTGTGGAGAATCAACTGTCCATGATGATGAGGAACTACATGAGCTCACTAGCCATGGTGAAGCTGGTTTAGAAATGAAATCTATAAGTAACCTAGCACAGACTATGCCACCTGCAAACAAGGATCCTGAAACATGCTCTACTGGCATCAGGAGAAAAGTTGGACAGATTATGGCATCTACAGATAAATTGAGGTATGTGATGTTAATTCATTATTATTTAAGATTATTAAATGTCCAATTTTTGTTTACACATCCAGTATTGTGCCCTTTCTCTCATTTCATACTGTATATAATGTCTTTATTTTTATACTTATTTTTTATATATTATGTGCCATTTTTATTTCATAATATTCTCAGGATATTAAAACGTTGTGTGTATATAATTTTACCTGTTTTTATCAAGTATTTTATTTATTTTTACAAATTATAATAGTTTGATGCTTTTAAACTAAAGTACTATACACTATACTATAAATGTAGTAATTTATGCTTATGTAGAACTCCTTTATGGGAATGTAATCGGAGATAGTATTTCATTGAGAATTCATCAAATTAATTTCTTCTCTTTATAAAGTTGTGCTCCCCTAAAAAATGACAAACACTGCTTGTTTATTAAAAGTTAGTTACTTCCATTTCTTTTGAATGATTATGAAACATTTTTAGTACTTTTTAGTACATCATTGGATGTAAAAAAATTATATATTTTCCATATTTTCGAGGAAAATTGTTTCTCCAAATGTTTACTATTTATTAACACTCTTATATCCTTCTTCACTTCAGACCAGTCAGCGGATTGAGCTGTGAAGGTGAAACATCCATTCTCAGCAGAACAAACACTCCAGCTGCATCCAGTATCCACATGGACCAAGATTCCCTTGCAGAAGATCCTAGACAGTCCCACATATGTATGAGGGACGAGACCCCCACTAAGAAGGTTGGGTGTCACTGTATTAGGCGGGGTAGAGATGTGAGAATGATGAAGAAGTACAGCAGGCTCTGCTCCATGAAAAGCAGGGAAGGGAACTCAAGTCCTGATCTTTCTAACGTTGACTCCAGAGACACATGTTCAGGATCAGTGAGGGTTGTGCTGAGGAAAGAGCAGAATGATCAGGAAAGATGGATGTGTTCAGGACAGTCGAATAGGGTGGAAGACTACGCTTGCAGGGCACATCGCCATACACAGTGCTGCATGCATGACTATCCTGGTTGTGGTGTTGTTAAGAGGAGAAGGGGAGCTAGTTTGCCCAGAAGGGCTTATGTGACGGACATGAGGAGACGTACTCACAGTGCAGGAAGGACTTCTGGAGAGAGGGAAACTAGCTCCGATGATGAACTGGAAATCAGTGATGTAAGGTACGTCTCTACTGCGCAGCATTGCAAGGTGCAGGAGATCCAGAATGTTAAAGAGAAAACCAAGAGGAAGTGGTTCAAGACCTTCAAATCTCTGCATGATGTTCCAAATCATGCGGATGCTTATAAAAGTGATCCGAGTGTGGTAGAGGAGGAGGAAGTCGAAGGGGTCAGGAGGAGGCATCATTCTGGTAATGCATCACTGTCATCCAAACTTACCATTGCCAGGTCAGTTGACAATTTGTCCGTGGATGGGAGTGTTACTGGTGACGAGGTGTCTCACAGCAGGGGAGTGTCTGCAGAAGGGAGGGAGAAGGTGAACAATCCCGAAACGGAAATGCATCGGCAGCTTCTGTACACCGCAAGGATGCTCAGATGTTCGTCCCTGGAAGTTGCAACCTTGGAAAAACTCAGTGAGACAAAGGATAGCAATAAAGCTTCGCAAGAGAAGGATGAAGTCTCAAAGGAGGAAGAGGCAGGCAAGAAGGGGAAGAATAAGAAGTTGTCTTTGAGGGCATCCATAAAGAATATGCTGTCATTCAAACGCAGGTATGTCAGGGATGAGAATTCTAAGGGTGCTGTAGGAGAGAAGGCTAAGGAGGAAAAGGGTAATGTGCCAACCATAGCATTTGGTTGCCCTTACAAAGTGGATGAAAATCTTCACTCACTCATCACCAAATTGAATAGAATGCCCACTTACATTCAGCTTGTGATATTTTGCCTTAAGGAAACGACTGTATGAAAGGTTGTTGTGATAACTATTATTTTTGGTACTTATTTTATTTGTGATGAGTTGAGTGAAGTTTTTAAAATATATATGTATATTTTTAGCAGAAATTATTCACGTTTCAGTTCTGTTTACAAGAATGCATAATTTTTTGTTTTGCATTAAATTCAGTGGTTTTATATTAATTTGTTACTCTCACTATATGTTACATTTGTGTCATCTGACGTGATTTGGAGAGTATTGGAATATCTTGCTGTGATTCAGTTATACATGAATTGAAATTCAATGCTTGATTCTACTATCTTTTAAGTATTACTGAGCAGTATTTTTGTTGAAGTTTCGTTCTCTTTCACATATCATCATGAGGGAATTTCTGAGAGATTTGTCAAGTTTGCCAAGGATTTTAAAAGATTCCACATCAGCAAAAGTTTATTAATTAGCCAATAAGAGTTAATTGCATAATACATGCTAAGGGACAAAGCTTTACAAAATAAACTTTTTCTTCTTTGTATGGTATTTAATGGTGGGCAAGCTTTGAGCTTGGTATAAGTTTTATGGTTACAATTTGATGTGTCTATATACATACATTTGTATAATCATTATGTTATAATTTTATATGTACCCTTGGGTAGTCTGGTGGTCTTGCTTAATCCACCAGCTTGACTGGAAACTAGCAGTTTGGTAAAAGGTGTCTTGTTTATATCCATCAGAATTGTAGCTATATGCAAGTTGTGTGATACTTTCAGCATGAATTAAGTGCATATTTGCTCAAGAATAAAGCAGAAAATTTCCTTGCTGTATATCAGTGTGAAGCACTATGGTACAAGTGTGAGAATGTTGAATGAGATTATGTGTATTATTTCAAGCTTCTTGATTTTGATCAATGCATCCACTCACATCTTGTGTTATTTATTGTGCCCTGGATTGTATAGCACATTTACCATTTCTGCTTTACTGCCTGATTATTTTTGAGCTCCTGAAATTGGATATTTTGGAATGTTATCTTTATTTTGCTTGTTCACTGTTGAGATGGGCGTGCATTTTGATGCAAACTTTGACAATGAAACAAATAGAAAGCCATTTTGAGAAAATTTTCTGTAGTATTTTATTTTCTTGCTTGACTACCTTTCCCTTCTTTCCTGAAACAAAAAAACTGCATGACTATTGAGTATTCAACACATATGCTATCAAGTAGACTTCATTTTTGTGTGTAAAGAGCTTTTGATGTATTGCATTGCCTTTTTTACTCTCAGATGTATTGCACTCTTTGATTTTATCAAGTGTACTTTCACAGTATTATATTCTTTTCTTTGATTTCTATTTGCAAACAGACTTTTCACAAAATTTTCAAATTATTATTTTATCAAGGGGATAAATTTCACTTCCTTTAACTGATACTGACTTTTTACTTCAGTATTGAAGCACCTATTTACTCTGTGGATTTGCATGTGTAAAATTTGGATACTTTAATTCACTCACAGCATATATTGTTCTTATCACTGATCAGTTCAATCTACTCCTATATGTATTTTTGGTATCTGGAAGATCATCAAATATTGCACAAAAAAACTAAGGCACATTTGAGAAGTAAGGTTTACTTTCAAAAAATCTATTAATGAGTCACTTGGGTCAGTCTTTCTTAATTCATCACATTTTTTAATTTTTGAACTTTCATGTCTTTCTTCCTTTTTAAATTTCATAATGGATATATTAATTTACCATTAGGAAATACATCATTAATTACTTCCTCAGGGTTGAGAAATATTACTTGAAGTACATTGGATCATAAAAATTTTCCTGACATGAACATCATATTTTCAATATCTATTTTTTATTTTGGGCAATGAATTATTATCAGCATGAAAGTAGCTATAAACAAGTTATTTGCAATTTATATTTTGGTATGCTTTCTTAAATTAATGAGTTAATTTGTCAGTAGTTAATGACAAATCATAAAGAATGTTTGCTTGTACTTTGTTATCAAAATCTTCAGTTCTTGCTATAAAGATTACAAATTAAATTCTTAGTTACCTAAGCTGCTGTGTTAACTGAAAATTGTTGTGTGGTAAGTGAAGGTAGGTTACATAGCTGATAAGATAACATTAAATGTCTACTGTAAAGCTTTTGAGTTTACTAAAGGGAAAGATTTTGCTGATTCATGCTCATAAACTCACCCAATCATTGATGATAAACCATCTTGGAATATAGGCAATTGATCTAGATAGAATCAAAGCAAGAAATATTTGCATTTGATGTTTTTAATCAATAATATACATACAGTATTAGTCAGGCATGCAATATTCCAAGTATTTGTTTTTGCATTCTTAACAAAGTGGATAAAAGGAGCCTGCATCATTGGGGATCTATAATCGTAAGAAACTACTAATACTATGTATTTTATTGGGATCAATTTAAGGTAAATTGAAGATTTCTACCAATGAGTATATAATTTTTTTTAATTCAACAGAATAGGAAAAATAAGCAATCACAAGCATTGGGTACAAAGCAACTCTGACAAAGGTGTCTTTTTTCCCAGTATTGAATAATTTTTTTCGCCCCAATCCTTCATCCCGTATCCAAGTCATCCCTCCATCTTTTTCTTGGTCGCCCCACATTTCTTTTCCCTTTTGGAACTTTATCTCTTGCGATGAATGAAGGATTGGGGCGTGTTACTGAAGGAAACAGGCATAAGCCTAGGAGGAAAGAAGGAAGAAGAAGAAGAAGAATAATTTATAGCTGAGTTGACATTAATGAAAGGACTCTCTCTTTAGCTCTGTTTTCATTAAATATAGCATATGCATAATTAGGACATGCTTCCAAGTTTACGTACTCATCTTGTCCAGTATTTTAATTGAGCGAGGACTGATAATAACCGATATACAGTATTGAGAGAAAATATTTAATTTTTGGGCTCCACATTTTAAGTAGATGATTTATAACCCTGTTCAGTTGTCAAATAAACAACAAAAATTAGTCACACGTGAAATTGTTTTACATATTATAACATCTTGGCTCTATAAGCTTAACCTAATTTTTCCCGATCATAGTATATTTTAAAGCAATAAAATAATAAAATATTTGCACAAGAAATATGAAATCTTTTTAAAAGTTAACCCTGCAGCTTATTGAGTCGTCTGAGAAAGATATTCATTTTAGAGTCTTCAGCTTTGATTAGAGAGAACATTATAACATGTGTACATTCATATTTATACCTTAAGGAGATTAAAATGTTAAAAATAAATTTACCTTCAGGTTTGGCAAATGGAACAAGAAGGTTCATCTAAGAACCTCTTGGAACCAACTTTGGAGGTAAAAGTATGCGTATAAAAGTCTATTACATCTTCATAGCTGATATTCAAAATGTCTACCCTTTACTTTCATTAAAGCTTACACAAGTTATCTTATCAATCCTCTTCATTTCTATGTTTGTGCATCATCGAATATATAATTTAATGTAGTATATAGAATTCCAATCATAAGTTTTTGAATAAATACCTGTAAGCTTCCAGGATATTCACAAAATTCATTGGTTGTTTCAAGTCTTTGGCTCATCCAAGGAAGATGAGTGAAAGCTGAGGCAATGTCTAAAATATTTCCAGAAATAATGAAAAAATGACTTGAGAGTTCTTATAACTCAGACCCTCATATACCTCATCAATATATACCACCAGTATAAATGCTCTCTAATAATTTTTCCATTATAATGGAGACCTACCACAAACTTAAGACTGAATTAATAGATTCTATTTCAATATCTATATCTGAATCATCAGAAAACATCTAAGCAAAGGTTCTCTGTTTACAAGAAAATTTTTGTTCCATTTATTTTATATGTGCAATTTTGGAGTTTGTTCATTGCGTATATTTTTTAATCACCCTATATGAAAAATACCTATTTCATAAATCTCCCGAGAGATATACATTTACATGATTTTCATTAATTTCTATTCTGAGATGGAATAAGATATAACAACCCATCTTTGGAGATGTAATTATGTGTGTGGGACTGCATTGTTTTAGCTTTGCCTATTTGGATGATGAATGTTTAATTAATTGACTCTTTTGTATCTTTTTCATATACTTCACAGAGAAGAGAATCAACCGTCCAATGCTGTGGCCCCCAAGTGCACTTGTCAACTGAGTCTTCCAAAGAATGCTGAAGTGAGCAACGTAAGCTTCTAATTTGAAAAATGTGGAAATCTCAAAGGTTTAAGCTGAATCTTCATTCCATCCATCTTATTTATGAAATGCAGTTTATTTATTGATAAAATAAAGGAGTATTTTCAGATTTTTATATTTTATTCATACCAAATCCTACCACCTCAACCTTGGAAAAATTATATGGAAAAATTTTAATGCATTTGGCAAAAAGTAATGTATATGATACATTATAACTGACCTAATGTTTTGGGAGTCCAAAAAAATATAAAGGGAAAAGGTCATATATTCATATTAAATGCTCTTTCACAGAAATGTTAATATGTATGGATAAAAAGGTATCTAACCTTTTTTAGTGATTACTGCAGATTAAATAATAAAAATTGCTTTGGGAAATTATTTATTAATAACTTATTCATATTAGCTACATTCTTTCCATGAGCATGAAATTAGTGAGCTTAAAATTTCTTCTTGTTTTGCAAAGGTTTCACTGATATAAGCTAGAGTTACTAAATAAATATTAAATATATGAAATTTAAAACATTATAATATTTAGTGAACTCAGCAATTACTACACAATAAGATCTAAATACTCTGTAACTGTCAGGAGTTGCATTGAGAGCATAATAGCTAAATGCTTTGGCAGTAAAATTAATGACAGCCCTGACGAAAAATGGATAAGAAAAAAGTCTACCAAGACCAGGACTTGAACCAAGGATCTATCATCTTACTGGTAGGCTGCTTTATCCAACTAAGCTATCTGACAACATTGTTATTTTTGGCCTCTAGGGATACTTTAAATGCAAGGGTATAATATAATGTGTATATCTATGTGTCTTACATGTTAATCTTATAACTCTTTTCCTAAGTGCCACAGTGTTTCAAGTCATTCAGATCATTTAGGCTAGAATTTATCTCTTATGCTTAGGACTAACTATAAAGGACTAGTCAGCAGAAATCCTTGTAAATGATAGCAATCATGACTAGTATCACCAGCATCTAGTACCAAATGCAAATGGTTCTTCTAATTTAAATATTTTATAAATGGGAATGAGAGATAGGTCTAAGTTTCTCATGAGAATCTGTGTGTAGTGAAGAGACTTTTGTGTTACAAGGATGATTTTCAGTTAGGCATAGTATGCTGTGAGAATCAAGGTGAGTAAGTAATATGTCAAATATTTCCAAATGTAACTTTATCTTTTAATATTTTGGGCATTTTCAGGGGCATCAGCATCACTCCTATTCCTCTTATACTTTGACCTATCCATTTACTCTGCCATTACTTAATTACTTCTATCAAAAATCTTTTCCCCTGACAATCTTTAGCTGGGAAAGAATAATCAGAAAAAGCCTGCTTAAAACTTAAAGCTAACTATTTCAAAGGTGTCATTAAAAACATCAATTTCAGAAAATATCAATTCTAATGAAATGTCAATATTTTTGTAAATTACAAAGTCAAATATATTGGCCAAAAATGAAATCAGAAGCATTTGGTTAGAAAGAAAATCAATTACTCTCATCTTCATTTTAGTTATCTCAGAATCAGTTTTCTTTATACATTGACACAGGTATCTGTATAATCTGTAATAATCAGGCTTCATTAACTCTTATTTAAAAGTATTAAATAAGAATTGCTTTTATGTCCAAATTATTCCCTTATATAGAAATTCTACTATTGCAAGATTGAGAGGAACTTGGTAATTGCCTTAATTTCACTCCATGTCCACAGGACAAATATTTTACCGTAAGATATGTGTAATGATTGCCCTTGAAAATGTTTATTAAGAGAAATCCCATTACTATGACAAAGAGATAAAAGTAAAATCCCAGAAAACATTGTAGGAAGACTATTATATATTATAAAAAAGTTATATAGGTATAAGATTATAAGAACCAAGGATGACACACAGCTTACATTAAGAAAAAATAGAAAATACTGTGTTGGGTATATTATATTTTTTTGCAATTAATCTTTTCACTGTGATCAAAATTTTATGCAAATTAATATTATTTTCTAGCTATTTTCTAGAATAATAATGTTTTTCACAATTTATAATTGAAAGTTCTATTTTGTATTCAGAGATATTATACCAGGATAATAAATATATTAATCTTATGTGAAAATTTTGAAATGAAACTAGGAATTTCACTATAAAGTTTAATAACTCTAAAAGAAGATAGTTACAATAATAGATGTATGGCTATACAGGGGAAGGAAGTAATAGAAGAAATAATGCCAGTGATAGAATCATGTTTTAATATTAAGCAGCTATTGATATAGAGCTGTTTTCTGACCAATAGAGTGATGCAAGTAATAATTTGAATAGTTTTGTGATGAAGTCACAATATATTTATATTCATTTTCAAAAGTATCATAAAACAAGGTTCATTTGCTTTCACTTAGCATTTGTCTCTTTAGTTTGCTACTGCAATGTTTTGTAACTATGGCTTATATTTGGCATATATTTCTTTACTTTAAATAAGCTAGTTAATGTCATCCAATTCTTTCCATTCTGCCTTCTTTCTAATTATTTTCTCAAGGCTAAAACAAAGATACTTTTAAATTTAGTATAGGAATAAATCAACATTTTTGGGAAAGGTAAATTCTTAAATTTCACAACCAAATGCACTCATGCGCAAACTATGCTCCACTTTGCTTTCATAACTATACTATTCAATGCCTCTATTGTTGTAGATAAAACACTCATTTTGGTGCCTCTCATGTTCCACCATTCTTGGATATTTAGATGCAACTGATTCCAAGAATGGCATTAGTTTTTCTCTGTTAGCTCTAGTTTTGTGAATGCAGTATAATCATCATCTACACCACTCGCACTTTCTCTGAGCTAGAATTTGAGAGAATAAATGGAATATCAATATTAATTATTATCTTTACCAGTACATATTTTTTAACTTTATTTGTTCATATAAATCAAACGTTTTAATTCATGCCTGTAAATCATGATATTATTAATCAAAACTTTATATAGACTTGGCCATTTATTAACATGTGATAAGTATGTGAACATGAAAAATACCTGCTTTCAGTTTTGCTTTGGGAACAAATATATAATGTAAGCTCAAACTGTATTTCTTTAATGAGCTTACAAATTGCTCCTTAAGCCTAGTAGTATTGTTAAACGTGCTTCGACATGTGTGGTCATTTTGCACGTGAGCTCCCACCAGGGATCGAACCCAGGACTGCTTTAGCCGGAGTCGAACGCATTGTCCTTAAGTATAATTGATCTTTAAAGGGGTAGAGTGATTCTTTCTCATCTAACTACAGGTATATTTTTGTAATGGTTTTCACCAAGGATCGTATCTTTCCTTAAAGGCCATTTTTTCCTCAGTCAATGCTAACTTTTGAAGTGAGATTGACAGAGCACTTCTTTTGGGATCAGCATTACTAAAATACCCACAATTAGATATAACATTCCAGGCACCAAAAAGAAGTATTTTTTTTTTGGCTTGCGTTATCTAAATGAAATCCTTTCCGTAAATGTTCATATTCGCAGGTGTACTGGGATTACGTCACTATCGTTGAGTTGCTATAGACCAATTATTAAGACTTTAATCTTGCGATAATTATAAAGAATGCAATAAAATCTATTTTTAGGTTCCTGATAGCCAAGAGGGCAGCGCTTTCGCCTATGGAGGCAGTACTCCCGGGTTCGATTCCCGAATGGGGTCTATATTTGTAAAATTACGTTAGATTTAGTTTTTATAACATCATTACTGCGACTAGAATTAATTACCTGCAGGCCTTTGTTTTATTTAAAAACCTTCAGAATGAACTTTTTCCAAACTTCAAACATACAAAAACATTGGCTCATATTTCCACTGATAAACCAGTTCTCTTGCGTATCATATTGTCAGCGGGGATTGATTAGTATTTGCGATGATACTTTTTCCATAAGGAATAGGCAAATCTAATGATATTAACGAACACAATTGTAATGAAATTCCTACTTATTACGGTATCCTATCTCTGTAAGTATGACTTAGGAAATAGAATAATCTACCGCATGTACGTGATATTTCTTAACTGTGCAATTCATTATTAATTTCGAATGCGAACGGAACCTAATTTTAACTATTTTAATATCTTGGCATTCGATTTACTTATCATTATTTTTTCACTAAAGTTTATTCGTACGAATCGCTTTAGAATTGGGTTGCTGTCATCTCACTACAGTCTAATTTAAATACCAAACCAAATAAATTACCTGTACGGTATTAAAAAAATATAAGTTATTATAAATTGATAGGTTTCTTAGAAAATTAAAATACAATTCGTGAACCCCGAATAACCTAAAAACAACCTTGTAACATATTTAATAACTTTATTAGGTAATATCTTAAATGTATGAAAAGGCTATATTTTTTGTCATATTTCAATTAAATCAAAATGCATTCATCATTTGTGAATTTCGCTTGTCTTTTTTACCCATGGTACCTTCTCTCTGACGCTATATAAGGCAGGTTTACCAAGAAATTCGTCCTTTTCTCGAGCAAATTTCTGACCTGAGCTGACTCATACGCGAGGCGCATCGCTTTGTAGTAGCAGCGGTGTCGGTCGACGGCGAACATCCAGCTGAATTCCGAAGAAAGTCTGGTTGTATCGGCATTGCCTTTAGGTAAGGACAATTCATACGTGTTTTTTGAGATTATTTAGTTTGAACTTTCGTGTTTTAATTTTTCTAAATTATTTAAATTTTATTAAATTATTTGCTAAACTATTTAATAGACTAAAAGCAGCGAGTATCATAAGATTGAAGTCGCTTTAGAGATTAGTAATGTGGTTTTGCTGTAGAAATCATCCATTGACAAAATAATTTCAAGACTGTTTCCTCATTTATTGCAGGCAAGTTTGGCTAGGTGCACGGCGTCTTTCGCAGGTCTTCCCCCACTTCACCACCGCCTGTCAAATGGATTCAGATCGGAAGGCACATTGTAAGTTCTCCAATCTTTTCTCTTGGTTTCTTGTGCTTCAATTATGATCGACATATCTTCTGTAAAAGTGTTTGTGTGATTTAGTTACGGGTTATCTTTCGCGTGACCAGTTAAATACTTAGTGCGGATTGTACTTCAGGTGTGCTGCTTTGACTGAATTAGAAATTCTCCCGAAGTGCGTGGTTCAATTTAACGCATCATACATAATCGCTCGTTTGATGTAGGGATGAACTGTATTCTGTTAATTCGTGTCCTGCTTTGGCTGAATTCTCTCAGAGTCGGTGCGTGGTACGTTGAATTGACCAATTATACTTGATCGCACGTTTGAAAACGGAAAAATACCCAGTTTCCCTTGAGAATCCTGTTGAGCTGTGGCGATTCCTTTCAACCCAGCATTCTTTCGCATCGCGAATAATTTTTATACGGTTGAATTTAACTCTTGAAATATCAGATTTTTGCAGGGATGTCATAATTGCATTAAAAATTTTAGTGCAAAACTTGATCAAGTTAATTGAATGGATCAATCAGTTATTCGTATTCCGCAAGTTTGTAGTAAATGTATATTTAAAAGGGGCTTTGTATAACGAATGCTGATGGAAGAGTCGTTGTCGAAAGCTAACCACGTTAGGTTACTTCGGTTGGGATTGTCTTTTATCTTTAGATTTGCAGAAGACTACTTTTGAGGGGTGATCGCATGCGCTTTAGTTTTAAAAGGATAACCAGTTCTCATTCCATGAGTTACTTTAAAAGAGTCAATTTGTATTCGGAAAATTTATCTCCGAAGTGTCACCACTGCTAGATTAAATTCAGTAAACATCTATGGTCTGAATAGTCAAAACTCTAAATCGAAGTATAATTTAGGTTTCAATATGTCGTTCGAACTTCTAATTTACAATGCCGTCGTAAGGCTTGTTCAGGTCAGAAATAGATGCAGACTCTCTCTAGTCATTTCGGAATGGGTATTCCAAACGTAATATCAAAACCTACTTGTATTTTCAAGTCTTGTCTTCAATGATGTTTTATTGTGCGAAGGGGTCACCAGCAAAGGTATATTTTGTGGATTTTTTTAGCCTCTGTGAAAGATTTCTTTATCGGTTACTCGATTAGGATGGGGGTTGTCCTGCGTGGGAACCTTCAATACCAATCATTCTTTCCCCTCGCAGTCGAATTTTCGAGGTCTCAAGGCCGAATTTTGGAAAAGGTTTGAATACGTAAATACCAATCTGCTCTAGTGACGTCAAATTTGACAAGCTCTCGGATCATGTTTAAAGTTCGCTATATTGTTCTTAACGACTCTCCCGTATTCTCCGTAGGATTGCTTACTAAAGTTCCTTTTTCAGTGCTTGATGATGAACGGTCAAGTTATAAATTTTCTTAACAATTTATTTGACTCTAAATTACAAGTTTCAAGGATAGTGAATTCGGGTTTTCGTTAAACTTTGTGAAACCTTTTGCATATCCTTTCGATAAGTTTCATAGATACGGGTTGTTTCAACTAGTGAGAAACTTGGACTGTCGTGAGTTGCCCATTCCGTTGACTTAAATAATTTATCACGTTGAAACTTTTTAAATTGTAGCCGAAATACAAAATGTTAACGCAATCGGTGTAAATTATCTGCTTAAACATAGTAAATTTGTAATAACTTCCGAATGCGAGGTAAACATCATTAAAGGATATCAAAATATAATTGTAAGACCTTTAAATTAAATATTTAAACTCTAACCTTTCCTGGAGACCTTTCGCAGTCATTTTTAAGCACATTATGTTTGTAGTGTTGTGTTAATGTCAAAATTTTAATGTAAAGGAAGCTATAAATGACTAGCAATTGCACTTCATAACTGAAATTTAATAATTAGTCTGCACCTTGGCAAAGTTTTCAATTTTCAGCAAACTGTTTTCATTAAAGTAATTTTTAAAACTTTTGGAACAAAAGCTTAATTTCATTGCTGTGGTGAGCAAAAATTCAGAAGGGAACTTTATAATTAATTTCTCTGTAAAAATTAGAATGACCAGAAAAAATTCAATTTTTTTTATTCGAATAATTGTTTGAATGAAGTTAAAATACGAAAAATTGCCATAATTCATGTTTGTGAATGAAATTCTTGATTTTTGTCAATGTAAAAATTAAAATCTTGACGTGTATAATTTAACAGCTTCCTTTCATTGAATTTTGTCAAGTACCAAAGTGAAATTTTCCAAAGTAGGTTTTCTAAGTGGTCATTTCTCTTGGATTTTTCACTGTTCCCAACAGCAGGAAGGAGGAAATGAAGGCATCGAACAACTCATTTTTACATGTTTTTATTGCAAAATTCGTATATGTACATTTATTACAGTGGTCAATGAAGAAAATTGCAGAGGGAGGACCTTTTCAAAATCCACTCAAAACCTGTCCCTGCCCCAACCCCCAAACGTTCCTGGTATTGGAAGAGCCGGACTGGCCGAACCTATCTCGAAGATTTTGACGTGTCATTTGTTTTCTGCTGTTGCAGCATCCATCTGGACCATTTCTGCCTCCTGTACTTGTACTCCCAGTGTGCAGTGCTGCTTCAATGGCTGTATTCAGAATAATTCTAAGTTATTCTGAATACAGCCATTGAAGTGGCACTGTACACTGGAAGTACAGAATGCAGAAAACTATCTGAAAATAAAATGTATATTGTTAATGTACAATAAACATTTGGAAAAAATAAACATGTTATTTTTTAACCAACCGAATGACCTTGGGGACTTAGAGTAATTTTTCACTACTAGTAGATGCTTTGCGGGTTGTATACGTTCAAGGCGCAAGGCCTTGCATGTGCCGCGGGTTGCATACACTCAAGGCGTACAGCAAGCTTTGCGGGATGCATAAGCTCAAGGCGCAAAGGGAATTGTTGCGGGCTGCATACGCTCAAGGCGTAAAAGATTTGTTGCGGGATGCATACACTCAAGGCGCAAAGGAGTTATGGACTTATACAAGAAAGACAAATCACTTGCATTGATACAAAATGCAATGAGATAGATTAGCAGTAATTGATTGAACTGTCAATGAGACTTAAATTTTGGCAATTACAAGCACTTGGAGATTAATTCAAATGAATATTCAGCAATTTTTGAGGAAGAATATCAAGAAGAAAAATATACAATCAAAGATGAGAAATTTAAATTTAGCAAAATAAGCAATAAACTGGAAGTTCAAAAGTAATCAAAAACAAATTCAAAGAGCAGTATTATCCAGATAATAATTCAGCAATTTTTGAAAGAAAGAAAGCTTTGCAATCAAAGATGGGATAACTTAAGATTTCAAAATTTAGCAAAAGAAGCAATAAACCGGAAGTTCAAAAGTAAACGACACCTAACATACTAGAAATTCAAGGGGCAGAATTATCAGCTCATGAGAAAATTCTGTGGAGAAATACTTGACTGATTAAAATGTGACATTGAAAGAAAGAGTGGAGGGGCATTCCTGTGAAAAGAATGCCCCCTGAAAAAGAAATTATTCCCTCTTCTTTAACTGGATCATCAAAACTTGAGCGGGGAAACTATTTCACAGCTTCTGAACATGATGTTCAAAAAAAAGAGGAAGTCATCACACATCTTACTGAAACTTTGAAAGGGAGGATGGATTGAAGCTTTAGGCTAAAATTTCTCTGCTCTTAAACAAGTTTTGGCACTGCAGTGATTCCTTTTCATGAAAAATTGAACATTTGGTCTGAATGATAGAACTGAGATAATATAACCTATTGTGGAAACAGTAAAACCTGCTTCTAATGCAAATACATTACACGCCCATTTTTTTAAATGATATCATCAAATAAGAAATTAAACTACATCTACAACCAGTAACTGAGTTACTCTCATAATCGAAATTATTTCTGCAAAATTACAAGGGGAAAAACTGCCTTCATTAGAGGAAGATTCTATGAAGTAAAGTTCACCACCAATCAGAGGTTCTCTTGTGCCCCAATTTCTTTAAATCATTTATCGACCATAGAATATATTCATTAAGCCTCCACTACATTCTATTTTTCAATAAAATTTGCAATAACAAATAAAAGTTCAACCAAAATTTAATTGTTGCTTGAAATCAAAAAGGTAAATTAGTAGAGAAGCAAGTAACTATGAACTTTGACGGTCAACACAATAAGTGCAATTTTGATTAGGCTTATGAAGGATTTCATAAAAAAATATAGAAGTAGCTAGGAGCTAGTCTTGATTGGCAAAGCTGATTGTTACAGATGTTAAATTCCATATCCTTTAAGAGGAGGTTTCACTGTTTTCAGAATACTTAATATCAACAGAGAAATCCAAGAACAAAGAGAATTGACTCATCTTTACCGAAAATTGTACAAAAGAAATCATAAAAAGAACTAAAAGTATCACTGCAAGTTCCAAACCATATCCAAGAAAAGTATTCAAAGACTCAAGATGACTGATGAATTGAAAGATTACTTCCTAATTAAGTGCGCTCTAGACTGTTCATCAATATATTCTTACTTCCTGAAAGAATGCATAAATATCCACGATCTGTTCAATGTAACTGTGTCCATATCAGAGTTTTCAAAAATATTGAAAATAAATAACGGCAAATGCCAATGATAATTCTACAAAACCCATGTTGAATAAAGAAATGCAAGGTTTTGCTACTCAGAGTGTCTAGCTAAAGCTAGTCATAAGGAGGCCAGAATGGTTCATTACTCGATTGTTTTACTGCAAAGTAAGATACCAAATGAAAGAGTGTTAAGTTTTTCTGAAATATAAAATTGAGAGAAGATATGTAGTGACATTAAAGGGATACTCTAATTAAATATCTTGTAAGATTTCATGGAATGATGGTGAATGAATTCCAAAGAGGATTTCAGTGATACTTTTTTGAAATACGAACAAAACTTGGTATATGACATGTACAAATTTCAATGATATTGAGAGAAAAGATTTTGCTAAATTATTAGTTAATTTTCCTAATTTGTAATTGAATACAGTAAGCTTTTCAATTAAAGAAGTATTGATTCTCTAAATCAAATTTCGTGTAAGCTATAAATGTAAATGAGCAATGACTTCCTCTTTTTTAATTACTTTTGATTGATTCCCATTTTCCTAAACAATTTCATTCATTTACTCGCCCTATATTAGTCTAGACTAAAAATACTTGATGTAATAGAATGCCCATCCCACATAAAGAGCAGGGAGTTATACAATTAAACCACCCTTATGCTGATCAATGGTAAAAAAAACCTCTACTAACAAACGATATTAACCATCGATAACTAACTTTTAACTCAAAATTGTGAAAGATCTGAGTTATGTCTTCAGAACATTTTAAGCTTTTACATGCAATCCTTGATTTCTTTAACATACAAGTTAAAGGTAAATCGATACCTTTGTGAAAATATTAAATAAAAATTGCACTCACCCCAAATGAGGACTACATTTCTTCATGGATGCATTAGACAGGTATGCAGTCGATCCTCTTGAGGGCAATTCCCCTTGTCTTCTTAATCACCACCAAGAGCAAGGCGCTTCCATCAAACTGAATGAGATGAGCTGGATCTCACTACAATGATAAGGAAAAAAGGATTATGAACATCGAAAAAAATTTACATGAAATATCTATATTTGAAAGAGACTGATCACAGTATTACTGATGGAATCAACAGATAAAACTTTCCCTCAGCCTTCATTGTCCAGGGTATCGTATTTTAACAACTGTGAATCTGATGTTCAAAAACAGACAAAGAGGATATCATTGAATGTTTCAAAGAAACATGAAAAAGGAGAAAGAATTAACGGAATGTGTAAACCCTGAAAAACATTTTCTGTTCATAAAAAAAGTGTTAGAAATGCAGTGATATCTTTCCAAGTATTTTCCTCTGGAATGAAAAATGGTAACACCTACACTGGAGATGGTTAACTTTTTTCTGGTGCATGTGAATTTCACATCCTCTTTTCTCATGAAGATGTTGAATGATGTTGTTATAAGTACAAAATTAGATTCAAAATATTGTCACCACCCAAACATTACATATTGCCATGATTATGGTGTAATACAAAACAATTCAATAATAATTCACCTAATACAAAACAATTCAATTGTGGCCATAAGAGTGCCATCAAACAAATCAAGTAGGAAATGGAGGGTGATAAGTAAATGACAATGAATACAGATTGGAAGAAAGGGGCTTGAGCATATTCTTAAATTTGAAAAAATCTCCAGGAAAACTTCAGCAAATAATAGTGAATGAAATTATGGACCATAGAGGAGGGGTTTCAAAATATGTAAGAATAGGATGTAACAAAGTCTACTGCTGAAGTTCTATTCCTAAAGCCTGTTGAAGGAAGGGGGAAAAGATGATGGTGCAGAAAAAATGATTTTGAAGAAGCTTAATCTTTTCAAACATAAGAAAAATATTTCAAGAAGCAGTGGATTTTTAGTCTAATATTGAAAGGGGTTTAATCAGAGGTGAGATTAAAGAAATTTAGAAACATGATCCCTATGAAATGAATATGAAGAATTCCATTATCCAACAATGAAACATTCTAAGTGGGGTGAAAGGTTTGTAGTAATTTTACGAATTAAGTTATACTATTATCATATCAGGTAGATTTAGAAACCTGTTTGTCAGACTTGAAATTTTTAAGAATCAATGTCAATGAGCTTAAACTGCTTCCCTGACGCTAACGAGTATAATAATAGGTGGCTCATTTTCTGATATAGCTATACGTAATAACGCGTAAATATAAATTAGAATAAAAAATTGTCGAAACAGAGAAAATTAATTAATTTGTTCGTATTTTTCTGCGTTTGGAATGAGAATACTTCTTAATGATTTCAAAGTGTTGACCGCACCATTCATTAGCAAATTCAAAGTGCGTTATCATCGAAATAATTGTTTAATTTCCGGGAACTTCATGTTACGTAAACGTCATTTTACTATTTTGTGAATAAAAAATATAAAGTTCGTACGTTAAATATTGCTTTATCAGTATCGAAGTGGTGATGAAAAAATATATTTATCGATTTATTAAATAATAGTATATTCAACTTTCGAGCGGAGTAATGACAATAAGTCGTAGGCAACAACAAAGGAAAATTGCACTGAATTCCCAGGACAGCCTTGGACGAACTAGTATGAAATTCCGCGTAGCTTTCACCGTTCGACAGGCTGGCGTAGTGGGTCAAGGCACCTAGGTGCGACGCTAACTGTCTCGGGTTCGAATCCGGTCGCGACCGCTTCCGAGATTAGAGGGCCGCCAACCCACCGGAAGTTTTTTCTTCATCCTAAATTCGGAATAAACGGATTCGAGCCCGTACATTAGTGTTGCGGGTGCCCTTAGACCCGCAAACCAGCCCTCGAACCCGCTTGGCGGGCGGCAAATCATTTAATGGTGATATTTTTCTCGCATTACTTTTTCGGCTGCAAAATTTTTCACCCTCGAGACATTTCATTTAACCCCTTTCAAAAAATTGCACTGCTGAGCTCAAAGTTCAGCGAAACATTTTTAGAATACAGGCAACCATTTTAAAAGAACGTTAGAGTGGGTTGTCTGTATTTTAAAAATCATTTTCATCGCTTGTGCCCAGCAGTGCAACGTTCTGAAAAGAAAAATGGAATTATCACACATTTTATGATCATTTAACTCGCGCTAACAATGAGACGAAATATTAAAAAGAGCAATGGCAAGGTATTTTCGAATTTAGAAAAATCAGAAAGAGAAACTAAGTTTTCGGGTATATTACATAATACCTTATATTTTGGAATTTCCTTAATTTCTAATACCTTAAGTTCCTAATTTCCTTATTTTGGAAGTTGGAAGCGAAGCAATTTTAGAATCATATAATCCCAAATAACTATAATGTCCATATTTTAATATCACTTTCATGGCTTGTGCCCAGCAAAGCAACTTTCTGGAAGGGTAAACGTTATCAGAAATTATACGACACAAAATCATACAACTCGCGCTAACGGTTAAGCAAAATGTTAAGGAAAGCAATACATGGTATTATCGAAGTTAGGACAAAGAAAGAAAGTGCTTAAGTTATCGCTCATGTTGAAAAAAACCGTAGTGATTAGAAGGTGGTGCGAGCAACTTTTCAAATCGCCGTTAATTTTACGTGAAAGAGGGCCATGGGGAAAATTCTTTAGTAAGCGGGAAGACTTTCTCTGAAGCAGAAAACTTTAAACTCCCTAATATTGCAGTCATTAATCAGGTAAACATCTCTTCAAACGGATCGGCTATTAATTTATCCGAAAAACCAGAGTACTTATATTTAATTAAAGATGTAAGCATACAGGTTCGTTAGAGACACCTTTCCTAAGCTGAATGAGTGCCTTACAAATTTGAAAGTAGTAGTAAAAGAGAATATCTATGAGGTATTCTTGAGAAAGATATATCTATTTCCATAACGATCAAAAAACAATGTAAAATTAGTAAACGTTTACGTTGTTATCATCTTGTAGCTACAATTGTTCTTAACCGGATTTATGTTTGATCAGACTATATGCTATTAGAATTAATGGGGATATTTATATTTTCAGCTGTCTTTTGGGAGAGAAAAATTGTCGCTGTTCTTAGAGATATGCTCCATGATAATTTATGGACCAAATAAGAGTTTAAACCCAATTTCGCATGACAAAATATGCCTTAAAATATTTTGGTGGCATAAAGAGATTGGGTTTAATGCATGAACTATTCTGGAGTCAATTGACATCAGTCACTGAATCGGTGTCAACAATTCTGAGTAAATGACAAGTTATTATCATTTGCTTTAAGTAGGTGTATACCAGAAATGGGACATGTAAATGATACAACTATAGCTGCTGATTGCGAAGAAAGAAAAAACTTTTAAATGCTAATAAATTTAATAACCTTTCAATTCAAAGTTCCTTAAAAACGAAAATACTATTAATTCCAAAGGAGTGGAAGCAAGCATATTTGATGTCAATCAATAAGAAAGGCTCAAGAAAGTAATGCAAATATTATCAGGATATTAGTGTAGCTGCTACTATGGGAAGACGATACGGATGTATAATAAAAGAGACACAAGAATAAATAAGATTATTGGGTAAGATCAAAGTTGATTCACAGCAGTAGTGTCTTGTGTCAACATATTTATGCAACAAAAATTAGAGGAACAAGAAATAGAGCAACCCATCTTGTATACACAGAGCCAGAAAGGGGCTATGACACAGTACCTATGAACAATATTTACTCCATCTTCGATAAAAGTTACATCAATGACAGCAATTAAATTTTGAGAAACTTGGATAAAAATAGGAAGCAAAGCTTATAGTAATAAGAAAAAAATTCATTTAACAAACAAGGACTGATGAATAATTTTCCCTAATCTAATGTAACATATTAAACAAATAGACCAGCGTAAAGAAGTGTTTCTATGAAAGAACCAGATGGTTGGCTAATGAAGAATTAGCCTAAAAAGTCAAAAAAAGGAAATAAAGTCTTGATTGGCATGCCAACTTTTTACAGATGTACTACTTCCAAATAATTTAAGTCTAGGGTGATGTGCAAAATATTCATACCTTGAGAAAAAATATTTGACTATCTACCAACTGTAAAATATAAGTTTGTTCACATCAATGCCATTAAAAATTGACAAAAAGATTAATATAACTGAATATTCTAGAAAAACCAATGTCAGAATAACACTATATCCAACTTTTTGCTCCAAAGAGCATTGAATTAATTAAGTTATACAGAGGCTACGATAGTTAATTGGCTTTAAATGAAATGAGAGTAAGTGCAGTTATTCTGAAGTATAAAATTGAGATAAAAATGGCAGTCCCATATTAATAACATCTGGAGAGGTAAAGTAATTAAATTCTCATCTTATTAGATTTTATGAAATTATGATGATTGATTTTGAAAATGTATTGGAGTTATACTTTAAGATGTACTCACCCATGAAGAGGACTACTTCTCTTCATGGAAACAGTAGACTGGCATTCAATCGGTAAATTTTAAGGCAATCAATCTTGTCTTCTCAATCACCTCCTAGAGCGTGGTGCTTCCTTAACACCGACTCAAATGAGCTGGATTTCACTACAACGATAAAAGAGAAAATGATCATGAAAATTAAAGAATTTGATAAGAAATGTATAACTTTCATACAGACTGATCATAAAGCTGCACAATATCACCGATGGAATCAATAGCAACTTTCCCCTAGCCTTCATTGTCTATGGAAACATTATCCATTTAGGAGCAAGTTTGAAAAATAATGTTTGAATAATCAAACGCTTGTATATAGTATATGTAAGCTTGTATATGAAATATACACTATAAAAATGTTATAAAATGTGATGCTTATCAAGGATAAATATCTGTTACTCTAAGCATTTTAAGTAAATAATTTACGTATTTATGATACATAAAATATCAAATCTTATATCTTTCTTTCAAAATCATTATATCAAAGAGCTCTAAATATACTTTAGATCATTCAATTCTCCCTCAGTTTTTTTCTCGTAATGTGTACATACATGTCATTCAATTTTACACATAGTAAAGGTTCCCAAGGAAATTAATCAATTTTTTCAAGAAATTTAGAACGCGTAGAAAACGTAAATATTGGGAGAAGATTTTAATTAAATATATCAAAAACGAAAAGAATTATTTACCAATGTTATTAGCCACATGCCTTCCGGTCATCACATGGGAACAGTCGATGTGCATGATGCGCATTCTCCGCGCAATAGTCGAACCTCGATAAATGAACGGTAGCGGGAAACGCAGTCTCTAATATTGTTTGAGTTTCCTTTGTGATGCTGGCAAACTTCTTGAAAAAAGGTGAAGCAAAGCAACTACATAAAGAAATTGAAATCTATTCTCATCATTATGACTTCGATTAATCAGCAATGAAAATGGAAGCTCTCTTTGATTCTGAACTAGAGAAGTAATTCAATGAATCAAAGGTTTCTGAAGCTGCTTGTCTTCAGAGATGAGAATGGGCTACTTTATGGTAAAAGTAGTTGGACGGGGTGACAAGTTTTATGTACCCAATTTTGCGATAAATGCACAATTAATGACGATTCTCTTTAACTCTGGGTCGAATATTTACTCACCAGCAGGTTAAGAAGTAGTAAATGGTAACTAAGTCATGGAAAAAGTCACAACTTTAACTAGAAAAAAGTCAATTCCTCTATAGTGGCCAGCAATATACCCAATGTTGGCTATTAAATGTTAGCTGAGGGTATACTTGAGCATATGTCATCGTCATATATAGTTAATTGCTCTTTTTATTGCTTTTTATAATGCTGTAATTTTTGTAGAATTTTCTAAAATTCTCCCCAAAAATTAAATTCTTTTCCTTTTTTCCCCATTCCTGATAAATAGCTTTATTCTATAACGCCAAGGAACCTATAAAGCAGCTTGCTACATTTTTTGCCCTCCCAAATAATTCTCAAGCAGTCAAAGTCAAAACAACTCTCAGCAAATTTTTAATTTCACGTTTTCATCTCACAAAAGACTGTTGGGGAAGATTTCAATTTATAGCACAGTGAGAGCTAGATTCGATTCCGAGAGTGGAATGGAAGCTTCGCGATATCTTATTTTTTCTTCACAACATTTCATTTTCTTCTCACAATATCAGTCTTCCCGAACGAGAGCTAAAAGAAGGCCTCCTATAGAAAACGCAAGGCTGAAGAGGAAAGAGAAGGACAGATATACAAATAATGTAAACGATTTCTGTCTGTCAAAGGAGGAAGACAGCTAGTTGCAGTTCATCTGTGAAAGGGAAAAATCCAGGTTTTAACCAAGTAGCATCTTAGGCGGTATTTTTACCATGTGTTTATTGTGAAACGGAACGGGACTCAGAGAAAACTGCGTTTTAAACGGAAGCGATTTGTTTTGCTGTAAATCATTTTCTCATCAAGAGAATTTTCGATTTCTTTTTAACTGATGTGGAGGTAAACGCATCGAATATACTCTCAATACGGATACACATTGAATTTTGGGAATGATGGGAAATTTAATTAATATAAGTGAATGTAATGCGTCAATGCAAAAGAAAAGCAGTCGTGATTCAGGAGAGAAGATGGTAAAAGAAAGAAAACCTAATGTGTTTCGCGATCGAATGTCACACTTTTTACTCAGAATCATAGCTCTGCCGCAAAGAAATGTCAAAATTCGTTCATCAGCTCCCATTCAAATAGAGATACTATCGGCGTTGCGTATTTGGATTTGTTTCCAACTTCTTTTGAAGTTAAACATGTAAGAGACTCATGAAGATACGAAGTAGCAAGGAATTCATCTTTGAAAATCTCAATTATTCGAGGAACATAATTTTCAGAAACTTAAAATAATATGAAAGTAAACAATATTTGTTTTCCGAGGCCGACTGAAAGATTTCTTTTGCAATTCTCCATTTTTATTTTGTTTGATATGATGTAAAATATGGTTCAATATGGATAAACTCATGCTTGCGTCTCATTTTAGATTCTTTAGTAATATCATGTATTTGAGACTGGCAGAGAATTTACATTTAACAACTACTAAGTTCAAAAATGGGAATGATAGATGACAAAATTTTATTTTTTAATTCAGTAATTGTGCTTAAAGAGACTGAGGATATAGACTTTGGATTACTATATTTACAGCTATCATTAGACCTGTCCAACTCCCAAGGAAATCTGATGCCTGGAATTCCTTCGCTGGCCAAGGCGCAATAATCAGTGGCTTTGGAAAGATATTGGGTGTGTTTTTACCTTCAAAATAATATTTATTTTTATATTTTTACACTTTATAGTCGACTGAAATGGGATTAATTGGAATATTGGAGAGCTGCTAACTTTAAGCCAGACCCATAGTTTACATTTCGCCTAACAGCATGTTGCAGATGATATATATTGCTTTAGATGATAATTTTCGTTTGAATTTAAAAGTTAGTGTGATATTAATAATTGATTGTAAAAACCAATAAAAACATTACTTCAGCCACCCGATTCGGAAGTAAAATTTTTCTTGTTGCATTTTTATCTTCCTTTCTTAAAAATCGTGTTACCTTTTTATTATATTAATGTTACAGTCAAAGTTCTTACCAACGTTATGTGGGTATCCCTTCTAATAACAAAATCTTATAATTACAGGGTCTAATTCGATTAGCAACACCCTCCAATATGCATCTGTAAAGGTCATCACTAATACAGAATGTCGGAATACTTATGGAAGTAGCTTAGTACCCGATACGAAAATATGTACTCAAGGTGTATATGACAGAGGAACATGTAGTGTAAGTATTTATTTCGGTCTGGACTGTGTCTACTTTTTTTAGATATGCATCTTGTATCCAAGACATTTGAGGCTGAATTCACATTATGAAATATTTGGAAGATTTGTGGAGATTACAAATTTTCTATTTAAAATAAGAAGCTTCTCGGAAAGATCTTGATTGTGCTTTTAAATTCACAGGGTGACAGCGGCGGCCCTTTGGTTTACTTGGAGGGAAGCAAGTACACTGAAATTGGAATAGTTTCATTTGGACGACCTAACTGCATAGGAGGACCATCTGCGTACACAAGAGTTGCAAGTTATCTCGACTGGATTTCTCGGAACACTGGAATCATGATGAGGAATTGATATTTTCATCCCACTGTATTTTTGTACATAGTAATTGCTTAATGAAATACATTATAATGTAATCTGCTTCATTTACCTGCTTGTTATAATTTCTAAACCATTCCCCTGCTCTGAACATATATCAATAAACATAAATATCAATAAACATAAATATCAATAAACATAAATATCAATAAACATAAATATCAATAAACATAAATATCAATAAACATAAATATCAATAAACATAAATATCAATAAATATGAACTTACATCAATAAGCAGTCCGTGAAAGCCGCTTATTGGACACGGGGAAAGACAAAGGAGACAAAATTTACAAGATTTTTTGCGGTTGAGAAAGTCAACACTGAAATAGCGCTGATTAGATCCCTTAATTACGAAATTAATCTCTCGCGGATGAATTCGAGTTTTCGAGAAAATTAAGAAATTTAAATGTTCCATTTAGGATTATTTAGATCTGTATTTGCTTATGATTATCTTAATAATATGTTGTTTTTATGCTTGCTAAAATCTTGTACAGTTCTTAACCTAATGAGGAACACAAGATGTATTTACCAGTTAGCCAGTTTAAAGTGTGCCTCATCCCGCTTAAAAAACAACGTTAAATAAAGAAGTGAATGCACCCCGTGATTCTTCTGAAAGATTATAGAAATCTGCTTCCTGAAAGATTATAGAAATCTTTCAGAAAGCAGATTTAAGTTTTCTCAGTTTTCTTGTTTTCTACTAATATTTATGGAATTAAGTAATTTTTTAAAAGGCATCTAAAACAATTAAAATACTTGAATTAAAAACTTTTTATGCCTCTTAAGATTTAAAACTTTAAAAAAATTTCGCATGTTAAAGCAATTTACACAGAATCTTCTGTAATATAATTAAATATAATATGTACTTTTTATGAATGTCATTCTGCTTCATTCCTAATGTGTTCCCACCGATATTCGAACCTTGACTATGACTGAATACGATAACTATCATACACCGAATGGGAAATAATGCGATAATGGTTATATACTAGTAATGTATAGGTAAAATAAATATTAAGTCTATCCAACAGTTGTTAACGGCTTTGCTGTAGGCTAAATCAGCATTGCCATCTTACTTACTCATGACACAGTTCGGAAGGGAGGCAATTTTAACAAATATCGACGTTTTTTTAAGGATGAAAATCGATTTTAATATAAATTGGTGTCAAATATCTTGCTATGGGTGGGCTCTGAAATGCGTACAACTACAGAATGTCCTACATTAGCAATTGGACATCTCGTTCTTTCAGGAAATCTAGAGCAAGGTAAAATATGAATGTGAAGCACAGGTAAAAACAGTGTTACGCTAATAAAGTTGGTAAAAATGCAAAGAGAAATTAGGGGTTGTATTTTAGTTTGGAATATGCCGGAGCTTCTACTTGCGGAATAATAGAAGATAGAGAGGATTTGATCAAACAATTGTCATTCTTACGAATTTGCAGAGGAAACAAGCGTAAGAGTTATCTTTATGGCGCATACCTCAAGAAATGCAAATAATGTTGAGTAAAGAGATGTGGATTTGAGAAGAAGGGTATATAAACGTGGAGAAAGGAGAAAATGCATTCAAAAAGAGAGATGAATACCATACTTATTGTGGTTTTGCTGGTCGCCTGTGCATCGGTGAGCGTCCTTTCGCAGTTCGGAATTCAGCATCTCTCGTGCGTTATCGGTGTAGCAACTAATTGATCATTTCCTCTTTCGGCAGGCGCTGAATTTCAGCGATGTGAAGCACATGAGAAATGAAATAGATACGGAAAATGATCCACAGGTGAAAGATAAACCATTGGGAATGGAGCCGCAGCCAGGTATCTAAGTAGCCTGTTTCGAGAAAGCTATACAAAAACTCTTAACTAGCAAGATGTATTAGCCAGCTTTTTCAGTTAATTATTCGATAGAAATAAATAATGGTGACGGCTTAGGATATCTAAGTAGGTAGCGCTGTCGACGAAATGGGTCCCGTGTTCGATCCCCAGTCGGTGCATCATTTTGCTCAAGCATCATAGAGAAAATGAGAAGCTAACTGAATTATCATATTTCCCAATGAATAAATTGTACTTTGATTCGAGAAATTTGGGGTTCAAATACAGAGTGCGTCTTGTACAACGGTAGTAGATTTCTGAAATAAATACTTACACTGCAGCGGATGCGTACGCATTTATCGCTTGTTTCGGGTTTTTATATTCGTTTAACAAACGTATTTATAAAACGCTTCTTCTTCAATATTCGGATCCCAAAATCAAGGAGCGTCATGTATATGGGAGCGTCCTATGCATGAGGAATTCGGTATTAGGTAGCAAGTTCTAACGATTAAAAATAGCCAATACGGCTAACCAAGAATCGAGGCTTTGACCACGTATCACTCACAGTGAAAACCGTTTGTCAAAACGATATTTCACTTTCGGATGCGGCGCCGTGTCTTATTATATAATTATTGATAGGACTTTATGAAGGATTGCTGAGTAATATATCTTTTAATGCAGGCAGGCATTGATTCTCAACCTCTTTATTGTAACAACTCAGTGGAAATGATTGCACTCGTCATTTCCAGGGAATGCTGGAAAGACCAATTTATTTCTAACGGGACGTATAATAAATGGAGCTTCAGCTATTCCAGGACAATTTCCTTGGCAGGCCGTAATTTCCATGGACGACGTAAGCATGTGTGGAGGGTCTATAATATCTTCCGAATGGATACTAACAGCTGCTCACTGTACTCTAGCGTAAGTAAATATTCTAAGTGCTTCTATAACATTTACAATACCTATTATCCGATTCTGCATAATCTTATTCACATATTTACTGGAATATTTTAAAATTACGCTTCCCAGAGATGATCTTTCCAACAGTAGCTAGTTGAGTAAAATTTCTCGTTTTTCAGTGCATAACATAGATCAAATAGTAAAAGTCTGCGAATGTTACCACAAATTGAATTGCAAATATCAGCGCTTCAACTCACGCCACGGATATCTCGAGGTAATCTCGCTAATGTTGGAATTTGCGCAAAAGGTTTTACTGTGGCCCTCTGCCTACTACAGAAGACCGTGGGTTCTGTCGTTATCTCTAGCGGTCATTTGAACATTCCAGTTAAAATTTCTGTTGGCACGTGATTCTCAGGTTAGAAGAGCGTATGGGCGAATTTTTGGGAATCAAAGGAAAGGGAGGGGAAGCGTGGAATTCTCTGAGTGCCCGATTCGAATAGAGACCTCACCTCACTCATTGAGAAAGTTCGCACAATCTAGAATGTTTCCTTGTTTACTCATGTCAGAACCGGTTATGTTTCGACGCGAATACTCGGAGTTTTCCTTTTGTGGTTCGCCAAAGGTTCGCCAATTTTAGCTCTTGAAAATGCATTGGGAGTTTTTGTATTCGGAAGGAAATTACAAGAAAAAAAGACTTTCCATCGTCATCCTCAATTATTGACATTCGTTGAGCTTTGCAAACTGATCGTGATGACTGATCATGATCTGCAAGATTAAGAATTGAAAGGCCTCTTTTAAGTTATTAAATGTTTAGATTTTTCCTCAGCTGAGAAAACTATAATCCTCTAGCTTTAATTTAGGTGTTTTTTCCTATCCTGTTTCGGTGCGATAATTCTCAATTTTTTAGCTTTTCTTCGACATGAAATAACCACGATCAATATTACTCAAACATAATACTTGAATTCTGGCACATATTCTGCCTAAATGCAGCGTGAAAAGCGAAAATGTCTCAATTAACGCAAACGATCATATCTTTTACTTATTCAATACTCGAAGTCTCTAGCAATCAGCTCAGCGTCCTCTGGTCCCTCGTTCAGCAGAAATGATAAAAAACCTTTCGGTGAACTGTTTCGACCGTAGACCGTCGCCACCTCGAAGACCCTTCGAATTGGGCGAGCCTCTATCTCTACTCGAATCCGGTACACTCAGATACTAATACTATCCCTTCTCACTCACTATAAGTCCCAACACGTTTACCCCTACCAATATATTATATTATATATTGAGAATAATATCCTTCTACTCCAAAAATCACCCGAAATCCTCTGTCATTATGCAATTATGTGTCTAATAGCTCTACGATTATCTATTATAATCGATTGTATGCAGCTCTAACAAGATAGCATTGCCCAATTGCAGAAAATCCAATTTTGTAATACGATAAATTTACAAATATTTCTGTTAGGTTGAAAGCTTTAAACAATTCGTTCGAATGTGCACAAAAAATAATTCAAATGTATAAAGCAACATTCTTCTGATTAAGAATTTAACGCTTTAATGTTAATACCTGGGTTCTTGACTCAAGTATCTTCTCTACAAACTGGCATAAGTATCTCGCTATTTCTCTAAATAAAAACAGCAGCCCCATTCTTTCAGCAATCCTCCCTGCTTTCCTATTAATTCATAAGTTTTAAAATTCGCGAATGTTAAAAACATTCGTATTTCGCGATGTCCAAAATGATGAGTAGAAATTCAATGAAAGAAGAATTTAATTCCGATAAGTCTAGTACGCTTCATCAAAAAAACAATGCAATGAAAGATATGGTTAAGAAATAAAAACGAATTGGGACCGTAATATTTAAAATAAATACGATCATATTAAAGTATCTTATCTTCCATAAATTATTGGTATATTTCGATTCACATGCAAGTCCTTTGATTTTAGCCTCCATCAACTCTCTTCCTAAAACTTCCAGAGAAACTCAACAAAAGCTAAGACATCCAAGCTAAGAAATCCTAAGATACATTAGTCTTAGGATTTCTTAGAGCATAGAATTTGCCTATATGAACTGGCGATTCTAGCACCATTCTTATTTTAAACTTGTGCAAATAATTAAACTCATTTGGAACTACTAATAAAAATAAAAGGTGATGGAGCTTTATCGACATTTTAGGACATTGGTTTTCTCGTATCGAAATTTTTCTATTCCCTTTAATATTTTTCTAAGAAATACTTGAATAAGCTACCGACTCGAGTTTTTATCGAGTTCTTGATCAATGGAATATATCGCCACAATTTTATATTCATAGTAATTTTTCCTTTGAAAATGTAAATAACAAATCTTTTGATAATCATTCATTACAGATTCAAGAACTTCGTGGTATACTTGGGCAAAACAATACTGAATACGACTCAAACTGGTGAACTAGTAAGAGCCACTTCTACGAAAATTGTAAATGACAAGTATAATATTGAGAATTTTAACAATGACATCGCGTTGTTACAGATCTCCACCATTGAATTTAGCTGTAAGTAAACCATTTTCTTGTTATTGAGGGAATTTGCGGTATTTCATCCCTATTATTTGTGCGAAACACTGCAAAATACTTCTCAAAGGGATAGAAGTTAAAAATTTGGAATGAATGGGAATGTAGTTGAAATAAATTATAACAAGTGCGTAAACCTACCACAGGAAAGGAAAAAAGAACCTATGATTAGTATTTTCCGCTTGAATGACAAACATCTAATTCAAATTCTCAACTCTGCTTCAAAGTAATGTCAAAAAATCTTTCATTAGCTCCCATTCAAATAGGAATTATATATATTATTAGAGTACTAAATTAATTTTGCTTTGTTTCCAACTATTCGTGAATACTTTTCAAATAATGAATTTAAAACTGTTTTTATGGTATTAAATTTTCAATTTTCGAGGAACATATTATTCGGAAAGATAAAGATTATGAAATTAGGCAATCTTTGCATTCCGAGACCAACCAAGTTTTCCTTCTCATTTTCCACTTCTCTTTTTTCTTGGCAAAATAAGAGTGAAACGGATAAACTCAATCTCATGTCTAATTTTAGATTCATTTATAATATTAAATATTTGAGATTGGCATAGTTTTTACTTTTTCCGAGTCAATTATAGAAATAAGAAATGGAGTAACATTTTCTTGGTTTTATCCATCATTCTGGACCAGAAAGACCGTAGTTTGAGAATTGAGACCGCATTTCTGTATCCACAGTTACTATAAGACCTGTCCAACTTCCTAAGAAATCTGATGTCTGGAATACTTTTGCTGGGCAGGGCGCAATGATCAGTGGCTTCGGTAGAACATTGGGTGAGTTATTATTTTCAAGATAATTATTATATAAATTAACTATTTTATATCGTGAAGTCGACTAAAATAAAACGAGTTGGAATAACTTCATCAAGATTTATACTTCACATATCACGAAAAGACCTCTTTTAAAAGACTTGAAGTTTGTTTGAATATCAATAAATGATTCATATTACATATGGAAAGTAATTTAAAATTGAAAATTAACTAAAACTGCTACTAAAAGAACTACTTCGTTTGTTTTATGTACTACAATCAGAAATTTATTTGAAGAGCAAATTTTTTCATAATATAATTCTTCAAGGGCAAGTTGCATCATTGTCGTGATTAATTTCTGACAATAGAAATTTGTAAGTAACTGTCAAACAAGTATAAGTTTTAATGATCATGTAATAATTCCAGGATCGGAATCAGTGAGTGACACCCTGCAATATGCACATGTAAATGTCATAACCAATACTGAATGTAGGAGATCGTTTGGAAGTAAATATGTAGCCGATACGAACATATGCACTCGAGGTATATCCGACAAAGGAACATGCAACGTAAGTATAAACAGCGGTCTAAGTCATTAAAGTACTGCAGTATATGCAGTGATGCATATCAGTAACTGTGCCTAGCTCAAGATATTTTAGATGCTACATTTCATTTGGCTGTACTCTACATATTGCACTAATTTTAATTCTAAAATTACACCTTAGCGAGTCACGGCGATAAATTTATTCATTAAATTCGCGTGTATATCTTAGAAGGTATACACGATATTCGTGATGTATCCTAGATAATTGATGGCTTTGCAGCCTGAGCTATCCGAAAGATAAATCTTGCGAATGCTATAAATATTTTCTTTAAATAATCAGCTTTTCGGAGAGATTTTAATAACTCTTGCTAATCCACAGGGTGACAGTGGCGGCCCACTGGTATACTCGGAGGGAAGCAAGAAAACTCAAATTGGAATCGTCTCATTTGGTGCAGTTGGCTGCGTGCGTGCACCATCTGCGTACACAAGAGTTGCAAGTTACCTCGACTGGATCGCACAGAACACTGGAATCATAATGAGGGACTGATATTTTTTTATCTATTATCTAGGCAAATAAATTATTTCAATTTAATTTATGAGAAATCAGAATAATTTGTATCGATAATCTGTTTTATTTACAATTCCTTCATTGCATTCCCGAAGCTGAGTCACCTAGGTGTCTACATATCAGACATTACATCAGATATTACATTATTATAAAAACTCCCATTACGGAAAAATGTATAACTGCCGATAATATTAAAGCTACCGTTCTGGAAGAAGAATTTCCTCAAAGAAGCATAAAAATACGGTCTTAGTGAATTTGAACTCAAACATTCGTTTTTCTGCTTAAATAATTTCAAAAAGTCATTTCTCTTGCAATTAGCATTCCAGCCACTCGTAGAAAAACTTAAGACATCTGAAAAGGGGAGCTTATTTTGAAATACCATGGAAACAGGCTTATTCTTAAAATAATTAGGAGCAATATGGTTCAAAAGTCAGCTTCGGTAAATAAAAGCCAAATTGAATACCCATATTTAGTCTGGAACGCGGATTACCAAAATGTTCAGATCTTAAGGGATCGTAAAGAATTAAAAAGTTTTCAAATTATACGATAAAGAGTTTCCATATTAAACTGAGAGAGGATATGTACTGCAATAAACCGAGAAAAATATCAAATTTTTAAATGATATTATTGTGAGATTAAGCTTATGAAAGAACAGGAACTTGAAAAAACTTATCGTAAGCAGCCAAGCGTAAGATTAAAACTATGAGATACAAATTTTGTCTCACAATTTATATTTTTTCATTCACGCATTATTTCAAAATGTTTATCCTTTAGAGTGTCTCGTAAGAACGTCCTAATGTTTTATTGCATATAATGTGCATTGCATGTGATATTCTTCAAGTAACTTATCGGACCTATGGCCTACGATACTTAGAAGGTAAGAGACTTGATACCTTTGATTGGTTATGATCTAAGTTTGGACTAAAATAAGTTATCTGTGATCCATTTCTATAGAAATAAAAGGCGTCTCTCCTACATATCTACCGTTTACGAAGAAAAATAGATTGTCTGACGTTGGCGGATAAGTATTTTCCCAATGATCGATAATCGTTGAAATAGAACTACAGAAATTTAATTATTTCCATGGATGATTGATCTCATATGGTCAAATTATCTAAAAGAAATATAACTTACCCAGGATTCCTTAAGATAATTCGTAGAAATCCACGAGAGGCGGTCACAGAATTCTTGGGTCAAATATTTTGGAGTTCCCATTTCCGATGGATTATCTACTACAATCTCCATCATCGACGCTCTTCTGCGCAAAATGTTTCTCAATATTCCACGAAAACTTGCTCCGTCTTGATGTACTAATGACGTCTCTCAAGTCAATGGAATGCATACACCATACTAGAGTTGAATTGAATCCATATCAAGAAGATCGGTTAAATGAAATAGCACTTTAAGAAGGAACCTTCTCATAACATGTAGAGCTCTCAAACAACCGTTTGAGTCTCTGAAGGACGGGAAACTGAGGAATATTAGGTGACTCTACTTCTCAATGAGTCACGGATGAGGTTATTGTTAGGACATTCCAGTGGTGCAAGGGGGTTTTAGACTTGTTCCTTGAATTTTGCTGGAAGGTTGGGTGGTGAAGAAAGGTCGGTGGTTTCGGAATGCCGCCGGTGAGGTAACTTTTCGTGGCCTTCCTTCTTTTTCCTTGTTTACGTCCGAAGAATTATCAGGGTTAAATTCTTCTAACGAAAGTAATTTTCCCGGAAATGAAATATTTCTATGTACACTTCGATTCAGTGAAAAATTCACACTCTACTTGAAGAAAGCAGTTTAGGGTTTATTTAATTGGAGAAACTATTTGTAAGCTCGATTTCATCGATTTTTTGTAATTTTTTGGAAGAAAGTAGTTATTAAAAATCGATGCCTAAATTCCCATCGTCAAAAGTAGCTTGCTCATCTACTTCACGATATGATGTAACTGGTCTGCAAAAGTCCATCCATATATCTGCAAAAGTCCATCTTTAAAGTGTGGATATGGTGAATTTGGTAAGTTTTCTTACTAAAAATTTGATTCACAAATGTTATTAAGTAACTATAATAGTAACAGCAATAAGGTCACATTTTCAAGGCAAGAAACATAACTAAAAATAAATTTTTGAAATTTTATAAGCCTCTCTAGTTACCTGCCCTCTCAGAGTAACAATATAGAACTAGGATTCTGAAGACACAGCTATGATCTCCTTGCTTCCTTGGTTTCAACTATACTTTAACAGACTACATTTACTTTTTTAATTTCTTCGATATTTATAACTCATCTGCCAATGTTCGTAGGTAAAAGTTCTTCATTTGCATTTTTCATTATGCCTTGCAAAGAAACATTGCAATAGATTTGGTAGATCTGAGGTAGAAAATACTTAACTGAGCAAAATTTACATGTAAGAAAGGCAGGGTTATATCCTGTTTAGGATATGGTAGTTTGTGTTTCTGAAGGGTAAACTGTAAAAGTGGCTTATTTAGACTAAAATTCACCCAGTAAAGATGAGATTATTATTACCAAGATGAGATTAGCTGTAGAAGATTCTGATTTTTCCATAGCATGAAGAATTAATATTTCGTAATAGTGTTACAACCAGAAATTTAAATTTGTATTTCCACTTTGAATTAGTATGTGATTATTCTACATAAATATGTGCTCAAAGTTCAAAAAAAAAAAAACACTGGGGTTCACTGTATTTAATACTCACATTTTATATTAAATAATTTTTGGTGTACTGCGTAGCAAAAAATTTTCAATTTCAATATTTGCTTATACCTACCAAACCTCAAAATTATGAACAAAATATATGGAAACTAGCCAATGGAAAAGATTTCACTTTTCGTTCAATAAAATGAGTCGCATTATGAAAGGAAGGTATAGTTCTGATTAGCTGATATGAAAATTGTGTTTGTCTTTCACAATCAAGGAACTTCAGGAGTTGAAGTGTTTCTTAACTAATGTGAATAAGTTTTAATGGATGAAAGTTTGTTCAGTAGTGCAGCAGGGATAACTTCTTAACATAATAGTCCTGAAAGATACAAGCTGCAAGCAATGCTGTCTCATGCAGCAATTTCAAGGCAACTTAGGTTGAAGAAATTGTGGAGCTTCATCAATAAGCACAATTTAATCATACAATCTCCTCAAATGGTGCATTAATGCTCCGTAAAACCACTTGAAGTACATCTTGGAAATATAAAACCTCCACTGGTCACAATATGATCTATCAGTAGACAACATCTTTTTGTGTTGTTACTTTGAATTTCAGATGACATATAATTATCTGGTAAGACCATAGTAGGGAGAGGTTAAATTATGATTTTATAACATTTACCAAAGTAACATTACAATAGAAACGTTGCACATCCAATAGATTTGTATTGTGACAAGAAGAAAGTTAAAGAAAGGTCTTCATTCAACCACTTAATATCACAACAATTTTCTTTTATCTATGCATTTCATATCACACAATACACTTGCCAGTGTTTTAGTGGATTTTTCACTGACATGTTTAGATACAAAGAAATACTTTTTGATACGTCACATGTGTTTCTTTCTCCCAAAGCAGAGCCACAAGAAAAGCAGCATCTTAAGTGCTACATATAAAACAGTTATTAAAAGAGCATTTTATCTCTCTTATCTCTAAATGATCAATGAGATTTTTGAAACATAAAGAAATTCTATATTTAGCCAGAGAATGAGAACCAATGATTATACATGAACTATGATTTTCCTATGCATTTATATGTCAGTTAAAACGTGTTCAGTCCCATCTCATGAATTTACTACTCATGTTACTTCAATCTCCATGTGAAAATATAAAGCCAGCTTCATCGTTTTTGTTATTGAATGGAAAAGTGCATATACAGTATTAAAATAGATTTCCTACTGATTCTCATGAAGTATAATCATTTAAAAACTTAATTAATTTACATTACTCCCATTTCTTGTCACATTTATTCATTTCTAAGCTGCTTTACACCAAAATTACAAAAGAAACGGTAATGATCTTGTAAAGATTACAAATTATTAAATTCTGAGATGGGACCTTCAAGCAATGCATAAGGATTGTCTTAATAAAAGCATAAAAATAGAACATTTAAATACACAACACTTCTTGTATATAACACAAAACATACTATTTTTCTTCTTTCAAATTATCCACCATTTATTAGTAACTCATTACTCTTCTTAAGTTATAAAATTCTTTGGTGGTAAGGACAGATTAACAACATGGCACAATGTAATTGTTAATATCAACTCTTTCAGCTGTTAAAATGTTTGGGCACTATTTAAAAGTCTAACTTTTTGTCTTACAGTGGAAGCCGCAATACAGTGATGAACAATCTTTTCACTCGCATTTGCACACACTCGTAATCTCAGAAATCGCTGACACTTAAATAGAAAGTGCCATTGTTAAACGTTCACACCTCTTTTTAAAAAATCTAATTGCTTCAAAGATTTCTAAAGGTAAAACTTAAAAGAAGACACAACCTAACAAAGATGGGAAAATTCAGTCTTTCTTTTTATTCCCACTCTTTGATTAGCTGCTAAATCTCTCTCTGTACAGCATATACTGTTTTTTATAAAAACCCTTTTTGATCAGTTTTTTCTAGATGAATTTGTTATCTTCTCTCACCAACACACTTGGGACGGGCAACCCCAACTAGCACTCAACAATAGTCACTGTACAAAAGGGTGCATTGCACCAATCAACTGAGTTTCTTTCTGTCTCTCTGTCAGCTCCCCCTATCTCATTAGCACCACAATCCATTTCTGGAAATCCAAACAATGTCAATGGATGTGACATTGCAAGTTTTACTCTCTTTTCATTTTTCGGAGGGAGGTTTCATTTTTTTAGAGACTTGTGAACACAACTAGAGATGAGAGATTTTTCCCTTTTAATCAATCAGAGAAGAATGAGTTGAGAAGTTAACACAGACAAAATTAGCAACTCTTGGCCATTTTAGTTACCACATACACAAGTGTTACAGAAAGCATCTGGAAATTTATTTTAATAGTTACCGTTATGATTCAATAATCCATGGCATCCAGTGAAGAAGCAACCTCGGTTTCCTGAAGCAAATGATGCAAACGTCTTTGAATTGTATAATTAAATAAAAGAAGGAATCTTTGGTGGCAAAGCATTTTGAGCAGATCACAGCAGAGAAGGAGTGGAACCATTTTTGTCCTCTTCCCCTTCGCCCTTCTCTCCTCCTTTTTGGACAGCAGTCACATTGTTGTTCGTCGGCTTGGCTGAACTCACATTTGAAGAGGGTTTTTGGGGCAATGGGCCAATGGCTGGAGGTTTTTTCATCCCCTTGGTAGCTGCTGCATCTATGGAAGCAGCCTTGTAGTTGATTGGTCCGTATGAGCGGTAATCAACGTCAGCGTAATCCAAATCAGTAAATTCAGGATGAAAAGGCTGAAAATTCAACAACATAGATTAGAACATCAGTTTTATTCAAAGGGTTCAAATGAAACTTGTTTTATCTACATATTCAGTTCAGAATAAAATGTAGTGATACCACCAAAGCGTTTTATCTTTAATTTCCTCCCACTTATTCATAAAAATAATCCTACAAGATGGTAGTAAAGATTAAGCTAATCAGGATGGTTAGCATTTAAAATAGTTAGTTGACATAAATAAAAATGTTGTTATAATTAAGTTTCTTACTGTTATGATGGAAAATTAGTAGTTTATTTGAAGGAATGATGTTAATGTTTGTGTCACTTTTGTTATGAATAAAGGATGCAATTGTGTTAGTCTCTGGATAAAAGAGTGAATAGCCTTTTGAATCTCTAAGGAGGACATCAGGATATCTATCAAGCAAAATACAATGATACAATCATCATTTTTATTTTGATTATTTCTATTCAAAATTTTTAATTTTAAATTATTAACCATGGGAATAAATCATAGAAATTCCGCATGGTATGTGCATTGCTTCATATTAGAAAAAATTCAGTTTATCAAGGAATTAGAAGAAATAGGTATTTAAAATACACGAGTTAGTTCAAAATGACAAGATAGAATAGATGAATTATTGATAACCATGGGAAAAACTGCAAAAATTTCAACGATGTTAGTAATTTGAATTAATTCATATTAAAAATCAGTGTAATACAATGAGGTACATCTATACTTTTGTTTCATACATGCTTGACTTTTTCTATCAATCTAATTTAGATTGCAGCAAATTTAATATAATATTGACTGTAAAGGATGGCTTTTTAAGAAATAATAAAAAATTCTTAATGCATTTTTCAAGATCAGCAAAATTGTTTCCCCTCCTCTGTATTTCCTTAATTCTCTTCCAATTAAATAATTAACAATGTATTTGTTATCTTGGTATGAGAGAGATATCATATTAATCATGCTTGAACAATGCAGTGCTCATAAGCTACCCACACAGCATGCCTTTCTGCATTTATGAAAAGCCTTTAAAATACCTACTAGAAAATAAATACCAGTTAGCAATCTTCTAAAAAATATAAGTATCGCTGGCATTTGTTTTCTGCACATCCTGTGGGGAGAATAAAGATATATCAAACATTTCAAAGCAAATATAATTAAGTAACTTTTGAGCACTTCAGAGTTTTTTGAGTTAAAATGACTTCATTACTCAAAGTATTCTATGAAATCTTAAAGGAGGAGAATCATATTTTAGTTTAGATACAAGCTGAAGCTATGAAAAATCATATGTTATGCAGGCATTATAGAAATATTTTTATAAAAAACTGAATCATGAAAATTTTTGTTAGAAAATCTTCATGAGATAAAACTGGTTAATAAAATCATTAAGTGCCTCAAATCTATTGAAAATTCATTCAAGGAAAAATTTAAACTTTTATTAAACCAGCACACCAAACGCAACTCTCTGTAATTATTTTGTTGATGATTAGATTCCAACATCTTGCAGCATCTATTGTAAAGCATCCTTTCAACGTAGTCCTTCCCAATGATACAGAAGCTAATGAATAAGTTTGAGATGAAAATTTTATTTCTCTATGATACCCTTAAATCTCCAACACCCACCTCAAACATCTATTTCCTGCCCAACGTCATGAAATTTAAGAACTGCATATTCCGTGGGGGCTCTTTCCCTGCCTGTTCCACCACCACCACCTCTATTTGCTATTGGTAGATCCACTCCTGGGTAACCATTTGACCTCAGAGAAAGATCTGCATAGGTGATGCCATCTGATGGATAATTCTCTTCATAAGGAGCACGGTGAGAGTGGTGACTCCCAGAGTAATGATGGTGGCTCTTTTTTTGAGGATATGGAAGGGTGTGGAGGGACATAGAACCTTCGGGACGTGGATAAGAGCTGTTTAAGTTCTCTAATCCATTCCTCGTCAAAGAGTTGGAGGGCCTGCTAGAATGATGGAGGCCCTCTACCCTCTTGTAGTCCTCCCACTCTCTGCTGTGGTGTCGCTGGGGCTTTGGGCGGAGGATCTGGGGGGGTGCTGTAGGAGGTCCGGAAGGGTAAGTGGGCATCGGAGATATAGGGGACATTATAGAGCTCTCTTCGATTCCTGTCCTGCCAATCACACGGTTCATTCCACTTGAGTCTCTATTACTGCTACGAATACTGTTGCTGCTGCTTTGCCTTTGCCATTGCTTTCCAGTGCTAATTGAGAAGGGGCTTGTATGGTTTGCTGAATTTTCCTAGTGTATAGATTAAGATTAGAGGAATACATGCATGTTAGTTTTCAACATTTTGAAAGCATTCACAATCAAACAAAGATATTAATTTAACTTATTAATCAATTTAGATACAATAGGATCATCTTTGAAAGTTGGTCTTGTTAGTAAGCATGAAATAGGTTATTGATGTTAGTGAACATTCAAACAATATTCAGTAAGTAAGAAAATGAGCTGAATACAAAAAATGAATGTTGCTTAAATGCAATGACCTTCCTTCAGCAGTCAATTATAGCCTTAATTATTATAAATAAAACAATTCAACATCAACATAACTAACTTCATCAACAGAGAACTAAAATGCTAAGTATTTCATAGACAATTACACATACAAGCAATCACAGGTCCATCTATTAATATATTAATTTTAAGTACTGTGAATACATTGAAAAAATTTAGAAAACAGTCAAATTTATTTGTTGATCTGAATAATTGAAAGTTACATTTACTGATCTAGTGCTGCCATTCATTGAAATTAATGAGTATATAAAAATTATGAGAATGTAGCTTGTGAAAATATTCCTGATAAGTGCCATGAAAATTCTAATTTGCTTCCAAAATTCTTGATATTTACATTTTATAACATTGGAAAAATGATTTAATTATTTTTTTAAGGACAGAGAAAATTGCCAAAGCATAGATGGTTATAAGGTCCACAAATAAAATATGATACAATATATTCAGTGTTTCAGTAATAAACAAGGCTAACCAAAAATTTCTAAACACATATGTTTTAAGAGAATTACAATTAACTCATTTTGTAACCACTTCAAGAATTTTACAAGAATGGAAGACCAAAGGAAAATGAATGTTTTTTATTTCATTCATTCTTAAACCTATTAAATCTTGGTAACTGAGGAGGAAATAAGTCGGCATATGCTATTAAATCTTGTTGAAAACAGTTTTTCTTACTGAAGAAAAACTACTGCTTTTTTTTGCAACCCTTCATTTATTGCAGCAAAGTTTTAGGATAATTGACAATGTTATTTTCTCATCATCCATAAATAATTAGAAGAGGTAAATGACGAGATAAAACAAAAGTTTATATACTTTAAAAATCTGCTACTCACATGCTATTACTTTATATTCCTACATTCCTAAAGTGATACTCTCTTCTAACAACAGAATTATAATTCTTCAATTTTGTTAATTAATTTTTAAGGTATAGTAGCTAGTATAGGAAATTCATGAAAGAAAAAGTAACTGTAGCAAGGTGTTAATCCATATTTACATATCATTTCCTTTTCTCATATGAGTATGAGTTTAATACAGCTATTAAGTAAGACATTGATTTGTGTAAACATTCTTAGAGAATGTAGCTTTAATGTATACATTCTTAATATATAAAATATGATTAAGAATTTTATCTAATTTACAAGGGACTACTCATACTATGCTATGAGAACAAATTTGGATTCACTGAATGAATTATTAGATATTTTTATAAAAATTAACTTAATCCAGTCTACATAAAATTTTATGAGTTAGAAAGTTACAGTGATTGCAACAAATGTTATATATTATATGTCATGTAATAATATTTACAAGTAATTAGTAATAATTATATGCATATTGTAAAAAAAACATATAGGTGAAAGGCAACAGTTGTTTTTCAATCTAGCAAAAATCAAAAGCACTCATAAAAATAAAAAGAATATGTTCATGCATGCAAAATATCATGAAGTCAAAACTGAGATATAAAAATTATCATTGAAACTATAAGCCAGTATCACATAATTAAATTTTGATTATATTACTGGTGTTGGAGATGAATGAATGATATGAGGGAGCCCTTAAATTTTTTCTATCCTTATACAATCAATCTGTATTCATTTGGGATGACAGTATATTATATCATTGACTGGTAATTGGAAGTTATTTCAAAGGTATATATTTTGGAGGAAAGTTTCTAGGCCTATCATGAAGAGAGGGCAATGAGGATGAAAAACTGCCAAGGTTTCCATTTAGAATACAAAAGTGCATAAGAACTTCTAAAATGACAAAAAAGCCAATACAAAGAAATCTGAAGTTAGAACTTTTGGGTATTAGGGAAATAACAGTTTGATAAATTAATTTAATTCTAGGCTGAGAAATCTTTTTTTTTAAAAACAGCTAAGATGCATCAAACGATATAACTTTTCATCCTCAGAAGTTTCGTACCTTCTGTACCTAATCAGAACAATTACAGCTATATGATTTAGATACAATAACATTTTCATCAAGGGTTCATTTTCATGAACTTCTTCTTCCTATACAAGTATGTATATGCTCATAAATAATTGACACTGTTAGTCAATTTTAAAGGATTCAGGCATGAAAGTTTGTATTAAAAATCTCAATTCTCAAAAAGACTTAAATGCTTTTAATTACATTTCATTTAGAAGTGGAAAGGGTCAACTATTTGAGAGTATAAAATTATGGATTAACTAATTTTTATGATGGAACAAATCTAACATATGATATACTTTCAAATAATTGAAAACTTCAGTAATTTAAAAGATCATGAATTTGGAAGTTATTTTTCAACTAAGAAAAACAACTGATTATATAAATTTGCAAATAATGTAAATAAGTCTCTCAAATATATGTTTTTATGGATTTAACTGTGTCAGCTAATAATAAAGTAAGTAATTTATTATTATTATTTAAGTTAGGCAGAAATTATATTCATATCACTGCTATCTAGCCTAGTCACTGAAAAGATTACTTATCCATTACCTTTTTAAATCCAATTATCCATCATGTCAAACTGTTGAGGATTATTTTAGCTCAAATTCACTTTCTTAGCTCATTCCAATTGAATATCCCTCTTTGAAATTATTTCTAGGCACAAATTTGTTCATCCTGATTCACTTCAAAACTTCTCATAGAGTTAAACTGTTGTTATATATGGAATAATTTCTATGAATTTTGCCTGTTTACTTCTTCAATCTGTATCTTACACAAAATAGCTGGCAAAATTTGACCACATGATACTGGCTTGTTTTCTTCAACTGACCTGAACCTCAGTTTTGGCCTTAGGAGCAGGTACGTTCTGATAAGTGTGCTTGGAACGCAGTATTGTTCCGGTCCTAGGTGCAGGAACAGGGGTAAAGGCACGATCTTTAGGACTTTCTGAAACCTCTTTAATGACAGGGGTTTGGACATTGCTGCTGTTGGTTTGGGATGAGCGTTTCTCTTCTTTGCTCTCTGGTGTGTCAGCCAAGTGGCCAACTGCCCTTGAACGGAATCGCTGCAGGGTTCCAGCACCAAGATTCCATTTGGACCAGGAAAGTGACTTAGTGGGGAGGCGAAGCGTTTTATTTTCCCTTGATATTCTCATAGAGTTATACAGTCTCAGGGGCCTGATTGACAGCCATGGGGAATTCTTTTGCCTCATGGCAGAACTTCGTGTGGACCCATACCCTGAGGAACCACCTCTACTTGATTGGCTAGGTGGCCTGGGATAAACTGGAGGAGAGGGAGGACGAGGTTCTGTATTTGGTGCTTGCAATGGTGCTGCTTTAATTGTTGTTTTCCTGTTAGGACTTCTTGGTGGTAAGGGTGGTGCTGGTACATCAGGTGTTTCTACTCTGGGAGTTGGAGATTTTGGAGAGGAAGGTTGCAAAGGAGAAGCTTGCTGTGAAATAAACAGAGGTGCATGCACACTCTAGGAATTAAACATAAAAGGCAAACAAACAAAAAACAGGTTTTACAAAAACAAATCATTAAACACACAAAAATTTAATCCAAGCAAGTGCAGTTAAAGGATAAAAAGCAATAAGCATATTAATTTACTCATAATTAAGTTTTGGAATGCTTTCTTGTAAGCATATATTTTATACATTTGTTATCTTCACTGGGCAGATTTGAATGTAGAAAAAAAACTCACCTCAACTGATGGGTTAAATATTTTCAATTCATTTTAAATCAAAAGTGTGAATGAAGCATCTTGATAATTATGATTGATATGTATATAAGGATGAAAAATTTATTTACAATGGGAAATGTATGCACCATAGATTCTCTTTAATTTGAATTCAATGCTGCAAAATCATGATCATTAATTTTTGATTTGTGGAGTACTTTTCATTTATCTTCATGTTTGGGCCATAAAAAAATCTCAAATAATTGTGTCAATTTCTAATCATCTTCCTAACCATAAATTTGATGCTTACTATTCCTAAGATAGGTTTATATTTTCCTCAGAACTCATCAACTTATAAAATATTTTCTTATCGGCTAAATATTTGGTTAATTTAAGTGATTTTCAGCGCAAGATGTATGTAAAACTCAATATATCTTGAAATGCTCTCTTTCCCTCACTTGTACCAAAAACAGAAAGGAAAGCATTAAAATATTTACTGTGTTTCCAGTATTTTAATCTCAGTTGATTCAAATATTCTTTTAATTATTACCCTAGATTAATTTACTACAAGGCAATACCTTGGAATTAATTCTCAGATGGAAAAATTATAATTCGGTAAAAAATATTTGTTTACAATACAGATTTCAGACAGAAAAATCACAAGAATTGATTAAAAACTTATCATCATTTATCTTTTATAAATCTTTACACAATCAAAAGGTCCCTACAAATTTGTGTAGTAAATAAATAGCAGAAAAATATACTTACCTTGTTTGGAGGGTTTTGGAGGCCATGGAAGGGAAGGTTCTCATAAAAAGCTCTGTCATCATCATCTACACTCCCTCCCACACCATCTGGTGTCTTTCCCTGCTTGGACTTATCTTTGGTAGCTGACTGGTTGGGGTCTGTAGAAATGAATGAAATGTTATGAGCATCAGAAAATATTCATGAAGATTATCACTGATGACTCTCCATGAAATTATTGTATCTTATATCCAAAAATGATCAAAAATATGAAAATATTCAATGGGAAAACCAAAGTTTACAATTACATGTATGTAAAAATTGTATAAGGCAATGAAAAATAAAGGTACATTAGCTAGTAAAATGAGCAGTTGATTCTCTTCTAATAAATATACTTCCAATTCATGTCAATGGAAAAAATGGTGATGCATTGAGGTTGTAGTAAGAAGTTTAGTTATCTCAATGGAAAATATTGTAAAAGCTTAGTGATAAGAAATATTTATAAAATATCTTTAAAAGTATTCCCTTCAAGAAAATTAAAATGACCTATTAATCAGACATAGTATGCTATATATCTCTTTTTAACACAAAGGAGTTTTACGATGATGCATTACTAACAAAAGAATCACAGATGTCATGAAGTGATATTTTTATTTGCCAGAATCACCTACTTGCATTGGGTGAGTATTGCAATTAATAAAATATTTGTGCATCAGTTAATGTATTTTTTAACCTTAGGAAACATAATCTGTTATAATCTGAAATTTGAAAATTTTACTCCCTGATTTTTTCTTAAATGTATCTAATTATTTAAATAATATGTTGATTTATTATAAATAATTACAAGTAATTTATTTAGAATCTATATATTCATGGTTTTGCACTCACTACAAATACTTAATTCCTGATAAATATATGCATTATTCAATAATTTCATACATTTAATAGAAAAGTCAATACATATCGATGATGTTTTATGAAAAGATATAAATATATGACCTTAGTTATGAATATTTTCTAAATTAATTATACTACGTACTTTTTAAGTGGTATATCAGAAATGCAAATCCATTGACAAATTTTCACTTTCTTGAACATTGTTCTTCAGTAAAGAATTTGCAGGTGTACTTATAGTAAAGAGGAAAGTTTGAATTTGATTGATGGAGGTACTATAATTATTATATGTGACATTATATACTCGCTTTGGGGGCTGTATTGCATATAGAGTAGAAATAACTTAAAATAAAAATAATCTTTTTGCTTTGAAATAGAAAACATTTTGCTTGTATCTCAGGGATCTTTTATTTCCTACCTTTCTGCAATCATATAATTCATAATTTCTATTAATAATGTCTGTTAAATAAATTTTATCATATATATTTTCCTCTGGCTGGGTGTGAAAGTCAACCTTATAAAAATGCTTTCCATGACAGTTTGATTCAAATTTACAAAAAATTTATTTAATGCATTATATTAGAAAAGTAGATCCAGCAGTAAATTGCAATTGTAATCATATATCTAATCCTCCTGCAGATGTAATTGATGAGAAACATTTTTGCACAGATACATGAATGACATCTTCCAATATTTACAAATTTACAATCCATATTCATGCATCAAAAGCACACTGATTCAATCACATAACTGTTCAGAGAAACTACTTTTCTTACCTCTCCCAGGTTTTTTGCGTTTCCTGGAGGTACCATGGTTGCTTTCCCCATCTAATTTCTTGAAGGTCACCACTAAGAAAATACACATAAACACATCAAAAGACATGCTCAATCTTGAAATCAATTAAAATGTCAGCAAAAAATAATAAATAATGGTAAGCAAGGAACAAAGTTCCATGAAACACAGGTAAAATTGTTGTCATATTATGCTCTTCATATTTTAGAGAACAACTAGTTACAGACATGCCAATGTAATTCAAAGGGAAATGGTTCCATATTTTTTTGAACAAATGATCACAAAATTCTACCATTCAGTTGCTGCCAAATTCAAGTCTAATGAATGATTTGGCCAACCTGCATGGTCTAAAATTACAGGTAAATTAAAGGAAGAGTTTTTGAGGGCTACAATCTTAATGATTATTTAAGATGGTGTGTTAACCAAAGGACTCAATAAATTATAAAATGCCTAACCCATCAATATAGTGACTGTGATACTTCTTGTGAAATTCTTTGAATAATGTTTCACAAAGATTAGTGTTTCATCAGGAGTTCTATAATTTTAGCCCGTTCATTTAATATTCAATATTGATTGAATTTCAATTCGAAAAATATATAAATAATAAAATATTAAATTTTTGAAAATTACTGTAATTCAAGCAGAATATTGTACAATTTTACCTGTCTCTCAATGCATGCACTGTCTTATTAATGAAAACATATACTATTAAGTGTTAGAGTTAATATATCAGAGGTAATGAAAATATGTACCCACTTAGTTTATTTTCTCACTTTGAAGCTAGGATAGTATCATCATGGTATCATTTGACCATTATAATTCAGTATGAACATAAAAGGATGATGGCTCATGCTTTAGATAACAAAATTCACACAAAACAAATAATAACTGTCATGCTTGAAAAAAGGACTTCCTCTTTTGAAAAACTAACCATCTGATGCTTGTGGGAGAATGGGTAATGGCTGCCTTACCTCCATTTTTGCCATGGAAGATACCTGGCACACTGTTAGCCGTGTCTCCAACTCGGGGGCCTGCCCTTCTTCCAGGGCACCTTCCCTGCAATCCCCTGCCGGCCCCAACCCTTCCCCCCACCATCCCAGCCAAATACACACCGACCCTGTCTCTGGTAGGCCCTGCCAGAGTGCTAGAACGCACCACATCAATGTGTGCGTGATTTGTTTGAGAGAAGTTGGAAAGATTGGGGTTCCGATGGTTAGAGAAGGCCAGTGGATGAGGAGTAGTTCTCCCTAGAGAGTGGGACCCATTGACATGCACACGTACACCAGGGCGTAAGGGCCAGCGGGGCAGGATATTCTGAGGAGGCCTTTGCGGAGATGCACCTTCTGGACTATAAGACCCAATCAAAGCCAGTGTGCGTGGGATGGCGAGAGAGAGTGGTCGGGAAGGGTGGGATTGGCAACGGTTGCAATTTAGGAGGGGAGAAAAAAAATATAGGAATACACATCACAGCACAGAAACTCAAATAATAGGTTGTTTAAGCTACCTGTTACATGCTATGGTCAAACAACTAAAAAAATAATGAGACCCAAAGGAAGAACATTTCATTCTTCTATCTTCAGAAGAAAAGGAGACAAAGGCTTTTCAAGAACAGGATCCCTTGCATCACACACAAAACTTGCTTCACTGCTACCAAAATTTTCTACCATTTCATTCCATTCACAAAAAGTTTAAATCATTTAAGATGCAAAAAATAACCCTTGAAAAGCCTTACTTATGCTATAAATAAGCAAAATAGGTTAGCTTCATAAATTTTGAATAGCATGCAAACTAAATAATGAAAACCAAAGCGTGGAAGAACATTAACATCTGACACTAAATTATCACAGCACCAAACTAAGGAATTGACAAACACTTAATACTATTTACCTTCAAATGGATGATGAGTGAGGTTCTAATAATGAGATAGCAATTTTCCATCTTGGCTGAAGAGGACTGATTACTTTTAGAAGGATGAGTAAAAGGTCAGGTTTAGAAGAAGAGTATGAAATACTAAGAGAGCATTACAAGTCATAAGGTCTGAAGAAAAATTCTCAAGATCACTGTGCATAAAAAAGAACTGCATTCACATCTATGTAAAGGAGCAATTTCCTAGCAATCTTAAAACCTCAAGAAAAGAATAATAATGTAACAGCTTTCTATGTATCATGTACGTGCTACAACACTTCAGTTACTCAAGATTTCTTGTTTGATAACTTTTCCAAGGAGTTGATCAGAGAAAAGGATCTCAACTACAAAAAACTACCAAGTCAAATTTCATGTCGAAGAGTAAAACGTCTATCAAAATGGCTGCCCGAGTCATAAAAAGAGTAATTAAATAAAAAATCAAGGAATAGATGAGATGATTGGATGCGTGCTCTTGGGCTGCTAGGATTTTACCTGGGAGGAAGCATTCAGAGTCGGGAGGAGCTAGGTTCATGAAGTTTGGAGTGGCGTCTATTGTGGCCCATCCGAGTGGTCTGTTTGATGGGGATCTTTGACTGTTATTCGGGTAGCGTCAGGGCCGAGGTACAGACAGCTGCTGAGGAAGCAGCTGGGTCTGCGCTTGCAGCTGTTGCTGTTGCTGGTGTGTTCGGCCAAAGGGCCGGCCTGGCCCGGTCAGGCAATCAGGAAGGTAACTGAAATGTTGTTGCAGAGAGCAGCGTATCCTCCATTACCAGAAGGGAAATCTCTAAAAGAGTTTGCATGTGCCAAAAAGCTCAACAGCGCCAAGGAGAAGCAAAAGAAGCTGTTTACTCTTGTTAAGTTTGCAGCATATAAAGAAAGACTGATAACTCTTTGGTGTTCTGTTGAGGAAGATGCAAAACAGTTTATAGTTATATATTGAATACATATTTACAGATAGAGCTTATGTGCTGTCCTTAATCCACATCAATAGGCACCAAGACTTATGATTCTGATTTGGAAAGAAAAGGATGAACTTTATTTTTTCTTTGGATTCCAACACCAGCAGAATAATGAAACCTAATAAGTAGATTTGCTCCTCATTACTAAGTCTCCAGCTCTAATGATGGCAAATTTATGCTTCATGGGCTCCAACAGGGGCATGACTAATGCCACAATTATGTTCTAACATTTTGCTTTCTAAAATTGACTAAATTGAAAAAAACCTGCTTAACATTATTTCCCTGTGTGAAACACATGACTGCAATATCTTCAGCCAGTCTTCAAAATATTTCAATTATGGATTATTGCTCTAATTTTTCAGCATTTGTAGATGAGAAGTTACAATATGATTCAAGCAATAAAATCAACTACACTGACTTTAAAGTGAGAAGGATGCAGAACTAAATTGAGGTAATAAAAGTATGAGAGAAGGAATTACCCTGAACAAGAAACTGTCCAAAAAACAAGGGACAATATATGAATTCTGTAAAAAAAATGAAGAGATTTCTATAGGAATTTATTCTCAAATAATCTTAAATGATATTGAACCAATTGAAAAATTTTTTACACTGAGTGAAATAAAATATAAATTCAGAGTGAGTTAACTGGTATTATTAAAGAAATATGAACTAAAGAATGTAAAATTATCAGAGAAAAACATGACACAGTAGACTGAAAAGGACTAGCCAATACTCTATCATAACTAAATTATTGTAAGAATCCCTTATGATTTCTAGGGGTTTATTGGTAACAAATCATCTATATCATCCATGGTTACTTTGTACTTTGTATCTTGTATTTATGCAAATAATACCTCTCTTTTAAGGGTGAATATTCTTTTTGGCAACTGCATCAACTTATTTGATCAAATGTTGATTAAATTTTCAAATGGCAGATATCACCTTGACAATTATGGAACCTGGAATTTTTAGCAAATCTAGGGAATATAAACATTATCTGAGTTTTTAGCTACTCAAAAAGCAGTAAATATTGAGACAAATCAAGCTCTATTCTTTTTCCCCATCTCACCTTCTCAATATCTTAATTGCAGTAATAATCCTTACAGTTTCATGTTAAATAATTATCCTTGGCATCAAATCTCAATCCATTACTTTGGTTAATTCCGAATGTAAAATAAGTTTCATCAAATCTATAGTTTGGTATTCTCTTTGGTCCCTTGAATAACTTTATCCCTGTTAAACACAAGTACAGAGTAACGGGGAAGCTGGTATTTGAAATTTAAAATGAAACCTAAATTCTTTTAGGAGCTCATGAACATTTGCCATCACTTTCCTATCTGACAGTAAAAAAGTATCATTCATCCCATACTGGAAACAATATTTGGAAGTAGCTACTGATACATTTTTTTTCATAAAACCATGCAAAGGTAAAATGAAGGAAAAACTAATAGCTGAGAACTAATTGACTGCAATGGTTTAGAGGGATATATTATATTTTATATATCAAATATTCATCAAATAAATAAATATGCACAATCAATGGAGCCTACAATGGCTTCACAGCTCTAACCACATCATAAAAATGTTTCCATGAATATGAAATCTTTTATGTATATTATCATCCATCACAGTTGATTCAAAGTCTGATAGGAATGTTAAAGATTTGCATCCATAACTCTTCTATTAGAATGTCAACAGCATTCTTCACTGTTCTATTGAGCACCTTCCATTTAAACTTCCGTCTGATATGATGGAATTGTCATTTCACTTGGTAACACATTTCTGACATTCATTTCATTCTCACAATTCTTTTTTCCTAGTAACACCATCAAGTTATCACAGTAGAAACTTTCATTCCTGGAGTGAGAAATTAGGGAATGAAAAAGCTTAGAGGAAAAAATATTGAGGCAGAAAACTGAAAATGATAAACTCATATTACAATGGATAGTGAGCTTTTAACTTTAACAAAGGTGGCAAAGCTAATGTCAAGAATATCAAGTGTCCAAAAACTTTTTCAAGCAATCAAAAAAAAATTCACATGAACAGGAAAGGCAGCCACAGGAAGAATGAAGGAATGGGAAATTAGGAAATAGAGTGCATTTTGATATCATTTATCAGTTGCAAAATGTGAGGTTTCTAAAGTGTCCTATTACTGCATTAGGATAGATTTTGCAAGTACTAACATTATAATATTATTATTATTTACTTTATGTTCACTAATCATATCAACCTTAAGATTTTTATATTCATCAATCTTGTAAACACTATTTGTATTTCATATGTAAGAAGGGATGAAGATGGAATTTTAATTTATGAATCACATTGAATAATCACTATTCTACTGAAAAACAAATAGTTTTAGAAAAAATTCAGTAATGTTAATTGACTCAGTGTAAATGCATTTTCATGTCAATGTTATCAGTCTATTGATTTCCACAGCAAACTATCTGAAGAGACAAATTAATAATGTAGTAAATGATTTTATCATTGAAACCATTTTCATCTCTCCTTGAAGTAAACCACCATAATGAGAATAAGTAAAAAATTATACTATCATCAATATAAATTCTACAAGAAGACAATGACTTAAATTGCTGTTTTCTTTACAAATCATAAATGCATGTAGTGATTTAAAGGCATTTCTCATCAAATATGAGTTTTTATTATAATTTATTCAGTCTATATGGAACATTAAAAAAGGATGGGAAATCGGTAAAATTTCCAATGGAAAGTAAGTAAAATGAGGATATTTAAGATGAAATATCCAAAAGGAAATCTTTCAGAAATTTAAATCTCTTTATGTTTTGAATGTTGTTATGTAAGCCTGTAGATATTAAGAAGATAATTTTGTTAATATTGCAAAAAATATATTCTGATGACATTTCATATATGTTTAATGGACATTGTCCATTAATCTATCTAGTCACTTTCTGAACCTCTGTCTCTAGGTGTTTACACCCTATTTTTCTGTAAAAACACCACTGTCTGTTCTAGCCATGGAAGAAAAAATGCCTAGTATCATAGCCACTAATTGATTGTGAATTGATGTTTGGATGGATTTGATTTGAAATAGTTATTTTAAATTGATTAGTTTAGAAGTGGTATTTTGAAAAGTGCTTTCATTGCTGATATCATTTGACAAGTATGGATCCAAATGATGAATCAAACCTAGGTCTTCTTTTACCATAGGTGAGCATAATACCCAATTAACTATCCAGCCAACTAATTACTTGTTTATATTTAATTTCATGTGATTTCCAATTAAGTTCAAGTTTGCAAGTTTCAAGTTCAAAGTTCAGAAAGAAATTCTTTTTTGGTACAAAATAGCTTACTGTTGCAATTTTTCTGTGATTGAAAACTGTTTTGCCACTTTTATAGAATTTCCATTAACAAATACATAATTTTCTGTTCTTTAATTATGACATTACCTCTAATCAGACTGTGAAATAGTGACAGACACAGAAAATTTGACAACATGGCTAATTGAATTCCACCTAAACTTTATTTTCTGTTCTATTTATCAATAAATTAATTAAAGATTTAATGAACATATACTACATTCTTAGGCTGGGTCAGTATGATACATTGTTTTTTTTCAATTTATGATGGTGATTAAATGGATAATATCCCTTGTGACATGTATAAAAAAAATACTACTTCAAGTTATCTAGTTAATTATATCTACCTATAAATTTTATTTCGAAAGGAAATGCTGATCATTCATAACTCAATTATTAACTGATTGGAAAAGAGTTCCAGCTATGTAAGTATTGTCTTCTTAATAACTTAAATTACCTACACCAAAGACTATGCCTGTAACATAATAATTCTAAAATATCAAATACCAATATGATATTATTTAAATGCTACTCTTTGGATGAGTTATGATAAGTGAACAAATCCAAGCAATTTAATTTTCTTTTTGTAAATTTCCAAATATTGTGCATGTATTAGAGACAGCAATTACTGTAGTGCTTTAGTAAAATACTGGATTTATCATAAAATGCTTTGTAATTAATGTTTCATTTTAAGATTTGAATACTATTAAAGTTAGACTATACTTTCTAGATTGCTAGAAAGAATAATATCTCTTCCTTACAATTTTTCTTGACTTTATAATTAAGTGTTCTTCCATAGCTTTTCCTCACCATTAAATTAAAGAGAACAATTTGTTTTCATGATATATGAACTTTTTCATTTGTCATTCCCTGTATCATCTAACCTAGCATGAAATATTGTTTTACTGCTCAAATATTAAGAGTACTATCAGAAGATAATTTTCTAATAAAAATTCAAAAATGATAATTTTGTAACCAATATTAGAAACAATGCACTTACTTTTCTCTCTCTTCCATCTCCACTGGATTATTGTCTAGAAAGATAAGGAAGATGTTAGTAGGGTTGAGATTATGACATCAAATGTCCATGAGGCAAATAGAAATTGGTATTTATTATGAATTGAATAATTTTCAAGCATTAGTGACCAAACCAAGAAAACTGAACTGTGCAAAATTAGTCAAAAAATTTACAGAAATTAGTAATTTTATGCTATATTTACTTTAAAAGTGAAATCCTGATTTATATCAATGTAATTTTCATAATTTATTTAGCATTTTACTTCCGTTTATCAAATTTTAATGAAAAGTAAAATTCACACCAAGGTTTGTTATCGAAGACAAATTCTAAAATGGTGCAGCTATCTTTTCTAATATTTTTCTAGGACCAGAGAATTCTTTCAAATATAATTGTTTTATGATTTTGAATTATAATTTTTGAGGGGGTAAAATAATGTTTAAAAGTTTTCATTACCAATCAAAATCTAAATTCTCCTAATATTTCATGTAAGCAGTTTGCTATTTTTGTTATAAATTTTCAATCAGGATTCCACTGTATTAAGAAAATGTGATTTGAACTGGCAAATATTAGTTATTATTTGAGTTATTTATTATCAAGATAAAAAACACTTTGTTATTTATTTCTTCAACACATTAACTAATCGTAAATAATGGAAGACAAATGTTTGACTGATTGATAGTCATGTAAGACTCACACTTATCCTCAGCTCGCCTCCTTCTGCACACAATAACAATGATAATGCAAACGATGATCACCATGACAACCGCGCCGACTATGATGGCCACGATAATCAGCACATTGTCATTCTCTAATTTTTTCCACCAGCTTAGGCTTACTGTAAGAAAATTTTTTTTGGAGAAAAGAAAACAGTTTAATAAATGGTATATTTTGAAACTGAAGAATTATATGTCATGACAAAGAGCATACATTAGAAATATCAAGGGAAGGAATAAAATGAAAATATCTTCAGTAAAATAAATTCACATGCAACTGAACACTCATATGACAATGAGGTAACTTCACTATCCTAACATAAATATAGGTGTTGAAAATATCACTGATACCTTACAATAAAAGACAAAAAATACAGTTAACACTGGGCATATCATTTCAATCTAATTTCATGCACTGATTTTCCTTAATATCTAAATTTATATGGATGTAGATCTTTATATATAGGCATGGAAAATTCATTTGATCTTGGAACTCTATTTAGTGTGGTAGGTCTGTATTTCATCCTCATTTATTTTTTGATTTTCCTCATTGATTGTTTTAAATTAGAGTAAGGAATAGTTCAAATCACTGATAATATTATGCAGTTTACCTCATTAATTTTGAATGTATTTAAAATTCATAGAACTACAACATACTATATTTTATGACAATTTTTTGACTGAATGTTGAGATTTGAAATTAATGACATCAGTAACAATAAAAAAATGTAAGATGATAGCACAGAATGAAATTTTTCAAAGAAAATTCTAGCTAGAAGAACAGGATTTATCTGTATATGAGTCTTTGGTCATTTGTAAATTTATAGAGTTCGATTTGTAATATGAATGTTTTTAGGGAAGGGAATTATATTGTATTTAATAATAAAATCTTTACATGTATAAAAAATCATAATAAAAAGGATTGCAGATCTGATACAATGTATATCTCTACTTGAAGCATTCATTCATTCAGTGACATGCAACATATGAATTCACACAAGCATTACATAACATGTATGATGCAACGCTAACTTCTGAAACTGCAATACCTGCCATAGAATTCTTTTCAAGGAGAGAAAAAAATGCTCAGTCATAACTTGCAGCATAGTCAAACTGTTGCTTCAAATAATGAGATTCCTTGTGATAAAGACAAGCAGTTCATGCATGAATAACAGAAGTTCGCTCTAAATTTCTAACATTGACATTCATACCTGAATCTCTGAACTTACTACTTTTTTCCTGGTAAGCTATATTTGTGTAATGACAACAAGAAAGTCAAATTAATTTAGAATGCTACATCATATATAACTATAAATATTTCATGAAAGAAGTATGGCTTATTCTGTGCCATATTTTTAAAAGTGATGTTTTTAACCTATCATCATTCAATAAGCCTGACTAAAAGATATACAGTTTTTGTGTGGATAACAAACTCTATGCAGTAAATCAAAAATCCATCAAATAATTCTTTACTTATTGGAGATACTTTGGTGTGCTTTGTCGAAGATGAATTTATTTTATAGTAAGAATAATGATCTTTATGGGTAACTCAAAAAAGTTATAGCTATAAAAGACAAAATGATGATGGTTGTTTTCTAATAGGAAATATCATATAACTATGCCTCTTTATGAAGATGTCCATAGATGAGGACTTGATTATCCATAAAATATGTACATGCTGCAGGTATAAACCATTCATCCTCATCTTGAGTGAAGAATCAAATTTATATTAAGAAATTAATCAAACCAATTGTAAATTAAATTTCAGCTGTAGATTTTATGATTTTTCTGGTAAAAGAGAATCAATGAAAAGATAAAAATAGATCAGTTGAATCAAGAGGATTACAAATCTTCCATATTTTGAAATTTTATAGTGACAAAGATAGTGAAAACTCTCATATTATGCCAACTGGAAGAAAAATAAGTCAATCTTTTTTAATTCATCAACATACAGTTAAGATGAGAAATTAGTTAGAATAAAAAGAGGTTTTGCAAACGTAGGCAATAGAAATGAAGGCTCACCTGTGACATCCCTCTCACATGGAATGGACATTCCAACAGAGTTATTAGCAAAGCAGAGGTATGTCCGGAAGTTCTCCACCCGAGTTTCAAGAGTGAGGACACTGGAGAGAGGGCCTACTGATTCCACATTCTCTTCGACTGTTTCATTCTCGCTGCCATTTTTGATTCTCCAAAAGAAGTCGACTTCTTCAGGATTAGCACTGGCTCTGCATATCAGCACAAGCTTTCCCTTGACTTCTGTCTGAGTAATGCCACACTCTGGTTTGTCTGTAAGTATTGATTAATTGTAATTAGCCAATGTAAAGCTGAAAATTCATTTTACCAAACTGATTCTAGAAATAGTATGCAAGAAGTAAAATTATGTAACAATACAATTTTTCACCGAGATTCAGAGGATGATCAAAGATTATATGAGAATGGAAGATAAAAAATAATAATGGTAAAACTAAATTATATTCAATTTATATGTTAAATATATTTTCTTATAGTCATAGTAAGTATTTACTGAACATATTCTATTTGGTGCAATTCGTAGTAGTATTTTTTGCCTTACAATACAAAACAAGAATACTTTAAAGAAGAGAAGATTGTGGCAAATCATATAAGATGTTGGAAAAAGGAAATAATGCATTGATAATAAATTCATCATATTAAATTCTGTGCCAAAAATTAATCATCAGAAATTACTCTAATGCTCAATTTTCTGATTCCTTCTAAAAATTATTTATAAAGAGTAGCATTTTATCTAATTTCAGAGAATCATCACTGATTTTTTCAATAGAAGCTTGCAATGGTATTATTAAGGGTTAATAACTGAAGATAATTAACAAAAATTTTACATTTCTGTAATTGGTTTAACATTCAGTTATGTGGCACCCCATAAGATGACTGATTTTATATTATTATCAAATGCATTGCATCAACTGCACTGAAATTTCATGGTAGATTTATAGATAGAATAGCTTTAGTTATGTTAATCTTACATAATAAGAGATTGTTTAACATGCCTGTAATTTATCAAAAATTATAGCAAAATACTTACGTAGCACATTGACATAAGTCTTCATTGTTGCATTTCCATGTCGATTATATGCTTCACAGATATACTCTCCACCATCTGTCCTTGGTATTGGATAGTTTAGAACCAGAGAATTGCCTTTCACTACAATGGAGCTGGTCTGTGGATCTATCATCAAATTATTCCCTGAATCACTGTCTGAGGGCTTCCGTCTCCACCAATGGTATGAGGCTTCAGGATAAGCTTTAGCATTACAGACAACTTTCTCAGGTATTTGTCCTTCCACCACACTCACAACTTGTGGTGAAACAGTGATGTTCTCAGGAGGATCTGGTCAGGAAAACAAACTTTTATAAACATCAAATATAATCAACATTAATCATGCAATATAAAAGTTATTCATTTGTAATGTTGATTAATTCCCAAGTAGCTATTTAGCTCAATCTAAAGTTATTTTGATTTCTTATAATATACAATTAAGAAAACATGGCATCAAAAATGTAAGTGTATGTTATATATTTTAGAAAAGTTTACATGGGTAGTAGTTTTCTCATTTTCATTGCTTTATAGATATTGAGGAAGTGTATGAGCTTTGAATAATTAGCAGTCTATAACAGTAAAATCATAGAAAAAGATTTTGACATCTTGCAATTTGGTGAAAATGTTGTAGAGAGATTTACAAATATAAATGTAAATTCATGATAATAATTGTAGTCCCCAAAAAAGATTTCAGGATATCTTTAAAATTTTGCTAACTAAATATTAATTATCAAGGTAGAAATTAAGTATAGCTGAAGATAAGAACATAAAATATACAAAGGGTCATCATGTATGTATGTATATGTCAAAGAAATAGATTTTGTCTTTAATATCATAAAATGGAATAATTAGAATCATGAAAAAAAGAAATCTTACACTCAACACCAAAGAAAGTGGTGCTTGTTACGCCTGGTCCCACAGAATTTGCCGTGCTTTCACAGGTATAATTGGCATTGTCCAGCACCCTATCAAGCTTGCCATTAGGCCATGCTGACATATTCCACAGCAAAGTTGAAACGACGGATTCAAAGTCATTTGTCCTTGGATCTGGAGGCAAGATGCTTGTTCTGATGGCATAGTGTGAAGACTGTGTGCCATCTTCGAGGAGTGGCTTTCCATTCTTCAGCCACCTCACTTGACATATTGGTGAACATTCCACTCTGCAGGAGACACTCACATACTCTGCATGCATCAGAGCACCATGATATGGGGGCAATCTCTCTATAAATGCAGGAGGAGCTGAGGAGAAAAAACAGCTTTTGTCATTTTGTTGAAGGATACAATGTTGCCTTAATTTATTAACCTTCTAGAAGAGTCTATTTTCAGTATTAGCTGTGTGGCCTTTATAACATTGCTTTAGAGAATTTTTATACGCAAATTTTATTAAATGGTGTCATTAAGCAGAACGTAGTTCAACAGTAAATTGTGATTTCCTTCTGAGAACCTAATCTTAGAAATTCATAAAAACGTTTAGATTTTTTGACTAATTTATATTTCCTTAAATTAAAACTAAATACCAAATTTAACCATTTTGAGAGCTAATTTTCAGATCTTTTGTGAATTACAATACTATCGTGTATTGGATTATTTTATCACTAGTTGCCCCGTGCGAAACTTTCGCAGACGACACTGATACTCAATTTCCCCAACGAAATACATTATAGTAGCAAACACTAATCACTACAGACGAATACACAAATACTAAGACGTACCAAAAAAATCGCACCGTCACATTCAATGACAGTGTCAGTTTCGACATACCTCGTTAGTAGCGATAGGTATCGGTATCTACACATCCAGTAATGAAAATCTATGGGCAAATTCAAACTCTTGCGTTTTCTAATCCCTTACCACTTGAACCTTAAGGGAGTCCCTAATATCTTAGAGAGTGTGAGAATATAAATGTTATAGAATGTTTTAAAAATTTTCTTTTAGCACTACAATCACGAATAGTAATATATAATTTATCCTATACCGAAAACTTCAATTTACGTAATGTATTTTTACATCACGAATGTAGACAAAAATACAAACATCACTACCACATTGCCACCATCACATATTGGTAAACTCTGTTCTTTTCTAAATACCACTTCCTTTTATGATGTGTCACTTAAGGCTTCGTGTTTAACACATATAACCAAGATAATGCAACAAATATACCTCCTGCATCCACGTTACTTATTTATTTTCTATTTTTTCTCTTCGTACACAATATATATAAAAATAACTACTACTCGTCTGCAGTGAAATTGAATCTCATAAATTCATTGAATCAGATTTATTCAATTACTGAAAGATATATAGTCAGCAATAATTAGTTGAAAGCTTGTTGTCCTGCCGGCGTAGAATGAGAGAAAATGTTACTAATTTAGGAGAGGGAAGCAAGAGGGGGAAGCATCTGCGGTGTGAGTCTCACTTTCATAAGATCATACATTGTGATACATTGTAAAAGTGCAAAGTAAAGTATAGCAAATGTAGCAAACCCATTGCCCGCATTTTTTGAATGTCTCTCACACAAATATTGTAGTCAACCATGGTATTTTAACCCATTCACAAAACTTAGATTTTAAAATACTACTCTTACGTCTACTACTACTCATACTATTAAATTAGTTGAGCATCTTTTTGTTCTCCGGGCATCGCGAATGGGAATGCAAGCTTGGGCTTTCGTTACGCTTGTATTCCATAGAAGTGAATTTTCTTGAATCGCTGGTATGTTATCCTATTATTTACTCTAAATAATATGCAACATTTATTCATATCTTATTCTGTGAGTAAAACATAAACACTAAAAATCATTTGATAGGGTATATAGAAAATTTTCAACAGACGAAAGTTTCACCAAAATAAATTTGAATCCTCGAAAAACGACCTAATTATTTTGATCGCATGACTCGTAATTAAAATCTCTAATTTTTTTATGAATACTCCAAAATCTAATTGTAATAAGGTCGATCTTAAATTAAAACCACCGGGAAGTAATATAATGGAAAATTGTTCAAACATACCACATGATAAAACCGTGACGCAAACTTTCATATTCGGCAATGTTCATGTTTCTTTGGCCATCGTTCTGCTCTCATAAGATGCAATGTGGTTTGTTTATTAGACTGCTGTGGATGTGTACGACGTCGAGGTCTTCGTTCATGGAGACTATAATATTAATTACTAACACTACTTCAATCAATTTATGACCGAGAATGTTATCCGATTTTAAAACTTGTTTACACTCGTCACTAAGTAAACAAATTTAATCTGTATATAGCAACCCGGGCATTTTTTCGTCCAGGACGCTACGCGATGATTAAAATATTAATTCAATTTGTCTAACAAATGGTGGATTTTTCATTTGTCTGGCTATTTTTAGCAGGAACCCGGAAACTTCTCCTTTCAAATGGTCATTCATTTATATGCATTGGCGGAGTAATATGGGAGAAAAGTCCCGATCACCAAAAAAGCATGTTTTAAAATAATATATAGAGGATTATTTGTTTTACTCTTGTTGCAATACACTTTAAACTCATCTTAGCATTCCTTTTGTCATTGAATACAATGGTTATTTATTACATCCCATTTCTTTATCAGCCTAGATATGAGTAGATGTGAGTTACAATTAAGAAAAATAAGACCAACAGTTCTGCAAAAGAAGTATTCACACACCAGAGACTTCAACAAACACAGTGGCAGATTCTCCCTCTCCCCCTGCATTAGCAGCAAGACAGGTAAAGTTAGACTGTGTCTCTAATGTGACAGGTTCGATGGTCCAATTGGCAGTGGTGATGTCCATGATAGGATGGCCTCCTCGGAACCATTTGAAGGAGTTTGGTCCTGCTTCTGGTCTGCCAGGATCCTCCACCGAACAGGAGAGTGTGACCCAACTTTTCTTCAACACACGCGGAGGGTCATATGTAAGGGAAGCAGGACCGGGAGGATCTGCAGAAAGATTTAATGCAAGTTAGAAAAGATAGCATAGCAAGGAACTATAAACTACTGAGGATTACTTTACAGTCATCTCTATTACTAAAGCTTGAAATTTCAGGAGATGACGATACATTTTTAGAGATTGATAACGTATTAAGCTAGAAATGGTAGGGTTCTAGCGGCCTAAGGATGCGCCTAACCGTATTTTGTGCCTGATGATTGGGGCTCGTCCTAATATAACTCTATGTTATTTAGCCAAATTACAGCGCCGCTTTGTTGTTTAAATTCAAACGATGGAGATCTGAGTTTTGGGTTATATTGTCGTGAAAAACTTTATGTTCTTAAAAAGTTAGAGTGAATGTTTAATTTAGTGATACGATGTTTCGAATATCCTCTGTGAACGGAATTGGAATTAAAAAAAGGCAATATTTTAAGGAAAGGGTATACGTTGAATTTGCAAGATTAAGTCTTCCAATACTACTCTGCGAAGTAGATCATTGATAGGGGCAGTCGCCCTGCAACTAGACGACCAGGGTTCAAGACCCAGAGTCGTCGGGTTTTTTCCTTTAGCGATTATTAAGTTAATAGCTTTTGGAGCAAATGTTAGAGGAAGATTTTAGAAATCAGAGGGCTTCATTGAAAATCTTAAGAAATCTCCCCCAATAAAGAGAGATTATATTTCAATTCATGTCTTATATCAAGGAAAACGACTTTTTTCATTTCCCTCTGATTTTTTTATTGGAGATGTAATCTCGCCGAGGTTCAACTCTATTGTAAACGATATTGGGGCAGTTTTCAATACGTACGGATAAAATTTAATCATTGACACAAATCGAATTCTATATCTATGTAAATTTTCAAACTGTTTCGAAAGATCAAATCTTGGGCCGCAATGATTGAAGGATATTTATTTTTGAAAGCAATTCGTTGTAATCATAAAATTCATCTCGCCGAATTACGTCCAGTACTTACTTGCTTTTATTTGAAATTTATATGAAAATACAAATAGCTAAAGTAAGTTCTGATTTATTTAACCTTAATCAAACCACTTACAGGCAAAGAAAAACGATAGATAACGGGAGCGCAAAAATATTCGTAGTCGGCAATATGATAGCTCATAAATAAATGATCTGAAGATATTAACTCTTTAAGATAAATATTTCTTATCCTTCTCGGCTGCTGGCAACTAGTGAATCCTGTAATTCTGTTCTCGTACTTATCAATCGAATTTCAAATTTATATGAACAATCAAGAACGAAACTTTGTGATTTTTGGGGAATAAAATCTGTGGAAAACTTATCTGTAAACGGAAATAAATCCATAAATATTCTCATAAAGAATCATCTCTATTTATTAAAATACAACTGTAACTATGTATGAAGAAATTCCCTTTTATCATAACATCTGGCACCTCTAAACAAGCTTCTTGCAACCCTAGCGGTGCACGCATCCATGGTAAAGAACCCCTGATACTGATTGATATTAAACCTGACTGAAAATTTTGCATACTTCCTGCTGGAAATTTGAAGGTTCAAAAGAATTATACTTACAGTGTACGATTAGTTCCTCCTCCTGTGACAGAGGGCCCCATCCTGCTTCGTTCATTCCTTCGCATGAGTAGTTGCCATGGAAACTCCTTCCCACAACTTCCAAAAGCAACTTGCTCGGATCGATGTCGCAGAATGTCAAATCGTAAGTCGAGAATACTTCGGATGAATTTCCACGACAGTCGGGAAGTTCTTTCAGAAGTTCTCCATCCAGGTACCATCGCACGGCCTGCAGAGTCTCCGGATTGCCCGCCTCCACCTTGCAGAGAAGTGTTATGTTGAGGCGATCCACTTCGCTCACTGGAGTGGGCGGGTCCATCGTCAGTTTGACCTCGGGTTTGACTGGAAGGAAAGATATGTTACTTTGTCAGCTTTTGAGCCGATTTCGCACAGATTGTATTTCTGATAGAGGATCTCGTTTCCTACTCAGCCACGACTTAATGTCATGTGTTGTAGAAGTATAGTGGGATAAAGTGCAAAATGTCTCATATGTCAAATAGTAATTCATGCTGAAATATTCGGATTGAATATGCATCTAGATGCCTCAGATAGGAAGATTATATGCAGTTGTGGGATTCATCCGGTTCGAACCAGTTCTCCCGAAACGGTTGTTAGGAATGCCCGAAATTAAGTGGACATGTGTGATAATACAGTTTGATGAAAGTAAGTGGAAAAATGAATTTAAAATATTTATATTAAAATTTGATTGGAAGAATGGTGAAATATCAAATATCATTTATACAATACAGTTACTTGCGACTATCCGGGTTAGTGATGGGGAACAGATGCATAAATAATTAGAGAATACGGATAATTCAAACTTTAACATTTTAATAATGTTTATAATTGTTTCACGGACTTAACACGACTTTAATTCAATCGACCGCGAATGCTGTTACGAAAGTTAAAGAGAAACAAATCCCAGATCAATTAGAATGAGGAATTAGTTTTAAGGGTTATAGAGTATAAAAAATGGGAACATGAAGATCTCGCTATAATACGTAAATCACGTATATGTCTGAAGTTAGCATATCTACGGAAATGTTATCTATACCTTGTATGCATTGATGGGAAGGTTGGGGACTTACAATAGACGGAGACGTAGGCGGCGTTCGCAGACTCTGAAGAGCCAACCTCATTTTCAGGGACGCACGTATAGGCGCCTCTGTCATCTCGACTAGCGTTCTTCAGTGAGAGAACGCTGCGCCCCCAAGGTGATGGTCCTGAATCGCTGGTGGCGAAGGTCTCAGTTTCCAGCATCTCCAGTCTATCGCCGTCGATGGTCAGCTCCTTGCCGTCTCGGTACCTGAGCAGACAATACAATGATTATATTGCCACAGAAAGATAATGGGAAATCATGTATGTCATACTTTGCCTCCTTTATTCTATTCCCAACTCATTTTTCATGATTTTAACCAACTTAATAACCAACAAAGGGATGAGAGTGATAAACTACTGGTGTTCATTCATATTTTTTCCATATAGAACGTCGATTATCGAGAAAATGAGGTCTTAATGACTTTGGTGCCTATTGAGAGAGGCTCTAAGGCGGTTGCTGTAATTAAAAGCAATTTTACATAAAACGTATGTTACCCTCCAGAATTATTTTACAAATATTGTTATACTTTAGATGATATTGAAGAAAATTTTATAGTTATAGCTGTATATTCACACGAAGAAAAATCACTCAAGAAGAGTTAACTATCCTGCTTAAGGTGGAATACAGAAATGTAAATTCAAGAAATCTGTATTTTTAAGTGCTTAGAGAATGCCATCAAATGGTAGGTTATCGCAGAATTCTACTTCATAACTAAAGGTTGTGATGAATATCGTACAAAGGAACGAGTAGGATTAGTCTCCAAGACTCCATTAATATATCTCTTTTCCTTTTTTACCTTGTCTACCTCATGCCTTGTTTCAACCGTCGAATCCTCTATTTCCATCCATAATCTGACGGATTCGCCCAAAATTTCATAAATATCGGAAAAATAAATTCTACTCGCAAGGGAAATGTGTGCCGAAGTCATCATGTCCGTTCTTTGGTAGCCGGCTGAAAGTCGGCGAGGGATTTCATTCGATAAATATCGACAATCGATTTTCCCTCTTTCCTATTCCTTTCCACACCTATCCCACAATCCCCCTCATTGTTTCATTGTCCTCCGAATCTCCTAATTCAGCTTTCGACTTTTGCAGTTTTTCCATGGGACCGCTAGGGAGAGTGCGGTTCCAGCGGATAGCCAATCAATTAGCTAATTAGTCCGCTTTGGTCTCCGGTCACGTTCACTAAGGGATTACACTACGCAGAGAATGGATAAGTTTGGATAAAAGGCCGTCGGAGTTTAAATGTCTATTTTCACCATCTTCATTTGCCCTTTCATAGTTCGGATTTTCGCCCTTTTTTGTGCGAAAAACAGCTCAGAGGCAGCTCCATGTCATGTTTCCATCCATTCTTCTCCATCTCGTATACTTCACCAGTTTTAGGGAATGTGACATGATGAAGTACAACTCAAAATGAAGTCCTTAGATTATTAACGCTGCATTATTTAATTATTATTTTGAGTGAAATTATAAACTTCACGAGCTGTAGGGCTGAGATTATTCATTAATTAATATAATATTACAATAACTCAGCTATGACATCTCATCATTTGATCTTATCATTTAATTAGATTACAAATTCACAAAAATAATTAAACAAGTTCAGTATATTGTAAGTATATAAATAAGTATATTTGGTAAAATAATAAATCCGTAGAGAGCAAGAAATTTTACTGTGATCAGTTCCAACTTTTCAGTTTTTTCCAAAATGCCGCGAATATGAGTCAAATTCAACACCATCCTCATTCTTAGAGTTCAGTATCAATGAAGAAAAATAAGAGACTGGAAATACATAATGATTAATCGAGCTGTGATGTATGAACTGAACATAGACGAAACTAGTTGTAAGAAATTAATTTATCGTTCGCGGAAGTTATGATTTTTTTGAACCTATAGTATACTATAACTAGCTAATGATAACAAATTGGCAACTTAGTTTCCAATGTTATTAATTCCGTGAAAATTTTCACTCATAAACCAAACTTGACAGATTTTTATAAAGCTCTATTCAAGAATTAAGCCTAAACTTTTAATGAACGATCTAATCCAGTTCCAAAAGGATGTAAGGTAATCGAAGAGATGTCACTTATGAAGTGAAATGTCACTTACCATGTGATGGATTTAGGCGTCGGTGGATTGGCTTCGAAGGAGCATACGATGGATACATCTGAAGATTCGTTGAGGGTGCTGTTGTCGGGTGACACCCATGCGATTGGTGGATCTGCGAAAGAAATAGTTAATTATGAACAAAATTGTATGTACTTGAACAATTTTGTGTGATCCGAGTGACAAAATCAGAGAACCAGAAATGGAAGTGTGAGAAAAGCGCTGAACTACATTTAAAAGCGGAAGAATTCGAAGGCTCGATAAATCGAAACAAAATTTATTTTTCCTTATTTTATGTAAAGACGTTTTAAATTGTGATGTTGATCGATCGTCAACCTCATAGTTTCCGAAGGTACGATGAAGGAGTCGTATCAAATCGTTAATGCTAAACGCAGCACCTCGAGTAGCAAGTTTTTAATTACTTAACTTAAGTCACTCTTGAGTCTAAGTCATACGACTCTAGCTCGAGTACCGACCTCTTAAGATCTTAGAAATTAGAAATATAAGACCGCAAGTACAAAATCTGCCCCGTACCTCTTCTCTTTTTAGAGAAACTCAGATGTTAATGAATATGTTTTCGTCTCATTCCGTCAAGATAAATAGCGGAAAAATACTCTCCTTTCCTTTACTTATCTATTAAAACTTCGACTTCTATTCCAGAATATTCAAACATAGGCAGAATGGAAATCATGAGGCCTTCCGATGAGAAAAGCTTCCCCACTTTTGGGTTCGACCAACCGAACTTTTCTTCAAATATTTACTTCATTCACCTGAAGAGTAACGGCGAGGGGAAGGGGCATTCCCCACTGAAGAGGACCATGCAAAAATCATAGTTTCGAGGAATTAAGGTAAATTTCGTTTGAAATATTGGGGGGGATGAAGAAGTTCCACGTGGAACGGAAATTTCCGTTTACGAAACTCTAATCCCTCGGGAAGAGACTCCTCTTTTCAGAGAAATAGAGGCGGCTCAACGTATAATCGGTACATTTAAAAGTTGAGGGGGCCCCGGGCGATGGGGGAGGAGTGGACGGAGAGCTGCGGTCAGCATTTGTACTAGTGCTCACAAATCTGAGGAGTTTTAAAGTCGATTTTCGCGTCGGTGGCTAAAATGTACGCTTTGGGAGACAGATATTGAAGAGTGAACAAAAGGGAACTTCGGCGGAAAAAATGCCGCTTTAGCCTTTATTCAAAAATATAGACATGGCAGTTCCTCCAGCGATGCCGCTCGGAATTGTGAAAAGGTGAATTCTCGGTTACAATCTCGATAAACGGAGTTAAAATGATATTTTCTCGGCTAAGGGTGCGTAAGAGAAAAGAGAAAAGTGAAAAAAGAACGTGAGAACTACATGCGTGACTGGGGTCAGATGCTTTTGTGAGGACCGTGGCGATTGTGAGTGCCGCTAAGTCACAGACACCAGTTGCATCACTAATAACAACGGAGTGAGACTGCTCTTTAACTCGTTTTGTGGATCATAACGTTTCTAAAAGCAAATCAGACGTTATCAATAAAGGAGTTATATATATAATGCGATCAATTTGCTTGGCGGTTAAATCGTTTAGGTTTGGTGATTTCTCAGTCACACACGCAACAAATTAACTTCAGATTTTTGAAATTAAGCAAGTCTAACACAGAAATAATTCATTCCGAATTGCGCGAATCTGATCAATTACCAATGATCAAATCGTTTCTCTTTTCGGATTCCTCTGGGGCATATTCAACAAATAAATTTCAAATTACCTAATAAACATTTCACTAAGACAAGAGAAAGAAGAATATTTTTATATATCCCATATTTCTGTTCAAAATAACGAGTGATTCTTGACTAGTGTAAATACATTGTGGGCTCTTTATCGAGACAGTACGAACTTCGTAAGTTGAAAAACCTAGTATTAATTCTAATAGTAATATATTAGTATCATTAAATAGAGCCTAGATGTTTTAATGTTATATACGAACCTTGAAATATCAAATTCCATTTAAAGGTCGATGGTTTATGAAATTACTTACACTTATAATAAAACAGAGCGTGAATGTGATATTTCACTCAAAATATCACTGCGAATTCATCCCACCGAAAAAAGTAAAGCTATAATCAAGTCCTCCATTTTATTAGTACAATAATCTACAGATTACAACAGTTTTGTTGACAATATCCTATCAGTAAATTAGGTGAGATGTATCTTATCGTTCTGGCATTTATTTGATGAGGAGAAATATCGATAGTATTTTAGGTATATAATTATCTACGATGCGTAGAATTAGATGAAAACTCAGAATAAGTTATAGAAGTAACGTAGTGCCTTTATTACTTTAAAAATCAAATTTATTCCATTTTGAGGCATTTAAATTGCAACCAAATAGGATTAAGATTATATATTGATGAGTTCGGGGATTTTGTAACAGAATTCAACCTAATATCCTCTATTTAGCTACCACATCTCGAGCTGTCAAAGACAAATGTAGTTAAGAAAATGATAGTAATTGAGGGGGTAAATATAACATTGAAAGAGAGGCATGAAGAACACTAAAATAACTGTGACATTGACTGCGCTGGAAATGACTTCTTGTGCGAATCGTTATCACGTTCTGTGTTAAGTTCAGAAGTTTATGAGCAGAATCATCGCTTCTATTTAGCCACGATTAGGTAAGTTTTTATCGAGGAAAATGTATTCTGGAAGTTACAATCGCTGTACAATGTATTCTTTTCTGCGATCCCTCCTGTGATACATTCAAGTCCCTTTTATTTTTTAATACGCTCTCACTTTTTGTCCTTTTTATTGCGATAGCACATCCTACGGGGATACAATTTCCACAGATGCAGTTTCTTCTACTACCACCCGTTTCATTGCCTCCTTTTCTTGCCTCACTCTCTCTCTCATTATATCCCCGGCACAGTTTTTGTGAGTCCGAAGTTGAAATTATGGTTTGGGGTTTTTGCTTCGGAGGCGAGTTCATGAAATGGGATCCTTTTCTCTCCTCTCAAATCTGCGAGAGCTTTCCCATTCCATCCGGCAATTAACATAGGTATCCTAGGGATACACGCAGTAAACATTGTAACTTGGCTTTTAGCTTTTTGCCTTCACTAAAAGAAAGATAACTCAAGAATAAGAAGCGATGAAGCACTAATTAACCTGAAACGCACAGGCAGTAGGAAAGACTTGAAAGAGAATGGGGAAAATAATTTAGCTTTTCAAAGAAATTCTTCCCATGGCCGAAATAGAAAATAATTTTGGAATTTCACTGACCTTTGTTTCGACTTCAGGAGCCCAAAGACATATATTCTATGATAGCGTTGACGAGTTAATTCACATAAATTATTCCAGCTTGAATTCTACGAATGCGATAGTGGATTGGAAAATGATTTATTAATTGGATCAAGCAATATAAATAGATGTATTGCTTTATGAAAAGCACATATCGTTAAATTTTTGATTGCAACTGATACTATTCCAAATACCCGCAGCGTATGTGATGTTTATGCGATAAATATTATATTTAAATATTAATTTCCTTTGCTACATTCGCCAGATTTAAAATCTGTAGTTTCAATTTCGATCAGAAAATTGTATTAAAAAATTAGCAAGTCAAAATCTGGGTTAATTCGAATTATGTAAACTTATGCAAAAAGTAACAGTCGCAGCGTTCCCAAACCTGGTGATTGGGGGTCGTGCCTAACCGTGTACGATACTTAAGCTTTTTATTCATACAATGACTTTTCATGCTGCAAAAGAAAGATCCAGGTTCATTTTGATATTCACCCAGATTGTGAATAAAGATATGATGGTAGCATTGAATTGGTAAATGAAAGAGTATCATTCTAACATTTTCTTCGCTTCGAAATTATATTTCGGAAAATTGTTCGATCCAAGAGTTAGATTACAATTGGGACATTTGGTTGTTGATGTATGTGCTGAATTGCATAAATATTTCCACTAAAGCACAAGTATCCACAGAAATAAATTGGATGAAGCGAAATCGTCGAAACTAATCGTGCAGTTAGTTAAAAGTTAGTTTTGTGAAGTGTAATTAGTTTTTGATTGGGGTTATAACCGTTGCATTGCAAATAATATACGTATATTTTCACGATATTATGCAAATATCTTGATAAAAAGGTTATAAAAGTTTGTATGTCAACGCTATTGTTTACTTAACAACGATTGTCGAAATAAACAAACAAAGCGATACTTTCCTGACGAAATATATCCAGGATTCTCTAGTTTGCTTTCCCTTTTGTAACAAAGCAGTAGTTACAACATTAATAACCGAGGAGGAAGTCCAGCATATCGCAATCCCACTCAAATTGGCACCTCTTCTTTCTCTGTTAAAGAAGTATCAGAGATTCCGATTTCAGAACTTTTAGTTTCCAGTCAGAAAACCACCGAGCGGCCTTCCCTCTTTCGGAACGCGTGTGAATTAGCATCGATAATAGCTAATAATCCGAAAAAGACGGAGCAATGACGTAGGAAAATCGCAGTTCCATATTCTCTCCTGAGGCACGCTGGAAAATCCTCTTCACCCCCTTTCTTCGTAAACTTTTCGGCACTTATGCATCTGATTTCCAAATCTGTTCCTTCTTCTCCCCCTTCCCCACTCCCCAACAGGAACTCCCCTCATCCTCACCTTTCCTTGCCGCGAAACTTGCCATTTTCTTTCCAAAAAGATCCCTCGGATCGTTCGCTGGGGAGTAATTTGTCCTTCGTATAAACGTCTTCCATCCCGAAAGAAATGGAAATACATTTATAAAGGAATTCTCTTTCGATGTGTTGCGAAAGGAGTTTTGGTTGGCTGAGATTTTTTTCCTCGATCAGAGAAATCGTCAGGGAAATGCGGAGTGTCGTAAAGGTGTTATATTTGATCGCCATCTTTGAGTAATAAGCAGTTATTTCCAATATATGATATTGCGTCAACAACTACCTGGATTCATAAATGTGAACCTTGCAAGATTATTTCTTTTTATATGTATGATTTATAAAACTCTTGATTTAAGGCACAGTGGAAAGGTCACGAAAAGTATCAGTTAAGGTAACGTCGGTTCGTATACTGTACTATAACAGTACTACATACGAACAGTTTATGATAATACAGTCTAATCGGAGATTCATAAATGGTAATTTTTTATAAAGATGTTCCTTGGTGGATCAAAGAATGATAGAATTCCTCATAGAAATTGAAATTTACTATTTTCTTGTTGTAAGCTTATTTTTCTAGGAATATAATAATCTTATGCTCAGATTTCTTCATAGTTATGCGTTTGAACAAAAGTTTCTTTTACTAGTATGTGACGTTATTCGTGACGGATGTGAAATATGGGATTTTAATCAAATATAAACTTAAGATAACGATACAAAACAATCGTACCCTAGTCTCGCTACCTTCGCTCCATCTTTGTTTATTTATTATTCTATTCTTAGAATGATATAAATATAAAAGATTATAATAATAACTTACATGTTACAATTATAAATATTCATTATTAAAGGGCGATTTTAAGTAATCAAATAATATATTTATTCGGACGAAATTAGGATAGGTATGCTCATCCATCCGAGTCATTTTAAGTTTAAATAAATCCTAAAAAATCAACAAAAGTAAGAGAAAGGAAAAAAATAATTAGGAATGGAGTACGCGAAGGATAAACGAGTGTTTGTATGAAAAGGTTAAATAATAGCAAAATTCTATCGCCTACATAGGAGAGGGTAAAATCTTGTGAAAACTTCCTAGAACAGAAGGGCGAAAGTAAGAAAGAGGGTCAGAGAAGATAAACAAATAGAAAAGGATAGATGCACATTCGTTTCCTTTGGAGAGATTTATCAGATCCCCTCACGTTCTCGATCCATTTGGGGTATCTTTTCTCTATCTAATAGTTTTGACATACAAAAATAAAACGTGGGCCGTTTATGCTCGGTGGAGGGAAGAAAGGTCTAATGAGTGTTTCTGTTTCTTCGCCCCCCCCTACGGCCCCTCTCTCCCCACTCCGCCCCCCCTTGGGACCCTTGTGATTGGTCGGCTAGGAACACCGACTCCGGTAGCGGAGACTAACTTCCTAATCTTATTAATCCGGGCCCAGGGAGAGGAGTGGAACTGAGTTTGGATAGCAGACAGACACCGAAGTAATGGAGGCCATTAATGAAACTTTCCATCTTGTTGGCTCCTTTTCATTTCGACCGGTACAAAACTTAATATTTCCCATTGAGCTACCATCCATGCTGATTTCTAGCACAAATACCGCCTTCGCCGGAGTTGTAGGACCGCCTTATCTTTAATTGAAATTTGGAACTGGAGATTATGGATATTGGTTTTAATGCATGCGGATTTCTTTCGTTTGGGAGGAAAATTAAGGAGAAGTTTCTGTCGCTAATTAAGATGGCAGTATTCATTTTAAAGGTAAGAAATAGCCTAGAATAAGTAGTAATGTATCTATTTAATAACAATTTTCTATGTTGAGAATTTTTATCTGTTAAAATAGATCGCGGTTTCATAAATTCAAATACTTGCCTTCAAAACATATTTTACACGTTAAGAGAACTTCTATGAGAAATAAAAATAATTGACATTATTTATTTGACTTGCTATTGAATATTTCAAGAAAGAAATTTCAGCATAATGTTTAATGGTATTGTGTATTGATTTCCTTATGATTATGATTTTGTATCAATATATAGATACATAGTTAATAATAGAGTAATATAGATACATAGTTTTCTTGAATTGTTTTATTTATACATAATATATAATCTGTATATTATAATATTTATATTTTATCCATCAATTTTTAAAAACTATTTTACAGTTTGTTTGTATAATATTGTATTTCAGAGGAGATAGGGCTTTATAGGTAACTTTCTTTTTAAAAAGGAGGTCATTTTCTCAATGAAAATGAATTGGTAAAATGATAATCTTGTAACAGCGTCACTGTGGGCTATTTTTGATGCAAAACTGACTGATTTAAGAGTGTTAAATCCATTATGTAATAAGTTTAGCAAGTAAAACACCTATAGTTTACTGGGTTTACATTACGCATTTTGAAATGAATATTCATTTTGTCACACTCAGTCAGAGATTTGGAATCCAAACACGTCATGAATAAAACGATGTGACTCGATGTACACTGTCACAGATTTTGGCAAAATTATATCATTATTATTGTTTAACCAGGAACTAGCTTTTTCACGGCAAAAAATGTTAAACTTGCCAGTGCCTTTCACCTTGAAGGAGTGTCTCAAAAGACATTTATCATAAATAAATCTCGAAATTCTATTAATTCAGTCCAAATTACAGAGATACTCACGCTGTATACGACACAATACTCAATTTTGGCCCTCGTTTACTTTCGCAATGCCGTTGAATCGTCTTCATTTAAAAGATATACATCTCAGACTTCCATTAAATAAATAAATAAGATTCGAACGAGGATTTCTTTCTGGAAGGCGACGGAAATTCTCCATCTACCTGTCCGAAGGAATTAAATTGAGGCAATGGAAAAAAGGAATGTTCTAACATCTTGGAGAATTCCTCCTCATTGGCCAATTCCGAAATCTTTCTACTTCCGTAATGTGAAAAAAACGAATCTTGCAGAACGTATATTTTTCGAAATCATTCCGCGCAACTTATATTTTTTTCGCTTTCAATTCTTTCTTATATTTTCGCCCAGCTCATCGACTCGCAAATTGAGTTCAGGCCACGTTTTTGACACAAAAGATCTTTTCGCCGGAGTTCGCTTCGCTGAGAGGAAGGAGCAGTATTTCATTTTGAAATTCAAAGAGCACGGCGTCGCAGAGGAATTTCGCTTTTCATTTTTCTGGAAAGTTTTTCAAAAGCAAATTTACATACTAACGCGATCACTGAGTCCGTTATTTTCTTAGGCGGACAATTTGAGTACCTTTGTTATATTGACGAAAACGTACCGTTTGCTTATTTTTATGCTTGTAACAGTTTGACTGCGCAGACATATTACCTCCGATACTCAGATTTTAGATTTCAAATACACCACGAATATCGATAGATGTGTACCTTTCTTATAATTTTTCCTTTCAATGACTGTACCAATTTATGATCTTAGAATATGTACTAGATATGATGTATGATGTCTAATTATCGGTGATAGCTCAAAAAAAGTTAATATACTGACTAGCACAGAGGAAAGTTTGATGAAATACAAGCAAACGCTTTAACTATTTCTTTCTTCTTCAGTTATCAGCAATCGATAAAACTAAAAATTTATTTTATTGAATTGTTTCGTTAAATAGTGATTTTATCTTATGTCCAAAAATGGTATTTTAAATCACATATTAGATTTATGAATAACTGGCAAATAATACCGGTCGACGGATTTCTGTCAATCAAAATCTTTACATGATATCTTATTGCTAAACTGTGGCACAGAGATATCCGAATTAGGCAAAAAAAGTATTATTTTAATCAATGAAGTGCTACAATCTCCTTGAAATTGTGAAACCCGGAAGACTGTGTAATTTAAATAGTGAAAACCGATATACTTTGTTTAATTTCTTTCATGACGAAAGATTTAGTCACGTTCCATAAAGTAAAGGCTGAGGTGATCGATTATTAAATATTAATTATCTGAAGGTTGTAGGTTCATTTAATATTTACTAGGTTAATTTAATAGAGGCAATAAGAGCCTTCCTGAATCTCAATAAAAGTTACGCTTGTATGAAGTATTAAATTCGAATGTTTTTTTTTGGGATTGCGATCGGTATAAAGCTGAAGCGTGATTTTTATTAATCTTAATGTCTATGGAACATTCGGAGAGAGATGAATTTCTTATGACTAGTCTATCATACAGACGTTGTAAGCAAATGTGTTGGATAATTGTATATTTAATTCTGAATCAGTAAACATCGGGTTCCTATTAAAGAATTAAATTATATATGGCTCAATTTTTAAGGAATCAGAAATATGAATATCCGTATTTTTTTTACGATTCAAATGTCAAATTCCGTGTCTGGTTTTACGAGAGTCACCTCTTCTTTGGCCGTAATGAAGTGGAGATTTCTCGCGGTCTTTCAAAATATTTTCGATACACTTGTCCGTGGTTTCCTTTCAAATACCGCATTTCGCGAGTGTCTGACATAACTCGCGGATTCCAAGGAAACTTGTCCGAGAGAATCTTCCGCAAACAGACCTTCGACTGGGTTCGAAATAGCGCTTTCGATGAAATAAAAAGCGTGGGAAGCGGTTGCTTGGAATCTTTGGAAAAGCCTTATCATGGTGTCAGCAGATCCTAACAATGGGGGACAGAAAAAAAGAAATACTCAGCGAGAGGGAGAGAAAACAGCGACGTCAAGAGGGAAAAAGAGAGAAACATGCAGAAAGGAAATGAAAAAAATCGGGGCCTGAAAGTAACCCTTGTGGAACCGATGTCAAGGGGACAACGAAGGAGGAAATCTGTACCAAATTGTTTGATTTCTCGCTCGGTCGAATATCTGCCATAGGGATATAATTAGGGGAAGGGAGAATCGCCCGCAATGGCGTATTTTTTTAAGGTCCAGTCGAAGTAGTCGCCCTCATAGAAACTTCTCCCGAAAGACGTATTTCGTGGCGGTCTCCTTGGTGCATATTTATTATCCAGGGAAAGGAGACAATTTATATTACGTGACAGGGCTCCCAATTTAGATTTTTGTACCTTTTGTGAAAATTCTATTCTCGCAAAGTTGGCGATTTTTTTTCTTAACAGCGAGGGTTGTTCATCTATCATCTCCGCTTCCCCGTCATTTGTTTCCGAGGAGCGGGAAGAATGCTGATGGTCTGTGGAGTTGCAACGATGACTCTGCTAGTCGAGCGAAAGTCTTTTTGGTTTACAGTCGCAAAAAACAGGCGGGAAAAAAGTTCGAATTGTTACTCTCCACAATTCTAAAGTTGAGCGGAGGCTTGTACGATTCAACTTAGCTGAGTTACAAATGATGTGTTTTTAAACGGTCCCTCAGATATTTGATGATTGAATAGCTAATTATGGGTCCATTATAAAGGAGTCTAATATTCACCACATTAATTCCAAACGAAGCTTCGAGGTTCAGAACAAGGAGTGTTAGCAAATTATCACCAATGTATCTTTTGCGATATTTTCCCAAAATATATCTCTTTCCAGGAGATATACATGAATGAAATCACGGTAAGAATAAAAATTCAGTAAAAACATTCGAGATTAGGATGAAAATCAAGCAATTTTATGATTTGTAGACCAGCTCATTCCAAGAGTGACCTCTGCATCTACATACATAACGAGAAAGATGAAAGAATATATTCCTATTGAAATGTCTTAGTATCGGTTGCTTTATTAAGTAATTAAAGAAAAATGAAAATATTTGCTTTATATAATCTAATAAAATTCGCATAATTTATATTCTCCACTTCTCCAGAAGATATCATTACGTTGACGAAACATTTCGAGTTAAAAATTTTTTGTAGAAGTTACGAATTGCTTTTCTCTTCAAGATGGATACAGTGAAATTCTCCAGTCACGACTGATCATATTAATTCTAATCTAATAGAATCTATGTTTAATTTCTTTCTTAGTTAAGTTTTGATTTAGTTTCATTGAAAATTTTTTAAATTAGAGAACGATTTCCTTTTACTCCGATAAAAATCGCGGATTTGTAGAGCAGAAGAAAAATCATTCTTTCTACAAAAATGAACGCTCATAGTTTTTATGGCTTACATTATTACCGACACAAATCGGAGCCTTTATTGAGTAAAATAATTTTGCGTCTACCATATATAATTGTATGTAAATTTGAAGCTCCGAAGAGATTATTTCCGTTCGAGGAATATCTATACGTCTGTACGCAAATAGAGAGAGGATTTGAATTTCTATGAAGGGGATTTCAAGGGAGAAATTGTCACATGATTCAACATTTTTATTACTCGCACGAAATAGAGTGAATGCGAATAACCTTTTTAAAGCCGCGTCTTACATTTAAATGAGATTATCCAACCTTTTAAAATGTTCGGGAAATCCCGCCCACTCTCAAATGAAGGCCACTCTCTCAAATTATGTCCAGAAATCCATTTCCACAGCGACATAATCCATAAAACGTAATAACTTGCGCGATATCTCGAGGTTTGGTCGATTCGAGAATCGAAATTTGGATGATATGCACTTTTGTATTGCGATTGGGGTAGAGTGCGCTTTTACTCACCATTCCGATGAGAGACCTTTAAAAGCTCTCTACGAATTCCATCCAATGTGCCATTGAATATTGAATTCGGACCGAATGCTCCGATATTAAAAAATAAAAGACTTGGAAGCTCTCAGACGTGCATGCGTTTAACACGGATCGACGTAACAAACATTTAAAAATTGAGAAATTCATTACATGCCATTTAAACCGTCTGTATATTTTTAAACACAGTTGAGAAAACTGGAGAAATAATCGAGAAATTTAACGTAATTGGAGTTAATGATATAAGCCTGGTTCCTTTGTCAGAACTAATGAGAAAGAGACGAATATATTTTCGCTCTACAAACCATTAAAACTAATGTACTGATTCCTTTAGTCATGCTTTAAAATAACTTCATATAGGTACAAAAAAAAGTAAAACAACGTTATTTGGTAAATCAAAAAACCGGTATTTACAATCTCAGGGCATTACATTTATTTAAATATATTCTTAAATATGAAAAAAAATTAACCCACGAATATATCACGATGTACTAAGTATGGTACTGCATTATGTATATTGCTATCAAGATAATTACTATAAAGGTAGTATCTCTATTCATGCACTCGCGGAAATTTATAATGAAAATTTATATTTAATCGACTATAACAGATATACCATTTTAGCTTTTATGAATCGATATTTTCCATTCTCTATATCAGCATTTCCCAAACTGTTTTTCTAATGGAACACTTTATCAGTTCAACTAAACTGAGTTACTTGGTATTTACGGTAAGTATTAATTATAACTAACTGGTCCTAATAAATCAATATTATATAGATAAGCGAATGAGTTTATAGATTGATAGCCTCGCGAAGTAAGGAGACCTTGATTTTCAAATATGTTTCAATTTCATTCAATATTGAAAATCAAACGAGACATATCACTTTCCATATATTTTTTGAGGAAAACTTATTTTCCTCATCTTCCGACAAATTGTATAGTTCAGTCCGATTGATCAAACTCCTAATGATCGTATCGTTTGCGGACCAAATAAAATTTCGTAACGGCTAGTGATGAACTGATTTCCTCTCAGTACCTGTAGGGATTTAGAAGAGGGTGAACGTATAATTTCTACTACATCTTCAAAAAATGATTAATCTCTAAATTAGCCGTATTAAATAATAAATTGCCGTATTTAGCGAATAAATGCGCGGAAAATCACCGTGCGTCGTACATGGTTGATAATGTCTGAATTTGGTGAAAGGTTATCGACATTGTAATTTTTATGCCCGTGCGTCTTATCAGCCAAAAATACGGTACCAAACCTAAGCTTCAATCTTTTTAATTGTATTCCTGCATCAAGAAACACTTCGGTCACAAATAAAGGTTTGCTGCAGCAAAACAGAAATGGAAACGAAAAAAATTTAAGAAATCAACTTGTTCACGAATGCTACTGATTATGAAGGGCGACTAGCAAATTTATTATTCCGAATCTTTGAGGCTGCGCATGTTAATAACGGGAAGATTAATTCGTGATATTTAAATATACATCACAAATACATTAAAAATATAAATTAAAAATTAAATTTACATTAAATATACGTTCCAAATCCTGAAATAAAAGATTCCACGCTCGATATAAAAGATTATTTTAGCAGTCGGAATAATTTCAATGGTTTTGGATCTCCATCCGCGATGGGTGAATTCGTTGGAGAGACTACATTTTCGCATCGAGCATTTTTCTAATCAAGCCGTCATCAGCTGCGTTTTATTGAAGTGTGCAGACATGCTGACGCCTCTCTCTCTCTCTTGAACGCATTTCTCCGGACGTTCGTCGGCCTATGACCGCGTGCAGTTATTCTCAGAGAGTGTATGGCCATCGCTCCCATCGGGAGGTCCTTTTCATTACTGCAGTCGGTTAAAATGTGCTCTTCGGCGGCGGAAAAATCTCTGGCGATGGACGCAAAATGACAAAAAGATAACGGAGCGCCCGAAGAATAACAATCGTGAGGAAATAATGGGTTATCATCTGGATGGGATTGGGGCGATAGCTTTCAACAAGCGTTGCCTAGGAACTGATGGATCCTAAAATATGGGCGCGAATATGAATGGAATTAAGCTAGCGCGAGGCGGTGGAGTAATTTTTAGCAATGGCATGAATATACGACTTTTTATCTTTACACTTCCATTTATTAGAATTATTCACTCTTATTGTCAACTGTTATACTACCTTTCGCAGTTTTTGGATCATGATATCTGTGAGTTCTATCGATTGGATTCCTGTGTTACAATTAATTTAGATGTGATTAATTTAATTTGATTTGATGTGATTTTAATTTAGATATGATAACTAGAAACTTAAATCTCGCAACCACCAAACGAAGCAAACTAAACACTTGAAGAATATACATATAATGATCTAAGTTTCATGTTTCTCTTTTATGTGAGATGTGCCAGAAATTAACTTCAAGGCATATTTATAAATATAATTTTTATCGCCTGGGTGCTTAAATTTAACAAAAGTATTTTCCCTACTATATCGTTCTTCAATAACAGGATTCAGCTAAACAATTATTACAAGGCTCTTTAAAAATAAACATCAAGCTCACGAAAAGATGTCTTATGTTTTGTGAAACAATAATTATAGATGATGCCAACGAAATCATTAAAATTCTTTCCAGACGATCCAGCTAACGTGCTTCATTTTTAATAAGCATTGTATATATTTTGCAGTTAAATTTAAGATTAACCGTTCTGCAAGAAAGAAATGGCTTAGGAATCTTTCGTGTCGATGTATGTTAAAATATCAATGTCATTATTCTGAATGTTCCTGAGATTTCATCGAAGTCTAATCCATCCATATTTTCTCATATCCATAGGGAATTGATACAAATGAAACCGTCGAACTGTAAAGAAAAATAAGAAGGCATTTTTAATTTGAAGTGGAGTGAATTCTTTGAATGCTCTCTCCAGGAAATCAAATTCTCTTCGATTGGAATATATAAGACAGTTCTAATTTCAAAAGCTAACGCAGGAAGCTAAAATACGACCACGAGCGATCCGAATGCTTAGACGACGTTCACGGGCCGAAAGAATCTTTCATAGATTTTCAGCCCCGATTTGAAGCTCAACCATTGAATGCCTTACGACTTCACCCACCACGTGGGAGGACGAATCTGCAGACAGACGGAGAGGGACAGAGAAAACAGCTTACGAGGACCAAAGGACCTCTTACATGGGGCAAATCCATCGGAATCTGGGACGTCTAATTTTTTTCCCGATTACAATAGCTTCTCATATAACTCGCGCCAAAAAATAAAAGGAATTAAGGGGATAAGGAGGAAAAAAGATGGAAAAAGAAGGCGAATTGGGAAATGGCAGAGGAGAATCTGAGAGAGTCTCTTGTGAGAGAAAAGAAACATCGGGCGAGGGAATGGGTGGCGGAGAATGAAACGGAAATAACAGATGGGAGGAGTGAGGAATGGAAGGGCCGTTTAGCCGATATCTTGCGGAGACCATTACAAGGCTGAGGGTCTCTCGGGGGACGAGATGGAAGCAAGATGGGAAATGAGAAAGTAAAAAAGGATATGGGGAGTCCTTATTGAGAGAAGAAAGGGTCCGTGTTGAAGGAGGTCCGGAGGGATGCGCCGGAAACAAAAGAGGAATGATATCTAGGAGAAGATAATAGGAATAGGTGAGGGGATAGATGTGAGATAGCGGTAGATTAATGGTGCAAGACGCAAGATCCGGTCGTTAGTGGGAAGTACGCCTTTTCTTGAAGAGGAAATTCGCTACAGGCCTTGCGGCAGGAGTTAGCTTAAGACAATGATGCTGAGAGGTCTCGCAGTTTTCTTATTATCTTAACGAAGGCTAGACTATTTTATTGTCATCCTAGCTGAAATTGGAACCATAAGCAAATACTTAGTGTTTTAATTGGGGAAAGGCTAAATCAGGCAACAGCTTTTTAAGCTAACATCTATGTCAGGGCTGGCCCTACGGCACAAGCTAACCAAGCATCGCTAGGGGGAACAGAACTTAATCTTGATAAAGAATACACTCTACTTGTGTTGCATGGTTGCATTTGCCTCAGAAATGATGACAAATTAAGATAGTAAGTTTGTTTTGAAGATAACAGTTTGAAACAGGGGTCGACAACCTGGTTACTACCACCCACTAGGAAGCTATTTCAATTTTTCCGCTAGGTGGAAATTATTAAATTATTTCCCTAGATGATAAAAGGGAAGATAAAAAGACAATAAAATTGATATAACAATGTGGAAACAAATTCGCATAATTAAACATTATAATCATAAATACTAACAACATATGTAGACAACTAAATGATAATTTGCTAAAATTACTTTCATGAGTGCTAAATTAACGATAGGAAAATCAGCAAGAGTATGATGGTCGGTTATAGCGAAAGGTGTTTGGTAAGTAAAAGGTTTAGAATACACTGATCTAAAACGAGAAAAAATGATCGCTGATTACAACAAAAATAACTGAACATTTTTCAAAATTCAATACATAATAATACTGGAGACTCTTTCTTAAAATAATAACCATAAACAAACGGAAAAGACATAATGCAAGGATAATTTAACAGCTGAGGAATTTTAAATCTAATTTTTCGAGTGTCAAATCGTAAAACCAAAAATAATACGTCATAGAGTCTCTATACTTCGTCTAACGTCATGAAGAGGACACGTAAACTTTATGGCCCGTTTATTACTAACGGGGTAAAGGCGCAGGCTGTTGCCCCTTTTGCATAGAAAAAGAAAGTTGGCGATAATTAATGATTTAGAAGACATTCAGCTTATAATAAAATTGATCTCTGATAGAAGAGTACGACTGGGCGCGCCATTCTCCCGTAAGTAATACACGGGGCCATGAGATTTACGTACTCTCTTCATGACGATGGAAAAGGTATGCCTCCAAAGAAGAGCCATCCGCTTTTCAGGAACTTCTTCAGAAGGTATTGCAACGACAATCGCAATCAGTTGCCGTCAGTCGGCAGAGGGCTCCACTGTCTGATACGTAACAATTAAGTTTACTCCGCATTAGTTCGGAGAGGCAACTCTCATGAGCAGATAAGGCAGTCTTTTGTGCGGTTGATTTCAGAAATGAATGAGACTCATCGGACGAATGACGGCCATCTCAGAGAAGATATCATAAAAATGAATAGAAACTCCGTTGGAGAAATGATCTCCTTAGATGGGATTAGAGCGAAAATCTCTGTGGCAGAATGAAGAGCAGTCTTAGAGAAGAGACGTATGGAAGACATTAGAAAGGGGTCTAAGATGTACATTGGATGCAGCAATATCGATGGAAGCGATCAATGATTAAAGGGGACCAAGAACATAATGCGAAATGTCCTTGTAACAAATTTCCATTGGTTTCAGGGCGGAACATGGGGAGACGTTTGAAAAATCAATATATGCAATCATTCTCTTCTTAGCTATGAACTAAATGAAAGAATCCGAGAAATATTATTATATCCTGATACCTCTTTAGTTTTAGTTTTATCATAAAAATTATTTTGTCACTCACATAAACTTTAATTGAACTTAGAAATGGTCTTCAAGAAACCAGTAAAAACGAATAAAAAAATGAAAGAGCTAAAACAGCAATTTTATAAAAATATTCCTTTTATGATGTAATAGAAAAGTTTTCTTTTCCAATAGACAAAGTTTATTTCTTCCATAAAACTTCTTAATATTCTTCTTTTAAATGAAAGTATTTAATGTTCTCTACTTCATAACTTTCGATCCTAAAGCTTAAAATTATATTTATTAGCATACTCGTCTTCGAAAATAATTTCGAATCAAACTAAAAATTGCATCATTAATTTTACTTTCGACTATTACCGAAACTATCCTCATAAAGCTAAAATAAAATAAAATTAATATAGTGAAATCAAGTGAAAAAGTAAATTAAAGTAAGTCTCTCATTAAAGTAGAATATCATCAAATAAATATGAAAATCGTTCACACATTTGATCTATAAAATATTTTAATTAAATATGAACAAGAAAAGAAGCGTTTGGAGGCGAATTATTGATGCGAATGAATTGAAGATAAATCACCATTTTTCGATGTAAACACTGGTTTACTGTTGATAAATCTGTTGGAAACATCTAAGTATAACAATAATAATGAATTAAAGCCAAGTATTCCCATTATTCGTTTGAATTTTAATCAGTGACAAGCGAATACGGCGCGGTTAGCTGGATCGTTTTGCTAATATCATCGTGAACACTTGTGCATATTGATTTGCAATTCATTGCAACAGGCTTAGAGGATTCGCTGGGCATTAGAAAGGTGGGTGTGGAGTGATACTCACAGAGGACTTCAAGCGTGATGCTGCTCCTCATCGGTGGCTCTCCTTTGGATTGGATGACTGGGTTGGTGGCTTCACAAGCAATGTTGCCGCCGTTCTCGAACCGCGTGGCGCGGAATGACAGTCTGCTTTGCGTCTCGTATGTGCCGTCCGCCTGCGGAAGATGAGAACATTATCCTATCCACTCACTTCTCATGCAGCCATTGCTTTGAGGAAATTGCATGACAAAAATGCAGCACATTTAATCAGCGGCCATGCGATATCATGTAAAAATAACAATGTCAATATATCTGAAAACGCACCGAAGCGGAAGCAACTCTTTGGAAACGTATAAAAAGCGGAAACATTCAACATAAAATGCGGTTTTTATCAAGGCAGGTAAAGCGGAGCAAAGAAAGAAGGTTGAATCACAACGAAATAGCAGGAAAATCAGAAAGTGCAGCATAAGCTTCTCCTCTTAACTTTGACTTTGATGTTGCACTTTCTTTCAGGACAAGAACAGAAAGTGTTGAAATTCTTGAAGGTTAACCGAAACCTACCACCGATATTGTTGTGTAACAGTGGTTGCCTTCTCGCCTAATTTCGTGATATACTTTTCGGGCAAAGAGAGCGAGCAATTTCCTTCGCTATTTAAGTCGGTCATTTTTCACCCTACAATATTTTTATTAGATCCACAATTAGAGATGAATAATGTACTAGAGCGTAAAGTGGATCGAAAAATCTCACCATGTAATATATACTTTTGGCTCGGTGCTCTGTATTCGTAAAAGTAGGTGTACACACTACATCGGTGAATCTCAATATAGGAAATTCACAGCTACGAAAATCTTAAAGACTTTACTTTTTCATCATTCCTCCTAAGACAACAAAATCACCCTCTACATCACTCAACCTAAGACAACCGAACCTCTTTCATTTTCGGACAGATTCGAAAACAGCGGGAAGAGAGGCCCTCAAAGGCAAGGTAAGTGAGTAACCGATTTCCTGATAAGCATACACCCTTATTGGCTCAACCCGACACTAGAAATCAGTCAATCGACGGAAAAGCGATAAAAAGCGATCGAAGGCTAATCGAATCGAAGAACTTCGATAAAGTTTCTCTTTTATCGCCATCTATCTGATGCTTTCAATTTTATTCCCTTTCGCTCTTCCGATGAAAATTGACGCACCCGCCGACAGCTACCAGATCGTTGCCAATTCCCTTTTTTCCGTCTAAACCCTTTTTAAAACCCTTGATTTACTGCTTTTCCTGCGGGGCGTCAGAGTGTAATTTTGATGGATGTAAAATCCGGTTTCTGGTGCCATCGGAATCATCTTTATTGGCTCCTGATTGACGATAAAGGAGGCTTTCACATAGAGCGGCAATAAATACAATATGGTTACAGTATTACCACGGCATGTCTCCAACACGGGGCCGTGCTTTGCCTCAATCATTTCGAATGCTGCCTTATTATTGGCTAAAGGTCGGCTTTCTGTGATAATACTGTACTAGTTGAAGTGACACTACATAGATGCATTTTTCGACCGTGTTATTAATTCTTTTTCTCACATTATTTCGCATATTTTTTTATTTATTTTTTTATTTTATTTATTCATTTATCACATACAGCATACTAATGCCATTTTATAGCGATAATTTAACTTAACAATGGACAAATTTAAGCATATTTAAGCTATTACTATCGATTTGTTTGCTCAGTTTTTCAAACCTTCCTTCGGATGTTTTCCTGCGGTGGATTCGGTATCTTTTAGGTTTTTAAACCCATATTTTGTCTAATTTTTCTCAAAGTAGTACTTTAAAATTAACAACATAATATGTGACGATGGGTTGGATGGAAGAGGACATTTTAAGTCTCAACCTTGCCCAAACAAAGATGTTTGGCGATTATAAGTGGCTGCCAAGCCTGGCTAAAAGTGGCTAAAATATTGGCGGAATAACTGAGAAGTAATAAGGTAGATAATAAATAAAAACTATTAATTATTAAAATTAAAAACGCAATCACATCCTTATTGATGACAAATTTCAGTCGATCAAAAATCACTCAAACGTAAACAAATTATGCAAATTTTAAGGAACAGCACTTTACTTATCTACACGCGGTAGTTTTTCTCGAAAATGTTGTCTGCCTATAATAATACTAGAAAATATGTCTACTTTATAAAGAAACCGATTTTAGGTACTACTTCATCTTCTTCTTTTTTCATATTTTGACGAATGGAATGATTTTCATTGATATTTCGGTGTGAAAGGTAATAAAAATTTATTTATTTTTGTAAGTCTTTTATATTATTATAATAATTTAAATAGCAATGAGATATGAATGACACTGGTGAGTCACTATGAATTGACTCTTCCGAAAATGTTTTCCACAAAAAATTACTTTTAAGTGGATTTTTTCTTCTTAGACATAGTCTTCCGGTTCAGTAAGGAAAGCTAACTCAATCTTAATCTTCTCTAGTACAACTCTTCCCTTTCTAGAGCTTTTGGTAGCAAAAAGTTAAGGGGTTGAGGTTCCACCCCGACTTCAGGCTATACAGTATACAAATGCCGTTAAGTTATTTATTCCTAACTGTTTTATGCTTACTTTGCACTTTATATATTCTTTACTTAAAAGTATCTACTGACAAGCTGTGAATTACTAAGAAAGACAAGACGATTGACTTAGAAAATTAATTCCTTTAAGCATTATAAAAAATGAAGAGTATTTTATTTTTATTCCTAATTCACCGCTCTTGCCAAAAAGTATAACTTTTATTATTGCCTCATATTAATATATTTTTTATTTCGATATATCAAACCGTTGGCCAAATTTTCAGTTACAAAAAAGTAGAATCTATACTGAGGGTCTAATCAGTTGAAACAGAGTTTATGGTATATATCGTTCAGTCATAGCACATTTACTCCGATGCGTTGAAATCACTTTCACGAATTCTGTCAGCGTGATTCGGCTTCACTGCGCTGTGAAATAATTAATCGCTTTGCGCGGGAATTCAGTCGTTGGGCAGTCGAGGGAATATTATAATGAAATGTGAATGCAGTGATTGAGATAGATGAGTCCCATTTGGATGCAGAGGGCGGTAAATTACAATTGATGGCAAGTCTTTTTTTTATAGCTGAACGACAGCTTCTCTGCGTAGCCATATCGAGCGAGAGCCAATTTTGATGTAATCCGTGTAAAATACGCCCATAAAAGTACGGCACTTCGTTTCGTTCATAGACACCGCCCCCTAAATTAAATAAATAGGCTTCATAAACTTGGTTCGTTACGAACTCTATTCCAGTTTTTGAAAGACAGCTATTCCGAGAACTTTATTAGGGTTTACTATCAGAAGGGGAATGCTTGGAAATATCCGGTTCATATCTTTCGTTTAAGACAAGCCGAGTTTTAACTTTTTCCATCAATCCTAAATACATTTCTAGTCTTATGGTCTTTACTTCATAACTTATTTACCCTATTTTCGCACTTATTATTTTAATTAGCTGCTAGTGCTGAGTTTTAACTACTCATATATCGCTAAAATAACTGCTAAATTTTATGGAAAGAGGATATTAAATATTTAAAGATGGAATGTTTTCTTGTAAATTAAACTTTCCCATGGGATTGAGATTTAATCGCCAGATTTCAGAAGAAAAATGTTCAACGCCAAAACTTCCAAGACTTCTTAAAGGGGTTAATAATATATAAATATAATATAAAAATTAATCTTCTCTAGGGACATGATGTGTAATTCCACATTTTCAATACAGAAATAATTGGAATACTTGTATAATCCCACAGAGCATATTTAGACAGAGACCGTGGTTTCGAACATTCATTATTCTTTAGGAAAAATACGTGAAAAAAGCGACGTATGTGAACAGAGAAACCAAACTTTAGTCTCCTTATTATTATTACCTAAAAAGCCTTATGTAATTTATTTGAACTTATTTTTGCCTGAAGATGAATTAAATATTTGAAACTGAGGTGGCTGTCTAAATATATCCCGTGGCAATGTACAATTTTTTCCATTTTATTTCTGAAATTAAACGTATAAGAATTATCAAAAACATTATAGAAACTATATAATGGTTTTTCATATTTTGGTTTACACATGCCGATAAGATAAACGACAAATCAAAATTTTTTAATATTTCCAGTTAAAATATTATTTTAGTAAATCGGTTTAGCTGTAAATTTGTTAAAATTCATCTCAACGAAAAAGAAATTCGCTCTGGAAATCATTGACTTAAAAAATAGCGAAATGAAAAAAGATCATTTCGAGTCATTCACATCACAAGACATACACCTGGTGTTGGCGTGAATACATTAGAAACGGTCGCATTATTTTCTTAATTTTTGTGGAATAACTACATCGTTTTAAATCACTGGTGGGTATTTTAGATCGGGTGGTATTATTTTTTAATTAATCATCCGAGCGCGCAGCACCTTATTCTCCGTTAATATTTGATTCTGATTAAGATGTGTCTAAACCTCGCCAGCGACCTAGTTACCATGGCGTTGAGGTAAACAAAACATCGCCCCGTTTGGATCGCATTAAATTTTTCGCGAGTGTATTCTATCATAAACAAAACATACATCTGCATACTAGCGCCATGAAAAATATGAAAAGAACCCGATTTTCATTATTCAGTGAGCGTTTAAGGGTCTGCCCTATAAAACTGCAAACGAAGCTCCATTTAGGCTTTAAAAGGCGGACCCTTATTCGAGAATATGCGGCTCTGAATCTGGAATAAAACCGAGAGGGCTCTGTATGCATCTAAAAATATTCCGCCCGGCGTGAAAAATTAGCCATTCTCTCGCAACTTCTCTGGAACCTCGTTAAGCCGGGGAATTCTTTTTTCGCAGGAAATCTCCCGTGGAGATAACAGCCAACGCCTTGGAGTGCGTGAGTCCGACGCTGAGAGGCGCCTCAGGATATAATGAAAGGCGAAATTCGCACAGCGGGAGATGAAGAGAGGGCCGCGTGATGCCGTTTTAGGAGAAGGAAAATGGAACGCCTAATCACGGAGCCCACGAGCTTAATTAGTAGACGAAGGGAAGAAGATTGATTCCACTCGCTAAATATTGGGGCCCCTTGATCAAGACTCGAACTCGAATGCGAAGACAAAATATTCTAAACCATTCAAAGTTAAACTTCGCAATCTTATAGTTTAAGCGATAAAAATTTAATCAAAGACCTAGGAAGTTTGTAATGTAAACGGGCTAATACGGCGTCCGAAAGCGAGTGAGCCTAAATAATGAAGACTCGAGATACTGTAGAACTTTGTTATGGGCGTTAAATGAAACCATTCATGAGCTAGTTAGGATGCTTAAGGGCCGCTGATAATAGTTTATCAAATTTTAATTCAGCCAGGGAATAGGTCCACGAGGAGTCTCATAAACGCTGATAACGTAAAGGCTTTTGTCGACTATTCTAATATAATCTAACAATTAATCCAAAAAGGAGAGAAACTTTTAGGTAAATTTAATATGCTATATTAGTGAAAACAAATTTATCATATATCAACAATTACTTCAGTATTCACGTCGGGGAACCTGGCTATAGCATTAAACATGAAAGGGATGAAAAATATACAATGAGACTTTGTAGAAAATATACAACCTATTCTTTTCATTTCATATGGTCAGACTTCACAAAACATTGCCTTTCTCTGTAAATTTCATATTGAATTTATTATATAGTTTAATATCAACGATTTTTCCCCTGTAAACACCAAGAGGATCTTAAGATTATTACAGTTTTTTCCATTATTCTACTGCCGTTTTATCTTAATTTCAACGAAAATGAATCAAAATACTTTGACGTAGACGTAATTGATATATTCACATGTTCTACCTTTTTTACTCATTTGCGTTAATGCTAATACCTAAAGTATATTAAATTAAAGGAAACCTATTAAATTTTCTCTTTTTTATCCACGTCAGTCTTACACAAACAAAGTGATACCTTGGATAATGTGTTTTCCCGCTTAGAAAATCTTAGGCCGAGAAAGATTTTCTCGCTGTTATTCGGTCTCTGCTGAGGAATGGAAATTCAGCTGGTGAGTATTTTGGTGAATACGCGCTTATGTATGCTTACACTTAAAATCAAAATCGACTTAAGCATATCGAAAGCTGCCAATTCCTTGTTTTTAGTATAAGTGTATTCTTTACAATTTTTAATCCTACAGAAAAATTTATTTTAGCCAGTGCACGTGAGTCTGGAGCTAAGTATCTTTTGAAGCAGAGACATCTCGGTTCACTGACCCATCGAGGTCAAAATTAATCTCCTACTATTTCGGCCCCTGAAATTATTATAAATCAGGCCTTGAAACAAAATACAAAATCTCATTGGAGTGAGAATTGGAAAGATATTAATCTAGCATTTTTAGGTGTGAGACCTCTAAATCGAAGGATAAACAGAAGTGAAAAATAGAGCGACTTGATTAGGACTTGAACAGCGGAATACCTGGGTTAGAGTCCCAGTTATATCACTACTTCTCACTTCTGTGTATCCTTCGATAACTTTATTGAGTAATAATAGGCGTGACCCATTTTTAAATCGACACATAATTCGAACTTGGAAGCTTCTTGAACTTGTCCGTGTAAGGACGTGTGGGTGACTTTGGGTGTCACTCCTGCGGCTGGTATGGGAAAAATTAATGGAGCAATCGAGGGTCTAATAGGCAATGCGGCTTTAGAGGGAAACTTCTTGGACAGAGGGTGGGTTGGGCAGCGGTTGGGAGACAAGCGGATTTGCGTCCGCTTAATGAACGCCCGCCGAAGGGAATGGCAGTCAGGGATTTTTCGCCTCCTCCAATAGAACCCGATTACACGGACCTCCCCGCGGCTTATTTCAGCAATTAATTAAGGCTCGATCATGTCCTGCGAATGAAGTCTTGGCAGCTGTGCCGGCGTCGAATCTCATTCGCGAACGCCCTTCTCTGGTGATCCTTCCTTTCCTACTCCTTCGCCCGAATGCCCTCAGGTGTTATTGATAAGACCGCACGCCCACCAGTGAGCGCTCCTATGTAATCCTTGGCCGTTTGAGCACCGATGATACGTTTTCAGAGATGTCCGATATGAGAGAGCCTCTATAAGGTCACCTATTGTGGTTGGTTTGCCTATTCAAATCCGCTTGAGGATCTTCCGATTTTAACTTATGAGATGGAACATGATAACGAAGAAAGGATTATAAGGTCCACCAAATTCGACTGTCGAACATTCAAGTTATGAATATCCGGAACCGATTATATGAATTTAATTTAACAGAAATGTACTGGATCGTGGAGGACTAAGTGGATATAGAGGAATCTCATCACAACGGAGTCTGTAAAGTATTTAGCATCAAGGGACGATTTAAACTTCATCCCCTCCAGATTTAGCACCCAAAAGCCCGAAAGAGGAAGTGAGGCTTACTAGGCACGGTGAGGTAGTTTGCCCTTGCTTTTCTCACTGAATCAGAGTAAATTTTAAGAGGAACATATTCGGGTAAGTATAGTTATATTAATACATGAACAACACTTTTCATAGCATTCAGGATTGAGTGAAAAATTAAAATATTATTATCAGTAGCTTTCTTATCCTCACAGTCATGAACAGGAATGAAGCAGAAGTTCATGGAATATTATTGATGTATCAAGAATTATGAACTAGTTTTAATAAATGACAATCCAAATGTCTAAGCGACGTTAGGACATATAAGAACGGTAATACTAAGGGGTGACGGCTGTTCAGGTTCTGTTCCATTAATACAGACGATTAAAGAAAAAAGCGATATCTTAAGATTGTAACGTCAAAAATGATATATTTAGGGCGTAAGAAAATACCGTTTATAACGAAAGAAGACCGCTCTCCTAAAATTCGGTGAAGCGAGTTAAACTGTATCATAGAATGTATGTTCTGCTTTAGCGTAATCGATGTATAATTTGTTGACGAATTAATACGAGTGGTAAAAATGGAATCAAATCTCTATAACTGATGCGCCGAGCTATTTCAGGTGCTCCATGGAAATTATTTCATTTCCCCGTATTTCGTATTATATTGTGTGAGAGCCACTCTTCGCCGACCTTTTCGCATTTCCATGCAAACATTTCGGAAAATGCGGGAATGAAAAAAAAAGCGAGACCATCGTCAAAATATTGACAGCTCGCCACCGCTGTATGCAAGCACGTGCGCGCCGTGTTGCACGCCAACATGCACAATTTAAAGAGAATATGCGTGAGTGAGATTATCATTTTATTCATCGATTTTTCTATTGTCGCTTCCGATGCCCCTGCATTTCGCATTACTTCCGATCATTCCCGTTTTCCGAAAAGAAAATCATTATTGAATCCCTTTTCAAGAGGACTGGATGAATAAAATAAAGCGTTATTTCTTATCAGCTTTAATTTGACCAGTTTAGATGAGACATGAATTAAACATTAATGAAATTATGTCAGCGAATTCCGTCAAAATTACTAGTATTTATATATGAATACCTATATTTTATTGATATAATTATATCATTATTTACACTAGTGATGCACCATTTGTAATGCATAATGTTATATTAACAGGATTAACGAATTGGCAGTCCTTTTTTACTAAAAAACATTCAAGAATTAAGGAAGAAATGGAATAAAGACCCTCGTCTCCAACTTTACCTATCAGTGTAGTTTTGTTATTTCTTTCGTATTCTATCTTTTTAACATTGTTCTCAGTGATTTAATTTTTCCGACTTTATTTTTCCATTTCATTAGGTTGGGTTAAATTTTTCATTCTGATTCTATCCACAGAAACATTTATTACGCTTTTATAAACATCATTGACGAAAATTTAGATGGAAGAAGAGGCTTTTTAGTCTCAATGACGCCTCAATAAAGACCTTTTCTGTTAGCAATAAGACTAGTGCTAATACTACTTACTAAAATTTTTGTTAGATTAATTATTAGATGTAGAATAACGATTCGATATAGGCCCTAAGAAGAGGTTAAGAAACCTTTGCTATAATACTAGCTTGCCAAAAAAGAGGAGATATTAGATTGCTCATATATGCCAAGGTAGGAAATTGTGCTAAATGAATAAATCCAGTCATACCAAATAAAGTCGTAATTTCAAAAATGACAGGTTTTGAGGGGTTTTCTGCCTACTATATCACAATGTTAATTAATATTCTCAATCTCTTTAAAACATCGAAGAAATTAAATATCGATTTTTAATAGTCAATCAAATCCACTAAGTATGATTTGTAAGTTTTCTATCGATTTGTATCCATATACTGCAGAGCTCTCCTTTTTCTTGGAGAGTCAACTGGAATTGAGTAAAATAAATTATAACAATGCGCCAAGAAAGTTTATAAAACACTACGAATAAGTAATTTTGTAATATTATTACTATTGATAACGGTCCTTCGTGGATCTCCACCCGTGACCCCTTTAATCCTGAAGCCTCCCCACATATGATGAAAAGAATTTCACAAATTCACATTAATTTAAGGATAACGAAAAAGGCATAAAGAGGAAAAGAAACAAATTGTATTGAAGTCCCTAAATTATTCAATGGATTGATATACTACAACAGGGCAATCTATTGATGTATTAAAGCTCTTAATTTGCCTTTAACAGGAATGCTCAATCAAATAGAGGTAAATAACTCTATGGCTTTGAGTTCTGATAATCCTCTCTGAGGGTTAATGGCCTATATTAATGGTCATCGTCTATTTGAGATAAGTAGAATTTAGCAAACGAACCGCGGAACACATCGGATAACCGAAAAATATGGACTAAAAAAGTATTTTTCGATTGAAAAATTCACCATTTCAAAAGATAGAGATGTAGAGAAAACAAGAGGAAAAGAGAAGGATGCAAAAACATCTTTTGGAAGAAAAACAGCCCGGAGTACGTGAAAGGCACTTCCCATAAATATTTTCGACAGGCGATACGCGACCATTTATGAGTATTAAAAAATTTCGCTGCCTGCGGCTTACATTCATGTTACCCTTGAAATCACTTATTTAGGATTTTCCGAAAGACGAAATTTAGGGAAATTTCGTTAAAAGCCGGAAACAGCTTTTTCCGCACGCGCATCCATTCTAAGATTTTACGGAAAGCGCCTACGAAACCGTCATCAATTTTGATTCGCGACGATTTCCCACGTATTATGGTGCTGCACGTGTCGAAGTAGGGCAAAGTGTGAACGGAATGTCACGTTTTGTGAGAATTCGTCTTTGGCAGATTCTTCCTCAAACGGACTCTTTATGGTCGAAATACCACGACAGTAAATTTGACCCCATTTTGACTATCACGTGTTTACCGTGGTAACTAAATTGCTTGTAAACAAATGCGGGACAAGCCATAGTCCACAGGGTAATACGTAACGTAGCTGAAGATGGACTTGTTTTTCGGGTTTCATCTACTTCTAAAATTTTATGAGATATCCAGATCAAATTAGTATTTAACATCCTGAATGACTCACCTTTATAAAGATCATAAATGTTCAGAGAAAAGCAAGGATATTTTATTAGTTTTGTTGTTTATTAGTTTTGAGATTATATCCAATTGCACAATGTATCGTGCACTCATTGAAAAAAGTAATCCATACTCGCGTTTGCCTAAACAGGAAAAATTAAAAACCAAATGTTTATTCGAGAAGTAATTTCAAAATTATACACACCCATTTCACTTCTAGACCCCCACCAGGAATCGAACTGGAGAACGTTTTGACAAAGGCAAACGCAATACTCACTGGACTATCCGAGAGTCCAAAATGTTCGTAACAGATAACTATTTATACAATTGTTTAAGTTTAAAGGCATATACGTAGATAATTGGTCTCTAAATCGGCGAGACTAAGTCTAAATGTCCCATACCTAACCTCGAATTCAGTTTCATTATTTATGGTGGTTAATGACAAGCGAAAATTGATATTAATCGCAGATTGAACATATTTCAATCTTAGCGGGCAAAACATATTTCAATCTTAGCGGGCAAAAACATATTTCAATCTTTTCCTTTTAGTCGTTACCTTTCGTAGAGTAATCAGTTTCCAAATACTTTCGATAACCACTGAATCGTGACGAACACGGAAAATATTATCTAAGCCCTTCACCGCTAACAATCAAATTGCGGTATTTTTGATCTTGCTGATTCTTTTTTGCATATTTTCACTCGAAACCATACACTCGTCAGCAAACTTCGTAAGCAGCAAAACCTCTCAAATCCCTCGTCATGCTCAGTATCGGCCATTGGCGGAATAGAAACAAAAGAAGACGGGGGAGCGGTGACGTCGCTTTCAAGGAGGTGATGATTGATTTAGAGGGACTTGCTGTCCACTTTATATGACATCTCCAGAGGGAGCTTGGGGTAGTTTTTTTGTCAAAGCGAAAGCAGAGGGTGGAAGAGAGCTGCTTTGCAATGCGATTCTGTCAATTTGGCGCAAAGATGTCCGTTGAAAAGGATGCCTTTGGGATATTGACAGAGGTGGTAAGTTGAAATTCCATAGACGGACTGTGCCTGTTAGAAATATTGATGAAACTGAGAATATTTAGTCGCTAAGTGATTCGGTAAATATTTAGATTGATCCATTAACGATGTGTGCAATTGACAACTACATCAACACCATAACTTTCTGCGTAAAATGGAATTCTCATAAGTGAATATACGAGATATACATGTACTACTCTCTATCTAAGTTGCTCCTCAAACTCTCTATATATTCTTTAACATGTTCTAATCTTCTGAAAATATTATATGGTTTAAAACCCATTTGTAAAGAATTTCTCTCATGTATCTATAGTGCTCTCATAATCTCAACGCAAACCATGTTTACGTTGACAAAAGGTGCTCATTTGGCATTCTGCATTATCCTTATTATTTTCCTTTTGACGTATTGATATTTTTGGCTGTAATTGATATTACCCCATTATGCAGAAGAACGGTTGAATGATTGCTGAAAATACTCAATTTTTTTCTCTAATAAGGTTCATGAGATACGTTCAGGTAATGTGACATTCACAATATCTTACCTAAGTTTCTATCATAATCAATATCCTCGATATGAAATTAACTCTTTAGCGAATGAATTTCCCCGGCGGCGACGGCCATGGTAACAAAAACAAGCTTTGTTTTGACAACAGCCTCCTCACTTCTGCTAACGAACCCATGATAACACAAGATCGGTAAAGATGCGGACCCACGGATGTATCGGGATTTTCTTGTGATAACAACTAAAAGAGCAAAAATATTGTGAAAACGAAATTCGAATTACCATAAGATATGCTTTTCGTTAAATATCTTGCAAATTTCCTTATCGTTTGAGATTCATGTATTAATTCGGGAAATTTTTTAATCATAATATGTAAGCGATGTTTGCCCGTTCAGCCGCCTCAAGAGCTTCCGATTTGGAGGGAAAAAACAAATTGGAAAATAATTCAAGAGAGAATACAATTAACCGACATTCTTTTGAAGAATTCGTGAAGATAGTGATATGAGAGGGATGATTTACAATGGAATAGAATGCAAAATGGCAAAAATAGAAAACTGTAAAGTGAGGAAATTTTGTATTCCTGTATACCCAGCTGAAGAAAATTGATATTTAGAATTTTTCGTTGATTTTGCAGGATTCGTATTCCTTCTTAAGATTAGGTCGTATTATTAGGCCCAATTGGTACCCTTCTCTATTCGATTTTTAAACCCATAGTTTTCTTCTTTGCTCTTTTTCAAGATACCTCTTCCTTTTTAATTTTTCATGGTGAAGAATAAACGTAAGATATAACCTATCAATTCTTAATCTCGCCCTAATGAAGTCGTTTTATGAATGTTATTCCTGGGAACTAACTAATTTTTTTATGACCATTTTAATATCAATAAAAATCATCTTAGAATTACGATTACGCTTTGCTGGTGCTTTCTGAATAATCAATCAACGTAATATTATAATAACGTTTAAAACTAATAAATGTAAAATGGATAGAATGAATTATATTTAATATGCTTGAAGTTTTATTTTTGTTAATGTTGCGTCAAAATAAAAAAATGAAATGTTTTTATTTTTCCCAGGTAATGAAAGTAGTACTCGAGACTGACATGTAACACGATGAGTACTCGAGGTTAAGTGTCTGCTTTAATATAAATAAATCAGCGTATTACCTTTCTTTTACAATCTCTTATTAATAATTTTACTTCGGTGAGGAAACGCTTCAGCAAATTATTTCGTGAGGTGAGGAACATATTTGTCAAAATAAAAATAACTTTCCTCAATCATTGAGGTGTTTGAGGAGTCTTTGACTTAAAATTAGTTTAGACGTATAAATATGTGAATGTCAAATCTGAGTTGAGCCGTGGATTGTCCACTCGTAAGAGTCCTGGGGGGTTGTCAATCATCTACAGAAAACGAATTGGTCTCCATGAATGATCATCACCTTTATATAGGGTGGGAATCGAAATTTATTTAAAAAAAATATTGTAAGGTGTGCGGTTTTTCCTGAAATTCTCTGTTTCTCGGATAACCACCATGCTAATTGACAAGGGGAGGTTCTCAGGCGATTTTGAGACGAGACTTGTTTAATGTAACAGAGAGTTAAAGATAAAAATAAAAATTTCCTTCCTAAGTGTTTCTCTTTTTAGTTCGCGAGATATGGTAGTTAAATTATACCTTTAAAAGAAGCAGATTAGATGCATATTGCTAAGATTTTTCGCAACTAATCATTGGCAGCGATAACATAGTGGGAACGCGCCGTTCATTTTGCTTGGGTTACTCAGCGATCGTGGCTTATCAACTTCATGTTATTTTTCTATTCGTTTAAGATTTTTTTAATGATAATATTTGCCATTTATAAATAAACCACATTCCAATCGTAGTTTCATCAGCTTATGCTGGCACCCAATCGTAAAACAAACAAACCTCACAATCGAAGACAGCTTAATAAAATCGGTTCATTAAGGTATTATCCGTCCGTGTTCACACCCTTACCATACGCCATACAACGGATAGTGGGATATTAATGTAATTATAAATGTATCTGTCATATTATCCGTCATTATCTGGAATTATTTTTAGTTTTCTACCAAAATCTCGATTTCTTTACGAACAGATGTGTAATAGCCCCCTTAATGACTACAACTTATCAATTTGCTTTATATAAATATTTATACCTTCAAATAAGGTATAATTTCCTTAAATAAAGCGAAAGATATTTCTTCAAGAAAATAAGTTAATTTTCTGAGCTGACGAAAGGAAGCAAGTTTCACACATGAGCTCCTCTCTCCCAATCTCTTTCGTATCTTCTTTCTCCATTTATTCCGTATAAAATACCCTCTTTCCTTATTTCACCTCTTCGTCTTCTCATCACCCTCTCCAAACCATTTTCTCCTCCGTATTTTCCATCACTTAACTTTCCAAGCCTCCTGTATTTCCGATACTCTTTTCATAGACGAATATAGGGATCAATGCTGATAAAAACGGGGTATTAAAATAAGAGGAAGAGTACAGGGAATCGCTTATATCTATTAAGTTGCCAATGGAAATAACGCTTCTCTTACTATCAAATTAATTATCTCTTTTAACACTAATAAATGTTAGGCATGGAATGTTAGAGAAAATAAGGGAAGGTCCATGTACCACACTGTCCTTGATAGAGAGCCTAGATGTAGCTGAAACAAATATAAGCCTCTAAAAGAGGTAAATATTCGCTAAGTCTAGAGATAAAATCGCTAAATGTGGTAGTAATGGTATTTGTATAAGTAATTCAACAGCGTAGGTAATTTCAGTCATACAGGCTCTCACCGGGAATCGAACTGAGGACCGCTTTCACCAAACTCGAACAAGTTTCTCTCATGGCTATCCAAAAGACCCGGAAACCATGCATGAAAATGATGAATAAAAACAGGTTTTGAAAATATCATAATATTCATAAAATAGATTTTAACCGGAACAAGAAAATTCAAGACATATGCTGAACGTGCACCGTAAATTTTTTTGTGAAATCAAATTCATATCGAAATCTGTGTTCCATGAGGAATGACGCCCTAGGTGTCAAAGAAGAGGTCTGAATCTGCACTACAAAAATGCTCCGTCAGAGGCGAAGGAACAGAAATAAAGGACGGATTTTGGATGTCCCGAAATAATCAGCGCGAGCTACCTTGTCCTCGAACGGTAAGAAATTAAGGGGGATGCAGGTGAAACTCATTTCCCGGGGCGTCACTACGATTCGTCCGAGAAGTGGAGGGCATTCCGAGAGGGGAAAGTGCGGTGCTGCGTGACGCCATGTCAGAAGGGAATGGAATGATTTGACTCGGAGTGACAGCTACCGGATGATTCCGATATCCATTGTTCCTATCGATTATTCCAAATATTTTTTCCCGGCTTCGGAAGCGGGCGTCGGGAACAAGGAAACCGATGACTTTGTCATTTCTGCTCCTCTGTGTACATGTTATTTTTTATCATTTTCCGTCGAACCTTTCCGCGGGACAAAAAATATCGGCCGGGAGTGGGGGCGGACGTTGATGAAAAGGAATTTCAGAAAGTAGAAATAAAGGCCGGAGAGTAATCAGAAGATGAGAGTAATTCGGCGTCGTGACTCTTGCACGGATGAAAAGGAGATTGAAAAGTCGAAGGGGCGTCTATTGGAAGGGACGTTGAATCAAAACAAAGCGCATTACTTCGGATTTCGCTCCGAGAGCTTCTCAAGTTGGAATTGCTATCTCCTTTTTGCCAGAATGCGATTCCGTCAGAAAAAGACGTTTCCAACTTTTACTTTCCCGTCTGTTTCGAAATATTTAAAGCGGTTTCGTAGAGATTGGTTCGCAGTCGTCAATGTGATTTCGCCTTCAAGGTACGTGTTTGAGACTAACATTCGATGCCTGAACCCATACTCGACAGCTCTTTAACCGAGAGGTTTTAAAGGATTTAGATTAAATATTAAGGTTCAGGAGTTTTTGTACCATCGCGTCCTGTGATATCATGTTTGCAACATTAAAAATTAGTATAAAAACATCGTTGATTATGATATGGTTTCAAATAATTTTAGACAATACTCCAATTAAACTGAGGCCAGGTGAAAAGATTTCGTTTCGACCTATTGATTGAGAAAAGCTCCGCTATTTTAGATATTGAAATACCTTTTACGATAAAACACAACTATTTATGTTATTACTTAAATTATTCTTGTTATTACAGTAATATTATGGGTAAATAAATTCTAATCTCAGATAAATAGTATTTGAGAGAGTTAAATGTGATATATATATGAAATAGTTTTTAATTTAATAATTAATCCATAATATAAGTTTAAAATGACTTTTATATGAGTGAATTGGTAAGAGTTAACAAAAGAAATGTAGCTGTTCAATATTTTATCTTGTGATCAAGAATTACCACATAGAGCTTCTTTTAATAATGTAACAATCTCTATTTGAATAGTCATAAATATTTCACATTCATGAAAATAGAAATAATTTTTAAAGTAGTGACAACTCCTGGCGAGATGTTGAAATTTCTGGCATTGCCTTAATGCACGAACATTTTTACACATCTCTCTTGCAAGTACATAATTTTGACATGAATTTAAAAATACATCTTCTCGGTATATTTAAAACAATTTATATTATAGCCAAGGATTTAAGAATGCATTAGACGCATATAAAAGTTTTATGCAATAGTTTTGTCTGTATATTGAATTAAATGCAAAAATTCATAATGTAATGATGTTCATTAATATAACGCGGCATGATTGAATGAAACGTGCTTCCAAGGTGACAAACAAGTGAGCTGAAATACAATATATCTACCTTTAAATTCCTCAGCTCAATTGAAATCAATACTTTCGATATAAGAAAAAGCGGAAGACTCAAAAAGATTGAAATTAAGCCCTTTTCTATTATGGGTGACTCAAAAGAAAGAATATGTGAAAATTTTATTTCTCGTTAGCGAAAACATTTCTCAAGCATTCCGGCTCCTCATATTTCCAAATATCCTGAATTGAGAACAGCAGAAGAATGAAAAATTTCCGTTTTCCTATTTTCTAGAGAGACATCCGGAAAGAGTAATTATTCGTCGGAGGGAAAAGCTCCGCACAAATGGAACGAGTTCGTCAAAAGTCGAACTTTAAATGGCGCATCCATCAAAGGAGCTGAGAAGTCTTGGTAAACGTTCGATGAAAGATGATGTGGAAATCAGGTTCTTCTCAGAAGTATTCTCCCTTCACTACACGTTCCCTACCGATGCTAGAAATAATGACTGCTCTCCATTATGCGAACATCGGGGTTCCTCCATCGGCCTTCTGGAAGAGGCAATAATGACGTCGTGATTGAAGCTGAGTCAAAGAAATACCGATAGCGTACGTTTTCTATAAAAATGGGGCTATGATTTCTTAGTTATAAGAAGGAGGCAATAGAAGAAAAGCGTCATCTTGAAGTGAACGATGATGAGAAATGTAAATTCTCCTTTGAGATCATCTCTGCAATTGAGAGTGGGATTCATTCTCATTTGTATTGCCGATGAGAAGAGTTCATTTTCATGCACGAGAGATGATTTTGCGATGAAATCGTGAAGACGTACGAATGGAGTTTTCTTTCCTTCCCTATGATAGGATATGCATCTCGGAAGATTTAATTACAAAGAATTTTCCATTTTTACTACGTAATTTTGATTCAGCGGAGTTAACGAAACTAAATTTTTATCGGAAATTTCACGTGAGAGAAATAACTCACGCCCACTTACAAATGGAGGTTTCTTAAATTGTCGGGTTGGTACGGGTTGTTTAATTGGTAAATAAGGAAGCAAAAGATAAAGCAAAAAGCTAAATTTATGTCTTTTGGGAGATATCTTGATTGATTGCCTATTTAATCAACGCAATAACCATTTTCTGAATAATAACAAAACAACAATTATTGGGTCAAGATTGAGTTAAACGAGTCTTTTCTTACATTTTGTAAAAGTTAAAAAAATGATTATAGAAATATATCATGAAGAAGACTTATATGGCATAACATATGTCATACCGGAGCTTGATTAATATAATAATAGATGGAATGACGAAGAGAAAAAGATGCAAAGGAGAATCACGTCTTAGATGCATACAACATAATGAAAATGTTTATTGAACCAAATGCATGGAAATAAAATGCAGAATGTGGTGCCGACTGCTAGACTGTAGCAGACAAACCCAAGAATAGAACACTGTAGAAGACTGTTTCCTACTCGAACTATATCAGATAGAAATAGGGATACAGAATCATTTTTCCTCAAAATAAATATAGAAAAATCCCTTGACGTAGAATTCAATAACTTTATTTACTCATTGCTTGGAGATACTCCTTCTTTATGAGAGAAAGGGTTCCTTTCATAGCTGAAAACACATAGTAACACTTATATAGAAAGATTAAAAACTATCACGCAACATAAATACGGAGCGAAAGTTTCTCTCCCGAATTGATTACGGATTTATCTCAGCGTGGATCGGAAGAAAGCCTCAGTTTCTTAGAGAGGGAGGAGAATTTATTTAGAAGATGATCTTTCGCTATGAGTAACGAGAGGGTTGTTCTCCCAAGAACCCTTCTTAAATCCCTCTCGAGATGCGTTCCTTAATCCCGAATTCCGGATATTACGCTCGGGACCCGCAGAGTTCCCCAGGACCACGAGATAGCGCCCTGAGAGATTTATTTTAACATCTATATCAAAGGATCTCCTTTCTATGAGTTGGTCGCAAAATATTCCCTTATCCCGGTATTTTGAGCGTCTGAAAAGGTATTCACAGATTTCAACTATTCATGAGTTATTTACTAGGGACTACGGGTGAATTCTTTCTCAAGGAACAAATGAAAACATTAAATCACGATATTAACTTCTTCATTAGGGTTAGATTGAAATGACCCGGTGAAGATTAGAGAGGCTCTGTTGGATTAGCATACGACCACTTTCATGGGTTAATTTGATCTACCCTTAAAGGTGTTTCGCTGCTAATGGATATCCTCAAATTCTACCTTTGTAACTTTCTGACCTCTCACTTCTTCCCCGTACCTGCTTCCTTCTCTTACAGTTAATTTCATGGTGCCTCAGGTCTTAAACGTTAAAACTTGTATGATTGGTCCTCACAAGGTTTCTAAGGCTTTTATCAGGAGGATATAAAAAATATGCTGTATATAATTAAGTAATATTTGATCTCAATTAAAAGTCAACTTCCTAAATTGTGACCAGAAAATGTAGACATTTTCAGGTACTTCTAATGGTAGTAGATCTAGACTTTTATGATTATAAAAAGTTATTATTTAGAGCGGAATTTGGATCTTAATGAATCTTTGTATTTTTTCTATTTGATGATTTGTATATAAACTAAGCTTTTGCTAATAGAAAAATTCGAACCGAATCAGACTTGAATTTTGTCCCTGACAAGTATTATACATGTACAAGTCGATCTTCTAAATTTAGCCTTAAAACATGGATAGAAAAACTGGACTATTCTTTGGGTACAAATGGTAAGAACGAAATCAAAAGAACTTCTATTTGTCTAAAATGTTGATTATTGGGGTAAAATAAATTTTGTTAAACGTAAATAACCCTGATATACGATTCAATAAGTCTATAAAAAAATCCAATTTTTAGCACCTGAAGCAATTCACACACATGGTCAATACTGTCAAAAATGGCTGAATTATTGAAAATGGTTATGGAAAAAGAAATTTATTAACGTTCTGATATAACACATTTATTCCCTTATCCTCTGTAATTTCTAAGAAAACGTGTTACATCATATCATTCGCCATAATTCTCATGTCTATTTTGGTTTAAAATGAAAACTACATAATATTTATTTTTAAATGCATTCTAGAAGTAATTCAACGCAAAGGAAAGATCTATCAATTATTCCGACATTATCCATCCACGAAACATCAGGCTTCACTCACATGTGAAGTTCGGCGGACATTCTCTCAAAAGCGGAAAATAATTTTCTGCTCAAATTTGAAATAATTACACCATAACAATCAGAACATGCATGCTCATGACGTAAGCACAGCTTCGACGACGTACATTTTACAGCGCACCAAAAAATTGAAGCAAACCGAACGGTCAAAAAATAGCATGCGAGAATTGGAATTCGCAACGAAAGAAATTGATCACATCTAAGAACATGAAGCGTAGGTCCGCTGCGGAAGCAATTTCCACGGAGGACCCAACCGATCAACGAGAAAAAGGCAGGACTTCTTCAGCATGCATCAAGCAAACAAAAACTGCGAACGGAAGCGTTAGAAACAGGCGACACCGTACGTTTTAGAAGCCAAAACAGAGAGAATCCGCACTTCGGACATAAAACACAGAAAAAAGCAGGCAGTCCAAACGACAAAACCGTCTCATACTCACAGAAGTCAGCAATTTAGTCTCCGGAGGCTGGAAAGAGGAAGAAGGACGTTATAGTGATGCGCTTTTTGTTCATTAATTTCACTTGTTAGTATTCAATGGAACGACCGTGTGAAAATCCATCCGGCAAAGGATTTGTGGAAGGCGATTTCTTGGCGTAAAAACTGCCGGACTTATGGAAGGAATGGCCTCTGGAAAATATGCTCTCCCAGAATGGGGCCTTCCCACTATTTTTATGGTAATAATTTTTTATCCGAGAATCTCAATGGGTATAATCCCTTGGGGAGAATAGGCCTTTGTGGGTTTGTTTAAGTTACGAGAGATTTGTGGTTTATAAGAAAAGGGAATGGAAAAAGAAGACATCAAATACAGAATTTTAAAGTAGAATAGAAAATTTATCATACACTGCTAATGAGGTGATAAAGGACAGCCTAAGAAAAAACGTGGGAGGGAATCTGTTGATCGAATTAATAAGAGAATATGTGAGATAACATTGTCTTCTATTACATATCCCTTTCGTTCAATCAATGTACAACGGACTTCGTGGAACGACGCCAACGACCATTCATTGATTAATCATTTTCGTTTAAGCTTGAGGGAGAAGTCGATTCAAATTTCTTTTTTTAGCGAGAAAACTAAATGCAAAACTTTTCTTCAGTATTTAACTGTATTCTTTGAGAAAATGGATGAAAAACTGAAATATGTCAATTTTAAATTTTTGAGAACAGTTTTTAGCAAAAATTGGGAGGTACTATCACATATACAAAAGAAATTAAATATTTTAATATATATGTTTGAAATAGAGATAACATATTTTGAAGGAATCTTAGGCACTGCCTTAAATTAAGAATTATTCCGTACATTGTAATCAACGACTTATGGTAAACATGTAGGTATGGTCATATGAATGGAAAACATGCTTTTTATATAGTCTGGAAGCTTCTAGAATAGAAAACACAGGATTTAGGTTAAGTAATTTATATTTAGATACTAAAGTCTGACGTTTCATAATCTTCCAATTATATTGCAGAACACTGCTTAAGGTGAGCTCCATTTGAAACTTTTAATATCCACAGTTGTCATAAGATGCAACGTATTTGATAGATATAAAGAAAACCGTTTTCGTTGTTTCGGAATGGAAAGGTTTTTTCTTCTTTCAAAAATAAGAAATTGGTAGTTAATACAGGATGAGAAAGAAAACAATCCCGAATCTTTTGCTTATTGAGAAAACATTCAAATTGAGAGCTCAAGTTATGTTACCCATTATATGAAAATCCTAGATGAAAGCCAAGAAGGAAATAGACCTTTTGGTGAAGGAAAGAAAATGAGAAAAAGAAAATTCTGTGGAAAGACGACGTCTTTCATGTTTCGTGAAAGCCACTGGAGTGGAGTCAATCACGAAAGAAATACGTTCGTTTATTTTTGCGGCAAAGAAAAAATGGATGAGCCACTCAAAGAAAAGAATTAAGTGAAACTTTTCTTAAATTATTAACGAATGCAGAATTTTATCTACTGAGTACTTCAGATTCCTTTTGATGCACGGAGATGATTGTTTTAAAGCGAGTATAGAATTAGTTTCCATAGAAGATCTTGCGTTTTAAATCAAAGGATTCAGTTGGCAGAGAATTTTATCTGTAGTGATACCGAAAAGGAGTTATTTAGACGTATATTTTTTTAGCATTTCAGTATATCTCCGGGTAGTCGATGAGCAAGCTGAAATGAAAAGTATTTCACGTGAAATTTTGTATGCATTTATCTGAGGGGATCAGTCATTTTAACCGAATTTATTCACCCACAGTCCTTTTATTTTGGCATGAGAGTTGATTCACTTGAAGGCAGGTATTGAAGTGGCAGTATTTCCTTCATCAGTTTAATCCCGAATCAATGATTTTCCCTGCTTCGTGATCTGAATCATCAAAGGTCAATCGGCCTTGGGCGTTTAGAACCCCAACGTGGGATTATCGACATCTTTAATGGGTAATAAGCGAAGCTCACCTGTACAGATGAGTCTGACAGCGGCTTGTCAATTGGGATGAGCTCTGTGCCGTTGTACCAGGTTACGTTGGCCGCCGGCCTCGCCCCTGACACGTGACACCGAAGAGTAACTTCCGTTCCTTGTACTACGTGATGCTCCACTCCTCCAAGCTCCATCTTCCGGGGTCGAACTGGAAAATAAGAGAATTTGCGTAAGTGATACTGCGTCTAGAATTACATAGGTGAATAGCGGCTCTAGTTAACGGAAGGAGATCATCATAGGTAAATCGCTTCGAAACATGATATACAATAAAACACGAAATTATTACTAATCAATGGTTTCCATCTGATGTAGAACTTAGAGAAGATATAAGAAAGAAATCATGCACCTTATCAAAGGATTTTATTACGAGCGAAGTCATTTTTCGCTAGTTAGTCTATTGAGTATGCAGGTAGTGCATTGGGACGCTGCCGAAAGTGTAGTATTCATGAATTAGAAGAGGTACAATGAAAGGCAATACATTTGTTAAAAAATCTTATACAAAAAATTGGTGAACGTTATTCAGATGCATAAGGAAGCAGAATGGACATACTGAAAAGAAGAAAGGTTCAATCAAAGACTGAATTTTCAATAATACATTCAGAAGAAGCACGTTTTTGAAAGATATATTTTGCGTCCTATCCGTTTCATTGGTAGTTCTGATATTGCAAAGAAGATCGAGGAAAGAAATCCTAGAACAAGGCGAGTCAAAAATTAACTTTGCCGCAAACAATATACGAAAGTAATCGATTTGGAATTTAGGGTCATGGTGCATGCACCCCCTGCCATACGCCGATATGCAGCTTGCAGGATACATAGGTCAATGTAGATATAAGCTAAATATTTCTACTAAATTATGTCAATTTTTGTCAATCGGATGATGACATACTATTTGTCGGAACTGGTTGCTTTCGGTAAAAGCTGTGGTAAGGTACATAAATCAATGATTTCCAGCCAATAAGTATTTACGCTAACAATGTCGAGAAACTGTCATTAAAATTAATTTGTTGTGTTTTTGTAAAAGTAGTCTATTCTCCTTAAAATGGAGCAGTAGATACTGTGAAAATATCTTTCCTGTATAAAATCATTCAATGTCTGCTAGTTTATATTACGAGAGTTTTGGGCTGGAACTGACCAAATGTTTTCCCAAAAACTTCATTCTTATTTCTATAAAGAATTTATACTCAGTGATAAGATTGCTTCCTCTTGAACGAAGTAACATTTTCCATCTGGATCATAATATCCTTATCACCTACATAAAAAATTATCTCTGCGAAAAGTACCTTTAATAATCTCAACTAACCACAATTCCAACCTTAAAAAAATACACTACTTCAATGAAAATGGGAAAATGAAACGTTTTCACGATGTATTTTAACAACTATCTATTTTGGTGGTGAATAGAGCTAAGTATTGTAAGTTGAGGAAGAAACTCGAGAAATCCATTGGAAAGCTGTAATTGCCAACGGAATGATACAGAAGAATTTGAAAGAAGGGAACGTATTCTTTTTCAAGAATAATAAACATCGCTTTTCCAAATTACTAGCCTTTCTTTAATTTATATATATTCTATATGAAGAGTAACACAGACTCATTTCCTAATTGCTTTCATTATGGAAAGATTTCGGCTGCATATAGAAATCTAAATGTTGAGAATCAAAAGTTAAAAAAGGTGAAACTCTAATTACAATGTGCTTCAATTTGAAAGAGAGATAAAAGAAATAAGACACGTAGAGTGTGAGTCAATATAAAACTCGCATTGAGTCCACGGAAAAAGCTCTTGTGTTACTCATATATATTTTTTAAAAGGAGAGGTATCCAAATAGAAGATGAAATACCGTTTTCAGGAAATTAATGTCCAAATATTTGTCTAAGTATGAAAGAATTTCAGAGAGATTGAATCCTAAGTTTAACCAAGGCTAACATTCTTTTATACACGGTTGATCCTTCCCTTTACTTTCTTCATCTAGAATCAAGAAGAATGGAGATTAAGAGAAGAATACGGCTGTCATTGATAATTTCATTGTAAATTGGACAAAAATGGTTAACAAGATATCTTAGTTAACAAGAAGTGCAACACTGGTCTGTTACATCTTCTATAACTTTCAATGCATATTTATTCGTTCAACGTAAAACAACGGTTAATAAGAAAATTAACAACAGAGTAAATATTCATACAAGATTCTTGGGATAACAGCAAACGGTTTTTTTGACGGCTTTCCAAACAATATAATCAAAACGTAATCAACAAAAAAATTACATTAAAATTTTTTAATCACAGGAAAAATTCTTTGTTCTGACAAGGCTGCTCATTTTTTACTGCAGTCGCCAGGAAAGCTGAAGACTCGAGCTCGATTCTCAGTCCTGTTAAACGTTTTACATGTCCATTTTTCCTTTGAAAATTTCCTAGTGTACATATTTAGGTGCAAAATAACCTTTAATCCTTTTCCTTGTAAAAATGAAATTGCCTTTCTGTATTTTAAAGGATGTTTTGATTCTGTTCACAAATCTTACAATTATTTAATATTGCACTTAAACAATTGAGTTTACTTAATTATATTTTGACTTAATTGGTTAAACGATTATCCATTTAATAAATGTAAACTGATGCGTTTCAATTTAAGAGACGGTAAACACTCGAATTTATAGAACACAAGGTGGCGATTGTGCTAGCTACGATATATTTTTATCGTTTAGCACTAATTGTATAAGTTGCTCCCCAAAGTATGGTGTTAACCGATTTCCACTGTATTTAAAAAAATCAGAGAAATTTCACAGATATTACTCTAGTTATTACTTTGGAGCTTTCCTTCCACATTCTTGAACTGGAGAAAGTAAAACGAAAAAGAAATCGACGAAGTTTACGAAGAGAGACCTTTCCCCCGTCATTTGACTTCCGTAACAGAGTTTGAGAAGGAATTTTTAATCTCTCATTTGATCAGCAGATTCTGCAGCTGCGTTTCATTGTTTACTCTCTCGACTCCGGAATCCGCGCTGAGATCAAACGGAAATGCAGAGAAAATTCCGTTTCAAAACTCTTAGCGAGACTTAGGAAAGAGTCATTTCCACAGCTAAGACAAATTGCGAGAAATAGTATTAAAGGCGAATTTAAAAATGCCTTTTACGAAATCGGACGATTTTTTCGCGCGTTCGCTGGATATTTTCCGTGAGGAATTTTTCGTATCTTGAAATATACTTTCAGAATTGCTGTACATTTGAGACTGTTACTTCTTTCGAGGTGATTACCTGAATATTTTTCTACTTAGAAATATACATCTGAATGGAGTGTGATTCCATTATGCATATGTTTAATAAATGCTAGATTTAATAGGTTTTTATATTTAGTTTTAGTCCTAATTTTTTATTAATCTGCCTTTAATTCGAAGGTATTCTTTCAAAATGAATGAGAGGTCAAATTTTGGTCAGTCAATCAAGCTCAGTTTTACTGTGATGAAAGCAGAAATGGTGAAAATTCGAACCAATTACTATATATAAATGCATGTTAAACGATTTTTTTACCAAACATTTAGGTTATAAACCAAGAAGGTATAGATTTTCTTCGGTATTTTAGTATGATGGATCAAGAATACAGTTACAAAAAACTTACTGCGTCTCATACACGAGTTCGTTATACATTATATACAATACGGTATGCATTAAATTCAGGTAAAAATTAACCTAAATGATCCACTTAAAGTTATTTACCGTATCACTTATTGATCAACTATCCGTCCCTAGGTTTGCGGCTCATAGATACGTATAGTAGAGGCTAGAAGTGTTCTGCCCTATTCTTCAGAGTATCCGTCGTTGGTTTAATGAGTTTACAATTACGCAACTGTAATTCAAATTTACACCAAAGTTTAAATCACCAGCATATAGCATGGGTTCGACATAAATAAGAAAAAAAACGTCTAAATGTCATATTCACATCCTCTAAATGCTCTCAAAAAATCACTGCATCTCATCGGTAATTTATATTGATGTATATTTTTTAAGGAATTAAAATTTCAGCTCTTTCTAGAGTTAATCAGTTACATTGTATCATATTTCTTCACGAGTAATAATTTGTGGATACATAAGGATGTCTAACAGCAGTTGGAAGTTATAAGACAGCGATTTGAATTTAACGAACACGTATTTATAAGTTCTTGGGATGACTTTAATCCACAGTTGAAATCCGTAAGTCGAAGCTAAGTTTATCGAGAAGAAAAAATCGAACTCGGCTGTTAATGAATCGGAGGACTGAATATGTCTTCGATAGCCGATTGTGGGTACATAGACTACCTCCAGCGATGGTACGGGAGGCCCCGGATGATGGACTTTCAAGGAATCACCCAATGCGGATTTCAACAGCCAAGATATCCTCAGGGGCTCAAAGTAAGATTTCTATTAGTATTTTGTTTTTTTTCAAAATTTTTCTGCTTTGAACCTCTTAAGATGATAAGATTGCTATCAGAAAATGCATTGGGTGATTCATAGAATTCATAGAAAATAGAAAGTCCATAATCTGGGGCATCTCGTTCCATCACTACTAAATGCAAACCGACAAACGGCTATAGGAATTTTTAAACTTCATTATTAGCATATTACTAAAGGGAATAAAATACGACCAAAAAACAGCCTGAGGAACTCAATAACGTATAGTTTCGTGATGGTAAACAAACTGTAGATGTATGATACGTAGTGATTTTATCACAGATATTTTGTTATAAAATCGTGATATTGAATAAATTTTGTTTGCGCAATGTTTTCTCTCCATGGAAAAAAATACCGCGACGAAATTCGGAAATAATGCCGAACGGAAGTTCTTCGGATCGAGCAGAGTACAACTCGCGCCGCTTTCCGTCAAATTCCGAAATTTAAAAAAATCGCCATTGTCTCTCAAGCGGAGGAAAAAGTTTCGACTGGGGAAAAAAGAAAACATTTCGACAAGAGTAGACGAGAATTCCATTCCCGCGACAACTTTTTGTCTTCCTATGTTTCATCGCAAGCGTAAGCGAAGGGAAGAGAAAGGGCAATAAAAGCGACGGGCGAGGAATACAAATGGAAAGAGAAAGAAGGGGATTTTGGGATGGAAGGAAGAAGTTTATAAGTGGATGTGTTGAAGGCGGTTACAGGAGCTCAGGTGGGGACCACTCGTACACAGAGGGATGCGAAAATCCGCGGTTTACCCGCCGCCGCCCAGGAATTCGCGCCTCTCCCGGCAAACTAGGGCACTACCCTCAGACCTCTTAACCTCCAGAGTATTCCGCCATTTTTAAGGCCATTCTCAAAAGTCGGAGGAAGGGGTTTCCACTGCAGGATAACGCCCACGGAGGAGGGGATTTTAAAGAAACTGCGAAAAGTTCGTAAATAGTTGGAGGCGAATGAATAGAGGCACCGAATTCATAGCGGTGCATTGATTCGAGAGGCACGGTGGAATAAATGCGCGGCTGAAAAAGTCCGCGAACACGTCGTCCTGCTCTCCTTTTTAAGTTTAGATGAATGAGGGAATTAGCCGCTGAAGACAAGGAATGAAAGTTCGCTGGAATGTGCACTCGCTGAGTTTTCCTCATTCAGCGCCTGTTTTCAATACGTTAACTTTTTGACGCGGCAGTAAACGCTTACGAATCCAAATTTTGGCGAATACATGCGGTTGAATTATTATAGTTAGTTTAGGACGCCTTTGCAGCATATAACCTGTCAACTGAAAAGCTCTTGGCACGATGAGTTCTTGCGTGAAAGAAATTCAGAAAAGTCTGAAATATTTTGGGCATGGAAAAAATACTTTCCTATTGGATGATATTTTCACAGTCATACAAACATGAATCTTTTAACATTCTCATGAGGTCTTCAGTTAAGAATTAGGATAGGTGGAGAAAATCGAAACATAACCATAGGTTGACTTCCACTCAGATGCTCTTTTTTGCATGAAAGTTGTACGAAAATAATTAAAGAAGGACATCATTACTTTATCAGCAGTTACGAAGGAAAAGAAAAAAACTGGCAAATAGTAGCGAGAACAATAAAATACTGTCAAAGGTGTTTTTCTACATGGATGTAAAATATGGACCTTAAGTAAGACATTGAAAAATTGGATACTTTCCATGTGTAATATAGGATGAAAATATATAGCTTCTTTTGATGGAAAACAAAGGAGAAATTGCTAAAGATGGTAGAGATAGAAAAATATGATCGATTGGAAAGAAAAGAGGCAGAAGAAACGGTTAGAAATATTTCAAAGGAATGCATTAAGGGAATGGAATGAATGGAAATTAATTTACGGTAGAATGGAAGGGAGGGGAAGAAAAGACCAAAAGGCGTTACAAAAGGAGGGAATCGTTATCAAGAAATAAAAGAAAGGGCGTTATGTAAGGGTCAGTAAGGTATATGAACCTACCGAGAAGTAGAAATCTCACACAACACGGTATTCTGCGATAACTTTCTGAGCTAAATTACAAAGGGGACTGCAGGATTAAGGGTTTGGGTGTGAGAGAACATTACTATCCAGGAAGAGTAGAAGAGTTGGGTTTATACAGAGCGTTTTGGTATATCGCTTGAAATAAAAGGAGTATTTCTACATTTATTTCTTCTCGGAAGAGAAGTTAAAAATAAAAGAAGTAAGCGTACTATGAGTGAAACTTTCGTATACTCGGTAAAACTAGTACTGTCCGAATTAAATTGTTTTCGATATGAAGAGCGAGTAGAGAAAAGGTCTTAGCACGCTAAGAAATCTGTTGTTGAAAATGTTGTGGATAAAAGTGGAAATTACACAAAGATGTAGAGCTACCAAGGTATTGATTTTGATTAAAGGTTCTCAGTGGTCCTTATACAAAAAATCAGAACCGCTTAGCCGACATTTATTGTTAGAGATCACCGATGGAATACTTATGTTATCTTATCTGATTTTGTTATCATAATATTGATATTGAAAATGGTCTGCACTTCTTAAGAACACATGTAAGGCTACTATTATAAACATTAAATAATATGGAAAATACAACTCATTCTATCTCAACAAAAGATTTACACTCGCGAAAGTGAGTATAAATGTCTTTTTTTCTGGATTTTTTTGCGGACCAAAGCATTAAAAGCATCAAAGCCTATCGGATAATGCAAGAAAACTCAGGGGAATAGACATTGGTATCAGTTACCTCGGTTATTTACATGGGTGGTCTGAAAAGTTTCCGACATTTCGCCATTTATCGACATGTTTTCTGAAAATTTCTGAAAAATCTGGGGTCAAAAACTTTTCAGACCACCCTCGTATATCAATCATTCATTTTTTCTAATAAAATATTCAACAGCAACCAAGCATTCAACATCTCCATTCGATGAGAAATAGCTAGCACGGCACATATGAGTATATAGAAGTATTATTTTAATTATGTATTACGTAGGTTAAGTTACTTATAATAAGGTATTTGAATATCCTCTGCAAACATGCTAAGATATTGGCGAAATAGACGAAAAATAATAAAAAAGTTAAATAATGAAATAGAAAAAAATGAGCCGTTTTTTATTTTTAATGATAATTATATACATAACTAGGTTAAACGTATTTATTTCTTGATTTAAAAGATATATTCTGAGAAAGATAAAAGCCCGGGGCATCCGTCAATTAGTTTAGAAAGTAAATCGGAGCTTTCGTAAATCTAAATCATACGTACGTACGTATACTTACAGCGCTTCATTTAGTAAACGATTCGTGTATTATTGTTGAAACAAAAGCATTGCATTTTTATGAGATTTATCGATGTTGATAATCGTCATAAACAAGCTTCCGCTGACGGCCAATTCGACCTTTCGGATATTATCAACAGCGGCGTCTATGACCTTTGGGTGTATATTTGGTCCAGCCAATACGGGCGATTCGTTAAGCACAAACAGAAATTATAAATAGATATCGGGTGGAGTGAAAGGGCAGCGAAGAGAAAAGGTTAGGAGGGTTTGCAGTTAGGATTTCCATCGGGAAGGAATGGCTGCTTTTTTCTGTCTTTCCCAAGTTAAAAAAGGGACTTTTCCAATTTCGAGATGAAGGGATGCGAGTGGGTGGGTTTTGGGAGTTTGGGGATTGAACAGTGAGCGAGGGATATGCTTAACGTGCGTGTGCGCGCAGGGAAGCGTTTGAGAATCCGCACGAAAAGGATTGACTATTGGGAATAGATGCAAAAGGATATCTGAACGAAAGTTCTTGCAGCTTTCCCTCGAGACGAGCTCGAGTTTAAGCGCCGGAAAAGTGATTTATGTCATTCGAGGCTTAAATAAATCTTCCGCTGCAACCCATTTTAAGATTAGCAAATAAGAAAACTTTTTCTTACATCTGTTTTCTGAGGGGAGTGTTCCGAATCAAACAATGTCTGCCTTTTTGCCTTTCTGCATCCTGAGGATTATGAAAGGAATTTCCAGAAGACTGGTCGTTTTTATCGAAAGTATTTACGCTCGCTCGAATTATTTGACATAGATTCTGGATTCATTTCTTCACTGGTACAGCGCCTGATAAGCTTTTTACTTTCCTTTTCAGCGGTTGAAATGATATTTTCTGGAATGTGAAATTTGTCACTTTTTCGGAATCTACGATGATTAACAAGAGAGAGATAATATGTTAATATCTGCTCCTACCCTATCCCTCGCCAAATACTGAAAGGCGAATTGAGTGGTAAATAGATGTGGATGTGTTGAATGGAAAATTTTTAATACTTTAAAAAATTTTTAATTTTAAAATATAATTATAGTCAGGAAAAACTATGCGGGCATAAAATGCTGAATTATCAGCGGATGCCTGTGTATATGTGTTTGTGCTAGTGTATATACTACATAATAAGGGTTTATTTGCAGAACACAAGTAATTTTGCCTCGGAACACATTTGTACAAATGGATGTTTTTAGTCCATTTTAGATTCATAGTTCTCGTGGAGCTGGGTTATAGAGATATTATACGTAGAAAGTTAAAAATTCTCTTTTTCTTCTCCTTCTTCACTTAAAAAAGTTTAAAATTAAGAAAACCTTAGTAGACGGTATATATTATCCGTAATGTTCTTGCATTATGTAGAATTGAAATTTATGTGTAACCTATCCCTTAAGCTCGGTCATTACGAAACTCTGTGTGGATTTCATAAGATTTACATAACTTTTCTTTGTGGGTGTTGTGTAAAAGTATTAGTAAATTCTCTTTTCTTAGAGGTTTCTCGCTATATTTTCGATTGCAAACTCAAACTAGTTAAATTAATTCCATTGTTAGATTGAGAGTTGTAAAATATTCTAATATCAATAGATATAAAATTGATGGCAAAGTTGGAGGAGCTGAGTACTATTTTTTATGCTGCAATATTATTTTATGGCAAGGAAGAGACTGGCCATTGTACCCATAGAAATTTTCTATGATCAAAATGTACAAATCATTATTATGTTTGTACAGTTCAATTAACACATATTCTGTTCTATTCTCATAATGTAAGGATGTTGAATAATCATTCAGGGAATTAGACTAAAACGTAAAACACCTATATTTTTGGCTGGCATGAGAATGAATCATAAGTGATGAAATTATCATTTTTTACTCAGAACGAAACTGATATTCATTTCCGAGTCATCGATTTGAAAATTCAAAACCACGGTGAAACCATACCGAAAATAACCGGTTTTTGAATCGGATTTGAACGAAATTATAGCCGAATTTTCGGCTTAATGTTACGGAAAGCGTAACCCGATGAATCGGAAGAGAACCGACCAACCGAACAATAAATATACTTGTTTACTGAATCTCAAGAGTAAACAGCAAAAGACGAGTAGTACATACGTTAGGAAGGGTATTGTGAATGTTAGAAAGTCTCGCAAATGTGTAGCTCCGGGGAAGTTACTCCGCTGAACCATAGAGGGCAACTTTAACAAGTGAAGGGCGCTGGGGCGTAATTCTGGCTGCCTGATGCGTAGGTAATCTCCGAAATTGCAAACCGTGATCCGAACATTCCTTTACCTTAAGAGGATGGAGATTACTTCGCGAGAAATTACGTTTCCATCTTACGTTTACTCTGCCCCCAGTCGGCCAAAATAAGAGAATCGGAGGAGATAAAATATACAGATAAACTTGGAAGGAAAGGGTGAAAAAAGTCGGAGATTGAGGGATGGAGGGTGCGCAGGTGGTGACCTCTAGGATCCCTCCCGAGTAAGAGAAGTACAAAGCGATTTTTCTGAATCAGGAAAGTTTTGCCTCCGAAGAAACTTTGGGAACATATCCAATATATTCAGTTACCAGAGCTGAAGACAAAACACCGTTAAGTATTTTGATGGAAAGCGATGTGACAATTTGTAAGGACGAAACTTCGGAAGAGGTTTTGGCTTACGGGCTCAGCGCATGAGTTCATTTTTAAGCGCCATGGAAATCCTCGGATAAAATGGAAACTAGTATAGCTCAAAAGTGTATAACATTTCTGATCAAAGCGTCTATCATGTTCCAGAAAGTGGAAAATCGAAGACACGAAAATTGTATCAATTATACATCTTATTAAAAAGGTATCAATGAAAAGTTATAACTTTTTGAAGACTTTAAAAGTAACCATTCTATCTGACGCAATCTTTTAAAGAGATTGTGGATATTCTATTTTCCTCATAAATGGATCACGGTTCTTAAAAAAACGATTCACTTTGCAATATTTGCTCATTATTGTATGAGTTACAGAAGCAAGTAAGACGAATAAAAACGGAAGCAGAAAAGATGGGTAAAATACTTAGGATATTAATAAAAAAATAAATGAAGTTACGATGCTGAGAAGGCAAAGATGAAAGTAATACGGGTGCTTAAGAATATTTTATTAGAAATTAAAGGAACTGGTGTTCAGCGGAGGATTCCACGGTACATTAGGATTACAACCAGGAGCTGCAGTATGACTTGCATAAAAGGGATATGCATATCATATAATTGGTTCTTGTAGCTATTTTATATCTTACCTACTCCATTTATCTATATGATAGACCCTAGAATAAGGTCAGATGGCAAGGCAAAAAGAATGAAACCAGCTGGGCCCTTCTTACCTCTGACTCTGGGAACGCTCTAAATATTTTACTTCGGATTCAGAGAAAATAATTCATTTCGTTACCTCAGATAATAGCTCATTGCTATACAAAATGCGCACAAAATAGTTTAGTACCGCACATCAGGAATCTATACACCACCTAAGATGCATAAGACGTAACCTTCAGGTAAAAAATCTTACAAAAGTATCTCAGTTTCTAAAGCACTCATTCCAAAGTAGAGCATCGCTATAAATACATGGCTATGTTCACCAAGAACCAATCAATCGCTCTTTTCGAATCAGACAAGATATCGACGGCAATGAAAACAGAAGAACGTCACGATCCCTCCCGAAATTGTTTTTTTTCCTCTCGGAATGTTATATTCTTCTTTGGAATGGATCCGCCTTTCTCATATTTGCGATCCCAGGCGCCAGGTGGCAGTGTGATAGCACCCTTGGGAAAGGTGCGTCGGACGAAGAAGGGATTTCTGGCGGAAGCGGCAAGGAGCCGAATGTACAGAGTGTTTCATGGCAGAGATCACAAGGGTTGAAAGATGTTTAATGGGGCGGCGGGCGAAATACGTAATTTATGGGGAGAGAGGGAGTGGGGAGCGGAATTTACGGCCTTGGAAGACACAATGAGAGCGTTTTATGCAATGCGAGGAGCGAAATCGGATTACTATTCCACAATAAAGAGGCCCACATATATTAGAGAAAATGTTCTCACTTAAACTTATTGTTCTACTTTTGCGAGTAATTCTCTTCTTATTAAGGCGTTTCTTTCGATTAATTCGAGAAACAGAAGTTACGGAGATTCGTGACTCGTGAAAATTACGGGGAGATACTTCACGGGAAAGAAATAAGCGGGACTTGAGAATGGTCTAATTTCTAGCGCTCCGAGCACGTTCTGCGAGTGAAATGAGATTTGCAGGTAATTATTTTGATTTTGTATCTGGAACAGAATAATGCGCTGTGAATGGGATGGATTGTAATCGAAAATTTTTCCTCTAAAGATCTTTGGGGATAAGATTGAGCGTACGATGAGTTTCTACTTCTGCGTTTCGTTAGAAGGCGTAACTGATGAATTCACAACCTTCCATTCATTCACACAGGCTCTTACTGACTGGTATTAAACGCATTAAGTTAAGAATTTCTACGGAAGGATCAATGGCAGCTTTTCTTGATTCACGAGGAATACGTCACTAGTAAATTAGAAATGTCGTAATGCGCAATTGTTTCCATGTAATTATAGCTTAATTACACTTGAACGTGACATTTAAAAATTAACTTTTTATCTAGAAAAATAGAAATAAAATCTATTAAAAGTAAATTAGAAGTGCATTATTAAATAGCAACTTGATAATGTAAATAAATCGAAACGGAAATTCCTGAGTTTATAGTTAAAAATATCAAGGAAGATATCGACTCACTCTAAAAATTTTTAAACTTAGTATGTAGCGGTACAAAACTTATGATATGCAGTAAAAAAGTAGCCTACAGGATTAGAAATTGTATCGAACAATAGAAGAATGCAAATATCCTCTCAAAAACCCAAAAATTATGGCTATTCTGGACTAGAACCCTTGACCCTGAACTTAGTGATTAGACGTTTTTTTGAAATCATAATCGTAAATAATGAAACATGTTTGGGTTTCGACATCGGAATCGGAAGATTTTAGCCTAATTTCTACTTACATAAACAAATAGAAAAAGGGGAAATAGAGTATTTTGTATTTCGTATACTTTCGTATTTCTACATTTACATTTCATACAAAATTTATATGGAAACACGTAAAGTGTTATTTCATTTCTACATTTCCTTGGCATTTCCTTGGAAAAACACCAGTTACAAAAAGCAAAGAATTTTATTCATTCTGGGAATTGGATATTGTAGCGGAATAGAAAGTATAAAGGAAATAGTATTGGAAATTCAGAAAGGCGCTAAGGATGGTATTAAGGTCATAAAAATCTGTTTATAAATTCCTGCGATTTACATTGTTTCACTTGTATTTCTTTTCCTCTATCATTTTCCTCTGTCTTTTCTCTGGGACAGCACAATCTTTGACGCTAAGAACACTCTATAAATACAAGTGAGAGCAAAAATAAATATCCACTTTTAATTTTGACCACAAAGTTTTCATGGAAGTAAGAGGAAATCTCTCACGAGACAGTTAACGACTGCGCATCGTCCGGCTACCAATTAGGACGAATTTGTATATTTTTATTGACTCCGAATCACTACAATTACAACATCTGGCGCTCTTCCAAAATTATTCCCATGAGAATTCCATCCTCAGTGAGAGAGCTCCCAATCTTTTATTCCCTCTGCGAGTCCAGTATTAATTCCCCTTAGTATTTAATTATCGATATAAAAGGACTCAGACAAAGTCACGTGGCCTTTTTTTCTTAAGTAGAGTTAAGAGGAAAGTTCCCGTCGAGGGATCGAGTCGAGAACCTCTTCTCGAATTTAATTGAGAAACTCCAAATATTAATTCTCCGGAAATTGAATTTTAACAGCGGAAAAGGCGGATCTCTCGAAGAAAGCTGTTGTCGTGGCAACTAATTTTTCTCTCTCATTTATTGCAGCATCTTATCTATATAAAGGCTCGGTGATTTTTTCGTAGGAATTATTATATTGGAGTGGCGCTTCTTTCTCTCTCCCGCTGGAAATGTAGCGCAGTAGTAACAAACGATGTGGCAATGAAATATGTGACACAAATTTCCACGGATCTCAAAGAGTGAGTCATTTTTTAAGATTTGTAGGCCGTAATGAAAAATGGAACGGTGAAGCTGATAATATGTTGTGAATTCTGGATGGGTACGCTTTTTACCGCATCATATTTCACAGGACAGAGTAATACTGATTCAAGTATCGGGAACGTACATCTTAACGTGCCAATTTATTTATGGAACAAGATAACGTATCCATGGAAAAAAATAAAGCAGCCAAAGGTAGTAAAGAAATATGTAACGATAAGGTGTCGAATGTCAGATAACAATTCCTATACCTTTGTAGAACTTCAATGCTTTGGAAATGCTTCACGCTGGTGCAGCAAGTTCAACGATTCAGCAAGAATCACTTTTCATAAGAGAAGGAAAGAATTTTGGAAGTTTCTGTAGATTATTTACAAACTAAAGCGATAGATAAATATAGATTTGTATTTCAGCTAGGAAACGATGTTTTAGACCTTTTAATAAAGATTCAATAAAGTATATAGTATTATTTGTATGAATTACCTAAAGAATTCGTGAGAGCTGTATTTTAGGAAGGAATGACTTCTAAACTCATCTTTTCAGTGAAGACGAGTGATAATGAGAAGAATTTCACAAGATTATTCCTATTTATTAATTTTGAATCTAAATTTAAAATTCCTTGATCCGATTTATCTCTGCTCAGCAGAAAAAAATGAGATCGAAACGCGATTCCATGAACTACACGCCTTAACAAGAGCATGTGATTAATTTAAAGAGTATCTAATGACCATCAGATGAGATGATTCCTATCGTGTTAACGCTGTGAAGTATCAGCATGTTATATGCAGCTTATTGCATAGGTCGGCATGCAGCAGCCGAGGTGCATGTTAGCCCGTCTATCACTTTGGGAGTTCATTGTTAGCAATATTCAACTATAATACAAAATTAACAGGAACATAAGGATGAATTACATACAGGATTTTGTGGGCACTAAATGCATACATGTTAAACAAGTGCCACTTATAGTTAACGTCCGTAATGCTTTGAACTGTGTTTATAATTTGCTCTGCGGTACACATATCCCTCTGAGTTACCTTCTTAAGAATTTTATATTTTAGGAGGTAATTGATAGCTAATTTTTGAAGTTAGTGATTTTTTATATGGAATAATAAGATTGAGATAATGATATGTATTTACATATGAAGCTGAAATAGGCGAATAGCTGACATATGCGATAATTAGACCAAAAGTTTATCCTCATATGAACCATCGATCATTTTTATGCCTGAATAAATTTAGGTCGCTCTAGATAGAAATCAAAGTAGAAATACTCTCTTACTATTTTCCAGCAAAATAAAAATGTTCCAAGATTTCTACTAATTTTGGAAAAATGACTGAAAAAATATCTGATATTATTAGATTTTCAAATTGTTGAATAAATTTTGTTGCACATTTATACCGTAAGCGATAAAATTTTAGATGATAGAAGGAATGGATAAGAGAGAAATAGAGATTGTTTTTATTATCGTGTAGAAATAGCTATTTAAAATATTAGGATTAAAATTCTTTAAATGACCCATTTTCGGATTGATTTGTACTTGTGAGAAATTAATATTAAGTTTAAAGGCCACAAAGAATTTATAGAAATTCTTAATCTTATTCTTAATTCCTAATCGAGAATTTCTATAAATTCTTAGTGACTTTAAACTTGAAAAAGGTCTGAATAGGTTAGCCTGGATGGAGGAACATTTTAATGAGCACATCCGTAGTCTCATACATAGGAGAGAGAACTGAAAATTTGTAAACAAATGGTTAACCAATCGGTTTCTGTAATATTATCATGCATAGCTCATGAATCACCACGAAGAACAACGGTTCCTTAGTATTAATTATTACTGAATAAATTTCCATTCCACTCAAATAATCTCATGGACCTACATACTTCATTTCCACTACCCTCGGGACAATTTCAGCTCGAGAATCGATATCTTTCTTTCCGATCCGAAAGAATAAATTTAACGCCGCTAAGAAAAGGGACTTACTTAAGGGAAAATCCCTTATGAAGGTTCGCAGGCTTCGTCGGAAACTTTTTCTCGCTCTGGATGTATGTATGTGGGCTAGAAAAGTAGAGCGAGGACTGCTGTATTTTCGAGGCTGCATTATTCCTCCGGAGTGTGGAATTGCCGCTTTTCCCGCGGATGCTTAGCAGATCCCCCTGGCGGCAAACACCTCGCGCACTTCCACTGATAAATTTTCCAGAGGAGACCGTTCCGCTCCTTATCGCGGTGCCGTCCATCTCTAAGCGAGCGAATTATCTTCGCAGACGCCATCTATGATTTATTAAGGAGGCGAATGTGACAAACGAGAGGCAAAGAAGACCATATTAGATTGTCTGCGGAGATGAGAGGATAACGGAATTGTCTCCTTCTCTTGGTGACAATTTTAGAGCACGTCTCTCTCTCTCTCATAGAATGAGGGGAATTCGCTGTTTTATTCGAACTTTTCCTCCCTTCAAGTGGTTTATACTTCACGTACACAGTAAAGCGGAGGCGTTAAGAGGAGTACCGATAGCGCAGTTGATAAATGCACGATGATTACTTCTGAGTTTCCGCATTATGAACACTGGTAGTCAACGCGTTTGAAATCTTACGTTCCGCATTATTAAGTCTTCGTAAAATTTACGATGAATTTAATCTCTTTAAAGTGATATGTTTTACATAATTATACATTTTATATTAACAAATTTAACTTTCTTAATTTGAAATTAATATTTGTATAATGACTTTCAATCACATCAGTTAATCTAATCACAGCGAAGGTTACTTAAAATATAAATTGCGTGTATAAAATATTTTCTATCAATGGTATTTTAGCCATTCAAATGCGATCATTAGTTTATAAATGAATGAAGATATGTTAGGGACCCAAAGTAATACATTCTTTAAATATAAATCTCTTTATCGAGAAATCGAAAACAATAGTAGCTTCTAAATGTCTTTTGATTGCCGGATGAGCTGAATTCAAGCTTCTTGAGCAATTCTTAGCGATAATCGCAGTTTTCATTTAGCTTCACTGCTAACATTCTCCACATGACAAAGGTTAGGATATAAGAGTCACTATCTAACTATTCTAGTGCATCAATTTTTACGAATAACTCCAAAAGATGATTCCGAGAACTTATCTCTAAATTAATTCAATTCAGCAAAACAGTATCTTGGAAGTGGAATCGTTTCGGTCTGTGCAATTCGACCTTAACAATTCCCACCTACCGGGTTAAAATGTGCAATCTCTTAACGGAAATCGTCCGGAATAATTCCTCAACCGAGCGCAACAAACAAGGAGAGACAAACGGTTCTCGCAATGCGGAATCAATTATTCTGTTAGTTACATGTTTTGGGCGAAAAGAAGCGCCCGCGACTAATTCGGTAAGCGGAGAAAGAGGAGAGTGCAATTGTATGAGCTACTCGCAGTCAGTGGGACGTGAACACTCCCTTTGATCGACAAATGCCCAACTTCTGACGGATTAACGCATTAAAGAACCGCTTGCAAATTGACGAGTTATTGCTGATACTCAGATTACGATCAAATATGAGTAGTGTACTCTCCGCCGCTTTGCATTAGATAGTCCGGTGAAATCAAAAACTCCAATACCGGGTCGCAAAAACGTTGTATCGAAAAATAGAAGGGCTGAGCAGACCTTCTGACTGACTGCACCATTTCACGAAGCCGAAATGATTGATTCGGAGATAGCCAAACATTCCTATCCTCCATTACTCGTCCCAGTTATTGACATATTTCTTGCTATTTTCTCCCGTTACTTTCATATACATCAACCTTTTCAGACGAGAGATTTAATAGCGATGCCCATTTCTGAATGAGAGTCTATCTTCCCTTCAATGGAAACGATGCATTGAACATTGCGTGCTTGATATGGGAACGAAAAATCGTCCTTTGCCTAATAATAGGGAGTAACGGCTTGATAAAACCCATTGATTGTTTGGGATACTTTGACGCTCAAAGAACTACAACCTTAAAGGATAAAGGAAAAACTAGCATTTACTAAACACATTATTTAAAAAGTGTGGTTTGCCAAGAGCTATTTTTTTCCAAGTTATATTTGAAACCCTACCAGAAAGTAACAGCGAAATCACTGAAATCTATCACAGCTAAAACTTTAATTTATACTTGAAATTGAAAATATCAAGAAGACCTAACTTTAATAGTTTCACAAGCACACTGCAATCATCAGATGGCCGTAAGAGATTCCTTAAGTAATCTATTATAAAACCATATAATTATACAGCTCTTCTTTTACTAAAAAACAATTACTATTTTTTCTCGTTAATAGAAGAAACTAAATATTTCAAAAGTTATTTTATGTTATCTCTTTTCAAATTCAATTGTTTTTAAGGAATTTCTCATCATAAATGATGTATATAAGATAATTTTCAGCAATGAATAGGGATTTTAATTTTTTACCAAATTTATTCTTAAGACACTCTTAGTGGGCCGTATTTTCTGTTAAGTACACTGACGTAACACTTTTGAACATCGTCGGAATTTACCATTTTTCCAACCGATTCTGCTTACTAATAAAATTTAAATTTCTTTCGTTGTATCTTAAACTATGCATCTATGAATAAATGAATTAGGTTTCCAGAAATAATTCTCGCCCCGATATCCTTGTGACTATGCAGCACGCCAAGATTGTCGTTGTGCGGTTAATCTAAGTTCGAGAGGCAAAGGGATTTCTGTCGTTGGGAAACAGGGTGACCTTTCCGGCCTTCACAGCGGCTTTATTTCTAAATTAGGCACTTATGTTACCTTGCGTCTTCACTCTCACAAATGACGTCAAATGATAATAAAACCTACCCTTCTTATGTGGGCGTTTTCCCTCATCGTGGGTTTTTCTCCGTAGACCTTCAGTCTTCAGAGAAGATTACACCCACAGCCTTAATCCTTCTATATTTAATTGTATCAAGATGTAGTTTTAAACAACTTGTTTACTTTCTTATTTATTGTCTGTCTATATCACATTAAAAGTTGTATTCTTTACATCTGTTGTTTGTTTTGATACTATATATTTTTTCTTTCGTAGATGGAGGGACGATAGCTTTTTATTTATTGCGTACGTTTCCATGCAATATTTGTAAATATTAGATGGAAGGGAGGCCATTCTTACCTATCCCTATAACATAATTTGCCTCATAATTATCATTTAATAGAGTTTCCTACTTACCTGATTTTGTGGTTACTGAACTATACTGAGTGTTGCTCTACTTCACCTTAGGGCTATGCCCTGTCTTTACCGAGCTAAAAACACGGCTATCAACAAAAAAAATATTAAAGAATTTTACATCCTGAAATCTTATAAATGAAATTTCAATCGATTATGGAGATATATATGGAGAGAGTTTTCCCCCTCATTTACTACGAAATGAAATTTCATCTGCCTAAAGCGAGCGATTTCGGTCGGGAATGTACTAAATGTACTACACCTTCCGCATCCTCTTGTGTTGTACCCCCCATAGTTTGGAAACCTCTAGCCTAATGGGTAACAGTCTGGGATTCGATCCCCAAATTGGGGCCAATTCCCCAATACGAGGTGATGGGGAAAGCATCTGGAAGGGAATCCAGCTCTAACAAGCAATGCCAAACGCGGAAAGTGGAGACACTCCTAAATTTAAGGCAAGAAAACGCATACGCACATCCGTGAAACACCCCAGAGAAAAATGCGATACTTATATGACGGAGAATTTAATATTTAGTAAAGATATAAGGAAAGAGACGAAACTGAAGGTTTTTAAGCATAAAAAAGAAGAGTTTGCGATGAAAGGGAATGAAAACGAAATTTGACGACTGCATTTGAGTATTATCGAACGTGGATTTACTTCCTTCCTATAGCATACATGCTTAGAATGCACAATTTTAGCGATGGGTATGAAAAAGTTTTACAACTATAAAAGAAACATTGAATCAGCTTGTTAACGAAACTGAAAAGTTAACTCTAAATTGGTAACTTTTGGTATAAAAGTGGCATATCGAAGAATCCCAACAGGAAATAGTATGGTAATAATATTTAAAACCTCTTTGAAAGATGTTAGAGGACCCATAGTCGTAAGAGAGTGGCATTTCAGAGTTTGCAAAGTCTATCGATACACCCAGATTCACTAAAATCCGTCAATCTGGGACTAATCTGGGGAGCCCAACCAGAAAATCAAATCCTAATGATATTGTCTTGAACAATAGTTGGAGCCCCTTATTTTTTTTGGGTCTCTACATTGGAGTAGCTAGGTAGTCCAGTATTTTATGCTTTCGGTCATGATTGCGAATCTGGGGAGTCCAACCAGAAAATCACGTCATAAAAATATTGTTTTGAATGACAGTTGATGCCCCTAAATCTTTGGGGTCCCCACATTGCCATGGCTAGGATTTTCAAACGTTTGTACATTCTGGGCCCCTATAGCAAACAATATGATAATATTATTATATTGTTCATTATTGAGTGTGAAAATGAAATCATAATAATGTCTTGGATAACAGTTGGGGCCCATAAATCTTTGGGTCCCCCGCATTGAAGTTGCTAGAAGGTTTCGGACATTCAGACGTTAGCGTATTCTGGGCCCCTTGAGCAAACAATATCATAATAATATCGTATCAATCTCGAAGGCCCCTACACCATTTGGGGCCCCCGCATTGCGGCGGAGGCAGGCATGTGCGCAATTTTATGAATCTCTCTTTCCTTACAGCATCTGCCTAGATCACTTGACGACGGCGTCGATTGAACTGCAGCAATTACTCAGAGGAGTGGTATCCGCGGGGATTCACTGGGCGCGGAATCACTGCGTGTGCTCTGCATGCGTGCCCGCGCCGCCGCTCCCAACGATTTATCGATCGGATCGGAGGTTTGGTTTCCCTCTCCTCTTTCTGCCTCACGCACGCACACTAAGTATATATTGATGGTGTGTTTCTCAGATGAGGCGGCGACCATGTTCCAGAATTTTAATAACGCGGTGCGAAAGAAGGGTGTTCGCTGACGGTCAAGGGTAAGGTGATCGGAATCCTGTAATCACGGCTGCCATTGGACTTAGCGGCCTCCCGCATCCCGTGGTTTACGCCGCCTTTGGCTTTCAACTAAATGATAGAAGATTCATCACTGGAGGAAAGCGTTTTGGGTTGTGCATTGTGGATTGCTTCTACGGGAGACAACTATCACTGTTGTCAGGATATGGATCAAATCAATAACTAAATGAGGAATGATGTTAAAATATGTTATATTTGCACGAAAATAGCTGACTAAATTTAAAGAATGAAATAATAGTACGCTTCAGTTTTCTAATCAATTATAATGGATTGTTATTGGCATGAAAAAACTATTATTAATAAGACTTTAAAATACTATTTATTTTCCTTGCATTGTAAGAATAGTCTCATTCTAGGTATTCTCTACTCGGTGTTCCTCAATTTAACCAGTAAAATTACTAGTCATAGCTTATACGAGATCTTATGTATTATAATTAGTCATCCAGCATTTCCATTAAGTCCAAATTAATATGTTGTAAATCACTGCTGCCACTAATTCAATACCAGTATCTACGAATTTTAGGCTGAGAAGGGATGATGAGAAGAAATGATTTTTCAAAATTTAATTTTTCTAAATAATTACTGAACAAACTGATTAAAAATGTGAATTTAACTCCTATCACTTGATTCCACAAAGTTTTTAATTTATAATAATAAATAGCACATAGTGTTTTCAATAGGTACACCAGAGAAAATTCATCATTAGGAACTAGTTAAGAATATAGAACTAGACTTAATGGAAATTTTACATCGTATTTGGATGTGATTCCAAAATGCAGGAAAATAGATATACTCTAAATAGACAAAAAATCATACTATACTGAAAGATTGAAGTATCTATTTGGACTATTCTATAAATCAATAACTGTCGAATAAACTGAAGAAATAGAGTAGCTGTTAAAGATGATTAAAGTCAGCATTTCTGAATTTCCATTCGTCGTATTCATGTCCCTTTCTTATCATGATTAAAGCGAAACGTAAGTGGAATCTGAAAAAAACGAGGAGAAAAAAATCGAAGGTCCCTCACAAGTTTCCCAATGCTCTAATTTAATGACAAACACAACCATTATTTGTGGTGTCTCTAAAGTTCTCGTTCCATTTCGATCTTCAATAAATTCAAATTCGAGAGACGTAGGCTTCTTTTAGCCATTGAATTTGCTGTGAATCCTTTAAAATGGTCTCCACACTTAATTGATTAGTAAGCTTTTACCGGTGACCTGCATTGCCTTGAAAAATTGTCGGGAGGCAGACACATCTCTCGACCAACTCTCGCTGAAGTTTACGCTGGAACAGGTGAGTTCACGGACAGTGAAATAGTTTCGCTCGGTTACCATTCAGGCCAGTCTGCTGCGGCTGAATCTATAACGCCGCTCAGAAATGAAATTCTCAATGTTGCGGATAGAGCTACGAAGTTATACAAGAGCACCTAAAACCGTCTGAGTGTATGGTGCACCGAGTAAGTGATGCTTTTCCGAAATATTCATTCGCATTTTCAAAACTTAAATAAGAGTATGCTGGATTTTAATACTTTTAAACCGAGAATATCTCCCACTAGTGGGGAAATTTTGGGCTGAATTTTAGAAGAGATTCGTTAGTTTTAATTTACTCTACTAAAGTTGTTATAATGTAATTTTCAATGCAGTGTGCAGATCCTTGCATTCAGCTCCTTTGAATATAGTTTTTAGTTTTAACGCAAAGATGGAATGGTTTAAATATTATCCAACTAGTTTGATTCGTTATTTTCACGTTATAATCAAACGAATATCTTACGATGTATCAGAATAATTAAGCAGTGGTATTTTTAGAAGTGATTTGACAGTAAAGGTCATTTCGCATACATGGGCCTCCACCGGAAATCGAACACGGTACCGCTTTCACCCGAGGCTTAAGCACTATCTACTTGGGAAGATCCCTAACAGAATACCATGAAACTAATGGTAGAGCACAAATCTCTAGTTGGAAGCTTACTTTGCTAATCAATTTTGATTTATTTTCGTGGTTTTAAAAATTGCCATTTTCATTCACCCTACTCTCATGGCGAAGAATGTTGAATGAATGATGAATAAAAACCTTAGGTTTAATTTTGTTAGAACATTCTCTTTTGCATTTTTATGTTCTTAGAAACCTGTGAAGAGAACACAATTTGAGAGACTCTAAACTCTTTTGGATCGTCTAACCCAAAGCTACGACCTATGTGTAGTTTACGAAGAAGAAAGATTGGTCAAGTATTGAAATTAATAAACATATTGTTTTTACATACTTTAATTTCTACTTAATGTAAATCAAGACTTATGTCCTGAGATATCATTAAATAGATTTGTGTTTTTAAGCGATGTAATTCCGTAAGTTTTTGTTGCGCTAAAAAGTTTCTTACATTAAATTTAATTCGTGCATTGCATTTAAGTAGCTTACCGTTTTAATGCCACACTTTAGGGTTATTATAATACTTTGTCACAGAATACCGAGAATAGAGTCAAGGAATTCAGGTGCATTCACATACTTGAATAAGGAGAGAGTGAGAAATATCCTCATCAATTGAATAAGACGAAATCAGTGGATGGGAAAACATGTTATGCTGAGGACTGGCGTAAGGAAGCGCAGCATGTATGGGAAGAGCAGGATGTATACGGGTTACTATAGAACAGCAATCGACCGAAATCGTGGACAAATTGAGTGGGGGCGTAGAGATCAAAGCAGAGGAGGACCGAGACGTGAGGAGACACTCTTAGGTTCGAAGGCATGCGCGTGGAGGACTCATCACAGATTCAATGGAACGAGGCAAGATGCACTAGTGGTAGTGAGGGTGCGTTCCACCTCACAGCTGCCGAATCAATCCTCTTGCCACCGAGAACAATTATGTATCGGCACACTCAAAGGGTGAGCCAGAGGAGGAAATTAAAATCCGCTGAAGAAGAATATTGTGATGTTTATCTTGGGTGATAACACGTAGTTTTCGCTGAGTTTAATTCACTGTATATATCCGCGTAAGGGACGCAAGAACGTTTTTGGTTCTTCATTCTTGATATATTATAATAGATATAATAGTAGGAAAATCTATACTATCCTATTAGTCTCATTTTGCTTTTTATTCTAAATTTATGGAAAAAATGCTCTTGTACGGGTATGCACGGTATGTTGCTGTTACTGCGTCGAAGTTTTAAGCGGTTTATTTCGTTGCGTTAGCATGACAAGGTTTAAGTTTATTTGCTCTCCATTGAGCACCGGTTGCAATGGAATATATTCATGTTATTCATCTAACCCATAGAGTTTTACGAATATTTTTACGTATTTAATGATTTATTTTTCATTGTCCGTCTGAGGATTAACATTCCCCTACAAGTACAGCCAGCCCCTCTAAAGTCAGGATTTTGAACTAGGAATGGTTTTGTTGTATTTTGCTGTGATAAATTGTTTATAGGGAACTGTTTAAGAGATTGGAGATTAGATGAAAAACAACTTCGGCTCGCAGAATATAGGTTGTGTACTAAAGAAGTTAGTTATGACCGTGGCATAAAATACCCTATTTAATCAGAATATGGTTTTATTATAATTGTATTCTACATACATCCTTCTTCAGTAAAATTATAATGGTACTAAAATATAATTAAAAAGCGAATTAAAAGAAAACACCTAGATTGTAAAATTTCAATGATATACTCGCCGTATTAAACTCATTAAAAAGTAGGTGAGGTATGATCAAAACAAGTAAATAACAGAACTTAGTATTACTGAGATTTTATAATCAAAGAAAATTAAAGATAACGACACCATTATGAAATTACAAAAATATCTATATATGCATATGCAACATTCCCATTCTTCTTGTGAAATTCTAACACAATGCGAAAAAGAACAACGAGAAATTTTCCAATACAGTTCGTTCCGCCTTTCACAAATTTACACTTATTTTTCATATTTATTTATTCTTAAAAACAACCTAACTCCGTCAACGCCAGTTTGTTTTCAACTTTTACTTCTACCTTCCCTTATATTATTTCCACGTATAAATTAGCAGCAGCGGATTTCGGACGCCAGTCCTTTCATCTCCAAAATGCAAATAGTGTAAGAATTAATGGTTATATATTCTTATGATAATAACGAATAAAACAAACGAATTGATTTCCCTTGGTGAGGGATGCGAGAGAGAGGGGGTTACAGCGTGTGGGAGGAGCGTAGAATGGGCAGAGGGATGTTTTCGAGAATGTTGTGGGTTAGTGATGTACGAGTAGGAACAATGGCCGGGTTTGGAGAGAAAGAATAAAAGAGCTTTTTGGGCCGGGGAATGGCCAAAATGCATTGTGGATTGTAATTGAGTGAGATTTTCATTGTGTACATCTCTTAGTCATATTCCCCACATCTCTCGGAGACCCTTTGTCGTCATCCCTTTGATATATCATGGATTGGAGTGTTACGGTGGGGGTCAGCGCACCCATTTCTCCCTGTTTAATTCGTGGGGGATTTGAGGAGGATGCCCATGTCCTGGTAAATAACCCGACCGTTGAAGTGTGAATTTCATAAATTAACGTAATTAAGCTAAATGCACGTTGATTTTCGGAGCGGGTGTTTTTTCCCTCCCCTAGAACCTTTTTATATTAATGGAACGAGCGTTTTTGAAACTTTTACCTCGAAATTTAATTCCGGACGAGAAAAATAAATCAAGCTTTAATCACCGGGTCGTAGAGGAGACGGAGTAATAATCGCGCTGATGCGATTAGTTTTATGTGGAAAAAATACACTCCAACTGCCCTAATGATAAAACATCGACGATTTTTGACTTTATTTATCTTATTAGACCAACTCCGAAGTTTATGTAGATATCTCTCTCTTTTTGTTTTTCGGATTGTAATGGACCTCCATAACAGTAATAGCAACTCTTAAATTGAGATTGATACGGCGGATTCTAATTTTCAACACGGCGACGAGGGGATTTTGTTTATTAAAAATATCTCCCGAGGAATTAAATATGAACGCTAAATGGAGATGCGAGTTATTCGAGTCAATTATGAGAATAATTCCTCGTTTTTCTTTCCAGTGAGGCTCCGTTCGGCTGAAAAATGCATGTAATGTTTTCGAATACGTTCAAGGGGAATATTTTCTCTGCCGTTGAACTAATTCTGCGATGCGGATTCCCGAAAAAGCATTTTGCTCGAGGGGAATATCTGTCGATCTCTTTTGCATTACGGAATCTGAGGGCGTTTTCAATTTTTGGAAATAATTTCTTGCTATACGAGAGGTAAGTTAGTGTTTAATGTGGTTTTTTCATCGACGTGCTATTTGTTAAGCGATTCCTAACATACTTCCATATCCATCGCACACCGAGAAAGTTAAAGGTCAATTGTTTCTTAAAATAATAACGATTTACCTAAAAGAAATATTGTTAGAGATTCTCCACATTTTCACCATTGCATCGATATTTGCTGGTATGATTCGTCTCTTTAACATAATTAATATAAATTGTAACATAATCAGGTATGTTTTTTAATATTATCTTTCCTCCAGCTCACGGTTGACTGATTGCCTCTATGAGGACCGTGGCGCTAATAGTTGCCACCATGTCAGAGTGACCTTACAGTAAAAAATTCCTGAAAACGGAGTTAGATTGTTCTATGAGATAGTTTCGGATTGGTAAATATCTTGATAGAAAGTGGGAGATTTGGGATGGTTTCCCTCAGATTTTCACCGTTTATCTATAGGTCTTAGCTTCTAAATATTTCCAAAATCTTGGATTTTCTATTACATAAAAACTTAAATTGTTGCTCACAATGCTGTCCTAAGGCGAAATTCCTTAGGATAACTAATCGGGAAAATGATTATGTAATCAGTTTCATTTTCATATGAAAATTGATAAGAGCTTTCCATTCCATTGGTTTCATCAAGTTCTGGTTTGCAGGGCTGTCCGTTGAATCGTCCATTTGCATTGTCCCCTCCTTTGAAAGACCGATGCACGAGTAATGCGATAAAGCGATGTTACATGGTTAGGTTATGGAGGGTGATTGCAGATACCCATGGGTAAAAGATTGTGTTCTTGATAACCTTCTAAAATGCCGCAGAATGGCGTGGTTGCTGTCATCTGAAAGCGAGCGACAAAATCATGCGGCACAATAACCCATTCCGCCATTCTCTCGAATAAATTTTGATTGAAAAGTCAAACTCAGCGATTCTGAGCGATGTAGCGATTTCCTTATGCCTTTATTTCCTGATATAGTTTATTATCATAAGCGAGATATAACTGATTATGAAATTTAATTAATCGCAAGCTTTGACAACTATGATGAGGTTGGAATATTTTTCACATTACCTCAATGTTCATTGTAAATAATTTATCTCATAGTGCACCGAATTATGTTAAATCCTCCCCTAAAAAGTAAAATTCGTTTTATTTTTCAGAATTTCCATTGATATACACGTATTTCCATTGTTGGATTTCCATGTTGTACACGTATCCTATCCTGAAATGTCTTTATTCTTGAAGGGAAATATTAATCAAATCCTTGTACCAAGGCTCACCAATCCTTCTTAATCCATTCTTGTATATAAATATATTTATTCCCATGACATCCTTTAGAAACTGCATTACGCATCAATAACGCACGCATTAATTTTTTAAAACGTTGATACAATTTTTTGATCATTACTATAATTTATCGATATCTACAATGAAATCTGACATCAAGACCTGATTGTTTTCCTTTTTTTTTATAAGAGACAAGTATATGACAAAAATCGCATTTCTTAAAGTTAATTCCTGTTTTTATTCCTTCTCTTACCTCATAAACATATTTATTCTCAGTCTAAATATGTTTCATGGTTAATAACTATTCACATCGTGGTAACTGACATGAAATTTACATAGTAGCCCGTGTAAAGTGGTTAAAGAATCCAGTCGACCTCACCCATTTTGGTAATACATATTTCACTAACAGTCACGAGTACTCAATATAGCTAGAAAAGTTTCACGAATTTAAAGGAAAGTTTTCATGGAAAAACTCCCAACTTTTAGTCATCCAATCGGTAGGGGAATCAAATTTACCTTTCGAAAAACCTTCCAACGAAACCCTGTGTCAGAGGACATCCCTATCGCATCAATCTTCCGCTATCCCAGCCAATCACAGTGGGCCAAAATTCATTCCTGCCAGCCCTTCTCATTTCCCCTGCTCTCCCAACCCTTCCACTGTGTTTTTACGCCGGACTGGACGTCTTCGCGCCATTGCTTCGATCCCGTTCTCTATCAGTGAGATTAAATAATTCCCTCCTCAGCGGACCCTTCCTTGACACCTCATGTCCTTGGAATAAAGGCGACGCCATCTTCGAACTGTCTATGATTAAACTAAATATTGATACCAATAACTTTATACTAGTTGCCCCGTGAGAAAATTTTGCCCAACTAAATAGAAAGTAATAGATGTAAACGCAACGGTATATCTTTTTGGTACGTTTTGGGGCTTTTTTATTCGTTTGTAGTCATTAGAGTGTTTTTTTAAAATTTTTTTTGGGCTAGGAAATAGAATATCAGTGTCCGTTTCAATATATCTCGTCTGTATTGACAGATATCTATATTTACGTTTCTACACATTTAATAATACAGAAAGGAAAGATATTAATGGATATTAGTTTAGTGACCAATAAATAACTTCCAAAATATACTAGAACATGCAAATTTTCATCACATGATTTCCTAAAGAGTTTTATTTCCAGAGATTAAAAACTGAGGGAGAATCTTGTTGAAGATCTCTTTGCTATGTTAAACGAGGGAATAAAATTTAATGAAGATCAATTTTTTTTTCTAAATTTTCTGCCCGTCAAATAGTAAGAGAGTATAATTATCTTGGGGTTTGGCTTTCTCACAACAAATAAATCTCTTCGGCTATGCTGTAATGATGAGTTAAAGTACTTTACAGAGTGTCTCCTTTATATAAAATTGAATTTTCCTTATTGATAAGGGTTATGAGGGGATGAAGATGGGTTTTTACTAATGAGAGGGGTAGAGAATGGGGTTGAATAAAATTAAATTGAAAAATATGGAAATTTATGTAAATACCCAAATTTTGCTCGTAAAAAGTCTCCAGATTACTGAAATATCCCATCTAATCTTACAAAATTATTGGGAGTGGCATAACTTCCTGTAAATCCTCAAATCTGCTGATAAATCTCGCAGCCATTGGCTTCGAAATGACCCTAATGAATCCTAGTCCTCGTGAAACCTTCCGTATGGTTAAAAATCCCCTCGCAGGCGCCGGGGAAACAGAAGAGAAATATTGAATGCATAAACAGAAGGAAAAGCGAGGGATAAACTCTTCTTCCATGCGTTTAAGTACAGCCTTTTAGAGTCTCCGGAACCGCAGCGCCATAGAAAAGACCGACGAGGCAATATATTTTTGAAGTTTTGGCTGAGGAGGAAAATACTGCATCCGCCTGCAATTCTTCACGATCTCTTTTTTCCGCTTCCTTTTTTTCGTGGGACGAGTCCACATTTCCCTTCTCAGTCGTTGTGAGAGTTAGCGGCCGTTAAAACCCTCCTCTCCCGGGGGCGAAAAGAAGGCAAATCAGCCCCATTCCAAAGAACAAGTCCAAGTTTTGCGTTTTTTGTCCGCTCGGCGCCACCAGCTAGCGGGCCCGCAAGGAATAATTGACCACTTTTTGCAGCGCTCGCGGGAAGTGACTCTTTCGGAGGTCATTATACATCTCAAGTACGAGAGACTTTGCGGTAGCGCGTCTTGGGATTGGTTCGAACAAGCGTTTTTGCATTTCGAATCCAACTTGGAACTGTTCGCTACAATTTTTTCCCCGCCAACCGCAAGAATGTTTTCGAGGGTTCTTCCTTAGCCTGGAAATCAACGCCTTCTGCGCGTCTGATGCTGTAATTAGCCGGCGGAAAATTGAATTGCACTTTTTGACGTGGAGAAAGGAAGAGCTCTTTCGAAAAATAAAAGGTTTCTTCCTATGGATCTTACTTTTTAGAACGGAGGTGCGGAATCTGCGGCCTTGATGACACATAAAATAATAATAATGATAACGTCTTATTAGACGAATTTTATTCTACAGAGACCGCTCTTACAATTAATCTTTCTTAAAAGGAAACACAAACAACCATGGCCTCGATGATGCTAAGCTAACATGCTGACCTATACACCATCGATGTCGGCAATTTGGCTTTTATATGACCATGTTGGGCGTTCATTGTGGCTTTTAAGTCATATCCTAAAACAAATCATCCTGCTTAAATAATTTTATTTTCTAATGATTTTAATGGAACCAAGTGAAAACAAGAGGGAATACGTTTTCTTTTTGTTTATTATGTGAATGAATACGCTTGTATTAAATTTCTATGCTTAACTATTTGGATTTAGGCAATATGTAACACAGGAGTATTGTTTTACAAGAGGCATTTCTTATGAGAGCGAATGCTAAATGAGGCCTTCCAATAAATAAGGGTTCTCTGCTCCTGTTCTTTAATCAGAATCCTTTTCTGCAACTCATAAAGTTTCTTTTTACCCTAATATCTATAGAGCAATCTTAGAAATCACAGATTCAAGAAAATACGCACAGTTATCATACCTGTAATTATGAGTTCAACAACGCGTTTCTTTGTTTTTAGGCTGTTAAATTCCTATTTTAATTTAAAAAATGGTTTACATTCCGTATATTCATTATCTATCTCGAATTCCCTCAACTCTTTCTAATTCCATCCGATACATTTTTGAGTAATTTGATTTGTTTTAAATCAAAATTAAATATTTAAGTATTAAAGTGTATAAAGTGACATATGACACAATAAACGTCACTTTAATGTCCACGATAAAAATTGCTCATCTTAGGATAGATATTATTTATACGGCTCCACGATAAAAACCCCGGATCATTGGTTGTAAAATACGTAAAACTGCATTAACAATACTTCAGTCTAGAATATCGCAGACACAGCATGAGGTATCATTTAAAAGTGTAATAAATAAAATAATGTTGTAAACTCACCGTGGACGTCAATTTCAACCCATGCGAGGACGAGTCCTCCTTGGTCAGCAAGTGCGGGGCTGGCCACTCTGCATTCGTACTTGGCTCCAAGATCTCCTCTGCCCAGCGTTAGAGACACCTTCGCCCGTGACTTCGAACCGGATCCTCCTGAACCAGATTCCACCTCCGACGAACCTGCGATGATAATGTTTCTTTGTCAAAGTAGAATACATACCTCACCATTACAATCGTTAGAGTCGAGTAGGGCGTTTCATTGCAATTCAACTTTTACTCATGAAAATTTGGTTACAAGAATTGTACAGAACTGAATTAAATTTAAAAACACGTTATAATAAATACATTTTACACATAAAATGATGGAGTTTTTTCCTACTTCCAGTCAAAACCAGTCGGAGAGGGCTTCGTAACCAGAGGAAAATTGTAGAATGCAAAATACCTATATAAACTAAGAGTAGTTCTGTTACAATGTGATATTGTAATCCCACGCTTCGACGATAATCGTGTTTCATTAGATGCGAGTAAATAGCGGTCACAGTACGTGATTTTTATGATTATCGCCCGTGCTTTAACCACACATTGGATAATACTGTAAAATTTAGTTTTATATAACAGCAGTGGGTGACCATATAATTTACCACTTCTTTTTAACTAAAAATCAAGGGATTTACACAAAGATAACTGAATAGACTACTTCCTCTTAAACTAGATCAGTAATTTCTAAATTTGATATGCAAACAAAGCTCAATAAATAAATGTTTTGGCCATTGTTTGATTCTCCATAGAGAGAGTTTTTTCGATAGATTAATCCGAGAACATTCTCTCTAGATACACAAAGAAGCAGCAAATATCATTATCTATTTTACATTGCCTCTCTGAGTAGGTTTGTGCAGGTTTTTCACACGCCCTTTTCTCTGTGGATATTTTCCTGCTGAGTATTATATTTTCATAAGCATCTCTTAGCTTGTTTAAATCCTCAATTACATTTGTTTACTTTAATACTTTGAATTGCAATAATATTATTACTTTTGATGTAATTTCTATTGAATGAATGGAAAAGGAGACTTTGTAATTTCAATTTCGCCCTCAATAAAGACGAATTTTATATATTTATTTCATTTTTTACTAATAATAGCTTTAATGTTACTAGGTTTATTAATATTTAATGCGCTAGAATAAGAAGAGGTGGATTTTTATGCATAAATAAACGAAAATATCTGCATTAAGTAATCCGCAAAAATAGGTAAAATATATTTTGATACAAAAATTGGTTAACTATATGTCACAAATAGAAAGCAATTGAACATTGTCGCAGTGCCGTATGATGATAACATTGCTTACCCTTTATCAGCACGTATCGTTAGCCGGAGAGTTATTCAAAAATAGGACATTGATTACACTTCTGTGAGTATTCTAGGTTCTAACATTTTTTCAAAAGGAATTGTATTCACAGAGAACGAGGATAACTGTTTGAAACCGGAGAGTCCGCGAGCGAAGTTAATTTCATTGAAGTAGAAGAAAAATTGTCCATAGCGAGACCCCGAGGTTTTATTTGCACACTCCATCACTTTCGCATAAAAGGAAGCGGAATAAAACCGAAAAATTACGACCGTGCTCTCCTATGTATTAAACGTTTGCGCGCGGTGTGAAAGAGCACCGTCAAATGGGGCCCTCATTGTTCTGAGGCGCGGGATATCATTTATCCCCGGAAAAAGAGTCAATACGGAAAAAAGGCGGGCGGAAGCGTTAATCTCAAAGTTATCTCTCCGGGAGAAATGGATTGTGGCGAAGATAATAACCGGAGAAGTAAGGGGAAAGGATTATAATGAGAAAATGAATCTGCACTCCCCGATAATTGACTTATTTAAAGGAGGTCCCCCTCACCAGCGCCCTCGACCGGAGTTATGGGCAATTACGAGCCGTCTCTTCCTACATTTTCAACCTTCTTCCACAAGCCACACCCATTGGCAAGATTTTTATCCAAAAGCAGAAGTAGGGGGTGCATTTAACGGCCCACCAAACAAGACTGCCGTGATTTTTAAGGGCTATAATTAAAGTGTTGGGTTAATGTTCATTTGTTTTTTCCTCTCATCCCGCGGGGTAAAGGACCGACGCTCATTTTTCTTCCGAACAGGGGTTTCTCATAATACTCCATTTCGTGTCCTATATTTCTTTAACCCTTGAACCCGCAAAGGACTATTTTTTTCTGCCTTTAACCCGCTTTCCTCCAATCGTACCTCTTACTTTGCCGATTCGACAGATATCGCTTTCGGAATTCTCGGCAAGGAGCTGACAAACGCTATCGAACCGGTAATAGACTTTTATTTCCTGCATTAAGTCATTTAGAAAGAGAGCATTATCGCTGTAGTCCTCTTTCAACCACTCCCATTAGCGGGAGGTCATTTCTACGCGGTATCGAGGAAGGATTAGACCGTATATTAGTGGTCCAGCACATCCTGGCGTACGTAATAACCGAAATAATAAATTATTTCATCCGAATAATCGCCTCGGGGCTGGTAAATATATTCTGATTAATTGCCTCAAAGGCGAGAAAAACGCGGTATTGATGGAAAGCTTGTCCTTTGACTTCTCGGCGCATTAAATTAATTAAATCGGGATTCGGACTGATGCATTTAGATTTACGGTGTCCGGCGTCGTAAAGGCGGCTAACGTATGGAGACGCGTCCAATCCCTCTGATATAATCCATTATTGTAATGAGTTGTTGGAATCCGATATCAGATCGATCTTGCGTACACTCTCTCTCTCTCTCTCTCTGAGATATCTAAATAATAACTCCAATAGGGATTAGGGATAAAATAATAATAATAAAATAGGGATTTGCACCAAGATATCAAAGGTGAGTTTTAAGTAGTAAGTAAATCTCACCAGCTGGAATACCAATCAAATAATCACTCAAAGGGTTATAATTGGAATTAAAAAATAGAGATTCACCCACGTTAAAAAAGATGAAAGCTAATTTGATAATTAAGGATGCATTCAGTTGAAGCTTTTTATTTTTGTGGACCACACTGCGGTAATGTCTTTGAGTACGTCTTTGCAATCGAGAGGCAATGAATTGGGCCTCTGGATAGCTAAGTGGGTAGTGCGTTCGACTTCGGTAAAAGTGGTCCCGGGTTCGATTTCCGGTGGGGGCTCAGGTGCGAAATGAGCTCAGCTGTCGAAGCACTTTCAAAATAACTACTACTACTGCAATGAATGTAAGTGGCTTGAGCTTTTAACTTCCAAGTTATCTAAATGAATAATATAGTATCAATAATGAATATTGTATTTCATAGCAGAATCCGGGATGATTAGGATTAGGAAAACTGGAAAGTTAAAATCGCTAAGCCAGTGAAACGCATGACCTCCCTCTGATTGTTTGCTTTTATTCGCTTGTTTACATACTTCATTCCTTGATTTAATTCGATGAGTTATAACATAAAATCCATCGCTTTAATAATTCACATTTAAACTTAATTTGCAATTAAAATTTTATATGCGATGCTGCAAGGGTAAAACGTGAACGAGGTCTGCCGTTGAACATGTCTCATGTTGTCGTATTCCGTGACGCGCTGAGGTAAAATTTTATCTGTGGTACTCATACATGAATTTTTATGGTTAAAATATTCTTTACAATAGCAATCTTTGACGTTCTGTGTAAATTATGGTGAGGTAAAAACTGCGTCAGGAATATTGATCAGCTATTCCTTTTTTTGGAAAATAATAATTCCCATTTCGCCAGTTCTTTCTATTAGATTCTACTTTAAAGGGAAGTTCATGTCCCTGCGCCTATATTTTATCATATTCTCTTATGATTTTCATTTAAAATATTTATTGACCTGGAATATAGGATCCCTGAAAATAGCTACATACAAGGATAAGGTTTGTTTGTTGTTATCCTTTATCAACAAATTGTTGTAGTAACGATGACTTCTATATAATATAATAATGGTTAGATTAATAATACAAATCGAAAGAAAATACAATATGACTGTGTCTGCGGGACATATATTCGAAAATACATTGTATTATATTTATATTATAATATTATATTATATATTCGGTGGATGCAGTCATATTGTTTTCTTTCAAATAATTATGGAAAAGTTCCACCATATATTTCCAGAAGTCATTAATATGCATTGGAAACCACCTTGAGCATAAAGACGTCTACCCTCCGACGGTTTATAAAAGTATTAGAAAAAGGTTCAAGTATTTACGAACGCCATTCTGAGCAGCATCTGTAATTTTAGAAGACCATAAACTTCACGCCACATCTGTAAACTCAGGATTGCTGCACGGCACTTTCTTTCGCGAGATACGGCGGATTGCATTTCTGACGCCTATTCATCTGAACGAAGTATCTCTCCTACGCCTTCTCTTTCAATTGCGTCACTCCGGGGAGTGGCTGCGTGAGACAATAAATTGCAAATTAACAATCGGTGCAACACAATGCACTCACTGTGAATGATTCGAGATCCGTTCCACCAGGTGATGGCAGGCAGGGGCTTCCCTCCGCCTGACTCGCAGATTAGCTCCAGTTTCGTCTCCTCTGGGAACGGCCCAATCAGGGATGAATTCTGTATCTCGGATCCGTCTCCCTTGGCGATCTTCACGTATTCCGGTTTTACTGGAAAGAGAGAAAACGCACTTTATTATAGTATTCATAGCACTCATTTAAGCACAACGACTAAAATAACTCAGATTAAATTTATTTCTATAGTGGACTATGAACTATTGTGACACAGGGATGGGAACTTAAATTTATATTTAAGTCTCATATTATATAACCAGTTGTTTTGTGAAACCATCGGGCATATGTGTGTTAAGTTGACTATTGTTTATCTACGATATAGAACTAGTGAATCCCCTCGCCAAAAATGACGGAACTTAGTTTAATTTATACAAAAATGTACTACTATTTCTATCGCATAAACCTGATATATATTAAAACTTTCCGTTAAAATGTCAAGGAATCAGAATGGTCGAGAGGTTAGAGTGTCTGCTTCTAAATTCCAAAATATCCAAAGTTTAATCCAAAAGTTAATCCTCGGTGATTCGAATCCTGTTTAGGAAAACTTTTTTTTTCTGGAAGTTGAGTTTCAGGTTTGCCAAGAGTGTTCATAAGAAGAAGTAAAGAAGGTTCCATAGCTTGCTTGATTTAATAGAGCAATTCTTTTCTTGGTTACGCGGTTGTTTGTTTTAATGGCGTGCAATAACATAGATATATAGGTATTCATAACAACTTTATATTTTCGTGTATACTTTAGTTCCCATTACATCTCAATTCTTTATACATACATATATGTTACCGCGGCTTGTTTATTTCAACAAAGAAATTCCATAATTATTAAAGAAATTAATGGAGTCTAAATACCAGTGTATGTATCACAATGAACCTACAATTGAACCTATCAATTTAACATAGCAAATAATTCTCATTTCACTTTACATCTTATAACATTGTGAATTCGTTGCATGAGTTTTTATCCATATCATCCATTCGATATATGCTTTATTTTCATCACTTTTAGAGAACACTATAGTAATAACTTTAGTAAACCACGAAGAAATATTTGTTCAGTGGTTTAGTAAAGTAACGTTTAGTGAAGTTTAGTACTTTAGATATAGCTTTTCTAAACCACGAGAAAATATTAATAAAGTTATCAGTAAGGATTTTTATGTCTCTCACCACCATAAAGCCTGAACCCATTAGCTGTATTACATGTGATGCTTTCTAATCCATATTCTTAGCCTATTTTAATATCCAATTATAGAGTTGAAGCACCAACGCGCTTATATACGCACCCAAATTACTTTCACATATGCTACATTCCTTCCATTCCCATTCATCTCCTCATTCATTCGAGCAAAACATTCCGCGGCGCAACGCAATAATAATTTTCGCCGGATAATTTTCAATCGCGGAGAGAAGGAAAAAAATTCACCTCCAGCACTTATGTAAATTCCAGCGTGATAGCCCACCATCTCCGAGGACATCTTATGAAATTAATCACCACGTTCGCGAGGAAAACAAATTTCACCGCTCCTCTGAGAGACACGAAGATTGTCCATAGAAGAGAGACGGAAATGATTTATGTCGCGGAATTATTCCCCGATGGCGCAAAAAAGGGACACCAGTCCTCAAATTGAATAAAAAACGTGCTCCTGCTCTTCCTTTGAAGGAGTAATATTGTCACCCTGACCTCGTTCCCTAATATGACTGCGTTGCATTCTGGGAGGGGTAAACACCAAAATCATTACCGACGACAGGGATTTTATTTTCGCGCTGGAATCGGTCGCGCAAGAGACAATTTTATCGGGACTAATTAATGAGTGATCGGCTGATCGAGGTGCATATCGCAACCAAGTTCGCGCTGCGATGCGTTCGCTTTAATTGTGAGATTCTAATCTTCTTTCAAGAACTGGTTCATGGATGGCTGTGTCGTGATTTCAACCAGAAGGGGAATGCAGCTCCGACTGGTGGGAGGGAAAGTAAACTTGGCTGGTATTGCGCGTTATGCCGTGGTGTAGTTGGATTACTCTCAGTTCAATGGGAGAATTGATAATGAGTTGTGTTGATACACAGTGTTGCCAAAGCGATGTGTTGAATGATTTCAATTTTGCAGTAGAGAAATATTGGGAAATGATATCGATGAAAAATTGTTTTATTCAATTCGATACTGAGGTGTAGGTTAATAATGTTGTGCTGTAGTCTAGCGTATCCTACGCTAATTCATGACATAAATCCAGACACAGAATTAATGCTACAATTTTTATACCTTGTTAATTACTTCCCTGATTTGAAAATTGTCTTACCGATGGGACATTTTTCAATGATTTCAGTATCAGGTAACGAATAATTACGTATAATAATTAATATTGGAATTAATAATTGCATCGGATAAAACTTTCGAAAAATTTGATAAAAACTCAACCTTCAATCAATTAAAAAGGTACAATTTTCTTATTTAAAGGTTATCTTATTCAATGGTTACCTTCAAAGCTCATTCTTGTTTACTTTCTCTCAAATTAAAGAGAGTAATCATATAAAACGCAAATAAATATTTATTAGTAATGAATAAGGCCTTTTTTCTGAGTAACATTCCATCATAATATCCACATCTCAGTCATTTTCCTTTATCAATGAAAGCAAAATAATTGGGGTATCTGGATGTGATATTTTCCCATAAGACTAGTTGGACTAAAATAGTTGGACAAACCCTGAATTAAGTGTAATAGTATGTTCTTTAGCCGAAATCATTATCTTGTGCGATAAATAATATAAATAAATATGCAAATAGGAATAAGAATAATTTATTTTGTATACTTAACATTGACTACCATAGTAGAATACTATGTATTACGTACTATACTATAGGATAATACATGTATGCTAAGCTATATCTATTAGTAGTGTACTTATTGAAGTCATGTTTGTAGTTTTAATTTTCTCTATAGTTTAAGAAGCATAAATGAAGTCCAAATTTGATCTGTTTAAGGATTTTGGGTGGGATTCTGTAATAAAACGTAGCGTGTAAATTTATTGAGCGTTTACTGATAACTCTCTCATTTGAATGTCGTATAGATACGCAGAATTCGTCGGAAAGGAGACAGTAAAAGCGACAATAAATCGCAGAGGAGGTCGAATATATGTGTATTCGTGGGGCCAAAACAAAGGAAGAGAGTGTTCGTACAGCTGAGGAAAATTAGTAGGAAGAGATGTGTTGAGGAAGAGGGAAAGGGAGGCGAGTTTACTGAAGGAAGTGCTCGGTTGTCATGATTATGTTCAGTTAACGACCGAATGTCGTTGCTTTGGATGCGAGTCGCTGAGTGCTGCCCCCTGAGCGGCCTCCTTCCCAACTACTTCTCCCGAGGGCAATGTCTTTTGTGAGAAAAATCCGGCGAACTGAGAGCGCAATGAGTGAGAGAGAATGCTAAGTGAGGGAGACAGATATAAAGAGAAAACCCCTTCCCTCTTCCGCATTTCGGGGACTTTTTTTTTCGTCCAGGTCGTTCGTTGGAAAGCATGTCAATTAATTATGTAATTAAACCGAATTACACTGGACAAACAGTTAAAACAAGCGATTTTTATTTGTCCAACGGAGATATTGTTATGAAAGCGGTCGCAACCCCTTGTTCTTGCGCACTTTAAAATGAGTCGCTCTGATAAACGCCTGGAATTTGCCGGCGAGATGAAATTAAATAAAGCATTTAATATCACGTGCAGTTGAATACAATAATAGTGAAAAATCGATAAGTTAATGAACATCAGACGGCCTATTTACCACGTAAATAATTGAAAATGGAAACCTGTTTAAACGAAACGTGCATTAAAGTTACACGATATCATTAATTTATTTAATTACTCTCTTTTGTGGCAATGCGCGCCGTCTTTTATTTTGAGAAACTTTTAGAGAATGTCAAGTATTGCCTTTGTGACCCGTTAACCTCGATGCAGTATTAATAATTCTGTATAAAAACGAAGACTGAGTATTATTTGTACATATTTAAAGAATTTTCTGGGAATTTTGTTAGTTCTCGTCTTTTTAAACCTCATTCTAAGCTTTTTATTATCTGAACTGAATACATATTCTCTTCATTTATAGAATAAAGGGAAGTTTAACTCTTTCACAAAATGAAATATCGAATATTTAATGATACTATGTCCTTTTTCCTTGGTAAAAATAATGAAACAGGTTGCAATTGAGGTCTGTTCTCTGAATAGAATACTTTTCATGAGATGATGAAATTAAAAATTCATTTTAATAGTAGGTTATACGATATTTTTTACTTCATGAATCGATCGAAGCAAACAGAGACCAAATATTACCTTAAATTCTTTGTCTTTATGCAATAGACCGCTATTTAATTAACTCTCAAATTGGTCTTGATTCACTAATGAATATGTTTGATGATTTAAATCCGAATGTTTACTTAAAAACTCATTACCATTCATTTATTATTCATATAGACATTCATTGGTTCGTTTTCGATGAAAGGTATCCTCAGAGGTTCGCCTTATGGTCTTTGTAAACAAATTAATTGTTCTAATTTGCTTTATGGCCTGATTCTACTGTTTTAGGAATATCGCCCTTTTTGTCGAGATAAATCAAAATTATTAGAATTGATCAAAATATTAATTTAGGCAATTCAGGAAACAACACTTAATCATAAAATGTTGATTGCCTTAGTTATTCATCACTTAGAGCGTTGGTTTTTCTAACCATTTTTGGGACCTACCAAGTTTTGTATTTATCTAGAGCTCTACGCTGCATATTTTTATACTCAGATTATCTTGGTCTAACAGCTAAATTTTCATTAGATTGCATATGCTCGAAAAGCATTTCTAATACTGGAATTCGTCGTAGTACTGTTACAAGTGCTTCGATAGCTGAAGTTTTGTAATTGATACTTTTAAAGTGAATAGATTTACACGAAATAAATAAGTGAAGTACCATGATCCCTCTTAATTTAAATATCAGTTATCAATTAACGTTAGAGGCCTTAGAGGTAGAACGATTCAAAACATCAATAAAGTAAATATATAAGTCACCAGCAAGTTTTCGCACATTTCCAAACTCAAATTAATTTAACCATTGCTTATTCCTCATTAGACATTATTTATTTAAAAAAATACTTCTGCTTCAATAACATCGTTCATAAGGATTCTCTCAGAAGAGCCAAAATTTTCGTTTATTTCCATAATTTAACCTGGGAAGATTTTCTCTCAACCTGAATACTTGCAGAAAGCACTCCAACGAATTGCATAATTCTCCCAGAAGATGTCCGATTCGCGTAACAGTTGAACGAATTCTGGTGAAACTTTAAACAGCGGAACAAGCAGTAATTTGCCCACCATTGTCATTCCTGAGCATCTCATTTTTTTTCTCTCTCCACAGGTATTCAAGACGTCGTTATTCCTTCGGATTTCCCTATCTGATAGGAGTTTTAATAATGGAAAGACCGTCCTTAATGGCTCCTCCATGGACTCACTTTGATCACGCCCCTCATTCGTAGGCCCTCCATTAGCCCCTTTCTCCTCATTTAACACTGTTGCCCCCATTTATTTCCTATTTCTACGTTCACTCTCAATCCCCATCTAGAAGCGTTCGTTTTATTGGATTCTTAGAATTCCGATGTTTGAGGTGGAGAACCGCAGAGCCCCGGGGGATCAAGGGAAGGTGCCCTGAGGGAGGGCTTAAGCCATCTGCTGTGATGAGTACCGACGGGAGTGCTTCAAGAGGATCGCGAATTAAAATTCAATGGAAAAATGCCGGGATGCGTCGCTATGATTTGGACTCGGTTCCCCGGCCAACATATTCGGATTCTTAGAACTTAAGTTTGATTCAGATTCGTCGTAATTCTCAAAATATAGGGGCCGCAGATAACGGGAGAGATTAAATTGTCCCACATCTTCATCGAAGTGAGTTTAGACCGATCTCCCTTGCTTGAATTTCCAAGTTACCTGGAGAGAGTTGACTTCAACAAGGAGGCAAAAATACTATGGTAAGACTCGTATGGTTCCAAGAAATTTTCGAGATCCTATTAAGAAGAGTGATGCAGATATTTTGGAGGGAAGTTAATACAAGGGATGAAGAGGTATTAACGAACAACTTTGGTCAGGTTCATTGAAATATGATTGAACTTCATACTTAAAATATGCACTAAGAAGTGAGCATATGCTGTCTAAAGATTATTTATCAGACGACCCTAGTTTTGGCGTTCCCTTCAGAAAATAACGAATAAATTCGTCTAATATAACTGTGTTTCTATACAAATACATATTTAGTGTATTTTTAGGGTATTACATATTACAGGAAATACAAAGGAGCTGACAAACTGTTACATAGCAAGAAAAGGTGGTAAAAACTTCATCACCCGAGTGAAAGGTAAAGTAAATAATTATTTCTATTATCACCCTTTCCTAACCATAACTTTCGGATTGGCAAAGGCTGCTTTCAATGTAGAATCGTTATTTTAAAACCTACCAACGAAGCTGAATTTACTGGTTATCTTTCCATACAAGATAATTAGATTCAGGTAAACATGACTTTTGTCCGTCAAGTTTTTAAAGTATAAACTGAGTTTATATATTTAATATCTCTCCGTGAAAGTGCAGAAGAAACCAGGTGAATAAAATGGACAACAGGATGAAAGAAAAAGATGCTAGATCAGAAAAATGAGATGCAAAAATTGAAAAAGAAATCTACATATACATGTGTGTGCTACATCATAATGAAACCGATCGACGATGTTAATATCAGTATTTTTAATATCTGGGAACCGATGAAAATGAAAAAAACCACTGATTAGATAGGCCTCCAACTGGAAAATGAATTTATGGCTTATGGGGTTAAAAGGTTGGAAGGGTATTCGTCTTAGATATTAGGTAATAAAGAAGAAAATTCAATAGCTTCTCAAGAGAAACTAACAATAGGGAACAATGGATTTTTAAATAAGACGAATCGAAGATTAGTAAAAGAAAATTAATGGAATTTAAGTACGTATACATCCTAAAAACTGTGTAGTCCAATTTGGTGAAGAAAAGTTCAAAAGGTTCCCTCTGTTGATAAATCTAGGGTAAAGAGAGAATATTCCCGAAAGTAAGGATAGAAAAGGGAAAGAGTTTGGCTGGAATAAATTACTTAACTTCGTGAGTGATCCTGTTATGTGTAAATTTCTGGAAAATCGTGTAAAGAAGAGAATGGTGTCGATTCTGTTGTTTGCCTATTTCCCCCCTGTTTGCGATCACAGAGTCGGCTATTCTTCTACTTCGCTTATCATTGCCTGCTCTTTATTTGCCTACTTATTAAGTTGTTCAACGGAAAAATTCCTTTTTGTAATTTGCAGACATACATGCACATATGACAAATCCAATGTATTTAATCGTTTTCACGAGATTTGAATGGAATTCCATTTTACCTATATGCAAACTTCAATTATTTAATCAGTGATTATTATTCGAAAGACGTTTTCTATTAAAACAAATATTACTAATTTAAAATTTACAAAGATAATTTCTTGATCCAAGTGTAGCAAAATTGTATTGTTTAAATTAAAATATAGATTAAAATCCTCTTTCCGGCAAACAAACAGCATTCGCGAACTACTTAAACTATCCTCCTTTAGATAGCATTCGATATGAGGAGATATTAGTGATACTAAATAGCCTCTTTATTGCAGTATCCATTTGTTCAATTAAAAATTATTAAGATAGAATATTACACAAATATATGGAAAAACGAAGTGAAGCAATTATTTCCATTCCGATTAATAGGCATTAAAAGATAGAAACATCTACAATAAATAGTTAATTTGAGTTTGTTGAGAAGTTTTATGATAAATGAACATATTTTATCGAATCATAAAGAAATAGAGCGTTTGAGTGAAGGATGTTTATAAATATTTTGTCTCTCAACACTTAAAACCATCTACTTGTAGATCGAAATCCTGTAGCTAATGAGATGATTGAATCCAAAGCAATGGTGTACCGCAAAAGTTCAGTTGATGACACAGATATGTATCGGAGGAAGTGAAACGGGAAATGAAGGCATGTGCAGAGGAGGCGGGAAATCTGTAATGGGGCGTTTCCGATCGAAAATTGGCTCTCTGTGAACAAAAAGAGAAGCATCTCCATTTGCAGGCGCAAAAATTAATCGAAAGAAAACAAAAAGTGGAGGAAATACAATTAAACAGATCCTGCGTGAGTTTGCAACTCGCTGATCCGCAGTTTTCCGGGCCAGTCGTCGCGAAGAACATAATTGCACGTTTTGCCTGAAAAAAGTCGATAATTTCAGCGCAAAACCACCCGCAAATGAATCAAACTGATTTTGTCCATTTTTTCCATTTCCCCTCAAGTGACTCCAAATGATATTTATCTGTTGCGACCGTGACAAATATTTTTCGACTTTTTAATCGTTACTAAAGTTTTTTAAATAATTTAAAATTCCGTGTTCGGTTCTAAAAAAACAGATTTTGCCGAGAATAATTTTTTAAAATGTTTAATCAATCGTTCTATCGGAAAACGGTGGCTCATTTTTCGAAAGCAACGATAAAGGTTTAAATTAAAATATTTGATTGTATCTCTTCCATTTTTTCACGATAAATGAACCCTTGTGTTAGAAAATTATATTTTTGATAATTTAATGGCCGAGTTTTCGCCAGATATTGAATTAATGAATCATAAATAATATAATTAGGGTCATAATCACTATTTTCTTCTATTGTATATATTATCGATAATTTGGCTTTATTCTGCTTCACACAAAAAAGGTGAAAATATTATTCATCGCTTTTTGTTATTCTCATTTTTTACTCTGCAATGCTTTTACGGAAAGGATAATTTTTGGTAGAAAATATATTTTTGATATAGAGATATTTTTATGGTGTTGAAATTACCTTTTCATGTTTGCAATCCTTCGATCATATTTTTTGAGGAGTTACAGCGTGTTGTAAAAAGTTATAAATCGGTTTGCGAATGCTATGTAGGAACTAGAAGTAAAATGGATGTATTCATCAATGCAGTACATAGTACTTACATAGAAACTTCAATAGTAATTATAAAGGAAATGCGTTTGAAGATTAACACTACCTAGTATCCTTATCGCTTACATTCGTATTAAACCCCGCAACAATGAAGTTTAAGCCGAAGAATGGAATATAGATATGCATTTCTAAGTTGTAAATGTTCTATGTAAAATCATATCTAGAGCTTTGAAGATTGAAATATATAAAACTTCATAAATATCCATTGCTGCCTATGGATAAAAATATGAGCAATGACTAATAGCACTCAACGTATGATAAAAAAGTTTGAGTGGAATCCGAATGTAATATTCGTAAAAGCCATTTTAATTTTTAACTGCATCTAAGTGACGTTTTTAATGAATTTAGCTATTTCTTCGCTGTGTTACTCAGATTCGCTATTAACTCCGTGGTATTTGATGACAAGGAAAAGAAATTCGCCTGGAGAAGTTCTTAAATCAAGCAGGATACAGTTTCCTGGTGAATATTTTTCCTGGTTTATTCATTCTTTTCTGCCTTTTAGGTAGTTTTCCGGGTTCATTTGGTGACATTATAAAAAATGGATGAAACGGCATTTCGTCTTCAATGAATAACAAGTAAGGTTAATATAGTACGATTTGCAAAAGAAGTTATTATTAGTTCGTTCCACTATTTGAACAGATATATCTAAGATGGTTTACATGTAAACTAAAAGTGAGTGTGCCTGTATATAGTGGCAATATTCAATAACAGCTCAGTTTTAAGATGAGCGTTTAACTTTAATACGCTGTCTATTAGATTACCTGACCCCTTGCCTTTCAATGCAGATGCGATCCCTCTCACATGAACTGCCAGAGTTCAAAGAGCCCTTCTCAAAACTTTATTAATATTTAGGGCACCATCAACTGATCATCCATTGATGCCCTGATTGCACCAACTTCCTCAAACTTTTTAATTTTATGTAAACCTTTCCACCGACATCTTTACATCGAGGCGGCTGAAATCAAGCTTCGGAGAGTTTAAAAAAATTACCCAGCCATTAAAAAAAACCCTGCCGGAGTACCATTTCCGGTTAAACAGCCCTTATGAAAGCGTTTTTACGGCTACACACGGCAAAAGTTCCTTCCAAAGGCTCTCTCAGACGCACCGGAGAGCGAATAGCCTCCGAATCATTCCGAAAGAAAATTCGCAGGAGCGAAAATAATAAAAAATATAAAGGGACACGTGGCGGCACCTGGCGGAGAATCCTCGAATTAAGGCGGCGATCGTGCGTTGGAGTCACGTGGACGAATGAGAAAACTTTCCCTCCTTCTTTCTATTCTGCGTGATTTTTTCCGGTTCCATTCACCAGCCTCCGATGGGAGCATAACTTCCTCCCCTCTCTTAACCCGTCTTCTCACAGGCATTAACCTCGAGATTTACGGGTTCGCTTAATTAAAACCTCGGGGCAATCCTCCGCTGACCCCCTCTCTTTCGGCCCTCTCAGCATATATCAAGCCCCTTTCACTGCCGCGAACCTCAATAAGAAGCCATTTCGGTCCTCATTTCAACCCATGTCTCTCCTCTTAAACACTCCAGGTTCGAGCTTTCCAAACTTCTCTTTTTTCCGCTCTGCGAGGGATTTGAGGCGACTTCCCCTCGAGGTTATCATTACGGCGTGTTTGCACCTCAAACTAGATTAATAGTTGGCCTAAGTTAAATCGCATACGAAAGTATGATAAGGATGGACCTAACTTATATGGGAAGTTTGGCCGTGTTGGATCCTCCTAGGGCAGCCCAGCTTCGGTTTTAATCGTGATTAGAGGAAGGTTATGGAGGTGATGTGCTATTCTCGCCATAACGCCTAAGTGGTCCATAAATATATTAGCAATAGTAACCTCTAAAAACTTCAATTAATAAAAAAAATTCAAAGTAATTGCTCTGGATTTGATATCCGAAAAATTAAAGACAATAATTAAAAGTTCTTTGAAGTAACTTGGGCGATTGTCAGACTACGTTTAAAATAACAAATAAATTTTAATTTTCAGAGTAAAGATGTAATTGGCAGGGCGATTATGAGTAAATAAATATATCTATTTAGCGCATTTATTTTTCGTAGTAAAATAGCAACAATGTGTATTAATCTCTTATATTAAAGAGATAAATACGAGTAATTAATAACAACTTCATTTAAATAATAGTTGTACTGTTTACTGTTACTCAGTTCCTTGATATTTGTTGCAGTTTGAATTTTGTTGTTTTTGCTAATTGTAATGTTTTCTTATTATTTATATCAACGATAAGATATATTTTAATAGATTCAGTATACCTAAAATATCATAGAGCACTAAACATTTAAAACTCACAAAATAATTATCTAGTGTCAGTGAATTGTTGTAATGGGATTTCATTTAAGAGAAAGATGTGATGCTATGCATAATATTCATTATGTAAAGGCACTAATGCAGTAGTAAAATTTAAATTCAAAAGAGGATGCTAAAGAAAATTCATTCCTTTCATATGTTAATTTTTATAGCACAGAAAACACGCAATGTTAAAGTATATCTCCGAAAGAAGAAATAATTTTAGAGATAAAAGTTGAACAACAGCAATTCACATGGGTATGCAACTTCACCTCATACTATACGGATGTTAGTACTGTTATGATTCTGACCGCGGACTCAATGATATGCTAAGTTCCCATTCCAAATCTCAAATTTAAGACATAATATTCGCATGAACGAAATTCTTATGGAGGTTGACAAAGATATTACATGGAAGAGTGCCAATTCGGTTCAGAGGTCATCTATAAGTAATAGAAGATCATTTATAACATGATGAGAACAACTAAAATGGGAAATAGTCGTTCCACTCTCGCCTTCTATATGGTACTACTCCACTGAAACGAAAAGCAATGACGGCAGATAACCGCAATCCGATCCGAACGATAACCTTAAACGAACTTCCGCATGCGATTCCTTCACACTTCTGAAACTTTCCTCCATTGAGCACAACCCCGCGAGCAATTAAGAGAAATTTAATTCAATCTGACCGCGTTACTTATTTCCTCCAAGAGAATCCTGCGAACTTCCAAAATTATAATCGGCCCCACGTTCTGGCGAAGCCTTTAAGATTCCCAGAGTGCATCTGCCCAAATCCAGTTTTCCACCTCAACCGTTGGGAAGAATCAGATCGGAAATAAGAAGGCCCGTCGAATTAAATCTCCCCTATCTTCGCTTCCCATCCGTATTTCCTTATTTCTCCGCGTTTTTCCCACTTTGTAACGATCGCATAAATGAGCTCTTCCTCGCTAGCAGATAAAGCCATCCGGAAAGTTTTCTTCTTCCTTCAGCTTGAAGAATTTCCTCGTGGAGAGGGCGGAGCAAGGGCAGATCGTTTATCGGTGCATGAGGCTTCAAAACTGTTTATTTCTTGCTTCGATGAATGCTTAAGTGAAATGCGATCCGAAAATGGGGAAATTTCCGAGAACAAGATCCGAGAAGTGTTCAGACAAAAGGGGTGGGATTTGTTCTCCATTATCTCACTTCCTATGATTCACAATCTGATCGAATTGAATTGAAATCGGGTCGCTAAGAAAGCGAAAACCTTTCGGTGTGGTGGGAGAGATTTTCCGAATAGTTGACGAAATCCTTATTACGAACTTCTTGGGGTAGAATTAATAGAATTGAGAGTGTTTCTCTTACACGAGGCCCCTGTCAAAATATCTCGATGAATGGAATATTTTTCATTTGTAAAGGATGAGGAAAAATGGGTATTCTTCCGAAAATTGATCAACATCCCGAAACCCTCTAGCGGAGAAACGGAGTACTGCTCTGTTTTGTTGTTGTTTACTCTGCTTTGTTTACGTCGTTACTTATATTTAGTTTGTATTTAACTCAAATCAAATAAATAAAATCACTGAGATTCGAAGTGTATGATGAAAACACTTTCAATCGGTATATATTTTCTCGAGAAATATTTCCTTTCCTTATGTTTGAAAATAAATAGTATCCAACCTTTCGAGATATTTTATTAACCTAAACCAACACAGCAAAATATGATAGCAGACCAAAGTCAAGTCTGGATAAAAAATTACGACTGTGAATAATCCTTCGGTAAGAATATTACAGCAATGAAAAATGTCTTTCATATATAGATTCTTGCCGAGGACTCTGTTAATTTTAAAATCTGCAGCGATATGATTGATGTAAACGCTGGTTTTTACCTTTCTCACTCCATGCTAATTAGATGTTGGAAAACTCCGTAAACCGATTATGTCAAAGAATGAAGAGGATCAGAAGGCAGAAGCCTACTGTTTCTCAATTCGAGGAAGTGGCCCGAAGCGTCGTTGACTTAGTCGGCTTACGGAAAGTTTTTCCATCTCTTATTCATTAACAGCCGAGTTCTAATTTCTTTTCTTTCACTCCATATTAAGTATGTACTTCTGTTTCACACACACAGACTTACACTGCCATTTACGCAGATAAAAATTATTGGGTAAATTTGGGATGAGATTAGGTTACAAGAATAAAAGTTAAAGGGTTAATGTCTTTATACGTAAATGCGTGCACCTAGAAAAATTCATAAGAAAGACATGCAAAGAGTCTGACAGCACCGGGAATCGAGCCCAGATTCCTGTGGGTAGATGCTTTATACTATTAAGATATTTGGCCAGAACATTCAGCCTGCTGTTTTGGGACTCATTGTAGTCTAGTGCAGAGGTGGAAAACCTGCGGCCTTTTTGGGGCTTCATTGCAGGTAATTAGCCTATTTCTGTAAAATATAATCCTAATTAAATAATTTTCTTTTCTAATCTTGCTGCTGGCATTAATTTGAAAATAGAGTATTAAATACTCTGTAACAATGTACTCAGCAAATGATTTTGTTTTCTTCTATAAAAGTTCGATGTTAAACTATTTGAATATAGGCAACACGCAACAAAAGAGTAGCCTGATGGTTTCACACGCGGCTTTTCTTATGAGACCAAATTCAAAATGTTGCCTTCCGATGGAGAAAGGTTCCCCACCCTTGGACTAGTGTTTCGACCACAATGCGTCATCTTTCATGTGCCAATATCCTCATTAAGGCACAAAATGATGAAAACGAAACTGTTTTTTATTTTCAGGTTCTCACATTTCGCTCTCACAGACTGCATCCAGCTTGCATCACGAGGGAAAAAATTATATGACCCTTAAATACGAAACACACATCTAAATTTTGCAAATTAAATTAAATGAGGCAACGGAAATCTAGAATCGCGGGCCGATGTTATGAATATTTCGCCCTCATTAATTAAAATTTTGCGCAAAATATGTATATGCACAGCAGCTGTTAACAAGCAGATTATTAATGGAATTCATGAAATTAATATGCGTGTTAAAGGGCGGCTTTTCAAAAGATAACGTTCACAAAAGAATCTTTCGCTCGCACCTATTGTTTGGCTACTGTAATTGCTCCGAGCGAGGTACCTTATGCATTGATTTAATAACATGCGACGATGAAATTATTTAGCGATTTATTAAATATGAAACTCGGGGCTTAAATACTGTTTTAGCGGCTTCAATTGTATTAATTTCGGTGTGTATTTAACATTCGGAACAAAAGTCATGGGACGGAATGGTAATTAAGGAGTGCAATCATTAAATTTTAATTCCCTCACACGGTATGATGACCCTAGAACTAATTATGGTAAACCCGTTTAAAACGTTCCCTGTTAAGACGATATCTCGTTTAACACGCGGTTTCTCTCAGTTACTGTCCCATTTTCACTGAACACATGGTAAAAATACCGCTCTGTTACCAGTTTATCAAGCGGATTTTACCCTTTCCCAGATGCACTGCAACTCGCTACATAATTATTACGTTTGGTCGTTTATTAGTTAAGGTTAGGCCCGAGTGGACTTCTCTTCTACCTAATTTCATATAATGTCATTCTATCAAGATAAAAGAGAACAAATATATAAAATAAATCTCAAAAAAGAGAAGAGAAAGAAAAATGAAAGATTTGGTTTGTGGGAAAATGTATAAACTTCACCTCAGTTGATAGGCTGAAAATTGATTACATGTACTAATCACTGTATCCGATAAAAATTAATATAAAAATATAAAAAAATTACCATAACTAAGCATCTAGCAAAAACGCTCCCTCTGTATGTAAAGTAGATCATCATAAAAATTACCGTGAAGGCAATATGAAGAATAGTTCGTGGATTTTCTAAATACCTACAGTTGTGGCTTATAAATTAAACTTAACTGAAAGTAAAGAGGATTATTTTTCGATTTTAAGGTGAAAAGAAATAATTCAAAAATTAAAGAGACAACAAACAGTTCCTCTCTGCTTTCCAATGCAAAAGAAATAAGAAGTTATCATAACTTGTTATAACATAATACAGCACATAACGAAGTTTTTAATTGGTCCCCTGAGAAGCATGTTAACCGACTTTTACAGTATATTCTTCTTCCGAATTACTCTCGCTAGTTTAAAGGCTTAGTTCGGTGTGAACAAGCGTCCTTTCGTTGCCAAACAAGAGGACAAAAGAGAGTCCAAGCGGACATTCTGACTGCAAACACCTCCACCACTGTTTAGCCCCTAATGCAGTGCATCGATTTGTTTCACACACAATTTGGACAGCCGCGAATGTCCCTTAGTGTTTTATTCCACCTGAGGAAGGCGAAATCGCTGATTGGCACCGCTGCCCTAAAACATGCGCTGAAAAGGCGGGAATCCACTCGCATAAGCGCCCGAATTGGCTTTATCGTTAATCTTTCTGAATTCGGCTCGACCACTGCACTTCTCCAATTCAGAATGCGTTTTATCTGGAGATGGAAATTTTCCAGGTTTCCTCAAGTGCTTCTATCAGGGGTTTGTTTTCATAATATCCTCGTGAAACTTAAGCTAAAATAATCGTTTTCTAACTTCTTGGTGACTCCATAACTACACGGATAAACTGTCAAGAAATCTGTTTTAATAAAAGAAATGGAACAAATCACACGACTTTGCCTATCATGTATCTCTAAACGTCGTGTCTGAATGTTATGCAAAGATAGCTTAATTGAAATCGCCTGGAAGAGGGAAGAAAATTGTTTGAGCGTTTGTCCTGTCCGACTTTATCTTCTCTATTCCGGAATTATCTTGTGTAATAACAGTACATATCTTAGTCTTAAGCAAATAAATACAGTACCATGTATGTACAGATTGTGAGTATATTAAAGAGCTGTGGATATAGATTGTATACATTTAACATAACTACACGATGCATGTACATATATTTTATTTTCTAAGTTAGATTAATATATTCAACAGGACTATGTCTGTGATTTATGTTAAATTTTTAAACTTCACCCCGTATATTTAGCCACATTTTTACTAAAATAAAATGTGTTTATATTAAAGCTGCATACCTTGTGCTCAATTTGAATAAATATTTAGCTATTAGATTTTATTGTATTTAGCTATATACATGCGGTGAAATAGTGCATTTTAATTTTAAATACATTGATTTTTCCCTATCATATTCTCTTTGTTTTGCGGTTTTATTTAACCCCCTTTTTGCGGGTATTTTCCCTCGCAGTGGAATTTTTCTCACAAACCGAAAGATTTTTGAGTTGATATTGTATATTTTCTCTCCTCTTCTAATATTAACATTAAATTCGGATATGAAACAAAAAATAAGTTTAGATGAAAAAGAGTCCGATTTGAGGATAACCTCGTCTGAATAGAGAGGAAACTCATTCTTTTATGTCCTTTTTTCCATGAAGAATCACCTATCACTCTTTTTCTACTATGGTGACTGTTGAAGTACTGTAATCATAAATGTATCGTAAATGCTTCTGTTTCGCATAATCTATATGATAACACGAGGTATATTAATACGGATTTATGATTGAATTTGGAGTAGCCAACATATTATTCCTTTAGACCCTTTTCAAAGAATATCTAGTTCAGGCATCGATGAAGCCGAAAATATGCATTCCACGCAGGTAAGTTTTCGGTCCAACGTTCCTGCAATAGGAGCGGTAGGCAAACATAGCAAAAACCTAGCATTTGAGATTGAAATGCGCTCACCAAATGAGGATTAGCTTTGCGGTCGCTGCGAAATGGAATAGCATGCTTTTGAAACATGAATAAAAAGTATTCCGAAAGCAATTAGAAATAGTCACACGGCCGTGTATGCTAGACTGGCTGCAATCGCAAATAGGAGTCAAAAGTAAAATATAGAGACCAGTACAGCCCAGTGAATAGCCCCAGGGGTCCAAAACCGTTGCCATTAACTGAATTATATTTGGTAAAATAACTGCTATAGAACAGCTCTGAAGCTTGGTATATTTTAGATACCCGCTTTTAGTTGTATCATCTTCGAGAAAACACTGATGGATAGGTCAAAAATGAAATATGGATACAGAAGCGTAGTATTTAAATTTTAGGGGTAATTTTCGTTCCATCCATTGCAAATTCTCTTAATTTGGAAGTCAACGATGCTTCAAACTGTTGCTTTGTGCTCCCTTTTGAACGTTATGAAATGTTTGCATATTTGCTATCCATCCTCAGCGTTGACTCTGGATTTCTATTTGAAATCATTCCCACTGTCTAATTGCATGCTGCCTTCTGTTTAACTCCACTGAATCGTTCAGTTTTTAAATATTTTAACGTCAGTTTTCGGAAATTATTAGAAGGAACGCAAACTAAAGTTATCAACCTATAAATGAGATACATTGCCATAGGCTGTGGGTCTTTGTTGGAACGCAATCGCGGCATTCTGCGCAGATGACAGCGTCAAAGTATTTAAACAGTGGGGTGTCCCAATCGGAATGCACAATTTAATTTTTGTAAAAAAACTTGAAAACATGAAACACTCTTATTTTTAACTCATCAGTAAACAACGCGGTAACGCGTGGAAAACAAAATCGGACAAATACCCGCCATAGCTTTTTAGGTAAAATCTTATGAAAAATATTTTGATAAAAAATTTAACTGTGCATGTTTAATAAGAAATATATACTTAAATTTAAACCAAATTTCATTTATGTTTAAACATAAAAATGAAAGTAAAATGAGGAAAATGCCCAAATTATTGCCTTGCTACTGACTGGTTTTAGGCAAGGAGAGATTGCATTTCCTTTGTCAATATACCTCAGCATTGTCCATCGGATTGAGTGATAATTCTAGAACTTCTATTGCGTTATTCCCTCGTTTAATATCTATCAAATAAAATTTCCATATATGAAAGTATGTTCAATACCATCATTAGCACAAAGAGAATTTCTGTGTAACATTTTAACACGATCGAATCTCGTAAAGTTATCAAGTATATTTTTAATAAAGAAAGTAGTCCATCTATATTTAAACCCCTTACTTTAGATGAATATTTTCTTTTGCTTTCATTCATTGCATGAAACTTACAAAATCTTTCACAGAAAAACACAACGAAAGCTTTACATTGCCTCTGAGGTAAAGCTGAGTTGAAGTAACCTTGTTATAAAATATAATTTAGCATGTTATTGCCGATTCTTGCGTAGAAATTGTTAACGTTATCTTCCCAAGCAAATGATCCCTTAACACAGAAATAACACAGAATTCTTAACGGGGCAACTCATATCCGCTATTTTCTTATTATGAAACGTTAAATTCTATGCATTGTTATGAGCAAATGTTATGGAATTCGAAGATTTTATTCCCTGCTCTGGGGATACAGATTTCGTGGGTCCAGAGTAGGAAATTCCATTTACTTCTTCGACAGCGGAATCTCTCGTGCATTCCTGTTTCCGGAAAAAATCGCAGCAATTCCTGCGGTCGCTTCACACGTCGCTTCTTTGAGGCCCTTTCTAGGTTAATGGACAATTACAAGCAAAAACAGGGCATTCGTTTGGTAAAAATATCTTCAACTACATTAGCTTAATTAAATGGCTGCGTGAGAGACAAAGTGTTTGCTTTCCTCGTTTGAAATTCCGTTTTTACCGAAAGGAAATGAATTGAAAACACCTTATGATGAGATGAAAAATATATATCTGAATTATGTCTTATAGAATAACTACGAACCTCAAAAAACACGCCGTTTTCAACTTTTGCTGTTACAAAAATCACGACTGTGTTGCTGTTGAGATTTTAAATTTCGATTCATAAATACCTGTTACTTTACTTGAAAACGTTTTGTCGTACTTTTTGCATTTGAACAGGGAGCGGTAAAACTATCGTATATGAGACAATATGCGGAAAAACGTAGATCCAAAATTATATGAATTTCGCACTTTCTTCCAGTTTTTCTAAGAGAATGCGTGAATATTTCAATAGAATATTAGAACACTATATCGATTGTACATTTATAATATATGTTCAATCTTCTGTTTTCGGAAAGATTAATTGGATTTGAGTCCAAAATTTAATGTTTATTCTTTTATATTTTCTAGTTCAAATCACATCTGAATAGTCAGCAAAGGAGATTGCCTTGAATTTTCTGTCTAGATGTGATCTAATATGTTCTCTAATCTAATATGTGATCTAACATGTCTAAATATGAATTCTGTAGTCTACTTGTTTTGACACAATTATGCTCTAAAGTCTTAATGTTCCATGGCATGTAATAAAGTTTTAATAATTAATAATAATATTAAATCAAACAGCAATAAAATGAAACCTATGAGATCAAACATAAAGAAATTCATCAATGATTAAGTAAATGACTATGAATTAGGTATTGAGGAATCTATTATTAATAAAAATATAAGTACGTTAAGTTCGTTAGTAGTCATATTTACCAATAAAATATCGCAGTCAATCTGCAAATAGGCTGAATAGACACCTAGAAAAGTTACTGCACACAAAAAAACCACAGAAGTGTCCAAACTTTATCCAACTGAAGAATCATGCATACTATAAAATACGTTCTGGGGTCATTTGTGAATGTGCACGAAAAGTGTCTCCCTTCTCAAGTCTTCCTTCTCGATTCCTCCAAGGACAGTGGCACGTTAAGCGGACGTTTGAAGGGAAGACTCATATATATGATGAATAGACGCCCAAATACGCTCAGCATAACTCACCCGACACTGACAAATGAATCTCCAAAGCCATTTAAAAACGCCGCTTCGCTTTTTTTTCTAATCTCTTCCTCTCTCGCTATCTCGATGTTCCACTCAAAGCGCAGTCATTTGTCGATTTATCTGCCGCCCTTTTAATCCCATCTTCCGGAGCCACAATATTTAGCCTCCGGAAAGGGGAACAGGATTAAGGGTGCGTGGTTGGTATGCGCGCCTCTGTACGGGGTTCTGACATCCATACTCAATCAAATTTGCATCTAAATTTCTATCCGGGAAAGAAAAATAAATGTTACTCCACTATAGCTAAAACGATTTATGTACGACAATCGCGGTGTTAAATATTCTGATCCTAGTGTATTTTGAATTTTTCCATACTGCGTGATATTCCGAAATTTTTATAGTAATTTATATAATATTTACTTCTATTTATTTTTGAGGAAAATTTTAATTGAGGAAAAATATATTTGTATTTTTCTAAATTTAAAGGTTAATAATGATGCTCCATATTTCATAAGAAGCCATCCTTTGTTTCTATTCTTTTTACTAGTAACTCATATTAAAGATAAAGTAAATATAATCATACTAAAGTGTCTTCACACCTTTTGGTTGAAAGTTTGGTCATTAAAGTACTCCTTGAATTCGTATTGTTTTACGCTATCTATCACTCCGATTATTTTATTCTAAGAGAGGATTCATCTCCCCAAAATATTATGTGGTGCGAAGCTATCTTAATATGCTCTTGGGCTACCCCAATCCCTTAAATTGTAACACCACTTACCGGTGAATCTATTAACACTATTTCTTCCCTGATCCCAAAACCTAGTAAACCCTTAACAGGTTTATTACACTGATATTAAGAATTCAATGGAGATAAAAAAATATAATTTCTAGATTTGAAATAAACTACAAAACTGTTCAAACGTTGTTTAATTCTCGGTTCCTGTTGCTGTATAGCAAGCCATACCATTCCAAATGCATCGTCTCCACCTTCAGAGTAAGTTTCTCGGAACTCAGAGAAGGATGTGTGAATTTCAGCCTATTGATTGGAGGAATAAGAACTCGTCCTAGTTCCGATATGCTCCAAAAAGTTACTAAACCTCGTAAATAAAACATTTCATGTACTTCTTTAAAATACGCCATGATGATGTTTACCCGTGCCATAATTATATGAACGTGTCGTTTCGAGCTATCTTCTGAAAATTAATATAGGATTTTGCTTTTCAAGGTATTCAGCAGTGCATCTAATATCAGCATTAATTAGTCAATCATCTCACCTCAAATCGGATTGCGGAAACCGTAATTAAAATTGCACGCTTTAGGGATGGCATTCGGATTCATTTTAAGTCTCTCATCAATTCTGCTCGGGAAAGTTGACACCGCGCCTCACTTCAAAAGCGTAGCATCACCTCAATACGTGAACATGCACGCAGGGCTGAATTCCCTTCGCAGAAACAAAGGACTCGGAGTGGAGCATGTATATGCCACAGTTGATTAATCATCGACGATAAAGGACAGACAGTCGACGTAAGAGCAGATCGCGGTGATGGCGAAGGATTTGGAGGTAAACAGAGTTCAAATAGCGAGTTTAAGGTGCCTCCTTGCATTCATAGGGGAATTTAACATTTCCCAGCGTGGAATATATGCTTCGTAGGAATGAAAATCAAATTATGGATGTGGTGTAAAATGGGAATGCTACTAGTATTACAAAAATATATATTTAAAAAATAAGTTAATTAATTAAATAATATTTTTTAAATAGTAGATATGGCACGATCAGAAAACTAAGTACGTACAGTTAAAATCATTCAATTACCATCCCCTATTTTATTTTATTATAAGCTTCTTCTATATTAAAATTGCTAATTATTTCATCTAACTAATACTAAGTTTTTTAATTACGATTATGTATTTTTGTCAATCAAAGGCATATCAAAGGAATGGTAAGTAATTAGTTTCGTGTACAAGTGTTATCTAGCTAACCTATTGCATAAAATAATTCTGTCTTTTATTAGCAATCCAATATGTTGATTGATTAAAAAGCTAGATTCTTGACTGATATTTCTCTATTGAGATTTTTTAACACACATTACATTTGATTTATTACATATGCAAGTTATCTCTTAATGGATTATAACATCGCCCAATGTATGAGCATCATATGAATTTGAATTTTGTGGTTAAACATCAAATATCTATAATGAGATCAGATGCATTTATAATCTAAAATTTTATAGTTAAGAATAATAGCGTCTTCACATATTGTTATTGTATCACTGCACATTTTATAGTACATGTATCTTTTATCCTGAAGAATGATTTTGTAAAAGAAAAATATGTGTTTCTTGTATATTCAAATACTCGTAACATAAGTTTGAAACGTAAGCGTTTTTGGCTATAGACTATATGAATTTTTAAATAGTTTAGAAGAATCAATGCTTTTATTTATTCAACTATTAGATAGATTCTTTTTCGGCGAGGTTAGGTTTGAAAGGGCTTTTTTATATTCATTCGTCGATTTTTGTATTTTTCTCAATTTTAAAAAAGTAAGAAGTGGGTGTAGAAAAGGCCTTTGCCAATAAAGGTTGGTTAAGAAAAAGCCCCACTTTGCGGGAAAAGAACCTCAAAAATATCTGCCACAAAATGAAATATGTACGAGTAAGAATTAGGACTATAATCTAACCTAATTATCGTCATACAACGCTGATAGAATAAAACCTTGATACATTCAGTCATTGGACACAATTAAAGGAGTAAAACGTGAACGACCTCGGCTAAAGTGCGGTTAAATATGTTTGCGATTGTGCTTTTATCGTAAATTTGAAATTACGTAATGCGAGAGGGAAGAAGAATGGATGTGAGGGGATGCGAGAGAGGCAGTAAATGGAAGCACGTAGATGGAGCTATGCGAAGGACTTAAGGGACGAAATGAGATGATGTATACGGCGGAGGAATGTGCCGACGAAGAAACAGCCTTAAGAGGCGCCGAAATTAGGACGCTGGACGTGTTTCAGGAGCTTGTATTGGTGTCTGGGAGTCCGTTTACTTCCTCCTCTTTATACGCTATAAAAATGAACTGCAGTGGCGAGGGTATTGTCCGAGCACAAGTGCGGTCACTTTGTTTTAATGCACTTCTAAAGCACGCGCAATACAATGGACCCATACAATGAAAAACCCTAAGATGATATACTTGTAATGAATAACCTAACGCGGTATTTGTGTTACTTTGACAGTTAGCATTTTTGTTCAATTTAAAGCATTACATTTTTATCTACATGGAAATAAATGTGGGAGTAAACTTTAGATTGTAGGGGGTTCAAAATGGAAATTAGGTATGCATAGGAGTAGTACGCGTATAGATTCGCTGTATATTCTAAAATAGTTATATGAGATGTTACTTAGAAGATGCATCTGCGATAGCTGCTAAAATTTTTCTGACATTAAATTAAAGTGGAAAAAGGTTAAGTATTTCTCTAATAATCTCTTTCAATAAAAATCCAAAGGATTTCGTTGAAAATATTTAGAAATTAATATGAATTAGACGGAAGAGGAGACTTTTAGTCCCAATATCCCTAAAATAAAGACGTATATCATTGTTTTTAAGCATTATTTTACGAAGTGATACTTATTTCATAATTTATATTTGTTAGGGAACAAGTCTAAAATGCCAGGCAGAAAGCTCCAAGGTACTACTTCATAAACTTAAGAAATAGTCATTTTCTTAAGGAGATTATGTTTGTAATTATTTTAAAGAACTATTTCCTATGAAAGATAATTTTGATTTTGTTTGATGACTTAATTGTTATAGTTAATATCAGTCAAGCTACACAAAATGGAGAAGTTACAAGGTTAAATATATTTATACGAGTTGGGATCGTTACGAATCATTAATGCATGCAATATTGTAATCCTGACAAATCACCTATATGCTATAAGTTATACTCGTGACGAAATTTTTGTGGCGAAGTTTCCAGTTACCGTAACTACATATTGATATTGAAAGTGATAGGTGGAGGAAAAATTAAGAGTTTGAGAATATAAAATTTGAGTAACCGAAGACGCTGTTATGTAAAAAAATCTAATTGCAAACGACCTAGTATCTCAGAGCTCTACACCAAAGACGTATCGAATGAAACACTTAATAAGCAAATCCCCAAAATTTGCTCCAGAGGAAGCGGTGGGAAAAGGTACACGTCTCCGGAGAAAATCGAAGGCAAATATTCACGCGAGATGGAAATGAAAGCATCGGATATCGATAGAAATCGGCTCTGGTGAGATGAAAACGAGAGCGGCGGAATCGCGCTTCGGATTTCCCTTAAACTCCACGACAAACAAAAGACAAAAAAATATTATTTCCTTGGGAGGAAGCATCGGCCGGGAAAAAGAACCCGCGGTACGTGACCAGCCCCTCTTTGCGTTTTCCCAGAGGCACCTTCGCAAACCACATTTGCCGCCTTCTCTGCCCCCTGTTGCCCTCAGCACGCCTCCTCATCTCTTAGGCCCAATACCGCACCACCAACTCCTTTCCTTAAGTCACGTTCTCCAAACAAAAACCGAGCGAAAAGCGAGGACAGAGTGGAGAAAGGAAGGTTCTGCCATTGGTAGAGGCGATGCTGGCGCCCCGTGGTGAGTGAGAGGCCAATCTGCGAAACATGATTACACAGGATTCCTTTACCTCTGCACACGACCCGACATTTTGGTTTACACGCTCGTACGCCGTATTACATGCGCGTAAAAACAGAACGGACATAGGATCTTATGGATCCCGGAAGCGTGATGTCATTTCCGGTTGTGGAAGCACGTGCAGTAACCGTAGACGACTGAGAGTGTACACTTCTTAAAAGCGAAAGGAAATATGTGGCGCTGGAGTTGTAATTCTCGAGGAGAGTGCGCGAAAAATGTCTCTGCTTTCAGTTGGAAAACATAGGGTTTTTCGTCGTAAAAGTAAATGGGTAAGTTTTGGTAGCTTACCGTGTCAAACCACACATCATTTACGAAATGACTATATATCATAAAGTAAATTTTGAAAACAGGGAGTTGAAGACAGGGAAGGGAATGGAATAAATTGGTTAAATACCAATTGGGAATCCTCAATCATCGATGAAACGATTAAGATCCTTAGATTCATAAAAGAAAGATAAAAATTATCAGATTATTTCATACAGTAAAGCTTCAAAAAGTTTAAGGCTCTTTTATTTTGCAAGATAGATATCCCATTCAAATTATCTAAAAGTACAGATGGAAACTTCGCCGGAGCTTTCAGAAATATAATTGCTAGAAGATTGGCTTGCTGAATCTCTGTGGATGCAAGATTCTGTTGAACATAAAAATATGGACTGAAGAGAGTCAGAATTGAAAATAATACACGATGTGATGGAAAACTGATAGATCATACAATTATTTCTCAAAAATTAAGTTTCTGGATAAAAGTAATTTCGGACTGACTCGTCGGGACACATTTTACCGACAAAATTCATTTTCCTAACACGAAGTTAATGATAAATAATGCAGTGTTAAATATTATTCACAAAATGTTATATGATTCATAATATAATATCTAACAATAATGAATGGTACAATCTGAAAATTTAAATTTAAATTATAGTGTAGGGGAATCTAAAAACTTCTCACACATTTAGAAGGCGATAAGACTTTTGGAAGAAAAATGATTCTACGAAAAATGAAATTTGACTTCAATAGTCTTTAGACTTGCTCGGTACCATAATAACAAAGCTGTAAATGTTATATTTTCCTTATATAAAATCATCTAAAAGTTGTCCGTAGCATGAGGATAGTTCATATTAGTTTTGTTTGTAACCTTCCCGAACGAATTGAAAATTACGAAGAAAAAGAAAATAGATACGATGCAGACGAAGGGCTGAATTAGTATGGCTATTGGACTCAAGAAGGAATACATTGCGGTTTTATCCGTAGTACCCTCAAGAGACACATTTCGATAGTTGAGGCAATACCTGCGTCTGCATTGCGATACGTCCGCTGATGGCCCATTGTCTACCTCTTTGCTCCCTCTTTCCTGTTACCTATGCTTCCCTATAGATGTAGACTCTGATCTTTCGGCGTCGCGAACAACTTTTGAGCCGCTAAATGAAATTCCCGGACGATTTTCCGAAGCGACGGCTGTTAAGTGTTATTGGACGGTGGCGCTGTTTACGGAGCGATTTCCGATGCCAAAGTGGATTTCGTGCTTCTCTCCATTCCTGACGTCACCACCCATTTACACGAAAGTGAGATCGGACGCTATGCGAAGTCATAGATAAGAGCATTCTTCGATTATGCATCTGTAAAATTTGCTTCATTTATACGTTCACCATGGATTACTTACAGTTTTCTATACCAGCGTGTGTGTTATGAAAATATGAGACATATCAATACTAGAAGCACTATTCTATACGTAGTATACATCACAGTTAACCATAAATGGCATATCATGAGCATATCCATAAAGTTCTGCTATGAAAATAACGGAGAATTTATTTGATATCAGGGATACTAAATATTTCCTCCAGAAATGTGAGATATGTCGCTATTAAATATATTTAAAAACCATTATTCTGTCCGGTGACGTATTATTTATAAAAGGCTAATAAATTGCTTGGACCTTTATTAAGTGAATAAAGCTTAGAATTACTATTATTAGAAAGGTAGCAAATTTTGGAGATTTATCTTATGCTGCAACTCAGTAATTTAAATTATTTTACAGATTTTTATTACTTTCTTGCAAGCCACCGTACGGCGAATGGTAGGCAGATAGTGGTAATGAAAGACATGAAAGGCTTTCATCAGATCAACGTGAATTTATGGGTTTTTCCTCAAATTAAACGCCTATAAAAATGCTAAGTTATTGAAATTACGTCATATCTGCTTTTAATTTCAAATATGCTAACGTGCTGACACATTTGAATGAAAGTCCTTCATCCTAATTTGTATCCCGATTGATATAGATAATTTTAAAGATGTTTCCGTAATGCTAATGTTTGTCTTCTTTTACCATATCTTGTCTATTTGTATATGCAAAAGACAATACTTATATACATTATCAATCAATATTTCAAATTAATAAAATTAAATCAAAAAATCAAAAAACGAACTAAATGCTAGCATGTTTTTCACCATGCCTACCAAAATTTATAAAACTAGAAAAACTTCACAACAGTGCATCCTGAAGGTTATGCTACAAGCAACGCTATAACGAATTCGGGTTGCCTACGTACAAGGGGGTAAACCACGGTTGGGTAGGGGGTAGTGGCGGATTTTTAACAATCTTGGGAACCATTCTGCAGAAATAATGTAAATATTCTTTCTGCTTCAGAATAAGAAATGAACTCTAACGAGAGAAATTGTCGCAGATTTTTCACTCCCTCTCCTCGTGTATATTATCCAGATGCATACTTTTCAAACCAACTTTTCAAACCAACAAAGATTTTCGAAGAACTTGCATGAATTTGATTCGAAAACTATGACGATGTAAGAACAAGAATATTTATTGACTTTCCATTCTTATGGCACTTTTCTCGAGTTCCTAAACTATTGCTTATAATCGACTTCCTTAAAGACATAAAGCTGGAAATGATATAAAATGAAATTTAAATATATTCTTTATGGAATTCTATCTGAAGGTTCTTACTTTGAGCTCAGAACAAGTGGTAGATAAGACTGCCATAATACCTTTTTGTTTTAGAGGACACATTTGTATGTTTTGACACAAATTAGGCTAAAGATGTGGACTCCAATCTAATACAAACACACCCACCAACAAACCCACAGAATCTCTCCTTTTTATATATAAAAGATTTCCATTGGATTTCGAGGAATTCAGTTACGAAGCACTTATCTCAGCACTACATTTGTACATTCAGTACAACATTGGTTTACTCGCAGTAGTACAACGGCGTTAACATTGCCAGATCAGAATTCTAGCGCCACACTCTTCTACGAGGTGTAACCTGGTTTCTACAGTTCACTTGGCGTACTTTGCACGGCGTCTGTAGTTTGATTCGTATGGAAGTCACGAACGAGGCGTAGGAAGAGATGAGTATTGGATGAAAAGGGAGTTTCTTCATCGACAGGGAGCGTGCATTCGTGCGACGTGAAGGGGCGGTTCACGCGCTGGACGGTGGCCAATCACGATAGGAAGACCACCTACACTGATTCGTCAAGTTTCCACCTGGTGGAATAAATCGTGGTTGCCGCAGGTGAATACGAATCATGCCGAAATCGGTCACATTGCAATTGGAATCTAACTATACGAGTTTCCTTCCGATATTTTTTGGGGAAAGGACGGAAAAGGTTGAATTTATTAGAATTTCTATTCCAGGAATTTCCTTCAATGATTTCCCTGTAAAGGAGACATTTACAGAAAATGTTTTACTTTCATTAAATAAACTATCGAGGTAAAGGTAAATGCCAATGGGGTCATGTTTTTCAGAAAGATGCCTAAGTAAAGAAATTATTCCCATAGTTCTATAATAATGCTATTCCAGTAATGATATAAGGTTTACGAGGTGTATATCGTAAATTCATATTAAGTTGGATAGTTCGTAAAATAATTGCGGAGAGAATTTAAGTCTGAATTTAGACCTTAAAATTATATATATTTTAGCATTTAAATATTTTTTCGATTCTGAATCACATACCGTAAATTTTCCAGAATTTTTATATGAAGAAATTATAAATATAATAAAGATATTAATTATTGGTGGGTTGGTTATTACTTGGCAACTGAATTGGGAATAGTAAAAGGAAATTCAGAAAGTGTTCCGATTTCCAGACAAATGCGACGTGTTTCGTGCATTTCCTTTCACGATGAATGAAACGTTTCCATGAAGGCTGAGGTAGTCGATTTTACCTTGAATTAAGAATTACTACAAAATTGTGTTTAAATTCGGCCGAATGTAATTTTCGAGTTTCTAAAGCCCATTTTGTGATGCATTAAATCTACAACCTTCAGAAAAGTGGTACAGGTTGGTCTTTTCATGTACAAGCACTTCTTAACCGTAAGGAAATTCTGGAAAATTCCATGGTAAACGTACTCCGTACAATCATACCTCATTGCATACGAATTAAGTTCGAAAATTCTTTTATATCCCTTAAGTCCTGCGCAGGTTTGACCTTGGGGCTGAGCAAGTGCGTACGTCCCGTGCAGACCGTGCTCCCATTCTCTCTCATAATTCAGCCTCTCTGGGAAAATTAAACCCGTTATCGCCCAGTTTATTTCCTAAAGTCTTCTGTGAGGGAAACGACTCTCGCACTCCGATTCCTTTTAGAGCAAATGCATCTGCAGCCGTCGCTTTCTCACCGGGATTTTCTTACTTTGAGCGGTCAGTATTCCGCGGGGAAAGCCTTTGGGGAGTCGAGGGCCTTCATTGAAAAGGGTAGCCATGGAATGGCTCCCGGCAAAGCAACCTCACTTCTGCAATCGCTAGAGCGGTCTACCGTTAACTTCCAGCACTAATACTGCCAGATGAAAGGCCCCAAAAGTTTTCCTCCTTACAATTACCGGCGATGCCTTATTGCCTTGTGATCATTGTGTACCAATCGCCTCACAACGGTCATCATCAACGTTTTTTAATCTCTGCGATGGATTCTTGATCTTACCCAGAGCTCTATCTTCCCTTTCTGTAATCTAAAAATTACACAGCCTTCTTTTTCATTAAACTTTCTGATGCCGATATCACACACTATACATCGATAGTATACACTACAAGAGATTTTTTTCAATTAATTCCGTACCACTGACAATAAAGATAAATATTTCAGAGCGCTATTTAATAACATTTCCATTTCATTTCGTTACAACTATTCTTATAATCATCTTATTAATTTGATTTAAATCCTATATTTATAGTATTTTAGTCAGAAATATCATTTAACCAACTATTCGCGAGCCATGAGAGATAAGCAAACTATAGAAAGCATACACTTTCCGCATCACTTTGCTAAAATTATGAAGCATAACTTTCTGAATACATTATCCTTACGCTACCAAATTTACGCGATCAATACAATGTGCGTGTGAATTAAGTTAAATTTGAATTTTTTCTTCAAAGTATTCGCGATGATAAATCCAACGAGATAGCGAGTCGAACCCAAAAAGTGTTTCCCTTCAATATTCATATTAGTCTCACTCCTTAATAAGACATTTTACAGTGTTTCTCTTATGATTCCTGGAATGAATAAATGAAATTCTGATAAAAATTTATGGAAAATCAATGATTAATTAATGAATGATTTGTGCAGTATACTTTGTCATCAAAAGGAAAATCTTTATTTGCCGAAAGTCTACTGTATTTAGCTCACGAGTTCTGTACTTAAGAATTATCGGTATTTATGTCGCATCCAAATGCTAGTAGGCTGAAACCTTAGACATTTTAACTGTCGAAAATAGTCAATATTTCTTTTTAGGAGGAATAACTTTTCAGCCGGCTGTTTTTCCCAGGACGTCACGGTAGGCGTGCATTTGCAAGAGGAGTGATCTTCATCTGTTAATTGCTTTGGGCGATGGACACGCGATTTACTAATTCATTTCGAGTGAATTCGGCTTTTAGCGAGACACAAATCACTTTCGAATAAAAGGAACCCTTTTTCGAGGCAATGAACCTGATTTTATATTTATCGCTCCGGGTGAACGTCCATAACTTCAAAGTAAATTGTTAGACAATTTTTGAAACATTTACAATCTTATGAAAAGTTTTCGTGTTTCCTTTGGTGTAAAAGATGGTTATTATTGGTCTTTGTGTGTCTATATGTATAAATATACAGAGACGCCCTGTGCATGGGTATATGTAGTATATCCAAAGGAAGAAAAAATCAACCTTCGATTTTTGTGCAAAATGTGATTCGATTTCCAAAAAAGCGGATGATAACATAAAGAAATATATCAAATGCTTCATCTTTATCCATATATTTATTTTAAAAATAAACTGTAGGTATTTAAAAAAATGATTTTTATGACCCACAATTTCTCTTTAGAATCATAAGACTTTATTTGTAGCTATATATCTGAATGTTATTATTGCTTGGTTCAGATATTCAAGAGTATAGTCGGGGAGCTCAAAGTAACTTAGAGCTTTTAAATGCTACTTATAATTTTTGAGCACTGTGGAATGTTTTCAAAGTCACCTATTATTAGTGTAGTATGGTGAATATGTTTTAATTATAAAGCCATCCTAAATTTTTGAGGAAAACCCTTAGCTCTTTATTTAAGGTACATACATATCTCTCAAAGTTTAATGTTGACCTTGGAATAGCTTTGTTTTATGCGACCAAAATTATAAACAACTATGAATTTCCATGGAGAAGCAAAAATAGTTTCTTTATCTGGTAGTTAATTATCTCAAAATTAACTCATGTTTCAATCACAATTACAACGGATACTAGAGCATAAATCAACATTACGGTGAAATAAAAACAAAATTTCAGCGGCTTAAAAGAGACATTATCTTTAATCTCCATAGAAATTTATTTTTTAATGAATGTCCTTGACTCTGGAGAAACAACAAAGGGAATCGATTTGCATAACAACTGGAATGAGAAATAAAATATCAAATAAGCAGCTCTGAACTCGTTGAACGTGAACCGTTGAATAGAAAGAAAAAGATGCCTCAAGACCCTTCAAAAGCTGCGCACCAAATGATACAAGAGATTTGCTAGAAATAGGAGAGGAACAGCCATACAATAGGAAGGGAAATTCTGACAGTATGTTAAAATGAAAGAGACACTTACCAAAACATATATAAGAAGCGGCGTTTTTGAGTAAACATTTTTGGGAAGAGAGAAAGGAAAAGGTATTACGAAAGAAAAATAATGGGTGTGTATACACACGAAATCATTTGGAGTATTTTGTGCGAGGCAAAGTAAAACATTTTCCCAGAAAAACATGATCTTTCTATGCAAATAATTGGGGCAACGGAATATTTTCTTATACAATGATACCTTAGCTAATGACGTACTTGGCTAATGACAAGCGACTATAATAAAACATGTCTTGGATAATGACATATACTCTAAGTCCCATCGACAGGTGACATATGACAATAAAAATTACGAGCAAACTTTTAAATGAATGTAACTGCATATTTGATATGCAGTATGGTTGAAGAGAGGACTTGGAAGGCATATATTGATTATTATATCTCTGAGAAATCGACCCTCGGATGGAGACGTTTTAAATAAAGCGGTAATGAGAATCCTTATAACCTAGTAACTGATGATATCTTGGTGCGTCTAAGGTACTCATTAAGTATGAAATAACAATAATAAAATTGTACTAAATCATGAATGAAATCAATACTGGTTGTAAAGGCGAGTTAACGGTAGCTATCATCAGGATTGTGGGACAAATAATAATAATTTATAATATCCTCCATCTATCGCTGATTAGTAGTAATCCAATACCTCCGTCGTTACTCGAGGCATATTTTCATTACAGTAACTCGTTGGTAACAAAGTATTTCTTATAGGATAAGGCCGTTATTATATTCATAAATATAAATAATAATAAACTATCTAATAATATACTATTGGCTAAAATTATCGGAAATACTACCACTTTAGAATTATATCTTCATTTCACATAAATATTTATCCTTTTAAATATTTTACAATTGATTCATGAAAATAGCGTACTCCTTGTAAAAAGAAAACGCATAGAAAGTTTTATTTTAAGATAGATGTAATCGTAGCGATGGTGATAAAGTTCGTTAGCTAACCTTTGATTTTCAGTGATTTCTGTGACTATTTTATTCGCCTTTAAATTTACCTTTCACTCCCTCGTAAGTTAACTCCGACGTTCCATTCCGCCTGCTTTGTATGCATAGATGCTTATTTATCATCACAAACAAAAATTTGGACGCACAATTTACGAACAAACATATTTGATCCAAACGAAGCTTAAATGGAAATCGCTGCTGCAGAGTAAATACGGCGAAAACCTGTTCACAGGAAACGAGCGAACAGTTGGCCTTAATCTCTGCACAAATTTACTGGCATTGGCAAGGATTTGGCATTTAATTTCTGTTACCTGTTTTTATAACAGGTGAAGTTAAATTAATTTAAATGGTTCTCTTAATTTATATACGAGCTTCAGGTAAAATATCTCCTCTTACCACTTCATGATTGTATCGCCTGTTAAAGATATAATTCTGATTCCATACTCCACTGCTGTTTTTCATTCCTGTAAATTCATGAATACTAAACGGACATGTATACTAATACTAATAAAATGTTAAAAATTATTCAATTTCATTTTCAATGATCCTGGGAGATTATTTTCGTCCATCCTGCACGAATGCATTTCTGGTTTTATTTTCTCATATTCACTCTAAAGTTCGCGTATCCTTGAATTAAAAATGAATCGTTTAATCAACTTGTTATCGTATCCATTTCCCTTATCTTCCTCGCAGTATCAGAAAGACTTATGTAATAGGGAGTATGCAAAGTATTCGCTATTCTTCTAAGAACGTACCCATTTTGAATTTATCGAATATATAAATCCTCTTTCAAATCTAATTTCTTTTAACGATTCCCACCCTGCGTCCAGAAGTTTCGGAGTAACGTTTATCGATTTTTCGTGGAATTTTTTTTACAAAACGTATTGTCTCCCGTTGTACCTTTTCTAATTCAGGAATGCAACACTTGTCGGCAGGGTCCCATACACTGCATGCATACTAAAGGTTCGACCTAACCAACGTAAAGTAATATTTCTCGCGGACTTTTTCATCACTCCTATGGACTACTCTCAAGAAGGAGTCCTATTTCTTAAGAGCCAACCCACATTCGTATATCGATGTTGTTACCCTATTTTAAGTTATCCCTAAGGTTTACTCCAAATATTTCACCGGATCGACTGTTGTTAACTTTTGCCTCTGAAGCTATACGAATAATCATTGATAATAGATTTTGAAAAAGTCAACTATAGAATATTTGTCTGCATAAAGCTCTAATTGCCAGTCATCGCAACATTTCATAATAGCTAAATCATTCGACAGGGTTAATCTATCATTTCTACTTTCTAGTAGTAGTATCTTTAATAGTGTTTAGACATCTATAGTCTTCTCCAGTGGGAATCGAACCCGGGACGGCTTTCACGAAAGTCGAACGCGCTGCCAACATGTCTAATTGGAAACCCTATTTTTACTTTCTGCTTTCATTTTTTTCTTCATGCTTTACGGCCGTTTTCTATTTTGGGAATAAAATATCAACAATTTCCAAGCGTTCGTTGTTTTGTAAACCTTTAATAATTTATGATATAAGGTGAAAATTATTATTCCCGGATATAGAGGATTCTGTTCTTACTAAATCCCACATTAATTCTGGAACCAAACCCAGTGCTGGCTGGGCCCTTAGGAGTGAGCGAACTCAACTCCTGGAATAAAGTTACCTCCGTCAAACTCGAAGGCACCCTTCGCCTCTGATGACTCAGCCCTTGTTTACGTACTGTTTTCATTCCCTTTCTTAATATCACGCACTTGAGAACGGCCTTTCCCTCCCTCGATTTCCGTATCATTTGCTCAGCACGTGCTTTAAACAGAATCGCTGAGGGGCAGCAGCTTCTGAGGGTCAAGGGAGGTTTACTCAGTGCGGGAGGAATATGGGGCAGAGAGAGAGAGACGTCCCAGGGCAAACGAAACGTTTTGGATGAAGAGTACAAACAGGGCTTTGATCGACTTGCTTTCCAAACCACAAGCAGAAACACACACAACCACACGAAAACACTCCCAGGAAAGGTTTCCTTTTGGCTCCTGTCCCCTACGGCGCCCTAATCTCCTCCTTCTCTCGCCCCTCATAATCTTTTCTCTCCACTTTTGTTTGATTTTCTACGTTTCGCGATCCGTCCGCTCATTGAACTGCGGCGGGGGAAGTGGAGCTACTGTCGCATCTTTTTTCTTTTTTTTTTTAATTTGACGCGATGCGATGCTTTCCCACGCGCCTCGAGAATTTCTTATTTTCTTCACTTACTCGATGCTGGAGCAGTTATGGTGTACATCAAGGAGTATTATATACCTTTAGGTAGGTTCATGTACCTTCACATTACCTTACTCTCTCCTTCACTTCTTGGTAACTCATCCTTCCCCTTGAGTCATCACATCAAGGGTACTCTAGCAAAATTTTGTACGGAAACTAGACTTCTACGCGTGAAAAATGTATTTTAATCGGCAAAATTATACGATTTATTTTAAATGTACATGAGTACGCTGTAAAAATGTATTATGAATGAGAAAAATACTGCACAAATTGCTTTATAAAGGCATAAATACGATAGACGTATATTTTAATGTAATTGGCTTGTTTACGAATCTCATGCTTAACTGGGTGTTGGCGCTCCATTGCCGGATTTAATTTAATTCTATTTAAGTGAATTTTTATTACTCATGGCTTCGTACTATAGAGAGCATATAGGTTTGTTTCGGTTTAATTAATATAAAACTTATACTTCTTTGGCTTCATTAAATCGCAAACCAAATCAATTTCTAGATCACTGATCTTGGAGAGCATTTTCGCCCAAAATACATGTAATACTCGTTTAATATTCTATACTTACAGTAATAATCGAATGTTTTCTTTCAAATGAACGTATTCATTAATTACTATGGTCTCATCAATTTCATTAAAATTATCCTACAAATGTTTCATATAGATTAATTGGTGTACCATTTATCAGAGAAATATATTCATTTTGAAAGTTTAAACCGTTAAAAGACTGTTTTTCCTGAAAATTGTACAGTCGGCCCAGAAAAAAATCGAACGGTGTACTACGTGGTGCATAAGATTGAGGGGTTTCAAATTTTACGCTTTACCCCTTCCACCCGCCCTTCTATCACATTTTGGCAACACCGGAATTTTGCCTTTGCCGCGGCTAGGCCGGTGCGTACCCATGTGCCTTCGCTCCGTCCGATGAGGAGGGCTGCTATTGCGAGGTCTATAGGAAAGCGATACCAGCGATTGCTGGAAAATTTTCGGTAGATCGTAAGGAATTATATTTTAAAGGAGAAGTGTAAATTAGGAACAGATTTCTCTTCATTCTTTATGAGACCCAACATTTTTCCACCTTCATATAATTTCCGGCTGCATTGAATACTGAGGACTATAACTCATTTATAAAAAAAATATAAATCGTTAAATCGAAGAAAAGAAGTTAAGATTCTGATTCCGACAAATTGCTCTTGGATGTCCTGGCTCTGTCAGTGTTTCCAAATAGCAAGATGTGAATCCTGAAATATCATGTTTAGATTACGTTAAATTCGTCAGAATTTAGAAAACCCATGAAGATTCAATCAGTAAGAACCCATTGTTTTTAAAAAGTCGTTTATCGCAGTTAAAAGACCATATGATATTTTAAAGCAAAAGAGGGTTACGAACTTGCTGAACCCATATTTATACAAAATAATGAGGTGAAATATTTATGCTATGATTATTCCAAGAAAATCACCATCACACAAGTCTTATCAATAACTCAACGTTAATTATTTCCCGCTTTTATGAGTAGTATTATGAAAAGGGATTCGACAGCGGAGGTTATTTCGCACATGGTATCCCACCAGGAGTCGAACCCGGGACTGCTTTCATCCAAGAAAAACGCGCTGCTCAAATGACTATCCGGAAGCCTCTCTTATATTTTTGCATTAAAAGCTCTTCCTGGAGAAAGTAAAGGAAATGGAATTCGGCTATTAATGCATCAGAAATTTAAGAATTCTCCGATCGCTGAATTCCGGGGACCGTCGGGTGCAATTTCTCAGAAAAGGATTAACGCCAGGTACCAGTTTTCAAAAACTGTTCATGCGCATTTCGCAGAGGATATCAAGGGGAGTTAAATGCATTATGAAAAGAAAGTGAGGAGTGTGAGGCATCCGTTTGTCGAAAAGAGCGTCAAGGAAGAACTCCCTATGAAGAAAAGGAGATACTGAGATTTAAAAAGCACCTTCACGGCTGGGCATCTGTCGCACATCTTTGATCCCCCAACCCCTGCTGTTCACTTCGTTTCTCTTTAGACCTCACCATTGTTTCTTAGATCCTTCAGTCCTATACACTCCTTCCCCCGCTATTCATATCTCTCAGCATACGCGGAATTCAGTGAACCCCTTTTGTATACCTGCTACTCCCTAGCCAGTCCATTATCTTTAAATCCTTCTCTCCTTATTCCCACACGCGATTTCGGGTTTTTCCTAATTTTTCACAAGCAGACGTTAGCGAACCCAACAAACCGCCTTGGACCACCGGATCGCCATTATGTGGTCTCCGGTTCGATTCCCTACGATGGCACTTATGCACGGATGGACCTTCGCTGTCAAAGCTTTCCGGGATAATACAATGATTAGACAATGAGCAATGAATGCCGCGGAAAAGAGAAAAGTGGATGAATTGTCGAGATTTTTACCGGTGAACATTTTTGAAACTGCCTTTACTCTCTTACAATCCAACATAAAAGGTTTCTTCATTAGCTCATTCTATTATCTGATTGCATAGAAGTCACGTGAGATTAAGTTTCGAGTAACCACATCTATTATATATAGTATAAGTAAAAATTACTTAGTTGGAGCGTAACTTTAAGAAAATTTCGTCGCGTAGTCTAACTTACGCGTCGCCTAAAACTTTTTGGTTTCTCATTCGAGGAAGAAGTTGTCGATAGAGTAATCGGGATAAATATCGTTCTTAACTATCACAATGGTTTTATATATTTTAAATAAGAGAGGATCCGAATATTTTCCTTCTGAAAGTTCCATTTTATCCCCCGTAATGTTAAACTCTAGCCTTCATAAAGATATCGATGTGGAGAGTATTTGTTTAATTAGTAGCTGAAAGAATATTACTATTTATTTATATTGTTATCTTCGGAATCATTTCAACGAAAATTATCAATGCTTTGAGAACGAAAGCATATATTATTTCAACTTTCATTTACAAGGTGCAGTTTTAAACCATCTACAGTATACAATATTATTTCTACCTGCCCACTCGAAAGCAGGTTTCCACACTCCATGCAGTCTAGAGAGGTCATGACCGCCTCTGAAAGATAAGGTGGAAGACAAAGACCGACCGGGGGTTTACCAGCTCAGTTCTGATGATTGTGGGATGGGGTATATCGGACAATGCGGCAAAAAGATAAAGGTGAGAGTGGCCGAACATCTAAGGTGCTACCGATTGGGAACTTCCCAATCTGCATTCGCGGAGAACCCTTTGGAATGCGGACACAAAGGGAGGAAACTAGATAGCCTGGTGGTCATTGAGATCGTGTCAGCGACCTCTGAACGCACCAATGACATTTTGGATGTATTAATTTGGTTGTGTCTGAAGTGAGCTAAGTGTTCTTTAATGCTATTCTTTTGAATCTATTCTTTGAATCTATTATTCAAAACGCAAAATAGAGAATAGATTCAAAGTACACTTATCTCACTTCAGACACAACCAAATTTATAAATCAAGCGTTGCGCAACACATACAAGAACACAACCATAGGATTAATTTAGAAAATTTAAAATTAAAGAAATCGATACAGAATAACTCAAAACTAGATGAATTTTCATTCAATTATACACACATTCGTGATTATTATATTAGATACTTATGAATTAATTCGTTGAAAGCTTCAAAATTACAGTCCTCAAATACCATTCCAAATATTTTGAGCTTCTTAGAAATAACGTCGAATCTTTATTATTTATTGTGATTTGGAAGTAAACCTAGAATATACTGTTTTTTAACAGACATAAGGTTAATGGAGTAAATAATCCTTATAAAATTCAAGAACACAATACGCGTTATGCTCTCGAATACCTTTCGTGGACAATGAAGCAATTCTACTGGGCAGATATTAAGAGCGAATAGGGGGAAAATTTTTAGGAAATTCCGCCCATCAATATCACCCAAGTTTGAACGCTAAGTTTTCGTCAATAACATTGTCAAAGATGAAGAATGACCGTTTTCGATCGAAATGGACTTCTAAACCAATAAGTTTTTGAGTCCGTACGAAAATATTTTGGAAATCGGCTTCTGTCCGCAGAAACGGCCTCTCAAGACCTCTGTGTGTTTCGTAGACCATACCATAAAATTCGACCGCGGGTCTTGCGGCCCACGGTAGGATTGAAGGGATGGCCTCGGGAGAGTATTCCGGTGTTGCCAATAGCTAATAGAAGGGCGGGTGGAAGGGGTAAGGAGTGCCATTTGAAACCCCTCAATCTTATGCACCACGTAGTACACCGTTCGATTTTTTCTTGGACGACTGTACCTTAGTTTGCGAAAAGTTTCTTCAATCTATTTACTTTCTCTTCATTTGGACCAGCAAGCATTTTTTGCGTTTCTAATGAAAAGTAACAACACTGTTTCTCGTGTTTATGATTTAGAAACGGATTATTTTCACTCTTGCAGAGTAGTATGTCTATCGCAGTGATGATTGGGGTAGAAGATCGGGGCTCGAAAAGATTTATGCAAATATAATACATCTTAAGGAGAAAGTTTAATTCCAGATAACGACAGAGCAGCGAAGTTCTACGTCTTTTAGGTTGCCCTTAAGCACTCTGGAAATCTAGGAGAAGTTTATACGCATTAGGCATGCGTATAAACAAACCAGGTTCATTACGCTAGATGATTATGTATGTTTAATTACAATATTCGTAAAAGAGACGACTAAATTTTTATATCGATAGTATAATATGATAGAGATGATTCATGTGTTGTGTAATTAATAGAGATGCAACAAATTCGATTATGCTCAAATACAATACAGACTTCAATTCAGATTTTTCACTAACTTTTACACACGTATATAATTTGCTCTGATGTATACACATACTCTTTGCCCATGGGTGTATTTTTAATAAACACATTTGCCTCTTATAAATGCACCGCATATATAACCCACCGGATAACTTGTAAGACACACAAACTCAGGATGACGAGGGTTTAGCCTTTGTTGACGATGACCGAATTCGCCGGCCGCTATGGCGGTGTGGCTATTGTGCTAGTGTAAGTAGTAAGTCGTGTATATAACAGCAAAATTAACACTCTTATCATATCTCTCATTAAACATACGAGACAACAAGTATAAAAAGGAGAAACATGATTAGATTACTGATTCACCATTGGGTTGAGGGTTACGTAAGATAAATTGGCTAACCATAGGACCGGAGTTGGGTAGTAGCCTTGATCTTGATCATTGACGTCACAGTACCTGAGAACTTAATTATCCAAAAAATAATTTCTTGAAGCAGGATTCGAACCACAGAGTATAATCTTCGGACATTTTTGGAAGTATTTTAGAAATTTGATGAGACACAATAACCACTCGGCCACTTTGGTGTTGAAGCGTACTTATAAAAAGCAGGTTATAATTCAACTATCAGGCTGGTTAAGCAGGCTACTACATTCACACGCCAGGTACGGATTATATGACTGATGCATTTATATTTATATTAATACCCTGCTAGCCAGCGTGTGGAGTATGGCAGATGTGAACACCACCAAATAATACGTTAATGCACCGATTTTATTAATCTATCTTCGATTGCGAACTTGGATTGGTCTGCGATTGGATTCCAGCGTAAGCTGATAAAACTCCAATTGGTATGTGGTGCATTTATGAAAGGCAAATATATTGATTAAAACATCTTAAACGAAGAGAAAAAATACGCTTATGTGCTGCGATTGCTGCTTAACACGAGCAGTAAAATAAAAACTTTCGGACCGGTTCGTCCTTAGCTGAAGGAGTGAAACCAGGGCTGAAGCGAAAATTGTGTTTTCATTGGACCGGAGCGAAATTCGAAGTAGATTACAGTAGGGTACCCTGATATAGAGGCCATAATTTTCAAAATTTATTTACCTTGATAGAGATTTTCATGCTCAATCATGTGCAAGAATACATCGCTTGAGAAAAACCTGATCTCATCGACGAGTTAGAATCTTTTACATCAGAGTATACTAATTGGCATAGTAGCGCCTGACTCTCGACCTTTATTGCACAACTGTTTTAATGAGATTTATTTTCGATAAAGATTATCAGAGATTCCCACTGCTTTTAGAAAATTCAATAAACCAATTATTAGACTTATTATTACGAAAAATTCAGAGATACCTCCTCATTTCTGAAAAATTTCTAGCATTTTTCATCCAAAAAGGGACCATTTAGAAAATAAAACAATCGAGGCTCCGGAGTAATCATGTGGACAGCGCGTTCGACTTTGGTGAAAGAAATCCCGGGTTCGATTCCAGGTGGGAACTCACGTGAGAATTGAGCTCAGCTGTTGAAGTACTGTTAAAAATACTACTGCTACAAAACACTCGATGATTTATCCGCGGTTTCCTATGATGATGATTCACCTAAGTAACGATTAAACATTCCTCAACGGCGAAATCTCGATGGCGCGTGAGGATTTTCTTCCTCGTCAGCCACTGCCTAATGACAACATTGACACACACGAGACACCGGAACTTCCATCCTCACTTTATTCTCCCTCACAACCTCTTCCTAATTTATGTACACGCACGCCTTTTCTCGAATAAATTTTTTCTGAGGTGAAAATTTCTCCGCGAACATTCATTTATTCAAACTTTCGGTTCACTTGCAAATCTCTCGTGTCGCTGACATGAAACGATTGAGGACCTCTCGCAAGCCAAACACGTTCTAGTTGGATACAAAAGGACGCAGCCCTCGATGCATGCCGTGAATACCTTTTTCGTGTCCATATTTTGGATATTTTATGGGACAAAGTTCAAGGTCTTCTCGTTGTGTTTCTCGCGTGAGAAAGTACGGAATGCTAATGGAATCCCGCATCAATCTGCTGTTTTTAATGACTCCGTAAAATTTGATATGCGGATGTTCGAACTGCAGATGAGATGCGGATGGGATTCTCTCAAAAAATGCACGTATGAGCATCTGGATTAGGCGTATTAATCCGCAGTACATTATGACATTAGTAAATCACAAATAAATATAGGTTTATAGACTAAACATATTATATTAGGATGGAAATGTATAATTCATTCAATTGCACTATAAAAATATCGCTGTAAACTCGAAGAAAGATGTTTTAATTGGATTCGTTATTTATTAATTATTCGTACATTATATTCGTACATTACTATTATAAAGTTTATTGAATAACTATTCTTGAATCAGGATTAACTTTGAAACAAAGCGGTGGAGCGTAGAAAAAGTACAGACGCCTGTTTTAATATTGGGGAAGGTTTTTTTCCATTGGAAAATTATCATTTTTCAAGCGAATTTAATACAACTTTCAAATGATACTTATAATTTCATAGGACAGAAATACTTTCGTAGGATATAAAGCTGCAATAATAATAAAACCAGCAAAAGATGAGCAAGTGGATGGTAAGTAATCAATAAATAAAGGTGAAAAAAGTGAAGGGAAGAAAGCAATAAATAAATTTGCCATATATAAACTTGCTTAGTTCTTACTGGATTAGGTTGATATATTAGCGGTCAAGTCGTTGTAACATTCGGGAGTAAATAACGCTATGAAGAGTTTTTATGCTAACGGATGATCGTAAATTATTGGAAATTAAAATTCAATGCAATCTTGTATGAAAGGAGTGCAATATAGAAGGAAAGAAAAAGAATATCACTGCTGATCGGAATGTGGTGCTGGATTTAGGATGGAAATATGAATCATAGCTAATAAAACAAATGAAAGGAAGGAATGGAAATGAAATGAATGCCGATTTGGGAAGGGCAATAAATAATGAATGAAGAAGAAAAAGGCGAAGAAGAAAAGGCGTAATGAAATAGAGATGAGGCAAAAAAATGTGAGGGTCGATTTATTATATCGGAAGGTGAGCGAATTAACTGGGGATAAAATGGGGAAAAACTTTTCCACGGCACCTGGCAATATGAGAAAGTTTTTGTGTGAACCAAAAAAAGTGAAGGGAAAGTTATATGAAAGATTTGTGCGGGAGGCATATGGAACCAAAATATGCTGAGATAGGAAAGAAATGGACGAAAAAATCAGGGCTCGAATGATGGATATTGAGATGGGAAATAAGCCTTGAATGAAATATGACCCGATTGCAGTTTTTAAAAATGTTGAAGGCAAGAGAATGATGTATTTGGAACTAAAGCGAAAGGAAACTATCACAAGGTGTGCGATGAATATGACTTGACTACGTAGCGGATTGAATGATAAAAATATATGAAGGAAAATAACCAGGTTAGGATGTTTTTTACCGTGCTTAAACGTGTAAAACGTTCTTGTAAAGCGAAACTGAAAGATCCAGCATATTTAGCAAAAAAGAATCACTGTTACGAAGTTCGATTATATATAAAAAGATAAGATACGGAAAGTTTTCATTTTATAAAGATCCATATTGGGCTGGAATGCGTTTGCTGAAAAGGGTTTCAATCCTTCCCCGGTAAATAATTCCTAGTATAAAATAAATTTTAAAAGTTATGAAAGTGTCAATGTAAATTAAATGAACCACTTCTGTGTTAAAAGAGCTTGAATACTGTAACTTTAATGGAGTTAATCCACCACTTATGACAGATGGGAATTTCGGCGAAGAAAATAAAATTCCACCAATTCGTCAAAGGGAACATCAGTTGCACGAGTGTTCATTGAAGGAGAGACTTTTTTAATGATAGAGTAAAATGAATGAGCCCCTATTTATCTTATTCATTACGTTCTTGGAGTCGCTAAATGCAGCATTTAACTGCAGAGCTCAAATCTGTTTGAAGTCGCGATTTCAAAGAAGCAAAGGAAGTTGATTAATACTTTAATGAAATAATATAGCAAGGCGCGTTTCTGGAAACTCTGGCTCCCTGATAAACCTGTTGTGCCACTGTTGATGCATCATTATCTTTGGAATTGACGTTGCAGTTGACGAGTTGAAGGGGAAATGGCAATTACCGAGGAATGTGATTCGAATCAGAAGTCACGGCGTAAGCAATCACTCCTACGCGATTCCCCTCCGGTGTGATATCATCACGCTGAATTTATGGTGTATTGAAACGATCGGTAATTATGCCATTGCATAATCATTACTAGCGATATTTTAAAGTTTCTCTTCGTGTGAAGATTGAGAGCTTAAATTGATCAAGTAGTTGGTATGACCTTATCTTCTTGATACTCTTAACAATGTTTTATTAAGATGAATTATTTCTTGAGTATAATTTTGTTGAAATTTATTCATATGTATTATAGCATCTTCAATATCAACTGTTAGCAGTGAAATGCATTATGATGTCGTCAATGAAATATTGTATCACTTTGAGGAAATTCAGCCTTTTCAGGTTGTAGTTGTTTTTTTCTCGAAATTAGTTAGCAGTAGAGTAACTGAGTTAAGTGGACACGGTATCTAAAAAGCTATATTTGAAACAAAATAAAGGTGATTCCATCTTAAACCTAAAGCAATTACGATTTATCACGATATAATAATTCTAATACTTGCTAACCCCTACAGGGTAATCATTTTTGGCAGTGAGTGAAGCAATGACTATTATCAAATTAGAAATTAGTTCTTTTTCTACCTGAAAATTGTTGAAAATTAGTATCCAAAGTAAATCATGATTTGAACTACTATATAAGTCATCGTGTGTATATATATATATATATATATATATATATATATATATATACGATGATATATATAGATACAACGATACATACATATTTTAAATTATTTCATTTAATTAACTCCTCTGATGCGATATTCTACACAAATACATACGTACTTCTCATGTCCCCATTTCCCGTTTAATATCAACCCATACGTTTGCAACTCATTCACTCCCAATTCAAAGGAACACAAAGAGATAAACAAACAGTATCGGATAATATCGGAGAACGCGTCTTCACAACACGAAAACTGGCTTTCTCCATTTCCCTAGATTTTCCTGTATGATTTGCTTCACATCGCTAAGTGATAATGATGATGTCAAAAGAACAGATACAACGGGCAAAAGCGGCGCTATGGCCTTGGGTTCAATGCAAACGCCGCCCTTCTCAACTCTACATTTGTTCCTCGGTGCTTCGTTCAGTCTTTTCATTTTAGAGTCACAATGGGCTATGATGCTTCCATCATCGAATGAAAAAAAAGATCTCCTCTTCCCTTTTCCATTTCACCTCCTCATTACTGCCAATCATCCGCCGATTGCGTAGTTTTCTAGTTTAGCATGAGGATGGTGTACACAAGAATACTTATGCTCTAAAGGAAATACGAGCGTTGTGTACCTTGGAGCCTATTAGGATCACAAGCTCGTGTTTCAGTGTGTTCTAGTTTGCTGCTATGATTGGTGTATGATAATCCCTCAAGATATTCATTTTTATGAAACGCTGCTGCGAAATCCATGGAAAGAAAAGGAATTGTGTACTAATACCCTTGTAAATTAATATCAAATTTAACAAGTAAGATTAGTAAAATGAATAGAATTTAGTTGATGGTAGATCATTTGTAATTTATTGGTTTTAATTCTTGTCGCCGAATAAAGTCGCATGGCCCACAGCGCTTTGACCTAAATAATAGCAAAATTCCTCAAAATTACAACAAAGTGTATTATTTTCATCCATCGCATATGTTTGACGGATAAAAATAAATTTCTCTTAATCAATCATCAAAGAACAGGTCTATAAAATGAGGTCGAGAATTAAGAACATATATAGAGTATTTTGAGTATGAAATATCACGATAATTTCTCATGGGAAATTTTTATTTTATCTTCGATTAAGGTTTGCAGATTTAAGAGAAATGGGTGGTATTCAGGACCAGTGAATTTATTACTAATAATTCACAATCATAATTATTCGTAGGCTTCCGGATGGCCAAGTGGGTACCATGTTCGCCTTTGGTATAAGCGGTTTCGGTTTTCATTCCTGGAGGTGATTTGTAATCGTAAAATGTCACCAACTCTTGAAGCACTTAAAATTACCACTGATACTACTATAATTATCAGTTGAACAAAAACCCTTTTTGATTTAAAATAAATTAGTTTTATTCTCGTAGCAGAAACTTTCTTAGCGAATATTTTAACCTGAAATATATCCATAAAATATAAAACAGAAATATTAGTTAACAAAACATATGGATTTCGATGGCAATGTTCTCTCTCGTTTCAATAGAATGGCTCTCGAATCGACAGGAACTCAAAAAGATGTCCTAAATATCAATGTTAGTTACAAACAATTCCTATTAAAGGATTTTATTAGTTAGATAATAATCTAAAAATTTATAATATATAGTAAAATAAATTCTAGTAATGAACAAAATTATTACCCTCACGGACGGGAATTTTTGAAAATAAGAATAATTTTCCATTTTCCCAAGCTAACTCTTTTCTGCTAACTTTTTCAGTTTTTAAACAAGCTGCTTGTTCTATAAATGCGATATTTTTATGCCTCAGGGAGCATTTCTCCTCTATGTTTCCGGGAAAAAATCCCCCGGTTTCGAACTATCGGACGTAGATTCTTTAGTACCACAATCCATTAAATTTTAGTATCGGCGATCTGACCTTTGAAAGAATCCTAAAGCCTCTCCATCACGACGTACGAGCACACGATTCTAGTCTATGACGACCCAAGCTCTTCTCTTTTTGTCCATCACAAGGACGTTCGCAGGAAATTACGGATAGTTTCCAACCAGAATCGAGATCTCGTGCGAGAGAATGGGAATATCCTCCGCTGACGAGAATATGAACGAAAAACTCCCGTTTACGAAACAATTTCGATAGCAAAGGCCGGACAGGCTCATCTGTAGGTACGGACTATTTCATTTCGCCCAAATTGAAATCATAGACGTTGGTCCCCACAAAGGAAGACGTCTTTGCGAAGAATGGCTGGAATGGGAAATCGACCTTTCGCAGGCAGACACTCTTCGCCAATCAAGAAGGCTGCTCATTACGAGAGCTCGCAATCGCATACGTAATCAGAGTGTCCCACAATCCACCTCGGCCAAGAATATGCGGGCTCGCTGGGAAAGGGAATCGTCGGACCTTTTGATCAGTTCCATAATGGAACGCCAGGGATCGCAGTAATCGACGGTCGACGCCCGCGTCTCTTGACTCTCTATGGAGATGCATTTCCACCTTTGTTACGCGCTTGTGCTCGGGATGGTCAAAAGGCTGTAATTGAGAGCCTTGGTGTCCACGGGGGGGACTCTCTCGTTGCGAATTTAGCGGCCGATTCCGACTCTACACCGCGAATGCTTAATGGCATGGTTTTGCATCTCTTTTATGGCTTTCTGCAAAGTCTTATCCGGGTGGAAAGTTTCTACAAGCATTTAAAAGGGTAGGATAGTAGTAAAAGTGTTTCTAACAAAAATTTTAATGTTTGTTATTAGCTAATAAAATATGGTTCTAATCCTTTAAAAACAATTTTTGCTTAAGTAAACGAATAGTTTCTGGGTATACTTGAATGAACTTTTAATGTGATTTAATGAAAAATATAAACAATAGTAAAATTTCAGGGAAATATTATAAAATAAAAGTGAGTAACAGGTCTAGAGATTTCGACCGTATATTCAGTTGAGGAAGTTGTTTTGGACTCTTGAATTATGTTATTGTAGTATCATTCGATTTTGTTAATAATTGACAGTTACATGACAATGTCATGTAGAACTCTACAAGATTCGCGTTCATTTTCTAATAAAATTTTTCTGATATTAAGAAACGTTCTTATGATTTTCCTCAATTACATGGAAATAGTGTCCATAATTTGAGACTTCGCTAAGCTTTCAAATGAATGAATGAGAAACTCTAAAAATACTAACTGACAATAGTCCCAAAATAAGAAACGCTAGAAGATTAACTTCTCATCATAAGAAAATAATTTTAGATCTTATAAGCAGAGGTAAACATAGTTACTGTATGAAATTTTATAGATATTGATAAAATCCTGCGTGATATTAGACTAAATTATGTGACAAAAACCGCCTTAATAAACCTTATTAGAGGGGTATCAAAAAATTCTTAGCGTAATTTAAATGGAAGTAGGTGAAGTGTATATTATGGAGCATTTTCTGTTATTATTATCATTCAGGTCTCCAAATACTGAAAAAACTTAAATTATAACGGACACCTCATGCGTTTAATTTACAGATATTCCATTTTTTATTATCAGTAGATACGAAATAAATAGATATTTTCATTAGGTGTAAACACGTCATAGAGAGGATGCATGTAAACAAAGTCACCTGACATAGGAGCTCCTCTCTCCGCTTCATGATTGTAGTGCAGATTAACGGTCTGGATCTTATTTCATGCTCCAGTGGTGTTTTGTAATTCGGAATGCTGAACTAACATGCATATTAATACTGCAGAAAGAACATGGCAATGCTTTTATAAGCTTACAGAATGTAATTTAGACAGCGACCATCGTTTCATCTGAGGCTGATGATGAACGAAAATTCGATACGACAGTCATCTTAATACGTATGGAATTGTATAAATATGTACACTGTACAAATTTATATATTCGTGGATGTTGCAAGTATTATCAATATATTTCTGTATAAAAAATGTGGTATTCCGCCAAATATCACTCGATCAGAAAAAAAATGTTACAATTTATTGTTTGATATTTCAGATTCAGGAAGATTATTTTCATTCAGCACAATTGCGACACTTATTTTATATTTAGAAACTAACCTTTTGTTTTTGAATGAATCCGTAAGATATACCAAGCTCTTTAACAATTACATTTTATCCAGAGTGATATATTTCCTACGGAAAATGTAGTAAATATTGATGAAACAGTATGACGAACTACGAGAGACTTCCCGTGACATATGAACTCGAAACATTATCCTTCATAAGGGAGACAATGTTTGACGGTTCCACATTGCAGGATTCGAGTTAATTTTTAGTTTGTCTAGAAGACTCGTAAACGTTCTCTCCTGTCCGTGCTGTCCCTTTGTCCGCGGGATAGGAATCTGAGTGAAGCAGAAATATTACTGTCCACTTTGTAGGACCCCAATTGGGATGGACCTCACTTTGGTCTTCTCTGCTAGTGACAGTTTTTCCACTTCGCCGGTCAAAGCGTCACGCGGATTTGTAAATATTGCTTCAACGAATGAGGATAACAATCGTCTCCTTTTGTTTATATGCAACCAAATATCTAATGAGCATTACTTTAAAGAAGCAGAGCACGTAATTTGGTAAAGCGACGGACAATTCATTTGAAAATATACTGTGTTTCTGTGTCTCGATTTGACGGGATTAAGCAACATTCAAATTCAAAGATTGATAATTAAATCATATGAAGCAGTACTTTGACATAAAAGATACAGTCAGAATCACCTTCGTTAGATGAAATCTTAGTCACAAAAAAAAAGGTTTCCAACATGGGCCCAAATATTAAAATATACGTATGTAAACTCAGCCAAGAAACACCAAAGCTATAATTTGAAAAGAAAAAGTAGGAAGAGATATTTTCTTCCGCCGCATTTTTTCTGTATGCAAGCATAAGTGATTATCCTACAATATGATCTCTAGCTAGATTTGAAAATATCGATAAGATATGTGATAGGCAGGAATTTCTTCAGCTTTCTTACACAGATAATTCTACGATTGAATGGAAACATGACACTTACTATGGGGAAGTCTAAATGAAGCTTTTTGTTATGCGAAGCAAGTTTTCATTTAAAATGAAGACTCTGAATAAAAGTTTCTATATGCGATTAATTTATTCCGTATTTTGTGATCCAAATATATCCCTGAATAAATTTTAGCAGCGTTACATTCAATTGTTTAACAAAAGGACCAAGAAGTTATGCTCCAGCATAAATTATAAAAGAAAATTACATAGAAGAGAAATAAACATAAATTTAGGAGAAGAGCGTGTTTGGAAAATGGAAATATTATTTTAGTGGAGAACAAAGAGAAATAAGAAGTAACCACAGAAATTACAAATTCTGCGAAATTCTGATATCATACATAAAAAGAATAAAGAAATAAAGAAATCACTTTTTATCTTACTTTCAATTCTTTCTTAAGTAAGAAAATTCATGATATTGAGAAAAACTCGATCTGAAGAAACTACAGAACTGAAAGATCAAACTGAAAGTAAAGTTGTATGGCATGAAAAAAATTTTGCTACAAAATTCACAAAACTGTCAAGAACCCATACAACATGAACATAACGATTAAAAACAGACTTTTTTCTTCGCTCGTGGAATCTTTGACCGCTCGTGATATTTTAAAGATTTTTGTTTTGAAACAAATCCGTAGTTTACATGTAACAACGGACTAGATTCATGGAGTATGTTTATTCGCGGTATCATATTCTGGGAATCGGGTGAACAGTCGCTAGGGGCGGTAAGACTTGGAGGTGCCATATTTTCGTTACTAGTCAAACAACATTGTTTACAGAGCATGAGAATGCATCAACATTCAAGTTTAATCAATTGGCTACTATTTCTGAAAATTTCATTTTATTGCCTTTGTATTTTGATATTTATGAATAGTAGTTTATCGAATACGTACTGAAGTTTGTGTACTTAAGTTTTTATACTATCATATATTTTGCTTATCAAAGTGGATATACTAGTAGTTATGCTAAGTGTGTTTCACACATATTTCCGCTACCAGAAGTCGAACCCTTTGCTTTCACTACAAGAAAACTAGCTACCCACATCGTTATCTTGGTGTTCCCAAAGTGGATCTGATACAGTTAAATGAAGATGTTCATGACAAAGGAACGTTTGAAATTGAGATTACGTAATATTATACAATAGGTATTTGAATAAAAATGCGTAATAATTTATTTTCGACAGAATATTCATAGCAAGTAACCCATCCCTCACACTAAAACCAATACGTAATAATGAAATTTATTAGAGATTATTATTATTGATTGATTGATGTATGAAAACTTGCTTAACATTAATAAATAATTCACACATATTAGATTTACATCAGCATTTCTTTGTAAGGTCTTTCTTAGGCAAGTTCGAGGGGACTTTTTTATATTCCCAGCTAGAATTATTCATTTGCCTATTGGTTATTTACATTCGAATAAACCGTCTTCATGATATCAAAATGATGGGCAACTCTTTTTCTTTTTGTTGAGTAAACAGCTCAATTCGTGTTTTATTTACATTAACTATCTGTTGTTATCTTGAGAGCCCGCTGAGTCGTAATTATCATATTATATTTACTCGTTGAGAATCAACGGGCAATTCAGCTAGTGACTTAAAAATCAGTAATTCCATTTAAATCAGTTCTTGTTGTAGTTAGATTAACGTAAAAGATACTGTATACGGATGATAGAGTAGTACTATACTTTCACGATGACATTATTTTTCACAAATATCCTCATTAGTGGTCGATATACGTTTGTGCAAAATTTCCTCAACAAGAATATACAAATTTATAATGAGCAGCGGGCATTAAAAATTTTCTTGGACGAGTGTCGTCCGACACTTTCCGGACATATGTGTCATAACCGAAAATTATTTCTAGTATTTATGACGATGAATCTTTATCTTTGTGCGCAAAACAATTATGAAACGGAGGGCTGAAGTGCTCTGTCGCAAGGCAAATATGGTTAGAGCGTTTAAACTTCCATTGGGAAAGTCGGCGTGACTAAACCCATTCAGATCACTCGTAGCGCGCTTAGACACCTTCCCTGAGAAGGGCTGTGTTTATCCTGCCCTATCCTCCGTAAACATCTATCCAAAATACATTACAGGAGCTCCGTTGACGAGGTTAATCCTGCATTTCCTCTGATAAACAATCGCTCCATCCTCTCGCTTTTACTTTCCCGTGAATCACGCCTCTCTCTCAGCCGCGTGATCTTCCGAAGAATGTATGGACTCATAGTTGAGTCGTAGGGCCTTCTTGGCATTCCGTCCGTGAACGCACGCAATCCGCGCCTCTTCCATTCTGCATCTCTTTCCTTCCTCTACCGCAACATTCCGATCCTCTCACTCTCCACACCCATTCTTCCCAAGTCGATATGCGTCATTTTCGGATTCTCGTGGCTTATTTTCCAATCACCTTAGGTAGCTGAATTTTTACAGTTATTTTTGTTGGTGGCTTATCGAACATGCCGATTATCTTGATAACTACATAATATATTTATTTGCATCCCTTTCTTTATCTTTATTGCCATCATTCATTTCTTTCATATTTTATAGGCGAAGTTTTTTACTTCACATTTTCTGATCATTATTATTATTCCTTTTCATATAAACGTATTTTCTTTCGCATTTGACATTTAAAGTGCGCATGACTGTCTTTTCTCGTAAAATTTTAGTTTTTATCTATCTAAAGGTTTCGCAGGGTTTTTACGCCTCTTTTTGTGTGGATGTTTTCCTGCTATAGGGTATTCTGCCATTATACATTGGCATTAATGTAACAATGTGAAATGACTTCGAATGGCTGCATTACGTTAATAGCCATTATTATTAAAAATACATTTCCTAAAATTTACATGAGCACTGAGATATGTTATGAAATGGTAGGGAAGTTATGTGTTAATAAGAATACAATATGTGGGCGAAAGGAAAAAAAGTCAGCGATCAATGAATCAAAAGTCAGGATTTATGAGAAAATGAAGAGATTGGCACAGAGTTGGACAGCTGCAACTTACAAGTATTCGGATTGATAACCCTTGATAATGATTGGATAGGTTTTGCGAGAATAAATAAGGCTGCTTTGTTAGTTTTCGTCAATGAATATATTTCCATATCTACCACAAATTAATGAAATAAAATAGTTTAAGGATGGAGCGGTGTCCCAGATAAATTCAAGGTAATCTATAGATAAAGTAACAGTAAAAAGATGAACCCTTTAGTTGAAAATCGAGGTGGGTAAATTAACTAGAAAATCGGACCGCAGTCTTCGATTTTGGATGTTAGGACCAAGCCTTAGTGTTAGGCTTTCAAAATTTTCAGAAAAAGGAAACGAAATGTATTGGAAGTCACATCAATCGGGACGTGTGTTAGAGAGCTATTTTCGGAAAAGATTATAGTCTAACTAAAACAGGAATAGAAGTATTAACTGACGAGGTAAGGCACAGTAAAATTAAATTTTCTCAATCTTACAATCTTACTTGTTAGTTCACCGGTGGTGAGAAACAGTGCTTTTCCATTTTATCAGTCGATAAAAGTTACCTCCGAAAATATCCCGAAAGAAAGCTTTGGGGGAATAGAACCGCATTGGCGAGGAAAATGAAAGATAAACCAAAAAGTTCAATAATCCTATTAGAGTAAGTTAAAAACGAGGAAACAAAGCAACAGTGCGAAGACTGTTAAGAACGTCTCGACCTGATTTTCTTTAAGACGTCTCAAATGAAGCCGCAAATGACGTGAAACCGCTGTATTGACATAGGACGAATCGGAAACTAGAACGCCACGGGCTAGCTTACGAACGAGCTCTCTGTGTATTTAAGATCTTACGAATGTAACCGAATTTTCTCTTGGAAGAGAAACGTCTCTCCTCTTGAAAATACGAATATCGTATTATGATGCCGACGTCATAAAATAGAGTGAATATTCCACCAATTTTAGCCTCGATTCAGTCTGTGCGATGCTAAAACAATACGGGTAAGAACAGTTACGATGAAATTGTGCTGCGAAATTTCATTTGGTTCAAATAATCATCTCTGCATTGCGCTGTAAATATATCAAAAGCGATTTAAAATATAATTAAGTTAATATTTCTAATTTTTTCGAACCATGTTAAAGATTATGTCCTCATAATTGCTCTGTTTATAATTGACTCTCGCTCCTTTAATTAATTATTTCATCCGTGATTAATTATTTGAAATAATTTCTTCGACTAAGTAATTACCTCGTCGTATGCGTTGAAAGTTTAAAAAATCGTCATTTCCCACAGTTAACGATTTACGTGACAGATATTTTTATGGGGTTTCTGCAGAAAACTTGGAGGGATAATTACCTTCTTAATCTATCCTTTTTATCTTCCCCTATCCGGGATTTGAGCGCATTAGGATGAAGGTTCGAATGACGAGGGTCTAGAGTCGATTAGTGCCACTGCGAGAGCACGTGAAAGAGAATTTGGAGAGTGTGCGAATTCTTTCGCAGCATTTAAACGCTTGGAAGTTTTGCAGGTAATGTTATCTAAGAATATAGAGTTAGGAGTGATAAATTGCAATCTTAGGAAATTATGGTATTGGATCAACGTGATGTACAGAATCAACCTAACTTAGTGGTATGTCAATTTTAACAAGGAAAAGTAGCTCAAGAATGTACGAAAACCTGGGTAGTGCTTGAATATCATGCTGTAATTAGCTATGTAAGGATGTTTACAAAAAATCAAGCGAAATTTGTTTAAAGAAGTACTACCTTTTACTTCAAAGAAGAGTATTTATTTAACTTTTCTTAATTGTATATATAACACAGTTCATGAAGCATTTATAAGAATAAGTATAGTTTTACGTAATCCAGAAAGTTAAGAATTTTTCCCATATATTTTTCTAGGAAAGGAGTATTAAACTTTGGAAATTGAACATTCAGCAAAATAATTATACAAATAATGTAACTTTCTATAACGTAGATAGCCGATAATAGTAATTTTTGAGTAAAATATCAAATAATGAATGTTTTTTGTTCTCAGAAACATGGAGAATTACTTCGTCGAAATGATTTCTAAGGTAAATATGTAAACAAATTTGATATTGTTTTCGCAACCAAACAAACAAATAGTATCGACATCAATGTTTTGTGAGGAATAATATTAGAAGTTTTCAGAAGTAAAGAATACGATTGTTTTTCATCCACATCAAGATATTTATCAGACCATAGAAATATAAGGGGAAATTTGATTATAAGTAAAATTTAGTTCTCTAATTTTGGTCGGTTGAATTAACTAGTATTAAGAAAACAAAATCTCTCGGTTTTGTACCCACAGCACATACATCATATTTGAGCAAAATTATACATTCTGAAGAGGATTGAATCATCTGATACGTAAACACATTCGATATCAAGTTATTTAACTGATATATGTCCGCTGGGAATGGGAATATCCATTTAGGATATTTATGTGTATAACTAGAAACGAATCATAGCAGAACATTTCCGTAAACATGCTCTTGACGCGTACAATCCGTAACCTTCTCGCATTGAGTCATCGCATTTGCAGAGGCAAAAAATAAAATTGCACCAACAGATCACGAGATAGAGAATGAATTGTTTCGGTGTCCATCGGCCGTGTAATCTCACGAGGGATGCGCTTGGGTTGGCCAGAGCAGGTGAGAAGGCCTATGACGAATGTCCTCATACCCAAACATTTATATCACCGCACCAAGTTGACGATGAATCAAAGAGTTACATAAGTTAGATAACCTAGAGATCCTAACAAACAACCTTTCGAAGTTGATCCTATGAATTCGCAGGTAATTCGGAAGACGCCATTTTGTGGATTTATGGTTTAGGTGCGCTGGGATGGAAGCAAAACACGCGTGATTGAACGCACACGCTTTCGGATTAATTGGCGCGATGAGCGTGCACGAGGTGACAACTTGGATTCGCAGGAATTGCGCTTTCTCAGGAAACGGAAACGAGCAATGCGGAGCGAGGGCAGAGCCACGCAGCGGCCAAACCGCCAACTTCTCCATTGTTCCGATGGAAAAACGAGCGTCGGAGACAAATGGCAACAATGCCAATTTTAGCCTTGATTGCAGCACTTTTGTATTCAGAATGAAGGGCTAAGAAGGAAGTGGAAGATAAACTGGCTTGTTGAAAGAGACTTGTAAACCGCATTAAACGTGACACATGGTAGAAAAACAAAGAACAATGAATGTAAATGATAAATAATAGTCGAGTTTACAGAATATATTGTGGTTACATTGATCCACAATCCTTTTATTGAAGATGACACATTAGAAATCTTATTCATTTCCATGATTTAGTTCCCGCATTTCAGGTGGATTCAGCTCTGTTGCTTTAGTAGAACTATCCCTCAATTTTCAGTGAATAGTAATTCAATGAATAACTTTTTATCAAAGTATTTCATAATCTGATACTTATTTCAGTATCACTTCAGAACGATAAATAAAAATCTTACCCTATGTTTGTTGAGAAATGCTTCGATGTATCTTAGCCCATTTATGCCCATATGCAGCTTAAGATACGTCATGGTTGAAGAGTTAAACTCCCTTTTAAATATGCTATTTGTTCACGTTCCTTGCGAAATACTCCTTAGATATTCTTTATATATAATTCTATGGGCATTTTAATTACGATGGGTTTATCCTTAGAGCTGACAGAATTTTCTGATAAATTACATAATTTAAAAGGTATGAGACCCGAATAATATATATGTATAAAGAAGAAATAAAATAAATTTCACTCAAAAAATCTAAATAAAAATCACAATGAAATACATACTTTTAAAATCTATTCATACCGTACAAAAATGTATTTCTCTTCCAATTTTAATGTCAGTCTTTGCGGTTTTGCAATTTTATGTACCAGGCCAACCACGATTTTTTACGAAAAAATATTAACACAGCGCTATGGATATCCTGTCATATACTTCTACATTTACTTACGGCGATAAAATATGTAGCAAAAACATCCATGAATCATAGTTTACAGAACAGACTATGAACTAGAATGGAAACTTCCGAGTCAGATGACCTTACAATCAAGAGATAGGTAATCCTGATCCTATCGTGGGCTTATATTTTTCATATATATTTGAAGCTATTAAAATATTGTTGAAATAATATCTGCAATGACAATTTTCCAGCCATTAAATTTATGCCAGCAATACTTTAATTCGAAGCACACGGAAAATCGAAAGATCTATGGAAGAGTGGTATATAGTAGTATGATACAATAGCAAGGTAGAGGAAGCAATGTGAGAACAGGGTGAAGGCAGAAATTCAATAAGAGAAGGAAGGAGAGTAGGTAGAAGGAAGAGAGAATCTAGCGACATAACCGCAGCGTCGGACATGAACTGACGGGTTATCGGTCGTCATTTGTCACCTGCGCGTAGTAATGGAGCCATGGAGAGTAGGAATTCATCCCTTCGAAGCGACCAGGTTCACTCTCCTGGGATTTCCACCCACTCTCATTTCCTACCTTACAATCCGAATCATTGCTCTTTATCAAAACCGCGAATCAGAATGCTTCAATCGCAGTTACTTCCTTTCCATTCACTTTCCCGAGGGAAGGCAAAAAGGTTTGACCTCGGAAATTCATCAAGAATGTAGGTTACGGAGATCGCAAGACAAATTTGCTATTACCACGCCGTTTTCATTTGTCAGCAGGAAACGTTGAAAAAGCTTGAAAAACAGCAAGGTATTTCTCACGAATTTAGGTTAACGTTGTAGCCTTGTGTGCAGGAAAAGTAAACAAAAACTCCATTCATTAATGATGAATTTTTTCTTATAATTGAATGGTATTTTGCAAATTTTCTTTCTTATCTGAAATCAAAGTCCTGAAAGACTCAACTCCCAAAACTCTCAAGGATAGCGTACGAAAGAAATCAGTCCAAAAACTTCTTAATTTAAGTAGAAAAACCGAATTTTCTCATTCTAAAATTTGAACTTCAGTAAGTAATACAATACTTTCCTCTGCATTCCGTGGAATATTCATTTAAAAAATACAGCTCTATTTATTTTAACAAATTTCGAAGTATTTCAATATCCGTAAAAAAGTTTTTGTTATATTACCACTTTCAACGTTCGCGAAAAAGTTTTAACGCGGAAACTAATAGCGGAATAAAATTTTTCTATGGGATTTGCAAAATTTTAACCTTTTTAAAGACATAACATGACTGAGTGTGTCACAGATAACCTGTGATCTGTCGTAGACTCTGTAAAGTTATAATATTCTAAACATGTGATTATTAATTATTAGTATTAGTTTAGTGTAATAGTATTTTAGTTTATGATTAAGATATGAATGGATACTATAGATGAATATGAACCTCATATATGCATGTGTTTCATTAATGTCTTCGAAAATTGAAACGGAAAATTACATTAGTGATTAAGACACACTCTTAATTGATAAGTCTAGTGAAGCATGAGCTGAAAACGAGATATTCCATCAAATATGGCTTTGACGGATTACTAAGCGATTCAGTTTCAAGTTTTTGCCGTGTAATCTCGTCCGATAGACTTCGCATGCAATGTCTTACCTCGGGAGCTTCCGTGTCTTCGATATTGGTGTACGTGTAATGTGTAATTCATACGCGAAACTCCGGAGTGCATGTGTGCGATTAATAGCTCATCTACCATGCAATATCAATGCATGCATTGATCCTTAATGCGCCTTGATGACAGTTCACCACTTCGACCTGTGCCTGCCCTAGCTATACTTCGATCCCTCTCCTCTGAAACTTTAGTCCCTTTTGCAGACTGAACTACATACGCCGTAATTTCTATCCGTAACTATTCAAAAACATGCGGAAATTCCGAATTCTACCTCAAAATTCATCTTATTTTAGTTTTCAACGCTTGGGATGGATCTTACGCTGTACACGACGATAGAATATAATTTATTTTCATCTGCATTTTCTTAGATAATGGAACAAAAATCTCTTATGGTTTACAACAATAATTATATACGAAAAAAAGTCTTCGTGTAACTTATTATAGAACCGGTATTATTGTGATATTTATCACCAGAAGAATAAATATCAGTCTGAGGGATGAATCTTATCAATGGATCATTAGCAGCAATCCTGTACATCGATACAAATTTAATACGAGCACGAGATGGATATCTTGTAGATTATGTCGATCACTGTCAATCTTTACTTTCTATTTCCATTTAATATTTTTTACAGCAACTTAAGAAAAATGTTACTCTTTCAAAGAACGAAAGCTACAGGTATATGGCTACAATGATGTCGTCCTGTTGTCTTTTCGTCGATACATTGTCGCTAACAAGTCTTTTTGACAAATAATTGTCTATGAGGTGTCTCTTTCGACGAATTGTCTGTCGACCAGCTGTTCAAGAACAGTTAAATGGAACGTAGAAAGTAAAAAAGTTTCAGGTATAAAAAATTTAGCTGAGGAAAAATAAAGAGGTACAATGAAGTATAAATACGATATAGGTAGCATCATATTGGCACAATCATGAACCGATAAAAAGAGAATTACTTATGAATAAAACTGTGGTGCGATTGAAGTTTATAATGGAAATTGAGCGAATTAGCCGTTGCCAGAAGTTTCAATTTTTTAGGTACGCCGATAGCATTTGTAAGGAGGCCTTAAACAAAATACAGATGAGTGTCCCCACTTCTAATTCCAGCCATTCTTTACTCCCTGGGCCACGCCCCACTGCCTCCACCTGCCCTTTCCTTGACCCTTCTGAAATTCCAGTGAGGCATTCGGAAGTGGCGCCATTTGAAGGGAAGGGAAAAAAATCAAATTGCTGCGTCTGAACAAAAGAAGGCGAGACAAAGTCGCTCAATGGATTGGCCTCAAAAGAAAGAGTGGAACTGCGAAGGCGGAGGAAATTGAACGAAAACTCCGCCACGTGTTTGACGGGACGTAATTTTCTACTCTTTTCGCTAGAATTTTGACATGCGCCTGAGGAACATTTCTGCCGGAAGGAATAAAACGAGTGCTCGCACTTGAATTGGGGTTCGGTCATTTGAATGGGAAACTTTGGGACCTTTCTTACCCAATTGTACCGAAGTTTTTGCGAAATCGATTTTAAACATTTGCGATCCAACGGGCTTATTGAGAGACAACATTTGGCAGAGACAATGATCACGCGCCAAAGATGTACACTTGTTTCTTTAGTCAACCGAGTGGAACGCTGGGTTTTATTATTATTAATTTAAGTAGATTTTCTGCGGTTGTCTAAGATATTAAAGGTAACCTAAAGCTAGCAGTAATAGTAGTCCTTTCAAAATTTCTTCAACAGGCTTGGTTGTTTCCCACGCATAGGAACACACGGGGAATCAAACCTGGGGCCTTTTCACCAAAGTTGAACGATGATATATGATAAATTGATAACATTACAGTAACGTAAAATTTTGCAAGTATCACTATGAGAAAATTTGACAAAATCTTAACAATTTAATTATGCTCCTTTCAAATGCATGCAAATTTCGACAAGATGATGCTATCGCGTACAATCCTATAATTTCATGTAACTCATGTTAACGATCAGAATGTCGAGATTCAAAAGTATGCCTGTATATAGTATTTATAACTGTACACCTTTCAATTTGATGGAAATTTATAGGACACTGACCCACGATTTGGAAAGTAAAAAAATATAATTTAATATCTTATATCCATGTTTTCTAGGAATGCTGAAAGATGATTAGGCTGCTAATCGTGTGAGGATAAACTAAAAACAAATTGCTTCTTTCTTATTTGATGTGCGCTAAGAATTTACTAAGAATATTAACACTTGCCAAACGTCTTCCTTAGTTTTTTTATTCTTCAAATTAATCCTGAGCATTTTTCTAAAATAACGATGATCAACGGAATTTAGCTTTCTTTTTTCTTCTTCTTCTATCTTCCACCTTTATTATCCGTATAGGGCAAAACTTTATACGCATGTTTTCACTAATCTCTTCCCGGTTCACAGGCTGATGTTGTTTGTTATGAAAAGGCGTTAATCTCGGTTAAAAGCCACATTTACCAGTCCTTTCCTCCTTCCATTTTCTCTTATAGTATAAACAGCCGTATTTCCGTAGCCCTACGCATAGAAAAAACGAGACATTGCTAATGACTTTTAGAGATGTGTAATGATTTTTACCGCGATGAAAATAATATTCCGAGCGGAAAGCTAAGAGATGAAGCTTGGGGGCGAAGATTCGAAATGAAAATGCGTTCGCCTCCACTTACTCCCGCTTGGGCTTAAAAAATGTAAGTGGAGGAAAGGCGCTTAAATAATTAAGGCATTGAAGTGACGATAATATTACGAGACTCTTTTGAAGAATTCATGGACGAAAGACGGTTTAAGGGGGCGCTTTAAGTCGGTGGGAGGTGTTGCAGTGGGTATCCCACAATCCCCTTCGCGAGAACGCCAAATCCCTGCCCCAGTCTCATACTAAAACTACAGCCATTAATATTCATACTGCTTTCGGCGGCGTTTACCTATGAATTATGGGAAGCACATCGCTGTTGTCGCTACTGCTACTGCCTACGTCATCTGATCGACTTGCAATGACGGAATATTTCGTCATTGTCATTAAATGCCTGACGTATATATCCGTCATTCTGGTTCAAGTAACAGGAACCAATTTCTGACTAATGTTTCACTAACACCTTTCAGCAAATACCTTGCTCACTTCCTCACACTGATTAAAGAGTGACTTACCGAAGAAATATTAACCTTACCCTAATAGATGGTGGTGGAATATTCAAGTTAGCATAGAAATTTCAGCATATGTTTATTAACCGCAAGGCTTTTTATGTAGCAAGAATTCGCATTCCAAAATATATAAGGCGATATTTCCATTGTGTTATCAATTCAAAGTTACTAATCCCTAATAGTGATATTCTCTTCTATTTAAGAAGTAATTAATACTGATTAAGGTGCAATGAAATGATTCAGCGTATCTACATATATGTCACTCACGCTAATCTCTTCTGGGAAAAGTTCGTTAATTACCTCGCTTTTTATAACATTTCTAAAAAAGTTACCGTTAAAATGTTCCCTAAGCTCCCTTTTATAATAAGTATTTCCTTTTTAGCATCATTCTCACTACTAATGGAATAAAAAATCATCTACTAATAATTTTTTAATGATAATTTATTTGGTTTGGGTGCTATTAATAACACCCACAACCCATATTGGGAATTCGGACACACACAACTATTACCCATATTAGTCTATATTAGTCTGGACTTGAACCAGGGACATTGGGGTTGGAGAGTGCGCTCACCACTCCACCTGTTTTCTTTAAGCTCTTACTCTTAAAGCCCATTCTCTTCTGCACCTTATTTAACCACCTTTTTTGGAACGATCTTCATTTTCCTCATACACCTTTTAAATTATTTATCCCAATCAACATTTTAATGTTTTCTAATTGATCTAAGATACTAATTTGATAGTAGTTTCTATAATATTAAGCTTGCTTAAATTATGTGAATAATAAGAAATCAATTTGATTAATTCCTCATCTAAATATCAATAGAGTAGCATGGCTTCATTTTGCAGAATTCGTGCATTCCTAACAGGAAAAGCAATTACAAAAACACGAGCTGAATATAAGATAAAATATGGAGTCGACCAGTAAAAAATATCATCAGGGGAACGAAATGCAGTGTTTGAAATATTTCAGCCTTTGATATAAGCGTTGACCGGCGAATATGTGTTTACTCGCCAAAATCCATAAGGGGTTATGCGGCACAGTTTAAAGTCGAGCGTAAATACAACACTCTTCCGGTCTCCCGGGGAATGTCAGCACCTGGTTATATATGCGGCACTAAGGAGTGGGATTCAAGTGGCTTCGCTATACGTTGGGTATTTGGAGCATAATCCCAACGCATTCAAGAGCGCATGTAGGTGACTTCTGCGAATGAACTTGGCACCGAGTGTTTTTCGCACGGGGGCTTATCCGAGGCAAAGGTGAGAATAAGAGTAAACGGGGAGAGGAAGAGATAATAAAAGAGAAGGAGCAATCGATGGAATTCTCGCTTGTTGAGGTCGCCGAGACAAGAATTGGCCGTTGGTACGCACGGCGCCACCGTCGGGCGGATTTAAGACGAAACTCTCTCACGTACGGTCAATGGACACCTCTAAAGACGAATGCGGAAAAATTGATGGGTCAGTTTCGGAGGACATTTTAGGGCAGTAATGGAGAGAAAGTAGGGTGTGTTCCACTTTACTAGTCCATAAAAAGGAAATAGAAAAAAGGGAGGGATGGAGGTAGAATTGTAATGGGGCCATGAAGTGGGAATGACTGGAGAAAGTAGAGAACTAAGGGTGTATTGGCAAAAAGAAAGAGTATATTGAGTAATTCAGATACTCGAATGATAATTTTAGAGAGACTATGTAACACATATGAAACAGGATGTATATATTTTAGACCGAGTGATATATAAATGTGGAAACTATGGGAATACTCAACTATACGTTACTGTGCCAGCATGAAAATTGGACTTTCCGCTTATGAAGGCTTTTATTTTATACCGATTGCTATAAATATGTATCTCCTGAATTTATTGAGGATTAGTTTCCTATTCTTCAACATTTTTCGATACTCCTCTTTCTTCTTTTTTACAACTAATCATGACTTTTCTTCCATCTCCTACAGTGACTATATATTATAAACATTTATATGTCTGCTTTCATTGATAAACTTAATATTCCATTACTCTATAATTAATAATCTTTTCTAACAAAGCTTACCTCTAACAGCATTTTACTCTACGAAAAAGAAATGGTTACCTACAATTTCATGCAACTTTCTACTATATACTTTAATTTAATAATTTTATTTATTGAATTTCACTTCCAGCTACTTCCCGTTGACCTAACCCACATATGTAAAAACTATGCTTTAATATATGTACGTATGTAATTGCACACGAGCGTGTGTACGTGTATGCGTAGCAATGGAAAAATAGTAAAATCTACCGAGAATTCTGATCAAAATTCTCCAAATATATGTATATTAATGCAACAACTGTTCCCTATAACTGAATTCTGTTGAATTTTATTCTAATACATGCAAACACAAATGTTATGCTTGAATGTGTGTTAGTGCATGTGAGTGAGAAAAACAGGTGCATGCTTAAGAGCGGAAAGGATTACGACTTTTACATCGAGTGGCGATTTAAGTACTACCCAACGGATATTGAATGCATCTAGCATGAAAATGTCATAATGAGATCAATGCTACTGCAAAGATAATTAAAATGGTAGTTAAAGATACATCCCTCTTTAATACCACAGCGATATAATTCCTCAATCACTTGGAAATGCGAGTCACCTAGTGAGGATCTAATTACAGATGCACTATCAATCCTCCATGGTCCTCCGCAAGATCTTTCCCCTCTTACTGACCCTCGACCTCAGCCACCGAAAACCGAATGACCTCATCTGCAGCGATAACCACTTGCGCGAGTAATGGCCAATGGGTTGAGATTCACTGCGTGTGACCAAGGTCAGCTATGTAGACGGAGTCGTACGATTGACGCTGCAGACGGCAATTAATCTCCGAGATGCACCACTGAAACTTAGCTGTCCTCTGAGTTGAATCGCTAACGCCACACCGATCCGTAACTTCCCTCTCACGTGCCCTTATCAGCAAAAGAGGCCTTCCCATAAACTAGCAGGGTACTGAACCATCCTCCGTATCTTCCGTATTCAATGCCCTCCTCGTGTTACAACGCCAGTAGTTTACCATTACTGTGAGACGAATTTTCAGATACACAAGCATATTCTTACACATGATGAAGAATCAATATAAATCTTGCATCAAGATTCATATTTATATATTCCAATGCCATCAGTTTGTAATAAATTAATCAACGGATGTGGATGGTATCATAGTATGAACATTATAACATAGCTTTTTAATATCTTATTAATTTTCTTGTTTAATTATAATATTGTATATTTCCTTTATATGTTTTTGTTTTCGCGATTCTCCTTAGCCACTGATTATTGCAGTAACACCGAGTTTTTCCCACACTGTTAACTTTCTTTCTGGTTTTTAATTTGATCTTTTTACATATAATAAAGATATACCAGGTTAGGATAAAGAGAGATCTACATGGCCCACTGCACAGATAAAGGGTTTATCTATCCCTCTATTAATCCTTAATTCAATAAAAGTATTCATAAAAAGCACCAAATTACCTTACACATCATTAGATAAACGATGCATGGCAGTGAACTTCTATCTCACCCTTTCACTAAAGAAATGGGAAATATTTATACAATGGTTGCAATAGAATTAACTTTAAATAAGTAAAGAACTAAAGACATACATGGAATTGAGGTTTGATTACTGTATGCCAAATTATAACAATGAATACGTGGACTTGCTTACAAAATTTCACCTCAATATTCTTTTTTATTTCCACCTCAGCCAACCTTGACCCACTTTCAGATATGCCTTTTGACCCGTATTCATAAATCCGACTCTTATTGTACTTTTATGCTTATTCTGGAGTTGCGCTTGCGAATGCTGTGGATTCCAAAGTTGGAAATCTGTCAAAAGTTTCAGAATCGGAGGGACCGTTGTCACAGAGGCTTAATACTTTAAAAACTAGAAATTCAGAAAAACCAGATCGCCTTTTTCTTTTTGCCTCTTTCGCTCCACTGCAGCGATTTCAAGAGCTTGCTCAGCGTTTTCCTTACAAAAATCTAAAGCATTTCCCACTATTCCAGTTGAGAATTCCTTTGATCTATTCTGCTCGAGAAGGAGTAATGTAGCTCTTTCACGTCTTCCCAATGCAGCAACAGAGATGAGACGCTGCATTCTCTATAATATGTTTGTTTTTACTTATCCAACTGCGAAGCGCTTTTCATGTTTTCTAAGACAGCCTTTTTCCTGCGCACTTTGGACGGCTGATCAGTATTTACCGGGAGCCATGACAACGAGGCGTAATTAAATTATCCTAATCTCGTGGTTTCAAGAAAAAGAGCTGACGTTTAGCTGAAGAATCAGTGACTCCGAATATTTCTTAAGAATTCAAATAGAATATAATAGCATATTTGGTTACGTATTTATGTATACGCTAATGTGATTCAGCTTATGTTGGGATGGTCACTCATTTTAAAATATGACGAGAGATATGAGGAATACATGACTACAATTAATAATTTTTAGTATCACATAAAATCAAATTTTAATATTAATATAAATATATTATTAAGAAATATTGATATTTTAATTGTGGTATGATGGTTTGCATATAATGGGAATTAAAACGAACAAAATTATTATTCGATTTAGTAAAAAAAGCTAATGTTTAATATATATGCCACATTTGTGGTGCTATTTCATACACCGTAAGTTTATAAGTCTATATCTAACAGGTTAGTAATTCGAACAGGCTTTGAGATATAACTTCATACTAATGATAAATATAACAATAATATTACAGAGATAATAAGTGGGGTCATTTCCTGTAGCTAAGAAGCCTATTAAGGTGCCTCTGGTTGAAACTTAGGAATAGAACCTAATAAGGCATTGATTTAGGAAAGGAAAAACGAGTAGATTAAAAGTTGAAATTTGATTATCTTTGATAAAATTTCATTTCTCTTTGCAATAGTACTTTTTCATTTTAAATAAAAATAACAACTTGTGCATTCGAAATCGTATTGGAAGTTCAAACATCGAGTCTGCAGATCCTTGAAAAAAAAATAGTATACCAAAGACGTTGCTTAAGAAAACCGATATATGGGGTGTTCCATTGTGCGACTGCAAAAATTGGATTATCAAAACTGTGGAAAAAGGAAGGCTGAATTGATGGGAATGTAGTGCTGCGGAAAACGGTGAAGATGAAATGAACTTCCATGCGGAGAAAGCCTTCGAAGGGAAGAAGGAAACAAAGAAGAAACATATCGAAGACCTACAAGGACTTAAAAAGATGAAGGAAACCAGTTAAAAGCAGGACGAAGCAAGTTATTGTTATGAAGATAGAAGCTAAGAAAATTACTTGAGGTATAATCCTAACGAGAGACCTGGGAGAACTAACTGGCCCAGGTTATGGATGACCTAAAATATACGCACAGTAAGAAGAAAGGGATGAGAAAAATTCTGCACGTGATTCATTATCGATTACGTATAATATTTGCCCTCATCCTCAATCCTTGAGTCTATCCTTAGAGGGAATATCCTCTAACATCACATTGTGAGTCGGCTGCCTTGATTTACAATAATAAGTATATATCTAAAACAATTGCTGCTTGATCTCATCACGGAATGTTTCTGACTTAACCCCTTATTCGAAATACAGAGGTTTTTCTGTTTTTAACAAGGGAAATATCAGTCTGTAGCTGTCCACAACAATCGATGATTACTTGTTACTAAAACAACTTTACTTGTACTTTCCTTTTGTGCGTTTTGTTTACTTCTGAACATTGCGGAATGCTCCACTGATTTTTCCTTTGTAAAATGACCGGACATATAATTTTGTGTGTGTGTCTGTGATAAAATATGTTACATAATTTAACTACTTCGTACTTGAATACTATTTCATACATAAAATATCCTTCAGACATTTCTCTTCCGTCAGATCATCCAAGCCTTACAGAAATTCTCCATGTTTATTTCATAGAGTCGCACTAATAAGAAGAGGTGAATGCGAGATCATTTCTTCTTTGCTCTATCTCTTTATCACATCCATCCATTATTTCCTATTCATTCTCCTATTCTTCGGAAAGCATCGGATCGATGATTCAGATTCTCATAAACAGGAGAGAGGGCATGAATCGTACATGTGCTGCAAGGGTTCGGAAATGGGACGTGTGAGGGCGCTGTGATACGGCACTGTGCATCGGCGGGTGACAGATGTGGAGGAAGCGGTGTGGAAACGGAAGAAAGAGGCCTTCCTGTCCACCTTCCTTGCTCCATCGAGTACGAACGAAAAGAAAGCGGGGATTACAAGGAGTCGCACCTGCCATAACCCGCGAGAGATCAATCGAGAGGCGTAAGAGATAAACTGGCACCGAATCATGTTTCGCTAAACTTAGAAAGATATAAAGCGTAAATGGCCGAACACGTTAAGAATTTGCATTTTGCTTCACTTATACACATATAAAAATATAGTGTACATATTGTAAGTTTTACCAAAAGCATACTAAGTGAACCGAAATGTTATTTTTAGCCTTTTAAATTAAGCTTAATTGGTCACCATAAAGTAGTAAGAGCTGATAATTTAAATTCTCATTCATTCACACCTCTGTAATGCAAGTCTCCTCGATCTTATGCGACCAGCATTACACTTATGCTTTGGTGCCTTGCCTACATTTCAGGGGCCGAAGAAATTACTTCTGCTGGCCTCCACTCTAAAGCTCAGTCTGCAAACTTTTTGAGATAATGGCATAATTCCACAAAATACCTTTGTTGGCCTGAGCTAAAGGGTTCTAATTTTGTAGGTCTTCAAATATAAAATTAATTGTGTGTAAACAGTAGTAACTGAAGGTTTAATATATATAAATATGTACATATAATTTTAATATTTCAGAAATGCTCTAAATAAAAAATTGAGAATACTAAACGCCTCACCAAGATAATGTACTCAATTTAGATGTACCCAATGTGCTACGAATCACATTAAAATTTTGGCAATACGTAGTTTGGAAAGTCTTGCCCAAGAACAAAGTTCGGCAGGCTTTAAAACCTTACGTTATAAACTTACAGATTTGAATCCCGCGAACAAAATATGTAATATTACCGCAAGGTATAGATTTATATAAAAAAGAGTGTGCTATCGTTATTATAACGCAGTCATTGTCGCTCGTCCACCCTTTGGTAGTGACTTCAATATGATTCAGATTTTAAGGAAAGGTTGTAATGAACTTGAAAATTTGGAATAATGGCAATTTTTTTTCAAAAACCACCAAACGCTTCTCACTGACTATCAGTGTACCATAGTTGGCATCCAATTACATTACATATATAAGAGAATAACGAGTGATTTTCGTATCAAGGATAAATACGCCAACACAATATAAAAATAGATTATATTTATTTTACCGTACATTGATTTCATTTGGAATTGATAGGAATAACAAAAAACAGCTTTAAAACGTCACTCTCTGTCATTTACATCCTGAAATCGCTTAAAAATAACGTAATTATTAAACGAATTTCATTAATACGCACTTGACGAAATTGATGAGTTTGAGAGAGCTTTGAATTTATAGATGAGAGCGGAATGTATATGACATTTTATCAATATCAAGGACATCAAAGTTATTAATTAATCATACTATCATGATATAAAATTTAATCAATCAAATTAAAGGGTTGAATGAGCTGTAAAGAAGCGCTTACAGGAAAACACGCCTCTTGATTCGGAATTAAAATTATGTTATTCTCTTCAACATAATATAGGATTCAAAATTAAATGTGTTTGAGTGCTTATAAATAGAAAATAATGTGCATCGGAGGCACAAAAAAATAAGAGAGCACATTTCTCTTGCACACAAACTCTTTGTTATAATTAATAATAATAAAATTTCCTTATTAGATTAAAAGCGAGATAAACTTAAAATCTACGGCCTCTTCTTACAGTTATAATTCACTATTTAGCTAATACTATATAACTGATTTTCGACATAGATATTGAGTAACACTAACATCACTTTGAAACGCAATGTTATAGGAGCCAGGAGCTTCAAAATCATATCAATAATGGCCACCAAATACTTGAATTTCCATCATTATAATCCAAGAACCATTATTAAGTCCATACGCAAATGAAACGAGTTTCATGAGAATTATAGAAAATCGGGATTAATATTTTTGTCTCAAATACAAATATTGCTTATTCCTAAAAGCAATACTATTCATGATTTTAAACAGAGATAATTTGTTTCCTATGTGATTTGTTTCACAGTATGAGATCTATGCTTAGCATTCAGGAATTCAAATTCTTCCCGCATTATTGAGCCGTTTAGAGCGTACTTATTTGAAAAAGACTTAAAGTTTTCATGAGTTTAGTTAGGAGAGATTTTGAGCCGCATCAAAGTATAATTTGTTAAGCATGAAATAACATTCAATTAGCGCCTCACGGAGGACTGATAGTAGGTTCTAGATAAGATGATAGAGAATGCTTAAAGGTCAAGGTCAAGGCACTGTAATTCAGGAATTATTGATTAAGTGAAATAATATATTATGTCTGATATTTTAGTTGATTTGTATTACTGGAAGAAAAGTCAGTAAACTTGTATCATTTATAAAGTCAGTAAACTTGTATCATTTGTAAAGCAAAGTATCATTTATATTTGTTAAAGTTGAATATAAATTGTAAATTACGTGTTATTTTTCTATCAGCAAAGCAATCCATGATTTACTTGTCTTATATGATAAAGAACTAATTAGAATATTAGAATGATGTAGAGCATTAGACATGGTTCAACGGATCGTATTTTTGATTAGGACAAAATTAAATCATGAAAAACCAGCATTTTCAGCTAATTTTCATCGTAAGTTCATAATGCTCACACTAGAATGGCAACATTTCAGCATTCTATCGGATAAAAAAAAATGTTTCGCGAATCTAAATAGTTTTTCAAATATGAAATCTGTTGGGAAACAAAACAATTGAGCTTACGTTTCGGAGAGCCGAAAATATATGATTGATACAATGAAGAAGGCTTTGAAAATGTAAATTTCTTTTGGGAAGAGCGAGTCAGGACTTGTGAGACGCGAAACGAAAAAATTCAATAAATTAACTATTGACTCGGAAATCTCAAGAAAAAGATTTGAGTAAACTTGAAAAAAAAGAACTTTTTCAGAATTCGTTTCGTTTTCCTGAAAGACGAGCTGCTGCATTGACATTTATAGAGATTCTGTAATAAATTTTAGCCTAAAACACGTTTTTCCTCTCTCCTTCTACAGGGAATTGAGAAATATTGCATTGGGAAAATTGGACACCGTGATTCAAAAGAAAATGGACATATTAAGGAGCGCTTCAACATGATTTTACTCCTTCTTCATTGATATATATGGTATCTCCCGAAAAATTGCTACATGATGATAAATCTACAGCTGCTTTTCCCTTGATCAGGTAATATTTATGTATTTGTACTCAATTTTAAAGAGAATGCGAGTAAAAATAAATCTTTCACGTTTCTGAAGTAACGAATTTTGAAGTAATTCAAATTTTTCATTAATGAATTCTCAAAAGTAAAATTCTGCAAAATGTTGACATTCTTTCGCTTGAGAAAAGGTAGAATAAATCCATTTCATTTCATAAGTAAGTCAAAAGTAGCGTAAATAAATAAAAGGAAGTCTTGATTCAAAGCGACTCAGGTAGATGGAAAATAAAATATTTGTTCGTATATTTACGAAATCAAGCGATCATGTCATGCATTTCAATTATACACTGCACTACTGAGAATAAATCACACTGGCTTATAGAAGTATTTCCTTTTTAAATGGATATTAAATTTTATGTAATTTATAGATAAGGATAGATTGGTCAAACGGAGGAAAAATTACTCTCATGAACAAACAAAATTTTCGGAGATTTCTAATTTTACGACATTTCCGCGGATGATTAAACCAAACAAGGACTTCAAATTATATTATGCATGAATTTAGAATTATCAGAAAGATTAAGTATAGAAATTTTCATATAATAGCAAAGTATAAAAAATCATTTTAATTCAAGATAAAATTTTTAACTTTGAATTTGTGAATATTTGGAAATATTAAATATCAATTTTTGAGATTTTATTGCAATTTGGATAATTTTTATACTGCCACTTCAAATCTGCTTTTCTAATATTTGAGTATAATTTTATATGAAATCTGAACGCTGAATCGTTTTCATTTAGGCCTATGAGCGGATTCGAATATATTTCCGTATCGAGAGAATAACAATTTCCTGTTTTAATAGTTTTCGTCGCTCCTGAATTAGCACTCATTTCAATATATAAAGGACACTACAATTATTCCTTCCTTCTTGCTTTTATTATCAAAATTCAAGGATTTTTCCGAATATTATGCCGAATTTTCTCAATGCCTTGATCTAGAAAGAGTCCTACCGCAACGCAAACATACGGCAAAACCCCGATTTCTATGAAAGAAATTCTACATTCAAATTCTCACCATTTCCTATCGTGCTAAACTCTATAGACCACCTTGGCACAATACGAGTATTTCCAGCACCAAAATTTTAAAATGAAACTGCGAATCATTACAATAAAATACCCCTAGGGGTTCGGGTCACATTTCGCAATTCCAATCGGAAAGCGCTCATCCTTCCGTCCCTTTATTCCGGGATTTTTTCCTCCGACCTCAACACCGAAAAAAAAGAAATATCAATAGTCGGATCCGTCGGCGAAATCTCCAGGAGGAAGCGAAGCGTCGTATCAGTCCATCTCCTCTTGCGTCTCTCCTAATCCTTCCCGCAGCCGAGTAATCCCCGCCGCTTACACTCTCCGAGTTTATCTATCGGATGCAAGGCAATATTGGAGCAGACATCGATACGCAATGACCACTGCGAGCGTCATAACGTGAGATTTACGTCCGGTACGCCATGTCCTCCGCTGCAGCAATATCCCAGCCTAATCGGCTTACATTATCGTCGACGCCGTTTTCGGCGGAGTCCTTAAGCTTCGAAATGCGTCTTGGGACTCCTCCCAGACGTAGAATTGCCGCTTACATAACCATCATCCCAAGATATCGAGGGCAGCGAGTGACCCGGGGCGTTTTAACCGCTCGCTTAACTGCAGGTGGGTCTCTTCAATTCCGAGACGCTTTAAAACGTGTACAAGTGATTTTTTTCGCGAATTCGAATGGACAATAACGCGGATGTAGAAGGAATTCGTTTCCGAGAGGAAGGGATTTTGCGGGTCCCCCTAAAACGAAAATTGTGGGGAGTTTTTCCTTCTCTTTATGCTTTTTAGGTATTCGACTCTTAGAATCGGAGGTTCTTTACCTTGAATCAATGATAGAATTTGGGAATTATAAATGTAAATATGTTTATGCAATAGCGTGAAATTAATTGCCATTGGGTAAGGTTTTGATTTGCTATATTAGGGAATGTTGGAAGCTTATCTTTCATTACTGTCATCGAGATTAACCTGCGCGTATAAACATTTCTAACGGACCTTTATGTTTACCTTATTTCACAAATTTGATTGAATGTCCAATAAATCAATTCCTAATTTATTTACCTTTCCATTTATTTTTTCTACTTATAAGTTTATGTTCTTTGTGTGAGGATGCGCTTTATCTAACTTTACTCTTGTCAATGACATTTTCCTCTATTAACATTTCGTTTCGGTATCCAATCTGACAGGAAACAGCACTTCATTACAATATAATCAAAGCAAGAGATGAAAATGATGAACATATTACAGAGTAAAGTGCTTGGGAATTAACTTGAAATCAGTAACTCGAAAAACCAACAATGTTCGAATGCAATTGGAAAACGATAACTTGATATATCCATGTAATCACTTTGGATAAAATGTGGGGAAGCTTTTTCCATCGGAAGGCCACATTTAGCATTCGGTTTCAAAAGCAAGGCCGCATGTGAAACCATTAGGTCAGCTTTCTTTCGCATTTTTACTACATTCAAATAGTTAAACACCGAAATTTTAGAGGAAAAAAAAAATTCATTCGGAGCGTAAATTGAAAGAGAACGTTGTATATCTAATTTTACATTTAAGGCAATCAGCAAGGTTAGAAAACAAAATTATTTAAATAAGAGTATTTGTTTCAGGAGAAGACTAAAAGGCTGTAATGGACGACTAAAAGGACAGTTGGATATTAAATCCCCTATTTCATCTCTGTTATATCCATGGGTCACCAAACCAGTTTATAATAACAGATATAACTGAAGAAGAATTTATTTCAAACTATCCTGAAAGCATATTATATCCTATTATGATCGACTCGAGACTTATAACTTATCTTTAATTTAAATCTATCCGATATCGAAGTTCCGAGGTTTCACTGGAAATATCTTAGAAAACAATTGAAAGAGAGTACTTACTGAGTGCTGTGAGGTTGACAAACTGCACGACTGGACACCCGTCTCTGACCTCCAGGAAGGTCAATTCGCACTTGTAAACAGCTTCGTCCGCAACCGTGAGTTTACCAAGTTGCAAGAACGTCCTCGTTACATTCGGATCGTAGGTTAACTCGGCTCTGCAAGAGAAGATACAATCACTTATCAAAATCCATTACCAAGATATCGATCACTTTGCATTCATAAATATTAAACTCATTAATTGAACAGAATTTAGGTATTAAAAGGAGCAAGGAAGTTGGAACTATCATAAACTTTCCCCTTATCTTATGAATTATGTTCCTAAAATATCACAAGTTCTCTCCGCAAGTTTTTATGTTGTACATTCTTTTACCTTTATGATGAAGATGGTTAATTACTACAGTATAATGGTAACAATGATTTATAATAGTAAAGTAGTGATATAATTTGTGCGAGTTTTTTCTCGCACAACATAACGGTAAATATCATAAATAATGTATACAAGTAACCGTGTTAAAAATATCATAAAGTATATTTTTACTCCGTCATGTGTTACATCTCGTTGATGCTGAAAATCTTTTTGTTTATGGACGAGCTCTCCTTAAAAATCAACACCGACAATATGTTTGTAAAATATCCTCTAGTAATTCATTAATCTAATAAGATTACGCATTCTTGGGATAATTTATAGTAATATTTTTTTCTGTATAGGACGAAATCGCATTCATGAAAGGCGCAGAATTTTATTTCAGAAAATAAATACAGCAAGCGGCCGGTGTTGAAAAGGAAGTAACGAAAGGTATCCGATGCAGGAGTTTGCATTCATAGACCTCCATGATAGAAATTTAGACAGTAATGAAAGGGAGGATGAGATTCCATTCCGTTTGCTAGTCATCAGCTCAGCATGTGCTAAAATGAATAGAATCACGAAAGTTGAAGGCTCTCTTTAGTGATGAACGTTTGAGATAGGAAGTGCGTCCTTTGTCTGCAGAGGTCGGAAGCGCCCTCGTTGGCCGCGTGTTGGCCGGTAGGTGTGCGGCAGACAAGTCCGGAGGTCGCCCGGGGCAAAGAAGGGGGAAGTGTCCTCCCGATTGAAATGGAACTGCCAAAAGGATGAAATGCAAAATAGGGTGGTTGAACATATGCTTGGGAGATTAATTAACAGCGGGAGCTATGATCGGTAGGTTTGGGTTTGAGCTGTGTAAGCGGATCCCGAAATGATTAAGGAGAGATGTTCCATTGGAGGACGATGGCGTAGTCTCAGAGATGTCTACTTGGTAATGCCATCTGAGAATGGCAGAACCGTAAGAGGAGGCGTCACTAACTCCGACATTCCCATTGAGATGTCAGGACGACCTAAGTGATTTTCGGAGCCATAACGGATAGGTTGAACGCTAAATTACAAAACACAGGTTTCAATATTAAATTTTCCATAACTACTACGATATTATGCAAAAACTATGATCGTACATCCTATGGCCAGGGCATATCTTAATGTGGACGTAGGATTGAAAGATGTATGAATCATCATCATCTGCATCATGCAATTTATTTTCGATCAAAAATTTTGTTCTTTATATCACTTAAAATAGTCCCTGTAGTCTGAGTGCAGCGTAGAAGTACAACTAAGGTGTAAAAAGTACGCAAAGTTACTAACAAAATTCACAAAAATTTTCGTAAAGATCGACTATCTGACAGTATAGAAAACCTACCGTTTTAGATTAAGAAGTATGAGTTATTCATTTGTGTCCAATTACTCTATAATGCGTTAACGCTATGTTTAATTAATATTTATTTCGATGTAGTAAGAGAATGCATTGAATGGTCTTTTGTACACAGAAAACTACTACTATTCTCTATTCAATCCACAAGGAGATATGTTCGTGTAAAATACTATGCAAACAAATGTTTTCTTTGATGGAGAAATTTATTCATTACTCTTAAACATGAGTAATCAATACAGTTGAATTTTGAGTTACGGAAATTTACGTTCTTGGAGTAGTAAAGCTGACTAAATCTCTATATCTCTTGACAGTCAACATCCTTGAGTCATTTGAAGTTTATTACGCCCATACTCAGTACTCCGGATACAAAGATACGACCTCTCTACATCTCTATAACTGCAACTGATATTTATAATGAAGTCGAGCTACTAAAATACATCGTGATATCGTGATATGAGCTCTCCATTTACTAACACAAACATCAGCTGAAATTATATATAAACAACTGTAATTAATTATATGGACGAAACGAGAGAAATATTTAATTCCTAATTAAAACGTTCCTGTACGCTACGTTCACATTTGACTCTTCGCAGATACTGATAATAAAAAGCATTTTCAACAAATTCTCCATCTATAAACTCTTCGAAATAAGTAAATTTTGAAGTATTAAAATCCATGCATAGCTCTGAATAGTTATTTAAATTATCCAGCGCGATCCAAATAAACCCGAAAGATCTGCGCATAGAACATTCTTTGCAAATTACGAACGAGTTTGGGTATCTAAATACGATATTATTTATACGATATATTATTAGAGCATCAAATATGTATACTGGAATTTTTGGACTTACCTCAGGGGAAATTTTTCACGTAAAAATGCTATGGATACTTTAAATGCCAGGATGCGGCCTATTTTAGCCTTTAAATTGCCTTTAAAAATATTAAATTATGGTATACGGATGAGCAAGATTTGCAAGGAATTCAATAATCTCTCAGCTCTCTCGGTTGAATTTTTGGCTGCGTATCCATCGAAATTTTTCAAAATAACTGAATTCTTAATGAAACATATAACACATATTTTGATGCTCTAATGTTTATTTTTATACGGTTAAAACTGATATCCAAGTTTTGTAGTTTCAGAAAGTTGAAATTACACTTATCTTATATCTAATATTTTCATAGCTTCCTTTTCTATATGAGATTTGATCACTATAGCATTAATTTTTGCTTAAATCTTATTAGTTATCCTTAAGTGCGAAAGTTCATCTTCGAGAGTAAAGGCTGATGAATTAATTTTTAGATAAATTCGTAAGAATTCTAATAAACGCGATAATGTAGAGATGTAACCCAGCTCGTTACATTGAATGGTTTCTTTCAGTTTTTAAAATTTTGTACTCATTGATGAATGCTTTCTCATTTGCAAGTATTCAGTCCATTCAAACCAAAAGGTTTTAACAGTTCAAAAATTATTTTCGTATCTATCTTGTTTTCATATACATGTATTTGCATATTTCTTTAGACTTTTGATTTAATTTTCAGCTAACAGTTCATGTAATATTAAATATAATGGAAGTTTATTGTTATATATACGCAGTATCACAAAAACGCAACTTAACTCATTGCCGTCCTTAAACTAATTTATGAAAAATAAATCATTATAAAATAGGATAGCGTCATAACATTTGCCAATTTTCTTTCATCTTAAAACTTATATAGCTTAAAAAAATTATAGCAGAAATTTATTTTTCAGCTTCACATAGTAACATTTTCAGAAGCGTTTAAAATTGCAAAAACCTTGAAAATTCTTTCGCACATTTGTTTCGTGCCATCCGCTTAAAGGAATTCGGAAGTGAGAGGGAAAGAAAGAGCGATAATGGGTATAGAAATTTTTAATAGCATTCCTGACCCAATGAAATGAATTCTGGGGAAGATTCAGCGAAGGCGCCAAGAATAGAGGATAAAAGGAATCCTTTTAATCACCACAGCTTCAAATAACCTGCGCTTAACGTAGTTCGGAAAATGGACGCTTGGGAGTGCGGATTCTCTTCTCTATGCAATTTTGATGCCTTGAAACTGTGTCCCGCAGCATTATCCGAAGAATGGCCAATGCTACCTATACCGATACTCTCAAGGATGTCGTATCATGAGGTTGTAAGTTCGATTTTCTAAGAGTTTCCTAACTGAGTATGTAGTGGACGCCAAAGACTTCTATGAAGGAAGTCTATCTCCGATCGTAAGCCATTATGTAATTTTCCATTGTATTGTTTACTGACATGGGGTTTCAGATTGAGATTTCACAAACTACGCAAGAGTTTCATTAAATATTTGAAATACATTCCATTTAAGCGTACTTTGTTTTCATGTTAAAAAAGGGAAGTTTCTTAAAAGTATTGTCATGGTCATAAAGAGTAAGTAAAGGTTCTACCTCCTAATACTTGTTTTTTATATGTATTATGAATTTTTTTATAATTTAGCATATTTGTTTCTTCGCGTGAAGATATTGCTACTCTGCGAAAATTAAACTTGTTATCGGTGTATTAAAGTATTGAGTATGGAAGCGAATGCTCAGTTCAGGATTTGATCTTGTTGAAACTGGGTACGAAAGCTTTCTCTTGACTATGCTAATTTAGTAGAAATGTGAGATCATACTGATAATTTCCATTGTTAATAACATGAAGAGACTGTAAAATTGAAACGGCGACTTATTAAAATTAAAATTAAAAACGAATTCTAATTCAGTAAAATAGTTAACATGCTGTTACTCAACATATACTGCGTCTTCTGAAAATAAAACGCAATATTTCCATTGACTTCATATTCAACCAGTTTTTGTATTAAAATTTAAAATATCATTTATATAAAATGATTCCAGACTTCATATCTCAGGAGGTTATCCATAAAAAGGGTAGCAAAAGTTACCGAATCTATAAGTATAATTGACCAATTTAATCTTTCAAATGAAATAAGTCATGCTTGAAAGAAACGAACTCCAGCTAATCCATCTCATCTAAAAAAATTTCCAAAAAGGAGTATCGGTTTTTCAGTATATAATAATACAAGACATGATTGTATCTTTCAGAATAATGATCCTCTGTGACGGTAACCTATATTTGAAACAGCGGAAGTAACAAAAACAGGATACACCAGAATCTCCGAGGTAGTGGCATCCCAGGCTCTTTTATAAGTCTTTAAATTATGAATTCGGAAATAAGAGAAGAAAGAAGTATGCAGGAAGCTAAAATGCAGAAGGTAGGTCTGGGAAAGACGGAATAATAAATGTAGGAATACAGTACTCTAACGGAAAAACAACCGAGAAGAGGAAAAAGTGCAGGGATCTACGAAAGAACAGAAGCTCTTTAATGCAAACCTCAAGATAAAAGTCTAAGGATGTATACGGACTCTGAGAAACTTTCAGTACTGGAGATTTCTCATCATGTTCGAGAATAAGACAAATATAAGACTGCTTTAGGAATATATTTTAGTTTTATTTTATTGTATATTTTTGAGGTGTGATTCAAAATTAGATTTACTGATCGGTCGGGATATTGTAAGTACCTGTTCAGATAAAATTAAAATATAACTATGGCATATAATGTACTCCTAATTATTGATGGTAACGGTCGCTTATTAATTTGTTTATAGAGACATACACAAAATGGTTGTTATTATTAGATTAATGGGAAAACGATTAAGTAAAGAACCGAAATAAGAATAAACCTACTGAAAGATGATTAGGTATTACCTAATATTACCTGATAACAAATAAATATTATGGTATGGGTATAATATAGACATTTATTCCAAAATATATATCTAAAAAGATTCGATATCTAACTAAACATGTTACGGATGAAAGAAAATTTTTTATATGAAAGACTTTAAGTAAATCATTTAAAATAATCAAACCATTGCATTTCACTCTCAAACGCTTTCTCATCTGGATGTTATTAAAAGGGAGTTTATGAGTTTAAGACTTTTATTTACTTAATCTTCGAATGCTATTGGATGATTAGAGATGGTACTGATTTATGACTGATAGTTAAACATATTCTTCAACTTCGAAACTCATATGTAGTTATAATATAGTAAGAACACTGAATCCCTTATTTAAATATCTCAAAGAAAGAACCTGCCTCCCTATATGAGACAGTGTCCTCATGACATACTGTATTAAAATTCGAGAATATGCTTGAAAAAGTAACATTTCTGCATAAAGCCTTTGTATTCAAGAGAGCCATCGAAAGAGGTCACGGATAGTCGGTTGGCACGACGGCGTCAGCAGAACCTCCTCCGCACATAAGACAGTCCTTCCAAAGCTGCGCTATGAACAATGCAAGAGTCTCTCCCTTACATTTTCCCCACAGAGAGCCTCGCTGCATTTCGAGGAGCGAGAAAATGAGATTCGATGGTATTCTCTTGCACTTGTGCTCTACTATACCATCTTCCTATAGATTCCATCTCATCAGCAGCTGCGATGAGGTCATGGGTTTTGAGATAACCTTGACCTTCGTGTGCCACAGTGTGCGCTTACAAGTTGACGAACTCTAACTAATTCTGATGAGCAAATGCATGAGAGAGAATCACGTAACACATTAATGAATACAAAAGGATTTATGTAATCAGAGGCCTATTAAGTACCATAAGTGAGAAAGGTGCTGAGATGACGATTGTTTTCGTTTCACCTCATGTTATTGTATTCCAAATCATTTTACTCATGCACTGGTTCGTACCAAATTATTTAGGCATGTTAATAAAAATTAACATACCACCTTACTAGTGACCGATCTTGAAACTCTCAAGGGGGGTGAGCCTGTACTCCAATTACTACTCCAATTAACTTTAAAAATGACTCTATGTTGCGATGAATGTATTATAACATATATAGTAATTATGGAAAATATTCAAAATCTTATTGTAATTTAAGCTAAGCTTTAATCACTAGTATTACTTAAGTCAATAGAGGGGAAACGCCCCCTTCGCCCTTCCTTCGATCCACCTATAAAAACTTTCTTTGGAGCCTATTCTCTTGCTTACACGTAGATATTTGTCTCCATTAGTAATAATTCGAGTAATGCGGCTTTTGTCCACATTTCGGCGAAATGGACTTATGCAAACCGTACAAATCGAGGGTTAGATGTAATCAAGATCATAAGTCGCACGCAGGGCAAGTTTAGATAGCAACCATAACGAAGTCGTTAGTCTGACCCCTTCTCTTTGTTCTTCTTACCCTCCCCTTGCCCACTTCCGCTACCCTTCTCTCATGAATCGAAGCATCAATTTTTTAGAGACCTCTTAATATCTCCGTGAAGGTTTGGTTTCCTCCATTGTGGAAAAAGGAAGTACCCTCCGCATAAATAACGCAGCTCAGATCCTAAATTACCTCAAAGGGGTTCCCTACAAAAATTCTTCTTCCGTTGAACAAAGGAACGTTGCACTTCCTACTTCGCCCTTTTTTCCCTCAAGAGATGGCGTTGAGTTTAAGGAGGCTGATGGTTGCTGGTAATTGCTTCGAGGGGAGCCTTGTTTGCCGATGATAGCGTCTGGAGACACGCTCCTTGCGGTTTCCAGAAGGGCTTCTGGGATTGCTTTTATCGCTGAGGTCGTAAGGACTGTGATTGGATGGAAATGGGAGGCCGTGATTCATCCGAGGGTCGATAGATGGCCTCGGAGGGCTAGCACGTTGCCGTGATTCGACGTGAGCATGCTGTTACTTGAGAAAACAAATTTCTCTCAAGATAAATCCCCATGTATTCGCTCTTTCAGATGGTTTCTGCTTTTATGGAAATTTCAATGTTTTCCGACAATCGTTCAGTGGTTAAGTCTTGTAATGATGACGTGGTACACGTACTTTTGGTTCCGTTGGCAATGGAGCATCATAGCTGACATTGAAACTTTTTTCATATTCTTTGGTAATATAGATGATTATATAACAATTCCAAACTCCCTGCTGGTTTCAGACAGTAAACAACCCTTGGTGGTTACCTAAGACAAAGACTTAAGCAGTATTTTAACTAATTAGTATCACTTCTTGCTCGTTTTTCTTTCTGTGTTCTCTGACAGTAAAACATCTCGATAGAGCATTCCTGATTCGAAATAAGTACATATATTAAGAATCGCAATAATATTCAGATAATGAAGTACGAAACATTTTTTTTATTTTCTACAAATTATCGTGAAGTAACACCGGGCATCAAGACATTTGGATGCCGTGATCTCTTTTATTAATCAAGAAAATTAGATGAAATTCCTCTAAAAAGAGTCTAACTTTCTTTTTCTTGGACCTCAGTGTATTATTTCTCAATATATCTTATGCCGACCAGCTGTCAAAATTTATTGGAAATTGCAAGAGGTCATCAAATTGCCTTTCGCTTGATACGCAATCGTAATTGACTTATTTCACTACAATGAAAATATCCATAACATTTACAAGGTGAAGTCGTTATGTTTATGCAACCAATTTCTTTAAATTATTGCTTAAAATATCAAGAATGATAGTAAAATTGCTTAAGGTAACATGCCTGCTAAATTCTAACCATTATCGAGTATAAAGGATTTTCCGAATAGCAAGGTTAAGGAGTTGAATGAATTTTGACAAATAGTACTTTCAGATTTGGTCCCTCAAATTCTCAGAAATATTCTTAAGTTTTGTTCGAAAGTTTTCTGGAGTATGAGGTGTTAGTTTTCATGGAAATATGTAAATTCAGCGTATTTAAATATCCTTGATGATTCTGATGAACGGTAAAAAACTTCGAAGATCATAATGCAATGAAAAAGTACAGCCATAATAATTAAGCGGCATATTTTATGAAAGGTGGCTCCAATGTTGCCTAAAGAGTTAAGAGATGTAGGGCGAAACCCTTTAAATGAAGATGAAATTCTGTATTTATTGACTAGAGATGGCTTTACCAAGAAATTCAGAAATTACGCTTTATCACTGCCAACGTATTTCAAATTACACCTACGATGTACGAGGCTATATTTTACGATTCACTTCCACTTTACAATGGAAGGAGAGTACCGAGCAATTCTCCCAAAAAACTTGAGAACTTCTCTCGAAATCGTGGGCACAAGTACGAATCCTCGGACAATACTCAAAGTCAATTATCAGCGATTTAGGAATATTAAGGCCATTGCCATCCTCGTAACCTATAAAAACTTTATGGTCCTCGTGCTTAGAAGGGGAAATCGAAGTTTTAAGTGGTAAAGTTTTATTCAAGGTCTCCGGGTGACCCTCAGGGGGTTAGGGGCTGCTCCAAATAATTCATACAGACGGAGGCGCCACAGCTCATGAAAATGTTCTTCCCCTATTGCCACGTACGCATTCCACTTTTATTCTCCAACAAATAACCATAAAATGAAAATAAGGGAGTATTCATCGACATCCGGTCATCAAAGTATGGGAATGAACGTTAATAATTCAAGAGATGAAGAATTTCGCTTTTTAGAAATGAATTGCCTCCCAAACTTAAAGAAGTATTGTGTTTTGATTGCCTAGTACAGTATATAGCCGTCTTCATTTCTGAGTGTAGTCCTTCCTTAGAATATCGATACCAAAAATTTATGAGGGACTTATTACATGTTCTTCAAAGAGACCGAATTCATAATAAATAAATAATTGAACAAATAGAAGTATACACTTAAATCACTCAATTAATTGAATTAAATGCTGTAGACCTACTCTCGTTCCTCAAAATGTCTTAATAAACTTATTAAATTGCTGCTCGATTGGATATGTCAATCTAATCTTCCTTGTATTCCCTTCAATTATTCCTCCATAGATACTTCATTCAAAAACGTACAAAATCTTCACCGAGACAATTTTAAAAAACTCTCCGTAATTGCACTCGCGGGGAAAGTTTCAAAAAAGATAAGCAACGGACATGAAAAAGGAACATTTTTTCGGACTCCTCAAGTCAACAGCAGATTGAAATTAAAATGATCGCCTGACCACACAGCGAACCTTAAACATTTCCATCATCAAAGAGAATCTCATTTCGGGCCTCCGCTTCCTAACAGACCGTCCTTTCATTTTCCCTCCAATTTGGAATCGTTCCATGAATAACGTATCGTTATTGATATCTCTCAAAACGACTGTGGTCAAAGGATTCGGCCTAGTTCCAAAACACACACGATCTCTTACGCTCCAAACGATTTCTAATCGAATTCATTATTTACAGCCTCAATTAGCGCTCGATTCACTTTGGCAAAAAAGGGAATTTCCGCTGGATTCCTCCCCGCTTTTTTTTCGGAAGGACCGCATACCGACGCCTTCCCGACGACGCCTCCGACGCCCGTTTTTTCGAATCCGCCGCCTTCAGCGAACCAATCCGCCACCATCCAAGTCATTCATATCATTAAACCCGGATAAATAATTTCCTCTACTTTTTCCCGCCACCGTCCATTTGGTCGGCGGGAGAATATCAATCGGGGCAGAATAAACAAGAGAGGAACGCCAGGCGCCACGGATGAGCGACTCGGCAATATCGATTGTCGGCTTCCAATCGAAACGGAGAAAACAAAGCACGTGGAACAATAACGCAGCTTTCGTTTGCACGGGCGCGGACGTCGGAAGCGCCAAACGCCGGCCGACGGTGAGAAGGGGAACCGCTGGTCAAATGGGGGAGTTTTTTTCCGAACGAATGGAGGCGATAGCGGAGGCCTTTTGTTTTATTTCGAAATTTGTTTTATTCGGGAAGTGCGTGCGCCGGTCAAAGACTGGCCGAATCGTGGATTACCAAAGGTGATCCCAAGTTGGATTTGTCGCGTGTTTGCCCTCCGCATTTGAGGAAGAATGACGGGTGAAAGTCAAGTCTTTCCATTCGAAAAAACGCTTAATCTACTTATCCCATAATTAAATCGGACGGGAAACATAGTAGTATTCCCGATTTATGCTCCGGTTCACCCGGGCTTTGAAAATGGATCTGTGTTTAGCTGTGGATGATCGCCTGACGATTGCGCCCGCTATACATCGCTGCTTTTTTGTTTCCGTCCAAGTAATGGAACAGTAGGCGGATTTTCCCTTCGCCGGAAGTTATTCTTCGCAGGTTGATAAAGAGCTTCGTCGAACAGGTTGCCTCCGCCCACTTTTCTCGTCGCCACTCCATTTTGCTCAAAGAAATTAATAATTTACGCCCGGCGATCCTTCGTCTGTTTGGATAATATTGCATTCTATTGTGTGAAAGGCAGCTCCATAATTACTTCTCGAATGATCGATAATGCATGAGAAGGTGATGACCTCGAATAGGAATCGTGGAATCAGACAGGATATCGAAATCCCATTGGACTGCGTTGACCCCGTTTCGTGTGCTTTGTGCTTAAATACTTCACATAATTCGGAGTTTTTGCCTTATTCTACGACGCCGATAAACAATGGTTGATCTGTCGTTGGCGGGTCTATTCATAATGCAGCATCCACGTGTTCATTCATACAAATCCTATTATAGCAGCGCCTACGCCGTGCGGCAAATACACGCGTCTCTTGGAATATTTATAAACGGGGAATAAAATGATGTCGTGCGACATACACCTATCGGGTTTTCTAACTTGTGGGTCACACCAATTCCTTGTATAAAGAATGGACCGCCTGTTTTTCAGAATTAATCAACTTTTATAAATCAACGTAGAATTTAAATTAAAATATCAAATAAATAATTCGAAATCTTTAAAATTTGTCAAAATTATGTTTGTAACAAACTGTTAAATGGAGATTTAAATGAGTAATTTGAATATTCCAAAATTTAGAGACTATGAAAATCTTAATGTATTCCATCCATAGTTACATCTAATTTTTCTATCTTTGGGCAAAAAAAATACAGCGGATGGTAAATTTACGAATATGCGCCAATATTTACAGGAAAAAGGGTCAATCTGTAATTTCGCTGATTTTCTTCATCTAAATGACGAAATAAAATATTAAGTCCAGCTTTTCAGTTCATAATATGAAAAATCATTCATTCTTTTGTGAAAACTAAAGCTTGACACAAATAATTGCGTGGCAGCCCAGGCGCGTAGCCTTTAGGTAACGTTGACTATATCCCATGCAAACATGAGTTATTTACGGATAGATATATAGATATGATTTTTAAGTCAATTCCAGATTTTCATCTCTTTATACTTTTGCGATGGAATCACAGATTTTTATTCAAGGATCGAATCAATCAACTAACTAAATCCTAACTCTAAAAGTGATGAAAGGAGTTCGATTTTTTCAACAGTAATACCTGAAGTAAATCTTCCTTTGATACCAAATTATTCCCGTAATGAATCAAGTTTGTAATTGTTTATCCTTCTTTTATCTTAGTTTTATCCTTTAAATATAGAGTTTTTAGGCATTTTAATAACTTAATTGAAGAAGCAAAGTTTCTTATTAGAAGAGTTGACCAATCATCTAAGAAACTATTACGTTATTTCTATTTCTGCTTAATATAAGATTATAAATATTGATGCTCAGGGGTATGACAAGTATTTCTTTCCACATTTCTAAGTAATACGATTTATGCTAACGATTCAGTGGTATAAAAATTCGTTTCTCTCTCTTGAGGTCTTCAGTTGCTTAAAAAATTAACTTAGTCATAGGAAATCGAGATAAGTATAAAAAGATAAAAAATCGGTTCAAAAATTGCAAGAATGATAATAAAATAGAAAAAGTTTTATGGATGTAAACAAAAAGTTCCCCCTGATGACCAAAGTGAACGTTGAATCCGACATCGGGTATTTTCTCATATGAATGCATGAGGAATTCAGATTTATACATGAGAATTTATAACAATTTTATAGCCTTTCATTTACTCGCTCTGACATAGAAGGATTGTTAGTCTACTATACCAGACATAGTACATAATTTTATAAGGTAATTAAGTCCCGTTATTTTAGACGGGGGAGTTCACTCTCTTTATAATATCCAGCTGGCCGTTGTAAAATGTTCCCCATTGACGCCGCTTAACTATAGCATACATGTCGGCTATGACCAACTATGAGAATAAAACGAGTACAATGAATGGGTGCACAAAGCAGTGGAATGAAAAGGTATCCTAAGCATGGCAGCAATAATGAGTGCGAGTCTCGGACAGACCCGTTGGACTTTCCCCACGAACTCATTTCCTATCCCTCCCACCCTTCCTTCTAAACCTCCCTTAAACCTTCCTTTAATGTCCGCCGTCGCTTTTTCCAAATCTCTTACCCCTCCAGAAACCAACCCTCCACGGCAAACAAGCCACCGACACTCCCCAGTTCTAACAAAGCGTCCAGGAGGGGACAGAGATGCTGGAAAATCCGGAGAGCCTGAGGAGGTCCCACCGTAATTTCCCCCACCCACGCACCCCTCTCACGTGGGCGATCGAGTGACGCCACTGCCTACTTAATTCTATGCGAGTGTGGCTTTAGGAAAAGCGTAAGTAATGCAAGTACTGCAATACATTATGCAAGGCTGGAAGAAGACGCAAACTTTTTCGAGTGAGCTGATTGCCGAAGAGAAAGACTATCATCCGGGAGACTTTTTTTTAGAATCATAAAATAATGCAAGAAATATTATATTGAATATTTAAAATACTTATTATTTTAAATGTGAAAGTATTATTTAAAATATTTGAAAAGAAATAATTTGAAAAGGCTATTTTATGACTACATTATTTTAACCACCATCAATGTAAGGAAGATAAATGTACGAAATAAGATGATATGGAGGCAAAAAAATTCGCAGCATCATTATCATCCTATGATGGTGCAGCATAAGGATGGAGTTATATGCATCTTACTAGTGTGAGGTTACAATTGATTTCAAAGACTTGAAAAGTTAAATTGTTTGTTCCCGATCTTGTCACGGTTCAACAAAACGACAGAATTTCGATTAAGATCTGCTGTTTTCAGTTTCTAACGCCGACCCATTTTATCTCGTTTACTATCATTCAATATTACACACTCCTGAAAAGCTTTTTAAGTAAATTTAGCTTATAACAAATAGTTGAACGACATATTAGAATGTAATTATCATGGTTCTCTTATGACGAGGTTTGATCAAAATGGGGTGTATTCCATCCGATTCCCCTAAAATTTATAATACAAAAATTTCAAAGGATTGATAGATAAATAATAAATTGAAGAAAAATAAATTAAGTCTATAAAAATTAATCAATACATAAAAAATAACAAAATGTATACACCAGATATGGATAAAAGTAAACAGAAAGATGTGGATTGTTGAGAAAAACTCCTGAACGGGTTCACAGATCAAACTCCACGGTGCGAGAAAACCTCTATACAAGACAGGGGTGAATAAACTTGTGAAAGCAAAGACTTAATAAAAGAACAATATTGCTGATGAGAGATTCAGAGGAAGTCATCAAAATATTTATATCTTCTGTCCTACTAATAGCTGCAATGCTAAATAAATGCTGATGAAAATAATCGTCTCAGATAAATGAAAAAGTCAAGCATCCCTTTACTTTCCTTCGAGTCCTTGTTAAACGTACTTTAGTAATCCCACATTTACACTTCAGCAAAATCGTACAGCTGGGGAAGGAAGATGGGAGAATAATGAATAATCGTTTTTACTTTCTGTTCCGGTGCAAGAATTTTAATTTTTTGGTTCGGGATTCCAAAAAGAATAATCAGAGTCAGGTTAAAAAAAATAAAAATTAATTAGGACTTGAAAGAAAAAGGACAACCATAGGGTGAAAAGACTTGTATGGTATGACAAAGCTGAGAGTATGACGGAGGAAATGGTCCCAAGGTGACATTAAAGAAAGAAGAGGGACAGGAAAGAGACTGAATAAGGGAGAGATGGAATCAAGGAAGACATGAAAAAGTGAGTGGAGTAAGTTGATATGGTTAGGGGAAAAGAGATGTGGGAAGATAGAGAAAAGTGGGAGAAGTTGGTTGAGACGAAACAACAGTTGGAGGAAGAAAAGAGAAAGGACAAATTTTCTAGGAAAAATCTATTTTTGACCATGTTAGGACTATCATAATATAATCCCTCTAAATCGGCCACCTCCGTCGCACTGTTATTACGAAACTGAGAAGAAAATAATAAGAATCATACTTCAGAACTATATCTTCTATGCTTCATTTTGACTAACTGAATGTTTAATATCGCATTGCAAGAAAAAATTTGATGCATTTCAACCAAAGATAGCGTGCGGTCAAGGAAGATAAAGGTTTAGGATCTGAATACATTTTAGATTAATTGGAATATAACTTCTTTTAAAATGCTGCACTCTAATTCTGCACAATAATTAATATTTCAACTCGTTTATTTACAGCAAACCTAAGATTGAATGGTATAATATCGTAAAAAAAACAGAAAAAGATTAATACTTCGATTATAATCAATTTATCCTTCAGTTCCATCAATCCTAATCTATCCTAGAATTTATGTTTACCAATCTATTATACCTTATTTATCCAATGATTGGCACCAAGATTTATTAAATTCTAGTTAAATGGAAGATTTTTGACTATTAAGAGTATCGATCAGCTGCAAAAATGACGCTATCGATCATCAAATGATACTAAAATTGATTAACGAAGAGAACAATGAAAAGGTTGCGACTGTTACCTTGAGGCAGGGGCCCAAAACTACGGACCGCAAAAGTTTTGAATGTGGACTTCGAGGAAATTGCATAATATACTCAGAACACCGAAAATGGTTCAATATTTGCTACAACACTTTTACATTTACTAGGATTTGTGATGTATTTAACTTTCAGGTATTCTTATACTGTTTTAGTGATTACTTTTCACGGACGATATGTTATATATTTAAAGGCATAAAATGAAGATACTTTAGATACGACCCGCCTAGCTCTTTTTATGAACTTATTTGGCCCGACTCTCAAAACATTCACCGGCGATCCCCGCACATTGTGGCCGTCATTGGACGCAACACTACACAGGTTCGAAACCACATGGGCAGTACGTTGCAAGTGGCACCACTCGGTAGCGCGACAGTCCCACTCTCAAACCCAAAACCACCAACTCCCGAACACCCACCACCCGCCTCTGGACAGCGAATGAATCTATCCGGACAGAGGCTTAGAAACGAATTCGCTACCCAAACGAATTCCGGCGCTATAAAAAAGTCGAGAGGACCGTCGTCATTGTTCTGGGGAAAGAGGCAGAAGAAGAGGACTTTTGTACGCGAGTAATTAACCCTCTGCGAAGTTGTTTGAATCGTGGATAAAGTTCAACGTTCCGGCGTCTTTTTTCCGCCGCAAAAGGGCGAAAAGGCTTTTTGTTTTCTTATTTGGGGCGGAATCGCCGGCAGTGAAACGGTCAAAATGAACACGGGTAAGTGCAGCGCTTCGCTCTGTTCCGGGATATGCGTCGGGAAATTGTTTTGAAACTTATATTCTCTCTGTCTGACTCCCGAGCGAAGATGGAAAATCAGATTCCTCTTTTTTCTGGAGCGCCAAATTAATTCAACCCAAACATTCATCGCTATGTGAGGATTTCCCTTAGGTTCTTTTAACGCAGAATGCTCCATCTGTACTGAGCGAAGACGAGGATTTCACGCAGCGTTTTCCTTTATTTACAAATAAATGCGTTTGGGATTGAATTTCGTCCATCCGACTGAGCTGGTTCGAAATATGCTGGAATTAAGTCGGGAATGTTATTCCGTTTCTCAAATGGCAAATTTCTCCGAGGATTAAACTGATGAAATATGATTACTAAGGGATTTTCGGATAATAGATCATGGATATGCTATCCTGCTTTTGGAAAACAGTGGAATTTTTTGGGACAATTCTACGACTGTAATTAATGAAATGGGAAATATAACAGAATCTTTTACGTCACTGCAATATACGTTTTATTTGGGAACTACGTTTGAGATTGTAGCTTAGCGGATGACTGTTATATTTAATTTCAAAATTCCTTTTATTGCATCTGAATTATAGTGATTTTATACTAAGCATGCTTGTATGTACTTATATCATGTCTACAATTCAAATTAGCAGTATTAAATCACAGCACTATATTTATCGCTCAACAGTATACGATATATTGTATAGGACAGTAAAGACATCCAAACTCATAATTTTTATCAAATATAACTAAAAAATAAAGCTGATGTGAGATACGTTTACTTTCTAACTTTACATCAACCAAAGCATTTGAGAAAGAAACAAATGATGGTGGGTATTAGGATATCCATGACTAAGGTTGTATATAATTAAGTCTCAAATTTTCTGGAATGTTACTTCTTTTTGGAACATGCGGTAAGCATATGGGATCCGACGTATGAAGCGTGTACTCGTATAAGCGTAAAATACGATGAACAGATGCTAAGAGAAGCCGTTTTCAGGGCTCATTCTTTCCACGAAAGATACGCTATAAAAGGAAGCTATAGCAGTAGCTTGAACTTCGGTGTTTACACCCCCTGCCACACGCCGAAAGGTGACTCTCAGGATTAGCGTATCTACAGATATAGTTATATCGCTGAGAATCTGCTAGGCAAAAGAACATCTCAGTGAGTATAACTTTTATCGCTCACGATTCTCAAACCCATTTCCAATGGACAAATGGATGCTTATATAAATTGATATCCTCCTTTGGAAATACTTTTCAGTTATTTTTTGGACATTGGAAGGAAGCACGTCCTCAGGCTTGTGAGAATTGCGGCGCCCAGAAGTTCTTTACGCAAGCAAAGGATAGCAAAAGTGGGTGTGATATTTTATGACATTTATTCCATCCAACAGTTGACGATGAAAATCTCTTTCTACCAATCCTCGGATTGGTTATAAATCCACATTTTGGAAGAATTCCAATTGAGAGGATTACGACTCTTCCTATACATTCCGCTTCCTCGGGGGCGCACAAAACCGATAAATCAGTTTAGTTCGGAGCGATAACTGGTTGCCTCATATGTATCTCATATGGAAAGGGTTGGGGAAATATATTAAGTATTTGCCCGCTAAAAATGAAACCTCTTCTCGTATGGTCAGCTCTCCATTTCGATATTAAAAGTCCATTAATTTTCGAAATGTAACCTCCCGGAGTTCCTAAGCCGTAGGGAACGTTTTTAAAATGAGCGGAAACCAAATAATAATCGAATTCGTTAGCTTTTGATTCCATTTGAACGAAATCGCTTTATGCGCACCCGTAGAGGAAATTGTACTTTTGTTTCCGATGTTTTGTTTTAGGGGATGTTGATATTCACGACTATGAGATTATTGCTTGAATTCTCGGGAAACTGATATCCTGGTTTTCCTCAAAGTGTGGGTTGTATTCGCATTAAACTCTAAACTGTTATCCTTTACTTCCTTCTAGACATTGTAAGCTTACCACCGTATACAAAATAAGCAAAATACAAAATGTGTGGTTTTTATTGCCAACATAGTATCGAACATTTTTGATCTTTAAATTTTGGTCTATTTAAACAAAATTCCGCTTGGAACCTCATTCTCTCTACTATCAACAACCAAAAGTCGTAAGAAGGGAGTGAGGGAAAATGAGGAATGAGGTAGTTTACCCTTTCTTTCCTCGATGAGCCAAAATTCTATAAACGAGACCAAGTAATTGAAGCAGAATGACTGTGCGAGTAAAATGTTTGGTCATTGTTCCGCTCTCATATAGACATTCATTACCTGACTCCTCACCTTGCCTAGTAAGCCTCATCTCTTTTCCGAGAAAATTGGATTTTAATTATGGTTTAAAAGCATCCAATGCATTTGGAATGGACGCCGTATGCTGATTCGTGTCTTACGGAATATTATTGTGGATGCGGTTAAATGTGAAAATTCGTCATAAGGTCTCTGTATTGTTTTGTAATAATCCTATCTGGATACTACTGATTTCCGTTAACATCTGTCGTATAAATGTATGCCTAATTATAATAATAAAGTGTTGTTAGGGTTCTCATTGTTATGTAGAGGGAATGTAGAATGAAGGAAATACTATTGTAATAACGATCCTGGCATAAAGAAATTCAAAATTAGACTAATTAAAGAAAAATTAAAGTTTTCAGAGTAGCGAAAACAATTCCTACTAAGAATAGTTAAATAACAATTAAAGCACACAGAGTAGCAAATTCCTTTCTGAAGGATCTCATGTTAAACGAGGTTAATTAAGATGGAATGAATGACACCCGCTCATTTAATTATACGAAATAACTGAAAAATAAGGTCTAGTTTCCCTGTAAATTATGCATTGCATCAATATAATGGACGTCATCATGCGATATGCAAAGGAAATTACATTAAGAGGCGATAACTCAAACAAGCTTTAAATTAAAACCAAACCAAAGAGGAGAACATTAAAAGTCTGGTGTACATTACATTATTGAAAAGCATAGAGATGAATCGTAAAAAATGGGTAAAAGAAAAGTATCTATAAAATCCCTTACACATAGGTTTCCTCAAGATGAAACGCTCTTTACAAGAGATGAGGACAGGGATTTGATTAAATAAGCATTCTCGGAATAAAAAACGAAAGGGACCTAAAAATGGAACGAAAATGATTGATGAAATGAAAAAAGAGACAGGGTATAGGGGCAGAGCGATTCTTGGGAGGGGTTGATATTGAAATAATTGGAAGGAGGGATTTTGAAAAGAAGGCAAAGAGAAAGGCAGAGAATACATTTAAATCAAAAGCAGCGAAATGTATATCGTGAAAGGAAAAGCTTTGCTCTTTCTACGAGAGAGAACATTTTCAATACTGTTGCGCGGGGTTGCGACACCTGAAACGTTACATCTATAACGCACCCTCACCAATCCATTACCCTGACCCTTTTAAAAAAAAGCGTTCTTCAAGGGGTGGAATATCCAGCCACACAACAATTACAACCGCTTCTCCAAGCCGTTCAAAAAACTCGACAGCTAACCAAAAACAAAAGCTTTGAGGCAGTAAAGGCGAGGGTAAGCCTATTACGAACCATTAGTCGAATAAGTCATCCCACGGCCTTAAATGAGTTCTCCGCGTTATTTGTCCCTTAGGCCTGACCTTCTCAGGGTCCGCAGGAAAAAGAACCAGTTTAAAAGCAATGTTTGGCGCTGGGTCCCGTGTCACTGGACTCAATTCCTTTATTTCGTCTTTTATTTTCCCCGGCGTTGGGTTTTAGTTGGTTGGCCTGAGGCCCCTCTCCATTGTTACGACGCCCATGTATGGGGGCGGTCTTTTTAACCCCCTCTCCTTCCCTGTTCATGCTAATACACTTTCCCAGCCTCCCTGTTTTTTTAATTCATCCTTTCCCCCAAACGACGCGATCTTAATTCTTTTGTTCTCCGCTACGGATTCTGTTTTGCATTTTCTCTTCTTCGCCGAGGGGGCCAAATCCACTTGGACTACAATAGTTCCTTATTCCTTTCGATGCGATGAAATAAATCGATCGCTTGATCGTATGCCGTTCTTTCTCTATCGATTTGATTTCGGTTGTTCGGATCTCAGTACGCACTCCGCGGAAGGTCTTAAATCTAATTATAATTTGTGAAACAGCGAAAATTTTCTGTTATTGTTTGGCCGATACAATTCGATTGGCATCCAATAATGATGTTTTCACATCGACTTCCGGGAAGTAATTATATTAATAATGTCTTTATTAGGGCGATCTTTAGTCAATAAAGGCCTCACTTACAATAAATCCTTATTACAACAAAAACATCAGTGTCCAATCCGGGATCTGAAAGAGGGACCATGGTATTGCTAGATTACTACGCTAAGCCCTACACTATCGAGGTCAGCAAAGTACGTACATACATTCATACTTCTCTTTTCTCCCAACTTATACGACGCAAGTTGTTGGAGATTGCATGTCTTTCTTTTAAAATAGATGTAACTGATATCTTTTGCCTGCTGCTGACATTTCCTTGAAAATTACTTTAATTATTCTTTTATTCACATAATAAAATTAATTTGTTCTCTTATGGAGATTCATAACTCGAAAAATAGGTCAACATGAATATCTTGAATTAAATTGGGAAGTTCGAAGAAAATATGGGACCCAAGGCTCATTGACGAAGTCCAATTTTAAAAGTTAAAATCATGCATCCACATCAACATACTTAAGCCCTATTCATTCGGTGGGCCATGATAAGGATTGCATGGACCAGAACTCTACTTCCTTAATCGATTAATTTTGTCTGTCTTTGGCAAAAACAATGAATCCTTGAATCAACTTATTCTAGTATCTATCACCCTGATCTTCATCGCGGTATCAGAATGGCCAATGTAACAGAAGGACGCATAATATTCGCCACATCATCTAAGAAAGAAAAATTTTTGAATTTTTATTAGGTAAATACGTCTCTATTTAAATCTTTTTTTTTTAAGATTCCCGTACTGCGTACCGAAGCATCTGAGTATCGCTCACCGATTTTTCGAATTCTTTACAAAACGTATTTCCTTTCGTCGTGCCTTTTATAAATCAGTAATACAACGCTTTTCGTCCGAGTCCCATACTCGACATTCATACTCAAAGTGTGACCTAACACAAAGTAACATCGATCGCGGATTTCTGCATCAATCCTACCGACTCCTACATTGTGTCCATTTCACAAAATATGAATGAATATGAATCAGTTTTATCATTCTAAATTTCCATATAAATCCTTTTATACATTCTGAATGAGAGAATTTCTGCCCTTGACTATTGCTTCCATGCCGGACTAAAATAGGCACCTCCATAAAATGAGGATATTCAGATTGATCAATGGTGACATTCTCTTCCTCGAACTGGAATAATAGCTACAAACACGGCCCAGATTTTCCGCTGAACCTAATGCATATCGTGGCACCTGAGCTGTGTTTATATTTCAAGTTGCTGTATACGATGAATATTGCTGCTAAGTATCTATGTATTTCATCCACATTGTGATTACTTCCTTGTGAGTTTCCTTAACTTTGTCTAAACCTATTCGAGCTAAGCTAATACGGATTGTTTTCTCTACCGCATCCCTGAAAGGCGTCTTCAATAGTGTTCGCATGAAATGTTACGCATTTGGGCAAAATAGAATTGAATTGTCGTGGGAGTATTTAAGCTTCCGCTATACCATTTGTAAGCAGAATAGTTTCCGCATGTGAAGTTTAGCGAAAAGTGTAGTTACCATTTATTGGTTTTCCCTGATAATGTGGATTAATGTTTATGACAATAACTTCGTAAGAATTCGTAAAGCGGAAGTTTCACATTTCGTATTCCCCTTCAATTCTTAAGGAAGAAAAATTAAAGAAATGTGTTAAAATTGTCTAGATAAAACGATCTTCTTTTATATTGAAGAAGTTCAGCTTTAAATTAATATGGAAAGCATTCATCACGGGCTATTTGAACATTAATCATAAGGTAGCTAAAAATAACTATGGAGAGGAAATATGGCTTATTAGACAAGATGAGGAGTGAGGGAATTCGCCTTTGCTTTACTCACCGAGCTATCAAACTATGAGTGGAAAATATTTTCGAATTGCGGTTAAATGGATTAAACTAGATGTATAACGATTATCATTGCATTTAATGGAATTTTAAGTTCCCTTGGATCCTTTATTGCACACTCAAGACATGATTTTAGGTTAGGTTTAAAATTATAATTTTATGTCTTTATTAAGGCGAGATTGAGACTATAGTAAAAAGTGTCTTCTTACATCCGACCCAATCAGGAAAGACCAAGATGAATGTCCAAATTCAGCATCACTCATACAGCAGTAACACTCCTAACTTGAGAGATAAAATAAAAAGAAAGTTGCAAGTTTCTCCACTTTGTACCAAAAGTCAAATGATATAATTATATTGTATATATGAGCGACTTGTGCCTGAGTTGGATAGTAATAATTCAAGTTCCCCCGTAGTTATTTCTTTAAAAAGATACATAATATGATACAATGAACTGTTGCGACATAATATAGAAATAGAAACGCACAGAAATACTTTAAAATTACTTTTATTTCAATGTGAGTGGGCTGAAAACATCTTTAGTAAATCCGATTATCAACAAGCTAGATTATCTAAATCCTCGCTAACGAATATATCTTCCCACACACTCTTATCTCATCTCCCACAAAGGATTTTACCTCAACCTTCCATCATCTCCCCTCCTTATCCTCCTGTACCACTCTTTACTGTTTATACCGTATGTGTTCTATACCCGATCGAAAAATTAACATTTGCGTGGAAAATTTGCTTAATATCTTTTCTTCTATGTTGGGATGAGCGGTTTGTTTCCACCTTCCTTATTAAATTAGGGGTAAATAAATTTAGGGATGGATATGAGAGGAAACTTCATAATCTCAATCTAGCCCTCGATAATATCATATAACCGTGTTATTATTTAATAAACCAATGAAAATGTAAGAATTGACCTCAGATCTCCCGTATGGATCCATTAGCGAACTTTACGGAATATTGAAAATTGACGGCGGTTTTGAAAGTCCAAGAATTGTAACTCTGCGCCGGCGATTTTTCATTAAAAACGGTGCCCGTGACCTTCGCCCTCGAGCATATTCACTCGTACCTCGAATGGAAAGTTCTCTCTCATCCAATGGCATAAAAGATAGTTTTTCGAAAAATATCGGAGGAAAGCTGTGCCTTTAGCACAAAATACACGTACCTAATCCCTTGACTTTTCAATATGATTTCAACTTTCTGCGATTTACATCAAAATCCATACAGAACTCTATATACAGGCATTCAAAAATTCCTGTGCGTTTATATAGGTAGTTACAAATATAAATGATAATTATTACTCGTTTTTACTTGGGAAAGACTATGACAATGTATTCTCTACACAGGCCTAAGTAATAGTCATTTAGAATTTACAAAGAAAGGCATACCCACTTAAGAGAAAAAATATAAAACCTTTGGTTTGTATTAGAAATCTAGAGATAGCTCAATGTCAAATAGATGTAAAAATCTCGAGTTAATCTGATGAGCATTCAGGCAAAATTGGTACAACTAAGTTACATGATCGAGATAAAAGTAAATTAAATAATTTTCCTCTACCTTTTACCCAAAGACGAATATATTTCATTCATAAAGTTAAGGCAGTAGGACGACAGTAATATAGATTAAAGCAGTTGCCTGCATAAAAATTTTCATTTAAAATAGGAAGTGCAATAAATTACTTGTTAGAGGCTCACTAATAAAATAATCTTAATTTAAGAAACCGCCAGCAGAGAGTAAGCTTGTACTCTGTGCCGCTACCGAAAGATTTATTACTTTTTTTATATGTTGAGTAACGTTGGTAACAGAACAGAAAAGTAATGCTTCTGACCGCATTGCGCCTCTAGTCAGGCTGCATAACGATTCACAACCGAAACCTAGGATGAAAACTATATTTAGCAACTTTTTCTGAAGGATTCCATCTCCGACAACCTTATAGTCCCAAAAATCCGCGCTAATCCAGCCAAAGTTAGTGACACGTAACACTCCACTCGCACAGTCGCTGCTTGTCACCATTGCTTAGTCTAATTCCGCTCAGTCGCGATCGCAGATTACGCTTTGTAATCACGGAAACCGGAAACATCTATGCAGAGGTAATCCCCCTCCGGGACACTAGTTTTACTGCGCTATTCGTGCGTTAATGTCATTAGCAGTTGAAGGTGCCTCTTAGGTGCACTCCATCCAGGTATCCCATAATCCCATTCGTCGCTGACTTTTCCATTTCCTCTTCCCATCTTTCGCACCCTTCGGACGGTGAGTGGCGGGGGGTGCCCTTTTATTTCCCCATCGAGACGCGTCCTTACCCTGCGTCTCCATTAGATTTCACCGCGCTCCACCGAACTCATGCGCTCCCCTCACTTCATTTCTGCCCGAAAAAGCGGAGATCATTCATCGGTGAGCAGAAGAACAGAAAAAATGAATATCGCCCGGGAAAGAGTGCGTTATATCTCCATTTTTATCTTCCCTCCTGCATGTCTAAGCTCTCTTTCCATCACATCTTTCTTCTCTCGTCCACATCTCCTTTATGCAGGGATTTTTGAGAATAATGTCGCAGAAGAATGCAGAACATGAACTATAAAATAGTTTGAGCCATCAGACTTTAAGTGGCTCGAAAAAATCTTGAATAGCCGAAAATGCCGGTGAACATCGGGCCAATTCCTCTAATGGAGAAAGGAAGCCGCGGATTACAGACCTTCTGGGAATCACCCAATGCTCATTTCGGCGACTTAATCACCATCCTCAGGGGCTAAATATCGTCATACCGGCGATCACAGAGTTTTTCGAACCTCATTCATTAACAGCCGAGTTCCAAATTTTTTTCTTTCTTCAAACCTTGTTAACTTCTGTTGCAGACTGGTTAGCATGCTAACCTTCTAATTCCAAGTTCGAGTCCTGCCCAAGAATTTGCCCGAAATTTCAAGCATGGGAGTCAATACACCTCCATTCTTAGGTATCTCACTGTAATTCTTCGATGAAGGGATGCTTGTGATGAATTAATTAAGTAAAGAAAGAACTTCATAGTACGCGTTTAGAGTTTCACTTTGAGTTTAAAATGAACAAGTTTCTCCGATGAATCACTCAAAGGTTCCGTGTTTTTTCTAAGTGCTGCCGATTTAATTGAAGTGAAGTGCTGAATAGCGGCTTTATGGAAACCATTAATAAAAATATGCAGAAATTCATTAGGGTACACACTAGGTCACTTGAAGTCGATACTACTGAGAATACCTAGGTCAAGGGCTTTTCAGTGATTTTATTCTCTGTACCCTCTTGGCTTTTAGTAAATTATCCCGCAACTCCTATTAATTATGTAGAGAAATTAACTATAAAATTTCTCAAGCCCATTCAAAAACAGGTGGGCACATTCACATGTGTGGATAACAGAGAGTATGGAAAGGCATTGCTCGGTAATTCTACCAAAAGGGCTACTTATGGAGCGCTTCGATAGCATAAAATAATTACTTTCCTAGTATTTATGTTTTATCTCCGTTCTACCAGGTGCGGTACGTCTGGAAACTCCTTGACCTAGGTCGAATTAAGTGAGATCGGTGATGATAATTGTTAGGAATTCCGATGGAATGAAGCGGCTGATAGGAAAGAGTGGGTCGGAAAGCATTAAAAACCAATGACCGGATATGTAATCCTTGCTATAGCATTCATTCTTTGTTTAATTTTGCATTTATCTTTATTTATAGTTCACTTTACTTCAGAAAGTTCTCAGAATAGGCTTTAAATTTAATTTATTTTGCCTGTATTCTTGGTATAAATATAATTATTTTTAAAAAGGTTTAATAATTTAACAAACAATATGGTCAACGGTGCATGAATTCAGTTTTCCCTAAAAGAATCTTTTTTTTTATTTACTGAAATCTTTAAAATATCTACTTTTCTTCCTAAACCATCTATTCCTTTGTGTTAAAGCTGTCCCAATTTTTGTCCCTTTTTGTATGCTCATAAAGTACCTATGCGTTGGCTAGAAATGAAAAAAATAGAACTTGAAATCATTTTCGTTGTGTAAACTTGAGTGTAAGATGTGCACCGTTAAGTGATGAGTATCAGAACTAAGTACTAGGATCAACTATATAAACTAACTTCCCACAGAACTCAATTTCCATGACTCCTTTCTTGTTTTTGCATGATTTAGTACAGATGAATTCTCTTCAACTCTGTTATTCTATACTACCGAAGTTATTAATGTATATAAAAATTACGATTACAGTGAAATATGGAATCAAACTGCCCAGAAGCTCTTGAAACCATCAAGAACTCATTGCTCATTGGCATATTAAAAATAATAAAAACTTGCTTACATTCAATATATATACTCAGTTTCAATTTGAATTCACTGACATTATGTAAATAATTTCAAATAAAAAGAGAGAGACAAGATAGTAAAAAAGAGTATTACGAAAATATCCATCCAATAAAGAAGTTTCATCTCTTTGACGCTGCTTATGATTATCTTTATTATGGTCAAAATATAATATGCCATCAATTATGCATAGCTTTTCATATAAAACTATATCAGCACTACTCCTCTACACATTTACATCTATATGACCTTTATCTTTCATCTCTCTCCATTCTTCCCTTCCTTTTTCCAGTTCCCCTTTACGACCTTTTATGTTCGGATCCCCTTTTCGGCGCTCCAATTCCGCGTGCGCCGCTTCTCGAGATCACATTTGCCTCCGTACGTGCGCGCGTGATTTCGTGCCGCCGATTTATTTTTTTCAATTTTTGCCCACTCGCAGCTTTTCACTGTTTTCGCATTCCCCCTCTTTCTCCCTCTGCGAAGGGGGAAAATAATAAAGAATGCGTTCGCACGTGCGTCTGCTCCAATGAGGACAATTCCATTTTCTCCCCTCTAATTACGACATCGGCCCACTTTTTTTATCGGGCAAACCGCCGCATCTATTTCCACCGGATTGTTATCTTAAGTCACCTTTTTAAAGGCGCCCGACGAACTACCGTGGCTAATGAATGCTCATTTCGAAGCGACAAAAGCGCCGCCCTGGTGGTCGAACAGATTTTCCTCGTTTTCGCGCCACAATATGCTCGATGATGCACCATTAACATAAAATTTATTCAGCCATTTAAAGAATCCTTTATTTTATTTGCCTTTATTTGTGGAATTGTGGTGTTTAACTTAGACAGTAATTTCTCGTAGCCTGAATGGAATTGGTAAAAATGAGCAGATTTGGTTACTCAAATTTTATAAGAGATTCCCATCAACCTATGTATTTATCATACCATAAAATATCATCAAGAATTGAAAACATTAAGAAGTTTTTGTAAAATAATGTAGTAAATTGTAGTTTTAGATGAAAACACAAAGTAAGTATATCATCTATTTTTTGTACGAGAAAGTATTTAATAAAAAAAGGGAAAAGTTTTAGTTAAATAGATAGTAAATAATTTAATTACAAGAGAATAAAGTATAATTAGATGAGAAAAATCTTAGGAAAGTTCAAGTATATCCTTAGAAATAGGCATAAGTGTCTCTTTGAACAGTAGTCCTAAAATTCATTTAAATCTGAAAAAACTGAACGATAAGGTTTCGTAGGTGCAGAGACAAATACAACTACCACTTTAATAGCAAAAAAATGACCGAAGTTGATAGTATTTTAATACATTCATTCGCAGAAACACATGTTTAAATAAATATCAACAGGAATGAACGATTGATATCACTATAAAATCAATAGTATCATATGAAATATCATTACATACAAGGCGTCCGGAAAATGTATTCACTTCTTCCTCGACATAAATGCAGCTTTATGCATCTTAGGATCAATAAATACTGACTGAGTAAATAATTGGAAAAAATGGAATGTGATTTAATGTATATACATATGCACAAACAATGAAGCTATTTATACACATAAAAGAATGTACATTATTTTAGGCCTATAAGGAGCACCGTTTGGGGAGCCTGTATTTTTGCAGTGAATTAATTTATTTACTGAGCCTTCGAAAGAAAATCAACTGCAATTGTACCTTTCCCCCAATAAAAAAATCTCACTCACAAGATAAATTGAAATTGTTTCCCTTCCATCAGAGCTTGCGTAGGAGATCCAATATTTACGCTAATGAAGGCAATGAAGAGAGGTGGAAAGTGAAATGTTTTCGCAACTTGTTTGCTCCCTTTGCATGCTGCGAATCGAAGAATGTCACGTCTATTTCGGGAACCGATAACAACGGCACCTGCCATTTCGCAGTGATTTCGCGAATTCCCGACCAAGAATCCCATAATCTCGTTTAGCATGCATTCCATACGCAAAATGTTTTGCTTGATCGAATCACTACGTTCCATTCGCTCGGAATAATTTTGACGTAATTGACGAAATCGAATTAATTCTCATCGTGCTGACTGGATAAATATTTGACGGGTCGGAGGAATGCTTCCCTCAATCGTGGCAGCTAAGTCCGCAAAAACTTGCCATGTCTTCGAAAGAAGGACATTTTTCGCTGAAGCTCACTATTTGCATGAGAATTACGAGGTGGATTTTATGGCGAATTTTTACACGCATCTCGATGGTGACAAAGTTGAAGGTGTGACCAAAATCATGTAATCACATGGTTGTCACGAATACGTGAGGCACATTTCACCGTTCGGGCGTGAAATTACATGTGAATTGACGTGATAATGACGGAATTCTTCGCAACGGAAAGCATACTAATGACAAAGTCGAACATGCAACAGACATGAACATGAATGCATAACGGAGCAACTCGATCATATTTAGCTTCATGTTAGGTCTTGCAATGAGCCTATATTAGTCGGCAAAAACCTATGCTTTTATATCTGTAGCGAAAGCGTATTCCTCTTCATAAAGAAATAAAACCCTCATTCAGCCAAAATTGAGCCCGAGAGTTTTCCCTCTGAGAAAAATTCAGTGGGATATGTGTAAGGAGGATAAGATGAGTTCTTCAGAAAGATATGTATATGGATATGACCTTCTATCCATGAGGTTGGACCTGAATTTGCCTTCTGACCTCCGAGAAAAGAAGACATAAGGGGGAATGGAGTAGAATGGAGAGAGAAAAGCTGCAGAGAGTGAGGCCACCTCGTTTTCTTCCTTCAACACTCTTTTTCCCAATATTTCTGGGTTATCGGAACATTCAGGCATCGGGAGTTCATGGGCACACATCCTTTTTTCGTAGCAGTAGGTCTTCGATTATAAACCCATACCGTTCTCCGCATCTAAATCTGCATATGTACCCTACGAGCGGCCTTTCAGCGTAAGGCAGGGGGTGAATGAACCGCTCGATTTATTTCACTATGCGGTTACTGTTGCGGAAAAAATGAAGGTGTGAAACTACTCGTCCTAGCATGTATTTTCTTGATTTTTATAGCAGAAGTGTTCCTTGTTAATTTCTAATTTTTCGTTAGTGTACATAGCCTCGTTATTTTTTGGGTACAATTCCTCAATGAAATTGAATATAAAAAAGAAAGTGAGGTTGTTAGGTGGGAATCGGTTCGTTATACAGAGACAATCAAAGGTCTGTAATTTGATTTGGTAGCCGATGAAAGAGAGCTTCCGTTGTAGTTTTTGATAATGTAAGAGCGAATTCTAAGTAAAAGACCGCGTACGAATTTCCTCGTTGTAAAAGACCTGGAGGGAAATGGTCACGACTACGAATTCATGAATGTAAAATTTCGGTGCTTTGCAGATAAAGTGTGCCACAACCTTCCACTTTAAGTCGATACTCGTCTTTCCTCGTCATCATCTTATATTGCCTTTTTCTTGCTCTAATATTTCCCTGAGATATTCCATCCTAGTCTAATGAGAAACTATAGAACTCCTAGAAAAGACGATCTTATTTAGGGGCCCAAAAAGGTAATTTTATTTCAGTCTAAGTAATTCATTGACTTTAAAGTCATATAGAATTTAAATTTAAGGTTTGCAATAAACTTAAATTATGAATAAACCTTGAGTTATTTTCCAAAAGCATACCTTCTAAGCGTAAATGTCTCATCTTACTCAGTATATACAGCCATTATTCTTAATTGTTCACCTAAAGTGACGTAACACTCACAATAGTTGCTCCTTTTTATAAATGGGAAATATTCTTTGGTACAGTATGAAGAATAATTTACCTGTTTCCTTTAATGCTGAGTCAGTAAAACGTGTCCTTCAATTAGTTTTTTTTAGTCAGTATTCATGACTGTGATAACATGAAACCTACTGCGGTATGAAATAAGGCATTCCTTTTGGTTACCTGTTATCGGATGCTATGAAAAGTGTTATACACGGAGTGCTGTACTTACGTTGACGTTATTTGCTCATAAAATTCTGGCTTGGAGGGGAAAGCAAGAACAAACTACCTTAATACTCATACCTTCTATTACACCTCATACCCTCTCCAAATATTTGGGTAGTTAATCGTGTTGGGAATAAGTTTCAAATCGACTTTTGGACAGAATAATTCACGGATATATCGAAAATTGATACATTAGAATCTAATTGAATGCCAAGAGAAGAGTTACGAGAACTTAAGGTATGGATAATTGGGATGGAATAATGTATGATCCAACGTTGAAGACATTTCCTCACGATGGCATAAAATGGGTATGACAGCGTAGCTTGAGAATGCTATGTCAGAGTGACAATAAGGCATTTGCTCGGGTCGAATGTTGGCGCATTGAGAGAAGGGCGCATGGAATTTAGGGAACACACCCGAGAAGCGGAACGACCCTGGAAAATTGTCAGGGAATTCGGGAATTCGCATTCCGACATCTCAAATTATATTCGAAAAGATCCTTGATGAAAACGTACCGGATGATCATTAGAAGAGTTTAAGATGCTCCGTGAGATACGCAAACACTTTTAGGTATGACTCCGTACAAATATACTTCATTCAGTTACTTCTAAGAAACTTAATTTGAAGCGAAGATACTTCTAGCATGAAGGATTACAAATTAAAATATTGCATTTAAATGACACTACGTATATTTAAAGAGATATGCCGAGAGTGAATATCAACTAAGAAAAAATTAACTTTGTCAACTCAAGGGAAAACCTAAGTATCACCATTAGGTTGATCGATCACTACATAATTCAGAAATAGAGACTTACTTAAACCCCCTAAAGTAATAAGATGGCGATTAGATTATATAGACTATAAATATCTTTCTCATTTATTTCCACATTTGAGAAATTCACTGTTTACAGTTGTCGAAATTTCTATTACACTTTACTTAGATTTGCATAAATTGAAATAAATACGAAGAAGGCACATAATTTACGAAGTAAATGGAGTTAGAAAGCCTTCTTCTGTCAAAGAAATATAAGCAAATACCATAATCTATAAATTTATAGTACTATATACAGTGCTTTTAAAGGAGATGCGTTGGTTTGGATCATGGGATTTGATTATTGATAGCCATAAATTAGGAACTTACATGTAGAGATTGGTTGAAAGGAATAAATCTAATATATAAAACTCATGCTTGACTTCTCAGTGAAACATTTCAGCTATTATTCATTCGCTGGATAGCGTAAATTGTGATTATAGTGATAAATTTGAATTTCAGAGGACGGATGTGCGAAATATTAAGTTAAGTAATAACTAGTTGCCCCGTGCGAAAATTTCGCAGACGATCAGTAATACTCAATTTCCCCTACCAAATACATTACAGCAACTACTCTAATCACAACAGACGAATACACAAACAATAAGACATGCCAAAAACATCGTACCAAGAAATTCCATGTCAGTGTCAGTTTCGACATACCTCGTTAGTAGCGATAGGTATCGGTATCTACACATCCAGTAACGAAAATCTATGGGCAAATTCAAACTCTTGAGTTTTCTAATCCCTTACCACTTGAACCTTAACGAAGTCCCTAATATCTTAGAGAGTGTGAGAATGTAAATGTTATAGAATGTTTTAAAAATTTTCTTTTAGCACTATAATCACGAATGGTACGCGTCAGTATAACGATGTATGTTACCTGGAATTGAAGGAGAAGGAATTAAATAGGGAATGTGGGGGCACATGAATGTACCGAAAGGCAGAACACTTTATATATATAATTCATCCTAAACCGAATACCTCAATTCACTTAATGTATTTTTACATCACGAATTTAGACAAAAATACAAACTTCACTACCACATTGCCACCATCACATTTTGGTAAACTGTTCTTTTCTAAATACCACTTCCTTTTATGATGTGTCACGAGGGCTTCGTGTTTAACATACATAACCAAGATAAAGCAACAAATATACCTCCTTATTTATTTTCTATTTTTTCTCTTCGTACACTAAATATAAAAATAACTACTACTCGTCTGCAGTGAAATTGCATCTCATAAATTCACTGAATCAGATTTATTCAATTACTGAAAGATATATAGTCAGCAATAATTAGTTGAAAGCTTGTTGTCCTGCCGGCGTAGAATGAGAGAAAATGTTACTAACAGTTACTAATCTGGGAGAGGGAAGCAAGAGGGGGAAGCATCTGCGGCGTGAGTCTCACTTTCATAAGACCATACATTGTGATACATTGTAAAAGTGCTAAGTAAAGTACAGCAAATGTAGCAAACCCATTGCCCGCATTTTTTGAATGTCTCTCACACAAATATTGTAGTCAATCATGGTATTTTAACCAATTCACAAAACTTAGATTTCAAAATACTACTCTTAGTAGAGAACCCCGTCTACTACTACTCATACTATTAAATTGTTTGAGCATCTTTTTGTACTATACTCCGGGCATAGCGAATGGAAATGCAAGCTTGGGCTTTCGTTACGCTTGCATTCCATAGAGGTGAGTTTTCTTGAATCGCAGGTATGATATCCTATTATTTACTCTTAGATATGAATAAATGTTGTATATTATTTATTCTGTGAGTAAAATAGAAACACTAAAAATCATTTGATAGGGTATATAGAAAATTTTCAGCAGATGAAAGTTTCCACAAAATAAATTTGAATACTCGGAAAACGACTTAATTATTTTGATCGCATGACTCGTAATTAAAATCTCTAATTTTTCTATAAATACTCCAAAATCTAATTTTGATATGGTCGATCTTAAATTAAAACTACCGGGAAGTAATATGATGTAAAATTTTTCAAACATACCGCACGGTAAAACCGTGACGCAAACTTTCATATTCGTCAATGTTCATGTTTCTTTGGCTGTCGTTCTGCTCCAGCAAGATGCAATATGGCTTACTTATAAAACTGTGGTTGCGTACGACGTTGAAGTTTTCGTTCATGGAGACTATAATAATAATTGCGAGACTGCTTCAGTCACTTTATGACCGAGAATGAGTGCTTTATCCGATTTTAAAACTTGTTTACACTCGTCACTAAGTAAACAAATTGAATCTGTATATAGCAACCCGGGCCTTTTTTCGTCCAGTACACAACGGGATGATTAAAATATTATTTCAATTTGTTTAACAAATGGTGCATTTTTGATTTGTCTGACTATTTTTCGCAGGAACCTGACAACTTACTACAGAATTTTTGCTATTGAAAGAGTATGTAGCAAGGTTACGGAACGAATTAAACTCGTATCTCGAGGTATCACTGTACATGTATCTTATCCTACACCGAATACCTCAATTCACTCAATGCATTTATGACTAAATGAATTATGGTAAAGATACAAAATATCACTGCCAGCTTTACCTAAATCTGTCGTTATAAAAAACACTTCCTTTTATATCGGCAATGAAGTGTCACTTAAATAACCAAGATAAAAGAACGAAACATACCTTCTGCATCCACGTTGTTTATTTATTTTCTATGTTCTTCTCTTCATACATGAAATACAAAAATAACTACTACTCGTCTGCAGTGATCTGATCTGGGAGAGGAGAGCTAGAGGGGAAGCTAAATGTCACACTTTCATACGAATACATTGTGTTACATTGTCAAAGCGCATAGAATTCTCCCCGAATTGAAAGTCTCTTACATCGTTAATGTGGCAAAATAATACATTTTTGTGCTTCGGAGATAGCGATTGGGAATAAAAGCTTGGGCTTTCGTTAAGCTTGTACTACATGCTGGTGAGTTTTCTGAAATCGCAGGACATCCTTTTCTTTACTCAGAAATATGATTAAATATTGAATATTATCTATTCAATGAGTGAAATATAAACAATAAAAATCATTTGATATCAGGTTTAGATATATAGAAAATTTGCAACATACGAAACCGGGAAGTAATATGATGCAAAATTGTTCAAACATACCACATGATAAAACCGTGACGCAAACTTTCATATTCGGCAATGTTCATGTTTATTTGGCTGTCGTTCTGCTCCCGTAAGATGCAACGTGGCTTGCTTATTAAACTGCTGTGGATGTGTACGACGTCGAAGTCTTCGTTCATGGAGACTATAATATTAATTACTAACACCGCTTCAATCAATTTATGACCGAGAATGTTATCTGATTTTAAAACTTGTTTACACTCGTCACTAAGTAAACAATTTCAATCTGTATATAGCAACCCGGGCCTTTTTTCGTCCAGTAAAAAATGAGATGATTAAAATATTATTTCAATTTGTTTAACAAATGGTGCATTTTTGATTTGTCTGACTATTTTTCGCAGGAACCTGACAACTTTTGCCATGAAACGGTCATTCATTTATATATATTGATGGAGTAATAAGGGAGAAAAGTCCCGATCACCAAAAAAGCATGTTTTAAAATAATATATATATAGATGTGGTTACTATTGATTTGTTTAAGACACATTAAAGTATTCTCAGTACATTAATTGTTTTGGTTACATATCTAAAAACAATTTCAAGGAATCACGTGTGTAAAGTAATAAGTATGCAGTAAGCCACGAACTTAAATGGGGAAACTAGGCCTAGATATCAATTTAATCAATACTTTTTGTTTCATATATAGGTAGTGTAAGTTTAAAATAATCCTGTAGTTATTAAAATAATTTTTTCCTAAGTGTCATGAACTTCTAAAATTTCCCAACAGTTCAACGTCACAACTACAGACCTAATCACAATCCAGCGAAAACTCCGGGGGTCTCTGAGATCTCTGGAACTATCATTTCACGCCGCATCACGCGGATCGGATGAAACAAATACGAATTCTATGCGGCAAAAACAGCTTAGAGATTTCATTTCGAAAAGTGTACCGAACGTTTATGGAGCCTCGAAACAAGAATTTCGCTCGAGATCTCGCTCTTGTTTTTCGCAAGACGGTAATACTCCGCGCTACGTGTGCAGGGAGCTAAAAACGTGGCGACTTTAAAGAACTCGCGGGAAAAAAAGGGATAAGTGCGGCATTGAATATAGCGGGGGATTCCGCAAAGCGCTCCACCTAGCGTGTTGCAAATGGCAAAAATATCGATTACCGAGGCGGAAAAAGAATAGGGAAAATGAAATGCCGACGGTATTCTCGAAGTGAGATCAGAGGAATTGTGGGTAAAGCAGGGGGAGCGGAATTCGCAGATGAAGCGCAAAAGCAGAAAAGTTGGGGAGAAGTGAAAGGGAGGGAGGCAGAAGTGAAAGGAGGATACGGATATAACTCGCTTAATTGCGGTGCATGGGAAAGAAAGGAGGCAAAACGAGGATTCCATAACGAAAATTAAATTATAATATTGCCGTCGGAAGCCGCATCTGAAGATGGAGGCCAATGCGGTGGTTATTGAGAGAACCCTTTGGTGTCTTCGAGACGAACTTGAGAAGATCGAGATTCTGTAATTTTAACGACTCTGCAGTCTTCGCGCTTTGCCTCAAGTAAATAGCTGTGTGGGAGGGCAAACAGAGTATGCAAATTGAGCGTTATTTACAAGAAACTTGGTTAAACGTTTCGTTGAAACTAGCGAGTGGTATATAATACGGAGGGCCTACGAAATTAGAATGGTTAATTCACGCCGAGGAAGTGGTAATTTAGCTTAATTTGTTCATTATCAATCATGATTACATTTCTGTATTGTAGCTACTGCATCAATTACTCCTGTACATATCTGCTAGATGAAATGCATTCATTATTACAATTGACTGTTATGCGTATGTATTATCAGCGTGCACGACAGTCTTGCGCCATGAATTCCTATTCTTATTAATTATTAATCTCCCAAAAAATGAGACGTTAAAATTTGGATGACCTTACGGAGAGAGGTTTACCAGCTTACATTCAAATCCTTTTTAGTTGAAATTCTATTAAAAATAATCCTAATAATCCTAATATTAGGAGATATTATAAAAATGTTCAATGAAGCTTTCCATAGTGTGTTGTCCATGAAGTATTCAGCTTGAAAACCAATTTCTACCCCTACATCATAAGCTATCAAAAGTTTTGGCTAGGGAATGAGGTAGTTTATCTTTGATAGGTATGAGGTAGTTTATCTTTGATTTTCCCATTGAGCCAGAATGCAATGAGTGGGAAACCTCTAAGTAAATCCACATACATGTCCTATGAAATGTCGTGGAAATGATGAAAGTAACTCTTATATATGTAATCATTATTTACGCCTTAGTCATAGCTCAATAGCTTTAATATTATTACATTCATGAGCCAGACTGAGATAAAAGTTAAGAAAACACTCATTTTATTCCACCCCACACTAAATTGAAGTAATTCAGCGTGACAGAGGAAATTGGTAGGCCAAAAAATTGGAGGATAAGAGCTTACGGAAGAAAGTAATTGAAGGTAGAATACATGGAATGAAACAGAGGGGAAAGAAAAAGACAAAAGAAGTTATATGATATGAGGGTGGGATGAGGTACCGAAAAAGGAAAGAAAGGGCATTGAATAGGGGATATTAAGGTACATGATCCTACCAAAAGGCAGATGGTGACCAAAAGACATATGGAAGGGTAACTTATGATGATGACCAAAAGACGTGTGGAATTTATTCTATGTAAATGTCTTTTATAAAACGTAAATCTATTTCATATTTCCTTTATTTGGTTTTTAGGTTAAGTGTTAGTTTTGTTGTCTAGATTATTCGACAGCCCCTAGGAAATCCACTGATCTCAAAATAGCGAATTACAAAAACTTAGCGATTTTCATTGTAGTATTTTATTTGCGATAGCTTTCGGTAGTTTCATTCTATCATCTGTTAAACGAAGTCAGAGGAAAACAAATAATTAGGCAATTATCTGCGATGGAACTTATTCTTGATTGTCATTCCGGCGTGAATCCGTAGGAAATAAAATACTATTGCAGAAATCACAAAGTTTTGTTATTTAAGCAAAATACCTTTCCATCACGCGAAGCCCAAATAACTCGATGAATTAAATCCCTCCCGTTAAAGTTTACATTGAATAAACAAAACAAACCGCCTAGCGACGGACAAGCCAAAAAAATGAATTATTTATTCCATTCATCGCCCGAACTGGTGTTTGACTCATCGGAATTCGGCAAAACGACCACGTGGGGAAATTTTTCGCTTCGACAAACGTTTTCGACGCATATTGAAATGATTAGGGATTCGACCGAACCTTTCGGGGGGGCGTGGTGGGGGGGGGGGGGGGGAATTCACCCCGACTGCATCGGAAAAGGGGGAGACGCGGGGGAAAAACTGATGGAAGAAATCACACGCAGCAGCGGTGCACGACCCCTCCAGACACGCATGAAAAGGATCGATCGGAAGCGTTAAAGGAGTTTTTGGGGAAGAGTCTCTAGAACTCATCTTCTCAAACGCGCCCTTCGCCGAGTGTATCTTAATTTAGGGGAGGCGCGCCCCGGGCGAGCATTCGGGTTTGCTTTTGAAAGGGGAGTTAATCCCCCCGCCATCCCGCGGCTGTCGATGGAAGTGTTACGCTGCCTCATTCACATTCATCTCTCTCCACACACTTATCCTACACTTCATCTCCCTCTGTTTTCCAACGCTTCTTTCCCTCCATTGTCACTTCGGTTATCTTTTCCGAGCATCCGCTATTATTCCAACGGCGCCGACAATTTCTCATTCAAGTTCCTCCTCCGTGTTTCTTTTGCTCGTTTCCTGCCCTTTTATGAGGGATCGAATCAATGGGTCAATTCGATGTTCGACATATTTTTCCCTCCGCTGAAATCCTCCTCTTACACAGATTAGTTTGGAGTGCTGTTAGTTTATTAGCGACAAAAATGACGCGTACTTCTCCCCCTAAATGGAGGGGATGCCTTTTATATCGATGGATTTATCTAGAGGTGTTGTAAGGAATTCGGAGTTCGTACTATTCAATTGTGATGAGAACTCACTTTCATCTACATTACCATACGTATATCACATGAGATGCGTATGTTGTACGCCAATAAACATGATGTTAGAAATTCCGCTATATTAGATTTAAGTTAAAAGTCGTCCCCTAATATCTGGTCGGAAAATCAAGGATTTTTCACCATCTCTAATAAAAGTCTAACCTTATTGTCAGGCGTAACTTAACAAATGTGCAGCCAAATAAAGCATATCATTACGAGCAAAGATTGGAAAAAATTGACCTCTAAATCAGATAGATATTACTATTAAATCTAAAGAAACAGGATGAGCTGAAGATAAGTATTTGATACATAGATCTGTACCAGTCGATAAGTACTTATATGTAGAACGAAGTTAAGGGAGTGAGTGTCTAATGTTTACAAAAGTAAATCGGCAGTGGTAATCATTCGTCTGCGAGAGTTATTTTTATCAGAGTGTGTGTTTTTATGTATAAATATACATACACATACAAATTACCATTAACCTTTGTATTTTTGTTGAAGATTTATGCATAAATTATGCTTTTGCTAATTAAATTTCCGGACAGATTTGACTTATATTTTGCCTCTCAAAAGCAGTACTCACATGAAACAATAGCTTGCATCAATACCTATTTAATATGGGTAACTATGCCACACAGAGTACGGTAAAAGTTTTTATTCGCGAAGCAGAGTGGTTTGTAATATCGGAGAACTTCACACAGCTATATAAATATGCACAAAAAACATGCGTCGTGTAATTCAATGTACCCTAACTAAAACACAGATTCCGTTGATGACTTTACCCTAGTTGAAACTTGGAATCAGATAAACAGTGGCCCAGAAACTATTTCGAAGATACTATTCTTATTATTTTTGAAAGAAATTTTACCACCTCTTCTACACATATACACAAAAATAATGATCGTGATAGGACTATTTTCATAGAAATATATGTTTTCGGTGACACCAAAATTATTTATGCATGGATTTCGAGCATTCATGAGAGATAACATTTCCGATAACCCCTGTGCGAAATTAACGAAAAAACAAATTACAGCCGAAACTCTTGGAAAAGGCCTCCCTATAATTAAATCAGGAATCATAACTCTCTCCTTTGATCTAAGCATTCGCAGAAGAACCATTCGATGAGAGCAGATTTTTCATCGCAAATTTCGCAGAATCAAGGCAAGGGATAATTATGTCGGTAATTAAACTTGTACCGGTGGAACCAATTTAACTTAACATCACTTCCGAAATTTACCGATGTTCCGTGGCATTTGCCACCCGAGAGGTTGGCAACCCCCCACACATAAACCACTCCCTCAATCCTCACGCCTTTTTCCTAGCACGACCCTTTGTCACTTCAAAGCGATACTTAACTACACCGCTTTTGCTGGGCTCTGAAACGGCGTCTTAGGGAAATTGTTCCGGTTGACTTTCAATGTACTTTGGCGGTGTTAAATACATCGAACTTCGGTCTATTCGGATCTTACAGTCGAAGAAGAACGCAAGTTTCGGTAATGGACTTTTGTCAGGAACTTGGCTCTTTAATTCCGGATTGGAATGCGAAGTTTAAAGCTACACCGATATTTCCTTGAGCGACATCCCAAATGGAAAGTGTGGATATTCGCCTAAATGTTCAATAAATCTATCAAACCTCTTGTAACAACTTCCCAATGCTTACTCTAGGTCATAATGGTGGTTACAAATATATTTTCTGCGTTCCTGTTTCTCTGGTTAGTATTGTACCTTAAAATTACAATGGAAATCTTCTAATGTGTGATTTATAACTAGTAATTTCACAAGTCCGACCGCGGAGCTCCGTATAAAGACGATCTGAAAAATTTTATTCTCGAAACATAGAATAAGACAGTGTTAAGTAATGATAGGACAAAGATCTGAATTAATGAATAAACTTCAATCTAAACTGAATAAAGAGTAAAAATAGAAAGTAAAACTTGATGGGCTGAAATAGTGATGTTTTCTAAATATTGGTATTAAACAATCGTAGATTAAGGAATCATTGTTTTGAAGTGCATGTAAAAGTTTCTTCAGTATTAACATATACCAACAAAAGATAGTAATCCTAAAAAATGAAGTCGAGTGTAAAATAAAAATAATGCGAAATGTCTGAGAAGTATTTCAACTGTTCTTTGAGATGTGTAACTCTTTGTAGCAGTATCTCCTATAAAATAGAAATTCATTATAGATTCGACAAAGTGAAACTTAAATCACTCTTTGAGTGACTTACTGAACTGAATGATAGCAAAAGTATCATTAGAACCACACTGTTTGAGGCGTTATAGCTATACAAAGTAGTCTACTTTGATGTCTCACAGAAATCAGCGTATGCACCAAGCACAGGTTTGCACCGTATTTTATAGGTTATTGATTTCAGTTTAACGCCTCTTCACATGAAGCGATACCATCTTTAAGAGCTCCTTTACTGCGTTGGGGGACACACCTGCATCTAACTCCATAAAATAAGAATGGTATGTCATTCCATCGAAGTTCACGGAGGTATAAGCGCAGAGATGGAACGGAGCAATGCCTCTTTATATTATTCCTTTCCTAGGTTTTCTTTGTATCTACGCTTTTTATAGTAAGAATTTAATTGACAATTGTTTATTTAACTGTTGAAATATGCTGTTATTATAGCAAATTTATACTGACTTTATAAATGTATCAAAAAAATCGGGTACAAATCAGTAAGATGAAGCATGAAAAATGAATTGACTGCGAAGGAAACTTAGGGGTACTCTGATCTTGTTAATATGATAGTTTTAGAATAAAGAAAGTGATGACTTTGGAATATGACTTGCAATGTTGTTAAAGCTTTTTTCTGGAAACCAAAAGAAATTTTACCTGAAATCTCTAAAGATAAGTCTATCAAGTGAATACACGAACTCAAATATAACCATAGCGAATGTTTAATTTCGTAATGATATACACAAAAGGTAATATTTGTCTTTAAAATATTACTTCTCAATCGTACCAATTATGAATTTCCATGATAAAGCAGTTAGCAGTCTGAAGCTCACTGCACCTGGTAAAGTCATTTGAAAAAGCTAAAAAAAGAACTTAAACTTCTAGTTACATACCTTCATAGGGGTTTCTTTCAACAATGAACTCGCTTAGTGAAATCTTAACACAGAACTAATTAAATTAACTTATGGTAATTTATTACTGATGATTTAATATCGAAATTATAGACGAAATAAATTCGCAACTGTTTCATTAACTGAACCCACCTTCTAGGTAATCATATGAAAAAGGGAACTTTGGGCCATCAGCTCCAGGTATATAAAGCAGTTGGGCTAAGTTGGATAGCTCCCCAAATAAATCCGTTACCAACATACGGCATGTATCCTTGTTAGAAGTTTTCCTTCGCAGACCGACGGGAATACCTCCCCTGAGTGTTTTAGAAGCTTAAAAGCGCCTACGCGGCATCAAATTATGCTCTCAAAAGTTAACGAATTTGCTTTTCTACAAATAACACCGCGTAGCCATGAAAGGGCTATTTGCACAGGGAAGAGTTCAAAGGGTCCCGGAATGGGGTAATGCGTGCTGCGGGAAGCTCATGCAAAGAGCAAGGATTGGGGAAGATGGCAGCAAATAAGTAATCAGGAGAAAGGGGAATTAGCGGACTCTGATTGGTCCGGACGATTAAAGGGCGGCAGGGGGTCACGAGGGACGTTGGGTCAAGCTCTCTGCTGCCTAGAATGAAATCGGAGGAGGTACTTAGACGGGGGTCAAAGGGGCGGTTAAACCCCCAGGATTTAATAGCGGTCTACAAGACAGATCAGAAGGGTTCGGTGGGAAGGTGTTATAAGCTTTCTGGGGGACGAGACCAACGAGTAATCCCGGGATGAGGAATATTCACAGCGGGCGGTCTCTTTCTTATCGAATGCTCCGGATTCCCCGAAGAGAACCGCGATTTATTCCTCTGCCGTCTGATAAAAACACCAAAGGGTTTCACTCTCCCTTTATTAACTGTCGGAGATGGAATCCTTTTGAGAGCCAGTGCCCGATGCGGAGAAAATTGGCCGCGGAAGTGTTCTTCCAGCGCCCACTCCATGTTTACAATTTAATCGGCGGCGAAGACTAATTTAATTACTTTGGCCAACTCTTCGCGTCCTCTTGTAAATTATTTATGGTCTCGATAAAGCCTCCTTTCGGAGTATCTTTCTCTGCCCTTCCATGAATTATCTATCGCTATGAAACGACTGTGCCCTAAATGCCGAATTACTTTTCTCGTTCCGCTGTGTCGGTCCTCGAAAGAGTTGTCGACTTAAATGAATTTATATCTCGGTATCGCTCAGGCTTCCTCTTCGCTCCGCCGCATTTCCTCTCCTCGTACGATGGCAATCTTATGGTGGAGTGATCCCTTAGTAATGACGGGGCTAAAAGGGATTGCCTTCCCTTTCTAATTATAGACGTACCTTCATCTTTCACTTACAGTTGAATAATTCCAAAGAATTTTCCTTTCCTATAATTTATTAAAGTCACATCTTTTATCTCTATCGTACACAAATGTCCATTGATGACTAAACACGACCGAAATATTTTTTTTATATAACAACGATTCAAGTTTCGGTTAACCAAGTGAATAGCACATTCGACTCTTTACCGATTAAATGAACTGTCAACCGAGTAAAGCATTTCAATGACCCAGATTGAATGGGATTGGAAAAACTTAAAGTAGATTTTCTGAAAATAAGCGTCTTCATTTGGGTGAGAAAGAATCCGTGTCTTTTTCTACATACAATCTATTCATTTTAAGAACATTCAAAGAAATAGATAGCAATGAAAAGGAAAAAAAAGAATATAATTTTGAGCCTATTAATATCCATAATTTCGTGCACCATGTTGAGTCATAACAAAAGGAAGTATCAACTTATTAGTACTCTTTTTTTCTCTAAGAAAATTTTCTCTAAAAAAAGATCATCCGTAACCTCACACGGTACATCGAGCATAACGTAATATTCTATTCAATTAAATTTAGAATTATATAAAATTATAGGTGCCAAGAATTTTGAACCTTTTTCTAGATATTTTGTACATAATATTTTAGCATTATACATTTTTACCTGATAATGTAGGTGTAATGGTAATGAACTATGGAAAATTGCATTTAAGAAATATAGGGCCACATATAAAGAGAAAAGAGGAGATTAAAAATATAACGATGGAGAATTTGTGACCTAGTAAGAGAATGAAAAAAAACATCCCAAAAGAAGGAAAAATACTAGATAAAGTACAACTGTTAGTAGATATAGGAATTTATCTAGGACATAAAATCCACGGACGCAGATGGATCTATGAAAATTTGTTCAATTCATGATTCAATTTTTCGAGAATTCATACTACGACAAAACAGAGATCAATACTCATGAAATTATATTAAAGCAAATCCGTAATGCACTTGGGGCACAAAAATAGGATTCTAAATCAGAGTCCATCTGGATATAATGGGATGTATAAACGTGGAAGCCAATAGAAAGCCATATGTTTATTCATACTAGAAGTTTCCGAACGATTCGAGCGTATGATTTATGCGTTACTAGACTGCGGGATTCCTATGAATATCATGAGGAGGTCATCTCAAAACAAATATGTACATATTTATGTTAATGGAAATCAGAAATAGCTTTCCTGGTACAGCAGTACCAGCTTTCCATAAAGAAAATATATACATACATGACAAAATATAGCCAATGTAGAGGTCATAACACAAACATGAGTTTAAAGGTGCATTTTCGTGCTTGATGCACATTTGCCCGAAGAAGACGGCGCTTTCAGTTCACGCGATGACTCCATGAAAATACTTGTTCTTTCGTTCTCAAAGTCTAAACTGACTTAACCAAATCATAGCTTATTATTTGTGAAATTGGATTGAGATTTTTCGTGCCTCTAGTTCACGGAAATACATTAGCTGTGAATCTCTTTTCGTCATAAAATAACTTCAGATCATTTCAACTGGGAAATTTTTTCTCAAAACTGGAAGTATTTTATTCGTACATTTACTGCATTGATAAATTTCTAGTATCGCTGAATAATACAAGGATCGACGAAAGGAAAATGTAAATTGGGTATAACCGACTGAAAATATTGTTTGGCGTTCAAGGAGAATTTATAACTTCCTAATAATGGTAAACCTCGTGATATGCATAAGTAATATGCGTCAATAGAATACCATTTATTCAACGCCGTCATTATTAACTACCTACCTACAAATCAAGGTGTTTTAAAACTTCATTTGAAGGCGTTAAAGAACTAATTTTCCAGTTACACCCATTAATATACACCAGTAAAATATTCTACTAAGGGAACTGCAACGATTATTAAGTCGAATTAAAACATTTTTGAGAAATTCACTAAATAATCGGTGAATATTCTAATGTAGCACTTTGATAAAAATCTAACCAAAAATTCGATGTTAATTCGAAAAATGGCAGAGAACTCTTCTTTTGCAGCCTTTAGTATTGTTATTGAGACCTAGTATAGCATATTTATAAACATTCACAAAAAAGCACATGATTTAACACAATTTATATTCCTTAATGTATAAATTTCAGGTGTGAGAGTGAGTGAAACAGTATGAGCTGTTATATAAAACTACCTTGAAGAACTCCTTTGTAATTGTCATCGAAAAGTAAAGAATCCTTTGTTTAAATTCTTACAGAATTAACAGGCCAATTCAATGAATTAGTATGTTTTCATATAAAATTCATTGTGTTGATATCCCCGTTTATAAACCAGAAATTAAATATTAAAATTATACACCAGTAGGTAAATATTCAAAGAATATTTAATTACTAGAATACATCGATGTGAGAAATGTCAACGTCATTGGAACTCGATCTCCTCGATCATCAACTCGACCAGTTCCTGAGCAGGCATTCTAAATTCGCTAAATTCTTAAGAGGTAAAGTATTTTATTTGAATATTTATTCGATTTAAGCAATCCTAATTTTATACTTAATCATCTTTGTGTTATCGGTACAGTTTACAAGGAGATGTTCAGAGGTAAGATCGCGATTTTGAGATGAAATTTGTTTAACGTAATAGAGAATTGAATATAAATAAATATCACTTTTGTCCAAGGGGTTTCTACGTATATAAATGTATCTGTCATTATCTGTCGTATGCATGCAGTATTCTACTCAACCAGCCTCTCTGATAATTATAACCTAATTATTTCAATTTCATCGTATCATCAGAATGGCCGAGCGGTTAGAGTGCCTGTTCCAGTTTCCAAATGTTTCCAAAATTTCCAAAGATCATCCTCAGTGGTTCAAATCCTGCTTCAAGAAATTTTTTTTTCGGAAAATTAAGTTCTCAAGTCCTGTGACGTCGATGGCCAAGATGGCTGCCACTCACCCCTGCTCTTATATTATTCAGTTTATTTGATATTAGCCCAACCCCATCTTTTTTGTTATTCTGTTAACAAGTTACGGGGTTCGTAATCTATGCGGTGCACTTATAATAGCCAAAAATGATGTTTGAAAATATCGTGAAAATAATAAGTTTATAGGCCAGATCATTTTGGAAGTTAAAATGTACATTTAGTTAGATAAGGTCATTTATTGACTTTTATTCATTTTCCGATTAAAATAACTAAAAATATAAGTCTACAAAAAGTATACATGTATATATAGATATACAAAAAAGTAAAATGTTAGATATACCATTCATTTAAATATAAAACTTAAATATAAATAAATGGTATATCAAGCATCATACGGCTTACAGAGGCACTTCGGTCTTCTATTAGGATAAATAAGCCATCAATCTTGATTAAATCTGCAAAATTAAAAAAAAACGCAGCTACGCAAAACAAAAAAAGCCGACTTAAAACTCTGAGGAAATTACCAGCGAAATACTAGTGCGGCAGATTTCTTTGAACTCCCTTTGGCTCGTGTTGAACTCTATCACACACATGTACTGCATCCTTGCTTAATAGCAATCCTTTTTCACGCCAGAATTAGTTCCCCCACTCCCCGCATTTCAAGTTTGGCGTGACCGTTCTTCCGCCTCCATTTCCGCTTTTTTGGTCGTTTTTCCGTTTATCGCGCGGAAGCGAAAGAAAGAGAGAAATATGTGTGAGGCGGTTCCGATTAATTACCTTTTGTGGGAGAAAGGGAGGAAATGAAGAAGAAGATAAAAAAGACTAGCTCCAAACAAAGGCCTCGGCCTATTACGGAGTTTAATTGGAATACACCATCTCCTTTACCCCATTTCGACATTCTATTTTTTTCGCCCCCAATTTCTTCGTCAGTTACTGATTGCCCCGATCGAGCTGACCTTCGAACTCTATTCCCCTTAGCAACAAACTTCTTTCGGTTTCCGATGGCCTCTCATTTGCCTCCCGATCAATTAATATCGCCAGATACGTGCTCTGCGTGGCGCCAATTATGCCATTTATATCGGCGCTTAATTGCCCTTTCCCCCTTTCTGGAAAAATTGAAGGGGTTGTGTCTATATAAGGGCCCGTCAACTGTTGATCGTTCTTTATCTTCGAGGGTTTTCTGAAGTCTGTTATTTGAATACGCCGCTCGAAAAAGGCCCTCTGAGAATGTTTCGTTTTTTTTTGCAAATTATAAGCATTAGCTAATGTGGCTTAAATTGGATCTTCCGATAAGATCGATGAGTTACCTTTGATTCTCGCTTAATGAGGTGTATGCCGTTTAGAAAGAAATTTATTCCCGAGAGAAATTAATGATAATTTATAGATGTATAATTAATGATAGTAATGTATATTAATAGAAAATTTTACTGTGAATATCACGAATAAGTTGAATATATTACTATTAAGTATAAATGGTAGAAATACGATGGAATAATGGCATTATATGATTATGATTATATGCCAGTATGATTATGTCAATTACTGGCAGTGCTTAATCAAAGGGGATGATTGTATAATTAATGCTAATGAGCAATATGGATTAGTTAATTTTAGGGATTGAAAAATACTTAAGATAGCATTAAGGGTAGGGTAGGTAACCAAGAAATAGAAAGAAAGGGCATTGGATGGGGATTATTAAGGTACAAGTATCACCCAAAAAGGTATAAACTTACGTATCTAATTAACGGAAGTATTAATATGATAAAAAAAATTGTGCGTCAAAAATTAAATTTCAAAGAAATGTAAGTGGTTGATTATTCAATCTAAGGGAGTAGCATGAATAATAGTAACTTGATTTTTCTAATTAATAGTATTCATTAATTGTATGTGGTAATTACGTATAAAATACTAATAGGTTTGAAGATTAGATGATTGCAGCGTTGAACGGAAATTAATTATTGGTTAATTATATATTTGAGATTATAATTAGTTTCATAAATATGGGTATATTCTCACACATTAGATACTGTGGAGTAGAGTCTATAATAAAGTGCCAGAAAATTATAAAGAAAATCGTTATTCGTTAATTAATCAAACTAGTGACAAATTGGACAAACCAAATAAATTCAAAGTTAATATCTCAACAACAAAGAACTTAAAATTTGATTGTGACTTTATTTTAATATTATATAATATTATTATAATACTATCGTAACATTATTGCATATTGCACTGTTATTAATTGTAATTTTATTGCTATTGTAACTGTGATAAAGATTTTGTATTGTAGTATTGAAATAATTGAATGATTTAATTGGTTGTTTAGTTATAAATGTAGACGGTTAATTTCTTGTATCTTTTATTGTATGTGTTAGTTTCTATGCTAAACGTGGAACCTCCTGACGAGCCTTTCTCTGGCTCAGGGGGACCTTAAAGTTTACAATGGAGAAAAAACTATTGTATTTTGTGACAAAGTAGAATAAAGATTATTATTAATTTTCTATTCTTTCTACATTCTGAATGGCGATTAAAACTTTGATAGAATTACTATACTAGAATTTGTAAGGATAAAGAGGTATTTTCAGCACCATAACCAAGTATTGATTAATAACTTGAGCCCATAATGTTCTTGTAAAATTAGGGAACGTTATCGGCTGATTGGAGAGCAATTTTCGGCCAAAAATTCCAAATCATAAGCCTTAAAATACGTGTACTGGAGATAATTTGAGCGTTTACGGCCAATGGAAGAAGTTGGTCGCGAAGTAATAAATTATCAATTAGCTCAAACATGAGCTAATTGCCTCCGATCAATTTCGTAATTAAACAGTGAAAGGGAGCGTACAAAATGGATCGCCATCATTAGCAGGACAATCAATTACAACCACTTCGCAGAAATGCTTCAAGACTGCACCATTTTATTTGCAGACAATAATTCGTGCAGAAAACACACTGTGTATTCGATGGCCTTATATTTTCTCCATTAGGAGTATTGTCCTCAAAATGATATTTACTGTGAAATACATGAAATATTACAATGCAAACATAATCTAATTTTACGATAAATAATTACTTGGAATTCAATAATATTTCTTTCCCTTAAATCGGGCCATTTTTAAACACATTAAAGTCGTAAAAATTAAAAATTTAACATCTAAACTAATCTGATAATTCTGATAACTACGGAATGGAACATCGTAAATTAAGAAAATACTTTCAAACGAATTTCAAATCATACAGTGACGTTATGGCAATCTGAATTGCACATTACAAGAGATATTACTCGTGCGTATGATGAAGGAATGACGTGGAATCAAATAAGTACAGACTTATAACAGAGAGCTAAATTGCAGTGTGCGAGATAAATGGGGAAAGTCAGCTAAATCGTGTAAAAATGGAAACACGGCATTCTGTATTATTATCCATCAATCCTTCGATCGTAAACTTCCGAAGTCAATTCAAAACGCTCAAATTGGACCGATATTTTTAAAACAGTAATTATTGGCTTTTTCCCTAGAACTCAAAAAATTGGAGTTTTGGAGAGCTATTATACCCAGAAGTCACAAAATCAGAGAAATATATTTGAGGTGCATCATTCGCGCAAACGCAATTTCAAATAGAAAATAAATATAGAGGGCAGTTTTTCTTCCCGGAACTCGATTTGAAAACGGTATTTTATTGAGTGAGCTAGTGCGGATATAAAATAACGCATGAACGACATTTTCCTATTTTATGACCAAAATCGTCGATAACAGAGATTTAATGATAGTTTAGAAACATCAATAGTTAGAGTATCAAAATTTAGTGATGTTTTATAGCTCTTTCATGTTAAAGTTTCCTGTTATATATAAAGGAAAAAGACCTAAATCTGAGTCCTGCTCCAATTTAAATATACAATTAGACAAAGTCATAGTTTATTATTGAATCTGAAATTAAGCACAATTTGAGATATTTATAAGCAATATAACGCATACATACAGCCTTTAAATGTATACAAACCAATATGAAATTACTACCACTTTTTATAGAGATAACAATACTCATAATTATTACCATTATACCCGCTTACAAGACGAATTTCGTTACTAATTATAGGTTAAAAGGCAGGATGCTTCTTATAGCAGGGTATAGATAGCATATTTGATATTTATTACGTTAGATCAAGAATAAAGTCTCAAAAACCATCCTGCGTTTAATATGCGGATATATTCGGTACCGAAATTCTCGAGCGTCAACCATTTTAAAACCGGGAAAGAATGAGATTCTGCAATTACTTGATTTTACGGGGAGGACAAAATGGAGAAGGAAGACCTGGTATGGGGGGAAGACAATTCAAAGGTGAATGCGGAGGAAATAATACGAAGCAGAGTGCGGGAAGAGGATTTGGGAACAATTGAAGAAAGAGAAGCGCAGGATGAGAGGGTGGCCGAGGAAAGCTGATTACAGAGATAGTTCTAAGGCTGGGGGATTATGCGAATTGAGAGGGAAGTGAGGGATCATGTGCATTGCATATGCAAAATCAGTCGAATTGCAAAGAATTAAACAGGCAAGAATCCACGACTCTCTCGAGGAAATGTGATTATGTGAGCTTTGTAAGAGGAACTTTTATCAATTATCGACGGGGAATTGAATCCTCCGTCTTAAGTCGCAGACCTTTTTAATTCGCAGATGTCTCGAGCAGCGAGGAATTTCCCATGGGACACTCGAGAGGAATTTCCATCCTGATATCTTTCATTCCATTGCGATGCTGTTTATCATATTTAAGTTGAAATCGTCCAAAGGTATTATTTAACTGCGCGAAAGGATTATTTGTTCAATTTCGTCATGTCTGAAAGCTATTTCACTCTTTGTACTATAGATTCCTTTATCTTGTTGTGAAAAATGAACTTCTAACAATCATTTGTATATGTGACTGAATACAACGTTATTCAGCAAAATAATTGATATTTTAATTACATTTCAAGGTCTCCCTCAGTTTAATGAGATAAGCAAACAACCTATATATTGGGTTAGTTAATCTTTAGTTCAGTAATGAATGAACTCAGCAGGCGAAAGTTACCTATTGAAAGGACATAATGATGGAATTTAACTTACTTAGGAAGACTACAAGAGGTTTAATTTAGTTAATATCGAATATAACGAAGCGAAAGAAAAAGTCCAGCGTTATTTTTCCTTATCATAGTACATACTATAATAGAGAAATAATTTTTAGAGAAGAACGAAATTCTCATGAAGATAAGAATAAAAAATCAAATCTGAAAAATATATCCCCAGTTACTTTCATTTTCCTTTTCAAATTAGAAACTGAAAGTGTATATTCCACGCGTAGAAAACCTCCTCATAACAGTATACTGTATCATCTGCGAAATTTGTAAAGTGCAATGTGACTGACATTCTCTCTCGAGGGTGTCGACAAACTTAGAAGAAAGAGGTTCACAACATTAGAAAAACGGAAGCAAAAAATATCGAAACGACTCGATTTCAGTATCTCCTTTTTTCAGGAGTCAAAACTTTATTCAACATAGTGAGTTTTATATCTCAGTGATTCAACGATGAATCTCATGTGTTGTGGGAATCACTGAGATGATATTTTGATGAGGTCTCCTTCCCATGCTCATCAACTAGTAATTAAATCATAAGAGGAGGAGAGAATGTTGAGCATAACCGCTTAAAGAACACTTACGGAGCATAATCTCACAACAACGTCGATGAGGACGGCGTCAAAGAAGCGAGGCATCAACTCGGCGAAGCAGATTGATTTATAACAGCCTATCGCATCACTTATTAACGGCAGATGTGCAATTAAGTGCGGAAGAATGGAAGACCTGCGGAGGTGAGAAGACGTAATCGGCTCTTCATACGGGAGACAAGGGAGGGAAGAAGATACGGGAATAAGTCGTGCGGAAGAGCCTCCGTTCCCACGAAGAGTTGCCTCTTTTAAATTACAGATGGGTTTTACTGCGAGGGACACGTCCGGTGGAGACGAGGGGGTTGATGGAAAGTTTAGGAGTATGATGCAGAGGGGGAAAGGAGATCGATTTAAGAAGGTCTCGACACTCTTGGGGGGCTTAGAGAAGTAAGTAGGTGGGTGTGAGGAGTCGATGGGGACGAACGATATTAAGAGAGATTCCTCACGCCGACATGGATCGCATACTTCCTCCCGAAGCCTGTCAAAGGCGGAGAAAATTGCTGCTACTGGATTACTTCATGTTGATTTAACTTCCGGATAAATTGCGGCAGTTTATCCTGACGACTGAGATGCGGGATTTATTTACGGGTATTAGGAGCAAATGCGGAATTAATCGGAAGAAAATTCAATCTAAATTGCGATTTATAATTTGGAGGATGGGTGCTTGATTCCTCTCTCTTGAATTTGCAAAGGAAGATTGTAAAACATGTGAAAATGTTTTGTATCAACTTCTTCTGCCTTTATTCAATTAAAAGGATTGCTCACCTTGCGCTTTCAAATAAAGAAGCTGGAAATATTTTTACCGTATTATTTTTGCTGACCTTTGTAGCACGTTCTATAGGATGATAGAGCATTCTCAAAATACTATACTATAACCTATACATACCGTACCGTTGCAATTTTAGAAAAGACACATTTATTGCAATATGAAAACAAGATGGAAATATTCAATTAAATAACATGCCATACACGTTACACGGTTATCACAATCTTCCATTTAACTCCCTTTTAAGCATAGAGCTCATAAAGGGTGCTATCTTTAAGTGGGCTTTTTCAACATATAAAAGTATATTAATATTTAAATTATTTAATAGCGGCGCCATTTGATCTGAATTTTAGTTTAGATACGTTTTCAACGTTTCCTAATTTTTATCATCAAGATTTAATGATTTTATCACTGTTACACAGTTTTTTTTCATATAAATGACCATCAAGCCATGTAAATTCAGGAGTGATAAAGTTTATTGGTTCACAAGCTAAAGGCTGCAAAAGATATACAAATATGCAGGGTAAAAGAAGACATCTAAGTTATGTGATAGTAATAAAGCGTTTATACCCATGCGAGGTGTACCTTCGTATGCAGGGTACGTGTCGTATAAACCTTGGTTGAAGGAAAGACTTAGTGATTGGGTTCTCGAGTTCGGAGTTCTGAGTCAATTGGTGAGATAATAAACAGAATTACTTCTATTCTTTTTATCCTGCCTATCAAACAATACTAGATAGAAGGGTAAAACTTTGTGTGCGGCTTTATGGTGCAGGATTCTTATGCGTTGGAGTACATTGTGAAATATATAAAGAAATATCAAACCATTAAGTCCTCCTTTATGGATGATACCAAGATCAATGGCATGGCGATAAAAAAGTGAATTTATTTTTCCCGGAGGAAATATTTAGGTTTTAAAATCACGAGATGTCTTTCCGAAACAGTCTTGGAAGTTAGTGACGTCGTACGAAATCTCACTAACCTTTCCAGAATAGCTTCGATACCATGATGCAGTCTGTTTCGAAGAAAATGGCCAAAGTTATAGCGTCTAATACAACGTCATGCTCCGCGTAAGCCGAAATTTTCCATTTTATGAAGGCATTAAACTCGGATAATTTTTTTACGCTCCGGGAGCACGTGTAAAAAGGACTGCTTTGTCAAATATAAAATGCTAATTTCATGAAGTGCTCGACCTACATTTTGTGATATGACGTGGATTTATTTCGCGGAATGGTAGCTCGCTTTATAGTCCGCGTTGCTTCAACAACATGGAAATGTCTCCGATACGATTCTCTCCCGGAGAGAAGGGAATAAATTTCCAAGAAATCCGCCCTTAAATCCTGCACCTCTTGACCCACATCTAAAGACGTTCCCTTAAGTATTCCGAGCATTCTTACCCGTTCCATTATCCGCTACGACTCCGTATTCCCATGATATTTATGATACCTATGACGCGCCATTCTCCGGAACGATTCCCTCGGAAACACGTTTCAGTGGACGCTGGCCCTTTTTTCACTTTATCTTATATTCCCGCTCTGGAAGTGTCCATTTAGATCAGCGTCCTCTTGCAAATCCGCGTTTTAGCTTCGCCGGAAGCAGGTTTTCTTTTTCGCTTCCGTCGATCCGTGATGGAAAATGCGTCCTCTCATTCTGACTTTCCAATTGCAGGAGGAAACCAGGTGTCGTTGCGGATGACAGGATGTGAAAAAGGTTCGAATCTAAGAATTAATTCATTCTCCCGATTCCTGAATCAATTAGTGCGATTCCTGCTTTCTTTAATTTATCTAAATCACCTATGTAAGTTCCTGGATGTATTTCATTAAGCAAAGTTTCAGAAATTCATACCTTTGTTCAAAACAAATCTTTCTAGTATCTATTTCCCTTATTTTTCTTGCAGAATCTAGCAGGAGAGACGCATAATTAATGTCATCACTTCTGTGGACGTCTTATTTCTGAAGTACGAATAACTTATGTATGTACTTAGTCCTTTTGTGCTTGAACTACAACAAGTATTTGTCTGTAGCAGAAATATCAAAACGTCAACTATAAGTAAACCTGCAGATAAGAGTGGAAACACGTTGTCTAAAAGCCAGTGGTATGGCATTGCGTTTCTTGTGCTTAGTGGAGCTATTGAGATGCTATCTCTGATATAGAAAATACCAGAGGCAAGAGAACGCGGACGCAATAGATATTTTCTTTTTGAGGCTGGAGTAGATAATGGGAATCCCATACTATCTTCGGATAAATAAATAAAAAAGTTGTAAGAGCGAATTAAATACTCAGAAATGTAGGATTTTAGAAGCATCCATGTAATGCTGGGTGTATAGAAAATGTTCAAAACATTGAAAGGTGAATTGAAAATGGAAGAAAGGAATGTTACCACATTAAATTTTAAAGATGCAATTAGCACATCCTGATAAGGGTAAAGATGCCGATGTTTTGGTTATGATCTCTTCAGATTCACAGATGAAGTAATGCACTGAGTTTCACCGGCGTCAATTAGATATTTAAGGTGATTACAAAGGCATTTATGCAAACTCTCTTTCTTCTGTTTTGGATATACCTTTCATTTTTTTTGCTGTAGGAAATAAACTGTCCTAGGAAAATTGTTCTGTAGCTTTTTATACAAGAGATTGCTATTATTACTGAAATAATGGGATCCATAATATATAAACCTGTTTGAAGTCACAAATGAATTCAGAATTCCGAGTAAGATTTACAAAAGAAGGACGCGATGATCGTAAAAAAATGAACGATAAACCTCACACCATTCAAAATCCCAGGAAGTATGGTAATCAAGGGGCATAAAAAGTATCCTTCCGACGCAATATTCAAAAGTTTCCTATCTCACGAAACTTAGTACCAATAAAAACCTAGAGTTGAAAAATAAGAACATTGAGGTGTGACCTTAAGGAGTGATTACATTGCAGAAATTTTTATTGCAAGAGTAAGGTCATTGCCAACCGAAGCTATAATCCTGCTCTCTTTGAGAGGCTTTTTGTTTTAAGACTGTCGACTCATATGTCCTTTTTCATTTATATTTTACTTATCTCGAAACGCTTCTTAAGTCTGAACTTCTGAGATATTTCATAGCTCTGAAAAAATTAATGTGGTGATTGTACGTGTGAACCGCCTTAAAAATTTCGGAGACAATTACTTATCAAGATGTTATTCGTAAAAACATCGCGTGACCTTGTAGAAAAATTAATTTTGAGCAAAATTAGGGTCATTACCATCTAGAGCTTTGAGCCAGCTTTAATTAACAGGCTTCTTTCAGAACAATACACGAAAAAGTCTTATGCTGAACAATCTCAAAGGAATGAAGTTAAGAAGGTTGTGTTTTTGATACTGGTAATGCATCAATTATAAGCCTGAGATAACTTTGAACTTTGAATTTTTCATCTTTAATCATGCCCGATTACGTTCTTGACCTTTTAAAAACCTTTTCCAGTAGCCGACCAATTCATCAAATTGAGCTTACTCGAGGTTGCTCAAGATATCAGCTTCTGCAACGTTACCTCAACTCTTTCAAGTCTCTGGTGTTTTGGTATCAATCAAACAGAGGTACATCCATACTATAACGCTGAGATCTCCTCATTCCACCGCATCACTCTTCCCAGAAAGACTTTGCACTTTTTCATGCACCGAGAACGAGAAAAGCCTTATTATATGAGATCCCCTATGAAAGCTCAGTAATACTTGCGGAGAAAAGAAACGCAGACAATAAATTCGCCTCTACGGCGAACAATTTCAGCCGCACTCTTTCGAGGGATTTCTTCTTTAGATCTGTTAGCGGCTCTAGAGGAGGAGTTTCGTAATTGTTTTCGCACGTTAATGCGAAAGTAAGGTCAGCTTTGGAAAGAGGTCGTAATGCACCGAGAGCGAGCTTAAGGGATTAAGAGAGCTAGGAAACAAAAGAAGTTGCTATAAAGAAGACGGAGCAACAATGGTTGCCGAGGGAATGGAGTTTTGGGGGGAGGCTTTTACAGACTCAGGTGTTCGCTCAGGAGCTGAAACCAAACGGGATGACTTCGCGAGACGTTAGAGAATTCAGCTGAGTTTTGGCGTTACCTTGGAAATTCCGAAAAACAAACAGTTTCAGAAATACATAACCCGCGTTCGTAACCTTGCACCCGACAAAAATATCATTTCATAAGAAACAGAAATTCTATAAACGAGTAAAACCCCATGCTTCATAGTAGGATTTTGTATCCGAAATATAATTAGTTAATTAATTTAGGTCTTGATCTGGTGAAAGGGGCGCTTGGAGGCTCTTCTCTCTCATAAGCTGGGAACTTAAGAGGGATAAACAAAAATGCAAAAACAGAGGAGAAAGGAAATTGAAAGTTAATCCTAGTGGAATTCCTAGAAATATTCTTATCCACTCTCGTAAAAGCATTTATTAAGGAGGATCTAAAAAAATTTCAACGCTTCGAGACTTACTCGACGAAATCTTCTCTCAGCTTGAGATTTTTCGTTCCCAGAATCTAGCTAATGATCAAGACCAATGAAAATCTCAATGAATGAGAATATTCGATCTCCACAGAAAATGTAAGAAACGGTGCTAAAAATTCTAATTCTCTTTTCTTTAATAGCCTCATGTTTGAAGATGGCTGTCCATGAACTGATCTGAATTTTGACTCGAATGAAAAATAAAATCGTCACAAATATTTAAATCGTTCAAGATTATATAATGGATCACAGCCTCTCTGATTAGTTGCGAGCTTGACTTTGGTGGAAACATTTCCTGCAATGATAAGCCAAATTCCCAATTTAATTCATGCAATTGCTATACGAAGTTATAAAAAGGATCAAGATTTTTGTATGGAAGAGTATGTTGCCTTATTAGATAACCAAATCAAATTATTCTTAGCCATCATACATTTTGATAGACCGACCAATCTTGCTAGAGGAAAAATGTTTCGAAACAAATCGTATCTATAAAGTAGTAAACCGTAATCAAACTCTAAATTAAAATTATTATTTTTTAAAGGTGAAAAGTATCATATTTTATTTATCGCAAAGAATTAGAGATATGGATAGGTAGATTATGAAAGAAATCAGGTAAACATTTATTGGCGAGGCTGGGTCCACAAGGACATTAAAGAAAGCGTATTTATAAACCGCTATGGGTCTTTCTACTATGAAATTGACTCAAAAAGCATGCTTTTTGAACAGTATAGCAAATTCCTTTTAGGTACGGGAAATTTTCCCTCTCCCTATCACAGATGGCACGACTCCTAAGGTCCAGGAGCAAAGTCATGAGCCGCGGGATGCATAACAATCTGTGTTATATCTCTGAACTAAAGTATCACAATCGTATATTCCGGCAATACTCACAAGAAGTACGTACTCCGCAATAGAATGTAACTTACGTTGCAGAGTTTATACAGTACTTTTTATTTGTGTCCTCAGAGCATATGGAAAATAAATTTGAAAGATATAGTCAGATCCTCCGTTTCTTCATAGTTAATATGAGTTCCTTAGGGACTGAATTCATGTGAAATGTATTCCTTTCCTATACAAATAAGTGAAAGTCAATATTTGAGGGTTAGACGTAAACAATCTCTAAAAAGCCTTTGTATTTATAAAAACACGTTGGAAAACAAACAAGGAATTATTACTAATACGTAGAACCAAGAGAATATCCGCGAATATATTGATAAATAGAATAATCCTTTATATTTTCCGAAGTAAATGACGCTTTGGATTCTCGGAAAGCGGCGTGGGAGTAGATGCGCTGACCACATGTCACCCACGTCTGGCTAGGTCTTATCCCTGTAATGGATGTCGTATCATAGACTTTACCTTAATTTTACATGAAGCTACGTCGCGCAAACTAAGTAACCATGTAATGGGTGTAAGAGCTGACTATGATAGATCCTATCCAAAAATTTTCACGTTGTTTATTTAATAATTAGGAAACCACAGAAGCGTTGGCAACGGTTTTTTCAGTATCACGATAAAGACATACTATATAATAGAGTACAAAACCTAGTAGCTTATCAGATCGCCCCCATTGAAATACATGAAATAACATTAGATTTGTCAAGTTTAAATTTCCCAAAACAGTGATATTTTCGTTGATGAAGACCATCCGTTTCTCTGAAAGAGATTCCGAAACGCGATTTCCTTAAAGCTCCCAACGGGAACACACAGGAAAACAGCCAAAAACAAGTTTCACGAGCAATTAAATTTTTTTAACCCTGGGCTTTCAGAGTCAGTGAAGAGGAATGCGGTAGAGGAATAAAAAGGGAAAGAGGGATGGAGCAAAGAGACGGGGGAGTTCTAAACATCCGATACTCTAAGCAGAGGAAGTACATGCATTCGATTAATTAACTGTAACCGCGCTGGGTTTTTTCCCACCGAACTCTTGTGACCTGCCATTCTCTAGCCTCCGCTTCTTGCGCCCCCCCTCGGGTACTTTAGCCCCCCTTTTCGGCCTCTCCAAAGAATCCCCTCCGCCGCCTCGTTAGGATTCTTGAGAGAGCGTACTAAGGGTGCGTGTGGACTAAAAGGTGCCTGAATGCGCACATACGCATCTTGGGGTGCGTGCCGGCCAATTGCGTCTCTGCCATTGAGACGGCTCTCCGTGAGAGGTGAGAGGCGACCCTTGCAATCCTATGAGTTGAAGAGGAGCAAAGAAAGAAAAGGGGACGATAAAGGATTGCTGGGGAAGGACTCTATACGGAGGCTGCTTTTCGAAGACGTCCTTTGGGTTGATAGATATTTTAGCGTGGATTTAGAATATCGTCGTACGTTTTGTTGAGGATTTAGGCGACGGATCGATAAGAGCGAGGAAGATGTTTCCCGATGTAGAATCGTTTGAAGGAAGGAGATTAGACTTTAGGTTACTCCTACTCAGTAAACTCCGAGACGAAACGCCTATGTAGCGTGTGTTGTGTCTTCCCTAACCTACAGAGTAAGTTACTAATTTATTGGTAGTAACATATACTGGTTGTAAACTAGTTGTACGGATACTGCGAGAATAATTACCGAAATTTTAATAATAATGTAACATATATGAACAAGTTGATCTAATCACAGCAATGAAATTAGTTGAAATAATATTAAGGACTTTACGAAAATGTTTAAATTGAAGAAGGCTACAGACTAGAGCTCTTCCAAAGTATGGTAATCATTACTAACCGTTTACAGACAAATATAAAATACACTAGTCAAGAAAACTAATTAATATAATGTAGGATAAGAATTTAGTACAATTAGATGTATTATACTGAGAACCGATTCTGAAGAAGCTAGGTTATCAAGAAGCTAGGGAATCATAATGAATAGGAAAATAGATTCAGAAATGTACACCCACGTAGAAGAAGTACAAAAATCCTTACGAAAAACATATATTAAAGTACCCTAAGGCGTGATTTGTTATTTTTATCTTTAGAATCTGCGGAAACTTAAGTGAATTATTTTAAAAGCTAATTTAAACCGTCAGACTCTCGTCGGCAAGCATAAAGAGTGATATTTTTGGCTGATTGAAAATCTCGTGGCTCTCTTAATTTTCTCAATTTGTTCACCACTTCCTTGTTATCATTTTACGTGGAAATCTGACGCATTTTGTCACAAGAGATTCCGTCACCTGAGGCCTTCATCGTCGATCATCATCCTCTTCCCGAAAAACTGATCGCTCGGTCAACAACGCGATCAGAAAACCGATTTCGGAAAGCAGGAATTCATCGGAAATCCACGAGGAAATAAACCGTAAAAAACAATAGACTGCGAGAGGTTTTAGTAGCAAATTCCGGCGCCAGGGAGCGCGAAATGCTCCCAATTTTTTACGAGGCAATCGCCGGTGCCCGGCTGGAGGTCGACCGCAAGCTCTTTTAATGAGCAACGGGAGGCTTAATTAGAAAGATTCTCGGAGGAGAAAAAGAGAAGATTTGATCAATCGAGAGAGGTCGCTTTATATCGGGGAATGCGAAATGAAAAAGCCATTACGGAGGAGCGCTTTTTTCAAAGACGTGTGGGGCTTTTGTCCTGTGCAGCGCGTGTACTCTTGGGGGAGCCCTCCTGGATCAATACGAGTGGACGCTGCTTGTGGTTACTGTGGAGGACGTTTGTTTTCGGGAGGACAATGCGATTTTCTCTCCTCAATTGCGACTCGATGGACCCTCATATCTCATCGCTGTTCGTTCCGATTTCGCCGAATGCGAACTTGGCGCAGGCATTCATCTTCCAAGGAAAGGGAAGCTCGTTTTGCTACGGTGTTCCGTGCGCCTCAATCGCCTCTAACGCCTACTCATGTAAATGGTTCCGAGAAATGCGAATGTATGTGTAAAACGGGACTACAATCGATGATTTTATTCCGAATCGAATCTCGTAACTCAAATCGAGTATAGGATCGAATTACGAATGTGACCGGGAATTGCGAATCGGTTTTCAGAATCAGGATTCGTATTATATCAAAGTAATGAAAGTCACATAATTACATTAAGCATGCTCTCCTTTTCACCTTTAACATTTCATCGGCTATTTGACTAGTTTAATACAATTCTCCCGAATTATTATTATTCAACCCGAATATATGCTCCCTTTCTCAACTTCAACTTTTAAATGTTTAACTTTTATTATTCCATTCTTCAATTTAAAGCAGCAAGAGTCCTCCTTAAAATTAAAAAATCTTAAAATGTTATAATAGGCGGAAAAATAATAAGCGGTGCTGTTCCCGGGAAACCAAGTGGGTAGTCCGTACGCCTTTGGAGAAAACAGTTTCGGGTTCGATTTCCCATGGGGATACATACGTGCGAAATATCCTTAGACGTCGAAGCATTTTTAAGAAATACTGCTACAAATGAATGGAGAGAACAACAATGTAGAATGTAACCATGAGTTTCTTCAACGCTAACAGAAAGATCAAAGATATATTGATCTAACACAAACATTTGATTTCTAACACGAACATACAGCAACAAATTATAACAGCTAAAGATTATCTTAGGGGAGACTAATCATCAAGTAAAGATTCGCATAAAATGGTTTCTACCAAAAATTGCATTGAAGGTTCACTAAAAGAGATTTGTAGATAGATTAAAATAAATTTTTGAAAAATCTTATAATACACAGAAGTTACGATTATTGGATACCAAGAGTTTAAAAAAAAACCCAAAATTATGAAATCAAAGTCTAATCTTTGTTTATCAAAGACCATAATAAAATATCCATATTAGATATCATAAGACTTACACGTGGCCGTGAATCTTGCAGTTATAATTTTGGCTTTGAATAGTTATAATTTATCTTTGGAATAATTATACGCTCGAAAGGCGCACGGAATTACATAAAGCTCTAACATACTCAAATATTGAGTGAAGTATTAACTCTGCTCCAATTTACGAATTTAATTTGACTAATCTAAAATCTGAAACTCGTTTTAATTATCTACCTGTGCACAGATAACGATATTCGTAGAGTAAACATTGTTAAAAACATCATTACCTACATCTTCTGCATGTCTCACTGAATTTCAGTTGACCTATTTATAAGTCGTGCAGTCAAGTGCTTCCTGCACTATGTTCCTGTATTTTACGCTCCGGATGCTAACTCTAGGATCTATAGCCTGAGCTAATTAAGTGTGGTTAACTCGTACCAGTTGTACCTGCACATTCGTCAAGTTTAAATTGAATTTATTAATGCCACTGATCCAAGGAGCTTTGAGTACTTGGTGAGGTGAACTCCGCGTAAGCAGGTTAATGAAACTATAACACAATGAAAAATTTCACTAAGCTCTTATTTCTTTTAACTACAGGATTATGCAAAAACAGTTTTTGGAAAGATATAGTGGGACTTAGTGAAGAGATGTCGATATTTTTTAAAGCTTATTTTAGAGTTTAAGAGCTTATTTTATCTCTCCCATAAATCACCATTATTATAAATTAGTAGCCAGTTACTTAAAAATTTTCTTTGCATTAAACTGAGTTAGACTTATATATTCAGTCTCAATCTCGCCCGAATAAAGACGTTTTATTATTATTATTATTATATATCACAGGAAAACAACTGTCATCGATACAGAAAATAATTCGAATAAACAATAGTAGACTTTGAGGGCCGGTGATACTGTTTTAGCAACGAAATTTTGCGGGTAGTAACGTAAACATTAACTAATTTCGTGTTATACTTTACGATAAATATATTTATTATCGATGTTTTCAGTATTTAAGGTCTAAAATAATGCTCAAGAAAATAATTAAAAACTTTCATCAAATTTCCTGTATTTTAGGGTCTCTCCGTGTTTAGTACGAACATTTTCTTACCAAAATCTGCTGAAGAACAAATGTCTCCAAGAAATTGAGTAAGAAGCTGTTCGTGTATTTTTTAAGGAAGTTATTGACATCGGATATATAAATGTACGACGGATATTAGTAAATTTCATGTTAGAATTTTGCAATTTTCATAAAAACCTATTTTTTGTAATCAAATAAAACACGTGAGACGGTGTAGGCCTACGCATCTTTTAACATATACAATAAACCTAATAATAAATTTCTTTTATAATGAATTCAGCGCTGGGAGAAGAAGTAAAAAATCAAAGAATATCTTAATTCATCAGGTCACAGAATCATAGCAGGATATATGACCATTTACAGCAATCCGAAAAATTGGAAAGTAAACAACTCTACATATTTATAGAAATAATTTGGTTCTTCTGCTTAAAGTAGAAGCATATCAGAGACATAATAACAAGGAATATGGAGATAAACTATTAGTTCACTCAAGTCTACAAATCGATGTCAAAATGGTGAGTGCAAAAAGAGAGACCGCTTAAGGAAGATATCGGGATTTGTCGTTGGCAGAGTACATCACGTTTCATTGGAGAGAATCTTCCTTTGATCCGAACATAAAGTGAATCACTTCACCGATCTTCTGTAAAGCTGAACAAAGCCCAGAGAAAGATGGTGATTTACCTTTCAGTGGAGGGCTTTCTAGACTATTGCAGACACTGCAGTTTTGTACCAAAAATAAACTAATGTTCCGTCGTTTTATAAGGTAAAAACCTCTTCGTTTCTCCCCTGGAGGCTCATTGGAACGCAATTTTACGTGACCATCTCGCAAGACAAATTTTCATTTTATATTTTTTCGACGCAAAACGTTTTCGAGACAAAGATTATTCGAATTAAATTGCTTTTGAAAGTTACTTTGATTTGAATTTTTTAAAATTAAAAGTTAATAACTAACTTTCAAGGACATCTGTTAGAAAAATTCAAAACTACTATATTCATAAGATATCCCCATCAGAGAACTGTTTGATTATGGCTTTAATAAAAATTTCATAATGGCTTTATTTATTTACTTAGAAATATAATGTATTCCGAACATTTGAAATATCTTCCGAGCATAAGGAACCCCGGACAGGTCCTGTTCCATCAACCTAGATTCCCATTCATATAAATGTGATAACCTCGCCTAGACATCAATTTAAATTAGAAATCATACTACACAATCTTTAAGAATTGGAATTTCTAATAGAATGACGTCCTCGACATATTTCCGTATCATTTTCAAAGCAACTTACCACAACGGGTTACCACTGTCTCGCTCTCACGTGTGCCGTGAAAAGCACTCATAAATCGTGAAACGTCGGCATCTCCATGTATTGCGATGGTATCGTCACATCATCCAGAAAAATGACGGAGCGAATCTCTTTAGAAACATGTGACGCCGGACCACGTGAGCCATTCGCTCCCGTGTTTTGACTAGCAGAATGATTCCGTCGTTCGCGTGATTGAGTCATAGAAAAGCGTATCGAGATGGAGCTCTTGTTTTGGTTCGCATCTAACAGAGAAGCACGGAAACAAACGCTGGTTCGAAAACCGCCTCTCTTAGGGGAAGTAATTGTGTTTGTTCTGCCAATGAGGGCGTAATTACATTGGTGCCGTGTAGTGACTCACTCCTCGATATTGATCATCGCAAGTAAACAATGCCACGCGAAATTACCGTGGTACACCTCATCGAGATGCGTCGGATTTAAACGGCTAAAAATTACGACGGTGGCGATCTCCAGTTAATGGGAGATTATGCACCTTATTATGCATAATCATGCGGGGAAAATCTCGGAAGCAAAATTATGTGAAACTCTCGAATTTTACGATAATGCCAACTTCATTACGTGGGCCAAATTATCGTGTTATAGTTCAATGGCTTCATTCGAGGTCAAAAAACGACCAAAGGCACGAAATAATGATGATGGAGAAACATTGAGCCACTACAAAAACTTCTCTTGAATAGCCGAATATTTTGGTCCACTGAGATAATTTACATGCTGAACACAAAGTGATGATGAGGTGTTATGCATCTGAATTTGTGCCTTGCGTGTAATTGCGTTAAGTAACAAGTCAGTATGCAGTGCTGTAATTCATCTTTTTGAGTCCATTCAGTGGAATGCCTAGTATTTCTTTAGTTACAACACCATATATCTATTCTAAAGAACGTCCCGTAAATATTATTATAGTAGAAAAATACTGAAATCTCAGCCATTATATTTCAATATAATATTTTTTGAATCAAGTCTCTATCAATAGTTGACGCACTTTGTTATTTATCTTCCATTGTTAATAGAATAGTGATATATTTGAATAGTATCTCTTCTACTATTTGAGATTTTTCCATATGAATACTGTTTTGCATGACACTGTTTGAATATAATGGTTCTCAATGATCTTATATTGTATTACATTTTCGAGCAATGAAAGAAAGGCATCTGGAGCTATTTGCGTTGTATTGCAATAGCACTACAAGAAATATAGAAAATAAACTAATCATTTCTATATTTTTGGTTGTTTGTTTTGCCTATTGTTTTCATGATGGCTTAGTATCAAACTAGGAGCCACTCAGACCTTATCTCTTCTTTCCTTAATCCATCCCTACTAATGATTCTTGCTCGTTTATGTTCTACTATGAATTTAAGTAATACAAATCAGTACCAAATGTAACACAAATCGCAATCTTCCTTACCGCATGCAGTCATTATCACATTCGCTGACGCAATACCTTTCTTGCAGTTTGCATTTAAGTCCCCTCAAGTGCATTCGTGTAACGTTAAGCACTCCAGACCTAAGACTGCGTGCATAGGAATTATATCCTGGAATTTCAGAAATAGGACGCCTTGAGAAACAACTTGTGACACCATTTCTCCCATGGTGCACTTGGTGGCAAAGAGGGGGAAGAAAAGGCATCTAGTAGAAGGGAAGCTCAGGTCGCCGCTCGGCCTACGTAAAACCACTCCTAGTCAACGGGGGTCAACTTTCCCTCTTGTGTACTCTGACCCTTAAGAGCGGTGAAGAAGTGAAGGTGAAGATGAAAGAGCCGTCATTACACCTTTGGAATGGCTATCTGCAGGAGGTTGCGAAAGCATTCCTTTGTGAAGTTGCCTCGATACGCTCTACTATGAGAATGCACGAATGGGTATTAAATAACCGAAGAAAGGAGATCGGGCGATAGACTTCTCATAACGCTAATGGGTGAATCTTTCGAATAATGGAGATGATTTGGTGTAAATATTGCCATTTATATGGCCTTATGAGAGAAGATGGGTGAACAGAATCCCGAAATTTAGAGATGACGCATTAGCAGAGGGTATAATCGGTATTATGCGACCTTCCTGCTACTGCGACCGATCCCGCAATGAGCATAAAATAGGAGAAATAGATGATAGAACAAGTCATTTTAAGGAATCATTCTTTTCGCGAATGATATGCGATGAAAACAAACTAAAGAAGTAACTCAAACGAATGGTGTTCATACCACCTGCTACACGAAAGGCGGCTCGCAAGGTATTTATGTAGACATAGAATAGGCGCGTTCAACTTCAGTGAAAGCTGTCCTCGGTTCGATACCCATTGGGGGCATATACTTAAATGCAAGATGACCTTGGTCGACGAAGAAATTTTAAAATAACTGCTACTGATATTACGGTTGTTAAAATCTTTAGTATGGAATATTGTGCTCTATGAATGTTAAACTTGAACCTTAGGAAAAGAGGATACTAAAAGATAAAAGAGAGGAGTGTATATATCTGAGATAGGAGTGTAGCGTATGTTGGAAATTTAAGTTCAGTTGATAGAAAAACAAACACGAAGTTGCTTGAGATAGTTTTTAATTGGAGTTTTAATTTAAATGTAGCTAAGTAACGAACGAGCAAATGGATGGATCAAATACTGCAAGGAAAAATATTGCTAAAGAAAGCAACCACAAGAGGGAAGGGCAAAGGGAAAGTCTGGGAAAAGACAGATACAAAGGATGTTAGATGAGTTGAAGGGTGCGATAAGTTACCAAAAATCGAGAGAAAGGGCATTGAATAGGAAATATTAAAACACATGAACCTACCGAAAGATATACCAGGACATTCATAAAATATATACATGTATATATCCTGGTAAACAGCATGAAGTGACCACGTTAAAATCTAAATATTTAAAATCCTTCCACACGACTAGCAACAAACTCAACACAATGAAAACAATTAACAAAAAGAATATTTTACTCTTCTCGAGAGGTTTTGTACGCATCGCACTGTTGACTCTTTGCATCACGATAATATTTTAGAATCGATGAAAGAGTTTTCTAATTAATTTCTGGGAGAATCCTAGGGCCAAAAAGTGAAAAACGTGAGCAAAACAGTGAGCCAGCAAAACAAGGGGAATTGGGCGAAAGAGTTAAAGGCGAGTGTTGAAACATATTATTGGAAAGAAGAGAAAAAGAATCCGTTTTGGATAAATTTGGATACAAAGAGTTAATAGCCGCTAGGCTTTGAAAAGAAAAGCAGTTGATTTTAGCGGCTTTATTCCATGAATCGGAGGTTAAACTTTTCCTACTTTGTAAAGATCTTATTATTATTTCTATAACGGAAATTAGTCTTCCCCAACTGTATATATCTTAACAAATTTATAAAATATAAATAACAAACTCATTTGGCGATTACGAATACCCATACTCTGGCGAGGAAAAGACCCGGTTAGCCGGGACTCAAACCCGGGACCTTGGTGCTGGAAGACTAACAGGCTAACCATTCCTTATAGGTTAGAAACTCGCGTACTACAACACATTACTAAGAAATATTTCTTTGGGATAAGCTCATGTATTTTAATTCCTATCGTTGTTTACACAACTAACCGTATCGCAAGTTAGGCATTGTTCTGCAAAGCTAACTAAATACTTGAATATCAGTTGAAGGGGGAGGGGATTAGGTTTCGTCTGTGGAGAACAAAGTCTGTGATTTCGGAAGGAAGAGGGGTCCAGAGAAGACATGGTCGGGTGAACGAGATGCAAGGTTATAAATGGGTGGGAAGAAGTCAGGAAGGAGAAGAGGAAGAGGAAATGATTCTCCATCTTGGACGCCTTATTCACCACGTAACAAATATCTTCAATGACTTGGCAACGCTGGATGATACGTCATCGGTTTTCTAACAAAAATTTCAAGTCAAAGGATAACTTGCGATTTATCGCACGAGAAGGTAATTTTTTTGAGAAAAACAGTTACTTAAACGAGAAGGATTTGACTAAACGAATGTCAGTCCATCATAAGATTATAATTGCTAAAAATTTTATTTTCGATAAACATATTTGGTGATGTAAAAGTTAAAGTCCTTCAAGCTCCATAGAAGATAATTTCTCTTGAATCCAAGCATCTGATTGATTTTCAATTCACATCTACGAGTATTTGAATTGATACCAAGGGAAATGTCTTTCCGAAGTCATATCTTCCATTTTATTTTCTACAATGTTAAAATTGTATTTTTTTCCGGGAATAATTTAAATCATAGTATTATTTTAACAATTATGCTAATAATTTTATAACAATGATACTAATAATATTTTAACAATAATATTAATAATTTTTACATGCGTATCCGGGTGAATATTTTATTAATAATATTATTATTTGACCCTTTTACATATTTCTGATGAAAATCCAGGTAAATTCTAAAAAAAACGTTCGATGAAAAAGTTTACTATGCTTCCGAATCCAAAAATTCCCTTGTTATTCTAATTATTTTCACAATAAAATTTATCTTTCAACCTCTGCTGATATTATGTTCCTTCAGGCAACGAGTTCACGATCATTGAAGCGATGGATGCATATTTTTTGGATAAAATATTTTGTTGTGTTACAAAACTAAATCATCGACGAATCCGCAGAAACAAAACGTAAGGAATCAATCCGATACAGAGAAAATGATGGCTCTGGGACAAAAATAATTCCGTGGAATGTAAATAATCGAATATTTATCAGGTATGACGATATATTATCACCGATGCCATCACTACAGAAAGTTTATTTAAAAATGTTTCCCTCTAATGAGTTAGTGACTGAGGGCGTAACATCTGCAGGATTTGAAACCCAAGTAAGATTATTAAGCAATATATACATTTGCTATGTAACCGTCAGTATACTAAAATCGCGCATTAAAGTTCAACTTAAATTTGTTCCTGATATCTATTGTAATAAGAGTACAATGAATTTAAAATAACAGTACGACGTTGCTATGAAAATATTTTGATAACGTAAATAATTTTTCAATTGTGATATTAAAAATCTAGTATATCCATTTCATTGGTGATTAAATTCGTTTTGAGATAATTATGAGATAAAAATAATTGGTAACCATATTTCTTTATGAAAATATAGTAAATTTGAAGCTAAAGCCATTTTCGTGATGAAATTGATTATTTTAAGATAATATGAAATTACACAAAAACTGTATATATCGTTATAAACAATACAGCTGAATCGTTTTTCACTTCTAATAAATGACTATTCGTTCATTTTCTTATATTATTTAAATTTTATTAAATACGTGCTTGATTATATGGTAATTACTTTCATAAAGCTAATAAATTGCTTCAGAAGCAAATAATTCACACAGTGTTCAATTATCTCGCTTAGGAGTGAATCTTCTTTAAAGAATGCTATTCTTTCTCAAGAATTTTATACGACTCGTTGAATAGTTTCCAAAAGGGAGAATTCGGAGTGCACCTTTTGTAATATTAAACTACGTGGCGCGTGAGGAAAGCGTAGTAAATTCGTGAAACACCGCAAAATTGGAAGGCTATATTTTAAGAATGAATTAATTCGAGATTTTCGGCGCGGAAATGGGTTAGCGAAAAGAAAAGAGGGAGTGCTGGCATCTCTTGGGAGGGTTAAGGAGTCGGAATTTAATGAGTGCAGGAGGCAGAGAATGAGGCAGAAGGTGCAAACAAAAGAGGAGCGAAGATGCGGAAGGAATAAAAAAGACGAAAAGGTGAGTCGTTGGAATGATGGGGAAGAAATTAAATGAGAAATCACGGAGGAATGGGGAAACGCCTCGTGGTGTTTATTTAACCTGAGAGAGCTGTGAGGGGGGACCACGAGTGGAGGAACACGTGGTACTTTCTTGCGGGTATTTGTTTCAGAAAATGGAAGGAAAAAAAGGCGCTTCTCGTAGGGCATTTCTTTATCGGAAGTCGAGATGCGTGGGTGGTAACGGCGCGCCTCTGGTGGAGAGAACACGAAGCTCCGGGTGTTCCCTTCTCTCCGGTAAGATGAATCCACGGAAAAAGAAAAACTAAATTGATACTAAAATAAATGAGACGCCTCCGAATCGAGTGAATTGGAAGGGGGAGACTGGGTCACGCCGAAGATCTCATTATTTGAAACGCTCCCTTTTGTTTCTTTTTATTCGAAAAGATGGAATAATTTAATTTATTTCAGCGAGGATAACGTGCATAACGCTCTGCTTTCCAGCGTCGCGTAGATTAATTTTTTTCGCGAGTGTAACAAAAGAGCATCGCCACTCTCTCGTTCTCTACGGCATAATTATAACAAAGAGCGAAACAATTCCTTTTCCTTTATCGTCGTGTTTAATCTCGTAATTTTAATACGAAAAGGAAATTTAACGAATCAAGTGCGCGGGAAAGAATGAATTCTGAATAAAGCGGATTCGCTTATAAAATTGTGTGAGTGAAAAAGAATTTTCATTTAAGTCCGTAAATATATTTAACTTTTCCATTCTGTTTCTACTTTAAGGAATGCAGTCGTTCTAAATGCGATCGGAAAGGTCAAGAAGTGCACAAATACAAAGAAACAGGGAAGATACTTTAAGGGAAGACATCAATTTCTTACGACGTTGCTCACGCAAAGTTTGTTGACTAGACGTTGGAGAACTATGTTCCACGAAAGAGTCACTTTGATGTTAAGGAAATAGGTGCTTTGCAGAGAATTCACGAGAGCTGTTTTCTCATAAAATTATATAGAATGCTCATAGTAAACATCTTTTACGAAAAGAAGAAGTCTGGCAAAGTTCTCCTAAGGACTAGCCGACGTATACGGCGTCATCAAATCAAGTCAAACGTTCTCGACCTCTTGTCAACTTTCTAAGACAAACTTTACTTGTTTAGAGATTTTTTTAAGGAGTACAGAGGAAGCTCAGGCAGGAATTGATACTTTCTAAGTAGAAATTTCTTAAAATACCACATATCTCAATTCTTGGGAATGAGGTATAAGATGAATTCCAATTTATGCTAATTGACACTCTGGATAAGTTTAAATGAATAAATCTTCAAGCTTTATCTTGCGATTTCTTTAAATTTACGGGGATAAATTTTTAAATTAATGGCAAAACGAAGGTAATAAAGAATCACCGACAAACATTAAAACAAAAACACCAGAGGCGGCCGAGATATAGTGGAATTTCTTAGCGAAGAAATCAGAAAATGAATATATCGTACTGTATCTCCTTTATAAAAAAAACAACCGAAAATTGTAACATTTATCTATGTATTGTTGTAATTGTATCGTTTTATCTATGCATCACATTGGTTCTAACGAGACACTCTTAGGTACTGCTTATTAAGGACTGTAAACTACATAAAACAGATAGTTGGTTTTGAAGCGAGATTGTTCCGAAACATCTCAGAGAATCAAACTGTACAACTGTCGTACCCTTATAATTAATTATAGCCTTGAAGCCTTAATTCTGTTACTCATTTTTTGCGAAAGGCATATGCCGAAATATTGATTGCAACATTGACCGACATAGGAAAGAAATAATTATTTTAGAATATATGTATACTCGTTAAATATTTAATGGGATGTATTGATTCTTTATCAAGGCGTTCGAGCAAAAATATTTTATATTAATATCGGTCACTTTAATTTATTAATAATTTAAATAATCCATATTTTAATTGCGTAATACAGCAGTCCACAAGGTAAAGAGGGTCGATAAAATGCCGGAAAATCCTGGAATAATTTGACTGGTGGAAAAACTTTGGAAATTGGTGGAGCACTTTGCGTAAATTAACGTATTTTAAAATAAAATTAAAGTATACGGATCTTTTAAGATTGCAAAGGAGCATTATATAAGACATAAAAACATAGATTAATCATACTTCTTTCGGCATTACAAAACGATCACCTACTTTGATAGAAGAATCCTTTCAGCCTTGGATAAAGACAATCGTTAGCCAAATAGGAGTTTTTCTAGCAGTCCTCTAATCTACTTCGGTATCCTTTCAGTTACCACAGAATGCCTCGATTCCGGGATTGCGTTCTCCGCAAGAAAGACTCGCGCGGATGTTTTCGGAAAAATCAGGGATTCTTTCAGGATCTGGGGCATGATAACTACGCACTCACATCTGCGCAGTTATGCGATAAGCGTAACAAGGTTTGGGGGGCCTACATACAGATCACTCCTTCTTCACATGCTCTGACATCCGCTTCTAAGGAATCGAGGTCTTCGATAGCCAACGTGGACGTCGAAGGAAGGAAAGGGCGTTCGTTATTCAAATGAGGGAATGCGGTTTCCATTCGGAGGAATGCAATGGGAACAGATAAGGGAGCACTTTTCATAAATTTGCCTCTCAACGCCGGAATTGTAGCAGTAAATTCTTCTTTCTCTTGGCGCCGTAGAGAGGGTTTAGGAAACAAGAGAGGGCCGTTCGTAAATGAAACGCATCTGTCATCCACTTTGCTCCTAATAACAACTATACATCCTTCACTCACGAATTGCTAAACAGATACGATGAAATTTAAGTTTGAGATTTTACTACTTGATATTATTCAAATTTCACGCGGAGCTTTTATTGGTGTCCCTGCCTTAACTACCGTTCTCAATCTTAATCGACGGAAATAATAATTTTCCTCTTTTCAATGCAAACTCCACTAATTATGAAACGTCAGGGGTGATCGATAGATTGACTTATCGACCGTCTGGGGTTTTGATCGATTATGACTTGTCATCGAGAAGATAATTTATTTCCGGTTAATGTTCCTTCACCATGAAACTTATCTACGTATCTATCTTTAATCATATTGATTGTAATGCCGTACATTGAACAAAATACAGAAAAGGGTTTGTAAATACTACTACTATTCAGTTCACAGTGGACTTAACTTAATTAGCATTTTTATTAACTTATAAGTTTGATACTTGATCATCAGCAAAGTGGCCGAGTGGTTAGAGTGTCCGATTTCCAAAGTTCCTACAGTTCCAAAGACTTATCCAAAAGTTCATCCTCAGTGGTTCGAATCCTGTTTATGGAAAATTTTTTTCGGAATATTGTTTCAGGTTTGCTAAGAAGCGTCATGTGAATGAATATTTTCGTCATTTTTTTCTAAAATCTCTCGATGTTGGCTCTATATGCACTATTCTACTACCAAAATAATGTACAATGGCGATGATGTTTGTGAGATTTTAACTTTGAGAAGATATAGAGAAAATTTGGCCGACCAATTCCGTACCATACAAGAATTTCAAGAGCGGAGATAAAGTACTTCTACAAAGTGAACAATTCTTATCCCTAAACTGAAAAGAAACTTCTTAACTTCTTATATCCTGATGTAATTTTCTTCATCGATACTCTCCCAGTTAACCTCTTTGCAATTCGATACAATTGCTAACGTTGGGAATACAGATTCCGTTCCATTCCATGGAATAAAGTTTTTCGATCCCTAGTTTCCGGAAGATGTTTTGACTCAAAAGTCAAAGAGCTTAATACTTTGGAAAATCCACATCATTGTGAAATGAGTCCAAGCAATAGACTCCTAATGCATCCATTCCATTGTTAGCTCTGGAAAACAGACAGTTGAATGAGAGACTTCAAAATTCCATGTTCAACCTATGCGTTGTAATTTCTGAAAAAAATCTCCAAAATTTATTGAGATGCTCAATAATATTCGATGATTCTTAATGCTAAATAATCTCATCGTAGTGAATTTATGGGAATTTTTTACTGATTCGATAAAAAATATTATCTAAGTAATTATATCTGAGTAAGATTTCTTCTAAAGATATAAGCAAGGAGATGAATTTCTTTAATTTTTCAATTGTTGCCTTATTGAACAGGTTGGAACAATTGATGTTTATGGTGATACAAAACTTTGGAGAAAGTTAAAAGGCTCTGTATCCATTCCATAAAAAATGGAAAATAAACTAATTTCATAAAATAATGAATGATTCCAAAGTATTTTAAATAGCTTATACATTAAGGATTAATAGCTTTCATAATTCATAATATGAAAAATAATCTCATACTAAAATTTATTCCAGAAAATTAAGTTTCCTACATAAAATACGTTTCAATCATTTAGTAAATATTAAAACCTGAGGAAATACCTAAAGGAAATTATCAGTTCAGTAATTGAGTGATTTTTTTTACGATTTAATTAGTTTGAGTAGATTGAAATAAGCTCGGAAATGTTAGAAGATTTAATATATAAATGTATTTAAATACATTCTTTAGTAACGAGTGAATATGAAGTGATCAAAAAATCTTGAGATGCATAAATAAATGACGGATGCACTAGGAGAAAGCTGTCAATTATTGAGACGATATTACGTCTTCGCCATCGGAAATAAATATATGGAGTTCAGTTCGTTCGCACTTCTGATTTCGAGGAAATTGAATGAAGAATCTTTTATGGACTAGCTTAATAAGCCGTGGTATTCAGAATCCACTTCAAAAAGGGATTTACGTGTTCGAATAAGACTAATTTTTGCTTTTATTATTCCGAAATATGTGCGATAGCAAGCAATAAGATAGAAATTCTCATTCGTTGCTATAGCGGCGAGAAGTCAAAACTTTGCGATGCAGAATAGTTCTGCGCCGTGTGACCCGGTGAAATTCAGAATTCCAAGTGTTAATGTAGTACAGAGAATTCTAAATTAAATTAGCGAGCCGCGGGCAGTGCCTTGCTCGTGATATCCTCGCTAGATAGCATTGCTCACTGAGATCGAGGTGGGATAAAGGAACGTTGTTTAGGATCAAAACAGCAAGAACAACTCTTCATTTACGACCTCCATTAATTGAATCCTGGGCGGATGAGAACTGAATTCTTGCGATATTTTAAGATACCAAACAAGATAGTGACTCTTTACTAGCTTAAATGTTGGGCTTGAAGGGATTAACTTGCATACTTTTAATGTTCTGAGGCTCGAATACCTGCAGCACAAAATAGCAATAATTTGAACACTTCTAGGTAATTGAATTCTTTTTAATTTAAACGAGCGAAGGAAAACAAATGCAAAGAGCAAATCTGCGAGAATGTGAGGATGGTGTGCTTATGGTAGGATTGGGAATTTAATTCCTTTTATGAAGACAAGTCCAGTGAAAATCTAGTGCCCGTTACTATGCTTTGCTTGTTAGCTAACTCTTCATTAGTTATAATTGATTCGTTAGAGATTGTCCTACACTGTCTTTAGTGATTGAATAAACTCCATTGGTTTCACATGGTCAAAAATAAATGCTGCTCTTTGAAAAGAGACGAAGATAAAATACTGTTCAATTCAAAGGAATATTTTAGAATATCATTATGGCAAGATTTTGATGAAAGAGGTGCTTTTGTTAAGTTAAAGTATTGAGCAAGGCATTCCCTCTAATAAGACAGATTTTAATGCTTTGAGGATACTTAAGAATTAAATGAAAACTTCATTTTTACTTCAGACAAATATGCATGAAGATTAAAGAAAACAGAGTAATCATATATTCATAAGAGAAGGTTTGAATAATGTGTCACTAGATGTAATGAAATTAAACTAAAATTCCTGAAATATTACGCAAGCGCTCCAAAGTTTAAAAGAAAAACATCAAAGCAGGGAATCGAGTTAGACGGTCAACTCATCCTCAATAGATAAACGGTAAGACTCGGTGGCATTACCGACGAAGGCCGGATAAATACACAAGTGGATCTATTGTAACGCCAACACAAATTTCACGTAAACGCCAAAATAGCAAATTTCGAGATAAAGCCAAGCTCTTAGGGATAAACTCGAGTTAAAACAGCGTCGCCATTTAATACACAGCTACCGGAGACTACCATTTCTATTTACGTTAACAATCTCAATTTTCTTCTCAATGACTTCCTTTCGCAAACAAATGGAAACTAACGCAATAAAATCTTGGAAACGGTATCAGAGGAGGCGCTCGGGAACCATTTCTTTCCTTTTTCCACTCTCTCTCGAATCCCTTCTATCGCATGAATATCTTTCCCGCGCAAACTACGTTGGGCCCCTCGCTTCCCTTATTTACATATTTTTACATCGCAATGAACGGCAATTAGAAAATAATTCCTCGACGGTGATGAATGGATGGGGTGGAGGGTCTCGTGGACTTCTTGAACCACGGCCATAAACAACGTAGACCACGATTTTTGCTTCGTAAATTTCCTAGCTCAATCTATTCTCCACTTCTCGCATGTCTATACACTGTACATCTAGTATGAGCTATTCGAGTATGTGCGCAGTGTATGGGACTCTACAGACAAGTCTCTTTACTCATGGTTTAGAAAATATTCAGCTGAAAGTGGTCCGTTTTCTAGACACTCGGATAGGGATCATCAGGATAAAAACATTAAAACTTGCTTAAGAATTAAAGAAAAAATATGCCCTTGGAAGACGTAAATATTACAAGAAAAACCTGCTATACTTAAAGGAGAAAACAACGGGAAAATCGGAGAAATATAAGCTGGGACTATTCGCTTTAGAAATCCATTTTTCTGCAAAACGTACACCACGATAAACGACTACAAAAATAGATTATGCGGTTATCGCCTCCTGTTGCTTGCCAAAATGCGGTTAGTATAATGTACGTAAACGTAAGTATCATATCAAAGTTACCCTTCTATGATTCTATTGTTTTGTAGGCTAACGCATTGAAATTTTGTAGTTCAAGAGAAGTTTTTTGTTTAACCTTCTACTCTAATTGTGATTTAGTGTATTTACATATTTCTTACGGTCACATTAGATTTTTACTGCATTCATTATTTATAACTATTCTGGGACTTAATCGTCTATATTCTATGGTATTTGTAGACTAAGTATTTTTATGTATTTATTTGTATGGCTAAATATGCTATAGCATAATTATTGATTATTTATTATAATCATGTTCGATTCTTCCTAAGTTTTTATTGTTCTTGATAATGCTGAGAAAAATTTATTAGTATAACTAAAATATATAAAGGTTATACTAGGAATTTCCAATTAGTATTACTCATAGTAGTTTGTAAAAGAGCTTCACATTTACATATGTGTTTTGCTACTGAGAATTCCTTTTTCAAACCAAGTCCATACAAAAAATCCCGTGGAAAAACAGACATGAAAATAGTCATACAAGACCGGTATTCGAACCCGGATCGGATTGGCAAAAAAGTCGCTCTACAAGTGGAATACCCGGGTTCGAGCCCGGGTTCTGTCGAACTTTTCTAATATAACCTTCTCCTAGGGATAGTTTCTCTTTCTTTACATCCAATAAATCTTAACAATCCTCACAATTTAAAGGGAAGAGACTTTTCGGTCTCAATCTCGCTCGAATAAAGGCGCGATTTATTTATTTTATTTCATACTCTCGTAATTAACTCCGAGACTTTCATTTTATTTCAAACTTTCCTTTATTCTTTCCTTTATCCCTCTTTCTCCCCTTCATACACCTCCTCCCCTCCAAGATACGGAGCCGATGAGTTCAGGGACGATTTTCTCGGAAACATTTTTCATTTCCTTAATTTCAATTCCCTTGAAATGGTGTGTTCTTCCTCTTTAGAGGAGATTAGGGAATGTGCTCCCTTTAAAGAAATGAAAGTGGAGATGAAGCGATACGGGAGGTAATTGCAGGATATATTGAGCATGTCGTGATATCTCCATCGGGAGAGGGTATTCTTCCTTTGCATTTTCATTATATATTTCGTAGAAATGGAAAAATACGCGGTACCATAATCATATACCCAATTTATGAAGTATTATCGTTGTCTAATCCTTCCTTTTAGAGTTATTTATAACTCATCCTACTTTAATACGTTAATCGAGGGTCTTTTGGTTTTTTTTTCTACTTCCGGTGCTTTGATTCACGTAGTGAGCTCTGATGCGGAAGAGGAATTGACCATTGATGGAAATTTTCATTGCCTTGGGCTTATCCATATTCACGAATACTCGGTGCGAATTCTAACAAATGGTACTATAACAGAGATTCAATTCAATTCGCATCCTGAGAACATTGATTAACTGACGCTTCTCAACATAAAAACTTCGAATGAGACTCGATTGGGGTGTAATAAGCGGTAATTATGGTTCTTTAGGTCATTTCTCAAATTATTTTCTGGCGATTTTTTGATTCTGGAAATGAATAATAAGAAAATTAATCCTTTTGATCATAGTTTAAACTACTACCTATAGAAATCTTATTTAACTCGTATAGTTTGGAATCTTAGAGTGTTTTAAATATACTATAGACAATGCTAACTATATGGCTAATACATTTTTAGGTTGTCATTGATTAAATTAGTATACCTTTTTGTCCTTCATAGCTATCTAAAACTAAGCATACCATACATCCTTAAGGCTGACGTTGAGTAGTATTGCTCCAGTATTGCTTATGTTCCTTCAGTTCCATTTCCATAAGAAGCGAATTTTTAAGTTTTTCACAATTTGAAACCTTTCACGAATCTCAAGTCTAGAAATATTCAGTTAATATCACACCTTATTGTGGGTGACTTAGATCTTTGAAAATGACCAATCTTTGAAATCACATTGATAAGAAAATAATACTGATTACTTTGAAAATACTCTTTGGTCTTGTTCCCTTATTTCTTCATTTATTCCCTTTTATTGTTGAAATCTCTAATTTTTCAACTTTGTCTTATATTTATTTAATCTACAACTTAAGGTTAAACCATAATAGACCGAAGAAAGGTTTAATTTAGAGGCGAGGAAAATGATTTCGAACGGATTTCTATAAAAATAAAAATTATATAATTACTATTAAGAGATAGTATAGCTAAATAATCCCTCATGTTTATTTTCTCAAAAATAGCACCGTATTTAATGTAGGGATCAAACATTTCTCTGGGATCAATATTTATAGCCTATTATTCCATTTTTAACACCAAACAGGGGATCAAGGGAATCACGAAACCTCACTTGAAATTACAAATAAATTCCAAATTAAGGCGGAATAACGAAACATGCTCCAATTCTCTGATTTATGACATGAATATATACCAGTAAGTAGGTTAATGGCTTAATATAAAATATTGTGAACGTTTCCATATGGTTAAATGAGAAACTAAATGCTTTTTAATGCTCAAGAAATGTGTTTTTATATATACGGTATATCTTTTCATCTCAAAAATCTGTACACGATATTCGAATTGGTCGTGAATTCATAGGAGAATGGCAATTCATTCCTATATTAATATATAGCTTATTACCGTTTATTGATTTTATACCCTACCGGAGATATTTAAAAGGCAATAACTTAAGTGAATTGCTAGCGATAATGGTGTTTAAAGAGGAAACGTTGAAACGGAAAACTGCTGTTTACTGCAGTGAAAAGTTAAGGATTTCTCATCTCGGATATGCTTTCTCTATTATTTAATGTAATCGAATGAATTAAATGGAGAACCGTATCCATTTTCTTTCATTTTCCATTTCGTTTCTATAAATTTAGGGCATCGTCGAAATATGGGTGACATAAATGAACACGTTAACATGGGAAATCTATAAAATACACACAGTCGTATTTTTCCTATTATCGAAGACTGCATAATTTACAGAATATAATTACTTTACAGAATATAATACATCGAAATCAAATTTAATCAATGTTTCCCTCGCAGTAGAAGATTATTTATTCGATTGTTCTGCGATGTCCGCGAGGCTGCCTTGTGGGCTTGTGTTTCGACACCGCGGGAAAACTCTATCCGCATTTACATTTCCGTACATCCTTCAGATTTGCATACCTAATTTCGAATTCAAATCACAACCCTTTTTTGGAATGAAGCGTAAGTAGGTTAGTAATTTAATTCCTCGTCAATACGATTAGCCATAAACTTTTGAGAAAGAGCCAGGTTCACATTGAAATTGCTAATTAAGCATTTCGGTGAATTTGCCGTAAAGAATAAGAATGACTTTTTCCTTTTGCACGATACATTATATTTCCAGGGTACTTTATTCCTCTGTCTTAATTGAACTCTCAAGAGAATATTTAGAGCTTTTAATTTTTATCAGTTTCTCTTTATCAAATGGGCATTCCTCGACAGTTTATTATTTTCTTTTAGAATCAGGGAAGAGTAATTTTTCCGTGATGTCAACACTGTAAGGTAATTTCAGATTGACTCTGAAAAGGGCATGAATTATTCCACATGCCATGTTATTCTATAAAAAGCAACCTCGGACTTGAAAGCTGAAAGATAGATAATCTTAATTATTCTTTCATTAACATAATTTGTAGATCAGAAAGTTACCTACAGGCATTGCAAACCGTCTTAGTTACACTTCGTGGTGTGTTAGCAATATTAAACTATTCCATACTTGAAGCTTTTGAAATAGCCAAAGACGGATTCATATCAAAGCTATATCACTAGGCGAGAATACAATAAGAAACACAAGCAATGTATACTAAAACCAATGAGAAAGTGGTTCTTTGGAACTAGATCAATTTTGAGGTAGAGCAACGTGTAATTTGAACCAAACTTAAGCACTCGAAGTAATTATTCAATTCAATTGCAAGAAAATATACTGAGTGTGAAGAGAAAATTGGCATCAAAATATTCGTTACGCTATTTATGATGCAATTTTGTCGTTGCGAACTCAGGCAAATGGTTAGCAACCAAAATAAAATAAATCAAACAAATTTAAAATCAAAAACCTATTAAGAGAAATTGAGGCAAAACTTCAAAAATCGCCTTAGGCATTTAAGGTAATGAATACATGTTTTGAGCAAGATATTAATACAGAATATGGGAAAGCCACGGTTGTCATTAGCTTACATTCATCACAATTTTCATAATTGCAGAGACTATCGGTGAGACCCCATTTTTCAATATTAAATAGCTGATGATAGTTCAAACGTTTAAATCAAAATACCAAGTTTTAATTTTACGAGGGAATCACTTAAAGGCCTTTTCTGCACTAAAACGTTTGCCGGTTCAGCGGATACATATCAAAAACCTTTCTCCGGCACGAAAAATCGGCTATGTAAATGCACGAGATGTGAATTTCATCGGAAATATGCATGAAGTTCGGGCTTGATTTAATTTTATAACTTAATCGCTGGAGCATTAAGGATATTTCCAATCTCCGACCTCGACTTTATGGCCCGCGAAATGTGAGCTCCACGGATATCCACTTTGGAAACTTGATATTAAAAAAATAAAACATTTTTACGAATGCGTTAAATATATTTCACTGATATCAGGACGCCTAGTTTTGATCTTTTTAGGGGGAATAGACGAATTAAAAGTTCCATAGTTTGCGGTTTCTGAAATTTATGCCGAGCAAATGGCAAGCGCTAGATAATTCTGGCTTCTAATGAACGAGTGAATAGTTCTGAGGGCATTTAGAAGTGCCTTAGGCTCTTGATGCGTTGAAAGATGAAAAATCTCTATATAATCCACTCAATAAAGTAAAATCTCGATGATATAATAGATGTATTTAGCATTTAAATATTTATGCATGCAATATATCGATAAATATACACTTATGGTCATATTATAAGCTAAACAATCCAGTGACATATATGTTCAAATTGTAATATCATACGAGAGGACGCACCAAATTTAGATATCTCTATTTCAAATTTCATATCATTGGCGGAATTAACACTCTCCATCACTAAGCGGACTACATTTCAATCAAAATTTTCCAAAATTTCATCCGACGGATTTTGATTGCCGAGATATATAATTTCATTGAAATCGACGTAGCTAAAAAGCTTTTGCGGTCAAAGGTTAATTAGTCTCCGATGATCGCGAATGTACTGAAAAATGTTTTTTTCTCGCATGGCACAATTTCATTTAATTCATGTAACTGAGTGCTGTTCGAATAAAATTTCGTCATAGTCCTCTTCATTTACTCGTGGAGAGGCGCGACTCTTTACCCTTGAATTAAAACACCCTCCATCTTGTTTAGTGGATTATCTCAGCCCTGAGATACGGTTACGAGTTTCCCGGAAACGGCCACCGCCAGAGACATCTATGGGGGATAAAGTTTTCTACTAAAAGCCGGGTAATGCTGACTTTCCTACTCTGTCATTCTGGTTATACTTTCGGAAGTCCAAGTAGTTCTTGGAAACTGGCGTAAAACAGCCAGTGGTCAGGTATTTAAAGAGGTGTTTTAAGCAAGATGCCAAATGACAGCGATCCTTAGCACATCAAAGAACATAAAATATCGTTGATATAGTGCGTTTTTGCAGCCCTACATTTTGTTTTATATCATTACCATTTCTACTTGAAAATTGTAAATTTGAGATCTGAATAAAACTGAGGATTCAGTAAAATCCGTTGTGCGTAACGTGAATGTTATCTGCTAGATTTTAGTATAAAGAAAGGATCTTTTCTGTATGTAAAGAGATTTCTAAAGAAATCAGATGAGAATTCATGCAAAAGAAAGAACTCTTCCAGTTAACCTACTTACACCGAAGTAATTTCAAAAATAACCCAGCAATAATTGGCCCTAATACTCTTTCCACAGCTTGCTCAAGGCTATTAAGCTTGACTCGAGGCTTGTTTAGCGCTTACAACGACATTTTATCACAGTTCAATTAAATCGAGCTGAATTAACTATCCTACTATTACATTTATAATATTCTACTGATGTAATTATGACCTTTTCGTTGCAGATTACTGTGGGACGATGTGGTGGGATATTAATCGCATTGGTTTCCTGAATCATACACTTTTAATACCATAAGAAATGTGTTGTTTAATAAACTTCACATATTGCTTCATGTATAATCTAAGCACTTCCAAACTTTTCTCGACTTATAAATGGACATAACTTGTTATCATTATCTAATTGTGTAAAAATTAAAAGAATGTATGAATTGAATTTGTTTAATTTTAATTAAAACGTTTTTTTTGTTTAACGACCATTAATGACTATGCATTGCATCCTATACTAGCTATTATTTTACCGCCAGTCGGAAGAGACAATTTCGTGGAAATCTTTGTTAAATATGTGTTATTTCACTTTTCAATCACTCAAATATTTATCTCTACAATAAATCGCACGATATCTCTTGATTTCGTAACTGAAACGAACAGAGTATTCCCTAGGTTCAAAACTGCGACGAATAAAGTGCTAGTATATTGAAGAAACAAATATAATAAATCAATATAATATCATAAATCATCAATACTTAAAGAAATAAATAAATAAAATAAATAAAAGATTTCATCAATCCCAGTGAATCGTAGTCAAACAATCAGGATAGTGCAGCAGAAGATATGGAGTACAATTGATACAAACACCAAGAGAACGCTATAATTTCAAATAGTTTCAATACCCCACTGTGGAGAGGCGCTAAAATTTACAACTGCGGCACTTAATAAATAAAGAGATAGACGAGTGAGGCCACGCTGCAACTCGGCAATTCCATTTATCTCGCGCGCAATTAATTCTCCCCTTATCTCTTAGAAAAGCGCCGTACGGAGACTTCCTTGGAGTATGGAGGAATAATTCCAACATTGGCACCTCGGAAACAACCTAAATTCGGGCGAAATATTTGCATCGGGGAATTTATGGAGACATCGAAGGAGAGTCTTTGGCAAGCGATTGCGTCCGGGAGACAACCACAGCGTCGGAAACAATGGCGGCGGGAAAAGGTGGGAATTTTTACCTCCGAAAAAGATTTCTTAAGTGGGTGGGGATGATGGAGGGAGGGAAAGGCTTGAGAAGGAGAAAAAAAAGGAATTCCCCGGAGATAGTGAGAACTTATGGGCCTCCAGGGATTAGGAGTTGAGTGGGAGGGGAAGAGTTTACTGCCAGAGGTCGAGATGGTAAAATGGGGCTTTAGGGTGAGAAGCGCCGGGAGGCAGCTACTTGGTCAAATGGGACAGCGCAGATAAGGGATCAGTCGAATGCGTCCGTGATACCATCCACGTTCCTTTCCCCCATTTTTCCTCCCGATCCGGACGGTAATCACCGTCATAATTTGGAATCACGTTCAGTTGTTAAGGGAAAAAATTCTTTTGATGCTAAACGAGATTGTGGGGCCGGCCCTTATTAAAACGGAACTGCACTCGTTTTGATGGTCATTCCCCGGAGACGCCGCTAAGTGTTATTTCCTTCGGAGGACTTTAATCGGATGATTTAGAAACGGAGAGGCATATGGCGGCAGACATTGGGATTACAATGCCGAGGAAGCGCTCGATGATGCTGAAGATACTCGCGGACGGACGGACCATAATTGTGTTCGTGGAATTTTTCAGCCCTTTGTGCGAAAAATGCAAATGCGCCCTTAATGTTGAACTTGGTTGAGATCTAGAGCTCCATATTTTTGAATTTATGAATGGCATTCCCCAGATGGGGGGCGATTACATTTCATAATTCATGGAGTCAAAATAGATACCAGAATGTGTCTATTAGGATTATGATTCATAGTGTTTAATTTGCGTTTGTCTTCCTTATGTTATGTTTAAAATGTTTTACAAATAATCGAAGAAAAACATACATAATTTCCACTATTATCCTTCCTTACTTGAGATATACAATTGCAATACTTCGCACCAGAAAATGATAACCATTTAACAAGGGTTACATCAAAATTATTAACCTCAACTATAAATTAATATCGAGAGAAATTACTTCAACTTATATTATGAACAAGGAAATATACCGTGGAATATATCGATAATATAACATAATTCTTGGTAATAAATACATGCACATCCATCGGCGCTTCCTATAATTACTTCGATTCAGAACTCTAGTCTTCATCACCGCTCATTTTCCAACATTTTGAAATTAAAAATATTTTTCCTTGAGGAACATGCTAATCCCTCTCTCTGATCAGGCAATGGCTTACAGAAGTAATCTCTTAATTATTTGGATTAAATACAGCTGCATGATCTTTGAAAACTATCAACTTACTCGCTATGCATATGAAAATAATAGCTATAGAGACTTATTATGGGTTTTACACCTATATATGTATTCCGTATTTATCCACATATGGACTTCTAGGCAAATAGGCTCCGAAATATTTCTCAGAACAAGACTGCGAACTACGCTAGTGATATAAAACTCCTGGAATTCTGTCTCAATGCATTTCCTCGAGCCGACCATTGCATTTCGACGCTATTAACCGTTCAGCCAATAGGGGCGATCTTCGACCAAGTGGGGTTTAACCCTTCCCCTCTTTGCTAATCCTCATGTGAGGGGATAGAGTTCCCTTGCAATGGGATAACGTCTTCATTCATCCTTCACAGAAATCATTTCATTGACATCTGAAGTGAAGAACCGAAATTGGTCGCGTCAGCGAATTACAGAGGGTCCATCGGAAACTAACAAGATTTGCGAAACAAGACAAAGATAAAGAGCGAAATAGAGAAGGAATGGGATTGGACTATGTTGGGGCCGAAAGCCTTGATTACGTCCTAAAACAAACATATTACCACAATCCCATGAATTTAGACTTATAAAAATACAATATATAAGTACATTCATCGCTATGAATATTCAAAAGACCAAAAGCAGAAGCCAGGTAGAGGGAAATAACGCGAACCTAAAACATTTGAGCTCTGGTGTGACATTGAAACTTTCCACGTAATACTCCTTCATACTAACAAAATAAATGATTTAAAGTATGGATGAAAAGATGATGAGAAAATCTGAACAAGCAATTGCTTTTTATGAAATAAATATCTTATCAGAAGATGACAATTACAACAAAGTTGTTACTTGTCACTTTATTTGTACTTTGAAGTCTCTTCATTGAGACCTAACTATTCATCTTCAGAAATAATCCCCGGTATGCAGAAGTATTTCTTCTACAGTAGGGCATTCGGCAATTCCTCAGTAGTTGGATATCACAAATATTTAGGAATCAAAATGAAATATACTAAATTATGATACAACTACTGTAATGAGGTCAGTTTACATGTATAGTATATAGTTGTCGAAAATATACAACAAGATTTTCATAACTCCAATTTTTTATCTTAACCACGCCGGAATATTTATTTATTTAGTTTAGTAACGCCGTTGGTAGTTAGGCATATGAAGTTTAGTTCATTTACAATAGTAAGATCAACATGTGAGCATCAAAGTGATAAAAAAACTCCTGGTCATCATTCTGAAAATTTAATCAAATATCACTTTAATATTCTGCAACTCCATTTAAAGCATACATCCACGATTTATAAATTACCTTCAAAAGTCCCGGCTAAATAATTATACCTATATTATCAAGAGTAGCTAATTCTGTTTCTATAGTTAGGTATCATTTTACAAATAATATCGTTAACGGACTGTGGTTCAATCACACAAATGTACGGACTAATCAAGTTAAACGATGTGAATGGAATGTAGATTTTTGGGAGTGTATTAGCTCCAATGCTCACAAATCAACTTAGCTACGAGGAAAAACGACTAAATATATTTACCACAGAAACAACTTTCACGATAAATGAAAATGGTACCTGTCTTTTGGAGCTTGACATGATATTCTCTTGCATATCCCACTTTCAAGGTAGCTGTTATCAATAAATTAAGGCTACAGAAGCAAACATACTCTAAAGGTAAAAGGTATCTGGTTTGAAATATTTCTAAAAACTAGGATAAATTGTATGGGGTATATGAATTTTAAATTTATCATGCAAAATTTTATTCTAATCTTAACCATTAAATATCAAACGTATTTTGAATATTATAAGTAAATACTATTAGCTTTTCTGTGGCAATACGTTATAATTAATGTTCAAAGATTATACATTTCTTTTTTGCTCTAAAGTGGCGAATATATTTTACCCAAATTTCTCTTTTAATTTCCTCCGTACTTTCACGTTTTCACTCTAATAAAAAAGAAGACATAGAAAAGGTTTAGCCGAAATGAAAAAAGACCAAGAGTTCATATTCTCACCATATCTGAGTAAATTAAATGGTATACCGGCGGGAAAATTTTTAAACCTAAAAAAAATCAGCTCTATCTAATTTCGTAACAAAAAACGAGTCTCATTATTTTCCTTGGAAAACTAAAGTTAACGTAGATTTTTCTCGTGAAAAATAAGTTTCAAAAATGACTTTTTCTCTCATTTACGGGAGAACTAACTCAACGAGATAAAGAATCCGTCGTCATCAAGACGTGTTTTTTTCTTTTCTTTGTTATCCTCCTCTGTTTTTCTTTGGGAAAACTTACTTTTTTCCATTTTCTTGTTTCTTTTTAAGGTCTCCGCCGCCTTCCCGCTTATCTCGACGCATCAAATTAATTCGGATTATGTTTTCATGAGCCATCTCCATATAATGAGATCGGAATCAGGAAATGAAGGATATTAGGAGGATTTGAGATTCTCTTGGAATTTTTTAAATCGGTTCTTCCTGTGATGAAGAATAGGAATGCTGGGCTCTTACTGCCTTGGAGATTCTGAGTATTACGATATGAATTTGATTCTTGGCATTCTCTTTTTCTTTTTCTACAGAGTTATGGCAGATAAGAGGCCTGGTTGTAAGCCTGATTGCATCATTTTTACGAAATCCATACTGCAAGTAGATTTAGACTACCAAATGGCGGTGGTAGTGATAAAAATTTAGAATATCGGTAAATACCAACTTAAAATATGGAAGTATATGAATTGTACGTAGTGAGGTGGGGCATTATTGGCATTAAAACCCTTGAAAACAACCCTTAGACAATATTTACAATAGTAGTGAGCATTATTAATAATATTAGGTATACATATTTAAACATCAAAAATTAGGAATACATGAAAAAAGCACATTATCGTAAAAAATAACGTTCAAATTACATGTCACTTATGAACACAATACTTTTTGCATTTATGTGAACTACAAAATCAGAGGTATTAAAGGTAAATCGAATAAAATAAATTGGTGTGAATTTCTGAAGCTTAAGTTTTTCAGTGCGAGCTCAATCTGGAGCTTTTGTAGTTGCTTTTTGATTTGATAATGCTCGTGATGATAAAATTTACTTAAGAAATGGTAAAAATTTCCATATTACAATTTATCATATAGTTTAACTATCGCGTAATCGAAAATTTGAATTCTCCACATGTTGCTACTGAATTTCATTTATAAAAATCACAATTTTTATCGAGAGACTTAACAAAGTAGATTTTCTACTATACGGACGGGACGGAAGTGGGAATGTCCCGACTAAATGGGACCGTATGGGCAGCCTACTGAAAATAAATAGCTTATATTTATGATATTATATAGCGTAACGGTACTACTTTTGTTATACATTGCTTGTAATTTATAAAATCCACGGAGGAAGGCGTCCTAATATGGAAATCTATCATAACGAGAGAAGAGAGACGGACTAGTATATTTTCCACAGTTTCATTTTCCACTACCGGTTTCAGCGAGTAATCGCCATCATCAAGTGATAGTACTAAAAATTACAAGTCTGTCTTTCTTCTCTCGACGTTTATAAATCCAACTACATCTCCAAAACATTGTATCGTCATAATGGACACTATGATTGCACTGTACTGACACCTTTCCGAGCGAAGTGAAGCTTCGAGCGTCTGGAAGATCGCATCAGTTTCGGACTCACTTTCGCGAAAGAAGGAGAAAGCGAGACCATCATCGGGCAAATTAGTTTCGCCTTCGATTTGCGGGTGGGTGCCGCCGAAAATTGGCCCCATCGGAAAAGAGAAGATGATAAGTGCCCAGTCAGGGGGGACCCCCCGCAGAGAGGTGCACTGAGAGAGAAGTTGCAATTATCGGGGATGGACCTCTTAATGTTGGATCCATTTTGTCCTTCGGATGTGGCTATTATGGAATCGAGAAGAGGACATCTCTCTCGCTGCATCTTCCAAACCACTTGCTTTTTCGATTTTAACGAGTGTTCCAGCGCGGCTGCCCTCAATTCCGTAAAAACTCCTTTCATTAAATGGGGCAATGGAAATGAGGAGTAGTGAAGGGGAGCAAATGGAAAGTGGGGAGGTCGTGATGAACTGCGGACTTGTTCTGGAAATAGCGCACGGAGGTTTTCATGCCAAAGTGGGGATGTCGAATGCGGACTTGGCTGATTCTTTATAAATTCGCCAAACTAGACTAGCTTCGCATGAGTTTTGGCTTCCGTGCAATATAATTAAAACTACCTTCCATACTTGTTTCAGTGATTATTTTAAAGACTTCGCTTCACTTACTCCGAAATTCCGAAATTCAAAATATTCCAATTTCTGCTGTGCTGTTTGAAACATTCTTTAAATATTAGTCTCAGTTTTGTAGAATTAACGCGCAATCGTAGGCATGGTAATATAAAAATTGAAGGAGATAACAACAATAAAAATAACTTCGGTAAGAAACTAAAAGACGAAATGGTAAATTTTCCATAATCCCATACGGAGCTTCTTTGCATCCTCAGAGATTCTATTCTTTAATAAACAGCCTTATTTCCTCTTCCTCCAAAATGTTGTAAATGAATATAGCTTTTCTTCCTGCATTTTCTCATGTCTTATGTGTAGAGTGAAAAGTAACTTTTCGAATGATTTTTCTGTCTCATCTCCACCAAATCATATTTGCGAAATCCTGAAATATACAAATCCGAAACAGTCTTGGTTCCAATCAATTTGGATTTGAAATATTCAACATGTAATAAATCCTGTTACGGTTATACAGAATTCTGTTAGCATGATGCTTTGCACAGTATCTAGGAATGACATGAAGTCGACAAGAAGCTGTTTCCTTAGAAACCTAAAACCATTTCTTTGAACTAAGAAAATTTCTTGCCTTATCTCAACCTTTTTCCTACCTTGTATCAAAACTAAACTCAAAATAAACAAAACTAAACTTTCGTAAATCGACTAACTTTTTAATGGTTATCTAAAAAAAATCTCATTTGATGAATTGAAATGAGGAAATTGAAATACGGTAAAATAGAAGTAGGTAGAAATGTATACATTTTACTTTTACAATAAAAATATATTTATTCTGCGCATACAAAAAGTAAAATATAAAAAGATAGCTTGACGTGTTTGATTTAGATTAGGTTCTTATTGAAATAAGATTATGAAAACAAAAATTAAAATACTCTCTCTCGTTAACCATGAAGCAAAACCACCAAAATAACCACCAAAAAATATATCACCAAAGTAAATAAACAGAGCTCGATATATGTATTTACTGAAGTATTTCCAGCACAATCGGGGGTTTATTAGTGATTTAGTCGTGGAGAATACGCGCAATTCAAGGCCGAAGATATTGATTTTATAACTTGAAATAAGAAAGATGATGTCGCACAGCGATAATGTTCTGTGAATTAAATTTTATGCGGAGTATACTACACTTATTTAATTTATATTATAATGAAAGAAATCCGCCATGTTTTTCCTTTTATATCGATTTCACGCACTTACGGAAGAGAATAATGCTCTCATGACATTATTTAAGCGATAGGCACAATTCGCAAACTAGTATCGATACGGTTATGGATCGGAAAAGAACGGAAAAATCAGCAAATCAACGAAAGGCGAGCAGGTAGTTGATTAGCACAAGAAAGAACTGCACCTCAAGACACCCCAATTCATTGGAAGTTTACAGTTGGTGCAGGGAAGAGCGTGGGAGAGAGGGATTTGGGAATTAGAGCAAAGGAATAGCTGCGAGGATGGATTGCCTTAAGACCAGGATAAGAAGGAAGAGCCCTAGAGGAAAGGGGCGTTGCTAAGCAGAGATAAAGGGGAAGAGGGAATGGGAATTGAAGGGGAAGGAGAGTAATGCGTCCTATCGGTGGGGAAAAGAAGCCAGGATGAAAAAGCACTCGTTTTGGGGGAGAGAAAAGAGTTAGGGAAGGAATGGAACGGCCCGGATTACGGGAAAAGATATTAAGAGAAATCTAATACCGAGACAATCGAAATGAAAACTTGTGTTTTATTCCGATAAATGGACTTTTTTAATTAGTGGATAATCTCGTGGTTTAGGCGAGACCGTGACTGTAAAAGGACGTGGTTACACGCTCGATATACTCTGCGAAAGATACTTGTGTATTTTCATTCTATTAAATACACCCCTCGTTTATCTTGATCTAGATTTTTTAAATGTGTAAAATTTCGATTAAATAATTATATTCAATAATGTAAAAAATATATTGACTTCATAATTTTCAATGTAAATAAATTAGTAAATGTCAATTAATTAATGAAAAGGTCATATAAATATCATTTCTTAAAAAAATTATGTTTTATCATGAGAAATCATGCATGAGAACAATTACTTTCTCTTTATTTCCGGAAGAAGTACTACTATTCACCAGCATAAATAAAATGTCAAAAATCCATATTTAGAGGTTCTAAATTCTTAGACGCAAGACATTATCTAACAGGCATAATCCTCATTTGATAACGATATAGCAATGCGACGATGAATACGACTATATCATTAACGATATATCATACGACGAATCAGAACAACTGTTCCTGTGCCCTAAAGTGATGATGCTCCAATTCCACTTCCTCTTCACAGCTACGTTTACATAGATTACTGGAAATAAGCAACTCCCAAGTTAATCCTTTGTTTAAGACTGCTTTCCTTGTATTTGTGCCGTGACCTCATGCTTCGTATAGGTCGTAAAACTCTATGGAGAGCAGATCATGCTGTAACAACTTCCGGGATGCGCTTAGGGCATCACATTCTAATGCTAAACGTTTCCTCTGGGTTGGAGTGAGCGTTCCCAGATGGCAGATGGTGTACTGCAAATCTCTTGTGTAATATACCACAACAATTGCCGGTATCTATACTGGTAAAATATTTGGTAGAAGAGACTATCGGAAAACGATTACGTCGAATCAATAGTGCATACACGTAGTACTATATTTACACCATGTAGAAGATGGAATTTCGGTCACTCATAAGATATGACATTCGAAGATTGTACGAGCTTCATGGATTTTACTCTTTTACCTTATAGAATACACAAGAAAGCAATAGTAAAATTCTGATATGTAGTTGAAATGCCAGCAAGAAAAACATTGATAACCAAAGCTTATTTCCTAATCAAATGACTATAATTACGAAATTTTACCATGTCAAAAATTTTCTTATTATAAATTTGTAATGCTATTTAGCGGATGAGGAAGGTAAGCAGAAGCCAAACAAATAAGCTCCAATTTGAGAATTTCACGAGAGACAAACAGGCAAAGTATTGTGCATTGAATCAAATTTAGTTATCTACATTCGAAATTCGAAAAATTTACTCAAATCGATTCGAAATGAAAAATTACGATTCACATATAACTAATGAATAGTTTAAACATACATTGAATGGCTTTCTATCTTGTAATACATGGCCACCTACAAATAATGCATTTATTGCATATAGCTTATTTTTCCATTATCCGTGCACGAGATTGGCTTTTTCTGGCGGAACCTTTGAGCAGCAGCCAAGATATTGGTCGAGATGGAATCGAGAAAGCGATGCAAGGGTACTAAATATTTGAAGAATGAAGGATAATGATTTCCCGATGCAGCAAAATGGAGGTAATGGAAAGAAAGAAGCGGAAAAGGATTTGCGGACGAAAGCAGATACAGGGAAGGACGTGTTTTAATTAACGTCTGAGCTCTCAATCACCAGGAGGATTAGGGCGAATTCACTGCAAGTTAAGCCCTGCTTACAACTTTGCAACTTCATGATTATGTATTAAGTGGGTTTTGTCAGCGATTGCTAAAGAACGGCAATTCAGTTGAGTGCAATTTTATTTCGCCTGCATCCTAAGAAAGAAAATACCTTTTGAAATCCGAGAGAAAAGAACCTTCTGTGGAATAAAGAGTGACTAATGAAGTATTCTGGATAGTGCAAAGCTTAGCGTCGGTATCTCTGAGATTATTGCTGTTATCTGCGAGATATTAGAAAAGAAATTCTCTCCGCTCCGGTAATCTTTGGAAATTTTTCATCCGTATTAAAATTTTCCCATGAGGATAAAGAATTACATTGCAGAAAGAATAACAGACTTCTCGCCCTTCTTCTTGATAAGATTTCTTCAAATCCTTGAAAGCTGAAGATTTCACAAACAATGTTACTTATATAAATTCACTACGAAAGAATCTTGAGTGGAGGAGCAGAGTGTAATGGGAATGAAGTTTCACAGGAATATATAATTCATTATAGAAGAACTACACGAAGTATTCCTGTTTCCAGTTTTTACGAGTAACCTCCAATACATATTGCTATTCCTTTCAGATGAGTACAATATTTTCTAGTTAGTATCGATGTATTATATTGAAATGGAACCTATGCATTTTTCTTCGTATAGCAAGAAAAGCCTTATTCCAGGTCTTCTCTACGACGTGCTCCTCGATCTAGCATATAAAATTACGACTTATGATTAACATTAAGGGATTTCAATTATAGTTCGCAGCCAATTGAATAGAAAATTGGAACGAAATGTAAGTTCCACGAAGTGAAGGCTGAGGTAGTCGATTTCATTTACAAAAACATAATTCTCTTCATCAAATAAGCAAAACATAAATGAATCTAAATCTTGAGTTATATTAAGACAAACTTATGTTCTACAAATAAATAGATTGGGAATAAATACCTTTTTCTGGATGATTACACAATCGTGAGGGCTTAAAATTAAATGAAAAATAATATACATTGCAATGAATTGTGTATATACATCTTTGAGATGCAGAGTAACATGTTAATTTAAAATAAAAGCTTTTTCACAAAAAAATTAAAACAAGAACAACTCTGCAGTGTTCATATCCGAGGAATATAATTAATGGTTAACTGTAAAACAGAAGGCATCCGCTAGTCATTACATCTGATAAATCGCCGCTCAAAACGTTCATTTAAGTTAGCTGTCAAGCCATTTTTTAGGGTGGAATCCCCTTTTGACATCTATATCAGATAGATATCACACTCTCAATCACAACCCGAGATAAATCTATCACTATTCTCATCTTATTTAAAGATCTGGGCGGAATTCTCTCCCCATCTAGATGACTAATCGAGCGAATCTAAAAATCCAATTCGAAAACGCTCCGGAATATTCGAAAAATGCATCGATCACGGAATTTCTTCCGCCTTTATCACCCGTGATAACAGTCTTACGAGAATATAAGTCGAGACCCAATTCTTCGAGAGCCTTATTTTTCGCGCTTAATTTAAGTTTAACTCATCGACCCGCTTCTCCTCCTTCATTTGTTTCTCGTGTGCGTGCGATCGCGTGACTACGCTCTTCAAACAACGGCGTAAAAACGGGCGCCGATGCTCGGACGGAGAAGAATCAGTAGAGAAAGCGATAAAAAGGCTTTTCTTCGCCGCGAGTTTGTTTGTCTCGTGCGGAATGCATAGGCGAGATAAGGGAGTTGGGATTGCTTCGCAAACGAGGAAATCTTCATTCTATTTTACGGAATGAAATTGTCGCCATAATTTTCTCCTAGGCGACTAGAAGAGGACATTTTCAAGGATTTTTACCGAATTTCCCGGTTAATTTTCTCTCGATTTCTCGATTCACTCACGAATATTATTTCCTCAAACGTTTTCTCAATTAAATAAAATAATTAATTCAGTACTCCGTGAAACTTATTCATGTTTGATTCCAAAAAAAAAACAAAAACTGACTTTGTCTATAGATAAGGTATTTTAACTTGAAAAAGGGAAAAGGATTCTTCCGCATCATGAAGCATTAAATAATTCAAATACATGACGAAAGTTATTCATGTTAATTCTCAAACAAAAATAAAAATTGACTCCGTCCACAGAAAATGTATTACCCAAAAACAAGACCGGTATCAAGGAAGCTTCCTTATCGTAGCCTGAGAATTACGTAATATCTTTGAAACCAGTCATGTTTCTGGTTAATATTTTTTTCTTCGGACGGAATCAGCTTTTGTTCCGAACTGAAGTTTCTGCATGAGAATATTTTTTATAAATTACTACTCTCCTCTTTAGTAGCTTTGAAGTTGAATGTAATTAAAAAGAATTTAATTCAATTTAAAATATTCATATGATGAATTTTCTTGCTTTACTTTAATCATGCAATCTGCCAATGATCCTTCTTACTTGTTACTCTGCGACTAAATTGCATTTTCATGTGCTTCAATAAAGATAAACTCTTTGTTCTTTTGACTTTTCTCACTCCTTGGAACTCCAGATTCTTTAACTTCATTTACTGTTTTACATTCGACAGTTTAATTTCTATCAAATATTTTCTCAAGAATTATGAATATTCATTTTATTCACGTATTTCATACCTGAAGATGGAGATACATCTTTTCTGGAGTGGGATTAAAGCTATATAAAATATGTGAGTGGTTAAGTTTAATTTTTCATTTGATTAAAACGAATTTTTCTAATACAACGTGATTCTCGGTAGATTTTAAGAAGATAAATCTTCCGTGAGTTGATGATGGCTAAAAGAGAGCAAAAATTGGAACACTCAAATTTCAAACGGTGATGAATAAACAAATATTTTACTAGTTGACGGAATACTTCAAGCAAAACGCAGACGATTCATTCTCGTAAAGCGAAAGTATTTGTTATCTTAGTCGCAGCTCAGCGGGAAAAAGTTGTTTTGAAATTTTTTTTACGTTGCGGAAGTATAGTTAAGGAATATTTCCTTTTTATAAGATAAAGGTTTATTTTCTTTCAACTCAAGATTAAAATTTACTTAATTTTTCTTTTAATTTGCCCTTACAAGTTAAACACAAATTAATATTTTAGTAAATATCGCGTGAGGTATCGCAATGAGTTTATCTGAAAATGTTGTAACTTAATTTATTCTGAAAACCAGGAAGTCGTGATTTCCTGAGTTAAAGCGGTAATTTGAAGCCTTCGTTAATTTGCATAATACAAGCGCTGCAATGTTGTCGTGCTGTAATCTACGCAAGAAATTTGGAAATTATTTCCCGAGAATAGAAAGCGAATTTAGCGGTGAGCTTCTGTACGAAATATGTAAAAATATCTTCATATCTGATTGTTTACGATACTCTTGAAACGAATGTCAGGCACGATAATTAGTCTTATAATAAAGCTGATAGCTTTACTTTTAAAGGGAGTCCATTTCTTTCTTACGATGGAGGTACGCTCACATTCGTAAAATGTTGTCATCACATTTTATTGCTTTTCCAAAACACATACGCCAGTACTTGATCCATAATTTACCACAAATATATGCTCTAGTAATTAAATCAGAATGGAATTTTAAATTGAAAGGATATTAATGTCCCATTTTGGTACTACCACAATCTAATAACTGTTAGAAATTAATCTATATAATTATTTACTGATACTACGTCAAAAATAACAGTTTTTGTTTTAAGAAAAGAATCCATCGATATTCATTGTTTTTGAAGTAGAAACTTAAGTATTTCGTTATTTATCCCTTGCAGCATTACTAATAGATTTGTTTCTCTTCTAATATCTCTCCGAGTTTCCGAAAATGCTCTAAAATTTAGAATAAATTATTATTATCGCATATGTTTGAATAAGGCAAAATCTAATTGGCAACATTGTCATAAGATTTAGAGCCATAAAATATAGCAAAGTAATTTTAAACTAAACATGTCATTTAGGTCTCTACATACAGAGTATATGTTGTGTATTACCAACCAAATTTAAAGATGGTGATAATTATCATAAATAAAAAACCTGCGGTGGTAAATATAACAATCATACTATGTCATCTCCTCTATAATAGGAAGTGACTTTACTAAAAATAATCCATCTACGATGACTATTACTAAGTACTTAGATACCCTAATTATGATCCACAGGTTGACTTTTTACATGATGGGAACGTAAATGTATCTGTATCGAATACTAATGATAATGATTATTAGAGCTGATTCCTTACAAAAAAACTGAAGTTAGATGAGATACAAAAATACAACTCTCAAATTTTAATAGCGTGGCTTTATCACCATAGACACGATGACGCTCGGGAACCTATGTATATTTTCAGTGGCGTGTTGAAATAAACCACCTCCCAACATCGTCCACTGCGTAAACACGTTCTTTATATCGAACAAATATTTGTAAACTGAGAAATCCCGGCGAATTCCGGCAAAAGAGGAAAAGGACCCCCGCAGAGAAAAACATAAACAGCGCGCGATACAGAAGAGACGGTTTCCGAGGAAGACGAAGCACCGGGATAAGAGGATTTAAAATGGAATTCTTTCATCGGCCCCAGGGAACGGAAAAGGAAAAAAAGCCGGGAGCAAAGTTTAACGAGGGTCGAAGCAAACCGATCCGAAGATCTGAGAGGAGCAAGCTGATTAGGCGACGGAGCTCCAATGGCCGGCGGTGGGGTCAGCACCGGGGATTTCCCAGAGATCTTGGGCGTTAATCAAGCCTGAAAATATAGGGCCGAGAGAGGTTTACGACCTTCTACGTCTGAGGATGCTTTCACGAACTCGGAAAACACATACAAGCTAACGCACTCGGACGGTAAACACTGCGGTCCCACCTGCAAAACGTCGGAGGCCTTTAAAGATTAGTTGGGCAGATCCAAAAATCCCACCTTTCCCCGGCCAACCCCTTTCTGCCGCTAAATTCATTATCCTTCGTCTTTGGCGGCGATTGGAGTTCTCGCGAGCGCTACCGGAAATGGAGGGACTTTTAAAAGGGATTTAGTGTCCATCAAGAGTGGGATCCACTCCCCTGACCTCTCGCTGTGACTTCATTATTTCACAGCGGTCAATGGAATGGAAAAGGGAAAGCTGTGATTCAAAAAGCTCCCGCTCCAGTGGCGACAGTAATAGGAACGGGGGCGACGTAAATTTTAAGTCGGAGAATTTAATTGAGTCAGTCGGGGAAAAGGGGCACCAAACTCATTTTGAACTATTCATCGATTTTTCCTCCCCCCACGAGTACCTGAGCGGAAGGTAGGTACTCCTTTTTTCCCTCTTTTTTTAAAGTTACATTCCTACGAACTCCGGGATTTATTCTCGCCCCGTTTTTTCATTGTAGTCGGGGAGTAACTTAATGAAACGCCGCTCCTTTTAATTAATTAACATTTGAACCTCATCGTAACCTAAAGGTTAAGTTCTGGAGATTCAGCCTTCAACTTTTTTCTCTCTCCTCCCATATTTTCTTACCCATCATTTATCATTATCGTCACGAATGCATTCCAGTCACTTTTTCCTTTCATAACCCATTTCCGTCGACTTCAGAAATACTTAAATTCACTCATTCAGTAAAATATGGCGATGTATTTTTTCATCTCCAATTCCTTATTTAATATATATTAGGATCCATTAAGTTTTCCTCCTCTATTTTGGTCCACATAATTATGCCTTCCCAAATGGATTTCCTCTTATTTATTTAAGTCCGACTCCCACATTCAAGATGTAATTTGTTCTACTCAAATTTTACTCCTACGTCTCTACTTTGTTCACTAGAAATATTTATGAATTCCGCTAATTCATTCAATTTTAATGTGATTCTTTCATAATGTAATTTTAATTTCCTTCTCATAAAGCTTTGATACAAAATTACTCATGTAATAAATCTTTTATGGGACTTAAAATTATCATTCGTTTGTCATTTGGCTTTTATAGATTCTTTTACATAAAATATTCTCTCTCCTTAATATTTTTACACGACTTCTTTTTCCGTGAGCTTGTAGCAATGTTAAAAATTATTGGTAAATATCATCTTAAAATTTCCTCTTCATGAATGTCTGCTTCTCGGGACATTCTTTAATAGATACCGTAAAATAAAGTTAAATAAATTAAATAAGTTAGAAAAATAAATTTTCTGTCCTCAAGATTTTTATATCTACAGCAACAAAGACTTTAAACAGACATCACTGTCTATGAATCTAAGAGGATACCTCCTTAGAAGGGAAATTAATAACATAAAAATGATGTTTTCCGTTTTAAGATTTGGCAACCGAAAAATAACTTCTAGGTAAAAATGAATGTCATGATTTTGAAATTATGAGTTGTTCATTGAAGTACTGAGACATAATATCGGTCGCGTATGATTGAATATACGCTCATCATAATTATTTCGATACTTATTTATTAAACTTATATTCGATCAAACATAATACCAAACAATATCCGTAAATAGAACTCAACGGTCGTATTTTGGTGATACGAATCTCTATACGATAAACGAGTGCAATTTAATGATGATGAAGATATGAAGTACTCATGCATGTTCTGCGATAAAATATCTTTTAAATCTAATTAAATCAACATCTCATCCGGTTCTTAATGTGATAATAGTAATGATAATTGGCTTAATAGCATATGCAAGCATGAGGTATAAGACATACCTAATTACAATTTATTTAATTTCAACTACAACATTTAGCTTTTAGGAGAAATTTGCAACTATGTATATAAATCAGTGAAAAATATCCATTGATGACAAACCTTTAAATTAGAGAGAATGAATTTCAGTGCCACCTTTCATAATTCTACGGAATGTAGCCGCATCTCCCTCATCTTCAAACAAGCCAGCTTATATTCGCAATCATAATTTCGAAAAATAGCACTCCGAATCGATGGATATCGGGAAGGCATTGTTACGTGCGGCGTATGTCTATTACAAGATGGGGGAGAAGAGATTGGCATGTAAATTCCTCCCAAAGTTTGTCCGGAATTCCGACAAAAGACTCAAAGGAGAGGGAGGACTTCCAATGGAAAAAAAATCAGCTTTGAAAGAGGGTATTCGAACGGTTTTTGACAATAATGGAGGAACTAGCTCCGCTGCACTTCCGGGAACTAATTTGTCAATAATAAGTTCCGGACTAATGAAAGGGGCTGCCGGTGAGGGGAAGGAACGGTGATGGATGGTCCATAGCAGAAGGGAAGACTTTGGGAGGAGGATATATTGAAGATATTCGGAGGATTGAAAGTGGCTTTAAGACGCAGAGGGGGATGGAAAAAAGAATGGGAGAGGCGGTGCCAAAATAAATCTCCAGATGTCGCTATATTAAAACTTAAAAGTAGTTGAAAAGTAGTTAAACCTCGGGGAAAACGTCACACGAAAGTAGTTCGATCCATGGAGCTGGATAAATAATTTCCATAAGCCAAGGAATCGATAGAAGAAGAGGGAGTTGGGAGGTGCAGTATCAGTATTAGGGGAAACTGAGAACGTGGTTTTACGAATATGTAAATATGTACCCTGTGATCCACTTCATGTTGAGTGATTGAATAGGAGAGTAACTGCATTATTCTAGCTTTCCCCTAGTCGTATTCTAACGCATTTTTTTGCGGTGTATTAGCATCAATTAGCGCTAAAATACCTTTACAGTGATATGTGGTAGATTATTTATATCATGTACTGATGATATAATATGTTGGAATCCATCTGGCAAGCAGCATACGCCAGGAAAGCACAAGGTCTTTCATCCACCAAGCAACTTTGAAGTTAAAATCAGTTTATCATTATAATCTCTTGATCAACGAATAATCTTAATCCGCACGAATCGAAGATTTTATTTGTACATAGGCTGAGTCCTCTGCAACGTTCTTATCACAGTAAATTACTTTTCGCCAAATAAAAATCTGATTGCGATGAAATAGAAAGGTAAAAAGGAGATGAACTAAATCGGGTCTGAAAGCTCTTGATAGTCAAAATACTAATGAACTTCGCGACAGCCGAACTTTATTTACTTTAGTAGCTTGTAAGAGTCACTAATCAGTACCCGATAATGCAAGTAATGATATTTTTATGAATGGTTAATAGTTGTTAATAGTGACTTGTAAATATCTGTAAATATAAGGGGGATATGAATACTATTTTACACTTAATTACTGCTTTATTGCTACTATGAAGTAGACTATGAATACGCCTGTATGAAATTAGCACACACCGATCTATGAGAGAGCAAGTACGTCACAGAGTGATAAGAGGAAAATGATGAGGATACGTCGGTAATAAGAAAAGGTTCCAATCATCGACTGATGGAAAACCTCTTGAAATGAAAGAGGAGTTCCAATTTACGGAATCAACTAAAGCAGGAAATAATCGAGGGGAAATTCCTTCTCGAATAGCTTCACGAGTTATAACAACCATCCACTAGCAATCAAAACTGATTAAAATTTACGAGATGACGAGGTTAAATCTTATTCCTAGAATGTATGTTTGTATCCATCGAGAGAATGCTCTAATGCGTGAAGTATATATTTGGCAGGAATATCCAAACAGGCAGTAAATTAAGAGCATTTGTCTCTTCCAATATATGCCTAACTTTTAATCTTAATTGAGGGATAAACTAAGTACGGAGAGGTAATGAATTTTGGAAGAGTTGAAGAATTAGGGTACGACACATTATCTGAAAAAGATGAAAGAAAATGGTGACATTATGAAATGAATACATGAATTTGAAGGCGCATTAGAATAGGGTTGGGGAAAATATTCCTTAATATGGACCGATTTTATTGTAATAATTAATTGAGCTATCTTTTCAGAACATTTAGATGTATCGTTCGTCTTTTTAAGCCCGTTTATTCTTGAAAATATATTTTACTATGTTACTAAGCCTGAGTCAATACGTAATTGTCCCATGGAAATAAAATGTTAGATAAGTAATGCTATACATATAATAGAACTGGTAGTGTTACCTCGTTATACTCGATCTTTAGACCTGTCATTAAGCGCCTTTATCCTAATTTCAATTTAAAATATGACCAAGCATAACTGCAAAATTTATAATTTTACAATTATAATGCATCTTGTATGGGATCTGTGGTATGATTGGCACGGTTAAGTTTTTCAAAAGAAAACAACGGCCTGGATGAAGTTGATTTCCAAAGTCAACTCAATGCGAATCTTAGCGCTCTAAGTGGCAACAATTGGGCAAATTAAGTGAACGCAGAAATCGCCAATTTGGCGAGCGTAGAGATGAGATGGGGCGGCGAGTGGAAAAGCCTATTTGAAACGAAATTTTCCGGAGATATGAAGAGGAGTTTAGTGGATTGAAAGTGGAGCCACCCCAACAATGTTCGATTTTAAGGGCAAGTGGAAGTCATTAGAGGGCAGTGCGATGAAAGGGAGGCTTCATTACTTTGGCGGAATGAATATCTTCGGATGCCTTCGAAAAGACTCTCTTACGCCAATTCCACGCATTTCAAATATAATGAGGGCAATTTAATAGAATGAAGTGAGGAATCGAAATCGTACCCCTCACAAAAAGGGGACGCTATCACTCACTCTACGCTCAAGCCTGTTTAATTTTTCTGCCAGGGAGTCGTTTCTCCGGGAAGATACCCTGATTATGAAAGTGCTTATTTAGGTTGCCAAGGAGAGGTGATTCTGGCACTATATTCCCAGTTATTTTTAAATGATTAGTTTTAAATTAAAATAACTAAAATTACCAACACATAAAGGGCTCACTATGTTGGTCACATTATTAATTAAGAAATTACCCCTATGAAAAGGTACCTTCCAGGTACACGCAAATGATTGAAATTAAAACAAATCTTTAAAATTATAGAAAGAAACAGCTATTGAAGGAGCATTTATTTCTAGGAACATTTTATTACTTAATTATCTTGACAAAAATCTTATTATAGATGCTTCAATTATGCACACGTTATTTCATTCTTTTCCTTCTAGTTTGGGGAAAAAGGAGAAGATAAAGATAATTTTGTTGAGTATTATGTTAAGTTAACTCTATGAAAGTTACTCTTGTCTTCCAAACAGCACAAACTTGGCACGCAATTTACCTCTGAAACATTCTTGTGAACGACCAAACATTAGGTATATATGTAAAAGTATATACTCATATTTTGGAGAAATTATTTAAATCAGAAAGGAATCATTTAGATACAAATTATATTTAAGTTCTTCTACTTCTTATCAGACAGGTAAGGAAGCATTTACAAAAGATAGCTAGAGATCATTTAAATGAATATTATTGCCTGAGTTTGATCAGATATTTAAACGGTGAGAAAGCCATATATCATCTCCGGAAAAATTAATCTAATGAAGTTAGATCGGCAGAATTTGAAGTGACGCTTTGAAGATAGAGCAATGAAGATCATCTTTAATAAATAACATCAAGGTGATTTTCAATCTACTATCCTTATTTTGGAGATATTAAGGTTGTAAAAATATATAGCTGTTTGTAACACTAAAGATAATTTCAATAAAAATGGTGTATGGTACTAAGAGAAACTGAATAATCACGTTAGAGGAAAAACTGAAAAATGAATAATGGTATATACAAAACATAACATTTTAAAGCAAAAAGTTTAATTAATAATGATATTCCTCTATTACGTAAAATGGCATCTGCTATTAGTCGTTTGGAATAATGTAGTTGCTTTTATTGACGTTATAACAGCAGATTGACTTCGTTCTGTTACCATGCATTTTTTACCAACACTTCCGTTATTATGCTGCTATCTATGTTTGCGCAAATTAAATGAGCGACTGATGACATCTCAGGCTTGGTGATTACAATCACGATTACACTTTTCATTCCTTAATTAAGAAAATCTTCATTCGTCTACTTATTCTACAAGGACGTACACATCACGGTATATTTTCCAAGACCTACACAAATCTCAGCACCCCGAGAGTGGTCTTAATGTAAACGTTATTAAAAAAGGATAGATAAGAAGAGTTTGCGGAAGAAAGTGAATAAGAATAAAAAGTGGATGGAAAAGAAGGGCGTTGATGGAGGAAGAAGCAGAAGTTATGATGCGCTCGGAGATGAGGGAAAAAACTTCCAAACTTCAAGTTACACTCGAACGAAACTTCTGGAAAAAATATCGCCTTCTTTCGGTGACGGAAATTTTTAAGAAAGTTGCATATCTCGGAATGCCTCTTCTAACTATCCTTGAAAAAGTGCTGAGGGCGTTATCAAAACCTAAGATTCGCGTGCGTCGAGGATCCTCAATTTAAATACTTATGGTGGCTGGAATGTGGAGAAGAAATGATATTTCAGCTGGAAAAATCTTGAAAAGTTACGACCGCCGACGACAGAATTTTGGGTTGCTTGAATGAAAAAAAAAGATTCCTTTGGTTGAATAAGTTCGTTAGCATTGCGGGCGCGAATTTTCGCGATGGTGAGGATCTGATAATTTTTGCTCAAAATGAGCGAAATATATTTAAAAATGAGCAGTTCCGTAAAGAAATAATAGTAATCCGTGGGTGGGTATAAGTTTGGAGTCTAGAATAGGGATGGAAACGCCATGAAATGATTTGCCATTCATACTGTAATTTCATGAGTCTCCAATCCCTTAAGAAATGTGGTCTATATTGAAAGTCAATTTTATCTTTCGAGAAACTTAGACTGCTTTACGATCTTATTCAAACGTGTAATAGATTTTCGCGTATGTTAGCAGACCTTAGCACATTAATTTCCATCATTATGACACTTCTTTTCTTACGTGAATGTTCAGTGTATAGTAATATGCTTCAAGACAGCAAATATTGTCAAAAAATTACAAGCTTTCATTAGTGATCATATTCTAATCCAATTCGTAGCAGTAGAATTCGTAACAGATATCTCGAATGATAAATTTTTCTTTTACTCAAACCTACGTCTACTTGCAACTTCTTACGTACTTTACTGCAGTGTCCTGAATAATAAGCAGGGAAAACTAACTGTATACTGTTCTCTTTAGAATTATAAATCTACTTAATCCAGGATTATTTCGAAACAAGAAGCAAAATACATAAATTCCGCAAAAACCTGAATCTGAAATGTACAGAATTCGGGACAAGAAATTTGATGTGGAATATGCAACTGGCCAAGTTGAGAAAATATTCCATCCCACTAGAGAAAAATTGATGCGAATTGTTCAACTAGCAAGATATCAACCTAGCGATTCATAAAAAATACCAATAATTACGATACAATAATTTAACGATTGATGAACAAGACCGATAATTACGATTTTTAAGCTAATTCATAAAAATGATTGAGAATAACGATTTACTAATTCTGTGATTAAGAAAAAGACCGATACTTAATTTGTACTAATATATAGGATAGCTACTTTGATACATTGAATAATTTGATCTTAGCTTTCCTGCTCAGCTTAGCTTAGCATTTTGTGGCAAATATAAGCCCACACAAATATTCTTTTATTATATGTGTCCCTGTAGATAAACTATGCACCATGCACCTTCTAGCAACATAGAGCGACTGGATGCAAATGCGTTGATTTCAATCGGAAACTTCTCTCTGCGAAGAAGCTCATATTAAAGATTCGTGGAGGCGGACTGGATGGAAAAGAAAGCGAATCGATCCAGAGCTTTCGGCATTCAATAATTCAACGGGGAGGGAAAATGACTTCCTTGTAAGACCTTGCGGGGGGTCGAAGTAGGTTTTGCGGGCAATGGAGTACTCACCTCTCGGCGTACTCGCCCTCCGGCCTGGCGATGCCCGCCATGTCGCTGAACACGTAGATGCGAGATGAGCCTCTGTACCATTTTATGCTGTGCAGGTCGCCGCATTTGCCACGGTCCACGTCACATGGCAGTTTGATGGGATCACCCACGAGGCCAGCCACGTCCGCGTGGGGGACGATCGCTCCTAAAGGAGGAAAGAACACTCAAGATGAGAAAATTCAGAGCGGAGAATATGGAGAAAATTTTGCACATGAATGGGTATTAATGATACGGAAATGATTTCCATGGTGATTGATGTTTGTTTACATTTCTCGCCATATAGGTTAACGTTGACTTGTGATTTTGATATGATACTTATCTAACCATTCTTAAAATGGAAGAAGATTGAAATGAAAACAAAGAATGACCCAATGAACCATTGAAAACGAATGTAAAGCAATACCAGACGGTTCGGGGCATCAGGTCTGACCTGAAAATCCACTTTGAATAACCAGAAGACTCAAAACGTATCAGAGATACAATGATCTCTCTATTATTCAGGCCAATGACCGGGAGAGGATGCATGAATAATCAGAAACCACAGGAAATCAAAATTTTCACTTTTATTTTTTGTTTTTCTTAATTTACTCAAACTATTAGTTAGTATTGATGCAAATAGTCTGCTATTTTCGATAGCTTCATGAACTCATTAAAAGTCTTCTTTACCCGACCGCAGATCTTCTTAGTAGCGATAATGTAACTGTCATCGTACAGCAAAAGCTCCGCAGAAAAGGTTCTGCTTGAATAAGAACTCGGAAATACTTGTTTTTGCGTTTATATTGTTTTGATAAGACCATAGTAAATATTGCCAGAAAGTAAAAATTCAATCATGGATAACCCATCGTATTCCACCGTACATACATTCATTTGTAGGGATATTGTCATTATTATTTCAAGTATTAAAAAGATCCTAATAGATGGAAAATTATTTTAATTTGATAATAAAGCTTTAACATTATATTTCATATCCTTCATCATTCTCGTAAGAGTAATTAATTGAATTTTGTAAAAGCTTTTTCCCAAAATACCCATTTATAAAGCGTTAAATCTACTTAACGTTTAGGACGGTAATTCAGCCATAAGAGTAAACTATTAAAAGTCCTATTTTCGAAATAAGAATAAAGTATGATTATAAACAGAAATGATTAACTGCTACACTATATAAATATTCAATGGAGCAATTGTAATATTTCATTACTTTCCACATATCAGCCAACAACTTTTAAACAATAAAATTCCATTTTAATGGCATATTCAATGTAAATGTAGCCTTCTTAAAGGAATCAGAATAGAAAGAGTAAAAAGTTTCTATACTTAAATGATTACACAGTATAGAAATGTCATGCATAAACCTCGTATATCTATAAAAGCGATGAAAGTGTGGTGTACTTTGCGAGTACTACAAAAATGCTTAAATCTCGAGATAACTGCAATGCCGAACTGCGATTGCGAGCACTTTTAATCCAGCATAATCCTGCCGCAGTATGGAATGGAGTGTGGCAATGATGCATGGAAATGCCGCCGCAGAAGGCCTTTCTTTAGATTGCGTCAGTGTCTCTTTAGGTCGCTCTTTGTAAGTTTAGAGCGCTTCTAGTATATGGAGTATACGCTTCCAGGCCTAAATAGGATTACGTCAATATATCTCGGAAGCGGAGATGGATCAATTCATGATGATGAATTTGCGACAAAATACATATATTGCTTCTGTATTTTTATATTGAAATGGGAAATTTATTGTTACAATCCTACTGATGTTTAAATCTTCAGTTAACCGTAGATTTTCACAATCTTGAATTTGATAGTAATGTTTGAATTAAAATCGGAAGATAACCACAAAAATTACAAGTAAACAACGCTTAGTAAGCGCATAAAATATTCGTTTTTTAAAATAAACATGGAAAATACGAAATGGCTGAGTGATAATGACACTTTTATAGGTTAAAATCGTATGATCATCATCAAATAATTAATTAACCAACCAATGGATTCCATTATACAACTGCAGACTAAAACTAGAAAATATAATCACATCAATTTACCTATTTTTATTCTTGAAAACTAACTCTAAATGACATTACCAAGCATTTGTGAGAGAACATATTACATGTAATGTGAATTAACTTTGGATTATTCCTTTGATAACGGAATCCTATGTCTAAAATATTTTGAGAAACTGCTTGTATTCACAGGAAAAATTGGAGCGTAATAGAGTTCAAGAGTTTTCATATTCAGAATAGGAACAGTTTAGAAACGTTTTCATTTATATCATGGTATGCCATTAAATAAATATAGCATTCAAAACTGGGTTAATAATTTAAAGTGAAAGGTTCTTTTTGTCTTTTATGCCTTTCTTTCTCCTATCAATTCTTATCCAACTGTCTGTCTCCATATAAAATTTTATACGGATATTTGTCGCGATAAATGAAAGCTTAAAATCCACTTCTCACATTTTGGACTTTTGCAACACTGTAACCAATTTCCCATAATCGCAGAAACATAGTCAAGAGGAGCATCACTAGGAAAATGTTTGAGGTGTCTCAGCTCTTTTCGGATTTGCACCAAAGTATACACTGAGCCTAGAGAATTTTTACCATTACCTACGCATGTGGTACTGCTTCTTGCGAAAAGATATTTGTGCGGAGAATACCAGAGACACACGTGAACTTAGCCGTGACGGCTTTCTAGCCTCATTCCGCAAAATCTCCACAAACACACTAAAACATTTCTCGCTCTAAACTTCTCTCCTCAGCTAACTTTCTGAGAATAAGCTTCTGGAGCCCGAACATGAGAACATATTTAGGCGCAGAACTACTTTAAAGTGTTTCCATGTTTTATAAAAAATACTGCAGAAAAATCGTCTGTGTTAACTTGGTTATGCGTTAGAGACACGAGTTCTACCCATTGCTTCTACCTATAACTTGAAATAAACTATGTGAAATATTTCGTACTAAGGCACTGAATATTGTGATAAGAGTAAATTATCTGTGATGTAAGAAGAGTAAAAATAGAAGTAAAGAGCAAATGGATATTTAGGCTCCAAAATAGTCACACAGGGACAAATTATGAAATTTGACTGGTTTAAATGATAATATTATAGGAATAAGGGAAATTAAGGGACGTAATTTATCTTATAAGGGTTCCAATCAATTCCATACCAATAGTCTGCTATGATATTCGCAAGAAATTCAGCATGTGTGTACAGTATATTTTCAGAAATGTGTATTTATATATGCATGTATACTTACCTATATATTTCTATGGATCTAGATATGAATACTCACACGAGCAAGTGATATTCGTTTATGACTATATATAATTTTCTGAATAACTAAAATCATTTTTACCCATTTTCAGCAACCAGGTTAAACATTGAACCATTTTTGATTCTCAAATATAATTAAGTTATTACAATGAGTCTATCAACAGTGGCTGTCACAACACCAGTTCAATGTCATCGCTTACTCTAATCAAAGTAAGGAGGCATATTCAAGAAAATACACTGCTGATCAACATGAACTATGTATTTTATAGGCTCGATATTGAGTCTTTGGCCTCAATTCCTAGTTTCTAAATATCACATACGTAGTGGTAAACACGAGTAAATGAGATGAATAAATTTGGCGAATATATCTTCGCGTGTAACCTCTCCCCAGATGTGGCAAATCCTACCGCGGGGTCTCGAAAGCATTTCTTCGTCGTGGATTGGCAAACAAAAGGCGCATTGGCTTTCATCACCGTCTCGCAACACGCCTCAGAGGAATCGTATAAATCGGAGGTGTAATAAGAAAGTCCCGCGGAGTCCTCTGTCGCTGGGGGAACATCACCTCTTGGGAGACGATAAAAAACACCTCGTCGATAGCTATAGCTTTATTCTCATGTCGGCCGTCAGTCGGAGGAATGGCTTCGGTTGTAAATAACTACACGCGGGGAATCTTTATATTCACGCATCGATCTCTCTCGAGATGGGGTGATGTCTTCTGCTGATAGAGAGAGAATTGCTAAGGTTTGGAATTTATATTCGTGAAAGTGGTGTTCTTTGCATCCCTTCGTGTGTGTTTCCGCCGAAAAGGAAAAGAGGGAAGACGCGGGAAAAGAGAATATGAAGATATCTAACATAAGGAACAAAGATGCTTAGTCTCAATGTACCTAACAACGTTTGCCAATGTATAGAAATATACAGTATGCATAGAAGTACAAGATTGTTTTTCTGGTATGATTGGAATGAAGGAATTACTCTTGAAAGTTCAGTGAAACTTCCATGTAGCCCTAGCGATTCTGCATATCGTGAACGTCAAATGTCCAAGAGGTGTTCATAGAAATAACGTGTAGAAATAGCTATTTTGAATTTAAATGTATATTATACTATAAAACTTTCTATTTAACGCCGTGTTCTAAACTTTTTGATAACCCCTTTCTTTACATCATCTACAAAATTACTCATTTTTATTGGTCCACGCCTTTTCTATAGTATCCCACATTCAATTAATTCTTTAGTAATGTATCCCCTCTCAATATTTGACCCATGCTTCTTCTGAATTTGTTTTATTTCTCCAATTCAAACCCATTACTCTTCAACCAACTCATAGGCTTTATTTTCACCCTTTTATTTTCGACTCAAGTTACTTCTCCGATTTATTTATACATTCAATCAAGTACACATCGCAAAGGCCGCGATTTTTTATCTGTCTCTCTCCTAGAGTCCTAATAAATCCGAAATAAGAATATCCACTGGTTTAATATAAAAGGAATTCAAATTCGTGATATCAAATTATCGAGCGTAAAATTGACAAATCTATAATTCTTGTGATGTGTATTTGAACGATTTTGAGAAATGTGATGGAGTATATGCTAAATTACGGTTTAACGCGGATAAAAAATTGTCTCGAATGTATTCGTGAGTGCTATAACTTGCTTCTGGTAAACGAAGGAACGCTATATCGGAATGTTATGTTGTTAGTAGGACGTCTTTATGCACTAATTATCCACATAGAATTAACTTCTAACTCTCATGTAACCACTACATATATTAGCACTATAATACCCCAAATCCATTACAAATCCGTAGAAACTTATAGCTCCTGTATTTAGAGTTTTAATTCCAACTTATGTTTCTAAAAACGATAACAGGAACAGTATAGTAATTCTCATTCTTATCTAGAAGACCTAGTATGACCTTTAAAAATCTTCTCCTGAACCCACTTTGGAATTTACTTCGTAAGCGAGTTAACTTGACGACTAAACTTCTTATCAGAGCTAATCTTCTAGTTGGGCTCGAACGTGAACCTTTCTCAGCACACAAAAACGTTGAAAATTAACCGGAACCTTTTAAGGAGAAGATATTCCTGTACTCGATGTTGGATTTTTTTATCCGTTTCCATTAAAGTCTTCCGGATCTTACGATGTTAAAAACTGCTTATCTACTCGTAGATAGGTTGATTCGATATAGAATTTTAAAATCTCCCTTATATTTGAATATATATTTCTCTTCCATTGGTTTTATGGGAAATAAGATGTCCGATTTCTGATTAGAAAAATTCCAGAGCTATTAAGATTCTTCCTAAATTTGATCTTTAAAGATTATAGTTTTAAATTTTGTGCTTGCATTACATTATCAAACTGTTATTCTCAGGTGCTCTTTTAGTTGTAAGACATTCATTGTATTCTGTTCAGTATTCTATCTATTTCTATATTCATAATTTTATAATATTGGGGATTAAGTGGTTGAATAGAGATGAAAGTATGGGTTGCTGTTATTATATATAGCCTGGTCAAAGAAGGGAGAGAATATATTTTGCGCCTTAGACTAAACGCGTCTCCTATTTCAGAATATCGATCACCGCACTCTATTAGCTTTTTCTCATCCTGTCCCTCACCTATTAATACCCTTCTCATTTCCCTCATACTCCATCATAATCATTCATCTTTTTCGTACGTCTTTCCAATAAGAACATCCCTATTTCATTACTATACCAGCCATTATTTTGGTCCATTTTCTTTAATATTATCATCATATACGGAAAAACAGAATGATGGACCACAAAGGTTTATTTCTACCTTTCATTAGAATATCATCCATTAGGATTTTTAGACAACCATTTCATTCAAAGAACTCCAAGATAGCAATATAGGCAGCGCGTTTGACTCCTGTGAAAGCGGTCCCGGGTTCGATTTTAGATAGGAGCCCACGTGCGAAATGACTTCTGCAGTCGAAGCACGTTAAAAATACTACTACTACATTTTCTTCAATTCAATATATATTTTACTCAATACATAAATATTTTCAGTGCAAGAAATAACATTGCTACTTAACTATATGAGTAGTGCGGCCAAATGTGAACGCAAAGGAAGATTCTCAAAATGTTTACTTTTAACCTTCCAATCCTTTAGCATCAAATCTAATTGAAATGCTTTCCTAGGTTCTCTACGTGTTACACAGATTACGTCCATTCAACGGCGGAGGGATATTTATCAACGACTTCTTTAAAAAAAGGAAGATCCAGCCACTCACCTGAAGAAGAACTCGGAAAGAAGGGAGTCTAATTGGTATCTCAGGCTTAACTTCGGTCAAAGGAAACCTTTGGAATCACATTTTCGCGGAATCGGAAATGGAATTCCGACCGAAAAACATTTTAATTTCGCCTCTTTTTCCGAGAGCTATCCGAATCTCACTTTCCGCGCAAAAAGAAAAGGTCCCTCTCTACTCGATAAGGGAAGCACCTCTTTATGTACATTTTTTCCAAGAGTGAAACCCGCTCAACCTTATTTTCCCCTCTCATAGGTGTCTCCCAGGGGCGCGCCAGCACCCTCTGTCGCGAGAAAACCGCACTACGCCTCTGCACAGCTTTTTTGAGAAGAAATAGATAAGAACTTTTCCCGGAAATAAAAAGGAGAGAATAAAGGGATTGGGAGCATCTTCGCTCCTCATCCAATAAAGGGAAGACTCCTGGATTGACCTAATAAAAGGATCCACATATCGCTACCCTTTCTATCCCTTTGGTGTCCTCCTTATCAGATTCCCTTCTCTCGGATTTACCCTATTTATCGCCTCTCTCAAATCATTCCTTCTTACCTTCCTCCTCTTCATCCTCTGACAGTTTCATTTTCTCTCGCGAAAAAATGCAAAGCAAGATGGCGGTGACAGACTCTTCCCCTGTTTATGACCTCGATTCCGCCTTATCAGATGGAGTAAGCCACTTAAACTCTTGCTGTAATTCCCGTCAAAGTGGAGTTGGCCTTTTCTGTTTACAACTCCCGGATGAAAAAATATACTCGAACGCTGCTACGTAGGTACGAGCCTTTGTATACGTGAATAAGTGAATGTTGCAGGATTTCTCTCGTAGAATCCCCCTTCAAAAGAGTTCTCTAATACGGGCTGGGGTTTTCACTTTAAATAGAGCAACAATCCCGCGCCGTATTTACCGGGAGAAGTTACTCCTTTCATTTCCCTTGAAGATTGCCTATAATACCTGAACTCCGAATCAGATTAAACGCTGAGTACGTTTTGAGTTATGAAGAGAATCCATAAAACGACTGTCTGATGCGATACTTAACGTTGAAATGCGATAGCGATATTCCTCTTTGGGATGGTGATAGACTACTTCGTGAATGACGCAACTTGCTGCTGGAATGGTCCGGAGGTTTTGCTATCTAACTAATTATTACTTTGATCATACGAACCATCTTGAGCTACTTCTCAATCGAATAACTTTCTTAGAAAATTTCCGGAATTAGGTGGTGTGCAAGAGTGTTCGATATTGAATTGGAAGTTTCAGGAAATGGAATTCATACCCTGGAGATGTCACGGGAAAGTGAGCTGACGTCAGAGTACTCCAATCGTGATTTGGTCGAGGTCTATATCGTTTCTGAATAAGGTTCCGGGTTCGATTCGCGATTCGACGCAGAAAGTTTAGCTATGCTTGAATGAATATCTTTTAACAAAATCCATGGGCTAGATGGAAAACTTTTAGTCTCAGTCTCGCCCAAATAACGTTTTATTATCATTATTATTATTAAAAATCCAAAATCCAAGAACATCGATCTTGGAAGAATAACGAAAAGCGGCAGGAGATTGTTGCAGGGACGGATAAACTTAAGGAAGATATTTACCAGGAAATAAGTTATGCACAAGATCGCATAAGAAGGTTCAAACTCCTTATGCCTCTAGAATCATCTTAGCGTCCATACTCGAAGTGTTAAAAGCGGATATAGCGTGGTGTCTGACTTTAAAGTAACCTTCCAGAATGATACTTTGTAGCTAAAATAATACCATATCAAGCGATCATGCAAATGATACTTCTGCCGATCAAAATCAAGTGCATTCATTAGGTAACGTGTATCTTAACGGATAATATCAGAATGCACGCATCACACCGATTGACAATAAAGGTGATATTTTCTCAGTATTTAAATATATCTATAAACGATTTATGATGAGTATCAAGTCAAATTACCACTGCAATGCTTGAAAAATCAACTCAAATTCCAGAACGTATCTACAGAATAATTTATCAGCACTTAACTACTGTTTTCTTTAGAAGGATGAATGGGAGTAAGAATAAAGACTTGAGTTTCGAACCCTAATCTTCCTCCTAGGTTTTGGGTCTCTCCCTCTCTACTATTTTTCCTCTCCGTTTACCCTTTACATTTTTCCACAACGCGCTAAGTGACACTCCTTCCCCTTTCTCCCGTATTTACAATATTTATCATCTTAGCTCGGCGATAGCTACCTGCGGGAGATAAGAAAAAACCTGAATATATCTCGGGGAAGATTTTTATGAATAAAATAAGCGCGTTCACGCACTTCATTTCCGCAACTTTCGCCCGGGATACCCCAGCCCTTTGCGATAAACTAGCGTAAACAGACACTTCTCGATCCTGCATCTGGCACCGTATTATTCGGCATAAAACTCCGGGCTTGGGGCCACCTCCAAGAGATTATGCGAGAACTCTTTTGTCGCGCGATAAAAAGTTCGAAACACAGGTTCTTGAGGTGCTTCCGCATTCCCGTTCGCCGCAGCCAATCCTCCCCAACCGGAATTTATTTTCATATCGCCGGCTGGTTTTCCGCGCGACACTTTCGACGAAAAATGTCACTCGAATAGGAGACTGTCCTTCAAAAAAAAAAGAGGTAAGAGGATGTCGGGAAGAGCCGTTTTTTCACCTGACGGAGTGAGCTCCATCTTCCTCTAGCGAGCTCTCCCCCGATGAAATGCATATTTTAATACCGTAATGAGAAGCGGACATCTCTTCCAAAGCGTTCCCTTCAATTTATCCCATTTTCGCTCTCTTATCCCGCGTTTTTCGGCCCGAGAAAGAACGCACACTCAAGGAAGCGAGCTTTTTTCGCCACTTACATTTTATACGCGTCTTGCTCAAGAGAAAAGGCGTCTTCCGTCTTACTTGTTATACGCACGCTTTTTGCCGTGCCATAATTTGCCGTGACGTTGTATATAACCACTATATATGAAGTTTTTCATACTCTCTCACGCTTCTGGTGGCTCATAAGGCTCCACGAAAATTTCGTCACTCTTCTAAGAAAGTATTTGCTGAAATCCCTGCGCATCTACCGGATCCTTACTCTCAAACTCTCCTTTGCTAAATCCTAGGTTAAAAGGTGCTGATATTTCTATTTATTCTCCACTTTTTGTTCCCACTACTTGTACTGCTACGCTGTTTATTACTTTTTTAATGTTATTTGGGGTATTACGGTTATATTTCAGACTCATGGAATGTGGAAGTGTGCTCAGAGTATATTGTAAATAGATTGAAGCGTATTTTTTAAAAATTTTATTAAAATCGCAGTTAATAATTTAATATAAAAGTCGCAGATCTTTTATTTCATGACAATAATGTTTTCTATTTCTTCAACATGCATAATATTTAAACCGTTTTTGAAATTAACTTCAGTTCGAATCGATATCATTCTCCATCTAAAAATAATTTTGTTTTAGTTAAATAAACCCTCAACAGAGCCAATAAAGGTTGTATAACTTGACTCTCTGTCAAACTAAATCTATATATTAGACTCTTGGACTGTAGTGAAAGAATCAGGTAAGTTAATCATTTAAGTACAGAGTTTGAATAGTCTTATGTACGCACATTTACAGATACGAACTATTTACCCGATGCTGCTTTACCCTCTAATTTAGTTGCTTACATTTAAGCCTACACAGAAGATCCCAAACAATTATTACAGCCCGCCAAGGGATAGCGAATCTCAGAGTTATTTTAAAGGCGTGAGAATAGACAAAGCACACTTAGAGGAGCGCAATTCGGACGGATTTAACGAGTGGAACGTGACAGTTGAGTGTATTTGGTTTCAAGTAGTTCATTAATTGCATGATACCCGCATTCGCTTAACATAAGAACCACATATAATAATCGTCTTTCATACTCCTTTTCAGCCACTTCTGCCTCTCACGCACTCTCTATCTCCCTAACTCGTTCGCAATCTCCCATCTCTAAAGCCCACTTTCCTGGAAAACCCATTTCACCTCTTCTTTCTCCTCACCTTATTCTTACCTCTCTTTCCATAAACCGGACCCTTCTTTCTAGCGGAAAGCCTCTTAAACACTTCCTTTTCCCAGAATTCCATGCGGTCCCATCATTTTGGGTCTTTTTCAGTTCGTTCTTACACATTTCCGAGGCGTATTCCCTGACTACTTTGGTTCCTTTTAGCTCACTTCATTTGTCTCCGATACTTTGGAACAAGGGTGTCCGACCCTTAGTCCGTGGGGTGTACAAGACCCTTGATACAATTCCGCACTGACCAGTAGATAATTCTTTCCTGAAATTTCGTAGTATTTCAGGTAAATCCGTATTTTAGCATGTTAAATTATTGAATAATTTTGTTTAAAGATTGACACAGCAGCGCTCATAGTCTATAAAATTTAATAATAACCTCATTTTCAACTCGATCCAAAACCATCTTTTTATCAGCTATAATTTATATATTACATATGAATTTAGTTACAAAGCATAAATTTGATGAAATGTCAAGTAAGTGTCGAGAAAGATTAGAAAGAAGAATAGAAACACATCCGATATAAGAATAATCACAAAGAAACCTTTCATAGTCACTAAGATTTTATCATATTCGGCGATTACTTGGTGGAACGATATTCTAAACGGAAGTATAAAGAAACTCGTAGATTTTCTCACCAAAGGAATTTATTTTCCGACCGATTTTAGCTCCGGGCTATCATCAGGTGATGACGGCTATTGAGATCTAAGAAGTTCACAGTAATCATGGATATGTGTGGAAGCTTGAACTAGAAATAAATCAACAAAACCTAAGTCGAGGATATAAGTACAAAATTATTTACGAGAGAATAGTTAATAAAATTGCCTTTTATATTCTATTAAAACCAAACCACCTTGAATCTTCACTCAATGAGGACTCAATTGAAGTGTTGTTACTTCAAATTTCGTATTCGTACTGCGTCTATAAGGCATTTCATTTCAAAAGTGCGATCCATTACGTCCCCCATAAACACTCCCCCAAAGCGACAGTTGGGAGACCTCTCTGTATACAGGCGCGTTCCGATCTCGAGATGAACATCTCTTGAGCCGACCTTCCCTTTCGGAATTTCTATGGCCATCTCATCTGCAAAATGGAGCGGCCAATCCTACCAAAACATCCTGAAAGAGGTGATGCCGGCGTGCTTGTGATTTTTGTGGCCTCAAAGAGGCCTTCTTGCATTCCGACTCGCCTATTTTGCTTCGAGAATGGACTGCCCAAGTGTGTCCTCCACTATCACAGCCTCGTAATCAGACGTTTACTGAGTTTAAACGGCGGAATCGAAATATATTACCTTTACGTGGTAGCTGAAGTGATGATTCTGTAATAGGGATGCTATTTTTATAGGAGATATGAATCAAGGGAATTCTCTCACGAAGGAATTATATCCTGCTTTAATACGTAGAAATATAATTTGATAAAGATAAAACATTATGATAAAAGACATATTATGATAAAATGATGCTTAAGCTTCAACACCAGTCGTGTGTATGTTCTTACAGTGTAGTATTTTGCAATATCATGAAAAGAGGAAATACTTTCCTCGTGAAAAGTTTTCCCGATTAACTCCTCCTGTCATGGGCTACTGCAATGTTACTAGTAAATGCATTATAGTTTTCTTATCTACGTTGTTATCTGAGAGGAGCCTCTATTATCACCAGAGTATAGGTTCTAAATCGTTAGTAAGCTTTGATATATCGCATGATTTTAACATAATGACTCTAATATGTAATATTCTAGGAGAAATAGCCAACAGGAAAATATAATATTTCATTAGATAATTTGGTATTTCAGCCTGGTTCTTCCCAACCGGTGTTCCGCGGCACGCTACCGATGTGCCATAAGTATTTTTGTTGTGTACCGACAAGTATTTATCAGTACTTTTCTTAAATTATTCAATATCATGTAAACGCTTCATTATCCGAGATATTTTAACACTCAAACCTTAGACGGAATATTGGGGTCAAATTTGACCCCATTTTTCAATTCCTTTGTTTTCTGCTCAAACATATTTATATAACATTCAAATGTTGGGAGTAAACCTAATATTACTCATTGTGTTCTTTAAAGGGAACAATCTATTATTTTTTCATTTTGCCTTTAAATACTCAATTGTCTTGATCGGGTCATGTTTGACCTCGCTTAATAAGCGATGACACTTTTTACTTTTTATGAGTTAAATAATAAATCATAATTCAATATTATGAAAGGAAGTTATATTATTTATGGTATGATTAATAATGCACGATACGTTGCTGTAATTCATATCCAAATTTTAGCGTGCGGCGGATGTAGGAATTTCTTTAATAATTAGGAGGAAATTAGGGGCTATCATTCCAATCGATTATGCAATACTTACCTAAATCAATGTAAAAATATAAAAAGTAAAGAAAATATTACTTCATTAATTAATAAGAAAGAAAATATATGCCGTTAAATTTGACCGCACTCAACTTGTTACGTAACAATTTAAGCTTGCCCGTTTAGGGTTAATAGAATTTGGCTGTGAATATAATAAAGCTTTCCACTACATAATTCACTTCTTTGTCAATCTGGATTCTCCATGGAATTAGCAAACTTATAGCTTTGGGAACAGCGAACTTTGAGTCGATGCGTAAGGAGTAATAATAATGGTCGAGAAACACGTTCAGTGGATTCAAAACATCCTTTTTGAAAATAGGTCTCCATTTGTGACGATATCCGAACAATCCTAAGAAAACAAAGGGCTAGGAGGATGAAACAATTGATTAAAGTTTGATTTGAAAGGTGAAAGGCGTTAAAGCTTTCACACATTGGCAGAGGCAATGATGCAGAATAGACGAAATCCTTTATCTGATGCGTATATTCTTAAGAGAATCGATAAAAGAAGAGATAAAAGGTTTGAAGTATTTGGGACGAGACGAGAACGTGACTTAGATTGCAGACTGTAAATCAGTTGGGTCATGAAATTAAAGAAGAGGTACCGATTCTCAGCAGAAGATTAAGGAGAATTGATTGAGGCTGTAAAGAAAGACGGGACAGAAGATTTCAGGAGAACAGAATTTGAAATTCCAAACACAGAATTTCAAGCTATCAAACACAAATCAAGGGCCAAGTGAATTACTAATCAAGAGGAAAGGGGTTAATCCTGCAGAAACTACTCCATTTAAGCTGGTGATAAGCTGATCTATGAGCTGATTAAAGCGTGTCTAAGGTCTCGATGTAAAACACGTTTTTATTTACGGGATCCTTTCATAGTTTTATACCAAAATATAAAAGTCTGTGTTATAAAAACTATGTGCTTATTTCATATTTTCTATATATATAACTATCTCCAGCTGGTTAATTATATCATCTTGAATATCATTCATAATCTCACCCCTTATTGGCATAGGTTTAGTATAATAGGAACTTTTTTCTTTGATACAAGTGTATGAAAATTTAGGCCGATAGTAAATTTCACGCGAAAAATTAATTTCGGCGCATAAGCTATTTAATAAAACATCGGTCTTAGAATTAAAGATATGATAATGTTATCTATAAAGTCACAGGTTTCTCTATATTTATATTAAGCTAAAATTAGCTGAGAAAGACACTATAAATTGCGGGTTTAAAATAGGGATAGCGCGGTGCAAGTAAAGGAGATGAAGGATTGAGTAACCTCATTCCACACACGATAATGAGTCGCCTACTTTAAGCCTAGTATTAAAGGTTCTTTATGAAATATGATGGAGGGAAGTCATTTGGATTAGAAATCGAAAAAATTCCCTATTCTCTCCATGATGAAAACCCATACCTCTGAAAGATAAAATTTTCTTTATTTACTTAATCAGCCAGAATCAAATTTATTTAGTTATTTCTTTTTAAACAAAAATACTGAAGAATATTTCTCTAGAAAAAGTTATCCCAATCTGTTTTTGATTGATATTTATTATTCATATATCTTTGTGTACATTATAGCTGTTTAAATTGTAAATTAGTGTAGCTTTTTAAATGTGGTAGTTAATGGACAAGGGTTTTAAATAGTAATGTTCTGTGACTTCACAATCCGAAATTTGTAATACTGTTTATATTGTGGTAGCGTAAATGTCATTTGTCCTAGTGACAAATAGCTGCGATGGCAGTATATAACGATATAGAAATTTGAGTAAACATTTGATGCCGACTGAGATAAAAATGCATTGAGATAAAGTGACTAGTAGATTAAATAAAGCATCATCTAATGAAGTATAATATGCGAATGATAATGTAGGAGAGGGATCGCTATTAAACGGAAGCAACTAAAACGTCCATCAATCTATCCATTTCAGTGGGTAATGGGTTCCGGAAACTACTGAAAGAGTGAGATGGACAAATGTCGCAGCCTCCGCCCGCCCCCGCATCCAAAGCCCCCTTCCGCCCCACTCAATCCGCCCCTCTCAATCCGCCCCAATCTCCCGTCCTCCAATCTCCCCGTCATTCGCCGGTCAATCGCTTTGCTTTATCGGGCGTTTTTCGCTGACCACACACACTAAAATCGTATTGGGAAAAAAGAATATGATCGACATGTTGGTCGAAAATGACGAGGCAAAAATTGCGTGATAAGGAAGATAGCCGTAGGTGTGCATATACGAGTCGAATTATTGTCTCCCGATTATTAATAGATGTCGAGAAAGTGACGGGAAGAACACAAAGAAATTTTATATCACAGCTTGTCTCCCTTTTACTATCCCTATGTTTTTGGAAAATTACCCGTGTTAGGAGAAGATCTAGCGAATTTATTTATTAATTAGTTTTTACATTAAATAATTTTTTAGAGAAACTCCCTTTTGTCAGCTTTTTCAATCAGGATTTTATTTATTTTGATCATGTTGCTGTTGTTAGTGAAATAAAGTAGTTGTTAAAGCCTTGATCCTTTGTAGTATCAAATAAAAAAAAAATTCGCAAAATATTGTCTCTTATTCTTCAATTTTTGATGCATTATCTTGAAACCGTGACTTTAAATTTTACAGTGTTGCAAAGAAAGCTTCTGTACGAAGATCGATATACTATGTAGCATGTAAAAAAGAAGCCTCAGCGTAGCTCATGTCTCTTCCTGGTGTAGGCCAAGATATTTTATCTTACAATGTATACACAAATATTTAAGACATGTAAAATAAAAAATACACTAGTTCAGTATATGGTATGGTTTTCGGTATTGGTTTGGGTATGTTCATGAGAGATAACATAGGTAAATGAATTCGGTAAGTAAGTGTTTCAGTAGTTCCCTATTAAGTATATAAGGATGCCATTAAAAGGCCTGTTTGCTGTAGGATCATAACCTTTATTTATTTGCGTACCGATGACTGATCAGAAAATATCCAGTACGCATACCTCTTAAAGCAAATTTCCGCGATTTTGAATTTTCGTTGGAATATATATAAGACAGTTGAGATCACTAAATATTAATAAACACAAAATAAGTTTCCCCTTGTCACGCTGAAACCTAGCGATATCGCATGTTTGTGAAATCAAGATGAGTTCTTAGAATGCCGCTTTTATAAAGGAAAGAAATACAATTTTATCAAAGATACTATTGTCGATTTCTGTATATATGAGACCTTTACACGGCCTTAAATTGAAGGAACGACAATGAATTTCATCCTTGAAAAGAATTTTTATATTTAATATCGAAGAAAGGCTTTGTATACTTTTCAGTCGTGCAGTCGCAGGAACGAATTCGAATTTGATGAAAGTTTAGAAAGATAATATCATTCCTACCTCATTTAAACATCTGAAAATACAAGATAATAATGATTTTCCTTCGGTGAATACTACCATGAAAATTAAAGTAAAATGAATCTACTCTAAAATAAATACCAGTGGAACTCTGTGCCTTTCAAAAGAGGCTTTGTATTTTCAATGTGATGGAATAAAATACATTGAAATTTTAGAAGATGGAAAAAATATTTCTATGCACAAATATTCCGGAATCTAATTTAATACTTTTTCATTCTGAATTTCTAGTGATTGATAAACTTTGAAATTTATTATTAAACTTGGAAATTTATCACACAATACGAAGTAATGTCTATTGTTTTCGTATGTACTACTTTTGATATTTAAATACTAATGGAATGAAATTTATGATATCGAGTATGTTCCGATAAATATTTGAATACATAACATAGAACGTTCTACCCACTACTAACTAACCCTTATGTTTCCTTTTATCTACTTTATCACAATTGGAAAAATCATACCATCAACAACTTCAGACAATGCTTTGTGGAAATAATTCTCAACTCTATGAGAATGAATATAGTGTTTTTCCGCAAACAACTGATCGCACAGCCACAATTAATGCGCACTTATGAAGCTTTCAAACACCCGAAAACAGTCTTGCAATAACATGGAGGAAAAGTTTCTCAATCTCATTTTTCTTCAAAAATTAACGTTTAAATTATTGCGTACACACAATTTTTTCTCTCTAAAAAAGCTGAAAAATGACTGAGAATCCCAAAAGAAAATTAATCGACATTTGAAATTCGTCCCACAGCACTACTACGGTGCGACGCAAGTCTTAAGATAAAGAGATGAACCCTGGTTTAAATCTGAGGGTACATCAGTGTTATGTCTACAGTATTCGTGTTTCTCCTGCAGAAAAAAAAACATATTCCGCAACGGCTCAGTCAATATCCTTCCTTTTATCTCCCCGCCATTCTTATACGCTACACTCCACTGAATCGCAACTCGAGAGCCTACTAGTGGGGGCAGCACCAGTCTCACGACGCCGATGTGACGTCACTCGACCCATATCCGTAGATGCACTAGAAAAAGGGGAATAGAGAAGGGGTTTGGGAGAGAAAGCATTTGCGCCGAGAAATAGAAGAGAGAGAGAGAGAGGCGGAGAGTCGTTAGGGTTTGTCGGCGGATCGATTCCAGTGTGCGTAAAACTTGGGAGTCCTCATGAAATATTCATGAGCCTCAGACTTCAAATTCCCGTCATCCGTCTAGCCATCTTTCCTGTGGACCGGGGCTTTCTGCGGAGAAGTTAGGGAATGCCCTCCACGATGGGCCTTGCCAAATGACATCCCGCCTCTTTGCCAGCATTCCGCGAATAAGAATAATCTCACTTTATTGAGCCGAATGAAATATTCAGAGGAATAATACTAATATGGTGGTCCCGAGGATGATATTATCGTTGAATGTCAATTAAAATCGCTTTGAGACTCGACGAGACCGCGTATTACACCGATCGCTATTGATTCATGGAGAGCTAAATGGCTTTTAAAATCAATCGCAGCCAAAGCTAGTACTGAAGAAGCTTTTATTGTCCCTGGATCTAGAATACTAGTGTAAGATATTCAGAATATCTCTGATCAAAATGCTAAAAGAATTAAAAGTATTTGCTCCTTGTACCTCGATAGTTTTCGGCAACTAAAGTATATGATCTAAGTAAAATTTTATGTGTTATTTCAATAATGAATCGCTTTAAAGATTGGTCTTATCTGGAAGATTTTTTCGCTACATTTATCTATGTAGTAATTTAAAGAATCTAGTTAAAGAATCAGGATAGTGAATCTCCTGATCTATTTAATTACACGTAAATTTTATAATCGATTACGGATAAGAAAGTTAACTGATAGAAAGTATGAAAAACGATATAGAAAAATACTCTGAATAGTACATCAACTAATTAATTTTTTTTCGATATAATGTTAAAATAGACTGGATAGTGCTGTGCTATTAAACATCCGATCTGCAATCTGAATTTCTCCGCTTAGACCAAATTAGAACGACTTTTCCTCATACTTAATGCAATTTTATATCATCAACACTTAGTAAAATTATTTCCGGCCATCTAAATGTGATCTATCTTTCCAGGAATTCCAACACAAGTACTTAATTATCAATGAATGTTAATATCCACAACTTAACATTATAGATTAAGTTTAGATAAAAAAAATTGTTATTAAAATTTCAGCTTTCTTAGCCCTATACATCACAAACTATAACAGATTAGGAAATTCTTGTAGCTTTAACTTTGGAATTCTGAGCTGTTAAAGGAGAACTCTGCGGAATATTCGAATACGTAATCTCTGGATTCAACGAATCGCAGGATGCAGGTACTAAAGAAATGAATGTGAAGAAAAATACTACACTATTTCACTACTTTTACTATTGAAAAAACATCGTGATACCCTATGAAAAAATATCCCCTGTAAACGTAACGAATTTTTAGGCTTAAGTTTCCTCATGAACTGCATATAGGCCTGATTTCATACGGAATTTCTTAAGTTTATAACGGTTATCCTTGAATGTTTGTGACCCACAGAACGTAATGTATCGTGGGCAGTATGCATTTCAGGGGCGAAACTCAAATCTAAGCGATTGAGAGCGGAGTCGTAAGATTCTTGTCAGCCACTTACTCTCGCAAACGCCGTTAGAAAGAATTTTTTACACCGCGCTGCTGATTTAGTATCTTAGTGTACTTTTATGAACAGTACTAAAACGCTGTCATTACTCATAAAAATAGAACAGCTAAGAATAGCTGGAGTGCGTGAGAAAAGGATGTGAAAATGATTCAACGGGAAAATATGAAACGTATCGAATAGAGGAGGTGTGACCAGGTGGACATCTGAGAGTAGATGAAAAATTACTTTGGCTTCAAACACCGTTCCGGCAAAAGAGGAAATTAGTAGAATGGGGAATATTAGGGATAAGGTTAATCTGATGGTATTGTTTTGGGGAACACCGCGAGTAGGTGTTTGCATGAAGGAAACAGAACTTAAAGCAAACTAATATTTAGATAGGAATCGGTAGAGAATCGTAAATTTCATCTTCGCTTTATGAAAGGCCGGGAGTCACGCTTTCTGTGATCGCGTGACTCGGCTCGGCCGACACTTGTCGCCCATTCTTAAAACGACTTTTGATTGAAACCGTCACGGTGAGGGAGGAAGAGATTTTTATCGCTTGAGCATTCTCGAGTCGTGTAAAGGCGCAACGCTGCCGTATTTTGCTAAAATAACGTACTTTTTGCGGGCGAAATTGTTATTCTGCGCTGCATGGAATGAAGTTGAGCATGAAAGGATTCCATGTATATTTCATCTGATACTTTTTTTGTGATACTCTACGCTAAAACGACTGCTAATCTTTCCATGCCTTAGCGAAATAAGCCGCAAGTAGTCTAAAGCTGGATGGAGAACATTCTAAGAAAACTCCCATGATAGAGATATGCTCTGTGTAAATGAATGTAGTTATTTGGCTAAAGTAAACGCTATTTGTATAAAAGGCCTCCTATTCCAGATCGCATTCGCTTGTATGATATTTATTCGCATTTTTAACAGCTCCTATACGAGTTTACTCCAATTTACAGAATAATACTAGTTATAATTTACGTTTGAAGTGAGACTCACGGATAGCTGAATGGATACAACATACACATGGTCAGGTCAGGTTATTAATAACCAATCACTTCATAGAAGCATGAGTATTCAAAATCTTTTACGAGTATTATATTACATAAATGTGTATATTATGAACTGAACACTCTTACTGTTATATGAATGTAATAATGAAACATAGAAAAATGGATTAGAAAAGTCTTGGAAAATTGTTATTTGAATTAAATCGCTTAAAATTAAGTTTAAGGTATCCTTAGAGTTTTGAGAATTCTATTAGCCTTCAAAAGCTAGGTAGCTAAACAATATCAATTAGCACATTTAGTACATACAAATGATACATTCCTTTCTATTAAAGAGGTCAAGTCTGATTTTTTGAAAAAAAAATTGAATATATAGTGCATGAGGAATGATACTATACCGTATTGTTCTTAATTCAATGAGCGATATTACTTTTAATTTTAAAATTATTTACATGTATCATTCGGAGATAATTTAAGCAATGTAAAATGTAATTTAAAAATCGGATCATACGTTTGGTGCAGCATTAGTTCAAAGAAATTATGCTATAGAATTGATTTAAAAAAACGAAAAAGATTTAATTATGAGAATGAAGAAATTACGGAATCAGAAGCATTTAAGGTAGCAAAATCCATATTTTTCATCCATGAATAACAGGATACGAAAATAACGATGGGTATTCTTTAGTTAAATTACGCTGAAGCTATTAATAAAACTTACGTGGTTGGAAGTATTATCTATTAACGACTAGGATCTATTAGGGAATTGTTCGAAATAATATCGTTGAGATGTAACAGCTACAGAAGTTTAAGTATTTCAGAATTTAATATTTGAACTGAGCTTTAGAAAAACCGATTCCTTGGTATCCCATGGGAACCGTCCCAATCTCACGAAGAGCGGAAAAGTGGCGCTGTCGTCGGCTACAAATGAAACTACAAAAAATCATCGGAGGTGCCCTATCTCTTCCAAAGGGGAAGATTAATTGCTCTGATAGATTGCCCATCTTTTCCGGCCAATTTCGATTCCGTCCCCTATTCGATTGACGGAATAACCCCAGAGAAATCAGAGCGGCGGTATGAGTCCTTGTCCAGCATCGATCCCCGCCACTCATGGGTACAATGCCACTTCTTATGCGCTTGTCCAATCCACTCGGACAATCTCCTCCGACCAGAAGACACGTGATAACTTCCTTTTTTATCTTCCTCATTTTCTACTCTTACCAAACGACTGCCGATTGGACTTTTGAACCCGAAGAAACTCAATCTGCCCAGCGCTAATGAAGGGAATTCTTTGCAATTCGGCCGCTCCAGAAGGACGGGAGAGATATATGTTCTTGAGCATCACCATTGGTCACAAAAACGGAGGTCCTTTGATTGCATTCGTTCTTTCGAGAACAAAGGATTTTAGGCTCGGTTGGAGAGAATCGGAATCGGTGGAACAAATCAGAGACATTTTTGCGACGATGGAAGCTATCTTCTTTCTAGTAATTTATCTCATTAGCTCATGGAGCTCATCCTTATTTTCTACAGAATGTTAATCATGATCATTATTGTCACACTGGCAAATTCCTACGTCGAAAATGACGGAACAAAATTAAGATATAAAATGTACAACTATTATTTTACTACAAAATTTGATCCTCCTGAATAATCAAAAGTAAGAAAAATCTCTTTCTAATTTCAAATATCCAACATTAAAATATACATGTATATATTGCATGTAATTACTTTATTGCCAAAACCACTAATATATAAAGTAAACAAAAATTTTAATGGTGTTTAGTATAATTAAAATCACATATGATCAGAGTTAATTAAACTTAGTATGACAAAGGAATCTTATAAGTTATTAAATCAATAGAGAATAACTTTGGTACTTGAATATCGATCACAAAATGATTCATTTAAAAACTAACTTGTAAGAAATTTTATTTAAATAAACGTTTCTCGTTGTCATTTTTCAAATGCATTATCATAATACTTAACTTACTTTATGGAATTCACAGCATAATGTTAACATCGTGTATCAACTCCTCAGAATCTCAAAGTCAAGACATGATATAAATGAATAATTTATTTTTGCGGTGCAACGAAAAAGGAAAGTGTTTTAAATTTATTTCTTGCTTCCTAAACGAATTTAGTAATTGTGAATTATCATCATCCCATGAATATGTTGAGTTATTTTTAACTAAATCTTCCCTTTATTGAAACAAAAATAAAAGCAGTCCACAAGTACCATATAAAGGATCAGGCAATTACTGAAAACTTTTCTTTGAATAATGCCAGAAAAATCTAATTCTAATATTTAACAACCACCCTGTGTCACGTCCATCTTTTATAGACTTTCGTGCTTCTATAACATTCCTTGGAATATCTAATTACAAAGGCTCTTTGGATTAATAACAGTGACTTAACAATCATGCCTAATTCTGTAAGAAATGAAATTTTCAAATCATAAAATATACAACCCGCTTGATAAGCTTTGTATTATATACAAGGAGGAAATTCCTCGGACGAAAGTCTCCTTGATAAGCATTTAAGAAGATAGGATGATTCGATGAAATTTTGAGTAGGAGTTGAGGAAGGAGTCGTGAAAAGACCTCATTAGGAAAGAGAGCATCCAGGTGCTAAGTGGAGAAAGGTAGTACGGGGAGGAAATGAGGTGGGGACGGAAAACGGGGGAACTTCTCGGAAAAAAGGGAAGCTTATGAGAGAAAATCAAGAATCTCTTCCCTTAACGATATTTTACGGAAAAATAAGGATATTAGACATCTCAGTTTTCCTCCTACGCAGCCTATGACGGAAGAGCAAATACAATCAGAAAGACCTAGAGATCCGAAGAAATGGCTAAAAAGAGAGGTCTCGAAGACGTCGTGAAAGTACGACGAAACGAGAAAGAGAGGAATGTACTTGTTGACAGCGATTCGGGTGATACGTGCGTCTATCAGCATGTCCATTGCCTTTCGTAAATAAACAGCAAAAAACGGGAATTCGTGAACGTAGGTAACCTATCCCTAATTAATTACTTCCACTAATTGTACGTCCCGTCATGTACGACTCGTGCCGAGTGAATTGACTTTTCTTTCGCTCAAGTTATCGTTTCACATTGCATATTGTTATTTCAGAGTTCAGCAGTCTCCAGTCAGAGATTCTCCAGAATCGGAAATTGAAACCGACAACGACTCTCGCACGAATGTATTTGAATATTCCAATCAGATCAGATGAATCAGTGTTGCTTATGTTTAAGAATCACATTCTATGATAATTTAGAAAGAAATATCGATTTCATATGATTTCTTATTTGATATTTTCCTCAGAGAATACACTTTTTCTCAAAATTCTTGGCGCTAGTTCTATGCATTACATTCAAGATATTTATCCAATAGGTTCCCACCTCCTGCTCCCTGTTAAGTAATCAGAAGCATTTAATAATAAAATATGATGATTATATGGGATGTAAGATCAAGAAAAAAATATCGTGTGTTCTATGAAGATTTCTCAAATTTCCAACCAAGTAACTTCGATGGATAGAATACCGAAATTTTGACTACTGACTTAACTGTCATCTCTGAAACCTCAGAAATCTTCCTGCAGTGTTCAATTCACTGGGGAAACCTTATATCTTTTCCGATTCCATAATATCCTTGTAGCAGAATTCAACTTAAAGAGTATGAGAGTTATGCCATCTACGAGACAAATTGGTGATGCTCTCTAGCGAATTCAGAAATTATGAAAGGTAACCCAATGCCAAAAATAAATAACAAAAATAAAACTTGTAAAGGAAATGTCGAAGTTACATAGGAAGAAGTAATTCATATATCTGCCTAATGTGAATTATTTCCGTATTCCATGACGAGAAAAGGTTTCCCAAGATAGAAAATAATTGTGCACTCAAAATTCGTAAAAATCATATAAGGCTATATACGGTACATTTCTACTCTCAGAAAATACATATTGATTCATTGCCTAAGTAATGATTTATTAGCAGTCACCAGAGAAATGATAGCCATAGTTCTTTCTTATCTTCCAGTTTGAGTTCAGACTGAAACTATCTAACTCATGGCTAGTTGCACTGCCCGATTTGAGTTGATGATTTGAGTATGCAGCGGAAGTTAAAAATGTAGGGTTCGGTATCCTCCTCTGGTAACCGATGATAGTCAGGTGTATTCAGACACCCCTTTTGGGGCAATCGGGCTATCTAACGCGCATAGAGTCGCTGGTGTGAGGGATTGATTCATATGGCCGATTACGAACTAAGTGTGACGATCAGCCTGTATTGCGGCGCCATCTATGTGAAGTGAAACACGGAAGGGACGATGATGAGGTTCCGAGAATCAATTTCTGGATATAATCAGTGAAATTGGAGCAGGAATTCTCAATGATTTCCATCGCCGGCCACTGTCTCATTTCAGATGTATGGACCGTTGGGACCCCATGCTGAAGATGAACTATAGCCCTGTCGGAATCTCCTATTAAATAGATCCAATCTTTCTGGAAACCCTTTGTACCAAATTGAAAATTGATCGCAATGAAATTTTTTGTTATCACCTAAATGAAAAGGCGTCAATTTACGAAAACCTAAAGATAATAATATATTTGTGTATTTAATTTAAACAACAGTAATTCAGACGATGTAATCTATGTACAAATATGGACCGATCTGAATGTTACTTAACTGAATTGAGTAAATAGTATGTAAGATGCTGCCTTTTTAGTGAGACTAGTCGAGTTCGAAATTCATCGGTGAACTTTTTAAGCTTCGCATAGCCAAATGGGTAACGCATTCTCCTTAATCGAAAGTGGTCCTGGATATGATACCCGTTGTGGGCTCATACATGCAAATATTACCTCGAATCGCTTTTAAAAATACTACTATTGATCGAAATTTGCAAAGTAAATTACTTTTTCTTCCACAAAAGAAAGTTTTGTCGCAACCTTCATTTGGAAAATTAAACTCCTCGAATGTTTATGGAGATAACACAGCAAAAGTAAATTTTAAATAAAAAATTAAGTCAAATTAAAATAACCGTCACTGTATTGATACAGTCAAAAAGTAATATAAAACTAGTAAAATGCATTTAAATTCTGCTTGATAGACTACAACTTAGAGGGTTTGGATGGATTGAACACGCAGGACTGAGTATGATACTGCGTGCTCTACATAGACATACAACACGCTCCCATACACACATATAAATATTCATATACTTTTTTTCAATTGCGCTTTTGTGAGAGAGAATTTTGTTGAAAGGCTTTAAGGTGAATCACTGCAAGCGAACGTAGAAGTTGCTATTGTTCATGGGTAAGCCCTGAACGAATATTTGAGCCGAAAATTCACTTTGTGGCCCTTAAGAGATCCAAGGGACAGAATATGATTTAGGCGAAATTGACTCTCCGCAGTCTCTCCCTTCGTTAATCAGTTTTCTAACCCTCCCACCACCCACTCCACGGACTCAATGCAGCCTTTCTAAAACATATAATCACCCATGCCTTCGGCAGATTTCCTACTTTGTACTTCTATTCCAATTTTAAATTCGTCGATAATCAACAATGGAGGCTGATTGAATCGGGGAAAATTTATTTAAAATTTAATCAACAAAAATGTTATTTCGGTCTAAAAATCGCGGGTAGGTAACGAGAAAGAGAGTATTTTGCAGAAATTCCGAGCTATAATTTGCGAGAAGCTGAGGACAGGTGGTGATTTGGTCGCCGGTAATGCTTCTCGGTAAAATTTAATTTTGGAGATTTTCAAATTTCCAAGCAGCCATCGCAAGTAATTTATCCGATGGCGGAAAACGTGACGGTGCTGGTATAACTGGAATCCTCTTTGGTGGGACATTTTAAATTAAAGTAAACAGCCTAGACCTGGAGTTCGTAATGTAATCATCTTGGAATCCAATCAAACCATACCACTTTCACATATTGGAAGGCTTAAAAAAATTCTTAGACTTTACAAGAAGACTCTATACAATCTATGTGTACTTAAATCGATGTTTACAATAGTATAATGCTAAGAAACCGGGTTTTATTGAATTCTAAAGCAGGTAAGACCAACACGTTGACTTAAAACTAAGTCTGAGCTAATTTCATGCATTGTAAGAGACTCTAGGGGGATGTAGTGTCCTTATGTTTAGAAAATTAGCGTTTAAAGATTTTAAATAATAGAGATTTCTGTATGTTTAATTATATTCTTTTTTCGATTTTTCCATCAATACGGCACAGCAGAAAAATAAGCAGGACGATGCATAAAATACCGGTATGTTCCTAGTCAAAACAGAACTTAAGGTGATCTTAATAAAACTAATACAAGGAAAACTGATATAATGAAAGGCTTACATAGTAAAAAATTGGTATAATTTTGCTCCTATATAGTAGGTCTACCATGCATTATGCGCAGCCTATTCAATCCGAAGACTTATTATAGCCTCAACCCCCCTACCATTAACTACCTAAAGCACTAGAGAGGTAATGAGGCCTCAGGAGGTAAGATGAGGAGTTAGCTAGAATACCCTTGCTTTCCTAAATGCCAGAATACTCTTAGTGGAAATCATCCATGTAAGTGAAACTCAATGACCCTATGAATAGCATATTTCGTAGCATTCAATAATCCCTTCCTAAAGAATACTATTAATCAGCATCATTTATACTTCAACAGAGTTAAAAATTATAATTAACAATTCTGAAACAACGTGAATAAAATATGGAACATTCTTAGTTCGCACTAGGTGGAGTACGGGAAAAAAATCTTAAGTCCCAGTGATGGTGCTATTTTTCACTTTTGAATATCTTTCGGATATATCACATTTACTATTTTTACGGGAAATTTTGAGTCATTCTTTCTTAGATGCTGTAGTATTACGAAAGATTTCATTTGTGGAAGTGATAGTTGCGTAGAATATGAAAACTGAATATAACTATAGAGACGAAATGGTTAAGCTGGAAGTCTATAATAGGTCAGTGACTTCTAGGAGAAGCTATGTCGAAAATAGGAGAAGGATTATCGAAAATACGCATAGAGAAGACTTAACGTAGCCCAAGTAAGGGACGCGAAACTAGAAGACATATGATAACCAGCAGCACCTTGGCTTCGGTTGAAAAGGGGAAGTTGGATGAAGTGGGCAAGGCAATCTGCGAAGGGGAGCAGATATGGGCAGTTTGAAACGGGTTTCGCTGACGAGCGGCGTTCATCTCTCTGGCTATTCGAACAATTCCCCAGATCGCAATCCACCTCAGACTACACTTCCTTTGTCGGATCTACCGCTGGGATTACTCTCCTCCCCTCATTTACCATTCTCCTCCACTACAATACTTCCGTATATATTCATGCTACCTTCCTTTGCCCGTACGACTCTCTATTATACTTCCAACTTTTTTATTAGGAAATTTTACTATTCTTACCAAGTCTTTCTCCTTATCCCCCACATCACTTGGGCATTTATATCAGTTGGCTTCCTTTTTTATTCATAACTTTTTCTTCGTTGATATTTTCAAATGTGGATATATATTTTAGGAGGCGTCATTTAGGTGCTTTATATCCAGAAATTCTTCTTAATTCTTTTACTGGTTTATTTCTATGAAAATTACTTTTTCATAGGGAATATGTATACATTGCCGGTTGGTAGAGAAAGAGGTTCAATGGCTTTTTTCTCGCCCAAATACTGATCTACGTAACTCGCTGCTAGTAATTTACACATCCATAATTTTCCACAATCCAAATTTACTGTATCGATGCAGGAACATCGGTAATTATTATTAGAAGCCAAGGGGAGTAGAGAAAAAGCAAAAACCAAAAAAGGAGGGAATAACTTTGCAAAGTTATTCCCTCCTCAAACACAAGGATAGAGTTCCACGAAGTAAAATCTTCATTAGTTGACTCTTTAACTTCTTAGAAATTTGCCGAGCTTTAAGCTATCTTTCCTTTGATTCGCAAGGAATAATAAATAGTGTAAATATCTCCAGACACTGTTTTTGTTAAACAAATATCAAGAGGCCAATATTCAATATAAATGTAAAAAGTCGAACTTTCAAATTATATGCAAAATTAAATAATAACATACTGAATTTTTATACGAATTAAAGTATGTAGAGTACACTATCTTTCTTGCTATGACTTTGCAAATCAAGACAGAGCGGCTGCTCGGACGCATAGTAAATATGCACAAAACCTGACAGAAATTTGTGGGCGAGATTTAGTTCCGTCGGTATTTTAATATTTTCACGACATTTTAAATCGAAAGCCAAGAATTTATTAACTGAAACTTGATCAATCATAAGTAAGTATTTTACGAGGATGTTTTTAATTTGAAATTAAAAATTAAACTTCACTGGATTTGAAAACAAAATAATTTAATAATAATTTTTAAATATATTGATGAAAATATATGGCACCGATGGAAAAAATACCTCGCAAAATTATCATTCTTCTTGATTTTCAGATCAATATTCTTGGATATATATAATCCATTTGGAATGGGTTACGGAAAAGTAAGAATAATGCTGAGAATTGTAACGAGAATAATGACGAAAAGTTTTCTTTTCGACTGCCTTGATTATTAATGTAGGACTGAGTAAAACGAAGAAAATCACGACTCACCTTTAACTTCAGGAAATTCGTAGGAATCGTTTTCTTCGCCATAAGAATCTTCATCCCCTAGCCGTTACCCACTTTTCTGCCAGCCAATGGATTAGCAATTCCCTTTACGTGAATTTGTGGCGAACATGTAATCGATTAAGTTGGAGTGGGGCCGCGTTTTATTCGATTCAAATGAATGACTTTGGGTCAACACGTACGGAGCACTCTCTTATCAAAAGGCACTTTCACTTCCATTCGCCGCTTTTTGCCGACCTGATTCCTCGCGGCCACTCTATCTATTCCGCTGCAAAAAGTATGGCCATCTTTAGAATTTCCATTACTGCGACTGAATCATGCTATGGAATTCAACTGCTGAGTCGGCCATCCAATTTTTAAATGGGATTTCGATAACTTATCTATCATTTATAAGCAATGGTCTGATTTTTTATTAGGTATTTTTCGAGATAATAGAAAACTTCTAGAATCATACGATTATTTTTTAGTGCTGATAGAAAAATCTCACATCCCTCAGTGTTGGCTCAATAAGTTATTATTATTCTAAAAATTTCGCGAAAAAAAAAGAATTCTATTTTCAATCTTTAAGAAGATAATTTTAAAACTATAATTTTTTCAATATTTTAAAAGTCAACTTTAGGTAATATTCTAAGAAACATCTATAATAACTCGAGGTATAAAGCTCAGACACTATATTCATCAGCTAATTCAAAATTAAGAAATTATCTACACTGGGAAGATTTATTCAAGATTTAGAGCGGTTCTAGTGAGAAATGCTCAGGATCTTTGTTCCACCTAGATTCGAAAATAATTTTTATTTCAAATAATTGAAGCCTTGGATACTATGATAATGAGTCGGTTTGCACGTGGCGACATTAAAACATAATCAAGAATTAAAGCAAATTTGAAAAATGTGAACGTTAACGGAAAGCAAAGGATGCAATGGCGAGACTTTCAATGGAAAAATAGAATTCAATTGAAATATACAAGTGAAATAAAGAATAACTGAAGTATAAAATTGACGCAAATAAAATAAAAATTTTTAACTACACAAAGAAACAGATAATGTGAAAGAATCATTATTAATAAAAATTTAAAGTACAAGAAAAGATGTTTAATCGAATATCGACGCAGATATCCAAGTACAGAAATTGAATACGTCCCCGGAGAAAGTGATTACTCAATAGAAATGTCATCGACATAGAAGCGTACAGCTGGAAACGTTCCACATAAGCGAAAATTTACCGATTGAAATTGAGAAATTCGGAGTGTATGAGGAAGCAATCGGACAAAGACTCGGAAATAGAAGTGTTATTCGGAGAGAAATTAAGTCACCGCCAACGACTCCGTTTGATCCTAACGAGGATTGGATGGAAAGCTTTATAAAGGATCTCGTCTACATAACTCCCGTATAGGGAAAATGATGATTTAAGAGAAATCGTATAATCTCGTTTGTTGGCCTGCGAGGCAGCTTCCTCTTATTGAAATGGGACGGAAAATGAATTTATACATAAGAAACTGGGATCCAGAAGTAAATCCGTTCCTCTCGGAGCGTGAACGTTTGGATTAGAGGATCCTTGAAATATCTCCAGAGATTGCAGGTGGAGGATTGGATCAATTTAATTTCGGTCCAACTGAAGCTCGAAATATGCGACGGTCTGGGAATTTGACATATAAATGGATGTGAGAGTAATTACATTTTGTGATATCGAAAGCGAATCTTTTTTATCGTGAATGATATTTCGGGATTTTCGGAAAGTGATATAGGGACCAGCGTTATCCTGTAAATCTTTCGTTGGGAATGGAATGAAAATCTACAACACCGCTGGAGGAATATTGCGGATTCTTGGGGAGTATCAGAGAAAGGATCTCCGCAATTTCTCGAGAGCTTAAAAACCTGAAGAAAAGGATATATGGAAGATAAAGTAAAACAAGACAGAGGCCAGTAAAATTTCAATGGAAACTTTTATCCTTTTTAAATACTCATTCTTAAATTACTGTTAGAGATCCACCATTGTCTTCGCCACCAATTTTTACATTTAAAGCTAAATTCACAATTAAAACCTTATAAAGATAGGGTACAATTATGATTATGAGGTTCCATATTCAAAGAAGTATAGTATGGGATAGCTGGGAAATATTAGCTTACATATTTTCACCTCAAAGTATTGCTAGAACAAAAATTTCATGATATCATTTTTAAAATTTTCCTCATGAGACATTGTATGAGAAATTTTTCTGCATTATTCGTGCTGTGGTTGTATTATTAAAAGGCTTCGTGAGCTTAGGTCATTTCTCATATACTGAGCTCTTGCTGGGAATCGAACCCAGGATCCCTTTTAAGTCGGTAATTCAACTGTTTCGATTTGGACACCTCTTTAAAAGTAAAATATATTACAATGTATAACATTTAAAACGGTTAAGTGCAATACGGCGACTACTTGCACCAAAATCTCGTTATCCTTGTGATTATGCAGAGCTGACATATGCTACCAACACTACATACGTGATGTGTGGGTAGCCTACTTTCCGGGATCCTTCTACTGTTCTTTTTCATATTACTGCTAAAAAACTACTGCATACATACATTCTTAAGTTCGAAAGCTTTTTCAATCTCATCCCTCCACTATTAACCAAAAAATACTCTGTGTGGCGATAAGACAACAAGGAAATGTGAATGAGGTTTATTTTTACCTCTTCCATCCAGAATGTAATAGTAGCCATTTTTATCGCACCTAGTGAGCTTAAGACATTTTGTACCTTTGGTCTTCCACCGAGAATTGAACCCGAGGCCTTTTTCACCAAAAGCAAACGCACTACCCGATTGGTTATTCATGGCCCCAAATTCCATGCATCACTTTCTAAAATCGAACATACAAGTTTAAGAAACACTATATTCAGGATTTACTTATCCTTAAAATTTTTTGTCAGTTAATATCATATTTTAATATTTATATTTAAGAACGTACTCTAGAAATAAAACGAATAAACTCCACGGGTACCGAGGAAGCAAACGGAAGAATATGGAAGACGGATAGCAATTGTAATTACAGCAAGTTTTTAAGAAACAAAGAATCTAAAATGGCGCTAGGAAGGCAGAGGACGGAATAATCCTCTAAGAATGCATAATTGAAGAATACGATAAAGGCACAGTGAAAATGTTAATGAAAACTTTGATAAAGATGATTTTTACCGTGGCCACAGCATAAAGAAACATGAAAATGTATGCTGGTCTTGGCGTGGCATAAATTACAGATAATGAAACGCCAGGATGAGAAGAACAAAAGCACCGAATATGATGAAGGAGAATGAATTCGAGAAGAAAGAATGAAAAATTCGCAGAAAAAGGCTGTGGAAACAGTCTTGAGGAGGAGCGAACTGATAAGAGAGGGAAGGGTGTCAGACAATAAAAAAAGATGAAGGAAGATGAGTCCATAAAAGGAGGTGAATTTGAAGGAGGAGATTCAGGGCAAATTGCAGTAAAGGATGTATTTTTCAGCGAGAAATCCTAATATACTGCAAATAATGCACAATGGGATCCAAGATAAAGAAAAATGACGAACTATAATTTGGTTCAACCAATCTACACTAGAGTGTAGTATGGTATTAAAAAATTAACAAGGTATACCTTCATAGAGCCATACATCTGGGTAAATTTGAATAAAAATTAAAAATTGGAAATAGCTCAAAACGAAGTAATTGTCATCATTATGAGGTAAGAATTTAAACATCAAATGAAATTGGTACTGAAGCCCATGGTACTGAAACTAACTTAAGAATATAATAGTGAATAGCAAAAAGAATGGTATTTAATGATCAGTGCACTTGCATAATTTTATTTTGCCATTATATAAACGAGTGTGAATTGAGGGAAATAATATCAGAGTCGCAATAATCAGATGAAAAAATATATAGATACCATTTCCATATGATATTCTAGATATTTCCTTGGGTTTAGTATACATAGATTTTCATCTATTCTTTTAATATAGATCATCTCGGCCACGTCTGTAGATTTTAAGACAAGAGTGAATTTTTCTCAAGAAAATTAGATCCTGTTTTAATAAATTGGGAGCAAGTTCTCCTTAAAGTCAATGTAAAATATCTAATATATAAATTTCACACTTATCAGGAGTTAGATAGAATAGTAGACTTTAACTTAAAGCCCAAAGATACCGTCATTTAATTAATTTTATTGTCTTTGCTTGTGTGACAGTGATGACGAATGCCTTGTGCATGATGGCAGTTTCATAATACAGAAATATAATTCCAGCAGCGTATAATTAGTTTGTCACTCATTTATTTCTACTCGAAAAATGTAGAGATTGGAATGTAGAGAGAAGTTATGAGAGGAAATTTTGGAATGGGAAGTGAAAGGGAAGAGGGAATAGGAGGAGAGCAAGAAAGAACAGAGTTGCAAGGGCAATAAATTACTTCCCCCGACCATTCTCCTTAACAACAGGGCTCTCGCTCGATGGGAAACAAGTTCAAAAACAAATGAAGAGGAATGGGATGTGATAAGAAATGTAGCTCCTCTTATACGTCTCTTTCTCCCTCTTGAGATGTGCGTCTGGTTGCGATGCAAGTACTTTAAATTTAGCCTCGTAGGCGAACATTTTTTGGGTTTAATGTTCCATGAGAAATAAAGCAATTGGCAGCAACATTCTCTTAAGTGGCGTTTATGGTCGAAACAAATGGAAACGAAGGATTTTTAGGGATCATGATAACGATAGATGCGGTTCATCTCTTTACGATCGATTTATTTCGATACTACCATCGAATCTTATTTATTTCTGGCCTTCGAGAAAGGGAAAATTCTGCAATGGAAAGCCGTATTAATAGTTGAAAGTACTACCGGCTTTCATCATAAAAGTATCCCTTTTTATGACCGTTTTTAGCGATATGATGCTCACTAAAAGCCATTCGTATGAAATAAACATGATAAGCATCTTCGAGGGATGGATGAATAACCTCTTTATGAAGCATCTGTAATAACTAACTAATATCTGTGTGCAGGTTATCATTTTCCGATAACAAACTGATCTGATTCTTTAAAATTAAAGTAAATTAGCTTTACAACAGAGCATCAACCGCTACATCATCGATATGAGGCACAGTTTCAGAAAGTTGGGACTGTTTACGATGATACGACTAATCTATTTTAAATGTGGATTTATCTCTGATGCACATGAATGCCTGATTGAATGTGCTGAATGAAATTCTGCTGACGCTAACTTGACTGTTTTTGAGTTCATAAATAGCTTTATCGAAAGATGTATTTTACTCGTTCTCGATATCTTTCACTGCCCTGCGGAAATTTGCAATCTCATAAATTGCAATTTAAAACATTCTCTTCACTACTGATGCGGACTAACTATAGTAAAACAGCGTTGAAAATTGTACCTCGAAGCATATGTTTCTTCCTCTTGGTAGAAAAGCATCGACAAGTATCGTTACACAATGTAGAATATTTAGTACCATAGTATCTTTTCCCGGAAATAGTGTTTTTCTATTGGTAGCTGTAAGCAATCAAAATTTGTATGGAGAACCACTTCGACGGTGTTGTCCAAATGTATCAAGAAAACTTCCACAACAAACATCATGAGATCTGATGATTGGTAATTTGGCCAAGAACAGGATTTGTCAAAATTTTAGTTTATAAAAGTGCTCCGACAGTTATGGTCATATCGCACAAATACTCCACCTGAAATTGAACCTGAGACAGATTCATATAAGACAATCGCACTACCTACTACGCTATCCGGTGACCCCTAATCGCTATTCTTACCATTATATCGAGTGAAATGATGTTAATTCTACTTTATTCAAAAACATATAGCTCTAAATTGAATGAAATGAATGATGGATGAATGAAAACATACAATGAGATGAATAAAAAAAATGCCCGAATAGTAGGATGCAATATAAAAGAGAAATGGCTATCTGACCCTCACCAATTTCTATAAAAATCGTTTCCATTCTATTTTAAGTCTTACATGCAAATAAAATACGCATCACGAGATAGCTAAGTAGAGTTCCAAAGCTAAATATCGATGAGAAGAAGCAAAAATAGTTGATTAATTTAAAAACTAGAGTAGAAAGCGATCGGAAAAACCACAGAACTAAATTACCGGCAGCGAAGAAATAGGCTACTAGACATACATCAGGATTCTTCTTTCAAAAAAGCCTTGTGAGACCCTTAAATATGTAGAAGACATAGAAGAGGAAAGCTATACCCTAAGACGCAGGGCTTCCTTCGTCTCATTTTACGTCGAATACTTAGGAGAATATCAGGCGATTTCATCTGGAGAGAAGAGATAAGGAGAAAACCTCTATAAAATATTTCATCGCGACGCGAAAAAGTGATTGATATTGATCGAATGGGGCAACGAGGAAAAGGAACGAGGTTTGGTATGGCAGATAGAAGAGAATGACAGAGGGAACGTCATAGGGGTGGCGCTCCTTTATCAGCTGTGCTTTGAATCTCTAGGATAAGCCGTTCTGGCCCCATTAGACCATCGCTGTTTTATGGACAGGCAGAGAGAGTGATAAGGGAGAACTCTTGTGAAGAGATGGAAGATAAGAAGCTGAGGTGGGAAAGAGAAGGAAAGGGGGTACGGAATCTTGAGAGGAATGACGGAAGTTCCTATCAAGTATAAGAGAGGGATAATTAAAAGAAAGGTAATATGAAGGCTCGCAAAATTAGTGATTTATTGTTGTAGAAGTAGTGACTGTATCATATGGTGATTGTATTATAACCTACAGTTATTTAGAAAAAATTTTAAAGGTGACTTTCTACATAAAGGTGTGTGATTCTAGGAAATTCCCAAAGAGAAATAGAAAAGGAAAAAGAGAAAATTAAGCTGATCGGATAGCTTAATGACTGGAGCAACCATCTGGCAGTTGGGAGATCCGGGTTCGAATTTCGATCAAGTCAGTCTATTTTCCGTTTATTCTTAGGAAATGTAGTGAATCAAGTATTATGGTTCATGAACTTACAAAATCATACTCTTTGGCTCCAATATATTTAGCTCTACTTTTCATGACTACTCGAGCCTCAATTTTCAAATTATTTCGCATCAACGCTGAAAGCTTTACAAATGAATCTTAGGAGGAAGCAAGTATGTTTTGAATATATGTAATTTTTGTTACAGTGAGTGGTAACTATGAAAGAAAGAGTTCGCTGGAATTCGTATTGAAGCCATATTATTTTTCGAACATTCATGTATAAATTAAATTAATGAATGGTATAATTCAGCACCTCCTATACCTCTACTAGCTTTTAAATCACCACAACTATAAGCAAGACTGATGCAAAAGTAAATTAAAGATATATCTTCGTCTATAGCGTGCCAAAAGATAAATTTTAAAAATTCCATTCATCAAGAATGTCATTAAAAATGTACATCTGTAATATAGTAGTAAAATTGTAAACACAGTTCATTAAGCCACACAAAGGCTTTTCCGATAACGTCCAAATTTTGCGCGCTTCGAAATTTTCATTTCCTGGAATCCTCTCCATTCCCAGGGAAGAAAGCAAACCCAATGAAATAATTTTCGATCCGTTTCTCGTGCAGTATTTCAAGTGGAGAGAGAGTGAGTAAGGAACGTTCGAAACAAACAAACGGCTCGAAAACAAAGCGCCATTAATACTGCAAAGAAGTCTCATAAAGCCACTTATAGCGGGGGATATAAATTCTCACTCAAAATATTTCCGTAGAGACGCGGAGTTGGCGCGCACCGAGTTTTCGATAAATGCAATTACTAAGGGAGGCGTCGCAAGAGATAAGGGGAGAAAAGAGGGAGCTCTCATTAAAGAGAGAATCTCTCTCCTTTTGAGATGTACACAGGGGAAGAAGGACAAGTGGCACGCACACTGCGAGACTCAAAAGAACACGGCGTGCCGTGTTACACGCGTGTTTACTCCGGAATTCAACGGCGTTTGCCTGCCATTACCGCTTTGTTTAAAGCTGATCGTTAGATTTACGCTGGGGTATAACTGGGAAAATTTTGAAACTCGAAATCCAAAGAAAAGACAGTACTGTATCCGTATAACCGAGATAGTACTCTTTTAAATAAATTAAATTAATTTTGATTAGCTAGTTGATTGAATCATAGGAGATAATTATTATTAGGCATTCCTCGAATACGTGCACAGAGATTACCGCCAGAAAACTAACTCTAAAATCCACGAGTAATTAAGAGGAAAAATCAGAGGAGCCGAGAAACAGCCGGAAATTACACAACTGTAATCATTAACTTAGCATTCTTTATATCAAAATTAATTTATTTTCTAGGAAACCATATAACTTTTTTGTTGTATATTCTCATCTTTAAATTTAAAATGATTTTACGATAATGACTTTATAAAATTAGATTCATACGAAGAGGACGAAAGGTTCACCAATAACTTCTCGATACTTCATACCTATCTAATTTACAATTACCATAAGATTAATAATTTTCATGAAGTTCTGATTGATTTCCTCATTTGCAAAGTCATCAAGGATTGGATGAAGATAAAAATATATCACGTAGGTGGCATTTGTATTTCACTCGAAATTTTTGAACTCAGTTTGCAGCATCTCTCCTCACCAGCCGGTGAAAAATTCTCACGATCAGCGGATTTGACAACATTTCAGAAAAGTACTGCTTCAGAATTTTCCTTATTATATTTTATAGCCATTTTTTAAGGTGGGGCATTATGAGAAAGAGGAAGCATCCATAAAAGACCGAAGATAAAAATGCTGTAGCTTTTTATAGTACCAGTTCAAGCATTAAAAAGGAAAAATCATCCGTCCCGGAAAAACACATATTTCTGTTGAGAGAAGCTTTTAGAAATGCGCTGAAACAGAAACAAATAAAGATGTGAATCTAAGATGGAAAAATAGATGACTAAATGTTCTTTGAATTGAAAGAGCAGAGGGCTTTACAATGGAAAAGCGATGAACAAAAAGAGTGGAAGGAAGTAGGAAATGGAAAAACGGTTGTTCACATCGATTGGGTCTCGGATAAGACTAGAAATACGGTAACGGAGGAACAAAACCGATACACCAGTGAAGCACTTGTGTTACTTAGCTTTATACCATGTTTGATTACCAAGAATTGTTCTCATCCCATAAAAATTAGTATATATCTGGGCAATGACAAATTTTAGCTGGAGATACTAGTTGTAAAGCTTGACTACAGAAGTAGGATAGAATACCTTGTAGTCATCATTTCCTTGAATAGTTTTTAAATACCGTTGACTTGATTTTATTAACATGACATATTTCCAAAACTTACTAAATTATTATCAATTAAAATGTAATTTGAACGGATTCCAATAAATCCATCTTAAATAATTTCATTTTAATATCTTTTAGATTTTGACCCTTCTAGCTTCTTGTTAAAGTATTCTGATTCATCATTAACGTCTCCCACCAAAAATCACGAAACAAGGAAGTGATTTTTAAAATTTTACCCTCACTCTACTTCGGTATAACTAATACCGAAATTTCGAATAAATATAAAAATTTTAAATCTTAATGTACGTAGATTACGTTAGCAAGTGATAAAATGGTCGATTGTATACATCTGATAAAGATATAAAGATGTAACTCGTCATATATGGTGATGTTTGAGGTAAAGATTTTTTCTTTCTTTTGTCTTGCATCACTTAGTTTTATTTGCGATTCTATCAGCAAAAGAATATCCACAGGGGGTAACATAGACGATGGAAATGTATAAAAGCAACTGGAAAGATGGGAGAACTCTACGACGCACTCAAGTTGCTTCTGGAAGACTTTTTCTGTATGGCAGTTTCTAGGGTGAAGAAAATAAGAAAACGATTGGATTTTTTAAGAAATTCTGAGACTAGCGTTCAATTCTTAACCATTACAGATTATTGGGCATTTTTCGGTGATTTGAAGCCATAGGTGGACTCGACCTCTAAGAATGAGTACCACAAGCAAAATTTTTGGAAATAGTATGTTGAGAAAGTGTTCCTCCTACATTCATTTGATACAGTTAAGCTATGTATCAGTGGCCTTAACATGCAAACTCTCGAAGGCGTTACTGTATAACGTACGTTACTTATAACTATTTTTGTTGTATGTATTATAACATTTCATCATCTAAAACTCGAATGAGAGTAAGGAAAATTGATGTAATATCAACTTCCTCTGAATCTCTTATCCCTAAATTAATATTATGCAACTTTTATCCGCTTCGGGAGGTATTGTTGAGACATACATATAGACTTCCGGGAGGGAAAACAGTGAGAAAACTAATTTGTCTGAAACTAGTAATTATACTTGAACCAGATCGACTTCTGCAACTCATTGATCAAAAGAACCCACATCGTCCTAAGAATACTTTTCCATCGCTACGGTGACGGAAGTGACAGGAATCTCAGACAAATAATCCGACAATCCGATTTATGCACGCTAACTCAATGCTCGAAGGAGAATAGTTCATCAAGATCCGTCGGTGCGACGCTAATTGAGGCAATTTTGCCCCGAGGATCCATGATTTCCGCTCTAATGCGGAAGACGAAAAGTTTTTGCCAAAACTCCACACACAATCACTATGCAGCTTCCGGAATTTGCAGCGCGTAACTTGGGAGGAAATGAAAGCAAGGTCGCGAATTTCATACTGCTCATCAACGACCTGGATGCCGTCCAAACTTTGAACTATTTGGTGCGTTGGCGTGCAGGAATAATCCGCGAGAATATCTGTGACGCGTTCCTTTGGTCTCTTACGAGAGATTCTCCAGGAAGCTGGTTTGTCCGCCAGGGCGGCGCTCACAGTCATTTTTCATTGCGAACTATTTGGCTCCTCAAGTGTGGCCGTGTTACTCTCTGCGGATGGATACACAATATACACTTCCATTCTCATTCTCTCCCTTTTCGTCTCGCCTTTGACTTTTATTCTTATTCTGCTACTTGTATCTATTTCGTCGTATTATTACTTCTAGGGTGGACGGGTTGTTTACACCCGAAAATCTTCCATGATTTTCCTCATTTTTGCCCAAATTCTCGCGATTTTAAATTAAAACGATATTCTACGACCAAATCGAGAATCGTTCTTAAAGGTATAAATATGAAGGTAACAAATGTTATATATTTTAAGGTCTCACAAACGTGCTTATATGTAAATCTCATTGTGTATGTAATTACAAAAGGTTGAATGTACTATCCAAAACAAAGGCTTCCAGGAACCTTTTCGGTTACCGAAGATTTTTCTGTTGCTCTCCGGACTCGACTTACGAATACGAATTCAGTTATGTAAAGTTTTGGAGTTTGGCGCAATATTTGTTAGACAAGACATTTTAGTCCCAATCTTTTCCAAAAATACGATGTTTAAACACTAACACGATGGCACAACGAATCCGGAAATTATCAAATTAATATGGCTCCTAAGTACTAGTACTTTAGCAGACACAAATTACTCCGGGTCGAATTACTTCTTCAGTCACTATTCATGAACCTGTATTAAAGTCGGGTTTATATTCATATATAAGGAGAGAATAAACGACATTTTATGAGTATAACTGCATTTTAAAGCGCTGGAATGTTTTGAATTTTTGTTTCCTAAATGTGTTAATTCTTGATATAAAATATAATGATTCCATCCGTGACATCTTTTGTCACAGAAGTGATTCCAGTAAAAAATCGGCGCAGATAGATATTTCCAATAATATGTCATTTGATAAATTATTCTATGCCGAAAATAATAATCCATTCATGATTAACAGGTTGAGTTATTTTAAGGTGGTTGAAGCATTGATTGAACCAAAACTTACACATCATAAACCATAACAAACCAAAATTGAAATCAATAAAATTAATTAATTACCTTTTATCTACGTCACCAACTGATGCAACCGATGCTGGTCGGTAGGGGGTTGCGCTTCATCACGTATTAATGTTCGACAGAACCTAGTAATCCTCGACCATCATATACGATATTATAAAACCGTGAAGTATGGAATAGCCTGTTGAATTACACCTTATTTTATAAGTACTTTACTCAGATAAGAAATTTATTGGATGATACACTAATGGAAATTTAAAAGAAAAAAGATTTAAAAAAGAAATGTACTAAATTAAAACTAATAAATTATTAATTTAAATGCCGAAAGTGATAACTCAAAATACTTTAGGTTGTAAAATAAATAATACTCATTGCATACAAAGGATTACATGTTGGAAAAGTAACCTCTGCTACAGATTACACCTTCCAGCTTCATAGACTACGAATATGTATCTTGAAACGTAATATATTATAAAGTTCGTCTTCGTTATTCTTTAGGAAAAATAAAAATGAAAGCATGAACCTTTTTTGCATGAGAATAAAAACATTATTCCACAAATCTGCCATCCTTCCTTCCATCTGCATCTGCTCCTGCATTTCGCCATTACAGAATCCTCATTCTGCAACTGGGCGAGGGATCTTTTCCTGCATTAATGCAACGGAACTTCGTTTGGATTGAAATAAAAAGAGCGCCGAGGAATTTGCGACGGCGTCGCACTCTGGTGGCTGGAATTCGCGAACCGAGACATGGAGAAATGCGCAATTTCCTAATTCCGCCTCCGTAATTACTTGTCCTCCTTTCGTCGAGCGTAGGAAAGGCGGATTTCTGCCAAGACAATGGATGTTTAAGGAAGTTTCGAGAACGAATTAGCGATTATCGGAATCGGCTTGGGACTTGCTTTGCTTCGAAATGGACGGAATATGATGCACAACGAAGGGCATCTTGGTGCTCTATGTTAAGTGAGCGAATCCACTGTATTGTTCTGCAGCAGTGCTTCCTTATCATGGATTCAGAAGGCTCAGGAGATGCTCTGATTGAACGAAACATTATGATAAAAAAATATCGCTGGTTGTGGTGGTATACTGCAGCAAAAAATAAGTAAACGATTCTTTTTAGGGTAATTTTCAGACTTTCAATAATTCATTTATATTAACACGTTATTTAACGACTATATTGTGACTTAATATATCAGTCTCTTCTTGCATTTAAGCATATGTCTTTTAAGATCTAAAGAATGAGGTTCTAAATCTTTATATATTATTTATAAATATCCGTTTTCGGTGACCAGTACTCTTTTCCCATTTCACTTGATTAAAACATAAAAATGATACACAATTTTAAGGTGTGAATTGGTCTTGTTATTTCTATATGATAGAATTAAAATCTCTGCCGTCTTACAAAATTCGGAATTTGATTTATTCCTTTTAAATATTATTAAATTTCATTTATTCAACTAGCTAATCAAACTTATATAGGAATTAATTTAATTATAGGGAGGAGATAAGGAAATTCTAAGTTTTAACAAAATTAAGGAAGCATACTGCATAATTTAGGTAAACTCCGGTAATGAAAACTTATTGATAAATGGAAATGGTCACCTGATATAGCGACATCGACCAAAATCGCTGTTTCTGAAAAAATTTAAGGTCAGATATTTTTACCACTATTATTATTACCATTTATATTACCAATATTATTCGCAGTTGTTTGATAGTTTATACACACACTTATTTATTTACTGTAAGAGCATTTCCACCGTACTATCGTACTGCAATCATACTCTATCGCAACGAATTCTAATTTTTAAAACATTGTTTAGTGGAAACTTTTCTGTGGAACACATCGATATTCATATTTCATGAATATTTAAATAAAATTTCACTATGTAAATTAGGATAATTCTTTTAGTAAAAATCAAGGTATAAATCAATTCTAAATCTTCTCAATTATAAACGCCTAAAATGGTGATTCCCAGTTTATATAACGCGACGCAACTAGTCATACAAACACAAGTTACGAAACTACCTAAAAGTTAAAACGTAAAAGTCAAAGAAACGTTAAAAGTCACGTTACGTCACACGTCACTAATACAAGCGGACCCAAAAATTCATATACCATTTGAGGTATTAATATAAAAGCGAAATAAAGTAGCTTTTTAATATTCCACACAAGGAGAGATTTCATAAGCAATCAAGAAAATGCGTGCGCTGACTCGCGGAAACTTTGGTTACTTGAACAAATGCACATCAAAACGGGAGGTTTTTTTTATTTAGGAATTGACGTGCCGTTCATTGTTCCTCTGGCAGAAACGAGGTAAAGGGGAGCCTTCTTCGAGAAACAAAAGAAGGGGAAAAGCGAAGGGGTTTCGCGTTACACAGAGAGTGGGCGATTGAGAGAAAAGCTTTGAGTTTAACAGGTGCACTCCAGATCATTGTGAAAAGAGAAGGAAATAGACACGTACAGAAGTCCATCGCCTTTACAAAGCTTACAATTCGAATATCCTGATGCAGCCATTGTACGCTGCAGCCGGTGAAATATCTTAATAAGTCAAAGTTTTTTCAATATTATTTTGTATCAACCAGAAAATTCTCTCCGTTGCATAAGTCATTTAAAAATTTATTAACGTAACAATATATTATAAAAAAGTACTACTAGCAGCGATTTATTTCTTAGTTAACCTCTGAAGCTACAAATTGATTTGAACTAATTAAAATTTGTTTTACCGCTTTCTATACTAGAACTCCTAAGAAGGTACGGTTACCAATTAAAAACACTCCACATAGCATCTAATGAGGAATTACCAAGATGAATACCACTAACCAACATCATTTATAACTCAGTAGCTTGTAATATATGCATATGCATTATCAAAGGGATGAACGTGACTGAGACAAAGGTAAATAACAGAAATTTTTCTCTATCACGTAGCGGAGGACAAACTAAATATGCATTACTTATTCATTAAACTATGGTAACACATTATTTTACACGATGTATACAAGAAGTAAACGGTAATTTTTTACGGTTAAATCTTTCTAGTACTTTCGACAATGAAGCTACCACATAAATATAAGTCAAATATAAAGAAAGTTATTGTAATAATAGTAATAATAATAAGGAAAATAGAAGCGGGAAATAACTGCATGACAGGTAGTCGGAACTGGGTCTTGCTTATCGGACAAGTATTTTAAACACAAAATTTCCATGCCGAGTTAATTCCAGTCTGTTCAAGCAATGCTTTGTGAGACTCGGGTTCGAGTCCCAGTAATGTCGATATATTACGCTTCTGTTTTTTTTTTGGGTTTCCATGCGCCCACCTCTATATCTAACAAATTTTAATATATTCCCCTTCCAAACCTTTTAAGTTGTGCCTCTTTCTACAACGTTCAATACATTTTCCTCATTCTTGATGTTAATAATAACGTGATAGCGGAGACTTACGAGGAGAAAGGTCTTGCGAAGCGGAACATGCATACTTTACGAATTTATCAACACTTTCCATACTTTCCCCGCAATTCACGCACTCTATTTCCCAGAAATCCTTGGGCCTAAATGGCCGACAAGAAGCAAGGAGATGAAGGGCGGATTTACCTACGTCTTGAGAGCGTCCATTTTTCTAATGCCTCACCGAGGCTACGGAGGCTTAGAGAGTCAAGCGACACGCAGGTGAGACAGTTATGTGCAAAAGGACAGCAAGAAAAATGGAAAGGGAAAAGGATTTCCTCTCTCAGAAAGTGTGATAAACGATTTTGGAACTCTAGTATCAGGCGGTGGAGGAAAGAAATAAACATAAGGAAGAGGCGAAATGAAAATAAATCAGGAGGAGAACACGACGTGGGAGGTTCCTCGAGATGGCGCCGTGCATGGCGAAGAGCGTCAATGGAGCCATTGCTAAGAATGAGACAATAAGAAAGCCCTTACTCTGACACTCGGCGCGAGAAGAACACTCAGCCCATTTTAATATACTCATCCGCCATTTGAGGAGATGGAAAATCGACAGCCATACTTCACCGAGATGCTTCGATAGCTATAAAGGGGACCGAAGAAATAATCGATGGAATACAGAAATGTTTTTGACGGGAGCATGATTTTAATTTGTGTGAAGTTTACTGGAATGCTCTCTTTAACGAATGGGTACTATGATTATTAAATTACGATATTTTCAACTTGTGCAAATTGAAAATGTAACGAAAATTTTCAATATTGAAGTGTATGTCTCAAATAAATACGATTTATAAGTTCAGGTTACGTTCTATACTTGTAATTGAAGGAATATTTACATTCAAATGTACTGAAGCCAAAAGTTCTATCATATGATTCAGAGTTGCTGAAAAATAATAAATTCATCCAATTGCTTCATGATTTTTCGATTGAAATTCCATGATTTACTTGTGCATCCTCAATTACTACCAAATAAAAAGGCTGGATCCTTAAATTATCATTTAAAGTTCCGAAGGGTGCCAATGAGTGCTGAAAACCCTTTAAAGAATTACAAACATCGTTTCCAAAAGTTTCTTAATTTTATCTGATATACTTAACAAAATTTGAAATCAAGCATTAGAGAATAAGTTGTCAACAGTCATGCAAAAGTTCCGATATTCATGAAGATTACTCTCGAATCTGTCGAAAAATGCTCTAATCCAAAATATGCTACATCTATTCACTCTTTAATGGTACTGTAAAAGAGTTTATTTTCCCATGAAAAAAATCCATACCAGAATATTCGCAAATAAAAGTGAGTGCGAATTGTATATATCTTCACAATCTTAGGTAGTAGCAAATATCGAAGGTTTAAAAAGTTGAAATATGACATACATATTTTACGAAGCACTTTTACTTTCTGCGTGTACTGCAATAAGTAACTCGAAGTAAGAAGGAATGGGAAATATAAATCTTAATCGTGTGTCCTCGATCCGCCACGAGGGAAGAAAGTTGGGGCGGATGAGGAACCGACGGAAAATTCAAATTTCGAGAGTTATGTGCCGGCGGCTGCTTTGAATGCGGAAGATGATAAGTGAGCCGTAAGATAACTGTAAACCTGAGGAACCTGCAATCGATACTGAGCAGACTTACACGCCAAACATTCGAACTTGGCTTCGCGGATGAGAAAGGAGCCATAGGCAAGAAGAGAAAAATCTTGGGAGAAAATAACTACGCTTTACATTGTTTTATATGCGCAAAAGTAGATAATGATACATTTTACGGTTTACACCTCGTTCATTCAGAGATAAATGCACTTATACTCTATATACTTTATCTGAGCTACTTGGGTGTTTTATCATTACAGCCGGATTCATATACCTGTATGTGAAAGATCGAGAACAGTTACAATGCCAGTATTTTAGAGAAAATTATCATCTTAAAGCTTACTAAAAGAAAGAAAATATACGTTTTGTTATATAAATTTTATCGTGAAGAAATCTATAGCTCTGTGCGAGCTAATTTTCTGCAAATGTCTTAACGATTATGTTCTTTCATAGTTCAAGGGGAAAGATCTGTCTTTCATTATCACACAGATGTGAGGACTACAGTCAAAACAAATTTTTACTTGGCTACTCATGACGTCAAATTACATTTTTGTCTTAGGAGTACATTTATGAAATTTTAAGAACCAAACTCGCAGTTACGACAAACTATTTTTAATTTTAAAATTCGTTCCGTAAAAAAATGGAAAAATCTGAAGTGATAGAAACTTAAGTTTTTCTAGGCACAATAATATTTTATATCTGCTATTGCGTTGTGGTTATAAACTATATATAGTCAACAATCTGAGTATAAGTATAGCATTTTCAGAGAGATAAAGGGAGTGTGAAAGCCTTAAAATATTCGGATTTGTTTAAAACATCCGCCTAGAGGGTGAAAGTTATGGGTATGTGTACTGATCTTTTTATCCTTTTTCTACTCCGTTTATCATATGGATTTTATTCTGGGTGAAAACATTTATAATTTAAATTCTACCACCTTAGTTGACTTTGAAAGGGTCTTCCCATTGAGTTTATTAAACACTTCCATCGGTGCTACTCTACTATTTGTCACTTCACTACTACATGGGTTATAACACGTGGGGGGAAGGTTTGTAACAGAGCATCACATCTTCGGAAATGATACGAGAGAGTCATCTTCTCGATCCAAGTTTTGAGAATCTGCTCATAAGTCGGCCATTAGGTGCTGCGTAATGGAAGGGGTATAAAGATTCAAAGCCCTAACTGTTCTAAGGCGAAATTAGATAAGGCCTTTGAATGCGAAGAATAAAGTGTAGGGAAAGGGAGTCTTGAGAGGAAGGATGTTGTAGGAGGAGGAACACTCGGCAAGATATGTTGCCATGGATACGGCCCCTCCCACTGATAAATCTCCCCTCCAAAACTGTATTTCGCAGCAAAAAAGCGCGAACTCCATTTATTGGCAGTGTCGCAACTCCCAGTTGTCCCTGCAGGGGGCCTTGAGTTAATACTTTCATCCTTTTTCTCCGACCCTTTTTGCTCCTATCCGTCCAAGCATCTGCATTCCTCACTCGAGAATCTACGTACGATTCGGATTTATCGCCTCTTACACCACTCGCATCACTTCGGGGTTCCACACAACTGTAAATTATTTACTGAAAGGGAAAGTTGAATGGTCCTACGTTCTTAAGACACTTGCGAAAACATAAATTCTACCACGATAAGTTGAAACTTTCTCAACTATTCTATCACATTCGTGAAAAATTACCCGAGTTTCAATTAATTGTTTATCAGATTAACAGTGCCGCTAAAATAATGTCATATGTTACAAACGGGACTGAATTCGGGATAAACTCGTACCCTTTTCCTAAGGTTATTATTATTTGCAAATGAATAGACATCCATTAACTTTTCTTTCATGCACTCCTTTGTGATTAAAAGAAACCTCTCTATCACTGAGTCAGAACATTTTAGAACAGAATAACCCACAATCTTTGTCGTTTACGATCATCTGTAACTTTTGAATATCTTCATAAAGTCATTAGCTCTGTCCCGGGTGAGCGTATTTTGTATCTGAGTATTTTAAGTAAAAAATTCTATAATTAATAGAAAAACAAATTTAACGCTGATTTCAGTGGTTGAAACTACAAATACGAAATTCTTAAGTTGTACATAAGATTTTCTTTTTTAAGATGAGTAAGAGAAGAATGCTATCTTAATATGAGAGTTTATATAATAAACACTTACTATCATCGTATTCCTAATAATCCTTCGCAGTGCACTAAAACAAAATAAAAACACATTCACAAATACAAATACTCATCCCGGGTCTCAACACAAACGTGTTTGTTTAGTAGTTACCTTATGACGATGTCCTATTGTATAACATATTTATGTACCCTCTTTTCCTTCCGAATCAAACAGAAATCGTTGGAAACTCTAATGAATTCTAATATTTAAAGGAAAAAAAAGCTCTCCCTTCCTTCAAACAGATCGAAGGAAAATATTTCACTTCATCGCCTCCACCAGTTTCATCTCAGCAACCCGATCGCATGGACCCCTTACATTTTGAAGGGTTCGGGAGGGTCCCCGCCCCTTTTTGGTCCCTTAGGGTCCCCTCGCCAAATCCCTGAGAAATGGAAAACACAAGCAAAGCGAAATCCAAGATGGGGAGGAGCGATTTCTTCGCGGCTTTATTTATGTTTATATAAGAGACGGAGAATGCCTTTGCGTGTGAATGGCAATTTATGCAATCGGCGAAGGAAAAGTAAAAACGCGTGAAACTCTCCCAAGAGGAGATAGAATGGCGTTCTCATGCTTGTGACGTTGGAAGCATCCGTACTTTAGGAACATACGATTCCACTCGGAAATATGTGCTCGCCATTTGCTACACGTGCGATGTAACATTTGAAAAACGAAATACATCGATGCAGTTACTTTCAAGATATCGAATGCGGTCGGGATTATCATTGAAGGACGCAAAAATAAAAGAAAATAGATTATGGCTTTGCTACATCTACAATATTGCAGAGGCAATGTAGTTTTGGTAGTAATAAGCTATTACTTTCTTGTATTATATTATTATTATCTTGTATTATATCCATGTATGTCTTATTGGCGAAGTTGTTAACATGTTAACTAGATGGTGAGGTTCCGAGCTTGACTCTTGGTATGGATGTTGTTTATTGTTTTGTTTATTGAACTAAATATTGTACAATATTGGAATTACATCAACTCAAAGTAAAAATCACAAAAGAAAAAAAAATCAAACACACAACAGTGTGCATAGTGCCTGCGACAGCCAAAAGATTATCAAATCTTGTCCGGCCATCCACCATTTAATCCAATATATTATGCATATTATCGTTATTCATAGATTCATTAGGTGAACTTTATGAAAATTCGGAATTCTTGAACAAGTAGGAATATGAAATATAAGTTTTTCCGAATATAATTTAATCGATGCTTAACATTAACAGAGACTAAACAAATTTGTTTAATTTTAAGTTTTCTTTTTTTACTTCGCGTAATGTTATAGAGGAGAATTACATTTATTAATATAACCCTCTTGTATGTTCTTTTGAAGAGGGGAAAGCTGAACTTCAAGCTTTTTTATATCTTTTTCTAACATTTTTAACCTATGTTTCTTTTACATTTGATCGGGGGTTTGAAGTTTATTGGATTTCATCGACCGTATAATAATATCAAAAAAAAAATAATTTACTCTGAATAAGAAATGAGAGCTCTTTGAATAAAGTTGTGTGGCTGAAATCAGGGAAAAACTGTTTCGTGAGAGTATAGTCACATGTCACAGTAATCGCGACCGAAGAACTCAGAATGTAAAGCTACAGAAGTAAAATCTAGAAAATAAATAATGGTAAATTCCTATTACTTTCAGTCACTAGAATTAAAATAAGGTCAAAATCTATTTGATAATGAATTCTTGAGATCTAAGAAGAAAAAGTGATAATGAATTCGATGCTTTTGAGACACTTAAAAGTCATGTACTTGCAGCTCTTAGAATTTTGCCACTTGACTTGCCACCGCCACCGCTTTATAAAAATTATTCATTAAAATTAACCTCCAAAGTTTCCATCTCCAGCACTTGTGATAAGTTCAACTTCAATTTAAAGAGAAACTGCTAAAGAACAAAGAAAACCATGGTTCGTGCCAACCTCTATGTATCACCAAGCGAATATGTGTAGCAGCGATCGGCTGATTATAAAGAGTGGAGCGTTTTTCTCGCTGTTTGAAGTTCGCTCATTATCTCTTCTGAATGCGTTTTAGTTACACGTATTTCTTTGGGATGGAGTGCCGAACGCTCTCCTTGGAACGGCTGCGATGCGTTCGTTCGTCAGTGGGGAGCAAACGCCCCTTTCTATTCTCAGCAAACAGTTCCTCGATTCTTCCACTGAATTCAGCATGTACTCCCAAACAAACGCATACAATTCCATTCTCCATTTGTGTTTACCTCACACTCCAGCGTTTCTCTTACTGCCAGCGATACTTCGATGGCTCGTACTATGCCCTAAAAACCGCTCTGATTTCATGGAAGACGCGCTTTTTGGTGGGACGGATAAAAACAAGGACAGCAAATAGAACGCAGTTGACGAAGACTCCGTTTTATCTCTGTATAATTTTCGCTGTCTTACTCTAACGTTTACCTCGTGTGTGTTATGGTAAGGAAGTTCCTGTTTTCTATTTTTGTAACGCCTGACGTCATGTGCATCGTAAGCAAACCGGGGGAAATAACGCATAAGGGATATCACGAATAAATTTAGCCGTTGTATATAGCCTAAATGTGTAGCATTCAATACTTGATTCATACAGTTTCATAATTTTCTATAGGTGGATTATCCGCGTATAATATTTTAATATTTTTCAATATTTTCCGCGGTTTAAAAATACACATACAAAATCTAGTCATACAAGAACCCCTTTTAAATAGACACTTTTAAAACATCCATATTTCACGACATTCTTATTTCTGGAATGAACGGATTTTATTTCATTTGAATAAATTTTAGAAATAATATTAATTATGGAAATATCATTATCATTGGTCCAGTAGTCAATTGTTCATCACTATGAGACTGGCATTAACAAAACTGCTTGTTTTATGGAAAGAGTAAGGCACACAATTCACGCACAACTGTCATCTCTCGCTGTCCATTAATTAATAATATATTTTAATCAAAGCAAACAACGGTTTAACTTATGAAATATTTATCGGAAAATTTCCTAACCAGCACACCTAAAACTAGGATTAATCTTTACAGGAATATGATTAACAAATTTTTGAGTGGATTATATGATTTTTTTTCTACGAAACAATTATATACGAACGTTTCCTCGCTTCATCTAACATTCCTCTAACACTCAACTTCATGCGATCCTAATAATTATTAACCGTGAATTAACGACCTTAATTATGAAAAACACTTATCTACATCTACCTCTGTATCCTCATTAGCAACTTAGATCGCCTAACTGCAAGCATCGTCATGAAACGTCCCTATCGTGTATATTTTCAGAAAAAATAGATTAGCGCTAAACAAATTTCTGATCCAGTTATTTCCGGAATTTGAGCTTAGATTTACCCACCATCGCAGTAGAAACTGTGCAACACTTCCTACTTCCTATCAACATCCTTTATGTCGTGCGGACTGAAACTGCGGATATTTACGCAAAATATTACGATTTTGAGTCTTGATGGACCATTTTTCTCGTTATATAGGACAATGCTGTAGGATTTGTACATATTCGACTTAGTTAACACTAAAATATTCGAGATATTTTTATCCTATAAATAAGTAAGGCCATTGAAACTTATAATGGAGAATAATTTCTGACTCTAGTATATAGAAGCTTATTAAAAAATTGTTTTACGAACAATAATGGAAAGATAATGTTACGAACAGTTACAACATTATATTTTCAAACCATCACGTCGATAATAGTTATGCATTTTTGGAAATTGTAGCTATGTTCAAACAAATTTATGGTGATAACCGTACAGTACATGGTCAGAATAGCTTACAGGAATTAAAAACAAAAATTCAGGACTTTTAATGTAAACATCTTCGATCGAACGTATACTACCACATCTCTACTTAACAAGCGTGGAATTGGAAGGAAATTACTTTAAATAGACCGACGTATTGGCGGGCGTAAACCAATGCGCTTCCTTCCTTGTCAGTTTGCGTACGTTTTTCCCATCCACTCTATCATTAGAACTACTTTAATTGACTCCCGTGCCTTACGGTAGCTGCGAAACCCAACATTTGATCGACCAACACTTCAAATATCGACCGACCAACGCATTTCTCGCCAACGTTAATTTCTCTCCGATCAGTTGGCGATCCCATTCCAGCCCTATCTAGCCTTTTTCTTATTTCAGACGCGGAACTACAGCATTCGGTGGAAGAGGTGCCGTTAGTTCCACGGAGCGCCGACAGAGGGAATCCCACGCGGAACATATTCTTTTTCCAATTTCCGTGGAACGCCGACTGAAGTTTTCCCGTTTCGCCCACACTTAGCTGAATGATCTGAGTCGGTCGCTGCTTGGACAGGTTAATTGGAAGGCCTCCTTTAATGGAACCGCTGTATTATTACTGCTGGAAAACGTAATTTGACGGTAAATATCCAACTTTCGAAGATTCTTTTCCTGAATCCATCATACAGAAATTCTTTGAATTCCGAAAATTTTAAATGATCACCTACGTCTGACTTGTTTACACTATAAATGAACTATATTTAGCGACGTATTGTTTCTGTTTATCTATTGAATATATAACTTACCATTGAAATTGTAAATACCAGGCCATTAAGTTAAAGGCAAATAAGAAGTGATCTTCGACAATCGAAAGGATTGCAATTACCTGTAAAGAAATAAAAGTATATTAGTATCTGAGAATGAAGAACATTATAAAAATATTTCCGATACACTCATATATAAAAATTCCTAACCATAATTCTTAAGAATTACGATTCTTCGATACCACCATCAAAGAGCTACATCCTATGATTCAGATTTGGAAGTTAAAATTATTACTTATTAACGTTGATAAATTCTCAAATAAACACAAGCACAAGTGAATCCTAGGTTGATTACATGCCTTCCTCTTATAAAATACTTCAATCCAGGTTTGATATTTATCAATTTTTCATAAAAATATAATAAATCAAAAGATTAAAATTATTGCGAAACACCTAAGATTCACAACTTCACAACGTTATCGAATAACAAGTTGTGGATTATAAATAACACTGTTCTGCAATAGGATATTGAAGCATAGGGGTGTATAATTTAAAGAAATCAACTTTAAAATGCTCGCATAAACGGTCGCAATGTATCTCATAGTTATTGTAGACTGTAGTGCTGACTCCAGCAGTCTGAAAGATGTAGTCTATCCAAATACTGTATAACAGCTTATGTGTCCTCCACAGAGGGAATGATTGGGAAATTTGGTTTCAGTCCGAGAAATTTATTGCCAATTTCCACAAAAATATATTATAGATATCTCAGAGAACATATTCCAACCTGGAAAGAGTTATGAAACAAACTACGAATATCAATTGAATGGCGCTAGAAAATGTAATCGTTAGAGAAATACATATCGTGCGACTTCTTCATTTTTCAAACGCAAGAATTAATGGGATTCTTCTATAAATGGCTCAGTTTTAGAACAAAGTAATTTTTCAGGGCTTAATATGGCATGGGATTGATGTAAGCCTGTTTCCTCAACTTTCTCCTCATGCAAATCCCTTCCACTTCCTTTCTCTCACGCTCTTGAATGCCACAGAAGCGGTAATTCGTCGCGAGACAACGCAAATTTATTTCTGCATCTGCTCTGATCATAAACAACTCTTAGGGTATAGTGCAAACAGCAAGCGAGGCTAAATAAGCGCCATCTACTGCAAGGAAAAGCTTCCGACTCTCGTTTCCGAGTCTTTGGATTACAAAGAGAAAGAAAAGGGAGAGAATAAGGCGTTTGGAGAGGCCTTACAGAAGTTATTAGGCTCTGTTTAAATTATATTCCGAGATAAATTACATGGATGATTTTGCATACATCTAAAATATGACTTAGCTAGATATATTTAAGAGACTATTTTTTGATTTATACAAATAATAAAGAATAATATATCTAAAGCAGAACTGCAAAAAATTCTGCCTTCAGGTCACATTTGGTTTGTTGGGGTCTACTCTGTGGCTCGCATTGGGTTTTGGAAATCATCCTTATTTAGGGAAATAGGTAATTATTGAAAAGTTTTAAATGACAGATGAAAATCAAAAATTTCCTATTGAAGATAAATTTTAAATCATCCAATTCCAAATGTCAAAAAATAATTATTCTGCGTGTCAATGAAATTGGCTATTTTCAACCTGAATATAACTTCCAATTACATATACTCTTATTGGTAATTTCCCGCTACTTTCTCAACGTTATATTCTCATACCGATAAGAAATTTTTGGAAAAAATCAATTAATATATTTATAACATAGTAGGCTATTTCGGTTTTAATGGCTTTAAAGTTCAAAGTTTCCGGAGTATTTCGTATTTCCATGTTTAAATAAATACTCTCTACAAATAATAAAATGACCTGTACTTTCCCATTATATTTTTCACCTGCGGCCTACGATTGTAACATACATGTAGCCTTTTTATTTTTGTTAGTTACGAAAACAAGTCTGATAAAATGAGTTCAAAATCATAATAGCAATCGAGGTACACAGAATTTTTCCAATCAGTCATACAAACAGGATAAGGGATTATTTTATGAATTGGCTTGCCCTCCAGCATAGTTGTAATCTAAGTTTTTCATCCAAATTTTCATCAATATTTAGTTTATGTTTTCTAACTATCTAGCACGAAAGATCCACAGCCATTGAATTCAAATCTATTTTTTAAATTTAGACTTCACTTAATCACTCTCAACCATTTGTTTCTAGCCATAATCTATGTCACATATAGGCAAAAAGCACAGTAAATACATATGTCTAACTTTTAAATGCTTATACAAAGAGTAAATGCTTTCATTATAAACAATTTTTTAATACAAAACTATCCCTGGAATTAGTTGATCAAGTTACTTTTACACACACTATCCTTTGAAGTAGGCATCCCGCATATCGCTCATGAAAAGAAGGCAGAATAACAGGGCTGGTAAATTCTGCAGTTACGATACTTCCCATTGGGTTCAGAGCCCATCCTTATAAAACTAATAGAAAGTCTAAAAAGTAAAAGACTCTTCGTTTATAGCAGATCTAGAGATAGAGAGGAGATATATGCGTAACTGTTAGCCCCAACATCAGGACTTCCCTAAACCTTCCACAGTAGACTTACGTTTTGGCCTAAATACCTGATTTTATAAATATGAGGAATTTGATGATTTAATAATTATAAACTGGAAATACTGGCATAAAGTGGGATGCTGAGATTCGATGGATTTAAGAATAAATGAACAGACATCAAATTCAGGTTGTTTTTCAGGCCCTCTTAGTATCAGGGAATAACTTTTTCTTATTAATATAAGATATAGAAAACACAAATCACACAAGCTCTGTATGTAAAAACGTCTAGCGACATCTCCCTCCTTCATTAAGGCTCCGTAGAAAGTCTGCCTTGATTCCCGCATTTCTTTAAACCGGTTCTAATTGAGTTTCCACCAATCGCATTACAGCTTTCCTTTCTCTCTTTTCATCTCATACCTTCCTTCTCTGGGGCTCCAATTATTCCGGCGATCCATAATTTCCTTCAGTTTTTTATTTAATGAGAATCTTTCCGGAAAAATTTCAAGAGATACAGGATTTTTATGAAAAAGACGAAGCTACTTAAAATTCTCCAGATTTTTGTGTTTCTGGTCCCGGGGGCTATGAGAAAGCTATTCTCCGAGTCTCTAACATATTCATCGTTTTCTTGTTAGTTCAGATACATATGCAAATTCGAATGATGCTGAAGAAGTATATCGTCAATTCAAAGTTTCATGTTCCATGATTATATGCCTCATATCGATTTTTATTCTAGTTTCACAGAGTAAAATTCAGAAATCTGAAATTCTATGTAAATGCCATAAGCGAGTGACCACAAGCATCATATGGTAATTAGTTAGAAGAAGAAATTTAATCTAACAGGTTTAGCGATCAACGTATTAGTGGAGACTTCTGAATCATTTATTAACCATATTATTAATGAGATGTATTGAATGTGTCAAGATCAGTGACCCTCTCGATCAGCACATATGCCTGCTTTGTACATACGTCAGCTCATCATTAGAGATGATTCTAATAATGAAATAATGAATTAATCCGTGTTTTGGAAGCGATTAAGACACTTGAAATTCATCACCCAAGCTCATAAAGGAGGAATAAAATGCTCTCATACATAAATGCATTTAAATCCGCTTTCCCGCCTTATAAGCGAGATAGCGCTTTATATTTTAGGCGTTTATATATCTTAGATAAAATACAAAGCAAGAGATGTTAGTAAAATGAGATTTTCGGTCTGTGAGATGGACTATTATATAATCTATAGTACTTCGACAAACGATTTTCTGAAATTTAAAGTTTTTTCCTTGATATTCCGCGATTAACCAAATATCGGCTACCTCGATGAACTATCTGGTGCAAATCAGTATGTTCTGACTCTAGGAATGGAAATATTTACAATATCGCACCAATATTGCACCAATATAGCACCAATAATCACCAATCATTAATGTGATTTTGCGAGTAAACAACGGCCAATTGACAATCACATCAGTCCATGTGTAGGAAAAGAAAATCAAAACACGACTGTTAATATAATAGAGGTTGAAAAACTGTGTTAATCGTTTGTCGGACAAGCGTATGGACCGAAGGAACAGGGGGAAGGCCGGGACTCATAGAATTTGGTGATTCAGGCGATTCAGGATTCTGTACCAAGAAGAAGCTACCCAGATAACTACAAACGGATGTTTTCTACCTCTAAATAAGTTAATATCGATGCTATATATCAATGCATAAGTACTCTTCTATATTGAATTTCATATAAATATAAATATTCAAATAATATTGTTAAGCGAAATAAATGCAACTCCATAAGCTATTCACCACTACACGATTAATATAACACCGGGATAGTATAAATCGTATGATGAAACATCAATCAACACTTAACTAAAACACTTAATTAGACAAACATTAAACAACTACTTTAAAGTGTAATACTGTAAGCAGTGACGTTACCACGTAATACAACTCCTTAATTAATGAGGTATATTCGTTATCTCACGCATTCTTCCCAATCGTACTCATCAAACCTTCCAGCCACGTCCGTAATCCATCTTCCCAACATCAGTACGATACCTTCGTAATTTCCGGGTATTAATAACACCAATCTAAGCTGGATTTTTTTGGAATTCCTCCAAAGATCTGCCCCAGTTTACTCAGCAGCGACACGAGAAACCGCCGAAATTGATTCGCGTAATTTTTCACTCGGTCCTCGCGGAATCCGTTGGAACAGCTCAGCACCTGCGCCGCAAACGGCGATTTACACGCCTCCCCGCGGCAGCATTTCTCAAATCCACGAAATATTTCCAAAGGATAAATAACACACGCAAAGCAGAAGGATGAGAAAAGACTTCGACGTCGGCGTTAGTCTTTTGTTGATCAGTGTATTCCCGAAGGAACCGCAGAATAAAAGAGGCGACACTGTTGTTGATTTTTTTATTCGTTCGTCGCGAAGCATCGGCGGTGTGTCGCGTATATTTTACCTTTCGAAACAGCTGTGCACAGCCTTTGCCAATCAAGGTGCTGCAGAAGAGGTATTTTTCAAGCTTGCGACCCGCACTTACAAATAGGAGTAAATAAACAAATTATTTCCTATATCTCATTCAATCGTTAAACTAAAATATATGTAAGGTATCGAGGAAACAGAAATAATATTTTATGAAGTTTAAAAAAATTTGAGTTCTTATCACTTAATTCTAAAATTAAAAAAATGTTAGAAAAGTAATGTTCATTAATTTTACTTCTTTTCTAAAATCAACCGATTGACAAGTATATTGGTAGTATTCCATGACGATGAAAATATAATAAGAAAACTACTTTTCTAGGGTGAACTACTTCCTTACTTGTTATAAATAAAATGACTGACATATTTTTCATGGAGCTATTTATTATAAATAAGGGACTTGTTTCCCCTGGGAAGGTAGTTTTCCTTATAAAATTTCCATTCTCCTTTTTCATTAAGGTGGTACTTTGGGCTTGCATTTCTCTCAGTAGAGCAAGTATTTTGAACGAAAAGTTTAATATCGTGCGCTGAGTTCAGTCCTTCCCTGAGTGAGTTCCACAATAAGACTAGAGGAGTCACATATAAACGGTTGACGTAGGACAAGCGTTGTGCAACTCAGTTCTCTTCCGATTCGCGGACTCTAAACGTTTCCTCTGAAATAACACTCCGAAGCGAACTGTAAAAGTTATCTGTAAGCGGCCATAAATACAGCTCATTAACAAAATCAATAAGACACGGTATACTACATTACTTATTATGTGCGACAGAATGTCTAGTCTTTCTCCTCTTCTCTTTAACCACAGATATAAATTGGTTTAGACTAAAATCCTACTCTCATCTCTGTCAATAAAATTGTGTTCTTTCATAATCGTTCCTCTTAGGTTTTAGTAATTTGATAATTTTCAGAAAGGATTTTTATTCTGACATGTCTGCAATCGTTTGAAATTTTACTTAAATTTCTTTCTTCAGAGTTTTTGTTGACTGAAAACTTCACTACGATGAAAAGTAAATTGTAATATACAATTCTACAATCTTCGTAAAGATGGTTTAGAACTGAGTAGAAGGGATAGGAATTAAAATCAGAAATCTCGTATCCGAGTAGATGAAAAATGTAAAAGAAACTGGTTTACGTTCTCCAATCAATCTTCTCTTTCACTGGAGTCATACATGGAAAGCAACCATGAAGATGTCATCAAATTTAGGATAGATATTTATAAAGATAACCAAATCAAATCAAAACATAAATACGTTGAGCTTCGTTGTCTTTTCTAAGAATTTGTTAAAGAAACTTAATTAGAGTCACGGTAAATTTTCAATTCTTTTCTTATTGTTTCATTTCTTCGCATCATTTCAAACACCATTTCTCTAGATCATTCCAAATGCACCTCTCAGGAATTTCAATCCAACGGATTATTTCAGTCTGTTTCCACATTATTCAGTCCAGAGGGTGCTTAGAACCTCAAGCCCTTCAACATTAGAGGACAAAAGCTCTGGTGGGCTTATTAGGTAAAATGAGGTGGTCTGCCTTTGTCTTTCTCCTTCACTCAAGATGAATCTCCTCACTTTGCCTATTATAGTTCACACACCTTGCCTCCTCATCTTACCTAGTAGAGTAGTTTACACATGCTTTCCTCGCTTAGTCAGAATGCTCTGAGTGGTAAACGTCCGCGCAATTGCACTCACAATGACTCTGTGAGTAGCACTTTCCATAGCACTCAAAAAAGAATACCCTTGCTGAATGTAATTAAGAAGCACCAATTAATACACATAGATTAGATAACAGGAACGAACCAATATAGCGGAATGAAGATGTAATGTAAATTATACTGAAATATTAGGCCAAGATTTTAAGCAAAACTATTGCACGCTTAAACGTCCTTAAAAGTTTTAACTTAACTAATCATTCGAAAAAAACTAGAAAAGCTAAAGAAAAAAGTGAAGTATCAATTTCCCAATGTATTAAAGAATTAATTCAAAGAGACTCTGTGAAGATACATTATACTATTTAAACCCTGAAACTATCGGCCTCCATCCCTCATTCAAGAAATTTTCCTATTCAAATAATTTCAGCTATCATTTTACAAATGGATAAATAAAGACGTGTTAAGATAAACTCTGAGATTGCAGAGCTGTTGGCAGAATGATTTTCAGACGGAATTATCGCCGCCATTGTAGCCCTACAATGCGAAGAGACAAATCACCACTATGGGAACCAAACAACTTAATGCCAAAACTTGAGCAAGTAATGCGAGGTCCTCGTGCAGAAAATATTGGGCGATTACGTCCAAATCTGGTGTTGGGTGGGATAAAACGTCCGTATTCCATCTCGGGAAGATGCTCCCCTATCGCCGCTCTACACATGCACACGCTGCTCAATCTGTCCCTTTTCCCACTGCATGCAGACTCCGCATGGTTCCAATCGTCTTCTCTGCACGGGGCCTTCTTCGCTTCATCTATTCTCTCTTCTTTATGATGTTCCATTTCGCTCCTGACACAGCATCCATTCCGCTCTTTCTCTCTCCAATATTCAGCATCCCTCCATCTTTCACAACTTTCCGCGCACTTTCTCCTTCGGCAATAAACTCTGCTTACTGCATTCCTTTTTGCCTTTTCCTTTCTAAAGGAATTGAACTTCCGAAGCTTTCTATCCGAGCAATTTTCATATGAGCTGCAGTAGTTTAGATTTTTCCGCATTAGCGTTTTATCTCGTCTATCCTCAACTACCAAATAACATAATCGATGATTATAATTCTGTTGAGTGTCCACAAAAGCTTTTAATGTAATTAATCATGGATTTGTATTTTAAATACATCATTTGATATAAACATATGAAATACCCGAACAAAGCCTGATAATATTACTAGACATTACTTTTGATTCCTATCCTATCCTTTATGGGCTGGCATTTCCACAAGCATAATTAATCGGATTCGATAAATTTTAATTTCCCTGATTCCCTATCTCTATGACAACAGCTTAGCTGAACTAATAAACAACTCTAATACTTTTGTAATGTAACAGAATCGCTTTCGTGTGCCTTATTTAAATTTTGATTAAGGGTAGCCTTTTCAGAGGCAGACACACCAGTTGACGCTAAATGAGGAATTCGCTGTTACAGCAATATTTTTGTTTCTCTGAAAGAAAATCGAACAGCGTGGGATAAACATAAAAACCTTCAATGTTCGCGGAAAATTAAGTTTATCCGAGCAGATTTAACTTCAAAAGCTTTCACTTCTCGATGTTCACTAATTTTCCAATGAAACTGGTGATTATATTCGGAGTTTGACTTCAAACACAACTTCATACTTCGTGCTTGTTTCATCAACCACTGAGGCGATGCTGAAGTTAACAGAAAACTTTCTCTTTCAAATAGTGAAATCTTCACAGTTCTCCAATTCTATCGAATTCATAGCGGTAAGTTACTCCTAGAAATATATAACTTTATAGAAAATTCAAACTAGGGGTAGCTCATCATTCTATTTGAATCTTCAGAAGAAGACTGCGGAAAAGCCAGCTTATTTTCACTGCTTCGAAATTAAAATAACTCCATCCTTCAGAAACATACGTATTCATTTCCGCATTCCCGAATCTCTACATTCTCTCCGATCTTAAGACGACACCTATTGATAAAATGTCTCAGTTGGTGGCAGCTTCAGAAGCCTTTATTTTCCCCCGTTCATCTCTCCGAATCGGTCATATTTACTCCTTTCGGATTTTTCCATCTTCCTCTCTTATCTCACACCGTCCACTCCTCTTCCGCCCCCCGCCGCTCCGCCCCCCGCAGTTCTCGCCCCTTTTCCTGATGGAACACGGCTTAGCAAATAAATAAGGCAGATTGGAAGGAATTACCGGAGCGATGGAGCTGGTGCGTGGGTGCGGAAGGGGTGAGGGGGCAGGTACGGGCAAAATTCGGGGCAGAAATCAATCCTTACACAACCTCGGGACGGAACGTGCTACGCCGAGCGTTTCCTCATAGGTTTACATTTTTGATAAAAAAAGATCTAACGCTTCCTTTCCCGGAATGCATGGAAGAAACTCTGGTTTCGCCAATCGATTCCTCGCCTCCATATCGCGTTCATTTGGATTATATCGGGATTTTAAAGTCTGTTTTTCCGCGGAGGATACCTTTATCCCCCGAACTGTAAATCATACCGAGGAGATACTCAAAAATCGAAACGGGAAAACATATTTGAGATCTACCGCATGAGGGTTGAAAAGGTAAGCACGGGAAGTTATAACTGAGTAAATTGAATTTCCCAGATATTCTAGACTATAATAGAGTAGCGAGTGCAGAAATTTCAAATCAATCCGAATATTCTCTGATGCGTTTCGCGATAACATTGGCGGAATATTTTTGCCTCTGTTTTCAATCTGCATCTACATACAAACCCTGCAATATGGCTTTCAGTGAGTGGCAGGGGGTGAATGCACAGGGACCCTACTTCCCTGATCGATTGCTTTCATATGTGGTTCGCATAAAAAATTAATGCTTGAGTCGACTGGTTTTAGCATCTATTCCTCTAATCCTTCTCATCAAAACAGGGCGGCCTATGTAACAGAGAGGATGCATAGTTTTTAACGGTTTAATATTTCTCACCACTAGAAGGTTTCTAAGAATATAATGCCCTCTGCTATCATATACTCTTAGTTCAAATTCAGTAGTGCCAGGAAGAAAGTCGTGGTTTAAACATGAAATAATGAGACAGATAACAAAAAATGTTTATAATGATTATAATTTGGAAATACATAATAAACCAATGTTAAGTGAAGTTTGTGGAGACTTCTCCCCCTTCCCCTTCTTTTTTCCATCCTGAATTCTATTTTCTAGGCTATAAGTTTATATAATCCACAATTAATTTTTTCCTATCATCTATGAATCTAAAACACAATCACTTAATTGTTAGGTCTATATTACATTGACGGTGGGTTAAATGTAAGAGGTGACTAAAGTATGTAATGATGTCTCTATTTACAAAATGTAAGAGTAATATGATAATTGGCGCCGAAACTACTAAAATAATTAAAATTGATTTAGATAATTTACTGTTACATACCATGTTTCACCGAATAGTTGAGGATTTGAATTTAATATCATTGCAAAAATGCTTTTACAATCCGTTAATAAATTTAAAAAGTTAGTATAGAAAGGAAATGGACAGTATCTGCAGATTTCAATCACATCAAATATCGTGAAGTACACATCTATATGTTTAAACTTAAACCTGTTAGGCTAGATGTCTTAAGAACGACAGATTCAGAGATTAATGTTAAACCCTTAACTCTGGTCTCTGATAAAGTAAATAGTGATAATTATGTAATATCTTATGGTCAATTAATTAGTAACCTAATATTAATATAGGTCTTCATATTACGGTCGTTTTATCGGGCCTTAGATAAATGATGTCTATCGACAAAGTCGAGATAGGTTTATCAACATCCTCAGTCGCGTACCGCTGAAATTACGAGATGAAAACATGCGCAATTGCATGAGTAAGCTCTGTGTGATTGTTCCTGATTGAAATGCTCCGTGATTCAAACTTACCACCATTTCGCATTAATAAAAGATGAGATGTCAGCTGAGAGTGAAAAATCAAAATTAAAAAGCGTCGACCGGCGACGAAAGTATGGAAGCAGTGACTGTCATTGGGGCTGGCATAAGAGCTTCACTCATTGAACTCTCTCTCTTAATTAGCTAATGCCATTAAGAATCTGAGGACGACCATATATTGAAATGAGTGTGAAAAGATAGAAGGATGGGGTTCGATAGTGAGAGATAGGGTTGAGTAGGTACGGGGGAGAGATATGGGCAGATGATGGAGCACATCGCTCTGAACTAAAGGTAAGCAAGGTTACGGAAGATGGAGAGGGGAAATTTTGATGGGAATGGAATAGGGTGAGAGCAATCTGCTAATGTAAGGGGGAGTCATGCGAAGAAATGAGCGCAGGGGTGAGGGAAACATAGCGGAAGGAAGGGGTAAAGGAAACGAGATGAGCCCATGTGTACCTCACATGACTCCTGATTTACGCAATTCGATTTACTCGCTTTCATTTAATGCAATTTGCGATTAATGCTTCGGTAAACTGATAACCTTCCCGATTTGACTGTTGTTATTCCAACGTCGCATAAAATGAGGAGACATTGATCGCAGGTCATTACTCAAATATTCAATTACGAGAATTTTCCTATCAGTTCCACGATGCAAGGCCACTGATTACATTTGGTTCTCTATATTGATATGTAGCCGAATTTCCTCGTTCTATAACTTTCATAATTGAAAAATTAGGGCATCAGCGATGCTAAATTGGGGTCAATAATACACTGCATGGCTTAATTGCAATATTATAGCTATCCTGTTATCGCAAAATTTAATAAAACTGATGTAATATGTCTAATATGAAATCCAATACTCAAAAATGAGGCATAGAACATAGGTAGTATCTTCCTGTATTCAGTGAGTTCTTTAATTCTACGTATAATACCAATTTATTGATTTAAATATCCTTTCAACTTTTACCCACTTTGGCATATGTGGGGAATGTAGTTCAATTTATTTGTTAGCTTTTTTACAGTTAATGAATATGAGTCACATCTACTACTACAAAGAAGAAGGATGACTTTGCATGTGAAGGCGTGCATCTAAGAATCATTTAAAAGAGAAAAGTACACGAAAAAGTCTGCTAGGATCAGGATTCAAACCCGAGTCTCACAATTGCTGGGCACACGCTCTTGCTTAAAGTCTCCCCACCAACATGGTAGGATGTTCAGGCAAGATAGCTTAATGGTTGTAGCAATCAACTGGCAATAGGGAGATGGGTTCGAGTCTCATTACTAAAGAACGTTTTTATGTCCGTATCTCCATAGAAAACATTTCCTATGATCTTTCTTGTAGACTGTACGTAAAATAAATATAGGTAAGGGGCTCTAAAAAAGGGGCGGGGAACCTACTGCCTCCAAGCCACGTGTTGCCTTATTGGACGTCAAGTATGGTCTTTATTCACTTAATTAAGCAAATGCCCATTTTTAAATGATTTTGCTTCCCTATCTTGCTGGTCCCTGGTAAAGTATAATGTAATGTAAACTAAATAAAGTAAAAAATTCCTCTGTTATTTCACTTATGGAAACTACTTGTTTTCATTTTCTATCAATGTATTTTAATTTAGGAAACACACAATTCAGGAGCAATTCACGTGTCCTTTCTTACGCAAAACAATGGCAATGGCGTAGGAAAAACGTTCCTTATTACTATACTAGGACACAAAAATGACTGAAATAGAAATTATTATTATGATATCAGAAAGTATCCTTAAGGTATCAGTCCGTATTACAAACTGTCATGCTACCCTTGAGTGATGTATTAAAGACGTCTTAAATTGATATTTTACTCAGAAAGATACATACATTAGAAAAGCATATTCGATACGATATGAGACTGAGGAATAAATATTTAAGTTGTTTGAGTTTACTCGAAGAAATGAAGGAAAAGAATTGGTCGTCAGAAAAGCCAAGCGCAGCCAAAACGTTCAAAGATTATAAGGGAACATCAATGAGAATGAAAGCACAGAGCTTAACTATCATTTTCCAAAATCTTTACTGATGACACGATATAGCTGCACATAATTCTATAAAAGACCATAAACAGAAAATTGAATTTCACGAAATCTCGCTAAAGAGACATAAAGAAGAGATTCATGCGAGGTCAAAACTATCAAAAATCCCTTTTATTCCTGGCCTTAAGCCAGACATACTCGTCACGGAATCACAACCGTTGAAATTCTGAAAAGAGCCTCACAAGGGAAAAGGCCCGACAGTTAATTATTTTATTGGCGACTCTTCACCTGAAAAGAACTCCGAGGAAAGGAGAGTCGGTGCATGCCGTTGTGTGATTAACATGCTCTCGACGCGTATGCATACACACGAAAACTAAAGCGATTCGAATGGCATATTTCTCCTCTCACGCAAATGGCAAAGCTTTCAGCGACATTTGATCCAAAAGTTTCTCCTCTTTCAAAAAGGGCCGAATCGAACCGGACCCGTTTCCTCAAACTTTTTCAGCGGCTTTGAGAGGTCGAAAGAAATATGGGGGAGAAAAGTGGGGAAAACTGGAAATCGGTACGCAAAACTCGGACTTGAAAAAAGGGAAAAAGCGACAATAAAGGATTACATCCAACTCCGATACTCTGGCGGCAGTGGCTTTCAAGAAGCAGGCAGAAAATTAGAATGCAGGCGGAGGACACCAAACCAAACACAAGCTTTGCTTTTATCATCATGATATCGGAGCGATGGCAGCGGTCTCTTTACGAGAGGACCTACGCTTTCCCTTAAAAAATCGATGGGCATAAAGTTTTTCCGCTACGTTTTTATCCCTAAGAAAGACTTTTATATCTCGGCCTCTTCCACAGAAGACTTTTGCGCGCTATTTGTCGACTTGATCAAAGGAACGAATGACTTTTATTACCTGCTGCTTGAGAACAGTCGCAAACTTTGACTGGGAGGTTTCGCTGGGGGAAATAAATTTCCGAGTTATTTTATCGTCCTCTTCGAGTAATACGAGCACTGTTTCCTTCCGCGAACTTTTTTCCTGAAAGAAACGCTATCGCTGAGTGGCTGGATTTTTCAAAAGGAATTTCTCGGAATGAGAGGCGTAACAGTGACTAACAATTGTTGTGATAAAACGAGCATGGGAACATCGTGCATGTACAAATTATGGGAGGGCGGAAGTGGGGTTTCCATGGCAATGCTTTTTGATATTGCGCTTCGTACGAGAGGATTCTTGCAAAATGAGCGATGAATTTGTACGAGTGCAGCGTTTTTTGGAAAGAAGGGATCCGCTAAAAACTCCATTCCTATCTTGAATTTCAATCTTAAACGTTCATACAAATGACGTAACTTTAGAAGATTAATCTTAGTTATCCATTGCATTGCTTCCCAATTTTTATTCACAATTTTACCCATTATATGTAAAAGGAAACCTTGTAATACACTTATTGGGAAGGAATAGACACGTCTAAAACGATATCTCTCGGCTTTTCATCCTTACTTCTTGCTCGCTCGCTGTATTTGCTATACACAACCATAGGTACTTAACCTTCGGTAGAATACAAATTGACGAAAGAATGAACGCTTGGGAAAAGAAATTTGATATAGTCATTCAATCACCTATATTGATAAAATATTCGGGAGATAAGGTACAAGCATAACGTAACGCTGAGAGCATGCATAGGAAATGTATATTTATGACGTATTAGCTGATGTGCTCGTCGATTCTCAACGGGGATTATCCCATAAGTATGAATCTTCATTGAATATTTTTTTAAAAAACTTGTCTCAAGTACGTGCGATGATTCTTTATAGTTCAATTTTGCAATAGAAATACAGTAGAAAACGTAGAAAATTACCTTTACGTGCATAGCGAACAACCGAATATATGGTAGTCTAGTATACAATTTTAGCAAACTTGATATGATAACATTTACGAGTAAACCTGCGAATTAAAATCAGACGTAAAGCATTTATACTTCGATACTTTCAATCTACTTTTTCTGTTCCACCCACACCTTATTAGTACTTAGTTTGGAAGTAAGCGTCAGCGCTTCTAAAGTAGTTAACCTTATTAGAATTATGCTCAGATAACTTTAATATCAGCTCAACTCTTCCACTTTAAAATCAGTGGCATCGTCTCTCTCCTCGGGTAAATTGAATGTAGTCTGACTATTATCTACTCCAAACCCATTCTGCTGGCATTTCCACTGCTTGGTAAACGGGACTTTGCTTCTAGCGAGGTCACCCATTCTACGAAAGTCAATACGCTGGCAGCGCGTGTATCTCTGCGAAAAGGCTGTAAAGGCATATGCTTCCCTTAGGAGCGACTATACAAAGTGATGGTGTCATAATAATAAAGCCCTTGGACCGCTTCCTCTTGGTTATGAGTTGTCCAATTTGCCTTGAGGCATAAACAGGATTCGCACCAGTGGAACGTGTTCGACGCATAGCAGACGCTTATTTACTTCCTCGTCTAACCAATATCAATTAAGTGAGAATGAAAGCAAGTGAAAGTATCTTAACGGAAAGAGTAAACTTTATATGTCGATACCAAGAGTTTGCTTCGAATACATAAGTTATTTAGAACCAATCAGGATACATATACATGTATGGGAAGTTGTAATTCCTATGCGAAGAAGAAATAGAAATAATATAATATTACCATTTTATTAAGGAGAGATTGAGACTTGCAAGTCTATTTTCACATCTAACACTCCATCTTATAAACTTTCAAACGAGGAGATACCACGTTAAATAGTACACAAAAGACAACTAACTACCTTACGGGTTTAAATTTATAATTTGGAATTAGAATAGGAAAAATATATTTCCGCAATAAAATACTTGCAAGACGGGTAAAGATATACAAACAACCCATTCATTAGTATTTAATATTCTGTTTATTTTTATTTAAATGTATTTCTATATGTTTCTTTGTAAACTGAATATGAAATGTTTTTCAATAAAAATGGGATGAGAATGAAAGATGAAAGTCTGAGGTTTCGATTAAGTCTACTTCTGATTGAGTAACATGCTAGAATGACTTCATTTTTACAATAAATTGATAAAAACTCCGGTAATAATTATAAAAAAATCATCTTAAACTGTGACCACGAGATAATCCAAGTATGACAATCATGATCTCGTACCTTAAAATGGGACGACATATGGATAAACATTTGGAGTTAGCATTAAACAAGAAGGTAAAACGATTGGCGATATACACTGATAAGCTATCGAGAAAGAACACGATTTTGGTAAGATTAGACACAAAAAGTATTAGGATCGAGCAAAATTTCGCATACAGATACAAAATGATAACAGTTCCTCAGAAAACAGTTTAATACATTTTCATAAACTTCGTTCAAAGTTAAACTAGATACTTCAAGTTATTTCTGTGAGAGAAGTATGCGGAAACTGCCTACACATACCAGGCACTCATTAAGGAAGCGCTCTTCCATGAAAAAATATTTCGAAAACTATTTGGAAGACGTAGGTGAGGAATTTTTTAAATTAGGCCAACGAATACTTTGAATGTTGCGAACTGATCAAAACTAAAGGGTACATAAATAGTTCTCTTCGTTATTAAATAATTCATCGTTTACTAAGCACTTAATATTACCTTACAATGTGATACATTATCTTTAATCCATTAAGAATCACTTTAACATTATCGATACATTACTCCATTCAAAATAATATTTCAATCGACGTAAATGAAATCGCTGTAAGACTAAAAGGTAATCATAGACAACCTATGAAAGGGGATCCGCAAACTTTTGTGGCCATAAACCTTAACATTTCTTGTCTCTTCATTCATCTCCTATATTTAACTTCTAAATACTAACTACAGGAATAGCAAGATGGATGGCTATATGAATTTTAAATATTAAATTTACTAATGGTAGTGTGTAATAAATCCCATATAATTATTGCAGTTTGGTAATATTCCACTTGATTTAAAGAGAAATTTTATAATTTAGTAGATACTAAACAAATATCATTTTTTTCTTGTTGTCAGTATTGATATTTTTCTAACCGACTTTCAACTGACTTGCAAGCAATTACCAGCTCTAATTGTTCGTTATTTAGTATTCGGATCTCTCATTTTCGAAACATCAGACTACGAAGCATAATGACCTCTCCCCTTGAACCGTGCATTCGAAGAAAACACGAGTGAGAGAGAAGAAAAGGAGTGAAAGGAAGAACGGAAAAGCAGCAGAAATGGAAAGGAGCAAGTGACCGAGTGAAGCTGCGGTCGGAAAATTAAAGCAGGCGACTGTGGCGCCGCATTTCCTGCGACGGATACTCGGCTCAACTTATGCTCTGTTTTCCCGCCTCCGATCAACTCGGCCCGCCTTTCCTTCCATTGCTCTCTCTTTGTGTGTCTTCGAGTATTGTTCCGCTCCTCATACGTATTTATGAGGCCACTGAGAGTAAAAATATTCGCCATACCATAAGATATTTATTTACCAACTCCACCATATACACAGCGACATCCGATCTATTTGATGTCCTAAATAGTAAAAACAAACGGAGCGATTTCTCGGAATGGTAACAATAAATCCATCGTCGAACATGGATGCTTTGATAATCAAATGTATGTTCCAGGAAACAAATCCAATTTGCAATGCATAACTTGCAGAGAATTAATTTAAGTGAACGATGATAAAATACATCTTGGTATTTCTACTTAATAATAAACAAAATGTACTGGGAGGAAATATATTTTTAAAAACCAACATCAATAAATATAATAGGGCCGTTAACCTGGGCTAAGCGTTTTTTTATTGCTCCCTCACTGTAGTCCCCTAGTGCCAACTCTAAGCTTTCCTCTATTACTGAATGTCATTCACAAAAAACGTAAGTAGCCTAATGTAGTTGAAAATCATACCTTCAGCCTCTTCTATACATATATGTAAATATATTTATAAAAAAATTGATCATTGATATGCACCTTAAAATTCACTCTTTTTGTTTGCGTAAAAAGTTTCCCAAGAATCCAATGCGAGGAAAAATTCCACCACTCCAAAGACCAATTTAAGGTCAGAATTAATTCCCCTTCCTCGAAGGCCATCTTCCGGGCGATTCCACGTAATGCTCACTCAGGTAGAACAGGATTTGAGAGGAAGAAAGCGATTCCGCACACTCCGGCTACTTATCTAATGGATAAACACAGCCGTTTCCAAGGATACTTAACTCCCTAACACTTTGCGGCCATTTCTATTGCCCCGCAATATAACCATGGCCTCCTTCCAAGCAGCATTATCTCTTTCGGTAAAGAAGCCTCTCAGCCATTGCGCTATCAGTTCAAAAACGATTCTAGACACAAATAGGGAAATTTGCGGGTATAATGATAAAAAAAATCTCAGGTTCTATTTTAAACTCATCGCTGAGAATCTCCAAGTGAAGCTTTCGACGAGAAAAAGAGCCATAAATCGCCATTTGTAGTTCCATTTGTTTTTTACCAAATTTTATTTAGACTGATCATCAGGAATCACATTATTCTGTTTTCTTGAGCCTCTTCCTAATTTATCGTTTCAGTTATTTTAGTTCTGCTGGTTATATTCGTCCAATGCGCCTAAGGACATTCGATATTTTCAATATCTTCTTTCTCCAAAATCTCGCTTGATTGCATTTTTTGGTTTACATTTATTATACGAATGTGTGAATGAAGTAATTAGTTACATATTTCGAGTTTATATTCTATGGCATTCATGTTAACATTATTATTAAAATACTTCTTGCGCTAGTTTTTAAATCACGTGGAATTTACTTCAAAATAATTTAAAGTAATTTTTAACTGTAGTTATCTATCAAGTTGTCCCTAAAATTTATTTCGAGTAAGAACCAGAATCATACCTTGATCCGCAACAGTATATGTACAATGCATGACGTTAACTAGCTAAAGAAGAAATTTCTATTTAATCCCATCGTGTTAAATTGCTTCAAGTTGATTCAGCGATGTTATCAATTTTCAAAACTGTATAACTTGGTCTATCTGAAAGGGATAGGTAACCGTATTGTCGGCTAAATGGTGCGTTGGTGAAAAGTAGTCCTTCAAATACAGTGTCGGGCAGCTGAATGACAGCTAATCTAAGTTGACCCGTCCTGTTTATGGCGAATAATGATTCTGTGAATCCAAAAATGTTGTATGATAGAAAAAGTAGTGGAAATACTCACTATCCGATGGTTCGATGTTCGATTTATTCTCTTATTTCGAGATCCTGGCCCAAATTGCATCCCATCTTATGCCGTCTATCTCATTAAATAGAACGGCATTATTATCAGATAGCAAACTAATTTGTCTACCTCGCGAAAGAAGGTTACGTAATGTATTTACTGAGCGAAGGAAAAACACGTACCTTTCAACCGGATTTATTGCACGTGTGGCATACATTAGCGACATTGGAAAGGAAGTTGAGCATCTGTCTCTAAGAGCTGGACTTGGGGGACACTAACTTGAGAAGTTCTTAAGGGCGGCAAAAAATTTTTGATGCACTCAACGTGGTGGCAAATCGACAGACTAGTTCCACGCCGTGAATTTGCGTCGAACGAAAGACAACGCTGTGCAAAGTACAGCTCGAGTCGGTGAAGCTACAGTTTGCGGTCTTCTTTTTACAGCATTCTGAATCTAATAGTTCACATGTTTAAAATTACTACTTTTCAGACTTTTATAAACTATCAGTCTCGTTCAAACTACGTCAATACTACTACGTCAATTTTATATTAATTATCGCTAAATAGCTTGAAATATTGTAAATTTCGAAGGCTGGTCTCTTCATCAAGATACTTTTTATATTTATCGGGCCTAATTTTTGTGAGGATTTTACGTTCCTGTTTCTCTATTTATTTAATTTTTGTTTGCTTGTTTAATAGTGAATATATTATATCGAGGATGTAGTTACCTGTTTTATTGAAAGGGAACCTTTAAACAGATAGATATGGAAATATTACAATGTTGGGTACTTCAAATATTAATGGCAAACAAGCAAAAACAATGATAAAAATACGGGGCTCGAACTAGGAAACTCAGGATATCCATTTATAGTACGCTAATTTATTCCAGTCACTCTAAGTCACTCCACTCTTTCCTATAGCAAAATATATCATACGTATGAATGATGGACATTTGCACGCATATCAGCGGATAATAATTTCAATCAGAACCTGTATTCGGTAACCTACTGTTTGAACCTCAAGCTCCATCAAACACCATCTTTATTCCCATCTCTTCACATACAAGTGACACTTGGAGTACGACGGAAAGGAGAAAATTAACCCATTTGGTCCTTCCCAATGCGCCTTAAAGACGGACAAAGGAAGAGTGGAATTCGGTGCACGATCTCGAAGAGAGGGGAAAAGTGCAGATAGGGAAGAAAGAAAAATGAGAGGAGAGAGCTTAGGTGGGTCGCACAACTGCGGGATGTAAATGGTGATCAAGGGGAATCGAACTGTGGGTCTGGAAGAAGGGGAGAACAATGGATGGGCAATAAAGGAGTCGCAGGGAATTGTGGGAGAAGGGCAGTTAAATGTAATCGATACGCTCTCTTCGGCACGTCCGACTCCCTTTTATTCCGCCTTTCTTCTTCTGTTTCCTGCGAAAATACTGCCACCTTCACGTAACGCGGGGAAGTTCGCTTAACGCGTTTATGGGCACGCATTCGAGCACAAATCAAACGCATTTTCTCCAGTTTGAGATGGATAGAAAGAGAGTTTTCTATAGATAAAAATCAAAATCAAGATCGACATTTATATTTATTTACGGGTCGCATACGGCATAACTTTTGAGAATGTGCACGTTTGAAGGTATATATAGTAAATAAGGACCCATGAGTTATCATCTATCCATTCACAGAATGAAGAAAAGGAATTAGCTAATAAAATACAAAAATATTTACTTTCGGAGGTACTTTTATATTATCACGATATCAAGTACTTCAAGCTGTTCCCTTTCTTTCCTTAATATAGTAAATAACTTCCATATTAATGCCTGACAAGATAAAATTCTTAATTAATATATATGGATTCTGTCGAAGACCTTGGAATTAAGAGAAACAGCGTCTACTTGCTTTTTGCTAAATGACTACTAAATATTCCTTTAAGGGCCTTTCTTTAATGATGTCATGGCATTTTTAGGTTTTCTGAACTCCCCTCTCACAAAGTGTCACATGGAGCTGCATACCCAATGTGATAAATTATCACAGATTTCCAGACCCCTCTTAAGGGTGACATCATTTAAGGATGACCGCTTATTTCGTTACGGTTTCTTGACATCTTGGCAATCTTATCATCAAAAATTTTGGTGTAACGCCTGATTAAGTTTTAAGTTTATTAAAGCTAAATTTTTAAGCGATGTGCTCTATCTGTCTATCCAACAAATAGAGACATGTTTACGAGTGTAAACAACCTTTAAACGGCTTAAGAGTTCGAAAATACATGGAAAAATTCCACTAGACAAAAATATCAAATATAATGAAAATATTGAATGTATCCTCATTTTTACTGAGATTAAATCAGCCTTTCTTATTTTACTATTTATGTATTTGATCTATATTTTTATTTCGGGAATTTGATATTATGTGATAATTTATAATATTATTAATTATAATATCATAATTAATTAATTATATCATAATAGATATTATGTGATAATTTTTTATATTTGTGTTGAACTACGAATTAATCCATTTAACATTGGGTATAATTTACATTCGTTGTAGTAATCTACAAAGTTATCCCTACTGTCAGACTTTTAGCAATATTCTCTAGGTTTTGGATATTTCATCAACAGATGATGATGAATTTCTGTCACAGTGACAAAAATTTATGTCTCATAAAAATCAATATTCCAGAATTCCAGAAGTTTCAAACTTATAGTTTTCAATAAATTAATTTATTTGTTTAGTTTACCTTCATGCGTCATCTACTATATTCATTTACTTAAATATAATTATGCAGAAGTGAGACATTTAAGAGAATTTTTCCGTACTAGTTCAGTCTATTCATTTGGGTAGGAAGCAATAAGCATAATAACAATAGATTTGTCCGTTCAAGCAATTCCATTCATAAAGGACGCATGCATGCATGTATTCATTCGTATAAATTCTACCAATCAATAATTAATTAAACCGCCGTCAACGAAATTCAAAATCCATTTGAGTAGCACTTTGAGGAAAAGCATCGAGTCTTCGTTGGTGACCATAAGAACCTATCGGCAGCGTCAAACGACATAGCGGCTTGCAAAGGCACCGTGAGAAGCGACAGCCACGGAGAGAGAGAAAATTCGGACGCTTTTAATGGAGAAGAGAATGTGGTCAAGGACTCAGAGACACCTGCGAAAATTTATCGAGGAACTGTGGGAAGGCAAGAGGAATGCTGCAGAATATTCGCGGGAAGTGATAGACGGAAGTTAATTGCGATCCTTGTATTGCACTAAAGGGAGAGAAGGACAAAGCCAATTTCCAGGCTGATGGAACGGCTTCTTCAGCCACTCCAGAGTTTTTTGGTCGCTCTGCATTACGCCTCGCAAAGGATTCTGGGAGGATAAAAGGCTTTCTCTCCGGCGACTGTCTTCCGCGGAAAAGATGGAATTTGATTGGCTTCGAAACAGTCACTACTTAGAGTGTTTCGGAATAAGCAGGATGTTTGTTCCAAATGTTTGAGTTCGCAGAGACCGAGCTTAAAAGAGTCAAACGGTGGCGAATCGGTGTTTCCACAAAAAACGAGTGCAGCAGAAAAGTTATGCTCTTTTTCCTTTGAGCGTATGTCATTAGTCCCAAGCGATTTTACCCAGGCATTTTTTACTATTTCTTTATTTTACTTACTACCCCCGAAAAAGATTGAAAACTTTAAGAAAATATTGTTCCAAATGCAATTAAATCATTATTACTAATGTGAGAATTATACATCAAAATTTAATGACAACTATGAAGAGGAAAGAATTTCAGATAAAAGGTTAGGAAAATCTTTTCTTGTTTTCACATTTCATTTACTAAAAATCCACCATCTTCATGTACAAGGCAGTTCCTTGCAATTTAAAAACTAAACATTTAAAAAGTAATCTCTCTCTCAGTAAGTACTAAAGTTACATTACCAACTTGTAGCAACTGCTGCTACATTAACAAAAATACATAGATGTACGCGAAGTAGAATATTTTTACTGAATTTTCTCTTGCGTGGATTTTAGATCGGATAACTAAGAATGTGAACAACCTCAGAAGAAGTTAAGATTAGATGACCCTTAGACATTATGAATAGAGAATTGATGAAATCAGGAACTTATGGATAAAAAATAACATAGAGGTGTTTCTGGGATACCCATTAAATGAGAAATAGAATAATATATGTTTCTTCTTGTGATATAGTATCATAACAGAAACAATTTAGGTTTGATTATATTTACGGGAAAATGAAGTATTTACTAAAACATTTAAGCTCGGAAGGCGGTTTTAAAAGAGATCTGTAGCCAAATTAGAGGGGGAAATCCAAAATCATAAACGATAAACCAAACCAAAACATTGATCGTAGATTTTTTCATGCTAGAGTTGATTACAATAAAGAAATGAACACTGTTAAGCTTCTTTGCATGGACGATGAAATCCTTGAAGTAAAGCAGTACAAATGCATTAAATTTATAGGCTAACATATAAAAAAGATGAAATAGTTTGAATTGTTATCTATTACGTATTTTTATGGTAAATATTAAGAAATTATTTGTCGAACTAGTTATAGGTGTTTCTTTCATTCACTGCGTAGCAACCTTAAGTGATTTTATAGCGTGAACATTAGAAAGTTATTCGATAAAGGTAAGCATCACGAGAAAAACTAAGTTCCTATGAGTATGTACAGCAGATAATGGAAGCCATTAATGTGCAGCGGTTCCTCCATGAAGAGCAGCGAGTGATGCATAGTATTTAGATAGAACGATACCGCTCGAATGAGTTAAATGGTGAGAAAAGATAGACTCGAGAGGATAAACAAAACGCTGCAGTGCTCTTTAAAGCGTGAATTAGATAAAGATTGACGGAAAGAATCGATGTGAGGGGGAAGTGGCACACACCCTAAGGGCTCAGAATAGAATGCTAATTAAGCCAAAGAGAGGGGAGATAATGGGGAGTTTTTCAAAAGTTGAGAAAAGGAACAACTACCGAACTGATTCTTCGGAATGAAAGCAATTTATTTCATTAGGAGAAGGCACTGGTTGGGCGGGTGATGGTCGGGCGAAGATAGGGTGCAAGGGAACGGGGGAACAGGGTAACACACCTCTCCGCAGTGGAAGTTAGGGAAGCGTCCACAGAGAAATTCGCGGCACGTCTGTCGCTGCAATGTCACCTAAGGCACTCGGCCGAAGGAATGGGATAGGAATCGATGGAAAGGAACTACTTTGGAATATAAAGGAGAGGAGATAAGAAATAGATACTTGGGATTCTATGGGTATTCCCGCGCCGATACAGTGCAAGAAGCGGAGAAAATTTTCCAGTCTAAAATCTGTGGATGTTACTGGAAACTTTGCATTCATAATATTCCGCGAGGATGAGCCCGGAATCCGAAACGAAGTTATAGAATGTGAAACAAAAGAAAGCCGCGGGCGGAAACTGCTCCTCGCGTAACATCGGACGGTGATGATGGTAACTTAGCGACTGAAATTCAGTAATACCCCGATTTACGTTCTTCCCTCGGATCGTTCGCGTAAACTTCGCCAATCAAGTAAGAATTATGCTCCGCTACATTTCGCTTAGACGGTTGCGAAATTCTGAAGGCGAAATTTCAAAAATTCGAATTCCTCTTCAAGATTACCACGTTAACTTAAACTTCCGACGGCGATATTAGCTCGGATTCATAACGAAATTTTTATACTTTCTTTCGACAAAGAGACTAGAAGGAATTCGAGTGTTCGATTTTACTCGCTTCCCCTGAATGTTAATTGGAATAACACTCGTCTGGATTTGTAGGAATACTACATAATTCAATTTTCCCTTAGAAGGACGAAATGCGAAATTTTTACTGAATGCTCCTCTTTTATCAAAATCACAAAATATTCTACAGTAAAGATATTATAGTTTAATTTTTATTAGTTTCTAAGCTAAAACAAATATTGGCTATGCCAGGTGGAATTTAATTATATTATAATTTGTGAAAAAATAGGAACGTACAAATTCTGATTCATGACTCCTAGATAATTAATGGTTAGTTAATTGATGAATAACGTTAATACCATACATAAAATATAATTCAATAATTATTATTTTAGATGGTTAACATATATCATGCTCTCTGAGTATATTCGTACCTAAAGATTAGCAATTTATTGAAACATTATTGCAAACTTGAAATTGTATGAAGTGCAGGAAAGTAAGGCGGTGATAGTTTGTCCATAACTTGGCTAACAAGATTCCATCTGGCTGGAAAATTTATTTCACAGAAACAAACGGGATAACATTTTTCATTCGATTTTACTGGAAAGACGTTTTCATTCTTCGATGAATATGAAATATTAGAATGAACTCTTCACCATTTCGTGGATGAACTTGTTATCTTAGCCAAAGAGAAATTATTCAGTTCCTGTGCAAGAATGAGATGTAAATTCATAAACTATATTTTTGGAGTAACAGGAATAATTTATTTTATCATTCGTAGAATTTTTTACTTCTACTTCCGAAAATACTCTGATATTAACATAAATATTTGTAAAGATTTTAAAAATTAAGGCAGTTATAATACTGTAGAGAAGCGAGAAAAAGATTTTTAAGGACGTCCTGCGCAATAAATAATATACGTAGCTTTAGATACACAAAATACCATCAGTAGGCGCATGAAATGAAGATAAGGAAATTAAGGATCGGTTAGACAGGAATAAGAAGGAAATAAAATGAGTTACGTTGGGAATTAGCGTTTCTCATATTGATTATTCTTAGCCATTAGGATGTGCGACTTAATTGAGATAATATTACAGTCGCTGCTTTCATCAAAACACCTCGTAAATGAAAATGGCATTCCGTCATTTCCTTGTGTTTACGGGTGTTTAATGCTGTAATGCGATATTTTAACTGTCAAACATTGCGTTTAATTCAGATAATTGTCGTTGTTAGTTAGACTGATCGGTAGCATAAAAATCAAATCCTTGTGGCGTCTAAAAGACTATTAGAATGATTGGGAAGGGAGGAGATGAGTAATGTAAACTGAATTTCAAAAGGGGTAGAATCAGTGCTGCCAATACTTGGAATATTCCTGCCATTTTGGACTTGATTACGAGGCACTTTATCCTTAAGGATAATGTGCCTCGGTAAGGAGAAGGAGAATTTGTAATAGATGAGGTTGACCCATCATTAAGATTAGAATTGAGTAGACCTCTCCTTCACCTACATCTTATCTCATCGAGATATTTTACAAAATCAATGAAAAAAGGAGTAGAGCAAGGAAAATATCTTTGTAATCAGGGTTGAAAAATCAAAAACAATGTTGCCGAAAAACAGACAGAAAGGGATAAAATACAATGTTGCACTGAACTTAAGCTAAAAATATTAATAAACTCTTCCAAATTATTTTCAAGTTATTGTAGTCGTCTTATGTTTTTCGACTTTATGTGCGTGGAATTCCTAATTAATTTATCGTAATTTTTTTGGGGAAAATCCCTCAAACCACCTAATATTTTATGACGTTCTTTAATTTTAGGTGGAAAATTCCTCCAAAAGTTTCTAATATGCGTGTAAATGCTTTCATAAGCATAAGGTTGTCTATCGTTCGTAGCTTATCATATTGGATGACAGATATTTAGGACTAGTACCTAGGAGTATGGTCCTAGGTATACAATCGTTATTGTAATAAAATTAATAGCACATGAACTCAGTTTACTTATCTCATAAGAATGCGTTATGAACATTTATATTTATATATAGCTTTTTTAGAAAAACCATTTATAAGAGCTTTATATTTTTTAAGTCAGAAATATGTATGTCTGGTGATAACAGATATGCAGAAATAATTCTACAAAATAAAAATACTAAACTTTGTAAAAATTCCACTGTCAACAAATACGACCGCTATTATCTGTTTATGACAAATACGCCCGTTTTCTATATTACAACGCCATCTTTAGATGAAAGATAGTGAGAACTTTCAGTAGGTATACCTTATAAATATTCTAGGTAGGATAACACTTAGCCTCGAAACCGCTCGCATTTTTAAATTGAAGTGGAATTCTTACAGCTTATAATTTTTTCTTTTGCTATGATATTCCACGAAGTGAACGCTTCCAGAATCGCCCGTGGTAAGGCAGTTTCCATCCGATCTGGTACATACAGAGGGCCGTACACTGATGCAGCACGGACCCAATACTCCGTATTCCGGGAGCTTCGGGGCAATCCCAACCGTGCAGCGCGGCGGAGAATGAATTGAATGGTAGTAGATAGTGGGGAAGAGGAAGGGGTAGCAAGGAACAGCATCTTCAGTGGTAATAAGGAAACCAGACTTCCTTCCGAATTTCTGTCCGCCCTTTAATAGGCTCTTATCTCGAAATGAGAATGGGGAGAATCGATTGGGAGACTCGTTGCCCCGGGAAACGTGGCAATTGTTCACGGCTTTGGTTTATTTGAGGTCGGAGGGGGGAGATATTGCGTTCGTTTGAAGGCCTATTTAGGCGAGATATTGAATATCAGAGGAGCACATGCTTCGACCTTTGCGGCTCAAAAACTGGGCCATAGCGCCCCGCGGATGATTTGTCCACAGAAAGAAGAATAATGGTGCGATTCTTATGCGATGATCGGTTGACATCGAGTGCCGACACCGGGGGCTTAACACATCCCCATTTCCATAAACGCCTGCCGAAGACGAATTTAAATATTTCACGCTCGTGAATGCGATTTCGTGAACGATGCAAACGTTTATCGCATACGTTTACTTCTTCCGGTATGGAAATGTAGGAGTCATTCACTCAGTGGTTTATTTTCCTTGATAGTAACATAGGTAAATTTTCTACAGATTAACGAGAAAACACAGGCATTAATCCCTTGGTTCATTGAATTGGAACAAAATGTGTACTTTAAATACGTTACTTAACATAACCTTTAACTTACAATACACACCTAATTGACCTGATTTTAGGAAACAAAGCCGAAAAATATCGACAAATAAGGAAAATTATTCACGGATAATTCACAAAACGTACAATCTGACCAGAAATAAGAGGAAATTCAGTTCGTGGTTAATATTACCTAATAGATTTAAAAGGTCTATTAGAAGAAAAATTAGAAGTGAAATTTTTAAGCTTTCGAGAAATATCTTACATGAAGGTGCTTCGCACAATGAAATGATAACTGAATAAAAGTATCCAAAATATTTTACAACAGACAAATATTGTTTTGTCTTTCTAAATATGAGATGTATTATTTTCCTTATAGCTTACGGGAGTATTTATAAGCCTGAAAGTTCAAACTGGAATAGAAATTGTAGACGAAGCGTGGGTGTTTTAGCAGTACAAGGAGAAAAAACAATTTCTTCACCAACTTTAAAATGTATTCAAGAAACTCGTGACGTTTTTAGGTAAAGTCAACAATGAATAACTGAAATAACTGTACAATAATATAACTATGTACCAATACGTAGGAAATGATCATGTAGGTTTCACGTAGTCGTCGACTGCCATATCTATAGGCCACCCCACTGTTACAGGACGCTAGATTCAGAAATAAGGAAATTTTGGCGTCGTTACAACTGTGATGCACCTGATCCAATAAACCATTATGTTGAAATAGTATTCCAGCGAGAGAAATGCCTCCATACATGGAAGAGACAAGAAAATCGTGATTATTTGCAGCGAACGCTTTGACTTCGGAAATACGTCCTTTGGCATGAATTCGAAGAGATGTCCGCACAAAAGCAAACAGAGCATTGGTTTGCATGATCTGTGTTCCTGTGTCACATGGTGTTCTTTTCACTCACTAAGCCATAACGGGGTCAGCCTACTCTGCTGCCGCTGCGGTCACCCGAGGAATTAACACTTCTATCGAATTGTCAGCGAAGCAGTCTCAATGTATTTTTGTCTTATGATTGATACATTTACACTCTTACACGAATTTATCCATAGATTCGTTTATAACGTATGATTTAAAATATGGACCAATTCGAGTGTGTTTGTATTCCTACGTATGGATTTCGGAAGGTATAATGAAGCTCAAACCAGGTTAATCCTCTTGTTTAGCTCAGCCCATTACGTATCTTTCCTTTTTAATCCTCAAAAGAAAAGGATCAAAGTGGAACTGATATGGGTTTAAACTACATGCAGATGGGCATTTATGGCATTACCTCTGCCCGGATAGAGAACGTTTTGTGCGTTTCGGAAAACAGCCAAGCCAAGCAACAGCAGAAAACAGCAAGAGAACACTACGTGATATTTAGCTGCTGTTAAAATATAGGTCTTTAAAGGTATACTTTTGTGACTGAAAACTCTCTCCTTCCATATAACCTGCCTTCGGTAGTATTTATAAAAAGATATATAACGTATGTGTGCATAGGAATAGAATGAAAATGTATAGGAGGAGCAGATATAAAATATCTAATGTAATCTAAAAAAGATCCACAGAAGGAAAACACCCACAAAGATGGGGGTATGAAAAACCTGCGTTGACCCACTGATAGTACGTACATACAAGCTAAAAGATGTAAAGGAGAACTTTGTTTATTATAAAAATCACAAATGCAATAATAAAAAACTACATGTTATGAAACTCATAACTAGATATATTTTAATTATTCACTAAGCAGAAGAAAAATTAGGAAATCATTAGAAAATTAATATTATAAAGATATTCCAAAATATCTTATTATAAAACTAACTTAAAAATTCAAAGTAGAACACTAAATATAAAAAGTACTTACGAAAACTTGAGGAAATTAAATATGGAGATTAGAAAAAATAGAAATAAGATAAGAGGAATGTCATTCGAGTTTTATAGCTATTTATATATGCTTTACCGCGGTTTATAGCACGATAAATTTAAATTGTTAAATAAAAACTTAATTTTAGGCGACGGAATTAAATTGAATGCAGTCAAATAGCACAAACTACAAATGTTAAGAAAATTAAAGTAAAACAGAAGATCGACTGACATAATATAATCATTTCTTTATATTTCTCACTTCTTGTTTGTCAGGGATTAAATACTATTAATCAATCAGCAAATTTCTTTTTGACGTATGAGAAAAGATTAATCACGATTATGACAATTATTAAGGAAAATGTAAAAGAGCATCTTGGCTTTGAGATATAGAAACCGAAGGACTCTTAAAGCGTAGTAGGAAATCGTAAATTTATGGAAGCGCTTAGTAGGTTTGGGTAACAGATTATGAAGTGAAATTAGCGGTTGAAATAGAATCGGAGCGTTAACAAGATTATTTCCCATTACCGCATCTCGTTTTGCCCTAACTGCTTCATCTAGATTGTCAGCTGCAGAAGACCACGATATATCTGAGAGACTGCGCTTTCCCGGCGACAAAATATGTCTTCGGGACATTTAGCAGTTCCTAACTAACAAGTTGTCTTAATAATGTTCCCCTCAAAACTTAGATTGAATTTACGGCGTCTGCATAGGCAAGAGTTTGCCGATTATATCCGAATGCGTCGAGGAATGCTGGTTAGGTTTTTGCATGACAAAAAACCGAAAAGATTCTTCCATGAGAAAGAATTTTAGTGTCTTGTTATTGAGGCTAGTTTTTCCGTAGTGTATTTTTTGAATGGCAGAATATTATCGTTATGTTAAATGAGTTAAATGTTGAGGCAAGTATATAACAGTAATTTATAATGAGACATCCTGATTGATTAAGTATTACTAACTATCTATTAAACGAGGATTTAGTGCGGGATTCTCAAGATGCTTTAAACTGATAATTGAGGGTAATGCATTGTATAACCATTGTAGCTGCTGTTTTTAATGTATATTAATGTTGTGATTCTTGCATGAATAATGCAGTGTTTATGCTAACATAAGAAAATATCCGGAAGAACTAACTTTCGTAGACCTTGGCTATGGCTTTTATAATGGTAACTATAAATTATATACTGTTTAAAATATACTGAATATTAATTGATCGACAGCAGGCAAGTATTTCATATTGGAAGGTCTTAGTGAATAATGGCATGAGCTTGACCAAGATTGCATAATTGCAATAAATGCTGTCACTAATTTCACAGGAGTAACATATCCAATGCATTCCGACTTCCCAGTTTTGAAAAGCTAAGTAACATAAGATATGTAATATCATTTGAGTATCAGAATACTTCCAAACGTATAAATCTGCCGAGAATTAACTTTTATTCAGTTTAATCAGAGGAGAATTAAATGCCTTTCAAAATTAGAGCAAAGGAATTCAATATCCAGGAAGTCTAAAACAGTGCTAAAGTGTGAAATATTCCAAAATCTATCAAGATTTCTCTTATTTGTGTATACTAAATAGAAAAATGAGTCACCACATACACCTTTTGATAGAACTGAGGGGATGAAAAATACTAGCACTTTTTCTTGTCTGAAAAACTATTGGAATTAGCCATGCAAAAGACTTCGTAAAATGAAGTCTCCGGGGGATATACGCTGGAAAGCTAGATTCGTAAGAGAAGCATGCGATACTGAATAGAGAATCTCATCTTTGCCGGTAGAAAGAGATTAGGATCCATTACAGCAAAAAATAAGATGAAAAGGATGGAAAACAGAAATCGATGAGGAGACTCAACTCTTTCTTTTGTTTTGAGGAAGTGTACACGATAGCTTTCATACCGAATCGAGTTTGTGAGCGTCGAATTTCAGAGTGCAAAATAGAATCGAGAGATGGCGCTTTAAAAATTGCAACGGTTTTAGAACGCTGTGCATAACACACAGGTGGCAAGAGAAGAGATCAAAAGTATTACAATTGGGATAAGTTCTGATTAATCAAAAGAGAAAGAAATTATTAAATGTTTTCTGGTCATCTGATTATATGCTTTTTGTTGTGTGTTACATAAACTGTTTTCTGGCCCAATCAAAAGAGATTGATTGAAATCAATATCCTTTACGTGAGGTATAATCAACTTGTAAATTAAAACTTGCCATTCTCCGTTTCTTCCTTTAATATTATGTTTTTATATGATAAGACATCCAAAAGGTTAGGATTTGCACACATGAGAACAAGTTTTAAGAATGTAAATGATTGTTTCCATGATTAAGATTGTTTTCCCATCAGATGTCACCAAAATGCAGAAATACATTGTATTCTAAACAAGAAAATGGCTGGATTGTCTAACGGAATCTAATTCGTAAGATGAACATATATAATAATTTAATGTGATGTTAATAGATAACTAGGTAAATCAATAACTTCTCAAATTTAAGTTTTCTTTATTTTCATAATTTTTCCGAGAAAAATGTAAATGTACGAATAAAAGTAACTTAAAAAATAAACAATATGTAGATGCATATTGCTGCATCCTCAACACTGTTGACGGTTAGTTAATCCTAGTGCAATGTTAGTAATAAGACTAGTCATAGTCTTGGATGTGATGACATCTTGGTTACCCCCAAATTATCACAAGTCACTCATTCAAGCCGCAAATTTTTTAGTCCATCCAGGGGTTCATAGATATATCCAAGGTCTATCTACATAATCCAACAACAAACAATAGTATGCATAGTATAACCCCTAGATAAAGCCATTTCATCCTCCAAGATAATTTAAACGGGAAAACGAGCGATTGTGCGGAGGCAAGTAGAATTCAGTGGTGTGGAAAGATAAAAGGAGATTAATTATGTATTTATCACCTTAAGTTCAAGGTTCAAACCTTAGTTGAGTTATGGCTACTCAGATTCACACTTTAACTTGAATTACTATCTTCAAATTCCTGTAAACGGCTATATCTGTATTATTAATTAAATACAGTGATAGACTAAGGGGTGAACCACTTAAAGAAATTTTCGGGTTACGGAGCATTTATTAGTTGTTTTTCGGATTCGACTAACGAATAGTTTAGCAGAGAATGAAGAAGAAATTCTCGTAAAAATAAAAAGTTACCAAAAATGAAGTGATGTTGATGTGATATTGCAATTCTCTCTCAAAAGTAGATGACTGTGGTAGTTTTTTGGTGGTGGTTATGTGCCTTTCACGATTTCATGGGAGATCTCGTTTTCGAATATTTCCGGTTAAGGAAGTGATCCTGGATTCATCTTCGTTAATTTAACTTCACCTTAAATACTCAGAAAAGAGTAATACACTTATTTCGCATCACATTTCAAAGTTCTTAGATCAATACATGAATAAGGTACTCTTGAGAGATAAGATTTTCCATATAATAGTAACTCAACAGGAAAATTAGAGAGGATTTTAATACGTGTTCCTCTCTTCTTTCGTGCCCCGCGAGAGATTAAACAAAAGAACGACCATTTCACGGAAGTAGGAAGAAGAGGTCGAAAAAGAGATTAAGACGAAATCGAAGTGAGCAAAAGGAAGGCGGACACGGATAACTCTTGTCCGAACTCCCGTTCCCTATAGACTTTAAGGTCGTGACTCGCCTGCTTAATATTCCTGGAGAGACGCACACAGCTTCTGGAACGCTTCGGAAGTAAGGAACGCGAAATAAAACTGATTGAAAGCGGAGGGAGAGATGGAGGATCCGGATATGGAAAGAGAGGGGGGAGATTGATGAGACAGGCTGCAGAGGGAAAAAAAGTAGCGATTTCCCGACCGGAAAAGAGGAATAGGGGCGGATGGAGGGGCCTTTTCTCTGGTCCTTTCCGCTCCTCCGGGAAGGGAATCCCCGTGGGGATCGTGCGACTCTTAGCGGGATCTTCCCTTCGATGCATTTATTCGCCTTCGAACCGATCCGTTCCGTTTCACTTTCTTTGAACTTTTCCGTTCGGCCATTTTTTCGCTGTTTTGGGCGAGAATTGGATGCAGAGGGATCAAAAGAAGAGACGGATGACTCCGGTGGACGCGGCCAATGAATGCCCGCGAATGAATGAATGCTTCTCTTTAAAAACAAAAGGTAGTGTCCCTCACGGCTCGTATTCGCGCCTTTCTTGTGATTAAAATTTCGGCAACTTAAATGAAGGGATGCGGAAAATATGTCTCGTTTTTGCGAAGGGTTATTTAGTAGCAAAAGTGTGTCTGCTTATGGACCAAGGAATTATGAGAAAATGAATAACTATACAAAATATAATAAAAGTGAATAATAGAATATTATCTACGTGAAATAAATTGACTGAAGAATAACGGTACTTTTTGCAACCGATGAAAATAGGCGGGTCTCGGTAAATAATAATATATTACGACAGTAATCACGCGTAAAAACAATTCGTAGGTACATTTCTTTTTGTGCTCAAATTACTATTACTTATTATTAGAGCCAACTAGCACTGTTGACTTAGAATTTTGCTAACTTAATTCTCGAAAGTTAGCTGCCTTGAGGAGGAATTACAAGATATGCTCTTTTGGCGTTGTGTTTGTTTTTTTTGGCATTGTTACAATGATCACTTTTCCAACTAATCTTAAAATGTATTTCATAAAAACTGACAAAATTGATTTTTAACTGTTGTCTGCTTAAATAATGCCTCGAATTAACTTTTATCTAGAGACAAAATCAATACCAACAAATATAAAAAGTATACTATATTTATATTATATTCTAGGATTGTCTGCCTCCACAGTTTATTGTATACATATAAGAAATTAAAAATAAAAATCATACTGCTAAATTTCCTGCATTAATATAATGATGAAAATAACTGCAATTAATTTAGCCATAGTTCCTAACAGCAATTCAAGCAATTATTTTCTCATGATTACTTACATTACTACAAAGTTATTTGCATTCATATTTAATTTTTAAACAGGATTCTGCTACCGACGATGACATTAAGGTACAAAAGCTACATTAAGTTTTCATCGTATCCGACAATATACGCGAAAGTTCATCAAACACGATTGCGGCAAGAGAATGATTTACACAGAATGTTTGCAGGAAAAGACAAAAAAGTTGGAAAAATTTAAAACTGTCGCAAATCTCCCCGAGGCGTTAAGAGTCAAAATTATCGGTGGGAATGAAGGAAGTTTGCGGGCTCTTTTGGTAGGCAAATATGCGGATTTGGAGGGGAGAGGAAACGTTATGCTCGGAATAAAAAGGAAGTGAGGAGAGAAAGAAGAGGAAGGAAAAGTTGGAGTAGAATTTAGAGTGGTAGAGGAAGGAAGTGTGAAGGGGCTGCATCGAAAAAGGGATCATCTATTGGGAATACGCCCTGAGAAGCGTAAAAAAGGTGACCAGTCAAAGTCCGTCGCATCCCACGTGGCTGAATTACATGCCGGCAGTGGCTTTTGTTTGGTTCAAAGAGAAACCGTGACTCTGATGTTTTCCCGTCAGTAATACAGTCATAATTCTGCCGAAAACATACCCTTCAACCTTTCATTCGTCTAATTCTCTTTTTCATTATTCCTTTCTACGAATGAAAAAAGGAATATTCTTGACCTACAGTAGATGATGTTCCATTTTTGAATTCAACAAAACTGAAACACACGGTTACACTATACTGCAAAGTATTAAGAAACTAAATTTTAAACAATAGTAGGTATTAATAATGGTTCTACCGAAATTTTGTGCTTGAGTTTCATGAACCTCTTTGTGCTGTTTAAATGTGGCTAATAAAACACCCAAACTGATAAATCGTCAACATTGTATCATAAAAATGTAGGAAAAAATTACAAATAATTCTTTCAGCTCCGGGAAAGCCAAAAGGATAGCTTTTGCGGATCCTAGGTTCGATTTCTAAAAGGGCAACATATGTACGAAATGACCTTGTTGTCGAACTACTTTTAAATTACTAATACTTGCTTGAAATGATTATGCTCCAACTCTATTAAGCTAATTAAGTTATTCCCTCTTCTCTCCTTTTTGGCTACTACTATATTTCTCACTTTTTCCTTTTAAACAGAGATTTCTTATAGTTTGTATTTGATATAGATTTTCATTCGCAAACAACTATTTTAAAAATAAGTTTTAAATTTAATTCTTACTCCATAAGGAAATGGAAAAAGACAAAATTCAGGAATAAATGGTAATTATACACACAAAGGTCACTCTTTAGTCAAGGTATTGTCGTGCATTAAATTTTGAACAAAACTAGTGCGGTAATATTTAGATTTTTCCTTGCTGTCACATACCCAAGAGTCTAAACCAACCCTCAATTTTGTTAATCACTGAACCAGGCTCAAAATTTTCCACTACGGACCGAATCCGTCCAATTGTATTTACGTATGTTCCCTAGTTCCTGATATGAGTCACTGAGTAAAGAAATCAGGATTTGACGATAAATAGAAAATACCGGGGGACATAGTATCTAGTTCTGGAGAGAAAGCACCGACGGAATACTTAATAGTCAGACATAGAGGGATTTTTTCGCGACGAAAAGAACTTCTTTCTAAACAGCAAAGTTCCCTTTTTGTCGTTGCACTCCTTTATACGGAACAGAGTACTGGCAGCTTCTCCTCTGGCCGTCGGGGATTGAGGAAACTCGATTTATGAGGAATTCCCGCGTGTATCTTAGTTTCTTCCCCTCTCTCACTGTTTCTCTGCGGAAATCGAATGAACCACGAATCGATTACTCGCTCGAACCGATCCCCTCCCGCGCTCTCCGGAGGTCAGACTCTCCGCCCACTTTGACCCACTCTCTGTACTCACATGCACCCGTAATCGCTTTACCATTCCTACGGGCCTCTTTTTCTTTCACTCTAATATATATACCCTTCCCCTCATCATTACGCGGCTTGCATCATTGCCCACTACCCACGCTTCGTCTCCATTTAAGCATTTTTATTGGGTTCTTAAATATCGACATCGTCAACTCCAGGTGTCCGAGAACTGTGGCTCACGAGTCACATATAGCTAATTGAGTACAGAATTGTATTCTTCGATTAAAATTAAACACGAGATTTTAAATCTAATTATAGTGAATATTATATTAGAAGCATCGTGATTAAAAAATTATATACTCCAAGGCTCGGAGAATCGTAGTTCACGGTTACATGTGGCTAGTTATGTACTTGCATACATCTCTCAAGTGGTATTGAACTCGAGTTTTAAATATTGCACCGGAAATGTCTCCATCGTCAATGATAAATTATATGCTACAGGGGTCAGAGAACTTGTGATATGTGGCTGACTGGGTACGGAAGTATATCTTTCAATTAAAATCGAACACGAGTTTTAAATAAGCGCCACCGTAAATATAACAACAGAAATATCTTCATTTTTAATATGAAATTATGCATTTCAGGAGTCGTTAAATTATGGCTCGCTCGTCATTTGTGGCTCACTACTCACTAGCATATATTTTAAAAGTAGAATTGAATACTATTTTTTGAATAACTATATCGTAAATATTGTATGTTATACATAGGAATGTCCAAGAAGGGGAGTTACGGGTTCAAACCCTCCATAAATACAGAGATATCTATGAAATGGACTATGAACCTTCATATAGAAAGATAGGATGTGTGAGAGCCATAAATTAGCATTTTTATTCAATAAAATCATCAAACATAGAATTGAAGTTCTAATAAGCGTTCTTTATAACGATGTGTATTTTCTGTTCATTTGAAGTAGCTGGATAGAATCTATAATTGTATATCATTTAGAAAATCATCTAATTTCACTCCTATTTTAATGATTTGTCTAGGATTATAATTGGCGACTTCTAGAAATAATCCAAGTGTAGGTACGTGGATAAATAAAAAAAAGTATGAGAAGGACCAAAGAACTTATTAAGCTCCGATTTATACGAAATTTTGGGAAAAATTGTCTACCCTTGGATTTTTAGATAGATTTCATTTTCATCCTTAACTCCTCCACAAATCCTGCTGATGCCCCTGATTGTACATATTTTCACAGTTAATAAGAAATCACATATCCAGGGGTCGGCAAACTGCAGCTTGCGAGCCCAAGTGGCACTTACATACATGTGGCTCAGAAGTAAAATTGAAGTTAGAATTGATGATATTTTAAAAAGTTCTTCAATGGCGGAGATCATTTAGCACACATGGGCCCCACAATAAAACTGATATGAGAACGAAGTTAATTTGTAGAGCAATACATGATATGGACCTCCATCAGATGTATGATAATTATCTTTACTGAAGTAATTAAGCGATTGTAGAGAAAAGAAGTGGGTCAAATACAAGTAAGAGGAGAGAGATGGTTGGAGAATGTAACTGAAAGTACCAACACGTAATCGTAACCTATTTTATAAAGACGCCGAGTAAAACGGACATCGATAAACTTTGAATACCCAAAACGAACCTAAGCAAATACCTCTACCACAGCTATAATTTAAATCTAAAATGATTTAAAGATTAATCAGATATTAGGGATAAAGTCCTAGTGCAGGTAGATCGCTCTGAGGAGTCTATGGAGCTAGTGTTCAATAACGTATGATAAAATGAATCTACTGCTGAGTCAAGATAACTTTGTTCAAGTCAAATTACAGAGTAGCAAAGTCGTGTTACCAGCTTTGGAAAACAAGTGGAGATTGGAAGTGTAATAGCATAAGTCAAGAAAGACTCCTATCAGATATAAACTACTCATGGCTTATAATACAACGTTGAAGATAGGGGAACGATTCATAAATATCTATATAAAGAGGATGTTGTGCAGTTGGGAAGTCTAAACGACATCACTGGAAGAGGAGGACGTGCCATATTACGAGGATGTTTTGAGAATAGGCCTGATAGAACACAGGACCTATGAAGAAGCCTGAAGAAGAACAAAAAGAGATATAAGAATTGAGATACACTGATAAAAATGAAACTGGTAGGGAATATAGAAGGGGGGATAACCTACTGAAGAATGATAGAATGTTGGCGAGGGGCAACTAGAAATGAAAATCTGCAGCAAGGGGTGGCAAACAAGAGATAAGAGATGATATTATGACAATGTATTATTGATAAGAATAACAAAAATAACGCATAATTTTTCTATACGTTTAAGATATTTTAAATGTATGTACTCGCCTCTTATAAATGAACCACATAATCGGAATTTTATCAGCTTACTTTGGAAAGCAATCGCAATTAAAGTCACAATCGAAGATGTCTAAATAAAATCGGTGCATTATGGTATTATCTATCGGTGTTCATACTCCCAGTCATACGCCATACAAGCTCGCAGAGTATCAATATAAATGTAAATGTTATATTATCTGTCATTATCTGGTGGGCACTCATAGTAGCCTACGTAACCAGCCTCCTTGTTGAATAGTAACCTATTTCTATCATCGATAAATATTCGTCAAAGTGGCCGAGTGGTTATAGTGTCTGATCCTACTTCCAAAGCATTTCCAAACTATCCAAAGATTATCCTCAGTGGTTCAAATCCTGTCTAACGCAAATTTTTTTTTCGGAAAATTAAGTTTTCGGGTCCTATAACGTCGATGCACAAGATAGCTGCCACTCTCCTCCGCTCTTATGGTTATTTAGTTTATCTTACCTAACCTCACTCGAATGGTGAATCGGTTAATCTCATCATGTTTCTCTTGTTATACTTTTCGTTTTGTGTGTTTAATTGGAAATGTGATAAGAGAGTTAACTGTGCTATTATATACATGGTTTACTATTTATGCTATCACGATAACCACCGCCACAGCGGCTGGCAAATTCGATCAACGTCAACAAAACAATCTAAATCCCGGGGATTTCTGACTGTTTTGACAGTCAAACTAATAGTTTGTCCTTATTACTGACCTTTCGTCACCGATTATGCCGTATTTCTGAAATTCAGGTTCAAAATTGGTTCGCCCCTGTATGTCTTTCAAATTAGCTGGTTTATGATGATTTATTTAATACAAAGTTATAGTTATTTCGAGAAACATGAAGAATCTTATAGGAAGTGTTATTTTTTCCCTTTCAGTATGAGTTTTTCATTTACTATTTTCAGAATGGGTTTAGCATAAATCCCTATCCCTGCTCTACGGACATAGTTAAATAACTCAAAAACATACAGGAGGTATTTGTATGTAAAGTTTGCCCATTTTTATTGCACCTAAACTTTTTAAGTATATCAATCCTAAGTAAATTCCATTATGATAAGCATTCCGCTGTAAACGGCGTAAACTTCATCAGCGAATTAAATTAAACCATAGATTTTAGGAGACCTCCCTTTCGCAAAGGAGAGACAAAATTCGAGGCAAATATTACCTTAGTTTTCTTCCAAGTAGATGCAAAAGTGCGATTCTCCCTTTAAATGGAACTGTCCTTTGTGTTTCTCCCCTTCGGCATTCCTTCCGAACTAACTACGCCTCCTACCACCAGAGGGAACTTCAATCTTCGGCTTTCAATTATCGAGAGTTCGTCGAGAGCGGAATCCCATTCATAAGAAGTCTCCCCGGAATGGCAAACCATAAATTGTTTTACTCTTGTAGCGTCCAATTAATTCGAGAAGCAAGTACAAGCCGGTTAAGAAAAACTCGAAATCTGTATCGATTCGACTGTTGAATCTACCGCAAGCCCCATCATTCGAATCCAAACTAGATAAATCTACTAAAGGAAAAACTTTTAACTATCTATCGTCGTTTCTAATACACTGAACGCTAGACGCTGAACATGATGAAATCAATTCCGGAAAACAAAAAGCGCAAACGATAAGTAGTGGAATATAGAATATTACTATCATTGCATTTTACAGATTTCAGGACTTGCTTTGTAGAAATCCATCTAAAAATATTTTTAAAAAACGTGAAAATACGAGGCTTTTTTGAATTTTCTTTTGACTTTCATTTGATTAGTGAAATTACAAACTGATTCGAAAATCAAATTGTGAAACATAATGAAATTAATCACGAAAATTAATGGATGTCCCAGTTAAATTAATAATTTAATTAAGGTAAACGCACAAATAAATTTTGAAATTTTAAGTGATTTCAAAGAGAGGTTTGATTTATAGTGTATCGGAAAGGTATTGCATACGATAATAACGAAGAGTATCCGAAATGGCCAGAAAAATACAAAGTTAATTCTGGTATAGAATATTACTCTGGAGTTTTTCATTCCTCCTGTTTTAATTTTACCTAAATAAACTATTCTTCCTATACCTCCTCTTTTATCACTTCTATTCTTTTCTGACGATTTTACTTGTAATAATGATAGGTTTCATATTGCATGTTTAATATTCGGTATTAGTAAGTTACTGCTTCTCTCAATTAATTGAAACACATCCCGTATCTTATTTGATGAGGCTTCAGCTTAATAATCAAAATATTACTTTACGTTTTCGTATAATTTAATATTTAGGAATCTTATAACGTAATTTTTAATTCCCATTGAACTCATGTGTATGCATTCTTATGAGAAGTGAGAAAGGTTGTGGACGCCAAGGTGAAACTTTTGCAGAGCCTCAAGATTTAAAAACTAGATATATGCAAAACTAGCAAAACATATATATCTGTATTTTGAATCAAATGAAGCGAAGTATGGTTTAATGCGATTGCAACAGATACATCATTCCACAGGCTCAGATGCCTCAGAAGCCCCAACTAACGTTTTCCTTTGGAAATATCGACTTCCATCTTTTTTAAAGCAATCTCTTCTGCATATGAAGCATATAGAAAAATCCTGCTGTATATGTATATGTGGATCAGATAAACCGAAAAAAAATCAGGGAAATAAACGCCAGAATTGGCCGTTTCAAAAATCATATTTTACATCAACTATACTCGACAGTTACAGAAGAAGGGAATAGATTGCGGTGTGCATGCATCTTCAAATGCACAGCTACAAAGTGCTCCTCGAATGGTGTATGCGAATATGTAGATAAGAAGGAATATCTAACAATTTTAGCATTTCACATTTTGTGATAAAACAACAATATTCCCATTCTTTTTCGAATCTCGTGTCGGAGGGGTTAGAGCCCCAGCCAGTAACACCAAGGTCCTGAGTTTTACATATCTTATAACCTAACTATTTATATTTTAGAACTTTCTTTTTTCTGTTTATTTTACACAAAAACGTATTTAAATGTGCTATATCAGAGTGAATGCGTGTCTCTATTGTTTGTTTACCATTTAGATCGATCTTAATCTGCATATCCTTAAAATTTAGTTGACTCTCCGCAAGTTTCGCAGGTATTCCACATTCACATTCATGCGCGTTTTCTTCCAGAGGTATATATTCTTATAAGCGCTAAATTAGGCTTTAAACTCAGAAAAGAGAAGCCTTCTGCAATATTCTTTCTTTCTCATGCTCTCGAGTTTTTGAAAATTTTATATGACTAATATTGTAAGTGTTACATGTAAAAGGAGTCTTAATAGGCTCAATATCGCGTTAATAACGCCGTTTTATTATTATACTTATAAATAAAATTCTGGCGTTCGAATCCCATGAAACCAGACTCAATAAATAGCGCAATCCCTTTCCATAATCATCAACTAATCTATCTGGGTACTTCATTTCCTAATATCTCCAACCTCATGGTCCGAGTTTAATTTTTTATTTATTTAATTAGCTGGTGCCATCACAAATATCCTCTTCTGAGCAATTGCAGGACATCTATGGACAATTGACAAACACATACAATCATTCTCTGAGCAGTAAAATCAGGTTATCCGATATTGGAACCCAGGCCCATGGTATACTACCCCACTATCCTATCCACCACCGTATCCGGTATTTTGATCGAAAAAGCCACCTTTACGGCCGATGTCGGAAGACTTTGCGAACATTCTGCGATGAGTTCGGTCTTTGATAAATGGCGATTGGCTTGAGTTTGGGACGTGGCGTGTTGGACGGCGAAAGTGTTAATCGAAGGGTTAAAGGCGTACTTTGTGAGGGACGGCGGTCTGAGGTTGATCTCCTGAAGGCGGGAGATGCAGAGATGGCCGAGGAAGTTTTCGGGGGGGCGGATGGCCAAAAATGGGGGGAAGCAAGGAGACCTTGACAGATGGGGCTCTCCGGCATCGAAGACTGGGATTGTAAGATGGGCGGTAAGACAGATCGTGGCCCCGGAGGGTGTTGGGTGAGGAATGTGCGGTCTTCCCCGGAAACCCCTCAGGGAGCAGCACCAGGATGAAAAATTAAGGGTCGCGCAAGTCCTTCCGAGGGCGCGAAAAAAGGGTTTTTCCCTCCGAGTGTTTTTTTCGTGGACGCCATCTTATTTTCGGCAAAATTAAAAGGCGTCCGTGAGATATCGAATCCTGACCCGATCTAATTTCTCCGGAGAGCAAAGTGTGATTAATGATTCGATTTTCAAATGCGGAGGCTCTCTCTTGAAAGTTGTTCGGAGTTCGCGTCACGGTTCAAAGGGGTTATTAATCCACTCAGAGTAAACAGAGCAAAAATCGGATTTTGCGCGGTGTCTGAGACGTTATTTTATCCGAGTTGACGTCGGAGTTGGTTATAATAACTTGGGAACTTTGGTTTTCATCTTTCGCCGTGATAACTATACTGATTACCCATAAATTTAAAAAAGTTCAAAACTGGGGTTGCCAACTGGGGCATTTCGACCGGAGGCCTCCGTGTGAAGCTGTTTTCCCGACTTTTCTGGGCTTTAGATTAGTTTTCACTAGTACGCACCAGGTACAGAATAACAAAAATGGAAAAATTTCGCTCTTACAGATAATTAATTCATGTTACAACACTCTCACATAAAATTTCGATTTAACAGATTAATCAAATAAATAAAATTAATAAAAAATAGTTTTTAGATGTTTCTTATTGCATAGCATTCTCACAAAAATGTTTTCTTTGTGAAAATATTCTATTGCATTTAATACGGCCACCGTTTGCACTCCCAAGAACATTTCTAAGAACTTTGAAAATAATTCCTAAACATTCGGAAACTGTGAATCTTTTTAAAATGGGTAAATAATGACTACCGAAAAGAACCTTTCATATTTTATAAAACTAAATAGCCCTTAAATTTTACCCGTTCAAGATAATTTAAAGTAATTGCATGAAAATATATACTGGTACTCTTTGATTTCAAAAGTATATGATATATAACCAGCACAAAAGAATGAGATTCGATGCCATATAAACATTTGAGAACATGCATTATAAGTCACTCATATAAGAGTTTTAACTACGCAGATTTCTAGTCTATTTCGATTTTTAATGAACGTGATATGTTTAAATATACGCTGTATTTCCAGATAAGTTGATTTTTTGTCAATTCTGAAGCAAAATCAAAATGGTTTTACATAGTTGACTAACTTATTTACTGGCTCACTCAATGGGCAGAGTTTATTTAACCGTTCACCTCTAAAAGCCAAAACATCAACTTACCAGCGGAGATATCCTCTATGATTAAGTCGAATAAAAGCTGACCTATGACCATCAAAGTGACTGAATTACCTGCAATGAGAAAAATAAATATTAATTTATAACAAAAAGAGTGCACTGAAATAAATATTTTCCACTTATTAATCTTATTACTAAAACTTATAAAACATAACTTACCGTCTTTCATAGTGCTAAATATCTGTAGTTCGAATTTATAGCTATTCCATTAGGGACTTAATTTTTCATGGGAATACTTTAATGCATTCGTTAACAGTCTTATAAAATATGAATACTTACAAAAAGAATGTTATGTGAATCTCTAAGTGCTCATTTGTGAAGACATAATAAATCTGGTAGAGCTAAATACTATCCTGTTTCCATATAAAACGTATTTCTTAGTTATTAGATTAACTAAAAGAATAAAATTAATGGTTAACAGCATAACTTTCACAGTAACAGTTGTTTATCAAATACTGCATTATAATATTGTTCCTATGTAACCGGATATAGTTGCCTGATTTCCCATTGAAATAAACTAATGCAAAATTAACTACCAGCTGAAAACTGCATACTTGGCAGACAACTGCATAGCAGTGCATTTCTGCAGATGCATATAAATGTAGCTTAATGTGCATAATTGAAACGGTAATGCTGAGTAAATGAATGTCTATGAAAGCGCATTTGCGGTAGCGGCAAATGCGAATCACTGCTAAGATCAAAGCGAATCAGGAAGTTGGAAGATTATAGGTGATATCAAACGCCCTTCAATGCCATGCTATCGAAGCGTACATCAGGACATCATAAACTGTGGATTTGTCATAGCCAGAGAGAGATTGGAGATGAAATAGTACACTAATTATACTTTCGACATGGCCTATGTAGTATTACGGAATGTGGGACGGGAAATGGAACATTTTAAACGATCGAACAAATTAATTAGCGAATGGGCAATTAATCAAGCAACAATCAATGAGCAAGTGAGCGCAATAAAATTAGATTCCTCCTATGCATGGTTACAATTGAAAATGATGATTTTAGAACGATTCAATTATAAGTTCTATTATACACAGTGATATCTCGGCTAGCGAAGATAACTAGTTTCAGAAACTTATATTTTGTTGAATGGATGTTTCCTATTAGTCTCACCGTCCTAAAATACCTCCAAACTCCACCAAAAATTGCAATATTATTTTTTTGTAAAGAGCACGCAATTTCTGAATATTTAAGTCTTGAGTTAATACGTGCATTAGTTAGAGTTATTCAAGACAATTAAAAAATTCTAAAGCTGAACAATTCGTAAGTAGGATCACTCGTTAGCCAAATTTTCGCAGTACAACAACTGAATTATGGTAGTAATATTCAAATTAATCGGTTAAAACAAAAACGGAATAACACGAAATATCGGTTAACACCAATTGTTGTATTCCGTTTTACGTTCAGATTTCTGTAAATTTCTGCGTATTTATTCGTTTAACGAGAAGCGGTTAACTTAGATCCACGAAAAACAGAAGTTATTTTACGTTTCGCAGAGATAATATCCCATCTAAATGTTTTGGATGAAGAAAGTATATTTTCGGTACGGTTGTAATCAAATACCATTCTGTTTTTTAAAATAACGTTTTAGCTTTCTGTAAATATTTTACAATTCGCTTATAGATATATTTAAATACTTTAATCAGAGTTCGCTTTTTAATGGAAAATTTTTTATGCTTTTCTAAAGTGAGTAATACTGTCAACGGAACTCAAAACCGCAGGCTACGTTAGTAATTCGATCGACACCAAATTTAGCTAACGCTAAATGTATTGGTAAAAGATTGGTACATTTTGAATTGACCGATTTCCACTGCGTATGAATCATACTTTTCAATCTCCGATCTGCGATCCGATGTTAACTTCCAGCAACCCTATTTCATTGGCAAGAAAAACAGACATTCTTAACGCACGAGCATCCTCAACTGAGATCTATCTGCACTGAATGATTTAAAGGAACGGATTACGGTTTCCAATTAACACCCGATCCAAGAAGTAAAAACTAGAGCAAATAGAAAATCGGTGTTTGCGGGATAAACACAGTAGGGGGAGTCGCAATTAGATAGATAATTGAATCCTGTATTTTCCGCCGTGTTTGTCTCAAAAATATTAACTCCGGGCGCAAAGAAGGCCCAGCCATATCGCTACACCAATTATACGTTTTTGCCGGTTGTAGCTTTTTTGCCATGCGGAAAGTTGCGTCACCAAGGTTCCGCATAGCAGCTGGAATTCACGCTCAGAGGATCGCGGTCTGCCTTCAACCACACGCAACGCAGCAAAAAATTGGGAATTGGAGCGAAATTATTTCGATCTCCGCCGGGGATTACCACTTGGTTTCACAACTGATTTGATTCATTACGGAGGCAAAGGAACTCGAAAAAAATCGGCGAGCGATTTTGAAAAAGGCGATTTGACGATTGGCAGCTTTTTTTAATCACGCTTCATCGGCTGTGGTCAGTCTTCGGCCCGAAAGCAATCAGCGCCGCAGTAAGTGAAACTTTTTCGCATATTCGATGTTTTTAGCGAAACGATGATGAAAAAGCGCGGGGTATCGTTGGAAACATATAAACGAGAATCTTAGTTAGAAGAAAGGCTACGCAAAAGTGAGATTTACATGTCATTAGAAACGAAAGAAATATCTGCTGGGACTTTTCCGATGTATTGGAAAGCAATCCAGTAAAGACTTAATTGTAAGAGCGTCGAGAGATTCGTGTCTCAAAATGTATTCTAAAACTCAACAATTTTTATATAAAACTCTTTCACTAGTTCAATAAATGTTTGCTAAAGTGACAACTATCTTGTTAAATTAAAGAGATTAGGGCAAGCATTCTACAAAGCAAGTGAAAATTATGCTAATACAAATCTTGAGATTTTAGTTATTAAACAAGACGTGCTACTTCATTAAATTTATATTAATCATAAAAAATATGATTTATTATATGAAAAATGTATGGCCAAAACGAGAGGTTTCTGAATGTTTATGTAAGAAAGTAATGACCAAACTTACGAATAAAAAATGTTAACGGTGTGCTTTTTCCAATGGAAAAAATGTGTGCAATATGTACGTGTGTAATTCTACGCATTTAATTGAATTTAGTAGTCATTTAACTAATTGAAGAATGAATAGATTATGTTTTTTCCCGAGAAGTGGAAAGAGTAAAAAGGGATAAATAAATATTATAAATACCAGATCTGAGATTTACCCAAGTAAGCAAAAATGTGGGAAATGTAAAGCGCAAACAGATGCTAGAAATTAGCGGAACATTAAAGAGGTTCATTGCAGTCGTCGATGAGACGCCTCTGCGGTGTTTAAATGGCGGAATGCATGGAAATGGTGACCAGTACGTGGCGCAGTCACCAAAGTGACCAAAGCCACAGTGAAGTGGCGTTAGCGTCCTCTCAAAGGAATTTCTTTGGCGGAAGAGAACTACTGCATCTCCTTCATTTGGTATAAACGTGAGTGAGCAGAGATGTTCGAGGAGAAATGTAAATAAAGCCAGGCGAAGAATCATACGAATTATATCAGTCTTTCTGAACGTGTACATACGCGGTATGTACGTTTTCCGGACGTTGACCTTTGATTCTGAGACGTTTTAGTGGCTTCCATATTGAAACATAAGGACTGGGACGATTCCTCGTGGCCGTTTTGCTGCGAGACTTTCTCGTCGCAGACGTTTACACTCTAACAACTTTTTAGAAATTAATTATAATTTATAAAATAGTAGGGATTTTTCTTTCAGTTTAGAAGAAGATAATTATGTGATGATGTGGTGGTATTTGGTGATGTGTGGAGATTTATTTTTCAAAATAGGATGGACTGATCTTCCCGGTAACAGAGTCAAAGGGGCACGTTCACAGGAAAAGTTACAATTTTTGTTAGAAAATTTCAGTAAAGAAAGTGATTACACGTCATCATCGCAATGGTTTAAACCATGATTAAATGTTATTGTCTTTTCCTAACATATTGCGATAAATTTCGTACGTTAGCTCTTTTTAATAGCTTATGATTAGCTGTGTTGGATTGGGTAGACGGTTGGAGGGTGGGGAATTCCTTGTATACGGGTGGGGAATTCCTTGTAATTCCTTGTATATATTATAAATTTGAGTAGTAAGTTAATATAATAATTCATTTTTTAATAACACAAGAGAAAACTCGCGGAAAAGTGGTGGAGGCGAAATATCCAAGCCTGGAAACATTGGTTGACGAATGCCTAACATCACAAACATATTTTTTATGGATAAATTCTACAAACACAACGTCATAGGAGAAGAGTGATTATTGATTTACGGAAAAACAATCCTGCAACATGGTTTATTGGCCATTTGGTTGAAAAAAGTACTTTGTAACTCCGCATAGAGATTAATTAGACAATGAGTACCTCTATTTCGACTCACAGTGTCTTCAGTATTGGAAAGTAAAGGAGTAGCAATATTCATATATATATATATATATAAGTTCAAATATTTTTCAAATATATCGAGACTCATGCCACGGTCCCTAGAACATGAATATTTTTAATTTTCTGCCATAAAGAGACTGCATTTAATTTACATCTTCCACCACTTAGGAAAAAATCAGAATTTCGAACTATTCACCCCAATATATTTCAAATTAACGTTGCTATAATGTTGGAAGGCTGGTAATAGTTGAACCAACGGTTGAGACCGGCTCTTCCTCAATGTCTTGCAACTTTAAAGTGAATATTTTAGGAAACTCTGAAAAGTGGTGAACTTTTGAAAGTACAAAGTTTTACGTACCCCAGCCTCTAAAAGAGATGTAGGAGTGAAAATCTGAAGGAGAATTTCAATCGTGAGTTTTATAATGAACAAAATTAGTCCTAACTTTTTTTCAAGGATAAATTGCGAATAGTGCTGCTATCTCGGAGGAACAAGGAGGCCAAATTTTCCACTAAGTTTTCCAACATTGCCGTGAAAGTTCGCAAAACAAGAGAGCGCCCTATTTATTTCGCCATTTCTTTCACATTTAGACCTTTCTAACGTTTGGTTTCCATGCATAACTGATCTTGGTTCTTGCTTTGCCAATTAGTGCATAAAATTTTTAAACTGGGTATGGTTCTCTCCGCAGATTATTAAATTTTTATTTTCCATTATTTCCTATCAGTGAAAATTTGCACGAAAATTACAGCAATGCTTTATTGCCCTGATACTACTTCTCCGCAAACGAAAACTGATCGACTTTTAGCAGTTTCTACTTAACAAGTTGAATATAAATGTTATGAAATCAATCACTTCTTAAATTACACCAAAACAGCAATAAATTAAAGAATGTGTGACATAAACAGACTAGTTTAAAGAAATCGAAGAAGCATATTTTGAAATTCGTTACTATTACATTTTAAAAGAGTTTTCAACCTGTAAGTAAGCCTGTTTTCCGACATAATATTAACTTCCAAAATATAAAAAGCCTTGATACATAAGATTTTTTCGCTCTGTGGCTGTGATTAAGTCGCAATATTACACAATAAGATTGTTAACTTGGCTAAAAGAGTAACATTCCAAAAACATTATTTGTGCCATACAGATTTAATAAATTTCTTATTAATTTCGGCCTCCGATGAGGAAATTTTTGGTGGATGAGCGCATGTGTGCCCCCTCAAGAATTAAAAGTACCAGAAAGCAAAGAATTACAGAAAGCAGATATGATATGAGTGTACTGTGGAAGATCAAATTTTTAATACAAAATCATTAGCATTATTTTCAACAGAATACTGTGTCATAAATTTTTCCTCGACATTAACTTCCCAAAACCTTTATGTTTTACGTTCAACATCTCTCATATCTATAAGATGTGATTTTACATTAAAGAAAATAGGACGATTTTGTATTGAAAATCATTCTAGTGATTTTGGAGTTGCCGTAGACCTTATCTACTATAGAACTTATATTAATTCCAGAACGTGAAACAAAAGAGGAATTTTAAATTAGCTAAGAAATGCGCTAGCTAGTTTTTTTATCCCCTTCAGCAAAGTAAACGTTACACCACATTAATAGAAGGAAAAGATATTGTTCAAGCCAAGGTTCTTTACAGAGCTACAGATTTAAAAACATCATTTTCCTCGCAACGAAATGGGCGTCGCAAGCGATTAAGTCACTTCCAATTTCGCGAACATCATAATGAAGACAGCTACAAACACGCACTTCCTTTTTATCCGAGGAGTTAGCGAAAGCTCTGAATATCGAAAAGGCTGCAGTTAAACTTAAGTGGGAAGATCATTTCGGTTATACCAGCGTGATTACGTTGCCGTAAAGCTGGTTCGCAGCGGGCTTCCTCTTGAAATAGGACAAGGAAAGAAGCGTGGAGAATGGAAAGAAGATGGAAGGAGAGCAAAGGATAGGAAGAATGAAGAGGGATAGGGCTTTCTCCTTGGTCTTGATCCCCAGAGTCTCATTTCCCAGGCTTAAGGCGGAATAACATGATTCACGCTCGGGCCACGGGCGATCGAGGAGGCAAATAGAAGATAAGGAAGAGAGATAATGGAGAGATAGGAGAAAGATGATGGAATGGAGGAGAAACAAGAGAAAGGAAAGAGAAAGGATCCATATCCATTTGGTCCCAGATAGAAAAGGCCAAGGAGGGTGAAGAAATATCAAGGATGGGCAGAATGCATAGGAGGGCAAATGGAGAAGGGTACAGATATATGAGTTTGCCGACCTCAAGGGGTTAGTCCATCCGAGCTGAGGTCGAGGGTTTGAATCCTGCTATCCTCAAGGTGCGAGATGCTGCAGTTGAAGCACCCCATAAATTTAAATTACTACCGCTATTACTAGGAAAATTACTGGGGAAGATAAAGGGTACTAAGCTTGCAAAAAGGAGAAAGAAGTTCGTGAGGAAACAAATCTGTGGCGAACATATGAATTTCTACGTATGAATTATGAGGAAAAAATGGAAAAATGAGAATTAATCTCCCGTGTTGAATCTATTGCATTATACTTTCGAGGTAGGGTCGTCGATCCGATTTGGTTGCTAAGTAAATAAAAGATAAAGAGGTATCCTCGTAAATAATCCACTTTGAAAGTTAGAATATGTGCATTTATTGGTCAGGACTTTAGAAGAAATATGTTTCGAGTGCGATATTTTACTATGTAAAAAATTGGACTTCCAATTATCGATAAAAATGATAGTCCTCCATTATTTTGAACACGCCACAAATTTTACCAATTCCTCGGAAAAAAGTAGGAAAAAATTGCTCATTGAATTGGTATGAAGTTTTGACCAAAATTGACAAAATCAACAGAAAGTTACACCAGTAAATTAAATAAAAACTTTTATAAATGTTTGCCGTTTTTGTTTAATTATTTACACGGAAACCCCAGAAGCACCACTATAAAGCGTTTACTTTACTGGTAGAAAATCGGATTCCATAAATTCGTGAATAATAGTAATATATGTGAGCGGTTAAAAATATTTCCCTATATTTACTACTAAAACATATTGAATGTATAATTTTCAATATTAAACTCAAGATATTTTTGATATTAATTGTTCAAACTGGTGACTGAAAAATCATATTAAACGGCTAAACCTATATGAAAACACTCAGGACTCGTAGAATCAACGGAAAATTTTTCAAATGTCGAGTGGAATTACAAATAAAAACGTAAATCGAGTTGGTAATTAGGAAAACAAGTAAATAAAATCTGGAACAAGCACCAATGCGGAAAATATTCAATTCGTTGCTAAATGTGGAATTGTTTTCCAACTCTAGCATTCGTAGTCACATAGGACGACAACATTTCGAAAAGAGGCTCTGACAGCCATTTTAAACTGAGTTTGTGCGTTGTTTATCGTATCTCGACTACTTTTTGGAAGTTATCGGTGACAAATGAATGATAGGCAACCTGAATTTTTTATAAAAATTTAACTTACAGAAAAAGTATAGATTAAAATTAAAGACAAAGAGACAAAAACGCTCAAAAGACGTATTTATGGACGTGAGAAATAAGGACAATTTATTCTCATAATTCTGAATATATTTACTTTGTAATGATTTTTCTCGCAGTATAAAAACGGTCTGTGCAACGAGGATGAAGCACGATATTGGCAACGTTTTCTAAGAACATACTTTCACTGAATTTATAAATAAAATTAATCATTTGTTTAAACCGTCTATCTTCTAAATATTCCCTAAATAATTCCTCTAAAGATTATAAAGAACGTAAGATCTTCAAGCACCGCTGAGTAGAAATTCTCATAATCGATTCCAAGAATAAGTTATTTAAAATAAACATACAAAATAATCAAGCAAAGTAATCATACAAAATAAATTTTTATAAATTTCCACTTGAAAATTATTTGACATTGTTTTCTTGGACGAAAAAATCGCCAGTATTTAGTTGCTAATCAGCGATCGTCTGTTGATTTTACTAAGGAACGATAAAACTAAAGGTATGAAATTGAACATTTCTCTATTATGCAAATTAGTTTCATTCAGAAAATCGATCGAAGAGAAATCTTATGCGGAAGATGAGGAGGAATTCAAGGGATGTGACAATTGAATAGCTAAGGTATGCCGGTGAGATGCTTAGGAACAGAACGTGGACATAAGAGAGAAATGTATGTAGTGGAAGACGTGTCGCGACAGAATGTGTGCATCGTTTAGGAGTGAATAACACACGAAATGCAAGGGCTTTGACCCGCAGATATGCGAGACCCACCATAAATTCCCCTCTAGATGTATAACCATTCCCGGCACGATTCCCTTCTCTCCATATCTCCATTCACGTGCTGGAGGTCGCGCTGGTCACAGCCGAATGTGTTACTGAGTAAGTAGTTTCCCCGGGACATTGCAACGCACACCGGAAGGACCCAAAGGCTCTCAAAGTACTATCTGGAACTCCTTTGCGAGGTCTGGGTGTGCCAGTGGACCTCCAAGACCCATATGTAGATCGACAATGAAGAGGTGATATAGTGCTGTAAGTCAATGGTGCTTGACCCCTTCAGCTGCTGACACGTATTAAAATCTCCCAGCATATTCTCTCCTCATCAGCAGAAATATCTATCTATAGTAAAAATAATAAAATATGTACTGATATTCTGTATTCATATATGGTGCTTTTGAGGAATTCTTTCAGTCGATTGGTAAATGTACGTGCTGTTTTATAGTGGTTGCAGATTAATATTCAAATTGTCGCTTTATATAATGTATACATTTTTGTAGTTTCCGTTTTGTAGAAAGGCTCGAGGCAATTTCCACACAGAATTTCTTAATATTTTTATCCGCAAAGGATTGAGATATCAATGCTTTCAAGAAAATAGTCGCAATAAAATTTTTTTTATAGAAATTACTTGGTCTTTATTCAAGATGAGTGCTGCAGAGAACAGATTGAGCTTATTAATTTTATTGTTCTTGTTTGTTATGGAGTTAATTATGCATTATTTTTATTTATATATGTAGAACTTTATAAAGTTATCTGAGATAGTTCGAATGTTGATCAAAGTAACGTCAATGCCTGACGCAGCTTATTACTGTAACAGAAATGTAATTATGATAAATAAATAACAGAAATTAAATTTCTTCTTCGCTTCTATTACTTCCTAAAATATAAACGGTTTCTAATTTAATAAAGGTTACTGATCAAAACATGTATAAGAAATATAATAATGATAATAATTTAATCTAAATCCCTTTATAAATTTTACCGTTAATAAGTTTTATTATTTATAAATATCTCTTTTATGCCACTTTTGACTCGGAGATATGTTTCTAAATGGGAATGCATATAAGAAAGGCACCAATGATTCGAACTCCTAAACACCTGCACGACAAAGGATCATTAACTTGAAATAAGAAACGATTCATTTTTATTAGAACATAGAGCTCCACTATAAAAGGGTTCCTTCACCTTAGGGTGTTCGTGCACCCTAGGCCTAAGATATATTGATTCCAATAAATAGCTCCACCATTTCTCTTATTTTAGCGGGGAAATAAAAATATAAAGAGATATATTGTCACCAAAATATGTGTGCCTTTCCAAAACGAAAGAATGTAAGTACTTCGGTGTAAATTATTTATGACTAGAAGTTAGATGGTGGGTCAATGGATTTTCGTAGGGGACAACGGCCATCAAAGATTTAGAACCCTAACCCAAGGACAGGGTGCGTTTCCCGGATACCTTACAAATGGCATAGCTGGCGACACTGGCTTCATCTATGTCAGCTTCATTGATAGATCGCGGTTGTGACGTGAAAAATACATTGGTCTGTACATGTAGGTGCTTTAGAAGGTATTTTTACACCAATAGCAAAGAACATGATTCTTAATTTTGTGATATCCTATTTACTACAGAAACAGAGTACATTCGTAGATTGAATCTTTTTGGTCATTATTTTACGTAGCATTTCATGATAGCTTCAGTTATGGTTCTACGATTTTGTAGAAGAATATAACACAATCGAAAGGAACAATGGATTTGGAACTATGAATTACGGGTCAAGAGATCTCTAATTTCTCATCAAGAAAAGATATTATTATTTATATGGATAAAACTCAAATAAATAGGTACTATAACTAATACTTACTCATATCTAATTCCATAAATGTTGGTATTTATGTCATTCATCGTAAAAGGAATCACAGATAGTATTTGATTGTTTGAGTATCTTTTACAAATATTATACTAAGAAACTATTAACAGACGACCGGTTTCAACGCAAGAGCGTCATCGTCTGATCTGATGACCTGATGATGCACTGTTTATTAATAAAAGTTGTGGAAACTGAAATCATCTATGTAATTCCTTCCACGATGATTGACATAGCTATGCTCCATTAAGTAAGGGCTTGCATAGTCCATTATCAATAAATGTTATTTTTTATTGTAAAGGCAAAAATTGAACAAAAAATATGGAAACCTTGAATTAAAAACGTAGCATCTAGTAGGTATAAATGAGAACTGTATACAATAGGCGATTGATATCGTATATTATGTAGTCGAGGAATACGGTCACGATGTGTGACATTTAAACAATAGAACGGAGCTGTGATTTCCGTGAGTTATACGCAAATACATCTCCTCTCATTTACGAATCACGAATTCACGATTCCTAGCTATAAGCGTAAACAGTCAGAAACAAAGGAAGCACTCATCAGCTAATCATCAGTTCTCATTATCTCAGAAGATCAAGCTACTTTACTATCATTGCGTCTATTGGAATACTCAACTCATTATTTTCAAACACACAGTCCTCCACAAGTCAATTCAAATCCATGAATAAAGGTTCCATCTGCGTTTCGAATGTTGAAATAACCTAGATGTAAGCATGAACAAGGCAAAATGTAAATTTCAGCGTCTAAAGCACATGCATAGCGGATATGTTAGGTTGGGATTCACCCGCGAAATCGCCTATTCTCCATGCAGTTAAGTCAGAATTCTGGGCTCAGCTATGACGTAATTTCATTTTAGACATTCCTGTTTCAGGAGTATGAATTATGCAGGTGCGATGTATCATTCTCCGCGCTCAACGGATGTGTGAATTGACTTGTCCATGAATGACGAAAATATGATTCCCAATACTGGCACTATTCTAGAACGAGTGGGTCTCTCTGACGGTTCCCAGCCACGAGAAATTTAGTTTGAAGTAAAGCTAGAAAGCCAGTCTATTTCAGAATTAGATATTATCAACTTTAGAATGGATTCAAGTTCTATCATGGATTTGCACAAGTATATGTATTTTTGGGAATACGACATTCTCTATATATAAATACCTTTCAACTTATATTTTATGTGTTTTACGGAGTATGCGTAAAGATTAAGTCACGTGTAACCATCCGTTTGGCTTCAGGGCGAATCTGGTCTTTTCTGTCTATCGATGAGGCTTTTTCTTACTTTTTTGACATACTCAGGCATTTAAATAATTTTAACTCGAACTCATTCACTTCTTCAAATTTTAAATGAATAACTTTTACTGATTTGGGGTATAAAAGAAGTTGTCTGGAGGCCCTACAAATAGGTTGGACGAATGTTGATATTAGAAAAGGCATGAAGAAGATAGAAAATTGGAGATAGCAATTATTACAGATACAGAAGTGAGCAGGAGAAAGGGATGGCTTGTATAAATGATTTTTATGAGGTAGACCCATGACATATCTCAGTACTTTGCACAAATCAAATCTTTATAATATTCTTCGACCCATCGTTCGCTTATTTTTCATTCTAAACCTCAACACTTGCTATTCCGAATACCTGAATCAAATCCGAATCGACACTTGTTACGTCACTTCCCGTTGTATTGGCTACCACAGAACTTCAACTTCGCACACCACGAGGGAAGACGACCCAAAGTGGTTAAGGCGTTTTCATATCTGGTCGTATCGAAACCCAGTTTAATATCGCACGCGAATAAAAGCGTTCCGACGTCGAAAGCGAATGATAAATGCGCCGGAGACATTATCAAATGAACACGGAGACGTAAAAAAGAAGACATGTCGCATAAACCTCGAGAATTCTGTCACCGCCAACGCCACGGGATCGCATTGCGAATTTTGTTGTCTCTTTGGAAGTCGTATATCCTGAGCACGGTTTTTGTGGGCGCTTTATTGCGTAGCCCCGTTTCACTGTCGCCCATTGTTGAGCGACTCTCTTTTATGTCTGATTCGGGGAAAGAGTGGTTGCCAATTTTTCAGCTCGATTATAAGGGGTCACATATGCTTCAAATGAGAAGATTTACACTTTCGAAATCTAAAAATATATTGGTATATTCTGATCCATCGCGAGGATTACGATAAACCTTTAAGTACCCTTTTTATTAATAAAATATTAAAAAGATCGATAATCGGAAAAGAGAAAGTGTAAAAAGTCACCTTTTATATTTATAATCGCGCAGTGGTTGAGTGTCGACTCCAAACGTGACGGTCCAGGATTCGAATCCATGGAGTTCGATAAAGTATTATGAATTTTTTGAAAGTTTGTTAAATTTACATTCATTCCAATTTTATTATGCATATGTATTGTGACTATTAACATCATATTTAAAATTATATATGAATTGTAGCTATTTTAACTTTATATATAAATTCATTGTAGTGGGATAGTACATGCATACATCGATTATTTTATATTTATATATACAGCCTGACTATGGGACTTACTGCGGTGAAACTACAACTGAAATATTATACATCATAAGAAAATAATGACGATTTACTTTATCATTTTAAAAAGGAAAAATTAATTATGTAATTAGAATGGAAATAAAGTGATATATACGAATTCATTAAAATTATGAACAAAGTCAATAGAGGTGTTATATCGTATTGATCTTAATGTATCCGATGTCCGATTATGAATAATAAAAATGAATTGTTGTGTGTGTGTATTATAATTGTATCTAGGTTACAGATTCTTATGAAATGATGCATTTTCAAATAAACTGAAAGGCAATGTGAAGTTTGTAAAGAGTAATTAAAAATTTTAATTCGCTTCTTAGTTAATCATAAATTTGAACACAAAACAGCTCAAAACTAGCTAATATCTAGTAAACCGTAACCAAAAACCAACCTTAATTAAACCCATCTTATCTATTAAATCGATCACAGGCAATATCGTGTGAGTTACAAAGAAAAACCGCAGTCAATCCCATTATGAAAATTACTTCTACGTATCATTTTGACATATTAGAATATTACATATCGCTAAACACTTCTAAAAGACTCTCGGAAGAGAGTATAAATGAAATCTCGTTAGTGGTATCGGAAACATGACATGCAATGCTCGAGGTTACATCTAAATATAAATTTCAAATCAATTTCCCGCTTCGATGGAAATGCAATTAATAGATAGGAATATATCGTGCTCGGAGGAGAATGTGAGAGTTTTGGATCACAAGTCAGGAAATTGCAACCGAAATGATTTCCAATTACTGAGAGAAACCTCTTACACACAATTTTAAAAATATACATCAGGTGGTTGTTAAGTTTTGGTCAATGTAGAATTTTTCACTCATATTTGTGCAATTATAGCTCCAAAATTTTCTTTTACAGTTAACGAAGATAAAATTTCAGTTGCTTTCAATGATCGAATGGCAATTTTAACAAAGCTATAACCATTAGGCTGAGCTCTGTTCCGCCAAGCAAGGTCAGCTATGATTTCATGCTTCATTGCCCCTTGATTAACCTCTGGATTTACATCAGTACAGAAGGATTATGAATGCTTTGGGCGAATACTCTACTTATTTTGTATAGGTAATAGTAGTTTATACGTATCAGAATGAAATCAGTTCCTGTATATAACCAACGTTAGAGTAATTTATGACGTAATATTAAAAATTTAAGGATTATCAGAACAAGTGCTTTAACGTAATAATGACGGGAATTCATATTATAAATATGCATCGTATTACAAGCTGGAAATAATACCAATTCTACGAATACTCTATAAAATGAACATAGGAAAAATATGATAAATTATTATTTTAATAAAAGTTTAAAATTGAAGCAGTATTCCATTCGTAATTTGCTCGAGAGTTATTTTCAAAGACGCTTCAACATGCTGATTTACGATGAAATGTCGGAATGATCACAAAAAAATGGTTATAATGAAATTGTTCTTATGGTAACGTAAACAAATTATCATTTGGACGTAGGTGTTTATGTAAATTCTAAGCTAACAAAGTTAAAAATTAAAGTATAAAATAAAGTAAAAAATCGCAGTAATAAGAAGTTTTTCCATTATCCATTGCCATCCATTTACGATACAGATAGATTTATAGCTCCAAAAAGGAGGAACAAAGCCTCAGACTTTGTATTTCGCTTGTTTAGACTTCACCATTGTTTTTCGTAAGCAAAACATCCTCGGGACAATTCCTTCGGAGAAATACGCGCGACAAAACAAACTAGTGGGCGTGGTTTAGAAAGTAACTCCTAAGATCTATAAGGAGGGAAAGCGAGGAAAAGTCAAGAAAAATAAGCGGAGAAGGGATTTCTCGCCTTTCCAAATGAGGATTTGGAAGTGAGAGATGAGTGAGAAAGAGAGGGCCTATCGAATGAGAGATATTTGGGGAAAGGGCCTCGTAGATGGCAGCCGAGGCGATAAGTGCGGTCGAGGAGTTGATGTGAATGGTGGTGCCGTGAAAGAATAGATGACGTACATATGTTAGGAGTCGGGAAGTTGAGGTGGCCAGAGAGAGAGAGAGAGGAAGAATTGATCGGGTAGAGAGCAGGATTGATGAAGAGGGTCTCTGAGAGTGTATGTATGAGGTTGAGACTGAAATGAGTGACAAAGAGCCATCCCTCTTCCCCGCCGAATCGGCTTACGAGGCGAGGAAACCTCTAAGCTAGTTAGAAGTTCCTTCCGAAGACGAACAACTTGAGAGGGAAAATGCGAGGGAGAGAGACTTTGGAGTGTGAAATATACGAATAAGCCGCCTTGCTCGCTAAAACCGCTCCCGAACCGCGTAATTCCCTTTCACAATAATATTTCTTCGCTGCGAAGAATGGCTGAGAGGAAAAATTCCTCGCCGGAGTCGTGTACTGTGCCCCGAGGCTAACCACGCGGTTACGTAGCTCTGTGTAGGCAACGGCGATAAACAGAGGCTGTTTATATAGCAACCGCCAGGAGGAACGCTTAAAGCCGTATCATAACACTGACCTCAATAGAATCTACTATACGGTTCTTGTAATTCAAAATTGACTCTAGCTAGATCTTGCCTGAGTATGGCTCAAGATTTTCTAGAGGAAAAATGTTCAGAACTAAAAGATAATAGAGTACGGCGCAGAGTATATTAGAATTGATGCATACTCAAATTTCAATTGAATAGCTTAAATGAAAAATGGAAATTAAAAATTTGTCCTTTTTTCTTTAACTCTATGGGTATAAAAATTCTTCCTAATCAGAAGCAACGATCTTTCTTATAGTTTATTTTTAAACTAGCTTTGAATATTCATCTAAAAGAAACTGCAAGCAAGATTTAGATAATTTTTATATTTTAACCCTATAAAAAGGCTTTGCATACCAACATTGAATAAATCTCATTAGATTTTACTATCATCTCTCTGTCATATTCTTCACAGTATACATAACATATAAACAGGAAAATTAAAATTGCAAACGTTTTAACATTACAAAAATCAACCAAAAAATCTATTCAATACACTCTTTCTTCTCAGATTCTCAGAATATGGTATTAAGTTATATAATAGAGAAAACATGTCGAAAAGAAATATATGGAGGAAACGTTGAGTGAATGACTTTTGTCTGCTGTTCGAACGAAATTATTTGTGACAGGCTATTATCCAAAAGAGAAAAAAATTATGCGATGATTAGAGATTGGAAAGCTCGATGGATTTCAATTGCCTGTCTCACTCCGCATTTTGGACTAAATATTTATTTGATAAAGTAGATAAACAGTGTGATATTTTTCATTTCGATACGTTCACGTCTATTACTTCTAGAGGAAGCAGTGAAACGAATCCCAGATTAGTTACGCAAGCTATCTCCGTAAGGCCAATCCAAGTTATCGCAAATTCTGTTGAGGTTTATAGCTGGCTGCCAACGGGCTGCATTGCACTGCAGACAGACGTTAGTTTCGCATGTTCCTTTTGTGGAGCTAAAATCATCGGCGATCCCGAAGGAGTTGAACGCCGCAGTGTGCAAACGACGTCAGCAGGACCTCGAAACTTTGGCCGCACCCAGTGTGACCTGTCTCGCGGGACGCGTTTCGCTTGGCCGCCATGTTCCGAGCAGTTCGCGCGCGACTAATGAGCTTAGCGATATGCGTTCACCCTGGCGGGCAACGCTTCAACGGCCTCTCCGAAGGTCTATAGGGAGCAGTATTTTATGTAAACAGTCAATCGTAGAAACAGGAAGATGCTGAATTTAAGAAGACGACGCAACTGCTCCTCTATGTAAAGAAGAGAGTTTTAGATGCCACCTTGAAAAACTGTGTCACGAAGAGCCAAAGAAGACAAAAGCTAAGCATGAAGTCTAGGGTTAGGATACATTTCCGGGTGAAAATAAGGGAAATATTCCAGTGAAAATAATGCATTCCTACGGCTTCCTTCCAGCATCTTGGTTTTTACTTCACGTGTTTTTGTCTGTTTGCTAATATATCAAGAACGATTTAGGCAAACATTAATAGTTTTGTCGTAAATTATTAGTGGTAAAAATAAAATAATTCCAAATGATGTTTCTAGATAATCGAGTGATAAATAAATAAATAAATAAATTTACTGGGACTTTAAAGTGTGAAGAGTAAAAAGGGAGTTAAAAACATGAATTCCGCTGTTTCCATTTGAAGTAGAAGTATATGAAATGAAATCAAACTTAATTCTTCGAAATATATTATGTGATGCCTTTACGAGAACATTCGCAAATTTTGAACGGATAAATAATTCATTCTTCTTCATTGAAACGATATAACATACATACCCTCGTACAAGAGGCATGTTTTCATAAAAAAAGGAATAAATGCAAGATGCTTATTATAGGATGAGATAAATTTTTTTAGGGTATTTGTTATCATAGATTAATAATACAATCCCTAAAACCTTACTGCTTCTTATACTTAGATACGTTTTTACGCAGGTATTCACATTCAATTTAACGAATGAAATGAAAGGACATTTCCTCTATTACAGATATAAATAGAGTAACTAGGAGATACTTTGACAGCTATCAAGACTCTAGGCTCTAGCATAGCTCTTGAAGATAAGTTGATCTGAAAGCCTCACTAACTTCAGACTGAACACGATATATAGTTAGAAACGGAAGACATGAATCTAAATATAACATCTCCTCACGAAAATTTCCTTAAGCTTTCAAGGAAAAGGAAGATATATTTTTTACATGAAGTGTTCTTTAGCAAATAATTCCCCCGTCTGTTTCCTTATTCTTGTTCGGGAGTCAGATTGATAACATAGAACCTTCGGGAAGGAAAGTTTGAAAGAAGTTCCAAAAACAGTCGTAAATATAGAATCAATTGAAAGAATGCTCTTTAAGGGTCGCCCCGGGCAGAAACAAGAGAAAGGAAAAAGGAATTCATTCGAAGAAATGGAAAGGGAGGTTTTGTTTAAGCATTCGGTATCCTATGGTATGCTTTTGCTACGTTTTTGGCTTACCAAGGAAGTGTGCTTTCTCAACAGAGGAGTAAAGGGAAACAACCACAACTGCTGAAGAGGCTGTATTGCCGCGGTATTTTCGGAACCCTGAGATGGAATTGTAAATTTACGTGGAACCTTTAATGGAAGGATCACCATTAGCGAAGCTGTTTTAGCCCTGAAGCATTTCCCCATTCCGTGAATGCTTAGCAAGTGGATGCATCTCTGAAGAGATGTTATCTCACCATGGAGATTGCACGGCAGAGGAAGGTGATGGACTAAATTCTAACTTCAGTTTCCGCAACTTCTAATGCCAGCCGTATTTTAATAATACGAACTCCCTAAACCATTATCGCAGGATGCTATCGCATACAGGATGTTACTGCAATATACCGGCTGCTGTTTCGCTTAGCATAGCGTGGTGCATGATACAATGCATTTATCATCAACTACAAAACTGTAGCAGAGTACAGAATACATCAAAACATAATTTAAATACATTAACATCCATCAGTAAATCGCATAAAATGAATCTCAGTATTTACACAAATGTTTAAATATACATGAATGTTGAATATATAAAAATATTTATGTACATATGGAGAATGCATGAATATACCTGAATATTTATACACATATAGATATAAATGACTTATTTTAAATCACGTAATCGCTATGATTGTCCGTGGCCTAGTAAGAACGAATGAGGAAACAGGGGTTAGCTATCGTTGCAGATGTTTGTTTCCTAATCTACAAATGAATCGTATCCGAATGAATATTAAAATAAATTACCTCGAGATTCATAAGAAATGTTTGGTTTGAAGTAAAGGAAGGAAATCGGCAGCATAAAATGACTCTAATTCTAGTAAAAAATATTTATGAAAAAATAAGTACTTGAACACTGGTCATTGGTCTTCCTTCATTACCGACTCAAAAAGTATTAATTTATAATCGGTGGAAAATATTACATCTTTCATTGAAAAACGAACTACTTTATTCAACGAAAGACACAAATTCTGGTATAGTAAGGGATGATAAAAAGTATTAGTAGTAATGACGCAACTGAATTTTCAAAACTGAAAATAAACGAAGAATACGTAATGGTAGCTAAAAATAGAGAAATCATAGTATACTGCTTTTGAAATAATCGGCCGAGTGAACCTGGGTTTACTCGCTTGTGGCCTTGAAAATTTAATAACATACAAACCAATCGAAAAGGATGAAAGCTAAATATAGTTGACATACGTACCTATAACAGCTAGGATTATACACGTATTATTAACAATACAATACGTCTTCGACAAGCAAAGTACGTGAAGCTTAAAATCGCAAAGAATATAAAAATAAACCAGACATATTTATTTAAACAATCCGAATATAATTTCAGGCGAAGAAAATATTAATTGGTTTGGCTTAAAAATTAATCGGTTCCCGACCCGCTCATTGAAACATTGGAACCGCAAACACGACGGAAAAATTAAATTAATTCAAATTCCGGACGGCCGAGTAAATATTTATGCGGGTTCAACAACTGTCTGGGAGATTCCGTTCGCATCTCGGAACGATTTCGAACGCCACCCTTCCGCTCCGATTACGTGTCGTAATGAATCGCCATTAGCATCCATTCGCCGACGAAATTGGGATAGAATCCGTCCGCTGAATTTACTCCGCGCGGAAACCATTTTACTTTTTTGGTCCGTGAAATTTGCCCGAGTATTTTCGTCATATTAGTGCGAAAAGCCGCGTCGACGCGCTCTTCTGTTTGGCCAAACAGCGCTCCGGCGGATAACAAAGAAAAAAACAAGTGAAAGCCGGGTTCCCTCCGGGAGAAGAACGGCAAAAGAACGGAGATTGGAATATAAATAGGGAGGGATGCGAGATGAAAATCCAAAGCGTGGAAAATATCCCTTCCGATGGAACTGTTCAATTTAACGAGCGACCCCGCGGAGGGGCACTCGCGGGTTCGCCCGCAAGACCTCTAACCCTTAAAGCTGCCGAACATCGCTCATCTCAGCCTCTGTAAATATTTGAGTAAAGGTTCTTGCCGAAGGTGGGTAAGCGCTGTTTGTTTTCTCAGAGGATATAAGACTATACCGTTCGCTCTCTATATGGGTGGTGGATGAAGAAGAACCAGGATCTCTAAGAATACGGAAGTTTAAGACGCAGATAAAATATAAAGTGTGGTCGGGAGCGTTTAAGAAGCGAGTTGGCGAGGGGGATTACGGATGCTAGGCGGTTGTGATTCCTTTGTTTTGTGGTTATTCTGAATATTGTCACAATGACAGCACCGGATCGTTTAAATCACTGGGTTCTATCCTTCGATACACCGAATGGATATTAAGTTCGCCCCTTTAAAGTCTTTTCTTTCCCTGAAGAGAAATGAAATAAAATCTGGAAATTTCTCGTTTCCTTGCTTGTGAATTAGCTATTTCCAGCTTACATTTATTTAAGCCAGAGTAGTATCGATAATTATTCATCAGTAAATATACGTAAAGAGGATTTATCTGCACCTGTAACTCTTATGACGGAATATTACAAAGAATGCACTAAAAGTTTAAACTTCGAGGTCGCCTGATCAAATTATCATCATAATATGTGCATAAACATTTCTTTTGAGAGTTTTTACCCGCTCTTTGACTTTTCTATGAAAAAATTCAGTTGATCAATTTTTCTCCACGCCCTTTTATTTTCATTTAGTTGCTTTTCAGATTTATTTTGGTATTCGTGCTGTTCTCTGAACTCTGTATCTATTCAACTACTCCAGAGGATGGTCCTTAACCTAGACGGCTAATGGGTTAAATAATAACAACAGAAACTGATAATTTATGGAAGATTCATTCACACTAATTTGTACTATATTTAAATTAAAAAGTATGTTTTTCTGCCATGAAGCTTTAAATATTCAAAAGAAGAAAGCGTTTTCATAATCCCGAGATAGAATTCCGGGAAAATTCCGGAAAAAGTCGGGAAATGACAAGAACTAGGCCAGGCGGATTTGAGATAAAATTGTAAATTAGGTAAATTATACCTCTATATTCCTCTTACACTTCACTATCTGATCATTATCTTCATAAAATTTCAAAATAAAGGATGGGATAAAAGTAGAGGTTGAGATATTTTTTCCTTCTAAAGAAAGAACTTTTCACAAAAACGGTGTATTTTAACTCGCATCTCGTTAGGAAAGAGTCATAGAATGTGACGGACATGATTTCAATGAATAAATTTACTAAAATGTCTGCCCTTAGTCGAACTTTAATGGGCATAACCGCACGAATTGCTTTTTTCATCTGATAATTAGACAATAAAGTGAAGCGTTATTGAAAAGATTTTATGCAAAACTGTGGGTGCACACAACTGCGCACAGGTCCTAAAACAATTCCCAATAAATTTTGCTTCAAGGAAATAAGGTTAAAACCCTGCATCAATATTAAAACATTATCTCAGTCGAAAAATAATTCCAGTACTCATTATGCGTTCGTGCTGCCTCGTAATTTGCCATTCTCTGCTGTCAGTCTCCCGGCTACTGCTTTTTCCAGCAGTTTGTCATTCTTTGTATCCGAAATTCGTTTATGTGGGCATTAATAATACATAAATTAACCACGCTTGCCTGGCTCCCCGGTTTTCTAATCTGCTTTACCTAAAAAAAGGTAATTAACTTTTCTTTTCGAGTAATCTAATATTTATATAGCTCTTCCGTATGCCTTAATAATTATTCATGCATTTCTCATGAGCGTAAAAAAACGCATGTGATTAATTGTAATAATTAGCCTAGAATCGAGAGAGATCATCGGAAGAATTTAGACCTCGATTTGGGAATGTAATACTCTATATGAGAATTTTCTTTTCGAAATGGCTCAAATGCTATATCTATGATAATCATCCGGAACGTTCTTAACAAAATATAGGTAAGCAAAATGTTACTCACTATAATAGATGGGTGGATAGTGGAAGAGAATGTTGTAGTCGACAGATTTCAATGCAAGACAGTAACCGAATCCGAAACCGAAGTAACCGAGTAATAAAACACGGATTAGCCATTAATATCGTCATGTTAGGAAAATAGCAAAGTTGATTCAAATCTATAACCCTGAAACTCGCCATCGAATATATTCAATTTTTTCAACGAAATTTTAAAAATTAAAGCAACGTCCTCTCAGTCACGTAATCTCTCGAAGTGATTTCAGACATAAGCGATGTTATTGCATATTCATTACCATTATGTGTGTTTACTTCTCATTAGAATTTCAAATCAAATCGATTGCTAATTATTGTTATGAAATTCGCAAATTCCGGAAGGAATTTTTTTTCCGCAATTTTCGTAATTGATATTTGACTTCCCTGTACGCAATTTACAATCCATCAGTTTATTTAACAAATTTTCATCACGAATCACATATCATGGCTTCGGGATTTTAGATTATGAAACAATTAAGTAAAACTTTTAGATTTCGTATACATTTTTCTGATGGAAGCGTCGGTATCTTATAAATTTCCGTGCCCTAATTACTAATTACATTATTATTCATTGTGATGTAAAGAAGCCGAGTTAAAATGCAAATGTGGAGATAGAAGGAAAAGAATATGAAGATGAGAAGGAAGGATATTTCAGTGAAAGGAGAAACAAAATCGAGATGTTTTCCCGTGGAGTGGAAGAGAAAGGTTTGACATGTGGTAGAGGTTCATTTTTAACAGTTTCCTTTTTAGAAAAAGGGGCTCACATTTTAACTCCCTCCCTTGGACCGCTCGTGCGCAATTTAATTTCCGAAAAACCTTGGAAAAGAGCATTCAAAAATTTCTGTTACGCTCGTCCATATAATTACAAAAGAGTTTTCGAATTTGTTGTTCCGGGATGGAAATAAAAATATCCCCTTGTTCCTCCTTTCTTGAAAAATATTCTTTGTATATCGTCTGAATATTCAGCCGTATTATTCGAAGGGGTCTTTTAATCAATGAGATCTAATAAAGACTACAGCTGTATGAATTTAGCCTTTCTAGAATCATCCACCGCTAATTCAGTTTTTGGAATATCTGTGATGATTTGAATATACTTTTGTGTTCTCTAATGACTGAATCGAGCTATTATGGACCAAATATATAACTCAATTTATACTTTTATGGTAGCTTTGTGTTCCTTCCTGTGCCAGTTTCCTTTAGGCAGTGTTAACTATTCCATAATGAATTTACCCGATTAATTTAAAATTGCATAGATTAATATAAATTAATTTAAATCCAATCCACAGGGACATAATTTTACTTTAATTAATTGGGCAAATCAAATTGTTTGAACCGTATGTAGCCCTAATTACCCTTATGATATGCTGCTAAAAATCTTTCTGTAATATAATTCCATCCAGTACATGAAAAATATAAAGTTATAAATTTTGTCATTTAATATGCTACTCAAATGATAATGAAAAGCAACGTTATTTAAAAGCGAATAATGCTCGTTGGTCATGTAATTGAAAACGCACAATACTTTAATATACTTCTAATTAAAAACCTCTTTTTGACTAATCAAGCTTTTACGTTCAATTGTGAAATGATCGCAACTGAATTACTCCTGTGATTCGCAATTGATAACCAACGATATGAACCGTGATATCACAATAAGCATGGCTTCCATTACCTCTTTTAATCCCGTGTTTTCAGCGTAACATAAACTCCTTCGGCGGGTCGTACACCGAAATCGAACCAATCGAAAGGAAATAATTGAATGGACTTCGGAGGTATCTCGCTCATTTCGGTGCAATAGATTCCGAAACGTACGGCCGTGTAACTCCAATCCGAACGCCGATCGATATAAATCGATAGGTCGAAGGATTTACACTCTCGAAAACAAAGCCCAAAAAGGTTTTACAAACGATACAAATTCGAATCCTCCCCTGCAGGAGTTAAAAAGGGAAAAAGCATTCGGAGGCAGCATTTACATGAGGGGACATTAGAAGAAAACAGTATTTTCTCCGGCATGAAATTGCGGTCGAATAGGGCTGAGCGGCTCTCCTTGGCGGGAATCAGCCACTGAGTAGCGGCTGAAGTAAGGCTACCGGGATAAAGATTGGACGACGACGCGGACGGGGGAAACCACGTATACTCACACACGCACACAACATGAAAACAAACGGGAAACGAGCAGAAACAAATGACTGCGAGGAAGCGGAAGGGACAAGGGAACGAATCGAATGAAAGGTTATACGGAGTGAGGGGAGGGGGCTTGAATGCGGTGGAGGAGAAAGATAAATTGCGAAAGAGAGATAGGTAAAAAGAGGAGATAAATGGAGGAAAGAAAGGGGAATCGCTCGGAGGGAAAGGTTTTATTTTTGAAGTCCATTCACAGAGTACGACAGAGCGTACGTCGATTGGAAACAAAATGAAACGCCGAGTCAAATGTCAAACCGAAGCTTTCCCTCGCTTTTCTCTGCGTTGAAAAGAATTAAAGTATGGTATGACTCTGGATGCTGAAGGCAGGTATAAAAAAATCGAGCGGAAAAATGTAAGACGCGTTAAAGAACGAATTATATTCAGACAAACGAAAGGTAACCTATTGTTTTCGAAGGTCTGATTCGAAAGGGAACTACAGCATACAATTCTTTTCAAACCTGCTAGTAATTGAATGCTTATAAACTTCCTTCTTCGAAATTTATGAATATTCTTCATTTATAAGTTATACTATTCTAAATTTATTCAAATTTCTTTAAGAAGCAGAAGACATTCATTATATGAAGTGAGTGAAGTAAACAATAGAAGATAGATTTTAAACTTATGAGCTACAAGAACGGTAACGGCTAAAGTTTTCATATAATTACCGATTTTTGGCGATTATAAATAAATAAAAATTAAATAAAGCTAGGTAAGGCTAAAAGTTGGAAAAATTCTCATAATTTGTATCGAAAAATTATATAAAATAAAATTTTACGTAATCAGATGTATAAATATATATTTCAGAATTCAGGGCTCAATTGAAATGTAAATAACACACCTAATTAAAGATCAGAGGAATAATTGTATGATTATTTCCTGCTGAGTAAATTTATATTTTATTGACAGTAACTATCCCATCGAAAACTATGAGACACTAAAATATTTCTTAAATATATGGAAAAAACAATTTCTATAAATAACTGTTATATCCGGTGGAAATGTAAGATTTAATCAGATGAGATAAAAATTATGAAGAGGAAGAGGCCCGAATATAACAATGATATTTCTCAGAAATTTATCGTAATACCCCCTCGTCATTCAACGTTTCTTTAATTGGTTAGGATGAAATAAAATTAATAGGCTACTCCTACGCTGGAAATTTACAGATGAGGCTAATTATAAAACGGGAACTGTACTTAATTTTCGCTTGCTCGAAAGTCTTCGCAAGATTTCATCCGATACCGTTCACACAGCGAAGCATAAAATGATCAGTCAAAAAGTGAAGACTCTTTCTAATGAATCGACTGAATTTTCAGTAATTAGCTGGCAAGAAAACATCACAAGGATCCCCAAAATATGACCGAGTTTATATCTGGAAAAACTAATCAGGTTACGAATTCCTGTAATTTTTCAAGCGTTAATGGGGCCACCAAACTTTCCATGTTTCCAGTTCCGGTAACCTTTTTAGCCTCGTTAATTATTTTATTTATGGGCGGAAATGAATGAGGTGACAAGAGCAATTCAAGAGGCAAATAACTTTGCTTGCAGAAAAACAAGAAGTAAAAGGCACGAACGTGAGTCGGGCATAATAACGATCCTTTGGCGACCTCTTCTCTTTGCCCGTAAATCCAGCACCAGATGCAAACTCGTGGATGTGGCAGCCAAGGAGATGACACATCTGCTTGCGTGGTATTTAAATTCTCGCGCTCAAAAAATTAAACGATGTTGAAAACTCGGGGCGCAAAAACGCACGTCGAATTGTTACGTGTCGTCGTTAAGAGCAGTTTTATCTAAACGACTGGATGACATCTAATTCTGAGATACACGGAGCGAGTAATCTGAAACTTTAGGCGTGAGCATCCTTGGCAGCATAGCGAAGACAGGAACAAGCAAAGCAGCATCACGGAAGATGCTGAATTGCAACTGGAAGTTTCTAGGTCACATTAAGAATTATGTGGCACTTAAGAAGAATGCTCCTTTCCATCAAAAGATAAAGGACGGTTTCAGATTGTAATATTTCTCGCATTTTTGTAGTCGAGACAAATTTTCCTTTGATATCAAGCTACTCTTTAACTAACAGAACCTATATCTTTAGGATTACCCAATAGTAAAGACCTCTACTTCACCCAAGGGACAACTGATAATAATTTGTTTGATCAAAGTAAATAATATTTAGGACGCCAGAGAAATGATAAGCCTGGGGAGTAAACCTAAGAGGGTAATACTAACATATCTTTCGTAAAATACATAAATAATGTACTTAGAATAATTTTCGGAGTTATATTTAATTGTTTATCTCGAATTAAAATAATAATGGGGAATACATTTGGAACATTGAACAAAGTTGAATATCAACCCAGAAAACAATGTAGAAGAAGCATTAAGAGACGTAATTGCCTCATTATTTTTTAAATAAATTATGATTAATGACGCTTTGGTTACCGTATAATATTGCAAAGGAATTCCTTGGTTATTAAAAATTTTCAGCTTCTACTATCGAGTGCAGATACGGCTAAGAAATGATCTTTTGGATACGTCCATACATAAGAGCAATCGAAACATACAAATGCTTTGATATAACTCGTCCACTCTCAATAACAAAAGAGTCTAATATACAGAGTATTAAGTGTATTTTCTGATTTCGGACAATCCCGTGGGAAATTGCATACGTGAAAGTTGGCCTCTAAGAAAGGAAAATATCAGAAGATTGGAGACCTTCAAAATGCGAGAGCGGCATAGAATAGAAAAAGTAAATTGAGTTCATAGAAAAACAAACTCGGAAGTGAAAGGGAAGGTGGGGGAAGAGATTGAAGTGAGGAAGCGATGGCTGAGAAAATGGATGGTCCAAATACTTGAGAAGACAGGGTTTACCGATGAAAGAAATGAAGGAACAATGCAAGAGAGAAGATAATGGGAAGCCAAATGAATTGGGAGGGATGAGATAAGTTAAGAAGTAAAGGGAAGAATAAAGAAAAGAATTTCATTGGAAATTTTCTAGTTCAGAAAGCTTAAGTTAGGCAGAAAATTGAGAGGAATAGTACTAGTAGTGTTCAATACTAATATATAGTACAATCAATTGAACTAGTATTATTTCAAATGTTCACAAAAGTTTACATAATTTTTTGAACATATTGGCTATCAACAGGAATCGAACCCTTAGTCCCTTTCACCAAAGGTGTACGCCCCACGGACTGTCTGAGCAACCAATGGAAAATAGTGTACTATTTAACGAAGGAGACTCCAAGATACATTATATTATTACATTTAATAAGTCACTATTTAAGTATTCATCTCGACTATGTACGCGTATGTAATTCATATATGTATATTTCTATTCGTATATAATAGTTAATAGCGACTTGACTCCGAGACCAATAGTAACAAGTTTCTGTTAAAATTATTACTTGAATAATATAGGAATTAACTCAAAGTTAAGGTCCCTGCAATGACGCAATAAAACGTCATCTGTCTCGTTATTCTTAGGGATAACTCCTCATAGCAAGTAGTTTTATCTAAAATTATGCATGAATAATGTAGACATGTCGAGACTTCTTTCACATTATCCAAGAAATTTCTGTGACACTTAATCTACAAAAATGGTGAACGTGACTCTTTCCTAGATAGGCAAAAAGGCAGAGGTTGCAAATATTTCGGCGGATCTTTCTACCCAAGAATCATCCTTCGTTTCCGGACCTATCTCTTCTACAGCCATTTTTCCAAAGAGAAGCCACTGCAATCGCAAAGATCCCTTCTCCGCCGTCAGGGGGAGCTTGTGGCAATTTCTCACCCTCATACGTTCGAAAGGCCCTCTTGAGAAGGAGGGCTCACGTTTAAGGCCTCGAGAGGGCCCAAGACGCGGGTCACGAAGGTCTAGGGAAGCGATAGCAGTCTGGGACGGAAGTGGTGATGAAGAAGAGATGTACATGACACTACAGAAATAAACAGATGTTCCCAACAAGACGCTCTCCATTAAGCCAGATTAATCATCTCCAGGCTCAGATATTCATCGGGGAATTAAATGAATTATGAAGGCATGGCTGATAAAAGACAAGCTGGTTTCAGGAAATAAACATATTTCGTTATGCAAATCATTATAAATATAGATCTAGTACTAACTGTTTAGTAACTTTGAATAACCAATGGTGAAGTTACCGGCAAATTATTGTAATAAATCGCTGTGGAAAAACATCACTTAGTTCCCTCCTAAATGCTTTGAAGAGTAAAATAAACTGTCTAATCAAAACATGCTTGCATCAGAATACGTGTTCGTTTTTATCAGCTTATATGTAATATGAAAATGCTATTCAAATATTTCATAGCAAATATATTTGAATTGGCGGTGAGTAAATAATTCAACTGCTCCATCGCAGATAAGACTTGTGTTAAATTAACCAAAATTATGGAGAATACGCCTAATGTCAATTGGACGGCACTAGAAATTCATCAAGAAGCCTATATAAAAGGAACTTTCTTCATAGAAATCTCAGCTATGCTGAAATTCAACTTCACTGTACCTACAATAGATTGAGTTGTCATTTTTTCAAAAAGCTTTATCGATATTTAGGTTATATAGTATGAATAATGGGATCCGATGAGGGACGCATGTGCCCATACATCCTAAAACAGTGCAATACATGCCAATGATTTCCTTTGCATTCAATTGAAATAATAGACTTTTTACTGCTGTGTTATGGCGATATTGTTTTGGCCCCTTCTAGATTGGGTTATTTCCCGCTGTCTGAGATTCTATCTGTAAACCTCCAGTTGAGGAGTTTTGTACATCTAATTTTTATCCATTACCTGGTTTTCATTTATCTACTTTGTTTTGCCAATTATCTAGTAAATAATTTCTTCTCTTTTAATTTTCTGAATACAAGGTAATCACAGTCAATTGTTTTTATATATAGTTTAAAATTATGATATAATATAATATAATATAATATAATATAATATAATATAATATAATATAATATAATATAATATAATATAATATAATATAATATAATATAATATAATATAATATAATATAATATAATAATAATATAATATATAAAGGATTTGTGACGTAAGAAACTTTACTTTGGCCTAACGTAGCCGTAGGAGTAAAATAATGGCAATAATGAAGCAAAATGCTCTTTCGTAAGCTGAACATTGTGTAAGAATCTGTTTCGTAAATATAAGAAGACGACAGTAGTAATCATCTATCAATGAAGTATCACATCATTATCATTAAAGAAAAACAAATGTATCCTTCAACAACGAGCAAACTTCAACAATTAAAAGGATTCCCACGATAATTGGTAAAATACATCCATATTAAACACAAAGAAAAACACAAAACGCTGAAAAATAAATTAGTGGAAAATGAATTGATTAAATCCACAAGATTAAAATATATGTGTAAAAAAGGGCCGTTTTTGTGTTTTCCTTTGTTTAAACTAGCAGCTTCAAAAATGGAGTAGATCCTTATAATGACAGCATCCATATAAAAGGTAAACAGAAGTATAGAACTTGTAATGTATCGAAAACATAATGGAAATATATTAATGAAAGGAATTACGCGAGCCTGAAGCTCTATCAAAGTCAATAAAAACTCTCGTTGCAAAAATAGATTAATTCAAAAAAGAAAATGAAAACTTAATTACGCGCTCATATTCCATTATATCTCCGATAAAATGCAAATGTTTAATAAGTTCAGAATCGATAATATAATTAGCATCAAATTTAATAACCACCGTATGATATAATAAAATATTGCTGGAGGGACTGCATATTAATTGCAACAAAGCCAAAGTAAACGAACAATGCATATTAATTAAATGAAAAATTCTATGACGATCTCTTTTGATACTTTCATAATCACGGGTCTAAGCGTTTCCTGGAACTAATAATACAAAAAAAGTTTTCTCTAATAAGACTTTATCAAACACACGATTAAATATGAATAATATAATAAACGTTTCATTCTATTATGTCCCATAGAGCTGCATTGAAACGTGAGCACTGAAACGAAACATTACAAAATATTTCATTGTGAGAGAATGCGTTTTAATTGACATACATTCTGAGAGGGTATTTTCTCGTAATAACGGTAATGATAATAATATTGTTTGAAGTAACAAACCCAGTCTAAAAATGTAGAAAATGTACATTCAAAAATAAGGAAACAAAGCAATGTAGTTCTGCATGAACAGTATAAAAGGTTAATATATGAAGCGGCGCTTTCAACGTAAACGTACTTTTAATGTAAAAAATGTCCTTCACTCTTATGTAGCGAATTTTTGAATGAATAGCGAATTGAATCGAATGAAAATTACTTAGCGAAGTAGAATCAATATAATTACCGCCGCAAGTTTGTACCTAAAATATACGAAAGAAGCCTTGAATCCCTTGAATCTGAAAATAATTCATAAAAAAAGGAAAGAAAACAAAATAATTCGAATAATTTGTGGTAATATTGTTAAAAAGGCTTCCACAGCTGAGGTCATTTCGCACTTGGTCCCGCTGGGAATCGAACCGCTTTCACCCAAGTCGAACGCGCTGCCCACATTGCTATCCGAGAGACAACAACAAGATAATTCATTATAATCTAAACGTTCCTTTCTCTCTAATTTCTAAATTTAACGTTTTATTAAAACTTGAAGTAAGAGTTAAAGGTGATAATTCTTTATGCTAAAAATATTTTAAAATTTAATAACAATACTTTCGTTAAACAAAGTCAAATATGTAAACCCGAGGCAATCAATCTTAGCTCGTAATTGATTCTGAAGAGAAATGTTTAATCAGTACACATTACAGCCGTTCTCAAAGACTTCTGAGTCATTACGCTAGAATTCCCCTGACCTTAATACATTGAATCAATGCTTATTTACATAGAGACATGTGCATCAAAACAAGTACCGAGATTCTGCATCAATTTTTACACGGTCACTGCCTCCTACCTCCGATTTGATAACCCTAATTAATCGAATGTCGTAATGCAGCCAAAGCTTTGAAATACCGCTATTTCTCTATGTCAAATGTATTGCTTTCGCGTAGTATTGGAAGTAATAAAATTGCGGTAGAATGTTACGATTTAACTATTCTCTGCGAAACATTTTTTCAGGTTTCTGTTTTTAGCTCTTGGGTGATTTCCAGGAAGAACTATATTTTTAATATGATTCATATGTATATTTACCGGTTGTATCTGGTCTCAAGTGAAGCGTAACTTAATATGGTATTGCGTTAAAGCACAAGTTATCCATATATATTAAATAAATTTCCAAATTTATTGAATAAATATTCCAAACTTATTAATGCTTCCAAATCATGCGTCAAATACTTACACTTCCACTATCCATTCCATTTCTTCCAGGAAAATGTTAGTATTTCATTGTTGTTGAAATAACCTAAACGAACAATTCCAACAAGTTATGGTTTGACCGTTATTATATTGACCTTTGACTATTGACTATTGACCGGTTTATATACTCTGTGTTTTTCTTTATTTTTTCCATCCGCCTTTGTATGGTTTTAAAGCGTTCCCATATAGTGTAGTCTTCTTCAATCTTCAGTTGAGAATATTTTTCCTCAAAAACCAAGTCTTTTTAAAGATGAGTAGTTTATTTTCTTTTAATTCTAAATACCATATTTAAAAAATCAGTTTAGGAGGAAGTGATGCCAAATCGGGTCTAATCTCACCTTAATAGAAAGTTTATTCATTTATCTATTCTGTCTCGGAAAAGTGGAATTAAAGCGGTATAGAAATCTGATAAACCAAACTTTACAAATGTCTACAGAGTCTGAAAAATTCAGCGTTAGAATAGGTAACCTTTGGAAGAGAAACGTCAACATCGATTCGAAGATTCATCAGTACTGACTATCAAGGCAATAGTGTGCATTAAATAACACAAAAAGAACCAACTTCAGAGCAATCAAGGAGCATTAGTGTAAAAGCATCGTCCTAGCAGTATTCCGAGTTTTGCTCTCACCCACCGAAGCTAAAAATAAAAAGGATGGTTACTTTTTCAATCCCATATCCGGCAATGTGTGTTCAGCGCGGAACATAAAATGACCAGTTCACATCGCAGAAAAGCAATAAAAGGGGAATAATATGGAATGGAATGGAGGAATATTTCAGTTTGGTGAATGGAGAATGAGGAAATAGGATCCGAGGTAGAAATATTACCTATGTGCGGCGTAGTAATGTTCCATCAAAGTGGAGCAAGAAAAAATTCCGAGGGAAGACACATATGAAGTTTAGGTCAGGGAAAACCCTCGCATTTCAGAGATCTTAGAAGGGAGCCGAGGTAAAGGTAAGGAGGGGCAAAAAAGACAAAAAAATCTGGGGCCATAAATAAAGAGTGGAATAGTTCAATATTTGAGCCTCAAAAGGAATATAAGAGATTTAGTGGGTTCGGAATGATATCCAGGAATTTCACAAAGGTGGGGCATAAATTATACCCACGGCGCGAAAATGAAAAAAAAAATCAGAATGAATTGAGCGATTGCTATGTTAAGTGAAAAGTGGAGTTGGCCGTAAATTCACGAGGTCGTTTCACGAAGTGAGCGACGCAAATTGAAATGAATGGAGCGATTGGGGGAAGCAATAAAATGTTAAAAGTTTTTGGAATCTGAGAGCGCTTTTGAAAGCCTTAGAAACGAATTCCGGGAAAATTAATATCTGATCCGGAATTATTGAGATTAGAATGAGAAATTATTCCGGGATTTTCTAAGGGTTTGGCTGTTAATCAATGGCAGTATTTCCAGTTCAGTAATGTGTATTAAAACACAGGCTCATACGTTAGTTGAACTGCACTAGGTGTGAAAGATCAAATAATATGTAATGGGCACCACGAATAACACCTTCGTAGTTGAGGTACTGTAGTTAGCAAGATATAAATTTAACGCTTAATTAGTGCACAGCCGAATATAAAAATCGTGCAATCTTAGAATAATAATGAACTACTAGGAATTATCACCACCACATGCTTCTAGAATCCAGTATATATGCATTATAAATACTTGTAGTTTCCCAATTATTCTTTAATGACTTTTTTTAATGACTTGATAGCAAAATATTTAAGGAAATATTAAATTTTCGGCATTCGCGAACTTCTATATGTTATCACTTATGTAAAAACTTTACTATAAAATGCAATATAATAATTATATATTCATTCTGCGTAAAACTTAAAGTAACAGCAATAAAATTTTTAATTAAAATATTTGAGGTTTTTTCAGAAAATATAATTCTTCCGAATGAAATCAACAGTAGGCCCTTAGTATGAACTAACAGAAAAAAATCGATAAAAAAACAAATTCCAATAATTATTTAGTTAATACTTGACTAGTATGATTAAATATAGTTTCATGATTTATAGTTCACCAAGTGATAGGTCAGTTTATACTTATATCATATTGAACAACTTATGTTAAAATAATGACTATAATCTGTGTGACTTGAAAATCAGCTTTAATTAATGAAATTAAAAATCCTCTGTACTTCCTTGTGATGACTTGACAGAGATGAAACCTGTTTTTATTTTTAATCATCAACTGTACAAGAAATGGGGGCAGAGGTGCTCAAAATCACGCCGTTCACTCAGAGCCTTTAAGTCGTGACAAGCGGAAGAATGCGAGTTTTTCCACGAAACGATTTCCGTGAATCAAGGCGCTTCAATTCAACTTGTAGCATCGCAAGTCGAAGCATAAACCCGAACGAGGCCATTAACATCCTCAAACACACGACATTCCGCCGAAATTAAAAAGACCTCTCCAATTATAAGGATACCTAGGCGTCGGAATAATCCTTATTAAGCGACGCATCCGCCAAAAATGACGGAAAAGCTGAAGGAGAAAAATGAACAAAGCCCTTCCTTTTCTCGAAGCTCTTTTAAAAAGATTTTTTGTCGGAGGGGCGTAAGAAAAAGAGCGTAGATGAAGGGGGAGATGGCCAAGGTGAGGGAGGCGTCGGCCAGCGGGGGTGGGAATTTCTCATCTCTCTAGAAGGGCTGACGGGTTCTCCTCGTATTTCACGTAGCTCTCATCCGCTGGTGAGCACCCCACCAACAGCCCCCCCTTGACCCCCTCTTTCGGGGTCTCATAAGGAGTAGCGGAAAGATACGGGGCTGAGAAGGATGCGGGAAGAAAAGACTCACGGAATTTTGGGCGATTGCTTTTGAGAGAATCGCTCGAGGGTGTGTTTCACATTTGGAGGAAAATATTTTTGAAAAAAGTTAAAGTCCTCTTCTCGCGGAAAGCGACGTTTTGAAAAACAGGCTAACGACGTTCAAAAGAATGAGGAATGCCGCGTCTTTATAATCACCTTGATTTATTTTTCGCGTTAATGAGATGATGATTGTTGAATGTACGACGATTGTTCTTCTGTCTTTTGATTGCTTCAAACAACTGAAAGAACGAATTATTCAGATGATCTTAAAGAAGAAAAGAATAAAATTAAGTAATTCCAGCGATATGAGGTGGGATTTATCCATGTGTAAATGAAATTCAGAAGGTCGGTTATCCGTGACTTTTTACCTCCATTCGGGGAATAGGTCCGACGTTTACCGGCATATTCGGCGATTGGAGAGATTTTCGAACCTCTCAAACAGGTCTCATAGAGTAATACTCTCCAGAACTAGTCGTTTTTTCCTTATTTCAGTTAAAAAAGGGAAATGATATTCTGCTACATATTGATCTTGCTTCTCCATCTTGATGAATGGATTACTTTTCGCTTCACTATTCGTACACGATAGAGAGAAAGCTAACTTTCATTTTTTGTGTCAGTCATGATTAGATAATATAAAAGCTACAGAGGTATGAATGATGTTAATTACGCCATTCATTCGGCAATTCTTAGTTGAGAGCTCTAAAATCATTATATCATCTTAATACCAGACTGCAATGAATTTGTTCCAATTAGAAATATGGTATGGTATAGCCGTCATTAGAAATATCGATAATGTTTTAGGAAGAGAATATTGATGATACATTTTATTTTAAAGTTCGAAGATATAAAATAATATCGAAACCAAAAGGGAACGCTTCGAATATCTTTTTCCCAAGTCTGGTTTATTTGAAAAAGCTTCGAATACCCTTTTTCTTAACCTCCCAAAATAACCTGCATGGGTTGGAATAAGGTTTAGAGAAATCTGTGATTCAGATCTTATTCACAATCTTCCTCTCTTAAGCAGGATAATATTTGCGTAATAACAGGCTTTTAAGATGTTTTGTATTTCAAGTAGCGTGTAAACATCTTTGAAAGGAGCACCGAAAGCTTTTTTTTCAGACTTCGCTTTGATCATCCGGCCGTTCTTTTCGGAACATTTTTCCTAAAATAGCGTTGATTTTCGATTCAGTTTCTTTCTCATTCAGTCTGCTTTGGAAAGGTTTCTCTATCGACTGTGTTTATTTCACCCAAGTATTTATTTACTGCTGTAACTTTTGATTTTGATGAACCTATCTCTCATAGTTTTGATATTTATTATGGTTACAATTTTTCTTTGTCATCTTCGAATTAAATTAAAAATGTAAATAAATGATAAAATTCACAGAGTCCGGCGAGTTAATACATATATATTTGACCGAATGTTAAAAACTCTTCTTCTTCTGGAAGAAAATTTATTATATTTCCCAGATATCTTATTTACAAAAAATTAGAAGAATTCAATCCAGCTATATTAACTGCCGATTCTTAGCATTAGTAGAGTTGATATATCAGCACAATTAATGAAATTGAATATACCATTTCATGAAGTACGTAATTCTACAGAAATAAAGTTCCATGCCTTATTGAGCAAAAATTATCCTTAAAATGAGGAAACGACAATTTAATTGAATTTTAGGATTTATTACTAATAATACTAACATCAGGAGATTAATTTTGAAAGAATAATTTGATAAATTTAAGTGGGAAAATGAAGTTTTCCATATGGAAATTGTTAGTACGGTCGCCTTTAAAAATTAAATTAAAACCCTCAATACCAAGAAAATACAAGAAGAATGGAAAGCACTTTAGTGGAAAGAAGTAATCAAAGATGAATTTGCGATAACATTAATGAGACATAGGGTATGAATCTTTCTATGAAGAAAAAGATTTTGCCAGAAGTTTCTTCAGAAGACAATGTGTTGCAGGGGCATGCTGACAGGCCCCGTAACGCCCATAATGGAGACCCTAGAGATTTAAAGGCCCGCGACTGCTATCCAGAGAGGTTCCCCATCTTATCTACTACGGGGTTCCCTCAGATTTTACGGTAGACTACTAATGTATGAGCTATAGTTCTTACAGGGGGAGGCAGGAACAATCAACTAATAGAAAAGGAAGGACGATAATGAGCTCTTTATGACTTGGGATAAATAGTTAGGGCGGGTTCCCCTAACCCTCTCAGAGGTGATTTTAGCGTGACACCTCCATGCCTTATGGTAGCCCCAATTGAATACAGAGACCTTTCTGGCAGTACTACTATGAGTAAATGAGTCAGAGCCATTAGAACTTTCAAAACATGCGGACCTGCAGTAGGGGAAAACTGTAACGTGACCTAGGAACTAGAGCACTAGAGAGCCTAGCAACGCTGATGTTCTAATCCTATTTAGGATAGTGTTATTTTTTGTATGTTATTAGGAGTAACCTCTAGCTACCACATCTTTTTGGAAAATGGAATTTATTTCCAGTTGTCTTTTATTACAAGATAGGAGAAAAAGATATCTTTCATTTACTTCGTATTTAAAGCTAGTTCATCGCTATGATCATATGAAAGCTACGGAGGTGTAAATGATTTATAATAATTACGTTGGTCACTTCATAGAGAACAGTATCTAAGTTTTATTCGAAAGAATGATTGTGCCACACTTACATGAACTTGCTCCTATCGTAGCATTCTATCTCAGTGAGGAAAGCAAGAGCAATACCTAACTCCTCATCTTGTCCAGTCCCCTCTAAAAGGCTTTATTTCAGCTTATGAGTGAGGGTTTAAGAATATGAGCAGCCTCTGCGGTGATACAGAGAGCATACTTTACGGACATATTCAAGGGTTGGGTGAAGGTTCCCGGAATCTCCACCAGGTAAGTTGAGATCCTGGGTACTGGATATCCTGGGAAGGCTTCATTTAATACATACACCAGCAAAATACGAGGTCCTACACATTCAAGAGCATATTATGAAAGTGGTCTCACAAAATCCACCAATATAAGCTATATATTATAAGAGCACTGAGATGCGAATGTATCCTTTTCCTACTATACGTATAAGAGTAACACGCTAGAGAGTAGAGGATGGTAATTACGATGATCGACTAGATAAGATATCGTACGCAATCTCCTGAGGGGGAGAGGCGGCCAATCTTGCGGGATAGGTAACCACGTGCGTGTGGATTCAGCGTAAATTGTTTAACAAGTTATCTGAGCAGGAGTGGAGGGGTGAAGAATTGGTTTAAGTGGTGGGGGCGAACGTTGGGGTTAAGTGGGATGGCTAAGTGGTGGAGGGATAGAGCGTCCGAGCGCATAGTAATGACGAGAGGCCCGATTTACGGCTCTCTCTGCACACCGCAAGGCGCACGCTCAGCTCCCACGAGAACCATTCCTCACCTACGGCACCTTCTTTTGCTCCCTTCCTTCCCAATCTCCACAGCCTCGGATACCTAATAAAGAAGCTTGCGAATGGGCCTGTTTGTGTGTTTTCTGCGAGTATGAGCGGGTTTAGCCCTCAACTATTGAAATCACTAATATAAATATATCAAATACCATGGATAATTTTTAATAAGTCATTCAGAAATCTTGTTTTATACTAAAGGATATACACTTTTGGGATGGAATACACAAACCTACCCCTACAATAATTCACATAAAACCACTGGAAAGCCATAGATTTGTGAAGCATATTCATAGCAAACTATTACCCAAGTTTCAATGAAAAAACTGAGCATTGAGCTTTCCACGATAAATTTAAGGTAATTACTAAGAATAATCTTAACATGTTCGAGGTCACCTATCGATAAGAATGGGTTATGATTGGTAATTAGTTTTTTGTTTTAAGTTAAATTAGTAGAAAATGAAATAAAGTAATAAAGTGCCTAACTAAAATTCAACTAACTTCTATGAATAATATTTCACGAATCCTTTCCTGTGTGAGAATAAGAAGATATCCAGAAATTCATACACATTTCATATATCTGCTAGAAGTTTCTAAGAGGTAGGCATAATGAATCATCCATACCATCACAACGAAATATTTCATGGCGTTTAGCCTTGAATGAAATTAAGACTATCATCTGCTATTATTACTATAAAAGATATGTGATCGAAAATATATTCGCACTAAAAAAACATATTAGTCTTGGAATCAACTTAAGTTAGCAAATGCCAAGTTAAAAATAGAGTACGAGTAATTTCAACGCAGAATCAGCCGAGGAGGAAATTTAATTCTGGTATTTTATTTTGTACTGTGGAACTAAGTTACCTCTTCATTTAAGCTAATACGCCCTATACATTCAAATAATTTCATTAGCTTTATTTTGTATTTTTTAAAATAAAGATTCATCGTAGTTTTCCTTAGTGTGTGTTCAGTGCGAAACTTACTCTTATAAATCCCTTAATTTAGGTTAAGTGCATTTAGTTTAATAACTACAGCTATGCAGAAAGATCTTATGCTTTCCCGGTGAATGCTGCTCAGGAAGTATTCTTGGGTTCTCAACCGGGTCAGGGTGTTGGATTGCTCCGACGTTTCGACAGCCATCACTGCTGCCATTTTCAAGGATGTCATCGATAGTTGAAGTCCGGGTATATATATGGTTCCGGGGGGAAGCCCCCTTCGTCCGGATTGGTCCTAGCAAACTGCGTTCTGATTGGTTGTTTCAATCATTAATCTGATTTGTCCTTCTCTGTTCGGAAATCTTCCGAATTGTCGGGTTCCAGTTCTTACTGAGGAACATGCCTTCGTCACGATTCAAGTTATTTGGGTTGAGGCGGATCTCAATGGCCTCTTGGTAAATCCGATCCCAGTAACCGTTGCCTCTGCACAGGATTCTGGTCTGGTCGAAGTCAATGCTATGGTCTTCCATCAAAACATGCTCAGCAATAGCGGACTTTTCAGGCTGTCCAAGTCGGATGCTTCTCTCATGTTCCTTCAGGCGAGTGTGGATCGTCCGGCAAGTTTCCCCGATGTAGGATTTTCCGCATTCGCAGGGAACACAGTATACACCTGGAGTATTTAAGCCCCTGCTATCTTTGACACTTGGTAGGATGGAACTAATCTTTTTGTAGGGTTTGTGGACTGTTCTGATATTATGTTGGCTGAGAATGCGACTGATTTTCCCTGAAATTGTAGATACAAAAGGGAGGCACGCGGTGGCAATCGGTTTCTCCTCTTCGGGTGTTTCCTTCGGCCGGGGAACGGCCCTTTTAAGGGCCCTGTTGATGTCCCTTATGTGATGCCCATTTTGCCTAAGAGTTGTTCTCAGGTGCTCTATTTCTTTTGGCCGGCTCTCTTGGTCTGAAATAGCATGCGCTCGGTGGGCTAAGGTTGAAAGCACACCTGTGAGTTGGGCCGGATGATGGTGGCTGCCAGCATTCAGGTACCGGTCCGTGTTAGTTGGCTTCCGGTAAACGCTATGTCCTAAAGTTCCATCTGCTTTCCGTGTGAGGAGAATGTCCAGAAAGGGCATGCAGTTATTCTTTTCCTGCTCCATGGTAAATTTTATTTTTGGATGCTGGTTGTTCAAATGCTGAAAGAAACAGTCAAGAGCTTCTTGCGCTACAGAATCAAATTTAACAGTTTACTATGTCGAAACAGGTAATGAAAATAGAAATAGTTAGAATAGGTAATGAAAATAATATAATAGAATAGGTAATGAAGAAAATAATATAATAGAATAGGTAATGAAAATAGAAACAGGTAATGAAAATAGAAATAGTTAGAATAGGAATAGTTCGGAAATAGAACGCGTGCTGAATATCAACAAGTCGAGTGCTAATTTAATTTAACAGGAAATATTACAACCAGAAAATTCAATTCAAGAACATGATGCCAATTTGCCAAAGAGAGTTACAAGGCTTTTATATTAAATTTAATAGGTAATGTCACTTAGATTAGAACGCCTCGTTAAATTTTTTATATAGTTAGAAACGTGTTAAAGTTTATTGTGAACGTTTCTAATATACCAAAAAATAAATTGGAGAACGTGACGGAAGCTTATTTTTGTAAAGAAGATTTCCACTGATTACCTAAGTGCACAAGTAGGGCATCCCAAAGAAGTAACAATCACCTTTGGAGATGTGCATTTTGTATTCCAGGGCTGTAATAAAACAAAGTAGACAAGGGCGCTGCAGTGTGACTGACAAAGAGAGCACTGAAGGAATTACGTTCCGTAAGGATTTCTCCTAGCAAATAGGAAGGGGCGCGTGAGAAAATTCTACAAGCGGAAACCGCAGTAACAAGATGAAAAAATATCGGAAATTAGAACAGTGATTTAAAATGAGAGGCGATTGTAAATGCGGAGGAAGCGTGGGTCCAGTAATTGGATTCGGAGGTTATTTTAGACATGCGAAGGGGGGCGTTGATGCAAAATTCGGAGAAGAGAATGAGGGGGAAAGAGAATCGAGATGGATCTTTTCTGCTCTTGCATTATTGGAGAAACGGCTCTCTCTCTTTGTGAAGAAGATGGGGAAATATTTCAAGCGAGGAACGTTAATCACTAATCAATACTAAAATAGATTGCTTGACTTTCGTCTATGCCGTGTTGTTCCCTGCCTAGTATGTTGCATTTTGGGTATATTCTATTGTATGTTGTATTTCTTCTTTGTGTTCAACCAGCATATTTGAGTCAATACCTCTGTTAAATATCGAATTTTATTATGCTATTCAATTTATTATTCAAAGGATTAACTGCGGTAGTATTTTCTTTAAAGTGTTTCCACAACTAAGGTAATTTCGATCATAAAGGCCTTCACCAGGTTCGAACCCGGGACTATTTTTACAGGGACTAATTTAAGACGAAACTATCAATGTTTAATTTCACCCGAAATTAAACTAAAACTAAAAACAAAAACTATGCGTGTACGTATGTACATGCATAGTTTTCATTTAAGGAAAAAAGTTCTGTAGCGGAATAGCATGTAGCTATCACAGCTTATTACGATTAACACTAATGATTTAAGTTGAACTGTTTCAATAACATCATTTTTCATATAATCCTTTTCAAAAGAAAACTTCTAAAAGGGTCATTAAAAGCATCAAACGTCACGGATATTGTCCTATTTTAATTCATTTTCAATATTTGATTCTCATTATTGGAGCAAGTGTTTTATCTGTGAAAATTCTAAGATAAGATGGTTCTAATACGTTAGCAACCGAGGCTTCTCAAGTTATAATCATGATTTGCCTGCCTGCAATTATATTTCTTAATCGATAAAAATTATATTTAGATGATAAATTTCGATTTTATTGTTATATTATTGAACCTATTAAGGACTGGTAAAATCTTTATGACGCTTACGGTAGGAAAACCCGTATTGTTCTCAAAAATTACAAGTGGCTAAAATGAAAATACGAAACAAATATTTTATGAAGTCTGCTTTTAAATCGAAACTTGATTCTCTCTTAACAAAAGAAGCTCGTCACGAAAGCAACACGTAGGTAACTCAGTGAGGGGTTCAAATAATCTGACGGAGCTTATGATTTATATAAGACGCACTATTTAAATGAGACTGCCTCCGAAGCAAGGTGCTTCGTCATCCGATGGAGAGGAAAAGGCTGGTAATGAAAGACTACATTTCAGAATAATCACGTTGATTGTTGGAAGACAGGTCGGAAGGCCCGGAAACGGAGGCCGAAACCGGACAGGTGGTAGGCGTGGTGTGGGGTGGGCTCTCGAGTGGGCGTTTGGACACGGAGGAGATATCTCCTCAGTCCCTTCGAAGCAAACAGACACGCAGAGCAGTCGTTCCATCGCCTTTCGTGACGCCTTCCACTTATTCACAACACAGCCAAGAGAACCTCTCCACAATTGGGGATCCCAAATGGCCGATTCTTCCCTTTCTGCCCCTGCTTATGTCTGCTGAATAAATGGGATTGAAAGCTGAAACAGTGGCGAGCGATTCTCTTTACGAGCGGGGAAATATTACCGAGTTTTACTACAAAACAGATCCGTTGAAAGGATTTGATACATAGATTTGGACGAAATGGAGAGAATAATAGATTTGTCTCAAGCGCTCGAGGATATGAGTTGTCATGTAAAACGGTTAATTCCGACTATTTCTAGGGATGAATCTGATTTGTAGTGAAAGAATATTCTTCTATTTCTTTACCGGAAAAATACACGTCTTTGAGAAATGAGACTTTACGATGAGTTGTTAACAACAAAAAAATGTAATAAATACATGACACAAATCAACAAAGGCAAATAAAAATTTAAATAAATAAATAGATATTTTAATGATTTTACTATTCTGATAAACCATTCTCATAATTTAATGAATCAGAATGAACACTACTGCAACACTATATTAGGCAGTAAATGAAAAATCTTTCCGGAGAAAAACGTAATTATGAGACAAGTGAATGTTAAGTACGCAATAAGAGAACATTATTGTATTGATTATAATACAGGTGAGTACAATAAACTATTCGTACGTAATTTTCAAAGAAATTCCTGCATGTGTTCTATTGTTAAGTATGTTAATTAAATCGTGACGTTAGCTAGATCGTGCTTATCAAAACGGAGAGAGAGACTGCAAACTTAGTCCGTTAATTTAAGGAAATAACTGTTGGGTAATTATCTTCGCCTTCACAGATCGGGTGATAACCAGGAATGGAAATTTGAGGTTTGCTGCGGTAGAATTAAGAGGGCTTGGTTATATTGTATTTACTATTCCTTAATAGAACGACCTCCTTCCCAGATAAACAGTAGTATGAGGTTGCTGTTACACCTCCTTTATTCATCCAGTTGATTATTAAAGCGTTGGAAACCTAAACTATATGAATGATTTTGGGAGCTTTGACACGCTCTAGCTTATTAGTCACATTAAGGCATTAAGTCTTTAAGACGTGCTGCTGTATGTAAGCTGGTGGCGCGCCATGCAATTTTTACGCGTTTCAAAAATGTGTAGCTTAACATAATGTTTAGGTAAATCTTCCGAGAGATCACACTTTTTTGTTAGTTTTCATAAATATACTTTCACCAATTCCCATGGTAAAATTATTATTGTTCTTACAGAAAATTTAGATTCTGTCTGATATTAGAAGAGTGCATTCTTCTTATTCTATACTTCATATCTTCATACATTTCATAGGGGACATTTATGCAAGTCCGCGTTGCATTTAGCCTCATATTATTAAGTATAAATGTTAAGTATAAATGAATTGTAAAACACGGACATTTTCAAGTACAAAGCGGCGATATAAACTATAGAGGCAAAATAATTGAAGAAAAAGAAAGAGTAATAAATAAATGATAATAAATAAAAAATTAAAAATATAAGAAGTTAAGCAATATAAATACCATTTAATATGGCAAAACCCAAACAAGAAAGCTATAGAAAATCACATGAAACTCAATGGTTTTCTTACGTGCGCCGCGGTACGCCTGTTAAGATGTTGCTCGTTGATGAATTAGTTATTGGTTTTTGCTTAAACCAATGCCATATGGAAAGCCCTCTGAGCTGTGTCTTTCAACAGGTCTGTGTTACAGTGTTTATCGAAAAAACAACGACCCTCTCTAAATTCCATCCTGAAAGACAAAACTCTTAAGCCCGTGAATACATACTTCATTTATCAAAAACCCTCCTTAGGCACAATTCGTCCTACAGGACGAAAAAATGGGCATTTAAGAGAAAGAATAAATCCATACACGAGAAGAACGCCACGAGTATCGGAAGAATGAATTAAAGCGAGGGCTGAAGAAGAAGAAGAGAGTTTTTCGGTCTTTCCGAGGGGCCAATTACAGGAAATACAGGTACAGAGGAGGATAAGGAGGGGGCGAATAGGAAGGAAGCTTAGAAATAGCGGGCGAGAAACAAAGCCTTTTAAAAAGGGAGAGCTTAGGGAGGGAACTAATTAAGGGGGGAGGTCTGCCATTTCCATATCACGCAAAAGGGGAAGGAGACAAAAGGGCTTGTGAATAAAAGGAGCGATGTCGGAGGGCAGATGAACTTCCTCTCGTGCAAAGGTGAGACGGAAGAGAATTGTGTGGGGAAGCCCTGTCTCTGGAAATTTGTGTTTCCTAAATCTTCTTCTCTTTGTATTCCTGGAGTCCGGACTCTGCATCAATCGCCCTCTCTCTCCTCTCCTATTTATTAACTTAGACTTTTTCCTACTTACGCTCTCTCCTCTCATTTTCTTCTCCCGCAAAATCAGAGATAACGAATTTGCTGAGAAGGTTTTATTCCACAATGGGTTATGACGTAAGTCACATTTGCGTTGACTTCGACGATGATGCGGCGTTATTAAAAAGGAGTTGCAATTTGCTTATTTCGTCGTCGTTTAGTACTCAACGTGGATGTGGCACTGGGAATTTCCTGCCGCTAAAGTGAGGAACATCTCGGATATAAAAAGGTGTACTATATTTCTAAAAGAATTAGAAAGGTAATTTGCATTAAAAAATTACTTCTTTTTTCCACTATTACTGGATATTTCAAGCAATTATCTGAGAAGCGAATGTACGGTATATAATATGCTCATTTATATACTCTTCTTAACTCCATTCATTTTATAACATATTTTCATTTCCTATCTGCCTATTTCATCGTCATTTACTAGTGCACATCATCGATGATGCACTGAAACTTTTTCGCTGCTAAAATGGGAATATCTCTGAAGTAAAATTTATATATTATAGTACATCTCTAAGAAAATAAAATAGGTAATTTATATCACAAATTTAGTTATTTTTTCCCACTATTCATGGAAATTTTCTAGCTGAGTTATGTGATATGATATGTCTCTTCTCTCTCTCGCCTTTTTAACTCAATTTTTCATTTTCGTTTCGACTAGTAGTAGTACTCATCTTATTGAATACTAATCGCTGGTTAATGTGTACATAATGAATACTGAAATGAACAAAAAGATAATTTGAATTGCTACCTTACATGTTATATGTAAATTAAAATAATTTGCGTTCGTGCAGATTCAGAGAGCACGTTTCAGCTATTATCGAGATTTGAAAACTCTCCAATTCTAAGTATTAACTATTAAGGTATTTTCTGAAATAGCTCAGCTCACATTTTTCATTCTTATGGATATTTTATTCTAAGTAATTAAGTATGTACATTCTCCATTCATTGTCTGTTAACTGTCACTACCTCTTCACAGCAAATGCCTCTCATCGAAATTCAAAAAGTTCATCAGAATTAAAATCAAATTCGATATATTTCACCTTTTTCATTCATAAGGCGAGAAACCTAAAACTATACCAGAACTTTCAACATAAGTATTTTCAAAATAGAGAGAATTTCAGCGCAAGAAATGGCGCCATCTAAACTGAGTTGCAAGTATCGAACAAGTCCTCGGAAACGTTACCCATTATTTACCCTTGCCTTAATCTCAATAAATATCTGTTATTAATCGCAACCGCAGCTAGAACCACGTGAGGACACTAGTTTAAGGCGTGTGATCCGATCTTCTCTTCTGCTGTGTTCTATAACTAACGCGGGCGCTAACACAATACTCGTTCCCCCATTAATGCCTCCTCGCGATGTACTTTGATTTGCTAATGAGCAAAATTCACGACTCCACTCGGATGATGGAGTGTTTGGCCTCCGCTGAGATTCCATTTCCAGTCACCCTTTCTAATTTTCTTCACCCAATAAAATTCTCAACGCAGAAATAAATATCGTCGGGTATTTTGACTTTCGTGTGTAGAATCTGCGGGATATTCTCATCAAGATGGGAGATAATTAATGAGTAAACCTAGAACGCGCTAGATTGAATTGGAAATAAGAGTTTGTTCATTAGTAGTTGTTACACCGCAGAAGGACTCTTAGTAAAGCCTACTATTAAGGGTGTGCGTTACTTAGGGCACGTGATATGCTTGATTGGATAATAAATCCGTCCTTTCCTTTCAGTTATTCTTAGCGGCAGAAGCGTGCAATAGTTCTCCCCTATTGATCAAAAACATCTCATCCAACATAGATTGGGAACGGTTTCGTGGAGGAATATCATGTAAAAGTCTAAAATAGATGCCGAAGGAAATGAGATCTAAGTCGGTGCATTTTTTCGGCCTTGATTTTGTCAGATAATGAGAAATTGAATTTCTTTACCCCTTCTGATTAAGTGAAAGAGATCAACCATTCCATTACCAGTCTGGCATGTATACTATTTATCTGAAAAATAATTTTGATTTTATAATTAATTTCAGTAACGACAATAATGTGGTTGACGAATGGGCAAGATCCGTCGATGTAATGCAAAAAAGTGTTGATATTTAAGTTAAAAACGTTGAGAAATTTGAATTGGGGTGGCATTTCCGCATTTCATAATCAGAGACCAAAGCTGTGAAATTATCTGAGGTTTTACGTTGAACGTAGCAATTTTAAGTTTTCACGGTCCTAGATGTGGCTACTTATGGTATTGAATGGCTTCCATGAACATATCCGCTGAAGTAATGGTCTAATCTTCCTGAACGTTATGCAAACGCCTTCCTACGCATGAACAATGAACAGACGTTAAAAGGAAATAATGGAAATTTAACGTCTACATGAAGGTAATGAAGTCAATTACATAGATCACCATCAACTGCAATACTGTAAAACGAGAAACTCAATTAGTTGAGCGGTTCAAGGAGAGAGATTATGGCAAAATATAAATAAAAGCCACGTTGTAGTGATATAGAAAGTAACAGACGCTTTAAAATGTCTCATTTTGTTCCTTTTCTGTACGTCTACTACTATATTAATGGTCTAAGAGAAGAAATCAAGGCAAGAGTTCGATCATAAAATAGGTTAGTTTTTCAGGGAAATCTGGCCAGAGCCCAAGAGCTGATTTCTGTGAGCTCTTTTAGTGTGTCATCACACAAAGAGATTCTTCGGCTCTTTCCTTTGTTCCTGTATTTTCCCTAATTCCCTCCTCTCGCATAAACTCTCCCAACCAAACATTTTTGTTTCCAGTCTTTTGATCATCTCCTTTTATATAATTTCCTATATTTTATTCACTACTGGCTAACTTCAAAACACATTTCCCGAAAGAAACGCGAGTATTATTTTACTTTGAAGTGTCACATTTTGTGGCTGTTATCAAGTTGCAGAGAAAAATTTTCAAAGAAAAACTATATTACAAGGCTCAGTTAAGATTGAATCCTGATAGTATAACGTATTGAACATATAATATTAATACGTTGGTAATAACTAAGTAAATAAATAACTGAAGTTCAGTTTTGCAATCTGATCAGACATCACGCGAAAATTGCTGGCGTGGATTCTGCTTTACGTGGTTGGTATGTGTACTAAAATACATCAGTAAATACATTTTAATCCTAATTAATCAAATTATTTAAATGAATATCTGTATCGTAAGTAATTATCTTATCTTCTCACGCCAAGTAGCTAGAAAATTAAGATCTAGCATTACATTAAAAGTATGATAATTTGTCTGCAGTGCTAATTTTGAAAATTTTTCCGAAACTTTCCTCGCTCTATGATTGAACATTACCACTGAGTTTAAACATTCTTTGTACTCTAAACTACAGCCATTTTCAGCAAAGTAGCTAGTATTAAAATGTTAAAATACAAAACAATATTTAGATCAATCAAAATAGCGGTAATTCGTCTGGATAAATAGTTTTAGAAACTCTCCGGCAGTTTCCCTCGATCATTACCACTGAATTTTAACATCAAAATCCTCTTAACTACAGTCATTTATTACATCTTATATTAAATACTTAAGATACTCAAAAGGATTGATAGCGTGTTTTACTAGAAGTCTTTTCGGGCAATTTCCCTGTTTCAGACTCGCTATCGACTACCGCGTTAAATTCGATCGGAATGTGTTACTTAAATATATCCTTCATATAGTAAAAAATTATACGTAAGAATCAAACTTTTTATCGTTGCGTTATTTTTTGCTCTATTTTCCCCTTTTCAGATTCATATTAACCGAGTCCGCTCTATTAATATTCCCTATAAGCTGTCGATCGGTAAGAGGGAACTTATTGGTGCTAACCTTGCCCTAATAAAGTCGTTCCCTCTCCTGTCCCACACACCGCCGGACTCAATTTCTCGGATCATTTGCCTGAGGAGTTAATCCGAAAAATGAATAGGCAGCTCGGATGAGGAAAGTGAGAGCTCCTACGGAACAATGACGGTCTCAGAAGCTCCTCTCCCGGATAATACATTATCAAAGCGCTTCCCGACCTTTTTTCCAATTTCCATAGAACAACGGCTCCAAGTGTAAGGTTTCCATGTTTAGCTTAACAGAACCATCGCCCCTGATTGAGATATGGACACCTCAATTATCTCCATTACTTGACCTCGTCTACTTTCAGATCGCTCGGGATAGGTTACGATCATTATTTTACTCATCTTGTTTAAAGTGCTCTAAATTGTTAGATGATTTCACTCTCGGAATCCCTAAGTACAATTTTATCACAGTTTTAATAAGACCTTTAATACGAGGCAATTTTTTATACGTCCCCGAGGAATTATTTTATCGGAAATTTGAAAAACATATAGTGAAACTTTATAAACGTATTATAGATGCTGGAAATGTTAGAGCTTAACTCTTTCTGTTTGCAATAGGCGCTTCTCAAGAATAATAAGCAATGCTTTTAGGTACAGCAACTTTTTCACGAGCAAAGTATCTTACTACTTACTAAAACGATGAATCAATAATACAAAGGTAAAACTATTTCACGAATGCTATCAAACGTTTTCTTAACTGCAAGATAATCTCAAGAGAAAAGGTGACCATAGAAAGTAAAGAAGTATTTTTAGAAAAGAGAGACCTGGTCAAGAACCCATAGCTATAAACCGGTATTAGTAACATAAATTGAGAGTATTTCCATTTAAAGATCATTCCACGAAGAGCGTCTTTTACAGGCTCAATGGTAATAAGTCTATAATGAGGTCGAAAGAAAAATAAACTTCGAGAAAAGTATGCGATTATATCAACTTAGTTGCCAAGTAATAAGAAGTCGTCTTTTCATAGAAATCATGTTTTTCATAAAGTTAAACTTGTTTAAGTCAAATAAACAACTAATTTTAAAGAAATGATATATCTGCCCCATAGCTGACTATCATGCTCGACTCACCTGAATCGTTATTTCTTAAAGACAATAATTACCTGATTCACTGGCTTGTATGAGATGTACTACTACGTATAATTCAAGGAATCTTTTATTTACCTGAAAAAGGAAGAGAAAGTCATCGTTAGAAATTATCACACAGCAGCGCACATTAGAATATAAATGGGACGAGTACTCATTTACACACTCATTTACTCATTAGTACACACTTATTGATCAATTAATAACATACGCTACTTAAGAAAGATTTCATCTATAACATAATACTTTAAAATCTGCTAAAATATAATTTACACTAAACTAAATAGTAAAAACACAACTAAAGATACTTTGTTGTACCATCTTATTAGACGGAATTTTCTCTTCCCCTGATGCACAGCAACCCTTTATAGCCAGTCTTTTGCCTCACTCGAGGCTACTAATGCTGCTACATGAGAAGCATTTGAGAATCATTAGGAATGGTTTCCTCCACGGAGGTTAAGGTATGAGAAAGAGATTGATTGAAAAGACATCCAACGGCAGCGTATTAAAAGATTACCGAGAGGATGTTCTGAATGAAATAAGTGGATTAGAGATGTAGAGAGAGATAAATTACAAGCAAAGAAAATTTAAGAGGATGCACCCGTGTATAAAACTAGAGCTTTGGGGTGATTCGCGGAACTCCGTAAAATTTTGCTGATCATTCTAACAACCGAAACGTAAGAGGATGTAAATTTAGAGACGATTAAGAAACTGAATTTCATTTACATATTTGCAGTGTACACCTTTGAGATGTTCCTTAGTACTAAGAGTATATTAAATTCATGGTAAAATAAAAATCTTAATTCTATGTAAACATATGTTGATGCTTTTCAATATGAAGCTCATAGATATTTACTCGTATAGTATTTTGCGATGTGAAATGTTCTGAAACCCTACAGGTGCTTTCAAGATTTGAAATACGTTTTGGCTACACAAAAAATGGTGGTTTACATAAAGTAAAGCGTTTATTCGACTATCGCTTCACTTCTTTCACGGCGATGTCTCCCATTAAGCCGAGAGAGATGTATTACCATTCTCAACCCATTCCGCTATATTTTCCCAGTTTTGCCAAATCATTGAAGGAGAATGAAATGATCCGTATGACGCCCAAATGGTCATATTTACAACGCTGTGTCACCGTTATTTTGCATCCGTGCCTCAAACTGCCAATTTTCGGGCACTTCAAACCTATGAGTGCCTTTAAAACTGAATTTGGCAACAAAAGGGAAACATCTCCAGAAACAGCTTTACGTTCACTTACATGACTTTTATTTCAGTTTCCTCGTCCATCCTTTAAAATGCAATTCTTATGATGAAGTAGGTTTGAAAATTCACGTCCAAAATCCGAATTGGCATCGGAATCACATTGCTACAGTTACATAAGATCGAGTTCGAAGGTTCGACTGGAAAAAATATCCAAAACCGACGAAGTTATTCTCCGAGGCGGAATTTATTTAAGCACATCGCGTAGGAAGTAGGCGGTAAAAGCTTTATCATCAGGATGTCTGTTATGATATTCCCGAAGGGATTATATACGAACCTTTAATAAGCACCCTTCAATGTCACCAAGTGTTCATCTCAGGATTTGCAAATCGCTCGCGTTAAAGGCGCCGTCTAATCCCGTTGGGAGTTGAAGGGATTACGATCCTCAAAATGAGCCCCCCCAATGCCTCCTCCCCCCGAATATATTTGTCACGGTATAAGCGGATAATCTTGCAGGAGCGGAGCGCGACCGACTCCCAATAAGAGCACCAAGAGCCTCCTACACTATCATTAACTGTCTTTCCTTATCACAATCTGGGGCACGTCACATTTCCACGGAGCCGCAGAACAAATTAGTAGGCGTGGAAAATAAGAGGATCACTCTCTCCAAAAGATGATGTTGTTCGGAAATTGGTCGTGTACGGAAAATTGGGAGTACAACAGCGATGTGGAGTTTATTTTTAAAAGAAAATGAGGCTGAGAATGGACAGACTGTGTAGATCGGAGTTGCTAAGCCCGCAGGTCACATTCGGCCCTCAACTGTCAATTTTCCGGCCCGCAAGGAACATCTATAATTTTATTGCAATAACTCTATAACTTTGATACCCGTTTGCTTTCAAGGATAGTTCACTGTTTATAAGTATATAATTATAATAATATATGGTTTATTTTGCTTTGGGTAATACGCAAAAGCGAAAAAGTAGCAAAAAATATTACAGCTCTCAAAAATGTTTACAAATTAATGTAAGAGTAGAAAACAGCATAAGTTATAATAATTAATGCTAAAGCTCTCAGAAAAATACAGAGAAATTGAGCAATTACAATGTAGAATTTGCACAATATGTGAAGAAAAAACAGAATTTTTTCATTATTTCGAAAAGGGTGATTAAATGACGTAATTTTAAATGTAGATAAAAATATAGGGAAATGAAACTTACGGTTGGCATAATGTTTCAAGCTACGGAATTTAGGCTAAATTTCACTTTAGACTTTCTCAGTTAAAGTATGTCCAAAAAACTCACCTATTTGTAGTAAATAATACGCCTTAAGCACTTTCATAAAAGTCGATGTTAAATGCATTATAACCTTATGTTAAATGAAATTACGTTTGTCATTATATAATTGTGATTCTTATCACACATGCCGGGCATTAAAAATAAGTCTAGAGGAGGAAAAAGACTATGATATCTCCTCTATTAAAGCTTCCGCTGGAAACTTAAAAAATTTTCTTCAAAGAGATACTAATTACAGTGGTTTACCTCCTTCTCTCAGTTTTCTCAAAGCAGCTTTTGAAGGTTCCACTGAAGACTGAAAAACAGCACTGTTGCTGCAGCGCATGTACTTCGCTTTAAAAGTGTCAATCTATGCCGCCTCAGCCGACAATTTTCTTAAAAAGTATTCCTCACAAGAGCGAAATGATATAACTGTAAAAGCCTACTGGGGAGCTACATCTTTATTAGACCATTTCACTTAGATCGGTTTTTTGTAGAATGAGAGCTATTTCATTTGCCTCCTTTTTTCATTTTCCACCTTAAAATTAAGCAATTATTTCCATAAGACAATATCAGAGGTACGAGATTGGCTACAGCGGGTTGAATTGAATCTGGGGACGGGAAAAATCCTTCTTATAAGCGGGTGTCAGAGCGTCTTAAGTGGTATTGTACCATGTATTTTTTGTGTATCGAGGTCCGACACCGGGGGAAAACCGGGAGAACCTATATTAGCGGGATAGCGTCTTTGACAGGGTTGTTTTAAACGGAATTTATTGTAGATTAATTTTGTTTGAATTTGACTTCAAGCTCAAAAGTTGTTTCTGACGCCCTCTATAAATACCCATATTATATGCAATTAAAGATAAATCTTCTGTTCTCTCTTTCTGATTCCTAAAATGTTGTAGCATGATATATCTAATTATAAAATAAAATCACCAAAGGAAGCAAATTCGAACCGAAAAAATAGGTCACTAAAACCCACGAATTCCAAACGACATCAAGAAACATCCTGTTTACAGCCACCGAATGCATTTATCTGTTTTGAAAACACAAAGCAAACACTTGAAATTTTCGATCACGTTTGCTTGCGCCTCAGCATAATTTCAAATATTTTGAATGGCACTCGAGGTTTTCCGGGCCAAACGTATTGCCTCTATTTGAATGGTATATCCATTCGTTAGATAGATAGCGCTTCCAATCAAATCGCTCTGCAACCAAGTGGAGTGTTTTCTTTGTGATTTGGGACAAAAAGCTTCAGTTGCCATGTCAATGATCAATTCTACGCTTAAATGCGATTCCAGTAACCATGGGAATCTGTGTACACACGGCCGCGAGTCAATTTTTAAGGAAAACAAACGAAGAGCGACCCATCGGCTGAATTAATCATGTCTCGCAATTAACGGCACGAGATAATTGCCAAACTACACTCCCTGGCAACGAAAACACCGAACGCATTTATAATTAGAAAATTCTCGCGATGTTCCCGAAAAGTAAAATGCAATTGCAGCGGCATTGGAGCGCAAGGGAAAGATGTTTGAAGAATTTTAAGGGGATTAAGTGCAAACAGAGAGAAGTATTATTTTGAAAGCTTTGGTTTGGGATCCAGGGAAGTGGCATCTATAGGCATCGCCCAATAGAAGTAGAATTATTACACCGTAAAATAAACTTAGTGGGCTAACTGAAAAGGAAATATACGTTTTACAAAGAGAAGTAATATGCACTTGTTTACATATGAAGTTAATGATGACAGAGGATATCGATTTGGCAAGGTATTATTTGATTGGGTGTACTCTCTATGATGGAAACGGATAAAATACCAATCTAAATCGTTCCATATTCAGTCGAAAGCCGGTTAAATCCTCAATAACCCAAATATTAGCTAACAAAATCTTTCATAAAGGAATGAGGCTCATTAGCCCATATGAGGAGTAAGGTAATTTTCCTTCTTTTTCCTTACTAAGTAGGAGTAAAAAGTTATTGCTTAATGGGAGAATAGAATGAGGCTTAATAGGCAAGATGAGGAGTGAGGTAGTTTGCTCTTGGTTATCCACCGAACCAGGATGTTAAAAGCGGAAGAAGTACTCCTAAGTATAGTGACTCTATGAATAACACTTCCTGTAGCAATCATAGCATAGAGAGATCTTACTGAGTGATATTAAGTAGCACATCAGAAAATAATCATGTAACAGAGGCTACGGAAAAAGTAAATAGAAGAAACGGTTTCTATATCCTGGGCTGAAAAAAGATATTAAAAATAAATTTTAGGACTAAAATATATTGATTCAGTAATATAAATTAAATAAATGTAAGCCACACAGAAATGAAATTGTGTCATCTTAGTTTATCGATGATATCCTATTTAATATTATATTAGTATCAGCCGTATGAGGTCCCAACGGGAATCAAACCCGGAACCGATTTCATCAAAGGAAAAAGCTGTCCACTTGGCTAGTCGGAAACTCGAATATGGTATTAATATACTATAACACAAGTGTTAAATTTATCAATCAAATCCATCGCAAAATAAACATTTGTCCTTCCTAAATCAGTTTAATTTTTTATCCTCGCGTGTTTACAGCTGAATTCCAATGAAGAAATTATTTCCATTATTTAATTCAAATGCAAATTTTAATCGACTCATTATTCAGGGAATAATTATACCAAAATAACAAGCATAGGTTTTGATTTTATATCGGTTACATAAATTATTATAAATACGTATTGAAAAGGTAAAATTCGTCAATTAACACGAAGAGAATAACTGTAAAATACAGCACTGCATAATACCACTTGAAATTTCCAGGAAAAGCAGTACGAGCGGAAATATAAGGCCGAAATTCCCTAATCTGGTAATTCAGGTATTTGAAGCGCTGTTTTTCATCAAAACTAAATGTTCATTTAACGAGGCGACTCTACTCTTTCGACGTATTTAATATCTCTTTTTCTTGACTATACAGTTTCAAGCACTCACTCGTTTCGTCTTACAATAACAGAATGTACGTACATCAATTAAATTGATCCACAGGAAAGAGTAATTAAAGTACCATAAAATGAGAAAAACTGATATTTTAAGAATTTTAAGCGATATACGTGATAATTTTGGGAGTAATTGTATAACTTTATTTAATTTAATTCAAATACAACCTCCGTAGGGAAATTAGTTTTCTAGAATTTAATCTCTTTCATTTCGACGGAATGTTCATCACATTATATTTTCTCGTGCTTCAGGTGTTAAATGTTTTAATTTTCACCGTCCCCAAAATGAGCCCATTAGTTTCTACCGGCACGAAAATAAAAATTTCTTCCTCAAAGTGAGTGTCGGTGGACGTGATCCGTGACGCCTCAAAAGAAACGCCTTGGACCGAAAGACATACTGAATCTCATTCCCAGGAGAAACGGTGGCGACCTCTCATTTCGAGAGCGAGAAATCACTGGGGAATGTCGTATAAAAATGAATCCTTGACCTCGAGCGAAAACTCGGGGAAAAGACACCAAAATTAAAGGAGAGGTGCAAAACGTCTCGGGGTTAATAGGTCAGACGTGAAGGTGAAAGCATTATAATTTGGGGATGCGTCACAGAAGACGGAGTATAACTGAAAATGATTGAAAGCGCTTTTTCCCTCGGGTGGCGAGATGATTGAAAAGAGAGACTAAGGTGGTTTGAAAAGTATTACTGTTCATTATTCTCAGTGTTCATCATGTTTTCGTTCATATATTATTGAGTGTTTTACTAATGAAATCCGTAATGCATAGGCGATCGATGTCACTTAATCTGTTGCATTTCGCTGAGTGACGGGAAGTGAGTTATATCTACACATGTCACACTTTCCGAGAGTCACAAGCTCACGTCCCATCCCTATCGGAGAGTAATTATTCAGCCTTTTTCAAAGCCTCCATCATTAAAATTCGGATTTCCTAGCAATCTTTTGAATGTAACTTAGAATTATTTTAGAAAGCTCTACACAAACCGTCATGAATGAAATCTTTGCGTCATGATTGCAGCGAATACATTTGTGTTTAGTATAAAATTACAACGGAAGAAACCACCTGATTTTCTCAATTATTATTTATATAAGTTAGAAGACAAATTTGAAGACATTATCACGGTTTATCGACGGAGAACGTTCCGATTTCAGCTTAATGGAATATGCACAACCCAATCGTGATATACTATTTCTATCTTCCGTAATTCTCGTGTTTCTATAAATAAATGATGAATTGAGAGTTTTTTCTTGCATCTTCATTTATAGTTATATGTAACGATCAGCGAAGGTATCAAGTAAGGCATGAATTCACCCAAAATTAGATATAAAATTTCCTTAACAAATATCTCGTAGCTCTTTTTCCCTGTACTACCTGTCTTGCTTAATTTCACCACATACTTACTATGTCATGACGCACTTATTAAGATAGCATTTTTCCACGACTTCAAACACAAAATTTAATTAAGAAGATTGATAAGGATTATTATTATATAAGAATTACTTTTATGAAATTAATAAAAGTTTACTGTAGGATTCCAAAGTATCGTAATTCAACATCTGAAGAATATCAGCTGGTTGTTTCTGTTACGGTCGAGTGCCTTCATGAACTTAATGAACTGCAATATTTAGAATATTCGTAGATATTAGATTGAAGGCAATAATAACCGATTATTGGTTCGTTTTGAAGCATATTGCGCGTCTACGGAAACCCAGGCTGGACATAATCATGAAAAGTTTAACTATCTCAGATAATCTTAAATTCTACGAACTCCAAGAAAGAGTCGTACACGATACAAAAAATCGTCGTGGTTAAGGAATCCGATGAAAAAAGGACTGTTTAGAGCCGAAATCCATGTATTCATGTCCTTCATTGGCTCATTCAAGTATTTCGCTCGAGCAGAGGCACGTAAAATCCAATTGAGGAAGGCGATCGAAAGAAGTGTGCACTCAGTCGAGGAAAATGTAGTCGATGCGTGCCTTCGGAGAATTGGGGGGAATGGGTGGGGACTGAGGTTGGGAATAGGAGGGGCTTATAAACAGGGCTTTGGAGAACCCTAAGGAGGTGTGGTCGTAGAAGCTGATTGAGGAGCAATCACCCAGACACCCTTGCTGCTGACGGATCAGTTCTGACCCCTGTGAATAATTCAGGCGGACCAACAAAATGCGACCTAAAAGCCAAAGGTCTGCGTGGGTTGATTGTACTATAGTCATGGGCTTATGCTAGCAATGGCACTCGTTTTATGGGGTCACTTATGCTTTACTTATTTATTATTATCTTGTGTTATTATTATTAGGTTTAGATGGTATTCGTTGAAACATGTTAGATGGCGGTTTTTCCACCAGCATAAAATTCTAAACAAGTCAAATTTGTTCCATAATATATCATAACCTAAACAATAAGCATTAGGAGATTTTTTTGCATAAATTAGGTAGAATATTATAACCTCTTCATATTTTGTCTTCGTCTTCACCTCTTCATATAACCGTTTCATATTTTAAATTAATTCTTTCTCGTATTATCAATGAATTCAGCCCTGTTTACTGGATAAAGATACCATCTTGATTGAATTTAATGAGAGGGAATTAAAGTTATCTTCCCGAAATAAACCATGGCTCAATTCATTTGTAAACTGAAAAATGAAACAAAATACTTATGTATTTGTTCCGCTTGGAGCTTTGGAGAAAAGAAAATAATAATTACCTATGCTGCGGGTTTTCAATATATTCATTAATAAATATAATTCTTGAATAAAAGGAATTAAATAGATTTCATAATCAATTGTTACTCAGTCACCATGAGATACAAATGAATGGGGGATCAATTCAGGCGCTAGGTTTTTAAATAAAAAATCGACATAATTACATTATATCCATGGCTGAATTAAAATTACTCAATTGAGGAAAATAAACTAATTTATATTACACGGAGATTGATCATCCATTCAAGCATTAACATAATAATTTCGACTTCTTGAGATTCTCTTAAAAGCTTAATAAAGCAATGAATAGAAAGTGAGAAAAGTCATGACCGTGGAATTAATGAACGGAATTTCGTGAATCGTTTCATAACTGGTTAAAAAGCCAGCCGGCGATAAACTTTCACAAATTTAAACAACACCTCTTTCGAGCAAACATCGAGAGGCACGCAATCCTTCAAATTAGGACTCTAATCCCTTTTTCCCGAATCCGAATTTCGACTAGACCCGGGTTGAAGAGCGCTCGTTCGCCGGCGAACCGCGGCGCGGAGCCACCGTCGCTAGAATAAAAACTTTTTCATTCTGCTGGAGTGGATTCGTTGGAGAAAAAGGCCCTCGACTGGCATTAACCGCTTCGATGATTCCCTTTCGGTCTTTTTCGGCCGATCGAGGACAGTGCTGGCGAGTGGCACAAGACGCATTGGCCTCGGAATTTATGCGCCGCTGTTCTCGCCACCCCACTATTTCAAATCGACGGACTCTTCCTTCGCCTGGGTTTGACCTTAGAATGGTCAGTGAATTAAAAAATAGCTCCGATCGATTGGGCCGAATTTGGGCGGGAAGTAGACCGTGAAATATTTCGTGGTCATAGGCGGATGAGTGATTTTCAATTCGGGTTTTTTTTCCGCCGTGATTCGTCGCCGAGAAATCAAAGGATGATGAGCTATGGAATTGCTCGAGTGAAATATAATGGCGGTTCCGAGCAATCGGTTTATCCAAAATTGCTCCCTTTCGTTTACTGTTAACAGCGAGATGAAATCGTGTGGCTTAAACGGCGGAAACCAAGGATTGCTACATTTCGCGGAATGAAAAATAGGAATGGAACCAAACACGTTGTGGGAGAAAAAAGAATCGGTCGGGAATATTGTTTCTATTGAATATTTTTCAAATTGTTAGTCACTGGTTATTGTGAATGGATGTTTACCAAACCTTATCAAAGTATTATTCATGCATACAAACATTATATATTTGTTACCAGCATGCTATCGGACAAGGATTGGCAAGCAAACTCCCAAAAAAAAAACGATGGAATATTTTTGTTACCAACGATTTGTAATTTTCAAACAATTTCAAAACTGTTTCTTCGTTATCGTACAGTACAGTATTTATCAAACTAAATAATGTGGATTACTGGTGTTACGCATTTCGGATTAAATATATACGTTTGAAAATCAGGGTGTCTTCCTCTCGTGAGTACAATGTTCTATCACTGAACTCTATTCTTTGGTTTGAAACTGACTGATAATCTAATATCAATCGACATTAAAAATAGTAATTATAGATGAATAATAAGCTTATCCGATGAAATCTCAAAATTAGGGAAGTTTTATGCTCAAAGAAAAGTTTGAAAAACCCTAGTATAGTCTTCTCTGAATGGTCTAGTCTGACATCTTTCCGTAATTTTAAAGATAAAACGCACGCCTACAGCAATAGGTATATAAATCAAATCTCAAAGATTAGTTATCATTGCTCAAGTCCATAATGGGGAATAAAGAAAACATATAAAATAATTAATGCGATTTTCGATTAAATTTGATCGATTATAGGCTGTCTTACTCTAATATCCTCCTCATGAAATGATCAATGAATATATGGAATTTAAAAATGTATATCAATCTCAAGAATTTGTGTTTCTCAAAAATTTAGGAAATTACTCTTATTAGAAGATACCTTCTATTTCTTGCTTAAAGTGGGAGATCTCGGTTGAAGAACACCTCTCATCATAAACAAATTTTCCTAACAAGAAACGTCTATTGTTAGGGCGATGTATAAAGTAACGAACACGTAAGACGACAACAAATGTTTTCGGCAAAGTTACCGTTGTGTTAGGGCGGTAGAGTGAAAATAGTGAAACTAATTGGTTGAGATAGAACTACTTTGTAAATTACATAGAAATTTATTAGAGAATGTGTACCCATGTACCGACGCGCAGTGTCATCCAGTTCTGAAGATGAAAGTAACAAAGACTTATAAAAATGTAAAGAAAATCTTTATAGATTCCACATTACATTACATCCCATTTAATTACATACAAAGACGAAACACGATTAATTATCTTGGAAACGATTAAGTTCTTCTCTATGATGTCGTTCCAAGACCCGGCCAGCGATTGTAAATTATATCAGTAAAGCATTATGAATTATGAGGATATTATGAAATAAGTCTATTGATTTAACTCTTTAGAGAGATCAAGCTATATATTTGGCGGAACTCGAAATGTGTTATGAAACATGATCAAAAATTAATAATGTAAAAATATAAATAAACAATTATTTTGGGACCAGGAAATCTTTTTTAGACTGATAACCAAGGTAAAAGAATATCGGTTTATGAACATTTAGTATGACGCTCGGACTTTGGGAGACAAATTTAATTCATGGACCACTGTGATAAGCATCTAAAATGCAGTCCTGCACCACCAGCATAAGTTCAAGAACGAAAAGCTATAAGAAGCTCGAAAAATTCTCCGATCGTCGAATACGCCGGTGAGCATCGGGCCAATTCCTATAATGCAGAAAGGAAGCCATGGATTAAAGACCTTCTGGTAAATACCCATGCACGTTTGGGTGACTATACCGCCATCAAAACATATACATTTACCTCCTGGATTGGAAATTTTTCGAACTCCTTATTAATTTACAGCCGAGTTCCAATTTCTTTTCTTTCAGCGATAATTCAGCTAAAGTTGAAAAAGTTATTATTTTCCCCGCTTACTGATTATCAGTCCGCTGAAACCATCCTCATATCATTCGATTCCTTCCAACTTTAAGCACATCGTCGTGGGACCGAATAAACAGGAGCGTTGCCTGGCAGCGGGAAAACACAAGATGTGAGTTCGATCGTTGGCATGGGAGAGCGAAATAGTAGAGTTTGCGGAGGATTAAGAGTGGAACTAGCGTTTGGATGTCGCGAGAGGGGCCCTTAAGTGGTCCCAGCAGGGGCGGTTTAAGGGTCGCTGGCAGTCAAGGAGGTGAAGAGCAAATATTGCGCGCAAAAGGCGTACGTTGACGTTAAGAATTCGGGATGACAAATGCTCGCGGAAGAATAATTTATGCTCGCGCATCCTTCGCCGAATGACTACTACATCTTCCAATTTGCATTCGCGGAAGTCTTAGCCGCTCCCGATTCATTAGTCACATTCAAAGTTTAAAAAGAAAAATCTTTTACAGTGCACTTCCTCGAAGGAAGGCTTTTTTGATTCTTATTTAATCGTGCAACGTGGAGGAGCGTGGGGTGACAGCATTACTAAGTGAGCGTGCGGAGAATATTGGAATGAAGGGACTTCCGTATACGTTGAAGGTAAGTTAATGAGTCAGTTCCGGGTCGTATTGTGGAAATTTTATTACTTTTGCAACGAATAACTATCTGCATATTAAATGTCGCTTTGTTTATAACACGTTAGTTTCGTTAAAACAAAAATCACGTTTACAGTTAAGCTTTAACTAACCCAAACTAATAATACTTATGAGTAATTCATTGAAATATAGGAGCCATAAATTCAATAAGTGTTTAAAGCCCTTGGATTATTAAGTAAATTACTTGCGTATTGGTTAAGAGTAGAGCAGAAGGAGAATCAACTAAGTACAAACTAGTCAAAAAATAGTTACTAACTACTACAATGGTGATCAGAGATCTAACTGATTCCTTCAGTTAGATCTTGAATCCTCAAAGTTTCGCATCCTAAATAATCGAACTGTTTAAGAAAATAGTTGATACGTGCATATTATGGAATTTATTCTTATATTGTTCGTGCTCATTTCTACGTGTGGTATATTTATTCTTTCCTTTTTGGATATTATGTTGAGATCTTTTGTTTAGATCACCTCTTAAATATGAAAATGTAGCCATATTTATTATACTTAGAACTGTATAAAACAATAAGGCTATCTGTTCGAAAAATTCCACATTGTTATCCTTGTGATTATGCAGAACTCAGAAATGCTACCCACACAACATAAGTGCTGTGATGGTAGCCTAACCATCGGGAACCTTCTACTGCTCATACTCCTATTAGTACTAAAAACACTGTTTACAGTCTTAAGACCGAAAGCTAGTTAGAACCTCATCCTTTTCACCATCGACATAACAATTACTCAAAGGTGTGCATGAAGCGACAAGGAAATGGATGAAGTAATTTGTGATTCCCTTACTGCTTTAGAACGTAGAAGTAGTAATTTTAAAGATGCTTCGATAGCTGAGGTCATTTCGCTCGTGATTCCCACAGGAAATTAAATCAAGAACCGATTTTACCGAAGTCAACCGCGTTGCTTAGATGAATATCCGGGAGCCTCCAGCTGTAAATGTTATACGTGAATAAAATGCACGATGATGCCTAGTGACCCTATGAATAACAATTTTTAAATAATTAAAAAAAAACGAAATCCAAATAAAGAGTAATTATAACTGAAAATCATTAATGATTTAGTGGCTTTCATAATATCACAATAATTCATAGAAAGGAGATTAAATTAATGAAAGACACATTTTCTTCTATTATGTATGTACCAATAGGAAAATAAAAATGTTCCATCCCTCAAGAAATAATAGCAGAAACCTTAGAAAAACACGTCACATACTTAGATATCTAAGATATACATCTGCAAGGGAAGTGTATCTAACATACTTTGCAGTGTTCACCATTGTCAAAACATTCTGCATTAGTTGGGATTTGTCATGAAGAATCTTAGGATTTTAAATAATTTAGATATAGTGTCGCAGTCGGAAAGACAGAAGAAGCATCATCACCGCGATAACCTTGATCACAATGGCGGTCCAATCGGTAAATGAGGCAGCAGCAGTTTCCATCTCCATAAGAGCACTCTTCGCCATAGCGCCTCTACCGGCGAGAACAGAAAAATCGGAGCGAAGGAAAAGAATCGTAAATGGAAAGAAAACAGAGAAAAGGGCGACTCCTTTGGGAGGGAAAATTCGTAGAACACGAAAGAGAGAGAGCGAAGAAGGAGGAGTAAAAGCGAAAAAAGAAAGATTCAGTTTCCCTTTCATTCAGCGAGGCGAGAGTAGGATCGATTTCCGTAAGAAGTTTTTCGGGGAAAACATTCGAAATCGTTCCAACGACACGATCCAGAATTCCGTCAAGATAGAATACGTGAGGCCAGCGAAGAAGAGGGAGTCGAGTGATGACAGATGGATTAGTTGGAGGACGTGAGGATAATAACAGTGGAGAAACGAGAGCGTTATATTAAGTACAGAGGGGGAAAACCAATCCGATGCAATGAGGAATACTGATCTTCGTAACGGGAAAGACTGCCAATCTCGCATTTCTGATAACGCAAACATAAAATAAAGCATTTACTTCTTATAGTTAATATTCAAGGTATAGTAGTGTAAATGGAACATTAAAATTTTGTAGTATGTATAGTATATAAAACATTCACCTTTCTAAATACTTATGATGAATCTGATGTAATCATCGATGACAGCTGGTATCTATCGATTAAAAAAATGTATAGCTGTATTTATGGCAGTCACAGATTAGATAGGAGAAAAATAATTATTTCAAATTGAAAAAGAAATTTTAAAAACTCCAGCATTGGAAAGCTGAGATTAAAATCGAAAATTTGAGATGTATTAGTACAGAAATTTGTTGCGAAATGTATAGTTCAGTAAGCCGCACGATATAGAAAATTCTGTCGGTAAGTCAAATGAAAGATTCCGACCAATCTCATGGAAGGTACTCTTGGTCATATAATCCGAACTTAACTATTAAATCCACTTTTCTCTAATTTCCCTAATTTGGATGTATGTGCATATCCGAGAATTGAGCGTTTATTTCACCTAGGAAAATAAATATGTTTAAATGGACTGTTTCTTGGTGGTATTCCTTCATTTTAATACGAAGCAAAAATCTACAGTAAGCCCAAGTACACGTTAAAAGTAAGGAACTGTAATAAATATATAATCCCGGAGATTTGACTCCACGTTTCTAAAGATCGTCGTTTCATAATAAATGCTCAGTCGGATAACACTTCTGCTTCAGAAATATCCATGCTCTTTAGTCTCCACTGAACAACGACAGCTTCAAGATTCTACGAAAATCATATCTACAAGGCGAAAAACAAATATATGCTTTCACGTCCTGGCATTCTGATATGACGATGTTTAAAAGGAGCCAAATGTTTGGAGATTCGCGTACAAGAGAAGGATGTCAAACACACTGCTCGCTGCGAGAGGCAGTATTGTTTCACAGAACCAGAATTCGTTAATTTCGGTAAATAATCGCGAGGGTAGAGGTGGGCAGAAGAAAAACTTATTTTCGGAGGAAATTCCGAATTATTTATTATATAATAAAGCTGCGAGAGAAAATGAGTCGCTTCCAGGAGCTGAAAATAAAGGGTTTTGGAGGTAGCGGAAAAGAGCAAATATGTCAGGGCGAAAAAAAGGAGTTGAAAAGAAAGAGATAAGAGGAGAGAGAGGAATGAATGGGGAGGGAAAACCAAAAGAAGGAATCAGAGGAAGATGGGATGGGGCAGAGAAATGAGTTTGTAGAGGCTCTTCAAATACTCTCTCCTGAATGATTGCAATCTTAACGACGCGTTTTCAATGCCTACGGCCTCTTAAGAAGGAACCTCCGCTGACGATTTGATGTCTCTCAGTAATTATCCAAAGTGAATGAGCGCGCACTTACAAATACACGAAACATTTAAAAAGAGCATTCTGCGCCGTGTAGGAGGAGGACGCGATGAAGAGATTTAATTATATAAAGACTTATTCGTGAATGCAGATTTCAAACAGGGCGCATCGTGCCTTCGTGCTTAGTTTCCCAACACTCCGATAGTAAGTTGGCGGAGGTTAACTGAACTATTCACTCGGTTTTGGTCTGGGAGCTGCTCGGAAGTTCCAATAGCGCCGTTTCTGGTAATTATACACTTCTAAATCAACTCATCAACAGTAATGGTGAACAGATGGAGAATAAAAACGAGGGTGACGAAGTTCGCTACTTGGTGACAAGGAGTTGAACCTTAATATTTTTCATTTCCGGATTATGCTACTGCTCTATGGAACAAAAATTTTCGGTTCGGTTTTTAGCTTCTCTCAGTCCTCTTTCGTCTAACCGGTTCGAACCGTTTTTCCGCTCCTACATTTGAAATACTATACCATTTCAAACGTTAATTTAATATTTAAAACATTTAAATGAAATTTAATTAAATTTTAGAAATATATTGCGATATTAATTTAAAAATATTTACATATTGGACCAGATATACTTAAATGTTAGGCATGCATTTTACTGTGCTGTAAGTTAGTGGTACATATATTTAGAAGAGTTTTATTACTTAACACTTAAGTAAAATTATACTGTTTGGAACAGAAATTCGGTACAGAATAGATCGGTTTTCAGTAAAGAAATGTACCAATTTTGATGCAAAATGCGAAATACTTGTTCTATATTTGATGAGAAAATTATGGAATAAGCTCTCGATGCTTATAAAATGAAATATTTATTTATGCATAGATCATTTTGATTTAGATGCATCCTCGTGATTGAAAAGCAATGAAAATGTCGAGATTGACTGAATTTTATCCTATGGCTCTTTTAAAATATTACATTGGCATATCAACGCTAATTTTAATCATTAACTTAATCCTCCATTGAAACTAGAATTTCATAACTATCATAGGAGTGAATACGCAAATCTATAGCGTGCGATAAATCATACGACATTTTAGGTCATTTTTATCAAGTGCTGACAGATTTAATTTAATCCGCTGCATATCCTATTATTTAAATAATCTCACATGTCGACAGTTGACTGATTGATAAATTGCATTCCGAAACTAGAAAATTGACTCATTAATCTAAATAAATTTCGACTATTTAACTATCCAGTAAAAATCCCGTGATAAAGTGTACGCAAAAGCCATCCATCAATCATCCAATGATAAAAAGAGAGGTAGAACAGACTAGAAATAACGCAATTGGGACATAATACTTTTTAAAATGAAATAAAGTTCAGTCATACAAAAACGGAGATTCCACCGCACTGAATTTAAGAAATAACAAAATCTGCCAATTACACGAATGAAAACACTAAAATTCGACTAACTACGCGGAAACCTCATCTTCAGACATCATAATAACCTCGTAAGGCTTTCTGGTGTTAAGATCTCGAAACCTGTAACATCTTATTTTCTTTTACTTTTTTCAGATAATTCTAAAATTAAATAGACTCCGCACATTCAATGCATTAGAGTACTGCAAACACAAAACCAATGTGACCAAAAATAGAAACTGGGAGTTCAACTCGAAGGCATTTATCTCTATCTTGCCAGGATAGTTTTCTTTTCCTTTTCTTTCCGCGAAACTCAGCTAACTGAAGCCATGTCTACAGCACATACGGTTCCCTCAAGTAAGGAAACCACCCAACCAGTCGCAGCGCTACCTAGGAAGGTAAAGTTTCATACGAAATTCCCCACAATTTCTCTCCAATCCTTTGATTCTCACCCTTCCCCATTTTCACCCTTTCTCCGCAGCCCCAATTTTTATTTCCCGACGAAGAAACTCCTTTCAATTGCCGTGCTTTTTCCGCATCTCTGAACTTTCCATTCGCATTCTCTCAAATCTATTGCCTCCGCATTTCCCCGCCTCCATTGCGTGCCTTTATGCGCTTTCTTTCTCCAGATGTTTCCTCTGCTGCGCCTTTCGACCGGAAATCAAACTCAATCATATTCCTATCGGTTATTCATTTACAATACGCATTTGATAAGTAGCTTCCTCATCGATATACTACTCTAACCTTAACGTACTTAAATTTTATCGGTTCAGAGTAAGACCGAGCTTAACACCGCTGATATTTAAGCAAAGAGAGATAGAAAGATATCATAAGTATGTATTTATGGCTAGTTCTCTGAAAACCATCAGGGCTTGACATATGAAATTCTTATTGCAAATTAAAAATCTTATATATTATAAAATAAGGACAAGGAAAGCATTTCAAATGTGGCCCGCGGTCTAAAATCCAAGGAGAATCAGAAACAAAAATATTGACATGACTGGGACTCAAACCCAGTTCTCCTACTTTCCGCCCATTTTTCCTTATGTTGGTTTAGAGGTTAGTATATCTATTCAGAGTCGGGATACCTGAGTACGAGCTCTAACCATTTCGATGTTTTTCACTTCTCCTATATTTCTACTTCGATAGATTAATACGATATTGATAGAAGTACAGCTGCCGCAAAGAATTATACTGAGTATTGAAAGGGCTATTTTCTATTTCGGAAATTTACACTCTAAACCAGTGGTCGCAAACTTCTTTTATTTAACTTGCTAATTTTTTTACCCTTTACATATGAATGTAATTATTTGCTATCTTAGTGACGACATCATATTAGAGAAATCTGGGTTGTTTCGTGATACTTGTGGATTCCACTTATTACAATATGTGCTTTAACAGTAGAACTAAACTTATGTCTGTGAACTGATATCGTTTATAGTAAAGGTATAAAACGACTCTTACTGTAAATTACACCTGATTTTATGATACTGTAAAATCGCCGGCGAAAAGTTTTATGTCCTTTACATCGATTCCTTTGATAAACAGTTTATCCTAGTAATCTAGTTTCTACGAGGCCATCAATCTTTTGTTCTAATAGAAGGACGATTCAAAACGTGACTTTGTTTCCGTTTACTTGTGAGAATTGATGAAAGATAAGTCGCATTTCTTCCGCTTTACACGATGGACTTAGCTGACAAAGAGAGAAGCTAAAACACGGAGAAGGCATGGATTCTTCTCCCCATTCCACAGAATTCAGCTTATCTTTTATGTGAGACAAGTAAGTGACCTCTTTTATTTTCCTTCCCTGAATTCCGTCACTGAAATTTTCTTTTGGCAAAGAGAGAAATGCTATTTCGCTAACTTTCGAGAAAAGGGAAACTTTCGACGATTGCTGCAATTAAAATGAAAGAAAAAGACACTTCGAAGATGTCTACTCGCCGGAAAATATTTCATATCTCTCGTTCTTGTCTCTTTTAATCAAACTTAAAGGGGTGCTCGTAAAAAATGTCGGAGTAAGAAATTTAAGCCGATGACTCGATTCTCGCTGAGAGTTTTTCCACGGACGTACATTACTAAAAGAAGGGAATAGGCCTTAGAGAATGTAACTACAGAATCATACCTATAGAACTGAAGGTATACCACTGATTTACCAAATGGCTACGAGTATTCGGTAAGAAATTTCTTGTCCTTTTTCCGCACTTGGTAATCTAAATTTTATAAAAATGCAAATAAGTGCCTTAAAAGAATATAAGTAGCAACTTAAAGAAAATGAAAGTAAAATGTTTTACATTTTTCACTTTATAACAACAATATTAGTTTATCGTGCTTTAATAAATCAAGCATACTGACTAATCAAGTATTCCTAATCTAAAAATACCCAATGAAACAGATTTTGAACGGTAAACAAAAATCTCCATTGAATATGCATTTTTGGTTCTGTTACTCTATTATCTAGCAAATGACTCTTCGCGCTAACCCGAGTGGAATTATTCAAAGAATTTCAATTAGGGGAGAGATAATTGATGAATTGTCAGCCCCGATAAATTATCGAGTACCTAATATTTCCTAATTAAATTGATGTCAATCCAAAGTACCTACCACCTATCCACTTCGATAAAGTACAATTAATTATTTTACGATCATTAAGTACTCAGAGATTGCCTCCATTGCAATTGACTCTTCTATCATTTACTTTTTTCTCGAGTAAACTAAAACAATATCAATGCTAAATCACGTCACATTATCCATGCATGCATACTATCCAATTAACCATAAATTTTAAGAGTGGCTAATTAATTAAATATTAGAGCAATAGAACAGGTACCAATTATGCATTTAGTAGTTAATAATGTGTATATTCCGAAAGAAATAAAGTAGAACAAATCTGTAAAAGAGTTTCAAATGCAGAATACTTCTTCATTTCACTTTAAACTGAATATTTCGTTATCAGAATAATAATAAGTCAATAATTTACGATATTTAATAAATAGTTTTCAAAAATAACCTCGCAAATGAAATTATTGGTCAATATGGATCTATCAGTTACGGGTTGCTAATAATATTTAGAGGAATATTGTAGCCAAAGATTAAAACTCTCTCATATGATATTCAACCCCCTAAACAGATCTGTTAGACCCAATTAGCTGACCCGTAAGCTGTCTTACAATGCCTCTAATCCTCGAAATATTCTGCAATATAAACTGTCATATTTAGGGACTGAATCCCAGCATTCTGTGTGCTAGAGACGTAGTTACGCCATGGTTATCAAAGACGCTTTACAGTAGCGTTAGAAAAGATTACTTTCATGGAGTCCTACCACATAAATACGCACCCTACTGCGTCGTCAGCTTTGGAGATAGAATATAGCCTTGCGTGCGTACTTTTTGAGACTCCTTTTTCCCCCACAATATCCACAGCAGTACAAAGCACATCAAGCGAAAGAAAGAGTTGCGCACGCTGAGAATGTCATCTCCTAACAACTTCACCTCTTTCTCCGAAAGAAAACATTGGGCGAATTTCGAGAGAAAGAGCATTTGTGCTATAAAGACGCCACCCGGTGGGACTGATTCCCTTCAATCTATGGCCCTCCTTTTCTTTCCGAAGACGACATTATCCCCGACATCTAGAAATGCTGCGGTTTGAGTGACAATCGAATTCGGACGAGGAAACAGAGCGCCGCTGGGAAGAGGAGGCGGGTCGCGATGGCAACGGGCAGCAAGATGAATGGCAGGAGCAGGAAGTAATTAAAAACACGACCGCTCCGAATAATGCGGGGAGTCATTAAGGACAAACGTCCGCTTTGTACTCTCTCCTATTTCGAACGTTTTCCGAATGTGATTTTTGGTATGTAGGAAGAGTGACCGCGTCGTTCTATGCAGTCGTTATTTGTGAGAGGCGTCCAGACGAGCGATTTCATCTGCCGCGAGAAGTCGCATTAAGGTGGGAGGACTGAAGGTCATTAACTTTGACATTGAAAGCGCATCAACGGACCAAAGTCGAGAGACTTTAAGCCTTTGCTTTCCCTCGCCTTTCTCTCTGTCGGGAGATTTTCCCTCACTCTCCAGGGTGCGACAAGTTACCCGAAATCGATTTACTTCAATGACTTCAATGGATAAAGTAGATTGTACGTCCACTTCCGCTATAGTAGGATTAGATGTTTTGCTTACATTAGAAAACATGCTGCTGTTTGGGAAAAACATAAGGCGTCTAATTGATTGAGCAGTAATATAGTAAATATATCATAAATCTTGCAGCAAATCACTTCTGAATGAATTTGAATTACAGAACAAGAATCACTTCGAGAAGATAGAAAGTATTTTTCTAACGTTTTCTCCTAAACATACGTGCCATAAAAGTAAATTTCACATTATTTCAAGGAACGGAAATAGCAGATAGCATATAAAATTGGTACGCAAATTTCAATTATGAAAACAGCAATTTTTCATAACGATTATTTACTCTCGAAACAGCCTTTAAAACTATGTATACGGCTTAGAATTTCAATAGATAAGTTTATTCAAGCTTCATACAAACACTCTGATTTATGAATATTTGAACTATAAAATCTTTTGTTCGCGATGAATTTTCATCATAATAAGAAGGAATCATGCAAAAATTATATGGAATTGAAAACTCAAAGACCAATTAAAAAGAAGAATATACTTAAGATCAATTCAGTACTCAAAATTAAATTTTAAATTCTAATTAAAAAATAAACTTTAGAACTCTATACTGGAATATACACCCAAAATTCATCGATTCGAATTTCATCTCATATTTTATGCGACTTGCTATATCCCATCAGGTTCGTTCACATATCCTTAAATAACGTGTAAAGCATACGAAATCCTATGTGCTCGCATTCGTAAGACCCCGTATACACAACTTCATGCATACATACATAACATACAGTCCCCTGAAGGAAACTCGGGCTGATAGCCTTTCTCCTGACCCACCAATTCCTTCTTCCCTTCCTGAGGACTGTTGCTCACAGAACGTGATTCGAAATCTTCAACAGGCTATCAAATCCGTTTTGGCCACTCACCCACGCCCCTCTCATTCTCTTCTTTATAAATGTACGCACACAATCGCAGCTTATCTCTCTCTCCCTCGATCAACCTTTCTATACCTGGGAGCTTTTATATAGGTTATCCAATCAATGCTTACTGAATAGGTAAACGTATGTGAAATGTATTTTAGGCTAAAAATATAGTCTAATACCTTTAACATACAAATATATAAACAGTGAAATGTGGATAATCTGTGAGCGGATTTTCCGATAGGGATATTTTTCTATTCGTAGATATTTTTCGTTTTCTTTTTAAAATAATTCAAACACTAAAAATAATAAGTATTTCGCATTCTAATAAAAATAGGACAGGGGCTGTGAGCAATGACATCATCGCTAAGAAAATTATACGCGGTCGCAAGGGGAAAATTATATATGTTTCAATGAAAAAATCTAAAATAATGGATTATATGTGCAAATTATAACTAATTGTTTATTTACGGAAATGTGAAAATTATAAGAAAAAGATGACAGACAATATCGATTATCAGTGTCTTCCGATTATTCGTGCATCCTCCTCCCACTATTATCCTGTATAATCGAGGATTTGCTATGTAATGTAAATAGCTTATCGCATATACAAAGATTCGCAATATTCGCATTATCGCATATACAATATTCGCAAAAATAGCACGTTAAAATATATCAAAATGCATTCAAGATAAATATGGTTTTATGAGGAAGTATCCTAACGCTTGACATTACCAATACTTAGGACGCTAGACATTAAGTGTATCCCTAAACCAAAGTTCAATGATAAAAATAAAATGAATCTGAAAATATCTAAATTAAACTAATCAGAATAAAAATAATCACGAAAACATATTTATGTGGTTTCCGTAATCTCTATAGTAGTATTTTTCTCTGTTCCGAACTTTCCATAGGACTTTGTGTGACATGAAATCAAGAGAAAACAAAAATCTTTTTCTTCCTTTTCATATGATAACGTACGACCAGTCCAAATTTTTCGCCGATTTATTTTCGTTCTTCAGACATCAAGCGGAAAATTACGAGCATATTTAAAATGACAAAAGTTTGCCTTCCAATTATTTTCGGTCAGATTGTCAGCTTGAGGAACATAGTTAACGTTCGCATTCTCATCAAGGAGCCGAATTTCTTCGCTGGTATTCCAATCGCCTCACAAACTTAGGCAGCGATGTCGCCATGGTAACTCCGCCAGGCACTCAAATTAGCAACTCCTTGTTTCTTCATCTCATCACCGCTTCAAACTTCCTCTTATTCTTTACCAACTTATTGCTCCTCCGCAGCCATATTCCCCTCCTTTCAAAACACGACTTCCCGATTCCTCACTTTCGCAGAAAATTGCGGATATTCGGTCTACTTCTTTGTCGTCTCTGACATTTTAACTTCCAGAGAGTCCTTTTGGATGTCTTGTTCTTTCCTTTCCCTTTCCACGGGATTGACGAGATTGCTTATACAGAACATAGCCGTGTTCTTTCGAATTCTAAAATATCATCGCTGCTCTTAAAAATCCGATTTTGAAGATATCTTTTCCGAAAGAATTTACAGTCAACTGGAGAATTTTTTTATAATTTCTGCAATTATTATTGCTCCAGGTTTCTACAGGATATGGAATTGAATATTATCACATTCTTGAGGAATTTGCATAAAGTATATGTGGGCTCATTATATAATTATATTAAACATAAAATGTACACAAAATAAATTAAATAAGTTTATTAGTTTCAGCACATTCTTCTATCATTAAAACTTCTGAGTCATGAGAGACACAGTGTTCTGTAGATGGCGTAATTCGACAATACAAATAAACGTCAATTTTACGGTAATTTATTTTATAGAGTTTGAATTAGACAGGATTAGAAAGAATATTAATTAGAATTCAATTGAACGGTTCACAATACAACCGATGTGGATACGTGTTTTGAGCAACTCAACCAAAAAATTTAGAATGATTTAATACATGGAAATTTTAACATTAATATCAATCATAATCGTTAATTTTAATGATATTCTGGCAATCTATAAATTAAGAATATTTAGCAATTCGTTTCGAAAATGTTAAATTTCAAGAAATTACGGAAAACACAAAAAATGAAGTATTAGCTCTGTTAAAACCTTAAAGTTTCTTTCCTGCTTCATCTAATCTTTCTTTAAGAAAAAACATCCTTGCTTCAAAAAGAAAAAAACTATATTCCAGACCTGAAATGCTGAACCTTCAGGATGCTAAAATACGAGTGGAGGTTTAATAAGTTAGAGTATTCATCAGTAGAAATGACGGAAGTTATCATCTCATGATACGGCAAGTGGAACGAAAAACGAATATCTTCGGTGGGTCCAAAAATATGCGAAGTCCACATTTTCCGGTTCACCTTTGAAATAGCGTCTGCGGTTAGGAAAGTCAGCAGCTGCTGAACTAGGAGACATTTATATTCCGATCAAAAGCGATAAACCCCTCTCGTGAAAGGCGTAATGATAAAAGGTTAAGTACGGATTTATAGAAAGGAGAAATTCAGCAGATAGACTAATCCTACGTCCTCTTATCTCGGCCGGCCTCTGAGAGGCAGCGGTCGGCAAAAGGACCGGACAGACAGACGGACGGACAGAAGAGCGGTGAGCTGTGGCAAAGAAGTCCTTTGAGAAGAAAGGTCCTCAGCGGTCTGAAATAAAAACGGAAGGGGTTTTGGAGAGAGCTCGGGGAGGTTCGCTTCTATTTTGCTTACTTTTCCCGGAACGAATGGAAGCGTGTGACATTCGCGGATCACAGAGGGGGAGAGGGAACAAGTGCTTAATAAGTCCTTTGTTCCTGCGGTCGGGAGAAGACAGGCAAATGGAAGGACATTTCTGGCTAAAATGCCCCGTGGTCGACGAGAACGAAGGGCGAGAAGAAAGATTTCATTTACGGCAATACACTCCTCATCTCCCACTGCAACTGGTATTTTGCCGGCACAAAGTACTGCGTTTCTGAAGTAGAAAGAGAGTCGCTGACGCGGTTAAAATAAATTACCCAGTCAACTGCTTTGTCTAGCTCCATAACGGAGGGGACTTGACAAGATTGAATAAAGTACGATGTTCCTGCAGACCTGAATTACTTTGGGCTTGATATTTCAGTACAAAGGTCGCCTCTGTGAGTACTTGCAAAATTGAATACTGTTTTTCTTCCGTTTGTCGAGAAATGAAGATGCATGGTATATTTTCACGAGAGTACTACTCATATGTAAGTTATTTCTGGCTACGTTTTGCGCAATATTCCTGGGCTCTGAAGTAGGTACTTGGTTATGGATTGATGTCGAACTTCGATGCAAAACATTCGCTGAAGATCAAAAACATTCATAAAAAGGGATGGCTACAAAGGAAGATGTGTCATATGCTTACATTAGGCTTCTATATATTAATAATACTACATACTCATGGTTCATGTCCATGTGATCAAATATGAGATATATTATTCAAGATACAGATTTAGTAGAGATGGGGTATTTTTGCTTTTCAAAAGTTCATAATGTTTGATGTATAATTTCTTTGAGATATCTATGATGCAAAACTATGAATAGAATTTTTTATTTTATAGCAATTCTAGGCATTAGCGAAAAAAAGGTCTCTGTCAAGAATTTACTCTAGAAAATACAAGTGTATTTTGTATAGTGTATTTTGTTGCCGGCAACACCAATAAAATGTGGCGAATATTTGTGATTTTTCAAACGAAATATCCAATGATATTTTATAAAGTAATGATGCAGCTTCTATTAGATTCACTTTCAACGATTTAAACATAAATTCCATCGATATTTGCTTGAAGCTTATGGATTTTCCTCGGTGTGTTGAACTTAAATTATTTTTTCTTCATTCTCCTTAAGTAATAATTTTTTGTTGATGTGTTCGGGGTACGAAAACCCCTGAAAGCAAGAACAAAAATTAATTCGTAATGTGCGTGCACAAAAAGGTTGGAATTGGTTATGATTTTTGAAACAAATTATCAAATATCTTCACCGTAAATTTTGGAAGATATGCCCTGTGTTTTATCTAACTATGCAGCAGGAAATTCTAATTAATTGTTGAGTTTACGATGTAATATTTATGGAATTTTGAATTTTTATGCTTTGAATTGGTGATTTGAAGTTTGGAGGACGGCTCTTCTCTGACACTCATTAGTTGTATCGTATTGCGCGGCATCGGTGGACCAATGGTGACGAAGCCAATTAATCATTCTTTCCTTAAATATTTCCCCACCAACGTATTTTCTCTTAATAATTCCACTTACGCCCCAACGACTGACAATCCCGTCTCGTTTAGAGCCTTGATTTCTGAACCGAAGGGGATATTCAGAGAGAGGAAAAGTTTGATTTTCTAAAAGCCCCATTATCCCTTCCATATGCGGAAATGAGCTAGTTATCATCAGAGACTTCATCCTCATCTCTCGACAAGGTACACATTACCACATGAACGTGGAGGTCTCGATCGAATCAGTGACAAGTCGACGTGAGAGCAAATGAATCTACACGAAACAGCCATCTAAATAAGCATTGTTTAAGCGCCGGTTGGGAGGTGACAAAGGAAGACCACTTGGGTAGGCGATCGTTCCTTCTATTTGAACCTCGCAAATTGGAAAGACTCAAATATTTCCTCCCTCACGCTTCCACCGACGCCATTAAAACTTATTTACATTCTCGCTTCCTTTCTTCGCTGCCTCATTAGTGACCGACGTGGGGATCATCCCGTCCCTCCAATTACCAGAATAAATGTTAATTCGACTCGCAGAAGTGTGGATCTCCAAGTTTTTCGTCGCATCTCGATCTGAATATCAAAAAATTGTTTGAATTCGACCGTAGCTTTTAAGAAGAAATGCCGACATTCAAAACAAAGATGGAAGATGGAAATAAACTTATTCCTTCCGAAAGCAAGCGAGAGAAATATCAATAACTTTTGTTAAAAGCCGGGAGATGAGGGACAGACTAGTACCTTTTCTGCAAGTATATTTTCCACTACAGGCTTCAGTGAATAATCGCCATCTTCAAGTGACAAAAAACTTTTACAAGTTTTTTTACTGATTATAACCTGCTTGTAAAAAGTTTATATCGATTATAAACTGTATTGTCCCTCTGGTAAGAATACATTTACATTATTATATTCTTACTATTAAGAATATCGATTTAAGTTTTATAAAAATTATAATTGCTTATCAAATATTATCCTTAAAATATGTATGCAACTGTAGAAGATATTTGTAAAATATGCAAAAATGTGAAAGTAAATGTAAAATAAGTAATAATTACTTTTTGCATATATTGACTAGCAATGCACAGTGCCATACTAGTACTAGTACTTTTGTTTCATTCAACTCAAGAATTAAGTGCATGCTTTTGAATACGCTAGCGGTAGGTTTAACTTCTCTTGCGATAGACATTTCAATTTCATAACCTAGATCATAACGAGGGGAATCGATTCTCCGTTATTACCGCTGTCCCTTATTCAGCTCTCTTTCCTACCTCACCTGTCTCTTCCAGCAATCTATCCTCTCAAACTGTCACTTTTCCCCTCCAATTAGTTCCGTTTCCCATCTTAAATAAGTTGTTTTTCATCCGAGATACGTCTGAGGGGTCCGAAACTCAAGACTTCGTTCTCGGAAGATCCATATTGAAAAAAGCGGCCTTCTACGTCAGCCTTGAGCGACAATGAGTTTCTCACAATTTTGGAAGACTAACTTTTATAAAGATGGCAATACAATTGAATGCATAATCGAATGATCCGACCCCATCGGATGGGGAGATTTATAGAGAATCAAAATCAATATAAAAATATAAGATTAATTGTTTTAAGGCCAGAAATCTGAGCTTGTGGTATTTATGGTAATAGAGAAACATAATTACCACATTTGGATAAGAATAATTGGATTACCGCCGCTTTAATACTGTATAAAACGAATAATATATTACATCCAATCAATTGATTAAATTGTTATCGTACGAATATGATCCTTAATTACATTATAAATAAATAGCAATAAACAATCTTCATGAGACGTCGTCCACTTGTAGTCAGAATGTCAGCTGTGAGTTTCCACCAGAAAGTTCTCGAAATTTAAAACATTAACGCAAACAGAGCCAGCTGCTACCAAATTCCTCTAGGAAGATTTAATTACACTCCTTGTGAGTCAGTATTTCAGCCTGAATTACTGTAAGTGGAAACGATTGTTGCCAGTGAGTAGTTTTCTTTGCTGTGTTTACTTGTATTTGAGATTTTGTAATCGTAGATTTTAAGGAATATCAGAATAGTAACTGAATATTAAATACTGTGTAACGATCAGTACGACTTCGGCAGAGGCACAAGAAATATTTTATGAAGCAGAATATTCTAACAAGAAGAATTTTCTAAAATAAATCTTATTATTAGCTTTTCAGAACTGATTTATCTTGTGTTTTCATATTTGAGGGATCCTCAAGAGAATCAGAGTTCTCAATTCAACATTTCGACCCTTCCTTCTGAGACTTCAGTAACATCATACTAATGAGTAATCCTAAAACTCTCTTGAGGATCAGTCATAACGATGTGTTTCGATTCTGTTTCGCCTTAAGTTTTGAAGCTGAACGGCTTAAATTTTTTCCTAATCCTTATTAGATTTGATATCTACACATTTAAACTTGATAAAAATCCTAACAGTTTCCTTTCTCTACTATTTATTTCCTATCCCTCTCAGATCACTATTCCAACGTTTCGTGAATACTTATGAGCCCACATTTCCTCGACAGATCATCGTAATTAAAAAAACAATCCGACGCCGTTTTTTCCTCCACAAAAGTCTCCAAACATCTCGATTTTCAACAGCCTTTCGGAGCTTAATAGGTTTTCTAGGTATCGATGCCGCCAATTTGTATAATTGGTACTATTTATCAGGCATCCTTTCCAGTTACGGCGAGGGAAACTTTTCGGTGTATTCGGGAAAATAATATGTCTGGAACCTGCCTCCCCGTAATTATTTTACGGGGCGGTCAGGGGCTTGGTTCTGATAAGTTTGCAAACGAGACAACCCATCTCTCTCACTCCCTTTCATTTTTCCCTATGAAAAATGTTCCTCAGGCAAACGATGACTCCATCGCCTTCTCACCGCCACTTTACCGAATCATCTCTCTCTCCATCCCTGCTCCATTCTCCTCTTCCTCTTTGTGCTCCTCCACTTCATTCATTGCACCCCCTTTTATCCGAGATGGTTCGGTTTATTATCCAAACTCCCCCAACTTCTTTAGGCTGCCACCGCTTCTAATAAATCCCACTCCGCGAATGCAAAAAATGTGCTAAAATTGGATCGGAAATCTGAAAGGCAATCGAAGTGGAATCCATTCTTGCGAAGATCGGGGAAAGCGAGGGAAGGAAGAGTAGATGTATGGAAAGCGGAATAGATGAGTAGCGGATGGAACTAGCGAGAAATGGATGTCGATGCGGAGAGATTCCTGCCGATATCGTTCTTTCGTGGAAAACAATGTTTTCGCAAGATCGCCGAATGAAAAATAATGGAGAAAATTGCCTGAGGGACGTAGTTTGTATTCGTGAAAAAACGGTGGAATACCGTGATACTATCTCGGTGTTGGAAAGCAAAGATACTTGAAATGAGAGCACGATGAGTGAAACTATGATGTAAATTTTATCTTAAAAATTTTTTACACAGTAATAGTATGCATTTACCATTACAAAATATTAAAGCGACCCCAACAAATGTTTACGAGCGAGTGGTCTTTCCAGATTGGCCGATTAGGAATGTATTTACAGGATGAACTAGTCAAAAAACAACCTTGAGGAATACCGTATTTTGAGAAAATACATCAATTAATTGTATAGAATTTAAATATATTCTCTCTAAACAGCGCCTTTAATTTTCGCAGCACACATTCTGTCGTAAATATTAGTAATGCATTTCCACTAAGAATAAAAATAAGTTTCCTATTTTGGAAAGGCACTTTTGTTTATTCGTGCTACAGTAACAAATCACAGAATTCATAGCCAAATAAACGAACTAATGGCAATGGTAGTAAACATACGGTTCGGTAAAACCGGTTCCTAAATCTGTCAAACACCATATGTAGTAGAACGATAACAGTAAAGGTAAGGATTTTTTACGCCGGGAGCATAATTTAAATATTTCCTTATGAAATATTTCGTCCTCATTTCATTTTGAATGTTCGTAGATAAATTTTGAAATAAGAAAAATAAGGAAATGTAAGTATGCAGGCATGAACGCATAACTGTATAGCGCGGTAGCATATCCTTTAAGGATAAATGTGTCAAACTGATTACTCGAAATAATTAAATACTTCCAAAAATTTAATAATTTTAGAATGTAAAAGAGCAACGAATGGAAGATGGATACAGGAAGATCGATGCTAGAAAGAGGATATAAAAGGAGCAAAACGCACTAAACGAAAAGGAGAAAATGAGAATCTTGAGAGGAAAAAGCACGATAAATATTCGATCGAGGAAGAATCGCAACTGGAAATCCAATTATTCGATTAGCATCTCCCCTTTCCCTTTAATGAGTTGACGTTTCCGACTATAGAAGCCATCGTTTCTGACTGGATTTCTGTCCCTGAATTGGATATCAGAGTAGAGAGACTGAACGCCTCCGGCCAAAGTCAATATTTGCTTTGAATAACAGTCCTCCTCCATTCCCATATATTTTGAATAGCGAAATTATTATTACCTGGATGAAATTAGATTTCTGCATGTCGCTGTAATCTAAATTTCCCTTTGCTACTGGATTTGAAAAGTATATACATTTCAACTGAAATGTAATGAGAATTGGATTTCGGTTTGACCTTCCCATGGAATATATATTTTTATCAATTTACTGCCTACGCCTATTTGTTTTGCATCTATTTGAAAATAGGGATGGCTGCTGTTATTGACCCACTATAACATAGGATTTCCTCTCACTGCAGAGGAAGAATCAATATTATGAGTAACGTGATATACTTGGCCCATATATTTTTATCTTCTCACTGAATATGTGTTTAAGGTTCAATAATATATCCTCTTAATACTGACAAAGTTTATTTTTGCTATTACTAACACAGTACTGTCACAGTATTTTCCTTTCCTCTTCTACAAGAATGTTTTATTTCCAAGGATACTTTATTATTAAGTATTTTCTGAGTGTTACATAACCAGAAAATAAATATTTTTCTCTAGCTATTTCTATTTATAAGTGAATGGGTCTTTTAAACCTTTTATGTGTGTTAAAAATAACAATTGATGAAGGCAGAATGGATCTGAATCACTTTAGTCACAATTCCTCTGAATAAATACGCTGTACATTAGTTTATTTCAAAATTCATGGTTATTATGAAAAGCTGTTATGAAATGATGAAAATATTCATGTCTTTACACATTTACGAGACTTTAAGTGGTGATTCTGATTCACTCACAGTACAATTGTTTAGAAAAATTGATTATTTATTGGAAAAATTCCTTCCTTTAAAAATAAAATTTTCTTAGAGGAGTACTAAAAGTAAACTGAAATGGAAGTTATAGTATTGCATCCATCCCTAATATATTCTATTTCGAAGAATGATTGATATGTAAATATTCTTCAACAAATGTAAAAACAAAACTTTTATTCTTAGGAAAGCGATTATTATATAGTTTCAAAAATTACGTTCTTCATTTATTAGAATCATACGAATTTCAAATATTTAAAATATTGTCAATGATGATTGTAAATCAGCATTAAACATTCCGAATCATTTTCTTCGTTTCTGTTCTCACAATTTTTCTGGATAACTGTTAGTAGATGAAAATAAAATAATTTATAACTTTCAAGAAGTTAGTTCAAAGAAAACTTTGTTTGATTTGAACTGTATATGTATACATTACAAACCAAAACTCTCCACACAACGATACTCAGTTAAGTTTCCGATAAAACACAAATTTTACAACATTTCACAACTTGATTTGCTCTTTATCCTAAATCTTCTCCAGAACCTACACTCCGCCACTAACTTGAGCAATCTGTGACCCTCAAAATATCATCACCACAACTCCATTTACTCGCTTTACTAATTTATAATTATCATCTATTGAGCTATTAAATCAAATTCTTCAATGGGTGTAGGTGTAAAATTCTAATCTTTCACATTTAGATTTCCATCATCACTTCATATTCACCTCACATCGAAAAAAAACGTACGATCCACCCGTTTCAGCGAGTTATTTTCAACAGAGAGACGAATGATAGTTATCGGCCGTCAATTTCACTTACATCCTTGCGACCAGAATTTCGGATTTATGACGCCATCTTCCTTTCAGTTTTCCATTTCCTGTATTGCATTCCACCCACAGCTGCTCTGGCAGGCGATAGGACGCGCAGACCGCCACCTCATGCGAAAAATCACTTTGATAGAAAATCATGACAGGGAGCGTCAAGTCTCTCCCCCTCAAGGTGGTGAGAAAAATGACGAATCACCGTGGCGTCAAGAGACAATTTCCAATCTGAGCGAGGAACAGGCGGTGAAGGGAGATTAAGGGATGCGTGGGGAAGTGCCTCGTTGGGGAGGAGAGAATTAAGGAAGCACTCATACGAGCCTTCCAAATAGCTTCCTCAGCCTTGTTTTGCATTGATCTGTATTCCACAATTTCGAGGAAATGTAAAGACCTTGGTGAATTCTCGTCCCTTCTGAGGCTTAGTGGATCCATATAGGTGCTTTTACGGTGGACAACGATATCTTCTATTCGATAAAAGGTGTAAGGCCAAAGTAAATACAATTGTAGATAGTAGGCCGTTTATGATTGTGCTGTAATATTAAGGAAAAACCACCAAAACCATAAAAAACAGGCTTATAGTACTACTGATAAGTATTTTGCTTTCTAAGGGAGCATCTTCGGAGCTTGAATAACAGAAAGGGACTGTAAATAGCTTTTGGTGATCTTTTGCTTAATAAGAAAGCACAATCATCAGCGACCTACTCTCTACCATTACTTAGCAGTCCCTTTCTGTTGCTATCTCCGAAAATACTCTCATACAGAGCAAAACACAAAATACGCATCAGCAATACCCTAAGTCTGTTTATGCTAGTTTTTGATGTTTTTCCGCTAATTATTGTGACAAAATAAATATTAGTATATAACAGACTTGGGGTGTTGAAATTGTATGGAGACATTAGATATAGAGAGATCCTTTACTATTAGTTGGAAGTAATAGAAAAATATATCTCTGTAAGAATATGTAGCTTTCATTTTTTATATTGTTTTGCTCGCAACACAAATGATGCATTTTAATCAAAAGTGTCTCTCATCTTTCGAAAAAAAACTATGAAATTGGATTTGATTCCGTTGGTTGATAATTTGAACTTAATCTGAAAATCTGCTTAAAATCAAAATTCTGGACCTATGTTTTAAGCAATACGAAGATGTACGGATTATCAATGAATTATTTACTCATGATCAATCATTCTCAAATTTAAAAATACCAAAGCGATATTGAAATATCCATTAAAAATACGAAAACACGAATCACTGAACATTAAAATGGAATCGTCTCCGAAAATCCCCATAATCCCACAAATCAATCAGCATCGGAAACCTCTCTCCCAAATATTTGGAAATCAATTCACATCCTTAAAGCACTTTGAAAATACCGCAAGATAACAGAGCCTCATAAGTTGATATATTAGCACACTTTGGGGTTTTATACCGAAGCTCTGCGTCCCGGGAAGACCTCGCTGGGAAGTTCTCCATTGGACAGCCATTTTAATCTCGCTTTAATCCCCCGAAATTTAATTCAGACTTTACCCCACGTAGAGGCGAAGAACCTGTGCCGAAGCTTACTACGGCGAAGTATAATAATGTATTATTCATCTCGGAATGAATATTGTTATATTTAAAGTCGAATGGAATGACGGTAATCCCTTTTGCCGTTTCGAAGTGTTGTCTTTGGGGCGGAATTAAGGGATGAAGGAGTCGCGGCCAGCGCTCTGATTCCCGGGGAAAAAGAGAATAAGGAAGAGAGAATAAGAGGAAGGCCATAATACCTTCCCCCTTAGGAAAGAGATGGTGGAAGAGGTGGACGGAATTAAAGTTCAATTACCGTAGACTTAAATGGGAGACTTCGGGATATCCTTTTTACTTCAGCGCTCTCTTTCGGCGCTCGGAGGAAAGTGGAAGAGGAAAAATGGAGTGGAGAGCAAAGTCCAGTGAGAGATTAAAAAAAGCTTACTTCTTCCGAGCGGAGGGAAATAAAAAAAAGGCGATGGGGATCTTGAATCAAAACTAAGGGAAAAATAAGGCGGGAGAGTGAGGGGTTCATCTCTTTCACGCAGATAAGGGAAAAGAGAGAGAGCGAAATTGAGGACTGCCCTCCAGAGTTGATCGCGCTCCCGAGGATAGAAGGAAAGGGTGAAGAGAAGAGGAGGGAAGTTGCAATAAAGAGAATTGTAGTGGGAATAGGGATCGAAAGAAAGAGATAGAGATAGGGGGACAAAAGAAGTGGGGAGGAGGAGACTAAGAGAATGGGAAGGAGGAAACGAAAATAAAGAAATAGGTTTAGAAAGAGCGGTGGGAAAGGAAGACAGTGCGAGCGAGAAAAATTGGAAGGACGCAAAAAGGTTTCCAAATGCTCGACATTTTGGAAACTCTCTGAACGGAGTGTAGGTTTCTGAACTTTTGATATGGGTCCTTGTACCAGAAACCTCGATTTTACTCTTTACTGTTAAATGCGAACCAATGCAATAAACAATTTTAGGTTGAGGTAATTAACCGATTCGTATTTGTAAAGAGAACGCAGGTCCCCGCTCCGCAAATCTCATTATGTTGTGTAAACAACGTGTTTCTATGGGACTGTGAACATTTCCATACTTGAAAGTTAATTATTACAATGTGTTTCTATTCATACACTGATTAATGACATGTGGCAGAGAAACTAATGTAGATAATACCGAAAACATTATCTAGATTGAGCCATATGTTGATCCTGATATACATTTTAACACACGAGAGCGATGAACATTAACTAAGCAAAATTGAATTACATAACTTATATTAAGCCTTTTCTTAATTTTTGGACCTTGATAAGCCGAATCTCGAGTCTGAGACAAGGATAATACGTCAATCACAAGGACCTTCGTGGAAGAAATTTATTAAGCAATGATGTATGATACTCCTATAATACAAAACATGCATGGTTTCATACATTTTTATCACAGCAAACATTTTATGATTCCAGGAAGTTTAAAGTAGCACTGGGGCAGAATACGAAAATAACTACCGATATTTTGCTGATAGGATTTAAAGCTTAGAAGTCATAATTGTGATAGTGAATGCAACATCTATATATGCACCCTTAAAGCTGCACATTAACATGTGGTAAAGGTTCATGCATTATGACTCTATCTCTCTGATTACATTCACGAATAGAAATACATTCTTGAATCGACTGATTTTAGCGTTGATTTTGTTGATCTTCCTCGCAGTGTTAGAATGGCTTACATAACATGATATCCGCTACATCTCCTAAGAACTTACAATCTCTGAATTTATTAATTAAATTTAGCCTTTGTCTAAAAAGTCTTTCTTCTAAAGATAACCATATTTCGTTCTGAAACTTCTAAGTGATTCTTACCGATTGATCACATAAATTATTTACTAAACGTGTATTTACTTGGTTATGTCGTTTGTAACTCGAGAATACAACACTTTTCAGCTAGGTTCCATACACTGTATGTATACTCGAGGCCTAACTAGCGCAAAGTAACATCGCAAGCGTACTGCTAAGACCACAACACTCTTACTATGGAAATTAATCGATTCAAAGAGCAACTTTTTTTCGATTACAGCATTTGTCGGGGTTTCCAGAACGAGCGGTGGACTTTTCCCGAGAATGCGCGGAAGTAATCTCCGCACCTAACAGGATAGAGACTTAAAAGTTCCACCTTTATTTCGAGCCGGAATGAAAAAAGTGGGGAACACGGAGGATGAATGAAGAAGTTTATATGAGAGCGATGTCTCTTAGGAGAAAGGGCACGGGAGAGAAAAGAAGACGTCAAAAGATATGAAGGGAGAAAAATCAAAAGAGAGGGCGAGAAAGCACGGAAGAGGAAATGAGGAAAGAGGAGAAGACGGAATTGGTGAAATTGTCGGAGGGAATTCACGATGCTTCTCTTCATCCTCTTCATTTGAAACACTTTTTCGAGAAGACGCAGCATATCTATCTCGCAGAAGTAGCGAAATGTTTTACACCCAAAGTTTTCCTTTCAATCCAACTATCGAGGAGACAAGTGGAACGATGCCCGCCCGATGTTCGGTTTAATTTCCATCCCTCTGCGTACTACTTGAGAATTATTTCCTCCGTATCTTGACAAGATACCTCTCGAGCGCCCGCGATTTCCTTTTCCCCCTCTGAAATAACGGGATTTTGATGGAATTATGAGAATTTTCAACTTGACTTTGATCCCCTTAACTTTGTCCTAGGCGAGATGAATTTGGGAGAATTTCCCGTTCGAATTAAACACCTCTTGTACTCTCCTAACTTCTATCGATTAAAAAGACCAGTAATGATCTACGAATCCATTTTTATGTACCGTAATAAACTCGTAGTAACGTTTCCATTGTGGGGTATGAGCATCTACTTATTTGCGGGAATAACGGAAAGGCTTCTTTTATCCTATGTGAAGATTTGCATTTTTCATCATTCGGATCTCGAGATTCAACTTCCCGGAGAAATGAAACAACCACCTCTGCTTATTTGGAGTTCTCAGTGAAATTGGCTCTCATTCCCCGGAGACCAATTCTAGGATTAAAGTTAGATTAGATAAGAGTCTCATGCATTATATTATTCAAACGCTCTTACGCTCATTCTTTTCTGGAAAAAAATTCAGGCGAAAGTTGATCATTGCCTGAAATAGCTCCCTAGCTACAGAACAGATACTTTTACTAATCTATAATCCTAATCATCCAAGAAGTAGGTTCACCTGGGGCACTTTTTGATGCTTGTCGAGCTTTAAAATTTTTATAAATGTGTTTCTGTTATTTTAACTTTTCCTTTTCCCTCAATTCCTAGAATAAACTCTTCTTAACGTTTCTCTCATGTTGTATTTATTCTATTTTTTATCAAATCGCCTAAGGACTCACCTAAGAACTAACTGATGTTCTACTATCTCATATATGAGCAAAGTTTATTGATATACTTGAGTATTTGCTACCATAGAGAAGCTAAAATTCTCATCGAACTATTGTTACGCTAAAAATAAAGTGCTTGTGATGACAATAATTTTTGGCCATTTGTAACATTAGATGGTATTCTTTTATTATTATATATACACATTACGGCATTACATAAATATATTTTTGATATTTAACATTGCGTTGGTTAAAGTCGAGAAAGTTCTCTTTGTTTTTGGAAACTTTTCTTTTTTAAATATATTTGAGCTAATGTAAATTTTAATGAGGCACTGCTTGATTATAACTGTTGAAAGTGTAAATATACCCGAAAAACCTTTTATTCTACTCTCCTTTCTAGTATAAACTCATTATAATATATTAATAAAAACAAGGTCGAATTTAAACGGGATTTTACCTTCATGAATAACGTCTCTTCGTTACAAGGGATTATTTTTAAAGTTTTTCTCTCAGAATCCCTGCAGTCATAGTTTTTCAACATTTCATCAAGTCATCATTCGTGAATTTTATTTTACGGAAATTCAAGATTGTGTTTAATTCAATTTCTCAAAAATTTAATTTTTCTGCAATAATACTGTATTTACTTTCATGGTATATATAACCTTTCTTAACTAAAATTTTCATATCTATATACTACATGTCAACTGCGCCAAAGATAAGTATTTTGAAATCCGCATAGACTTGAGATAACTTCAGTGACATGTTCTTAATGAAGTAATTTTATAATTTAGTATCAGTTCATGATGAAATAATAAAAGAATAACGTATTAACGCGTATATCCACGTCTAAATGTTTTATTGATCACGAACAAATAGTCTCGTGATATTCAATACACAAGAACAAAGTAACAGTTTCTATCAAAACACATCTTTAGTACTTAACTTTCTCCTATAATGTTGCATTATTTAGAAGAGATAGTGTCTGCCTGGCGATAAATTGCTTGAAAGATTTACACTCATGAGTGTCGGCTTTGTAATGGACTCTGTTGTAGTGTCGCAGAAGCGATTGTGCGGGTGTTTAGAAAAAAAACATCAGGAGAGTGAAGCAAAGGAGTTTTGGGAGTCGCAGAGGGGTGGTGAGGCGAATCTTAGACTGTATAATGGATGAGCAGATGGGGTGGGGAGATCAAGGGTCATGGGTGGGGGACAAAAAGATAGCATCTCGGAGGAGAAGTGAAAAGGACAGGGTGAGAGGGCCTGCAGATGTTGGAGACAGGTGAAAGGAGAGGCACTTTTCCGAGGAAATCTATTTTAAAGACATCGATTTGCGTATCCGTCGTTAAAAATTGGGATAAACAACTGGTGGATACATTTAATGGGAATTCAATTCCTTACCGTGGGGAACTTTCGAGATATGATTTAAGCTTTATAATAAGAGAAAGATGAAATGTATTAATGATCTATAAACAAAATGTCGTTTTTATCAGTGTTTACTTAAATAAATTAAAGAGAAAGTGTCCTAGCTAGTCCTTTAACCATATAATTTCGATATATCCATCCGGAGAGGGAAACATTTTCTCCCTTTTCAGGCAATTTCTTAACGAGACTTCTGTATTTTGTTTCCATATTGAAGATTTCAAATTCATTCACCATTCAAAATAGAATGTAAAAATTTAAACATGACATATGGACATTCTATTCGCTCTTTCTCGTATACGTTATATTAATGAAGATTAATCAAAATTAGAATTCGATCAAATGGGTGGGGGGTTATTTTAATAAAAAATATGGATTTGTAAAGCAATAAAAATTCCATATTGAGGTATTTATCCATGAAACAATCCTATGATAATAAGTGGATACTCAAACTATAATTACCCTCCAAATACCGTAGGTATGAGATTGTTTTAAGATATTAATAGATATTTTCTTTGCTCCAAAATCATTTTTCTTACATACACATTCTTTTTATCTTACATGAGGCATATACGAGTATAATTTCCTATTTTTATACAGAGAACTTTAAAATAATTCATCAAATCAATCCATATTTTTAAATCAATACCATCAAAGATTTTCAAATCATATATAAATCACAGTTTTTTAAAAAAGCAAAGTAAAAAGTGAAATATAAAATTTATAATAGCAAACTATCTGTTCATAGTTTTTCCAAATGAGGTAGCAATCGCTAGGAAGATTTACTCATCAGTAACCAATCATTTTTTGAACTTATAATTTTCCTTTAAAGCAAATCTCTAAATATTGTTCTCAAATCAGACACTTCTGAATCTAAGACATTGAGTACCTAAAAAGAGAAGTGGATGCGACTGTAAATTCGCGTTAAAATTGTTCTGCAAAATATTTACGCCTTTCCACTTGAGGAGACGGTCGCAAAGGGACTGTGAGGAATGCCTTCGAGATGTAACCAACAAGCGAGAACAAGCACCTTTGTATGCGATCTCAGAAAAACCCTTAAAAAAATTTGAATACTCCAGAGAGAGAGAGAAAGAGATGACAATGCGTACATTTTTTTATTCCCAAAACGCGCGATTTTGTTTAATCCATCTAACAGCCTCTGCGTACGTACTAATGAATAAGTCTCTGGTAAGACTAAGGGACGGCGCAATTTCTCAAGAGAGAGGGGGGGTGACGATGAACAGGGCGAAACAACAAGATGAAGGCGAGTTGAAGCCAGACCATTGTAAAACAAACGCTGCGGCGTCTATGGAAGGGGAAGAAAATGAAGAAGACGTAGAGTCTCCATTCCAGAGGGAGACTATCTGGTCCAGAAGGGAGGGGGCGTTGCCGTCAATCAATGCATTGATCCATGGGAAGGCACAGAGGGTAGATTAGGACGGGAATAAAAAGTGGACGAGAGAAAAGGGACGGCTGAAAAGACGGAGACATTGGGATAAATGAAAAGGCCGAGTGGAATAGCGGCAAAAAATCGCGATGAAAAAAGAAGCGAAAGAGGAGTCCATTAGTGCGAATAAAATGGCTAAGCCCTAGGAAATCGAAGAGGAGAGCTCTCCATGATTCGTGCATTTGTTTCTGTGATAAATGGGCATCTTTTTGATGAGAAATTGGCAATTTATTTCGGGAGGCCATCTCGGCCCTGGCAAAATTAATCCTTGTTCTAGCGAAGCAGCTCTAGTGGAAAAGAGGGACTGTGTATGGGGAAAAAGTTTTATGATAGTGGCGCATTCTTGAAAGGTATTCAAGCTGTCCTGATGAAACAGAGATACTTCTGTGGGATCTCTCCGAAAGACCGTCAAAAAAATTTGAATCGGTATGGGAAGAATAACATAACAGAAACGGAAATGGTGGTACTGGATTAAAAAATAATTAAGAGATTTTATTTATGAATACTTCCAGTGATGATGAGTATATCGATTTGTTGGAGAAAAATTCAGAACAAAATAAAACAGAGAAGGTACCTAGTAGGGAAATTTTACATGCAATCCAATGATGGTGATGGTATAAACTGAGAACTCAGTGATGACCAGAACTGTGAAATGTAAACTACAATTTTTTGCTCTCAGCCATTTTACTTTCAAATGAAATCGTGAAAAAATATCAAGTATCTTAGTACATAAATATCGAGTACCTTATTTATAGTCATACTCCTACGCAATTTTACCTGACTCGGAAAAGGCTATATTAATGACAGAGGAATTTATCTGGAGTAGTGGTTACAACGGATACAATGTATGTTATGATACGAAATATTTTTATATCTCAAATGAAGTACTACTAAATCCGGCATAGTTAGTAACAGTTGAAAAAGTTTTATATGACATGATACTTAATGTTTCGTTAAAGTAAAGCTAGCATTTTTGGGTAAATTTGACTTCTTAAATGACGTAAACAAAACCTAAGGAAATGTTCACACCTTTTATATAATAATTTAAGTAACGTATTTTAAGAAAGTCTTGTTTCCCGACGAGGACGGAAGCGCAACCAAATTTTAATTAATGACAAGACATGCGAAATATTTAATTTGTTTAGAAAGTATAAACTCATCCGATGTCATTAAATGTCGTCCTTACTGACGAGTAACGATGGCATTCAATGACGAAAGAAAAAAATAAGATGGAAATCTTCTTATCAAGGGGAAACAAGTACCTTGTTATTTAAAAAAATATAATAGCCACAAAAATACTGTGTGATATTTTGCATTTTAATAAATAAACAGGAACTAGTTTCCCCTGGTTAAGTAGTTTTAATTTTCTTTCTCTGTTCAGGAAGTAACTTGTTCATGGAGGATTTCTGCATATTCATCTCACTCTTGGATAAATTAAAAAGATCGAAAACGAGCTGAAGAATCTCATTTACAAATGCGTATTATTAAAGCTACATCCGGTTCACAGAATCCACACAAAAGAACTGAATGAAAAGACACATACATAGAGAAACACTTTCACAATTCTACAGAGATAGAATCAAATAGAGGGTGCTCGGTTAAGAGATTTCAACGAAAGCATGCATAAACACTCGAATAGAGGAATTAGAAAGGATACGGCGCAAACCTCCGCCGGAACGCAATTTAATTATGCGTCACCTATCCCTTGAAACACACATCGGCATTAAAAATGAAAGTGTTAATGGGAAAATAAAGGGAAATGTCGCAGGAAGGAAGAATGGCTCTGCGTCAGACGACTAAGCGCCGCGCTGAATAAAATGTGGTGTCAGAGGGAAAATGGCGCTAAATAAAATGTAAGAATAGGAAGGATAAAGGAGGTCCTAAAAAACAAGCAACAAGCCCCTTGGGACCCTGCTGCATCTCTTTATAAAGACCTCTCCTCGACCGCTTCTTTTGCGGAATCCCTTCGGACGCCTTTGCGTCGCGACACAGAAAGGAAAACGACACATAATTCACGCCGAACAATGCTTCGCTAATCTGGCACCGTGTCACGTCCTGCAGACTGATTTAGAAACTTGAAATTGCAAATTGCGCCGCGGATTTCCACGTAAAGGGTATTCCTCTGCGCCCCGCTGTGTAGACGACGCTAAGGAGATACTCCTTTTGGACCAAATACGTATCGCGTTTCTCCTTCTATAACTCCATTACCTCGTTCTCTATCCTGGTAGCATAGAGGCAAATATTCATAAGCTGCACATGTATGAACGCTTACTTTCCTTTGAAGGCAGAGATAAGTAGGAGGCAGCGTACATGAAGGAGGTTCTTGGTATAGTAATCGGATTCTAGATAATCAGCTGAAGGGAAATTAATCGATTTTTGTTTGTAAAGGTAATTATATTTAGTACTATTACAAAAAGTCTCGAAATATTTAAAAAGTTACTTAATAATTGAGTGAAAAGAAGACTCTTGGAGAGGAATATGGTAAGTAAATTGATTTCTCTCAAGCCCTAAAAAAGTATGACATTTAAGGCTATAAAGTTATACAAAATGGGAAATGCTCACTTTTTACTAAATAGGAATAAATGTGCAGCATCAGTGTTGATCATTGGACACAGAATTTACTTCAAGAATAGACCTACATCTTCCTTTGAGAGAAACTGCTGTAATTTGATAATAATGAAACGTTATTTTAAGCCCGTATAGCAGTGTGCTTGAATATTTTAATTTATCTCTATTTAAATTTATAGCATTTCCTGCATGTATTTTACAAAATATCCTACCCATAATATACTCTCGGTTTATGTAGTAGGTACTTAATTTGCTGATAGAATTCTGTTAAAATTATATAGTTATCCGCCATTTACTTCCCTATTAATTTAATTACGTAAATATTAAATTGAAACCATTTAATTAAAGCGGGTAGCGATTTTTGTAAAAACTTTCAAAGACTAAAAAATAAAATTTATTTTAAAATTGTCTGTCTCTTATAGTCCCTTCTGTAGTTTGAATTTGAGTGCCAAAACATCATAAAATATATTTTATGAATGAGTAAAATTTTTTAAGAATATATCATATAATTATAAAACGGAGCATTATCAAAAAAGGACCGTTTAAGATTTTTTTCCTTTGAAGATATATGTGGATTAAATATCTGAAGAATCGTAATTTTTGTCACTATGAAACAATTCAAAGTCGTGAGTTTTTCTTAGATGTAACTTTTCCTATAATAAATAATATAGCTTTCAATTGCAACACATATAGCTACCCATGAAAAAACTGAATTTTGTGTTCGAAAGTTTGTTTTTTTTTTTAAGAGGTTGCCGTCTTTATTCTGAAACATTCTACTAATTTCATGATATTTTTGAGCGGGTCTATCAACATTGAATTCAAGCCAATAGGATTGACTATCACATAAGCTGTGTGCTCGTTTCGGAGGATGAATATGTGAAAAAAATTTTTAGCCTTAACGTTTCAGCAAAACAGCTATTCAGGATGAAGTATAGCCAGTAAAGGAAGATAAAATCCGTTGCTTGACCTCAAAAAACAAAGGCAAAACCGGACGGAGACATTTAGCATCGGAAACGGCCTTTTCGCACGTTGGGTGCGTATCCCTTGCACATAATTTATAAGGGATAGTGTGGAACACTCGCATGAAATCGATCAGACGAACCCGGATTCCGTGCTTCTTTCCTACAAAACCTTCCTAGGGATCCTTTCAGGGGAAAACTCCTTGCATTTGTCCTCCATCGCCTTTTATGCGAGCCGCTCCATTCATTCTCTTCACACCTACTCGCGCTCGCTCGAATTTGCTTTCCTCGGATTATTCTTATTGTCCTCCGCTAAGCTCACATAATTCCTTAAACTGAAACCTGTCCAATCAGGAAAACCGCTCTCTCTTCATTCTCCCGTCCTCTCCCTTCTTTTTATCCTCTTTGTTTATCCATATCCTTCTTCTTTATCCTTCTCGCTTTGTCCTTTCTAATTTTCCGCCTCACTATTTAATCCCCCTTTCCATTTTCTCTCTCCTAAGCCTCTCTTTACTCCTCACTTTCCCTTCACTGCCACGACGAATTACTCGTGTCAAACTCGTGCGCCTATCGGAAACACAGCGCTTGACCAGACAGATACCGTCTGCTTTCCCCACGTCCAAACTCTCTTATTTTTTCATTGTTTCCCCGTGTATGTTTTCTCATCGACCCCTCTAATCTATCGTAATGAATTAATATCGTTATGTGTATCAAATCAATCTTTTGGTGAGGATGTTGAAAATCGAGTTCAGCTTTTTGATGAGTGGAATTAAAATGCCCCCATAAGATGCTGTCGAATACAATGCAAAATGAGCGGAAAGAGAGAGAATTTTACGTTGTATTTGCGTACATTTTAAGCATGAGGTAATTGTGTATTTATCGATATTAATCAATAAATTTCTTTTAAAATATTCTCGCCATTGACATATAATTTTAGGATACTAGAAATCACTACTAAATCCAAAATTATCGGTATGAGATTAGTTTAGAGGTTCATGACAGATAGGAATTGGTAATTTTCATAATCTGTATATGAAACACGAAACTGCGTTATTCATGTTATGTATTTGAGTTATTCAGGATGACTCTATGATTTGCTTCTAGTATTACTATCTAATGTATCGACTACTACCGAATGATTGCACCAACTACTACCAAACATGTCGCAAGAACCATAAAAGCATATGAAAATATACGATTTGTTTATCATAAATAAGGAAAAGCATAAATTTCACAGCAAATATGCATTAATTTTACCTCAGTGACAGAGGTTTACATCGAACTAAAAATTAGGAGACCCAGAAGATGTAATTTTCTGCAGCTAAAATAAGTTTTTCTCGCATAAAAGTTAGCCTAAAATAAAATACACAGCAGATGATTTACATACTCGTGTACAATGTTAGGTATCCCATTTTGGTTTCCATCATCATTCCTTCAAACGAAATATTCCTTAGAAATTACCACTATTGAAATTCGAAGATATATTCTTCTACTTACAGGAGAAGCAAGGTTTTTCGCACGCATTAAAAATTGCTGATGATGGTGATTAATCATTAGAAGATTACTGATGTTGGCTGGCTTAACAGTTACCTTTTTGTCAGAATTCGTAACTTAATGACCTTCCTCTTTCATATAGATGAAGATATAATGCTAATAAAACGTTTAAATAATACTAAAAATTTCTTTAACAAACTGTGAATACATGGTACAGGAAGGCGACTTCGGAAAACGATCCCACGCGATAAGAAGAGAAAAACGGAAAATTAATTATTCATGAATTACGCAACTTATTCCCACAGGAGTTTTGATCCTTCAAATTCAACTTAAATTACCAAGATAGTAGGACATACTCGTATTTAAATTTTCATCGCGTGAAGCCTTCCACCTTCGCAGCTCACAGCGATTTCCATAATTCCAAGTACATGATAATGCTCACTTTGTGCCACTGACCTAACCCGATTTGAAAACAACCACGCAGCGCTCTGCGTGCGTCTCCTACACCGCATACACCACGCACCGAAGGAGACATCCACGTAATCACTGTGGGAACCGAGGATGCTGCGCTAAATGCGCTCCTAAACAACACTCCATCCCCTGCAACTGCTTTACATTTCCTCACGTGCTCAGAGGGTGAAGTGGGGAAGGGTTGAGTTGTAGCTGAGATAAGAGCGATATGGGGATGGGGTGAGAGGTCAAAGAGTTAAGGATAGGGCAGAGGTGTGGAAGGGTTGGATTTGGATGGGTTGGCATGCGCTTAGTGGAAGTGGGTGGGTTGCTTCAAGGAATGGTGGGTCTAGAAGGAAAGGGTTCGAGTTGAGTAGGAAAGCTTCCAAAGCTCCTGAAATCGTAAATCGTGACATAGGAGTTCCCTGATTAAGATTCCTGGTATCGAAAAATAGGTTGATATTTTTAGGTGATGGAGGATGTTAGACTACCTGGATTTTTGTCGTTGGCTTGAAAGGGAACCTATTCACCGTGTTATACGGAGCAGCACAGGTTAAATGGCCTAAATCTAATGGGAAATATCTCCTCACTTCCTGATTTAACTCTAAAATGATCAACCTTAACTTTAAAGATAGGTTCTATATCCAGGAAGGAAAAATCCTTGTAGTTCCCACAGAATGTGTGCATTACACATAGTTAAATCGTAAATATTATAACATAATGATAAATAACGTGAAAATTATCGTAAACGAAGTTTTATACATCTTCAGCTGAAAATAAGGTTTAATCATCTTGATCAAAATATTCAACTAAAGATGTAAAAACGTTAAAAAACGAAACTATTGGAAATAAATATTATGTGGAAATTACAAAGTTGTTTTCCTCCTGGATAAACACCTATTTTGTTTTCATTTGTGATTTAGTATGTATCGGTGAGAGTGTACCAATTCAAAATTCAATTCAAAATTCAAACTATAGTTATGTAGTGCATTCGCAGAGACTTTGACCAGGTATTGTACGAAAGGTTGGTTGATTTGGATGGAAAGGCTGTGGTGGTTGGTTAGAGGAAGTGAGGGTTAGGCTGGAAGAGTTGTCCGTTTAAGGGGAAGGTTGGATGAAGTTAAGCAGTTAGGAGTTAGATTTGGGTGAAAATGAGTTAGATGCAGACGGCCGAAGGGGTTCACAAGTTGGCGAGTTGGAAAAGATGCTGGAAACAGGGGTTTACGTAGAGATACGGTGCGGGTTTGAAATAAAAGCAGGTTAGATCTTCAGAGAGATAATGAAAAGAATAAGTTACGCCAGGTAAGGGAGAGTGTTTTTCATCTGCAGCATAAGTTATCCGCCGTATGAGAGCCGTCAAGTTATTGATTAAATTATTTGGACGCACTTAAATGGCGGGTCACCTGCAATCAAATATTTATACGTCGATGTACGATGTTGTACGATGGAAACGGAATTTTAACGCTAACTAAAAATAAGTAGAATAGCTTCATTTTTTTCGATAGAAGACAAGGCGACGTTGGAAATCATTTTACATACAATCGTATTTATTTAATAGCAATCGTTTTTTCAGGACGTATTGAAAAGTTCACATATTGTCTAAACGGCTTCAGGTTCCCTACCGCCGGCATACACAAGCCTTAGTATTCTTACTATTGTTCTAAATATTGATAATAATTCTTTGTCACTTGTCTCATTGCTTCTAGATGATTATTTTGATTACTACTTCTAAGAAAATCATGTAATATTCATAATCTTTCTGGGAAAGTGTTCCAAACACTAAACTACCTTGCGAAGTCAATTTCACCTTCTTAACGGGATGCTTTGTGAGTCAGGAAAGTCTCTATTTCCTCATACACTCACAAAGAGGGAGTGTATAATCTTAAATTAATTAATTGTAAAAACGTGTTCCATTCCCATCCCTGACGGAACAGAATCGTTAAGAAATGCGCTTAAAAAAATAAAAATTTCCTACCTGGGTGTTATTTGGTCTATCCCAGCCTCCTCCTACGCAGATAGGCAAGGAATAGAACTGGGCTTATTTAGACTAGGCCTGGTAGAAATGGGTCTGGAGGTTGGGTTTGCGGAGGTGGAGAAAGCACGGAGATAAGGGAAAGTAGAGAGGCAAGTCACAGGGTGAGGAATGATGGTTCGGGGATGAGTACAGGGGGATGAAAATAAGGAGAGTGTGAGGCGTGTGACGAGAGGAGGCTACGTGCTCCATCATCCTCTCGTATAAATTCATGAGGAAGCCTTTCCCACTCCTTATCCTCCAAAATCGAGTCCGGAGAAAACCCTCTTTACTCCGTCCCCTCACGCGTGCACCGCGCTACGCTACCCTTCCTTTTCTCGGCGAATATCTTTCTTCGGCATTAATCCCGCCACTCGACTACATGGCCGAGGCGTCGGGGAGAAGGGACTTTCATTTGCGAAGAATCCTTGAAGTGTAGCGGAGGGAATGGTATTCCGGAACGACGAGGGCGCTCTTCGGATCTTCTTAAAAGACCAACGTTAGCGAAGAAGAGGATTTCTTTATTTTTAACTTTGAATCCGGCGAGGAAAGGGATCGTAATTTTCCAGTAAAATGTGTTGTGACTATTTTAGAGAGGAATGGTGGAATTTTAATGTCGCGCCTTGCCGGACTCGTTAAGACTAATGAGCCTATGATTTGAGAATCATTTTCTATTTCAGCTTCTGAGTTGAGTGATTAGAAAACTGCGATGTGTTATGTGTGAGTTATAAACGAAATTCAAAGGAAGTATTGTTAGATATTATTAGTGTAATATATATAATGCCTTTGTGTATTTTATTTGAATAATCATTCATTGGCTTGTTCGGACATTTAAAAAATTCTCCATCTTATTTTTTCTATATTACTAGAAAATATGGAAAAGAAAGATTATAATAAGAGGTTTCGAAATCTCTGCAGCCCGACTTCGTCAATGAAGCGTCGGGCGTCTATTTCGAATGGCGAAAGAACTGGCGAATTATTGACGACCTAAGAATCACACAATTCACATGTTGGTGGCTATTCTCAGGAGGGAAATGCAGAATGAATGAAACGGGTTCTCCATTTGAGGAACAGACGCAACGCTTCATCGACGAAGTCAGCTTACGAAGAGTTTTTCGACATCTTGACTGATGATAATAACACCCTTTTATCAACAGCCAAGTCGCAATTTCTTTTCTTTCAAGGATTATCATCGTGAGAAACTAAGATAATAAAAGTTAATAGAAATAGATTATTAGCAGTTATCATATAAATATATTCCTTTTCTATTTTTGTTATAGTAATTCTGTGGGTAATTATTTCCCTACTATACAAAATTATCCGACTTAAGTCCGATTTATAAACCCTCATTCAAATAAGAGAGATGGTCTTTTTGGTCGTTGGATAATTCGGTATTAAATTATTGCTGTTAAGTCTTAATAGTGTTATTAACACGAAAACTGGTTCTTATTACTAAAAGCATTCAAAAACCGATATCTAGCTAAATAATCAAAACTATTCAAAACTTTTCAACTATCCTGTACTTCTTCCGATACAATATCATTATATATTTTAGTATCCCACCATTCTATCAATCAAGCTAAAAGGCAAAATGAAGTTTTAGTAATCCCTTAAATATTATTTAAACCTCATTTCACTCCTAATAATTTATTTCTCACTCGATTAGTGTTCATATTTCCTATATTCTGAGAATGTGATATTTACAATATGGTGCATAAAATTTTTGTGTAAAAAGGTGTAGAGTTTCTGAATTCTACGGAACAAGAATGAAACATACGTGTTCGAATAATAATATATTCAAAACGAAAGGAAAACAATCAGATGCGGATATTTATTCGGGTCTTCATTTATTATTGCTGCTTCCGGGAACCCTATTGTTTCGAGATCTAAAGTAACCAGATGATGATGGTAAATTTCAAGGTTATGAGTTCTCAAAATAAAATTTGGATATATCTGGAGGAAATATATAATATCACGTGCGTATCTGAAAATCATTAATTGATTCTTCTCAAACAAAATTTCGCCCTCTGTATCTTATGCAACAAGCCCTACTTTAAAGGCGTGTGGGTTGCATATACTCACAGGATACGATACTCCGCTGGTTGAATTAGATAGGGGGGGTTATCATACTTATAATATATGTTCCCTTTCATATAAATCAAATAATTTTAAATAATTTTCCCACGTCTGAAATTCCAAGATAAACTGAAGCTAAATTATTCTAAAACAAAGACTTTGACTTTAGCGCACTTTATTCATTAAAATTCCCACGAATTATATTCGCATTTTCTTGAACTTATAACTACCACACTGTGTGAAATGAAAGTTATAAATTTATAATGACAATTTGGTACGATGCATTTTATTGACTCTCCATTTTATTTGCGTATCTCTCAATCCAATATTCAGAATTATTATTATAAAATTTCTGGAAATTTCATAGGTTTGACAAAAACATTTAATGAAGATAATAAGCTAATATTTTCAGTTTGGAAAACGTTCTGTTTCTTGTTTAAGGTCAGATTTCTATAAAAGAGCCAACCAATTATATATGATTGAATAGTGGGCATATTGTAGGACAGCTTCAAGGCTTGGGAGATAACGCTAAACGGAAAATAATGGGAGAATTTTTCTTTCATATCTTGGTAAAGGTATTTTCCTGGAATAGATCTGCGAGGTGAATATCTACGTCAAGTAATTGGGGTTCAATAGAAAGGTAAGGAAAGGGAAAGGGATTGTTTTAAGGCGATCAGTTTGGGAAGAAGAGGAAAACAGGATTTCTTTCCTCGCGTATCAAGTTGTCTGCAAAATAGATACATCCGAGGGTTAAGGGAACATTTACTCGCACTCTAACGAATTTCCCTCCTGGAAATTCCTTTCTGTCCTGTTTCTCACATCCCTAGAAGACTTTCTTTTCCTTACCTCTATCCCTTTTTCGACCCTTTACACAATCCTCTCCTTTCTCCTAACATGCAATTCCTGGCGTATCAACCACTTACCGTTTCATTAAAAATAGAATGGGCTACAATCTTCGCACTTATTTGCAACGGAAAATGTTCATTCTAGCAGCAAATAAAGCAGATTAATGAATATGAGAGTTCCAGTCACAGTTCATATCATTAGTTATAAAAGGAAAAACTTCCCGTAATATTTTCATTCCCCTTCTATGGAGATAGAACACTTATATAAATATGTAATTATTACTTTATATTATAATTATTCTGAGACGTTTATTTTCGGATAAATATTTTACCTATATGTTCATTACCTTTAGCTTCTTACAAAAGCTTAGATGAGTGTCTTCTTAGATTGAAAATAAGTTTTATCGTAAAGCATATTTATCGGTCGAAGTTTGATCGGATTTCAAAACTCATCATTTGAATATAAAATATAAGGCTGTTTTCTTATATGGTAACTGATTAATGACATTTTTTTCAAATCAAAATAATTTATAAAGTTGAACTCTGAGAGAGAAATCCTTGCCTATAAACATCTCTAAAATGCAGACATTTTAAGACAGTTTGTCTATAATCTCTGTCGTATAAAGAGAAAGTCGACGTTTCATGGAGAAGCAATGAAAAACAGCTCCTTTCGATTCTCGAGATCCATTTTTTTGAACGTGAATAGACGAAACCATGCGTATAACGATTCCCTCAAACTGTATGACATGGATCCGTTCAGCCATAACTTATGGATCGTCAGCAAAAGACAACTGTGGCGATACATTTTTCATAATCACCCAGACGTGAATGACTCGTAAATTAAATCCATTTGCGAACGTTTTGACATTCAAAAATGCCTTGTTGAATCGTTTAAAAATGACTAATTAACACTTATCGTTTCAAAGAAGTTTTTTACGAATAACTCATGCCCTTTGAATCTTAACAGCTTAATAAATATGCTAATCATCTTTTTCAGAATACCTTAAATTGGATAAGGAATCTAATATCCTTTGGGTACGAAGATATAAGGTTTTTCAATAAAAAGCAAATGAAACTGTGCATTTTCGAGGTTGAAAAATCGTGTTATGCACAGAAACGAATTGCCAATGCATTAAGAATATTTACTCGCTAGAAAGACTGAAATATTCAAATGCTGCATAAACGCCGCAGAGCATAAGAAAGGATGTGTATGATCCTCACAAATAGGAGAGTAAGTGATCAAGATTTACTACTTTAAGTCCATTAAAACTTATGAAACCTCAGTGAAGGAACAATCAGCCTTTGAGCCCTGAAATCCCCAACACTGACGTTCTTAGTAACTGGGTTATTCTAGGATAAGACATGGATATTTGCGATCTTCATCTCCGTTTGTATTCGTCCAGACTTATTTAACGGTAGTAATTGGGAAATTTGCTCCCCTTTATGAAACAATAAAAATTTTCGGAGGATCAACAGTTGAAAAAATGTGACTCAACTAACTTCGTATGAAGGACTGGTTTTACAGATTTTAAAACCAGAAGATGACTCCAGCGTAACAAATATATACTTAAAATGTAGAACTGTAAGAAATATAGGTATCAAGCTTAATCAACGTTGCAGCTAAACGTAGTTTTTAAACTTGTAAATCAGTAGAAGGCAAATATCTGTCAAAAAGAAGTGCTTGTTTTCCACTGCCATGATGAATAGATCGTCTCATTTAATTTTCAAGGCCAGATTTCGATGGGAATACACGGGCGACAATTTCAGAGTGAGAGTTTTAATCGTAAAGTTGAAAATTATAACAGACTTTGCTGCACATAATGGCAGGGAACAATGGTAGTACTATTTTATCTCGATGGGTAAAATAGCTGAATAAATGTTCACGATTCGTATTCGAACATCCTATCAAACTCAAGTTGTCGTTCTAGGGGAATATAACAACGCGGAAGATACGTTTTTATGATTTTTAATTAAAGAGGGATTTGGCGCTTCTTTCATTTTTGCAGTTTCGAATGTATCCTCAGCTGGAAAGACTTCCAGTGACCGGGTGCGCCGTCCCCGAGGGCGGCCAAACGAGGGCATGAGGGGAGGGCTGATTGCGTGAGGGGTGGGAATAACCCTCGGGGAAACACTTCCGAGCATGAAAACAAAACAACGACACTTTGCCTTAATGGCATTAGCCTCAAGATAAGGAGAGTGTTTTTGTGATCTATAAAGAAATGCCGTTCGAGACGCTTAACTTTTTCAAGAGTTCTTTTATTAATGCGACGCATTTATTGAGTTGAGGAAGCCGTTAAATTTACGGGTGCCTTCTTATCGTGGACTTCTTGATGGTTTTTCTTCATGAAGAGGAAATTAAATATTAATTTTGTAAACTTGAGCGAGTATTCTTTTACACCGTCGCGGTGGAGCATTTCAAAATTAATGGCTTAATTTCAGGGAAAATTCGTCAATAAATGGGACAATGTGCGCAAGATAGAACTAACTCGACACATTACTTAGCTGCGTGCGAGAGTTGGATCTGATTCCATAAAGACTAATAAATAATTAAAGAGATGATCTGAATGTATTGGATGTAAATGAAGTAAGCGAATTCTAGATAAACAGAAAAGAACTGCGAAACGAAATAGTTTCTGCCACTTTTGCCAAATATATAAAATTATTTTAATGCAGTAAACTTTCGGCTTTACTACTTCAAAATCTTACTTAATCAAGTCATAGATTATTCTGAACTCCCCAATTTAATTCAACTGTTCTAAACTCTGCCATTTTGAATATTTTTAGCCGTAACATGTGGTAAAATACTGAATAAAAATATCTGTGTCGCAATTTAAATTACACACACTTAATCATACATCTAATAGTACTTACTCACGGTATCCTAACTAGCTCCAACACATACAGAACTGACGCTTAAATCTTCAAAGTAGTAACTCACCTGTAAAGAAAAAAAGAAAATGTTTAATCACTAGAATTAAAGCTTGATACTAAAAAAGTCTTATCTCTGAGCAATGTTTTATGACTCTTATAGTGACATAAAACTTATCAGTAATACGAGTAATGCTGTACTTAAAGTTCCATAAACAACACTTACAATGTTTTTTATAAAGTAACTTCATTCCAAATTAAAAATAGTACATCTATTTTTTCTATTCCTTTTCACTAAATCCATCATTATTATTCTCAAAGGAGAGGTAATTCAAATTCAGACCACCATTAACGGGTATGCTTAAATAATAAATAATTTTTCTGCCTTTTGCCAAGAACCATTCTGGCAGGATAGTCCTTCAAAGAGCCCACGAAATGAGTGTACGACTGAGGAATTACTGCTCCTATTTACATTGCTCTCAGAGCACCCGAACCTACGGATAAATAGTTTGTTTCTACTTGGAAAAGGTTCTGAAACGACCAGTTCCGCAACTCAATACAAGGTATAGTGGAGAGCCCAGCGGTGTTTCCGAATTCCATGTACGTAATCGTCCTCTGAATGTAGAACATTGGATTTAAGGTTTACAGGCTAAGTGAATGCTAGGAAAGCCATTCGAGATGTATGGGATTTTTTTGGGTAGGGGAGAGCAAAATCTACTGCGCTCATAGAAAATAAAGCGGGGAAGAAGCACAAGAAAGAATAATAAAAAGGGTATGTATAGCTTCTGAGAACTGTAAGTCAATTCTTAATCATTCACAAGAGAAATTTATCCAGATATTAATAAACTTACTTGAGGAATGAAATGCTAAGAAATTTTTTTTTTCATATTCTGTTTGTCGAAACAAATATAAAATCACTATTATCCATGTTTTATCTTAACATCCACAAGTTATTTTCAGTTTGAATGCTTTGGTTTAAAAGTCAACAACTAGAATGGTCGTATAACTATGACAGATACAAAGTATGACTCATTACACAGTATTTAAAAGATATTCATAACTTAACAAATATAAATTTCATAGTTAGCTATTTGATCACTGAAATTTAATATTTAATCATATTATCCAATTTTACAGCTTATGAAATCTACTTTTTTGTTGTTTCTTTCGGTGTCATGAAGTCTGCGAAAATATAATTTAATTTACTTTTTTCAAACGCCAAAGCAAAGAAGAAAATCCACGGTGTTCATAATCTGGGTAAAATATTAAATTAAACGCTTCGTTTTTCCTTTTAATTACTGTTAAAACTATACTTTAAATCTTTTTTTTTCCTTTTAATTAAGTATAAGGTTGAACTCATAAGGAAAAAACAAATCTATATCTAATATTAAATATTACACTAAAATCTGCATTTTCATTAATCTTCTTCATATAAGTTATCATGTACTTCAGAGGGATTTTTGAGTACTACCATTTAAAAATATACAAGGCTGATGACTGACAATTTGAAAAATACGAATATATAATATCTAAATTTTAAACAGCCTTTATCAAAGTGTTTACTTCTTTACTTGACCACTATTCATGCTCAGTTCCGTGAACCTAGCAAGAAAACGGTCCCCAGTTATTCCTTCAGCAAGGAAAATATTTCCAAAATCTTTGCATCCTTGTGTGTACACACGAAGCACAATTAAAAGTTTCTAACCCCAAAAATATTGCGGACTTGAATTCCACTAAGTAAAGATACACCACCCTTTCTCTGGAAGGGAGCAATTAAAAGTTTCGTAAATTTTTAAAGGGATGAAGGACGTGGTCGATGAACTCTGAGAAGGCGTTAAAGCGAAGCAAGAATAACGCGTTTTGGGGAGACGTCCCCGCGAAAGCACGGCCGCGAAAAGCAATCCTTTCCCGGAAACTCCATCGACAAAAGAATATGGAAAACACGGCGAAGTTTATGGAAGCTCAGAGGTCGGGGTAAAGGACATTCGTCAAGCGGAGAGGCCATTAATTTCGACAGAAAATAATCTGATGAAGAAATCATTCACGGGGGCTCTCTCCACTGGTTTTTCAGCGCTCCGACAAAACTTTTTCGATCGGAAAGTCCCTTTTTCCATTCACGTGTGTGTCCGTTGAAAAGAGTGTGGAAAGAGAGGGGTCCTTAGTGACGGCCAATGGAGTGGACGGGGGAAAACGATGTATCGATTGGAAAGCGTCCGAACAACTCCCATTCCACCCACGTCTCGAACGATCCAAAGGGATGAAAAGGGAGAGATGTGAGGGAGAGTGGCAATACAGGAAGGACGCGAAGGAGAGACGGAAATGGGAGTGATAAGACATAGATATTCCGTACGGAAATGGGAAAGAAGAAAAGATGTTTGAAAGATTATACGGTGGCGGAGAGATGTGGTGGCTATAAAGGAAGGTAAGGAGATATATGGACTATTTTCCCATGCTATTTCAATCATATAGGTAATGGATAAATGGATTATATCTTCATCTTAGAATTCAGGTCAAATTTAATACTACAAATCCAATGACCGGCTAAGAAGCTATAGGTAAGTACAAATGTATGTGCGGAAACGAAAATAAATATGTAGGAATAGGAGTGATATGTAGGTGGAGATACTGTTTGTTTAATGGTAAAAATAAGAAATAAATGTAAGAGAAAACGATTAGTTGATTATTATTAGATATTTTCTTCAAACGTGAACTTTTTTTTAAAATTTCTATAGAATTATCTCTGAACCTCACGGCTATATATTGTGTTTAGATTGTGGAAATTTATTTAGCCCATGCGTGTTATTAAACCGATAATTATTAAAGGCTGCTTCAACTTTTACTTCTAATAGAGAACAAGTGGGATAGTATAATTTTAAAATTCAAAAAACATACTGATGAAATATTAATAATATTTGGAAAATATTTAAGAATAAAATTTTAAAACATTTAATTAAAAGAGCCGCTTTTATGTCATTAAATTTGAGAGAAAACCTTTGGTCAATAGGGAGCAGAATAAGCATTTAAATTTGAAAAAATAGAATATCATTAATAATAAATTGAATGTTCTTTATTGTTCAGAATATACTCTTCAAAATATGCAATTACCTCATATTTATGAGTATGCATTTAGCAAATAAAAAGCGGAAATAGATAGTTAAGTAAAATATTGAAAAGTATGCATCAAAGGGTACGGTAAGTACGACGCAAAACAAAGATAACCTGATGAATAAATAAGGATTGAAATCGTAAAGTACATCTACTTCCGCACCTACAGATTTATTTCATTTTCACGGGGCTAAATTAGGATTATGACGGCTTCCGAGTGTCGACTTAAAGCTGTAACTTTAAAGCGACAGACGCGAAATCAAATCGATATCCCGAGCGAAAGCAAGCATCTATCCTTAACGCTCACCTGAAGAAAATAACAATGGATGGAGACGAGGTAAAGTAGGCTAAGAAAGGAGAGGCTTGAAAGATATCTCTTCAAAAAGAATGGAATTGAAGGAGCCTTTAAAAGAGAAAATTTGAGTATCAGAGAGGAAAGGAAGAAAGGGAAACTGAGGGATGTGAGAGGATTCGCAGGTTTTTGATGTTTTGGGCTTCCAATTACGCTTCCTCACCTATAGATCTCCTCTTCGGTTTCTCTTATTCCTCCGAGAAATGCATCATCTCTGATCAAAACGGCCTCTACTATTCAAAGGAAATCATCATCTCCTTTACAAGATGGGCACTGTAGGGTATTCCTTAGAACAACAGGAATATCACTGTAGATGAGATATTGAAAGAGTATTCCCAACTGCGCAACGCGCCAAAAAAGTTAAAGGAATTGAAGAAAGCTCGAATATGATTGTACACCATCCATTAAAACGCTTATAATATCTCTTAGTTTAGTTGATTTTCGTGGTAGACCCTGATAGATCGGATTAAGTCTGATATATTTCTCTATCACTCACTATATTTTTTTATATTCTGCGATGATTACATCTAGTTTAATTTCGATCTTACAATAAAGACAAATAATGAATATAAGCATATTTAGTCGAGACGAATTTTCAAAAGACGTATCACATTTTACAATGATGGCATTTTTTCTCTTACTTTGACTTATGCATTTTTTTGTTCTTTATAGTTGTAGGAAGGAAGGGAGAAATACTCATGAAGCACGCTAATGGCACTAGATGAAAGTTAAAAAAAGGGTTAATCAACCCGAACATAAAATAGCTACTTAAGGAAGTTTTTGTAATTAATACGTTACATAATCAGGTTTACTAATCATATAACTATGTATAACTATCCGTTATAAAGTTTTACGAATTTTTTGTTTAAAATTTTGGCAGAATGATAAAATTTAGATCACACGTTTAACTTTAAAGCATAATGTAAAACAGGAACATAAAATATTGAAAAGTGAGTAATTTGGGAAAAAAGGATAGAATAAATATAAATATAAATACATAAAAAATTACAGATACCAAAGGCAGAAGAAAGAGGAAGAGGAAAACTATCGAAATAAAATAATAAATAATGCAGAGGAGGCTTAAATGTTATTAATTTAAACAAATTAAAAACAACTTTTATAGCGTGGATCTGTTATCTTAGGTAAAACATTTAATAATAGCGATCGGCATACATAAGATAATACAATAAGATTTAAAACAATTGAGTTAAATTTGTGAATATCGTGACCCTTACGAAGATATGCTGCTACGGATGCAGACATTCATCCTCTGTACCTAAAACTTATTCCACAACACAAACAAAATAAAACGTGTACTATCTCACAATTTTAATAAACCGTTCTTGTATCACTTAGGATTTCAGGCACGTTTTTATTCTAATTAATTCTATCAAATATCATGTTAACTATTTCAATATACTACTTCAACAGTTAAGTAACGTTTAAAGTTTTAAATGAGTGACTATTAAAAATAAAAACTTTATTTATTCTCATTTAAATTAATGTAAAGTTTCCATTCCCTGATGGTATCCAGAAATCCATCCGTATTAATTTTCCCAATGTTGGCGCTAAAGTAAAACCACTGAGACCATACGGGTATTCATTTAATCTAACGAATGGGACTTCCCTATATCAGCTGCGTAATTAACTCTCCCATTTTGCAATTGATTACAGTTTTTCCTGAAATTTTATTCTTTATTCGTCTAACTTATTTTCCGTAATTACTTTCCCATTTGAAAAATACTTCGTTAATTGGCTCTTCTCCCTCCCTATCATGCGAACAGTTTTCCGTGTATTTCTGCTAAGCGTCCTCATTACTTGAAACGGATTTCTCGACAGAAATTGGAGAGGAAAGGGAGTGAATGGAGAGAAAGGGTGGATGAAATATATAGAAATGAATGGACTGTGACTACGTCCACACACCCAAATTGAGAAAGTATTGTTCGATGATTTCATTTCCAAATTAGCCACGGGATCAATCTACATTCTCCCTTTTCAATGATGAAAAAGATTCATTACTCGAGTTTGTACGAATAAAGTGTCCACCGATATGAAATTATGAAATGTAAAGCATTGCGATAACTAACCTGAAGTACTAAGAATGTTAAGAAATTTAGTAAATTTCTTAATAATGACCAAAACATGGCTATAGACCTCTGATCTCCTAAAAGCACAGATAAATCTACTGAAAAATTCTTAAATACATTTCACGATTAATAACTTATACATTCATAGAGAATCATGGTTGTAGTATAAAATTAATAAGAGAAGCATAACTTCTAGAGAATAATATTTTCTTAATAAAGAAAAGAATAAAGAGAAGAAGAGACCTTTTCCCCGTTACTATGTTTATTATCACCTCTCTAATCATGCAGAGTTACCGCACAGTTGAGGTGGAAACAGTGGATTTAAATATTTTATTTAAGTCATAAGAATCACCGGAAGGTACCGGAAACTAAATATTATTTAACTTACAGTTTTATGATCATAGTTGAACCACCAGACAGAACTCGCTTAATATACGCTATGGTGATACATTGTAGCTATTCTGATAGTCTTGAAGATTCAATTCTCAATTTCATTATCAACGTCTATTATTCAAATCGTTGTTTTCCTTCTGTATTCCAGTTTTACTCAAATGATTTATATTTATAATTTGGCAATTTATCTCATTTTATATCACATTAGTGAAAATCCTGTTAGAATTTACTTTGAATTCTCCTCTTTAGTGTGGTAAAACTATTTCCTCTAGAAACCGATAAAAGAGTAAATCTCCTGGACCCAGATCCGTGCTGTGTGGAACCAGTAAGGCCCACCTTAAGAGTGTAGCAATACATTTCGTATCGGTTAGCAACCGATGATTAGAAACTGCGAAGGGTTTATTATCCTAATAGGCGGCGAACCTATTTTTCCGGCGTCTTACAGCTTCGCTCGGGAAAAAAATATTGACTATGGGGCGGTCGAACCGTTCGATTCGGACAATTTATTTGAGCAGACGGAAAGGGATTTGAAAGGAAACAAAAGAAGGCGATGGAGAAACTCGCTAACAGCCATTGGGGCGTGATCTTATTTCTGCCGATGGGAAGGAAATACAACGTTGCCGTACTTTCGTCAGCTTTATCATCCATTTCCTCCTTTCCCGATAAAAAAGGAGAGAACAGGAAGATGGAATCCCATTAAAAGTTGCGAAATACGGGGAATGGAGTAAGGGGATAGGTTTTGTGGTGGGGGCGTGGTGGAGAAAAAAGCTATCCCTTCCAGCGGAGAGCACTTATTGCCCACGGCAATGGACTCCTTCATTAGCTCGTTGGCCGACTTCCACCTTTGGACTCCAATAAGTGTAACTCTTTCGCACCTCTTCCCATTCTCCAATTCCACTTATAAGCGTGTTTATATTCCCCACAATGGTCTCCATCGTTCATTTCGGAGCATAAACGTTTCCATTCAAATCCTCGTGTTTTGACAATGCTTTTCAAAACGCGTTCCATTGACGTTCGGGGTTTACGTAGCTTTTTTCCAATCCAATTCCTTTCTTTCGGAGTTTGCACAAAGCGAATAATTCCACCCGAGAGCGAAAACCGCAATTTTTAGTTCTCGCGATTCATTATTTCCCAGATGAAACCGAAAATGTTCACCTACCTCGCTCTCCTGCAATGGACGGGAAAGTAATTTACAATTTCTCCGAGCTTAAAAACGCTAAAAATGCAGCGCCGGAATTTTTTCACGAAATAAGGACGTTTGTCACCCCTTTCTGTACCTCTTCATTTGGAATTTCTCACTAATTTCTCTCCGGCGCACCTTTTGTCGCTCGCATTTCATTTCTTTCCACTCGACCTCTTTGTTCTTCCTTTGCCCTGATAATTACTTTCCGAGCAATTATTGCGGGTCATCTCCGCTCTTGCGATCCGCGAGAGAAAAAAGTCAAACGGCGTTCTGTTCTGACCGGTTTCATTAACACTGTTAAGAGGAGAAAAAACTGCAAGGAATCGACGACGATGAACCCTATTCCTGAGTTTTACGTGAACTTCGCCGGATGGAGATGCGAAATCGATTCTGGTTCACGTTAACCCATTTTAAAGGAGAAAAATAATAGAAAACGCCTTGGAGTGGATCCGCTTGCGAACGGAGAGTTTCCTGATAGCAAAAACGTTTCGTAATGCATTAACGGAATTTTTCTTCTCTCGTACGATTGTAATGCTCTAACCAAAATTGCTTTAGAATTGTTCCGACACTAATTTAAGTCGCGGTTTTATTCATGTAGTCATGGAGAATAACGGAATATCTTAAAGAATTGTGTAACATGACACTTGTTATGAATATACGGTACGTAAGAACTTAGGTACGAAAAAAATCTTACATTATGACACCAACAATAAATATGATTATTAGATAGATACAGATGTTATTATTAGCATTAGCATAATGAAGTTTAAAGCATTTATATGTGGTATTTGCTGATATCAGTATTTTTGACAGACTTTAAGGTTTGTTAAAATGAAAGTAAACGTTCTAAAAAGCAAATAGTTTAACATTAAAATTTATTTAAAATTAAGTTTGCAAACTAGCATAGATTCGCAAAGTAGCATATTTCGTAATAGATACTAAAAGTTCGTAGTATTAATATAAAGGATATCCAACTTATTTCCGATAAAAAGCTTGTTTATGTTTTCATTCCATTCTATCTTCGCTTACATTCTATATTTAATATTGCTCCTTCTTTTGGCCTCTTTCGAGGTCTTTTGGAACAAAGTCCTATAGTAGCTATTCCTTTCTATTGATTGGAACATTGGTCTAGAGACAAGAAAGTGGAACTCCAAACCTTGGTCAGTCCCACGAGAATCGCCTAGAGTAAAGTTTTTTCCAATCACCTAAAGGAGGGAGATGTCCTTTTTATATGATTCAACTCAACATGCAATTTAAGTGCGACAAGATCATAGAAATTAAAGATTTCTCATCATATTGCAATAAACTCTACAAATAGCATAATATGGCGCTGAGGTTCTCTGAGGATTCATTGCGGTCTTTCACTCATTTCTTCAAACGAAATGTTCTTTAAATAATAGTATTTTCCAACATTGCTAACGATTAAAAATAAAGCGGAAATTTTCTGTTTTCGTATACTCAGCAAATGTATTTCTTTTCTCTTACAAAATTTAAATATTTAACTGTTTAGGAATCGTAAAGTAGGCAACACGTGTCCTGATGTTTTCATAAGCGGCCTTTCTGATGAGACCGAATGCTAATTGTGGTCTTCCGATGAAAATTGTTTCCATTTCTGTTCGAAAGACCATATAAACTGAATTCATTACAAGCAAAACCGTTAATATGTAACGGCAGTCTCTGTGGAAGAAATAATTTTCCACAAACTCCAACGAACTGAAAGTCAATAATAAAACGCGATTCAAAATCACTTAAGTTACACCAAGCATCTGAAACGAAAAAAGTAATAATTTCAGTTTTCGACATTTCAAACCCAGCCTTAATTAGTCTTTTCTGAACCACTTGTTTGCCCCATCAGTTATTCTCTCCATTTCCAATTTTGGGTATTAATAGCTCCATTACATTCCTTCCTAATCTTTCGCCCCCGTCTATCTTGTTTATCGATCCTCTTCCATCCATCCCTTTTATTTCCCTTCCGCTGTAAAGTTTCGCCGCTCGGAAGGAAATCTCCCAAAAAGGAACTGAATGGGCACAAGTATTGGATCACCATTTATCGAGAACCTTTTTATCTCTTTTCTTGCGATTAATTGCGGTCCGCTGACCAGCTCCACTCCCTCGCGGGAACACCTTTCCTCAGCACTAAATTCTTTTCCTTCTTCCTCTCCTTTCTCTTTTACAGCGGATGAAATTGCGAGCAACAGAAACAAATCCTTGAGATAATATTGCCGGGATCCATTTATATTTCCCAAAGAAAGAACTGCTCGTCCGCGTTATCTTCGCTTTGATGAGTGGATATTCATACGCCTTATTTCTTTTACTCCTCCCCTGCGAGTCAGATACAAAGTTGATTGGGGAAATATTTACCGTCAAACGCGGAGGAATTTTTCCATGGTTTCCTGTTTCGACAAAGGGCAAATATTGTTGCAAAAATATTTCTTTTTCGATTCGTCGAATTGAACGACAGTTTCTGTTATACCAAATCCTTGCTGTTACTTAAAAAAGAGCAATTTCAGATAAGCTAAATTAAGAAGAGCAATTACGCAACTTTTCCAGATTAATCTCCACCGTAATATATTTTAGAAAAAGACAAATATTATAGCTTAATATTTATTTTTTCAATACCTACATTCTGTAATATTTACTGATAAAAGCAAATCTCATCTGTAAAAGGTGCAAATTTATTTCTGCAAAAATAGAACTAACGGAATTTTAATCTATCAGCTTCCGTAAATTTTCATTTTGATAAAAGGTAAATATTACTGCGAAAACAAATCTTTTGGGGGCTGTTAAGTTAATCAAGTATTACAAGAAAAGGGAGTTCAATTTAGCTCCCGTTTGAAATGTGCAAATACTCTTTAAGTAATTATGATACTTTTAAAGCAATGTTAATCTACTTCTTCGAACTATTCTCACAGTCATTCTTTGCTAAAGAAAGAATCTTAATTTTAAAAATGCTTAAACTTCAGCGTATGTTCTAATTAAAAGCAAACATTTATTCCTGCTCAAAGGCTACTAAAAATGTTAGGAATACCTACATAACTGGAAGATGAGCTTTGCTTGTTTCCTTCCTTGATAATTGATGAAATAGCTGCGAAATGTTCCATTTATCAATACTTAAAAACCATTTCTTTTGAACTTAATCCGGTAAATATCTATTAATTACTAAAGAAGCAACAATCCTGTCTTCACTAATGAATTTTCTCCATTAATCCTTCCATCAAAAGCCCAATACTGTTGGAAAAACATTCATTTATGGAAATATCGGACTGAATCACACGTAGAACCAAATCCTTCCAGCTCCTTTGAAAAAGTGCAATTTTTAAATTACTAAAAGAGCAATAATCTGATCCCCACTGATTAATCCCCCTTTGCCTCGATTTACGTGATTGGACGTTATTTAATTTGCCTTTCTATCCGAAGGGAACCTAAATTAATCAATTCTGCCGAGACCGTCACCAACAAATAAAACGAGGCCAGATCCGTTAATAAACTCACGAGGTATTTGCTAATTAACTTCGAGTGGTGTGGCTCTTACGTTTCGCGGAAATATTGAAGATTCTTCTTCGGGAGAGAGGAATTGAACTCTGAGCAAATCGACACCTCTGTTTATACCTACAATTAAAAATATCCTAAAATTCGACGGAGCCTAAAATTCGGCTCCTAATTAACCCTATCACTCACAAAGAAGCGATTCTGGAGCGAAATTCCGTCTTTTAAAAAGGACTGAGGTCGCGATCATATCCCCGCTAACTTCCACCGCATCACAATCATTTTGAAAGCTTTTCGAGTCAACCACGGATACCCGAACTCCTCGTCCGAGATATCGATCTGTAGATATAGATATTTAAGTTATTGTTTGAAAAGCCTTGAGAGGGATCGAAGGACACTCTACTGGATGATCCTTTCTCCCCTTTAACTACTCTTATGGCATCCTCCTTCATCTTCATCATCTCCTCTTCATCATGTAGTACGTCATCACGTGGTCTCATGTTCACACACCACTCTTCAAACGTATTTTTCTCCCTCTCGGATAAGAATGCAAGAGAATAGATCCCCACATTAACTACTGACCAAACGGATAAATATCATTATGCATCAACTTCAATATTATGATGTTTTGCGGAAAGCTTCAGAAAATATTTTGTGGAGTTTCTTTCCCTCAATTTGAAACGAAAATTTTTCCTTGCTTGGGGGTTACGTCAAGGTTTTGGGAGTAAAAAATAAACGTTCCCAAAACAATGATTCTATATCATGGATAATACTCAATTATTTAGAAAATATCATGAATAAAACTATAGTATTAGTTTATACGATTTTTATATGTTGTCCTGGACACCTAGTCACCTGCAAAATCTCGGTGGTAATATATCTCGTCTGAAAGCAGGATAGCAGATGCGATTCATTTTCCCGCTGACACAAAAATTGTAATTAATATAATTCATTATACTGTTATACGTATGGAAAGTGAAAATATGTTCATTGAAATTTTTTACATTCTATCAAAGAAATTTAATATTAGCCTTAATTAAATATCCATAATTACCGTAATATGAATATAACTGTTTAGTTATTTTTTGTTCTCCTGCAGACTGCCGTAATTGAATCCGATATTAAAAAATGGAGATTTTGGTGTATTTTTGAAGAAGAATAATTACCGTAATTCTCTACACTTTCCCAAGCAAGTATATCGCAAAAACAGTCACATAAGAAGAAAAATGTCTGAAATATTACATAAAAAACGTATTGACTAAAAGAGAAAAGTGGCAGAAAATATTGCTTCCAGGAGATTTTATGGCGATATCCACTTAATTACCAAGAATGTACGTACTTTAATGAGAGAAAAGCAGATTTCTACATTATTGTTCTACTAAGGATAGATTAATTTGAAATCTAACGTTACAATTTAGACGAACAGCGCCAATTCTATTACTTAAAATTCTTTTTTAATGTAGCACTCAGTAATTAAAATAAAATAAAGAAGTCTTTGGTAGGGTAATCTTCATGACTGAAAGTCATCGAAGTAAAAAAAGCCCACAATGTGGGGAAGCATCCACCCAGATTAGGGGATAAAAATAATATATAATTCAAAACAAACATTGGTTGTTAAGGTATTAAAGAGAAATATATTAATGAAATGATCGTATGTAAACTTCGGCACAAGACGTATTTTTGGAAAATAAATAACACTAATGGAAAGATAAATGGGAATACCCATTTTTGGCACTGGGTCAGGATCTTTCTAGTGGAATCAGTAATTACTCCATTGCTCAAATAGAGAAAGTAGAGTAGTGAGGACTCAAAACCTATGCATCAAATATTCTATCAGAAAATTTACAAAACTCTCTCATATGTGAAAGTGTAAATAGCTTGTATGGCGAAAATTCTTGGCAACGGTAAGTGCGGGTTATCCTCTGTCATTGATGAATATTTATAGCCATCCGCTTCTTCCACCCCACGCGTGTTTGTCCTCTTTCTCTGTGTCGAAGCCGTGACAGCAGGAACGGGGTGCGTTCTCTCCATAAACAACACATTTCACTGTTTTCCCCCTCCTTTCTTTTTATTTAGCCACGACCGAGCGAAAATGCCACTTTATGTATTTTCCGTCTCACGGCTGTCGACTCTTGCGGTCTGAAGCGCGCAATCCATTGGTGCAAAGAAACCGTTTCCAAACTTTTACGGCCGATTTCTTCACCTCTTCGATGATTTTATTTCTCTCCCCTTTCCACGCCGCAATCTCACTCCGATTCCCTCTCGATTCCCGTATCGATCTATTTATTCCAGAGCGGGCTTTCGAGAGTTCTCTTATAGCGTTTGAAAAGGAAATTTCCCATGATTCCGTTACTTACGTCCAAAACATATTCTCGGAGAATGAATACGTTCGAGGAGAATGCGAAGCCAGATGGAAAGAGCTCGTGCATCGCAGCGACACAAAAACAATTCATTCGAAACATACGGGCTGAATGCAAAGGAAAACCGTTCCCAGTGCGAGATTAAATTGAGATGAAAGACTTCAAACACGAGGAATCCCAAGTTTTTCTTCCTTGAAGGGTATTTCCACATCCGATTGCGATTAGATAAGCATTGTCATTTTTATTGAGTCACAATAAAAACGTTTTTGCATACAATAATAGTGAATATGCTCGAAATATATAACGATATATTTACCTTGAACAAAAAGTATATACATATACAAATAAATCGTTTGAGGGATTCATTATGAGCTAAATGTTTCCATAGATATAATTCTGCGAACGTGGGAAGGTGTAGTTATTTGTACACACCTTGGAGTAACTATATTTGAGCTAAAAATCTATTTCATTCGTAACATGGATCAAACTTCACCATGGGCTCATACAAAATTTGTTAGAAAATTATTATTGCGCTGTGTTTAAGAATCAATCCACATTTCATGCTACAGATACTTACTATTATCATTCTTTTATATTTTTAATACACATTATATTTACAGGTTCCACTAAAACTATACACAAAAATTATCCGGCTGCGGAAAACTATGTTACCATAAAAAATTGCCGAGTCAATATATTTTGGGTTCTGATATATGTTGCGCATTATGTAAGATTTTTTTTACAAACGCAACCATTCCAAAGCAAAAGAGATTAATTATATCGATATTACAGGTAACTACCTCATTTTTGCACATTCATTTACTAATAAAACACAAAATGAAACTATATAGTAATACCATCAGAACTCATAGCTCTTTTCAAAGTAAAATTCCAAATATCTTGATTCGTACCTTTTCTAAATTAAATCTCGAGATTCAAATTCAATATCATGACGAGAAACATCAATTTCTGGCTCAACATCTCACTTTAAATGAAAGAGCTCCTTCATTCAAAAGACTATATTAGAGATCCAGAAGGCTCGGAAGAGAAATACCTGAAGTAATTCTGCGATGCATGACAAAAACGTGAAGAGAAATGGAGTTTACTTACATGAAATCTACCCGGAAATGTGTTCTCGAGTTTGGTGTTTGCAATCTACATTCGTGCTCGCGAAAGAAATTGCGTTTAATTCCAACTTCCTTAGTTACACAAAGTATCCACGTGAAAATGACCTTTGCAAAGAGAAGTAACAGTTACAGCCGAAAAGTTGGAGGTGCGTTCCTTAGGGCTTGACTTCAAGTGCATATTCGTAGGATTCTAATCAAGGATTTTGTTTGCTGGAAAAATTTAACTTGGTTGAGTAAACGAGTTGTGCAGCAGTAACTTAAATTGTGGTACATGCATTCCTATTATTTGCATGAGATCAAACCTCTTGGATCTTCAAGCTATAGGTGCGAAATGAAACCAAAGACTACACCAAGCTCATACAACAGAATGAAATTAATATCGTGATACCAAGAGAATATAACGAGATTTAAAATACGAAGAGTACAACGTCAAACAGTTTTTACTGTTATAATGTAAAAAATCATTAGTAATACTTATATAAATCCCTCTTTTACTTTGATCATGTTTAAAAAATATGCCCATTCCTCACCTTTATAACTATATTTATCTCCTGATGTGCTAATTATAGGTAGATTTACTTTAACTAAATTAGCCTTAATTTTATCCCATATTTTTCCGACTTTCTTGCAATAGAATCATTTTTTCATCTTTATTGTGCTGTGATTAAGTAAAAAATGTAGTTATCGTATGACTAAATAATAATTGAAGACCTGATTGAAATCCTTGTTTTCGTTAAAATCCTTGTTTTCGTTAAACCCTTAATTGGCTAGTTAAAGCCCAACTGTACTTTTTTAAGTATGCCTGCGAGTTATTTCACAGAGTCCGATATTACTGCAGCAGAAAAGAGTTGCGGGAAAATAACAACCGAAATTTAAGACTGACGTACACTGAAAAAAACGCCGGTAGCTTAAAAAGAAACATCAACATTGAAGTAAAAATCTTTTCGTATACAAAAATGCTGATCCAAAACTGGATAGCTGTTGAAACGATGTCACCTTAAACAAATACACTGCTGAATTTTACTTCCGTCATCAAGAAAAAAACGCAATCGATCGGCACTCAAATCTAAGCACCGGTTTTATTTTGGACGAAAATATTTACCACGGCATCAAGGAAACGCGTATCGAGCAGAAAGAATTAATTACCTTTGCTGACGATTTCCATATATATCGCACGGATCGAAACCTAGTTGGCGCTGCCGGTTAATTCCACTCTACGGATGCGTGTCTCGCGTGCCTCCCACAAATAAAGCGACCAACAAAGTTTCTTTGATTGGATTTCGACCTTCCTTCCTTCTCCCCATTTATATTTCCCTTCCTCTAATTCCCTCTTTCTCCTCACAATTCTATACACACGCCCATTCACTTCCTCTTCTCATCCATTTCCCACTTTAATTACCTTTCTGGCTCTTCATAATGAAAGTAATAGGCGCGGTTTTGTCTCCTAAAACCCACGGGCTATTTCCACTGAGAACCGAGTGAATGGGACACAAAAGGAACCCAAAGGCGAGTTTATGTAATCTTCTTCTTCCCCCACTTCTCCCGGAGAAAGGAGAGTGGCTCCGGAGGAAAGCAGGTGGACGGCGTGAAGTTGGAAAAATATGACAAGTGCTTTTATTGCGAGCTACCTTCGATCTTTCTCCCTTCTCCGCGGTTTACTTTCCAAAAAGAGGAAAGAACTTTCGGGAAACACTCTCTCTCGGTTTGAAGCAGAAACCTTATTTACTTTATCAGTCTGCGCGATAAAAGAAGGTTCGCAGTTTTCTATCGAGATTGAGAGAGCTGATTTTTTCGCTTCAAACGCATTTCTTCTTCCGGAAAGAAAAGGACTGTTCTTTCGTCTGAGGTTTTTTTGTCCTAATCGAGTGAACCTTTGATTATTATAATTAAAGAGGATCTCTCGAAATGGATTAAACGTTGGCAAACCTCTTTGTTGTTAAATGATCTTATCGCTTGCTTTGAGATTCAAAGACAAATCTTTCAGCCGATTAAATTTTTCTCCACTTATTCAGTTCAATGTATGCTTGAAAAAGTTTTAACACAAGAAATATATCGCTTGCAAAACGAAGGGAGAAATTAGGCCATAAAAGAACCTAAACAATCTCTTAATCGACAAAATAACTGTTAGTATAAGACGCAATATTTTGGTTCTTGGCAATATTGTTGAAATGATTCCGACGAATTGATGGACTTCTAGGAAAAAATTATTTTTATAAATTATCAATAATGAATGATCTGAGGTTAAATAGAGCATAAATACTTGCTTATGAAAATATCTTTCAGTAAAATACAGATTATTTATCGTTCGTAATAACGTTTCTTTCTCTAAAAAAGTATTGTAAAGCAATTAAACTGTCATAATAGCAATAAAATATAGACCGATGTTAAGATATAAATTAATTCCATGGATATGGAATAATTAAGGTCATAAATCCAAATTGAGTTTCCTTCTAAGAATTGTCGTCAAACATATTTAGCTATAAATCCGTGAAGTTATTGAATAAAACTGATAAATCCCAAAACAATTTTACTACTATCTAACGAATGTCATCCTTTAAATTAAAGTTCACAAATTATTGCATATCAAATGACTTTTGAGGGATATAAGGAAGAAAGCGATTAAATTGAAATTCAGCTATCACCCTCATCTTAAGGAACTTAAATTTTAATTCTCAACGCTAATTAAATGTTGACTATATCGAGAAATGAATACAAAATTTTGAGACTTCGACTTAATGAGAAATTCCGTTAGAGAGAAATCATCCTGAATCATGCAAAATAGCGTTACTACTTGATAATCAGGTTTTCATTGAATTCCTTCCTAATCAACCGATATTCCTATTGCAATCATACAGTGTTTGCATACTCTTGACAGCGTATCTGGTCATCTCCCTTATAGAATGCGCCCTGGAAAATGTAGAAAATTTCCGGATGAAATGGACGTGTTTTTAGAGCTTTCCAGCTCTCAAATTTCATCCCCCAGACCTTCCTTTGAAACTCTACTATTTCATTTCACTCCCTTCCCTCATATTTACCTTCATTCCGTACCTCTCCACATTTATTTTCCCGTACATCTCATTTCTCTTCCTCATCTGCACCGCCTTTACATCCCTGAGATTCGTTTGATTGGACTTTTTATCAGTGCAAATATCTCAAACAACTTCCTCCCTTTGGATCTCTGGCACACCTTATCATCACGCCGCCCCTATTCATTCTAATCCCTCCGTGTTTCATCCCACAAAGCCATCTTCAGAGTCACATTTCTTCATTTCTGGTGACCTATCCCTCTGACCTGCTTTTCTTGCTGGTTATGTAATCCGAATAAAATATTACTGAGGAAAACACCGCACAAAACACACGGGAGATGTATAAACACCCGAAAGAGCTCTGCTTGCTTAATGAAATCGATCTGCGTAATCATCAACAAACGCGGTTGAACATCGAGATTCTCTGTATCTGAGGTTAACAACAAATTATGTTGAAATATTTAGTATACGATCTGTGTCTTACACTCATATCCCTATTACATGGGTAGCATGCATCTAAATTTAAATTACTTTACTAGAGTAACTACACTACTACACTGACCACTATACATTACTGTCAATCAGCTTATGATTCATTTTAGTCGCTATTTACCAAAATCGGTGATAAGAAGACGCACCTGTATATCCTCCTTTTTATACATATATATGATATATAATGATTACATATTCTGCAATTTCCTTTTTTATAAGTATGACAGACACTATCATAGCCAAATAAAGAGTATCTAAGAAACGACAACGGTATCTTAGAAATACTGCTACGAAATCTATGTGGCATTACAATGATTTGGGATAAACTAAGTCAGGTTAAATGAGTCATAAATATTTAACTTTAATTTTGTTCCTGAATACTCAGAAGTGAAAGCTTTTAGATTAAAAGCCGATATCGATGATGGAGTAAAAAGAAAATAAAATTAATAAAAACAGTAATTTCCAAATTAATTCATTAGATACAAGAACTTCTTTCTTCGTATTTAATTAAATCGTGCGGAAACTACAAAGTTTTTCTTGCATTTTATAATATCGTTCCATGAAGACCCGCCAATGACAATAAATGATGATACAAAATCAACGTATATTAGATCTTATTTCAGGTAAAAAAATTACGCCTTAAATCTTTGCGGATTAAGTAAACCTTTCTCAAAGTTTAAAATAAGTTTTTATAAGTATATTAGAGATTTGAATGTGGATATATAATTTTGCCAAAAGAATACGTGATAATTTTACCTTAAAGACGCAACGCACTGTGTTGTTTCATCAGCATTCTGCTTGATTTTTTCACGTTATAATCAAAACATCATCATCTTTTAAAATAACTAAGAAACACATTTCTGCAAGGATTAGCAGCAAATCGACCAAGAAAATAATTTTGATCAAAAATATGACTCGTTTGCATTTATCTTCCTTGGGCATATAGATTTGAGGAGACGTAAATTATTTTCAAAAGTTTCCATTCTAACACAACGAGAATATGTTTCTGCCCGTGCACAAAAGCACATTCTCATGAAGAAAAATTTAAGCGCCATACTTCACTACACGGGAAATGGAATTGCATTTGGTTCGAGGATAAAAGCAGCAACAAAGGAGTCAAAAAATATGTCGGAGAACGTGACGCTTGTAAGATAAAAATATGACACAACGTCGGAGAAATGTTTCAATTCTTTGACAAGATCCATGAAGCTCCATGTCTCCATCTAACAGTTGCTGCTGTCACTGGATTTCTGAGTTTGATAAATCGATACAGTGACATATGATGAACTTTTCATGGAAAAGAACGAAAATCTGACATGTCATCTGTTCCTTTTACTTTTATCACAATATCTGTTCGAAAATTCTGCAGATGCATTTCAGACCTATGTAATACCTTGAAAAATAATTTTTGAAAATTGTATGAATTTACAAAAGTACGGTACCTCACGCATGGCATAGAGCTATAAGAACGTAATAACAAAGAAAAATGAAAAATAGCAAAGTATGTCTACCTATATCTATCTATGAACAAGCTCAAGTAATCTCTGAAATACGTTATCACTCCAACAAAACTTGCTTATGTTAACGTTATTTCTCTGAAAAGCTGCAAAATATTTACTATTTCATTTATTATGAAGGCCTTTATTAAGCAAGATTATACTTGGCATATGCATGAAAGTAATTGTGACCAACATTCATACAGTATTACTTAACCTTTCTATAAGGTACCATTATTGGATTGAACAAGACTATTTGACTCTATATGAAATGTAATAGGGCTATATGTCCATCATATAAAATATAATATTTATTATCATATTTTCTAAATACATTTATGAAAATATAAAATAAAGTACTGTAGAAAAAGTTTCAAAGGAAATAGGCCTATTAAAAGTTAAGAAAGCAGGGCGTTATAGCTACTGAAAAGAAAACTTCAAAGACTAACAATTTGTTTCGCGTTACATGCCCTAAGTTATTTTTTGTTTGGTTTACCTTGTTATAATTTTATTTAATAGCAAAACTTAAGGGAAGAAAGAGAAAGTAAGACCGCGGAAAGTTTCTACTTGAACAAAAGCATAGATATACAAATTCCTCGATCGTATTCTTTCTTTTTACTTCTATTGATAAATTCATGAGAATTATTTTCTTCGCCAATGTTTCCAAAAGTTTTTATTTGTTTATTTCATTCCAAACTTCCTTGGGCACTTTTTGTACTCCTGCTAATTTATCTCTTACCCTAATATGTTTTTCTGGTTCCCAGGAGAGTCTTTCATATTAAAATGTTTGTTATTTCAATCGAGTGATTTTGCATACTCATCCAACTGATTGTGTATGTTTATGGAACAATTTCTTTCCTCTTACTGGCATTTATATCTTTATCGTTTAAACTGAAATGCTTTTACTAATACAAAAGTTGAACATTATTGGTGAATACGTCAATATCAAATTCCTATATTCAGCAATGATGAATAAGAATTCAAAAATATAGAAAATTTTCAATAAAAGACCAAATTTACTGAACATAACTGCTCCACAAGATTTTTATGGTGATGATAAATTCTTTTTTACTACATTTGGTAACAGAACCTCCTTTTATCTATGCGTGGCACCTACGTCGTAGTTATAATGTCAGCAATATTGTTTGTTTGTCAGTTTGTCAACAACGTTTATATTTTCAGAAATGTATAGGCTAAGAACAGCTATACGAACATAACTCTTTCCTACTCCATTTTCCAACATGTTTAATTCTTGCAATTTTGTATAACCCTCCGCTGTTAAGAGAGCATTTTAATATATAAAAAACATATGCTGCCCTACAATTCAGTTCTTCACGATTATAAGGTCTAAAAAGACAGCAAAATTTTTCTATAGCATCTTCTCAACTGCGTTTAAAAGCCCCGAAGCCTAGTTAGTTGGGTGTTGTAGAATTAATAAAAGTAGAATATATATTAATGTTAATGTTGTGAATGGCGTGTAAGCTACTAAAAATTGAAGTGGATAAATATTATATCTATACACTCCAGATTATACTGCGATTTAACCCACGACACTAGAACCCTTGAACTCCCCTGAGTTGACAAAATCAAACATTGCAATTTTTTACTCTGCTACGAAGTTACAGTCTCAACTGGATGTCTCTCAATAAATACACCTAAATTGAATAGACTGTACAATTTATTACTAATATTGTATATATTATAATCACATTATTCGGTATGTATAGCATACATAAGGAATATCGTTTGCTTTCTCCAGTGCGATCATTAATTATTCATACTATTAAACATATCTTAACATTCATTTTACAGTTTGCATCCTTCATTACATTCATGTTTGTGCGTTTAAGCATTCTACACTCCTTACACAGATCTTCGCATGCGTACAAGAAACACACTTCTTACATTCATTAAGATTTCATCCTTAGAAAGGGAGATCCTTCCCACTTGGGAATAGGAACGGCTCCAAAATTATCAAGCGAAAACCATGAAATTTATTTCTGGGAATAGGTTCTCGCGTGGCCTCTTCTCCCCTTTCAAGACCTCTCCAAATCGGCCCCTCAAAGAAGCCAATCCTCAAAGGGTACAAACTCTCCTTCCCCTCATGCAAAAACACCCTAATCACAAGTCGGGTGCTAATGAGTGATGGACCACCCACCGCAAGCACTTGCCTCCCACATACAAACCAACCCTTACCACGGATTTCTCCCCTTCCGTAAACATTTTTCAAAATATGGGTCGCCCCGTTACGTTTAGGTGGTGATTAGAGATACGAAGAAGTGAACTGGCTTGCTAGTGACACCTGGGCACAATTCTGCTCCTTTTTTCATCTGACCTCTATTTCTGTTTTCTCCCTCTGCCCTTGCCTTGGAGGAACTCAGGTGTGACCCTATTCTCCTCTGATATCGACCCTAACATCCCCTACGGGGTCTTCCACACCCCACACTTCACCTCCGTTCCGCTTGGAGACACTAACAAAAACACAGGCGACGAATTCCACCAAATAATAGATACAGCTGTACCTCGAATAACGAAGTTTTTTTCGGATTCACCTGTCTTGCTGAATATTCTCACATGTGTGAGTGCACTAAAAAATAAAGGATCGGAACTAAAGGACTTTGTTATCCCTAGTTGAGGTATCACTGAAAATAAGAAACTTAAGAAAACTTGGTTGAGTAGAAGTATCAAATAAAAAGAATACATTGCTATTTAACATAGGAGATCGCTATTGATAAGGTGGTATATATCGAATGAATCTTAACAAGCAGACTTTCTCGCTCTATTTTGCTAACAGATTAGGTAACTCATTTATAAAAATGCCTTTCTACGATAAATGTTGGCTATTTTGCTTGTATTTTGTGAGAATCTACTGGATTTTAAACGTTTCTATCGTAACATATTTTATCTAAAAACAGTAAAAGGAAGAAAGCCTTCAGTAGATAATAAATATTTATAATAAAGTACGGAAATAATTTTATCTATTCTATCAAAATTGCTCTGTGACATCATAATGTACTACTTAATAAGTAAATCTTCAATTTAATTATAAAGTTGTTTCCTTCCTTAGGAAATATTTCAAGAAACAATGAAGGGATCCTAATTTAAGAAGTGAGTTGGGAGCATTTCATTTACCTCAACATTATTATTATTTTCTCCGAAACGATAATTAATGAAGAAACTCACAATATCACTCAACTTTAGATCGTTTTCTTAATGCGGTTAATACTTACCTCATTCGATTATTTCAGATAATTTGTCGATTTTGTTATCAGATAAGATAAGTGATATTATTGTTTCCTCCAAGGTGATATTCGATGGAGAACTGTAGAATATATAAAGTTACGTTAAACATTCCGAAAAAAAATCGTTTGAGTTGTACGCAAAACTGTTTAGTAAACCTCCTAATGCGATATTTAACCTTGTTTTGCTAGCAATCAATAACACACCCAATTACTCGATGTTTCAACCAAGAAACAGTCCCTTTTGCGGTAACGGTTTCATCCGCCTTGGCTCTTCATTGAATATCTGGGTTCTCATCAAAGGTTCTCAACATAGGTTCTGATCATCAAGCAATAAAACTGTATACGAGTGCAACGGCGGTGAGGTTAATCAGGTAAGAGAACCACATGAAAGGCAGGGCTCAAGTTATCTTCCGAGGTGTAATTCGGTTTATCCCGGTGTTCGTTTCTTTGAGGATTCGATAAGACGGTGTTTACGCGAAACTTTACCTTGGCAACGCCCTGAGGGGAAGGTCAAGGCCAAAGAAGTGTGTTTATTGGTGCTCAAAGATGAGGTCATTAGGCAGCGCATCCCGAGGGCATGTGGTCTGAGTGAGCGGAAAGGGAACTAAGCACAACTCAACCCCTTCCGTTTTAAGGATCTGCAGTATCACTCCCACGCTTCAGCGGCAGAAGAGGAAACTATGCATATGAAGCACAGATAAAAGAGCCATGCTGTCCTCATAGACTCAAACAGTGTAACTGATTATTGGAATTCTATTTATTGGAAATTTCGTTTTGATTGAATCCCAACTATCTACCTACTTTAGATTAAATCTATATGAGTAATCATTATTGGATAGGATTGAATTAATTGCAACTTACGATAATAACCATCCTGATGATAGATTACGTTTAAAACACTCGCATTAAACATTATAAGCCTTAAGCCCATTCTCCATAAAAGTTAAATAAGACACAATAATCAGGATTGAGGAGAACATGTTTAACTTTTCTGGAGGAGGAAACAGAAGTGAAAAATAACGACTTAACTGGAATTCTAACCCAGGGCTCACACTTTCTGAGCATGTAATCTACCCAATGCCACATCGCGTAACGACCACTCCGTAAACGGATTGGTTCGAGAGCGAGGCAAGTGTTGCTACAAGTAGTAACACCAACCAAACAAGGGCCAGAGGTCTAATTCGAAGTAGCTGTCTCAAAAAGCGATATTTTTTATATATTACTACCAAAGGAAATTCAGAATACGTGTTCTTACCTTAAGTTAGAACATCTAGTGGTTCGTGTACCATTCATGTCGATATTTTTCACTTCTGAGTAACCTAGGATGAAACTACAATATTTTCTCTCTCACTCTTCCCATCTTTGCACTTCATCTATTCCTCTTTGCATCCCCTTATTTTATGGCTAGTATATTTTTTTCGAAATAACTCACTTTCGGATTTCTTTTAATTTTAACGGAAAATATTGTGAAATAACTGAACTCCATTTCTATTAAAATAAACCGATTGTTAGTAATTTTACCATAATGCATTGAAAACGACATTCAGCAGGTGATAATAATGGCGTAATCCGACACCGATATCAATTATACGACTCAGAAATATATAAAATAAAATTGATAATCGCTTTTGTAAAATCCGTCGCTTGCCAAATGAATCAAAACGTGAATTGTTTATGAAAAGGAAGGTACAGAGTGAAAATAATTCTTATAACGAAAACAAATATTCTTTTGTACCGAGATTCATTTGACTCTCCACACTAGTATTATTTTTGGTGTTTACTTTTATTCCCGAGTTGTTTTAGACTAGTTAAACTGTGTTTTCTGACCTCTTTTATGAGGTTCCTTCAACTAACACTCTAAACCTAAGTATCAACAAACCTAAGATGCAGACTAGTACTTCCATCGGAAACGACGTAAATACCGTAAACCGAATTTAACGGCCGTTTTGGAGGAAATGCCATAGACCGCTTCTCAGATACTCGTATTGACCTACGATGAAGACACAAAGAACGTGTGCTGTATCCCTCCTTCCCTCTGACGCACTATCTGTAGAAAGGGGTGCATAGCATTAAGAACGACATAAAATGGGCGGTTAAGTTTGTGTTTAGACCTCAAAACTTCTTCTTTGGAAGAGGAAATGATCGATGATTCTTCAATATATTACTATAGATAAATTCTTTATCTTTTTTCTCCGAAAATAGCAAAGTAATCAATCATTTTATCCTGTAAATTTTGTTATTAGCAAAACCAAAATCCATGTTGGTCCACTTCGTAAGAATACATGTTTAAAGCTTTTATTTCAGTAAATTTATATTGTAGGGAATTGGTGAATCCAGGGAAAGGAGTAATAAAGGTTACAACGCCCTTTGTGACTTAATAATACTAGCGATTGGCCTACGATCTGACGAGGAGCCTGAATTAAAATCGGATTGTGAAGTTATTCCACAATCACTATACATCCCCTAAATTTATCATGACAATATTACAATTATATAGTTAATTGATGATAATTTTATAACAAAATTGTCTTAAATCGTCATCTTGATAAATTTCCGTAGGAATATTCACCGTCTCCCCCTCTCTGAGTATCTAGTTCCACCCCTGTTGTATTCGTAAATATTAGTTTCATTACACCTTCCCTCCAAGTCAGACCTCAAACAGACTACACAATCACATCAAACATGCTGATGTTACACCGGAAAAGCCAGAGGCAACGTGGGGACACTAGAGAGATAATGCTTACGAACCATAAGTTTTCGACAACACGTCAGCCTGCTGAGTCAAGCTTGGTGAGACACTAAATCCTTAACTTTATTCCAAAAATTGAAATAATAGGAATGAATGCAGAAAAATATCTATGTAACCATCGGAATTTAATTAATTAATCAACTTCTAATTTTAATATTGCGATTGTGTACTATATGATTCATCAATGCTTAAAGATATCTACAAAGATGTGCCATTAAAATGCAATTAGCTCCTCAAGACTATATAGGTTTTTAAGAAATCCTCATCTCAGGCGCTTTACTTTCTCTCTTAGAAAGAAGTCTCTCACCTTACTCTATATCAGGAAGAAGAAATTAATAAGTAATGTAAAGAAGAAATTAATAAGTAAAAATGTATAAGTTTATATCATAAGATTACTACAACTATATAGTGACGAATGTAACAGATCATTTGTCATTTGGAATAGGGTAGAGAAGAATGCATCTTTCGCTAACTTCTTAGTCCTCTTCGTGGCTCCGATTATATGAGTCTACTTAGGTAAAGAAATGCTGAATAATGTCATTGACTTAGATATCTCCTTGTGAAATTCTAAGAAAAGAGTTACTTGTACAGACACTGTGCCTCACTTACGTAAGTTTTTTCCACTCTTAGCATTCCGGCTCCGTGAATAAAGCAAAGGTGAACCGCCTCACTCCTATATTGTCTAGTAAGACTCATTCCCTTTAATATTTTAGTGAGACTCCTTCACCTAGCTCTTTATAGCTAAGCAATGAATTCCACCGAAAAAAATGATGAAAATTAATTTAATTTATATAAAACTGTACTATTACTATCGCATGCATGTGATATATGTCCAAATACCCCGTCAAAAATTTCAAGAATTAACTTAAATGTATCTAATCATTAACTGATATGCAGCATCCTCCTTAACCAAATTTTATGTTAAATTATAACCTAATCATTCCATATCCAAAATTGGCCGAGTGGTTAGAGCGTCTGGTTCTTGTTTACAAAAGCTCCAAAATTTCCAAAGATTTATCCAAAAGTGAATCCTCAGCGGTTCGAATCCTGTTTAGGGCAAATTTTTTTCCGGAAAATTAATTTTCAGGTATGCTAGGAAGCTTCATAAGAAGCTAAGTTGTTTCCATACCTTTCTTGTTTTAGTAAAGCAATTCTTTGCTTGGTTACGCTGTTTTTTTATTTTAATGACGCATAATTGCGTAGATGTACGTATAGGTGTTCTTAATAGCTTTATAATTTTCGTAAATTTTGCGCGTTAAAAAGCAAATAACGTTTAATTCAGTTCTCATTTCGTTTCATTTCTTCGTACATCACGCGTTGCCACGGCTTGTTTATTTCAACGAAGCGATCCCCCTTCCCTACTTATTAAATTATTAATAGGTTCTCTAGCACCTATTTCCCTTTACTCACTATATCTTTTCGGCTTCTGTAACATGGATTTTCTATGTATATACTCTGAGAGATTATGAGAGCATTTTCGAATCGTCCAGAGGCGAACCAGAGATACTATTGGTAGAAAAATATCGATATTTGTTAGTTCTATAATCCTCCTATCAACATTTAAATTTCATATTTCTACCTCGTCCGAAAGTTTGTGAAATTTATGTTCCAATATTTCTCCCGTGTGTTTCTTGCGTAGTTACTGACATCGGATAGATACACGGTGATTTATCATATAAGATTATTGAGAGGATTAGTTACCAGCCAGCCTTGGGGCTGAGTACCCTACAGACAGATAATGACATTAAACGACGAAAAATGTCATAAAATGAAGCGTAAAGATGATGCGAAATTTTAAAATTGTTTAATTCGAACATCTCGCATAACAACAAGAACTTAATCACCTATATTCCAAGCCGCACCGCTTGGGAAGCAATGCTCCAAAGTATGTCAGCCAAACACTGAAATGTTCTAGCGTCCCAACTTCGTTGTCAGAGAAAATAAGGGATTTAGAATTAATAACCGAGGGACACCGGGGGCGTTGTGTAGATGTAGCTGTAACACCGCGGACTTCTTAAGCTAATCCAGTGGACCCGCACATATCCTTTTACCACAACGTTCTCTGATAATTTTTCCATTCATCTTCAGACCGCATCTCTGTACCAATTCCCCTTCCTCTCTAATTTCCTCCTTCAATCTCAGCCGCCCTTTTTCATTCCTCATCAAATCCAGTCGCATCCACCCAAAGGAAGCTCGCGCGAGGGTTTTACCAACTATTCTCTCAAATAAAGAGAGCAGTGGCCACAAGTTTTTAATTGAAATTTCTGGTATCTAATAGGACCTCTCCTTCACACGTGCATGAAAGCTGGCTTTCCTATTCTCCTGTCCTCATTACAGTTGCTTAATTATGCCGCGAACTCTGCCATTTCTTCTGTCTTTAGTAATCCCACGCAATGCCCTCGTCCGCAATTACTCAGTGTTGATTAAAGTCGCGGAATTTTCAGTCAGAGGGGGTGTTTTAAAAATTAATTTACACTTTCAAGGTCTCCGCAAACAAGTAATTCTTCAGTTAGTTTGTATGTGTTATGTATGTATATATCATTGCCGAATTCAGGGGGAGCTAGGGGTAGGAGCGATAATCCTATTTGATGTCTTTGTGGTACCACTAATTTGCCTAGGATAAGAGTTGGATCAAGAATTTATATCTAATTGTGAAGTTTTACTACAATCACCATGCATCCAGAATAAATTAGGACATGATTTTGTTAAGAACGAGGTTGATAATGTAAAGTCTCGTATTGCATTAATCCTTTGTCATATCGGATAAAGTTTAGGATAAAGGAATATACAGAAATAAAAAATGAAAAGAAGGTAGAAATCACTGTGTGAATTTGAAAAACCTAAGGCAAGTACTTAGAAAATAATTCTCCACTGTGAGACAACACCTACAAGAAGGGGGTATAAAATATCTGCGAAAACTTCTGAGAGTAATAAATAAATACTAAGTAATGCTAAGAATATTATATACAACTTATTTTTATATAAGAATCTATGTATTACTAAAAATAGCTTAAAATAAATTATTTTCTAACTCGTGATGAAAAAAATAAATACATAAGAATAGTTTGTTACGGTGCGACAAAGGTTCCACCGAAGAAGACATGGAACATTAAAAATACGTAAAAGGCATTATATAAAACATATACAACTATTGTATTTACTACGAGAAAATGAAATTTTAAAAATTTATTACCAATGAGATCACAATGAATGTGTCTTTTATTTTCTCTTCTTAGTCAATTGCTAGATCCTAATGTATACATATATACACTAATATAGCACATATTTTTTCAATTTCCATAGTTATACCGTTATAATTCATGTGTTGTGGGTCTTTAAAGTTTCAAGTTAGTGTGGTAAGTTTTAAAATGACTTGCATCATAACTGAACTATTTAGCGTTAGAGTTAAACAGAGATTTTGGCGCAATATGAGAAAATATTGTCATCATTGAATATTAGAGAGCATTCTTAAAACTTTGAAAGAAAATTACGGATTTTAAAAAGAACTTCAGATAAAAGTCTACAAAAAGTTGAAAATTAAGATGTTCCTAGAGATTTAATGAGTAGATGAATAAAGATGGAATTTTAATGAACTCTATAAAGGGAACTAAAAGAATGGAAAAAGGGAGAATCGTATTTAATTATGTGCGATCGCTAGGAATAATGAGAAAATATCAAAACAGTACTGTAGATTTTGATGTAGATGATTTTAAATTAATCATGGTTCGGCATATATAATAAATAGATTACACTTGGTCTTTGAGGGATTCGGTTGTGAAGGAAGTTAATCTTTCTACGGAGCGAACCGAGTCCAGGAAAAATCAAACAAGCGAGTTATAAAAGGCCAATCATTTCCGTCGATGAGGAATACGTCCTTTAATTACAGCCCAGGTTTTCAGAGGCTGAAGTTAACCATTAAACATTGATAGCGTTATTAAACCAAATACCCCGAACCCAAAGCGGAACACTCGAGCATTTTCCAGACGTAGTGAAAAACTTTTTCGTTGGAAGTTATGTCGTATTCCAAAAAGGAAAAGGAACTTTACGGCAGTCCACTGCAAAATAAGGAAAGAGGCCGAGGAAGTTTCGTACCTTTCGAGAGGAAGGAATGGATGGAATGAAGGAGGGGATGAGGGAATGGATGGGGGGAGGAGAAATTGTGATGATGGGGGTGGCGAAAGATGTAGAGGGGGTGACGGAGAAGTTTAATGGTAAAAATCCTTCACAAAGAAAGGTACTGTAAGGAATAAATCAGGTAAGCTCAATGCTTGAATATGATGTAGGCAAGTTAATAAATTAACATACTGACTATATAAAGTTAAAGTTGAAAGAAGTTGCTGACACTACAAAGGATTAAGAAAGATAAGACAGCCAAATAGCTGTTAGAATGTTAATTCGGGAAGATAGAAACGGGATTTGACTTATGGGAAACGCGTATATATTAATAAACTCGGTAAAAAGGGATAAACAAATAGGATACAAGTAGTATAAATTTAGCGAAAAGGTTTCCGGTGAGTATTTAAATTATTATAGTATATTATATAGTATAGTATATTATAAATAAAGCTGCTAAGGTCATAATTTCTTTGCTCGGGAAGTAATGTTAAATTCGGTTCTGGAACTATTCGCAACATGCATTTAGTATATACTGTAAATTCATTAACTTCATATATAGCTAGGATGTATTTCCAATTGATATTAAGGGTTAAAGGCTACCACCAACTCCCGAAAAGGTTGCCACCTGACTGTATCGTACAGCAAAAATATTTGAACAAGGAAAATAAATACATATGTTATTTGAGAAACTAGATGAATAGCTATCGTTCTCCTTCAACAAAATGAAATCAAACATCTTTAACATCTGATTTAAAATAACAAGAGTTCAATCAGATCGAAAAGAAATTTTCAGGGAGAGCTCCAAAGGTAAACTGAAGTCTATCGATAATGAGAATCCCATAATCCAAAACAAACCAGAGGTTGTTTCCTATATAGGACCCTTAGTGTGTATCCTACGTAAAACAGGCAGGAAAACGGTTAGAAACCTCCATTCGAAAACAAAAAAGTAAAGACGAAGGGGATTTCATTTATAGCGAAACTGGAATTTTAAGGCCGCCGGTATTGGGTAAGTTTGGCATAGATCAGGAAAAAGCATTTATCTAGCGAAGTCATTACTAGGCACCGTATGTCATACAGCGGCGTTCGGAGATATATTTCACATGATGAGTATATTTAGAGCAGTTCTGTTGGGTATTTGCTCTTGGAAACAGCGGCAGATAGCGTGAGTTCTGCACTTGCAGCAAAAAAATCATTCGCATCATAAAATCCGAGCAAGTGTTTGCGCAAACATGCTGAGAAGTCGGTGGAGGATATAAGGCGCGGTAAGTGCGCGAGATGCAAATGGGGTGAAGCGACATGTCCCAAAGAGGGCTGCAAACGGCGGATGCAAATCAGAAACATTCCGCCCTGGAGACGATCTGGCCACGCCGGACCCAGTTGTCAAACGACACATCTGAAGGTCCATTTGGTCACGACTCGCAGCATAAAGTTTTGGTAATAAATGAACATCCAGAAATCTCAACCAAAATCTCGAACGTGTATGTCTTATCTTCCGTAACTTCTGAAACTGCCCCCAATGACACACATATTGAGATGAGTGTGGAAGAATGTTTTGAATGCAGAAGCGATTTTTATTCATAGCTTCTGTTATTGTCGTGTGTCACACATAAAGCTTGAATGACTCGAAGAAAACTATACATAGAAAGCAATTTTGGAAAATTTTCTTTTTCCGTCGGCTCTTAAGTAAGAATGATGGAGTACTAGCAGAGGGAAATATCTTCGAAACTTCAAAGCTAAGATCGTCGAGGAAACGTTTCTGATGCGAAATCACTTATTAAAATTCCTTCAACTCATATCGTGAAACTATATGAATTTTTTAATATTTTGCTGGCTTAAATAAATAGTAAAAACTCAATCCGGAACTATACAATACTAAAAGAATACTTTGAAAAATATATTACTCTTAACCTCTCCCTTAATGTTGTGCTATCAAATTTCGCTGCAGAGGAAGGCAAACTGAGTTCTCAGTAGTTATACATAAAATCCTTGCTTTCCTAAAATTCTCCTACTTCTTTCTACCATTCTGCCCTTATGAATCAACTCATACCCTCTCAAATACTCTATTTCATCATTAAATTATGATGAGTACCAAAAACATAAGGATATTATTGGTATGGTTTGATTCAGTTAAAAACAACAAATTTAAATCTGGGCCAATAGATGGCAAGCGAGCCATTATATCTTCTCCATTAACTGATGGATGGCTCATATTCCTTTTCTTTCAATAAATAAAGATGTTTACCAGAGTTATATTGTTCTCATTAAAAATAAAAAAATTAAAGCTTAATTTTTCCATAAAACTTTGCTTCATTCATTACTTTTTCGTTATTTTGCCAATATTTGTGTCTGTTTTAACGAGATTTTTTAACTTAAATACAATGATATATAATTATTCATAATAATATATAATAATCTGTGATGATACATCGATTATCTATTGACTATTTTACATATTTCATATCGTTTGTTATTCTCCATGGAAACAGGATTCCCGAACCTCAACCTCTTCCTCAACCATGGTTGTAGCGAACATGGTAGACCCGAAAGAAAATAAGGCGAGGACAAGGGAAGAGAATGCAAAACATGCAGATGAGCGAGAAAAGAAAGGAAAAGAGTAGGCGATTAAATGAAGAAGGGAAAGAAAACGTGGGGAAAGAAAGAGAAATAAAGGGAAATTGTGAAGAGGGGCATTCTAGCGAGGAAAGTTGCGAGGGCATGGAGAGGAAAGGATGGCCACAAGGGACCCAAGGGCCAACGCTGCGGTTTGTTTGTCCCGTTATGCTAATTTCTGGGCGGAAAAGGGATGAGAGGAAATGCAAAATAAAGGAGAAAACAAGGGGATGAAAGGGAAATTGAATCGGGTTAAAATTCAGAGGAAGAAGAGGGAATGGTAAATTGAGGTGGAGAGAGCAGTCGATGGCGAGTTCTTATTTACGGGGGAAAACTGAGGAATTAATCCAGATAATGGAGATATGAATCGGAATGAAAAACGTGGGAGGAAAATTATGGCGGCGGAACTCTTATTGACGTCCTGCGAAAATCATTTTTGAACTTTTCTCCGGCGAAAATGAAGGTGAATGCAGTAAATTAGCGAGGCAGGAAAAAAGGCTGAAGGCCGATGTTCTGCAAGTAATTAGCACTTTCTTTTTCACCGGCAGCGGTAAAACTTATCGAGTGTTTTAAAGAGAAGGATTTGTTACAGGAGGGTGGAGTAAATGGCATCCAATAAGACAATTTAGGGCTTATCTAGATATAGAAGACTTACAGTAATATTACTGTCCATTTTACACCTTACCACGAAGGAGAAAATTATTCCATACCAGAGATAAATTACTCTTCTACTTAAAAATGAAATACTCACTTATTAGCTAGATTACCTTATTTTAAAAATATATTTTGAATATATCTATCAACTCATCACAAAATATGCAGAAAGAAAAGAAAATCGTTGAAACATGGCTGCTAACGAATCTGAGTTTTCAAAAAGCCAATTACATATGCAGCATAATAAAATTGAAGAATGACTGAATCTGACATGCCTTGTAATAAGAGTATGAAATCTGAACCATATTATCATAGAGCATTGAAACATTAGAGGCTTATGATTTGTTGTGGCGTAGATCGGTTAGATAATGTTTGATTAATAAAACAGATGGTATGAAAAGGATTTTTAGCAGAAGGTTTACCTAAAAAATAAAACAGAGGAAAGGATAATGGGTGAATATGAATGAATAGCTAAAGAAACTAAAGATGGATGGATTTCAAAAAAAGGTAATTGAATGATCTGAAGAAAGCAATAAAGAAAATGACAAAGAAACGAGCTGCTAAATATGATAAAATTTAAAATATTCATAATAAGCGGTTTTATTTAGTAAAAACAAAGGAAAAACTTTACCGCAATATAAAATTTTTCACTCCAATAGGTGTATATTTGGGGTACTTACATACTAATCCAAAGTAAATTTAAATTTAACATAGTAAATATTCAACAATTAAAAGTTATATTACAGATAGTTTTCAAGTATATTTAATTATTAATTATTATTAGACCTACTACGAATCAGTGGCCAAAATAGTAATTTAAACGATAAAAATTAATCTAAAGCAAATAAAAGAACTACACTAACATCAAATGAATAAAAGAATGCGATATCCATAAAGTAATCTGATTTAAATAATATATACCGTTAATTAGACTATTTAAGTAATATATAAACCCAATTAACTTAAATATGCGGCTATTCTAGAGATATCGATTGCATAAGATCTTTCTTTGCCTAAAGCAGAAGTACTCTTACTCTATTCGTTCTTGCTAACCACACCGAATAAAGCACATTGAGCATGAATTATCCTCGAAATATTCAAGTTAGAATCATTGTTTTCATTAAAGGATAATGGCATGAATAAGTTCGCGATCTTTGTAAACCCACAGACAGAAATACGCCCTCAGTGAAAGTCCGTTGTCATGTCACCTTTAACCGAACTGGTGCTGCTTTTTGCACAGAAGTTCCAGTTTTAGAACCTCGTGCGGATTGCCAGAAAAAGGACATCAAAAGGATTGTTAGTGCATTGTTACACAATAGAGAGAAAAGGGACTATTTCCATGCAGAGAGAGGTTTGAGGTTTTGGCACATTTTCGGTGTCCCGCTGCTCTGTGGAAAGGATCTCGTTAACATTTAGCCATTCATTTCACACTCAAATATTAGTAGAAGAATATACAACAAGCTGAGAATAGAGCATTGGCTTCAACGCGGATTTCTTTAAACATTGATTTTAACATGGGAATGGACTTTTCTCTTATATTAAGTGAGATGGAAACATTAATAATAGCCACTGGTACTACAGTATCGCTATTATCTAAATTGACATCTGGAAAAATGTGTCAGAATGATTTTATCCTACATTATCTCTAACATAGAGTACCTCCCTTTTCTTGTCGTAAATCTCTATTGCTGGCATTATCTTACATAGAAATGGACGCTTCTGTAAGATTGATGGATCAATAGCCTCGAAACTACTAAATTATTTAGATAAATTTTAGTCATTATTACATCTACGGCATAGAATAAAATATTTCGTTACTATTTATAGACGCGCTTTACTTAAATGTCGTCATACGCAGATATTTTAATACGCATTAAAAATAAATATCGTGTAACTTACAACTTAAATAATATTTCATGGTTGATAATTAAAACTAGACAACAGTGCTGAGATTGATATATAAGTTACTTTCGCAAATATCATTGCACTAAAGAACCACTCGCATTGAAGATTACAAAAGAGATTAGAACGAACGAGAAAGCCATTTTGAAATTAAAGGAAAAGTTGTAAGATGGATACTAAGATGTAGGGAAAAAGGAAAACGATTACTAAAACGGATATGCTCTTTGGGAAGAACAGATACTTAAAGCTACCGGCTTATGAGGACATCCATTGAGATTTCTTTCAGTCATTTAAGCCTGCCGCATCTGGCAGATACATTACAGGGAAAACTTCTTCGAATACGCATTAAAATATGCGGCATATGAAAACCAACATTCACCACCAAACTCATAGCCCGTAATTGCATATGGCTAGTAGAAAAGGACATTAAATTTAGCCGCATTGAAGCTTCACTAAAATTAAGAAGTTAAAGAGGAAGTTCTAAGTGGTAAAGTGCTATTCAGAGCACTCAAACACTACTTTAAGATTCTGACATCTACAAATAGCGACCAATCTCAAATTCAGTATCAAAAGAATGAGCAAAGAGTTTTTAAAACGAAGAATTACGTTGGAACGATTGGCCGCCAACTTATTATTGTTTTGAAAGGAAAATACTCTACGAAATGTTTTTCCCTTATTCTACGATATCATTATCCTAGTCGGTTCCAAATAAAAAACAATTCAAATAACTTTGATTAATTGCTTAACCAATTACTGAAAGTATTCATGATCGAATTATAGAAAATAACAATCTAATAAAGAATGAACAGTATCAGGCAATAAAAATCTTCATTATAATTGTTTGATTATCATTGATTGTCAGTTATCATTTATTACTATTAGAAACATAAAACTGGTGCATGACCTGGTGGCAGAGGGTTCAATTCAGATTTTTTTTACGGTATGCACATAGTCAATATTACATACAATTTCGAACAATATTTTCAATCATTAGTGAGGATCTGTTGCATTATATGATATTAAAGTATTTCTGCTTTCTATTATAGATGACTGAGCACTCTACTCGTAGATTCGAGCATCCCGACAGAATTTACCTCATAATTTAAGCGAATATCAAGGCGGAAAATGCGTGACGCGCATGACAGGAAGAATTTTAAATTTCATCTCGTGAAATTATGGCTCATTCATTAAAAAATTCTTCCTGAAATTCTCCCCAATCTCATCTAATTACGTTTCCGTTTTATATCCCAAAAATGTTCGCAATGAGGCGAAAAAAGTGTTTCTTGGAACAAAAGAGAACGTTCCATAAAAAGAGCGTGAGATATTACGAGTAATTATTCTGTTATGACGAATAATTATCCTTCCCCATTTGGGAAATCGTTTTGTACGTCGCATATCTAATGCTGCTTGTCTGGGGTTTTCAGCTGTGAAGTCGAGTTGCGATGTTCTTTGGAATACACATTGTTTTGTTTTATCCCAAATGTACTTTATATTGAGGAATAACATTTTTACACCTAAGCAACAATGTTAATTGTGAGATTTTGAAACAGTAAAGAATATCAAGTTCGAAAAATAACTAATGTTAGCTACAGTAACAAGAAAAATTTATCTACAGAAAGTGGAAACTAATTATCATGAAATATAGGGTAATACCCAGTTCAGCATTGCTCTTCCACAACATACAAGGTAGATTAAGTTATATAATGTGAAATAAAGATACGAAATAGGAAAACATATTATATATGCCAAAAAAATATCTCCACATACTCAGGCTAGCAAGAACGGCATTTACCGTGAGATTTCAGTCAGTATTTTTACTTCAGTAAATTTTTTGCCACATAAATTACTTTTTCATTTTTTCATTAACTTTGCAATTAATTGGTAAACATGTTAATTTTCTTTTGTGATAATAAGTAATAACAGCATGATTATCACTATTATGAATCAATAAATATTACATTTACTTTTATATATTTTATTTATATACTTTACTTTGCTGCTTAACCATATAATTTTTATAGAAGTAAGCTTATGGTGCCTTTCAACATAAAAACGAAAAATTCACCTATATATGTTATTGAAAGCGAAGGTTAAGAAGGAGTTTGGATGACAATTTCGGTGAACGAGAAAGCTTAGTTTAGTCTCCTACATTTCACGTTAAACGATTTCCACAGCATGTATATTGATTTATCGGCATGACCTAAGCCAGACTAATTTTATTAAACCGACAGTTGATGCTCAGGTTAAAACCCATTAAATGAGGAAGAAAGACTTGGTAAATTTTCCACACGACAATTTAATAAGTAAATAACAATTTAACAAAAGTATTTGATAAACATTTACATGGCAAAATTTACTTGAGTTAATCAAGTAAGTGCCTCTTATATTTCAAACTCTAGCAAATCATGAGTGTAATTGCTTGGAATATTTCCTCAAATCTCACCGGAATTTCAAGCTGGAAATCGCGACCTTAACCTAAATATATCGCAACATTTTATGAGGAGAATTTCACTTGAATCTCCAAGGTATAAAAATATCAAGCTATTAGTATATGAAATTTTACAGCTTCAACACCGAAAATCCAAAGATCAGCACAGCTTCTATACGTAGCAAGTTACCTTACTTTAACCAACACCTAAATCTTCGGTATTTACGGTCACGTAGATTAAATAATTTCTGGCTCGTTTGGGGACGCTCTGCCGAGTAATTTACAAAAATGAAACGTTTCCCAAAAGGCAGAAAACTCCACCACTTGTAAGTTACTGAATTTACGGAAAAAGCAAAACCGTTTCGAACGCCATTCACTGGTTCGCCTCGCACAGGTCTGCTCAGAGTAAGGGCTGCCTCAAAAAAGATCGCAAAAAATGTAGCGTAATTGGATTGAACATCGAATGGGGTTTCAATAAAAGAAGTGGGATGGGGAAAAGGAGGCTAGGAAAGGGAAAGGGGGAGGGTAGAGAGGGGAAAGGAGGTCGGAGGGGGGGTTTATGTCGCAATAGACAGCGGTGCGCGTCTGAATTATGCCCAAGTCCCGGATATTAAAACGTCAATCACACTTGGGAAAAGAGACCTAACAAAAAATAATTTGCCGCAGAAATAATATGGTTCTCTATATGACACATTGCGACAGCGTAGAAAGAATGCATGCATCTAAACAGAGAATGCGACGCTGAAATGAGAACTGGAGATTAAAATGCGGAAACAAGTTTTCACGGAGAGGATATATTTCAATTTAGAGGAGATGTGACGCGGGAAAGTTAATCTCCCTGGAAAAAACGTTATAGCACTTAATGTATGCATCCTCTTCAGAGTCGTTTTAAGAAAGTACTTACGTATTGATCGTTTCAGAATTCGATATAGTTCAAGATCGAATTGGGAGAGAAGAGGAATAGGTCAAAGTTTCAGTTCTAATCTGATCATACGTGAATAACTTGCAGTGAGTTTAATAAATCGAAGTTCTAGTAAGTTATAAATGAAATTCATAGAAAATATATTTCACATGAAAATATATCGTATATAGTACGGGAAAGGAAATTGAACCACTGAAGTCTACTATTAAGGAATGCAGACTCTTTTTCCAAAGAGAATTCGGAAGGCTTAAATCATTTTTAATGTTTTATTTGTCCTTTTTCTGAATATAAATGTAAAGAAATGTGAGGTAGAAAGAATATATTGGAAAATGGACCTTTATTTCCATTCGGCTAGTTGAGAGAACGTAGGATGGATCAAACATGTAAGAAAAGAAGCTAAATGGTAGCTGATCGATGGATCTAGAATATTTTTAATAAAAATGAATAAAAGGTATGAGCGGAAATAAAAATAAACATCTTTGAATTCCTCGGGTTTGTGAGTTATGTATGCATATTTTTCCGCTCACATGATTTTCGAACTTGGTAAGAAATGTTATATGCATTTAGTATTGTTAGGGAGTTAAGGGAATTTCTCTACTTTTCAAACTAGTATACATTCAAAGGAAGTATAGAAATATTCTGGACGTAAAGGAACAGGAGGAATTGGGGATTAATAGTTGTAGTCAGTACTTAATACGTTGAGTAACATAACATTCTGGCTATTTCTATCACTTTGCTACTGATTCAGTAATACGCGATTATTTAATACTATGTATCTGAATGAACCATTCATCTTAGAGAATGAAAAGGGTGAAATAGCGAGAAATATGGTGATAGTAACATCGTCTTATTTCTACATGGGTTACTGATGCAAGCGATAAAAGAAATGTAAATTCCATAATTTTATTTTCCATTTAAATTTACTGGGTGTTTTGTTGAATAATTTTATATTGTCGAATAAAATGAGCCATGCTTGCCAATGCAACTAGAGAAACTTGTCAAAAATAATGAGTGTATATAAATAATGTAAATAATACACGGCATTATGAAGCTCCTTACAGATGTATATGTTTCTTATAAAGAGTTGAAACAACACTTTCCAATGTTATTCAAGCTAAACATTTTGATTCTTCATCGTCGTCACAGCGACGCTAGTTTTCATTTGAAGGATGATGAACGCTTTGCTGCCATGTCACTTCACTCACGCTCTAGAGATTTTGAAGCTTTCGGTATGCAGCCTCCTGAAGGACTATTCCGAAGATCTGAGACTCACATCAACGCCGCCTTCACCGGAAAATTGCACGCTATCAAGAGGAATAACTGACAGAAGACTCACGCCGTAAATGTATATCTCTCACCCGAATAAAGATTTTGTGTCTTAACCGTTCAAAAACATTGATAAAATGAAGGTTTTTTTCCTATAATTTATTTTTTTAGATTTAATAATATAACAAATATTTAATATATAATATATAAATAATATTAGTTATATAATATAACTTCCCAAATTACAAAAATACTTCAGAAAATTAGTCTTATTTTTCGTGATAAAGACCACCAATAACTACTTTTATAGATTCAATGTCGTCTCCATACCCAAATACTCTACGCGTCTGGATTAATTATTTAAGTTAAACGAGATTATTATAACTATGATAATAGTAGGTGTTTTCAGTAATATTTGAAAGGAGGCATTTTACTGACAAAAGACACTGATTGTCAATTATATCTTACAATATATATGGCTACATGAGGATATGCCATACAAATATACAGGATCTTTCAAGGAGGATGAACCGATTTCACGAATCTGTTTTACAAACATCTAGAAAACTAGATTTTATTGATACTGAAATTATTAATATTTTTATCGATATTAGATATCTATTCATTCTTTATTAAAGAATAGTGTAATGTTGTGAATCAGAGCAAAAAGTCACAAGATAGGTTAGTAAGTCGTATAAGATAGGTTATTTGTTAAGGATTTTTACGTAGAAAATTATTTGCATCATATATTTTCAAACTTAATAGTAAATATTAATACACTTTACAGAATATTGATACACTTACGACAAACTTAAAGAATTATTTAAAATACTTGATCATTTCCGGCTTGATAGCATTTAACTTCTATGGCAGGTGTCACGGTAACAATATATAACAAGTCATTTCTTAAAGGTCAAGACCTCAATTTCCGCAAATTATTTTCATAAAAAGGTTTTTACCGTGTTCAAAGAAATTCTTCGTCAAAGAATCCAGAAATTCGTTATTCTTTGAGAAAACGTTATACAGCAGCTGAATTGATCACAAATTATTTACATTCGGGAGCCTTAAAGCACTTGGCTATTACTCGCAGTTAGTCAATCCTGCCAGAAATGTGACCCTTAAAACGTCCGAGTCATAATCCGTCCCCAACCCGTCCAATTGGCAAATTCGCTACAATGGGTATATTAATCGCAATTTACCGATGTAATTTTGATTAAAGTTTAAGCGAAACCTCAGCACGGATATCCGCATTTGACGCCCGAGGATTTCACAAACGCGGGACCATCGGTTTGATGGCAATGCGCAGCCCAAATCTGTTTAATAAATTATTAATCTACATAAACGTCTCTTTCGGTGAATTAGAACAGACGACCCGTGGCCGGAGGCAATGCTAAAGAGCGATTAACGTGGCCTCTTAATCCTATCATCGCTTTTTGCTCGTGATATACATCTGCTGACGCTCTAGTTTTATAGACGACGCCAATTTGGCAGCAAAACGGAGTATTTACAGTGAGCTCTACCGCTGCCCTTGCTTTCCTCACTCATTTTTTAATAAGAAAGTAAGCCGGCTACTGAATCCTACCGAAATATTCCACGAATGTGTAGAAATAATAAATTATGAAAAAATAGTTCCACCCTTCCTTGAGTAGAGGGCGTTTTTTGTTATTTCAATCGAAATACGTTTCATTCCTTTCATAAAATGTTTCCGCGAAAATGCATGGCTTTTTTAAATGGAAAATAAATAAAATCCATAGAAATACGCCTATTGATAAATGAAAGGACATTCCTCACAAAGCGTGACATTTTTGTAAAACTCCGGGTATTGGAAAAATCGGTCATAAATTTTCCAAAGTCATAACTCACTGAAGAAACAAATAGAAAATCACGATAACTGAATGATTGGTCATCGGAAACCTCCATGAGAGAACTGGCTGATGAGTCTAGAATTATAGTAATGTAATAGGATGAGGCCTTAAACTAAATTCGCATGAGTTACTTAAGCATCAACCCTGTACACCTGTCCTTGCTACTAAAACTCAAAGGAAGGACGTAAGGTTAATCTCATTTCGAAACAGTCGCTGAATAAAGAAATATACCTGTTCCAGTACTCCATCAAACGATCTAATTCGATTTAAATTAGAGCCTTGTGGCATTCCATGGAAATAATTAAATAAATATTGGACCGTCGTTAATAGCAACAAACGTGTATACCTCGGAATAGCAATATTATTATATATAAGTTAACGATTAAATATCTAGTTTCTAATATCACTGTAAAAATCTCACAAATAACGAATGTAGCAACTAAATTATATAAATAAATTAATATATGTTAATGACTGGCAACAGAATTATTCAGTTTGACCAAATATATCAGAAACTTTTGAGCGAAGTAAAAATAGTTATCTAGAAAGATAAGAACCCATCATTGATAAAAAGATAGGATAAAACGGTTCAATGTGGTAAGCGATTTCCATAAAACTCATATGGTAGCTCTCACGCATAGCCAAGTTGGAAGCAAGTTAGACTTCGGCGAAAGCGATCTTGGGTTCGATTCCAAGTGGGAGACAATGAGGGAAGTGACTTCAGCTGTCGAAGAACTTTTAAAAATATTAATGATACTGTAGCATACGAATGCATACATTTTCAGCGTAATACAAATCGTTTAAAATATAAGTGGAAAGTAAACTAGCATATCAAAGTAAAATAATTCCCTTCCAATTATTTTTTTATCCTGTGTAATCGTGAATTTTAGTAATGCGAGATAATTAAGAACGAATGAGGAAAAAAACTATCCTTCGATCAATCTAGCTGGAGCGTTCTCCCTTGTTTACCATTCCTCCGAAACAAATTAAACGATAGCCGCCGCAAATACTTCCTTCCCTCTGGAGAGTAAAAGTAATTGGTAATTAAGCCTATCTCCGGCCAAACCCGATTGAAAATGCATGGAGTGAAAGCTCTGAAGGCAAAACATTCGAATAACCGATTTGTAAAAAAGCTCATTTCCCTGAGCGTAAAAATCGTGAGGGGGGAAAGAGGGACGGCAAGGATAAATGGGGAAGAGGGGAATCTCCTTCAAGAGATACGAGGAAGTTGCGAACCTCTTCAACCATACATCTCTCCCAACCCATCTTTTACCGGTAGTCTGGTGGTTGCCTTTTTCGAGGGCCTCCAGTTCGACTCCTCCCAACTCAAATGATATCCTTTTTTCGCTCTTTGGCCGTGGAAACGAACTGAATAACTTGAGCTTCCTCGGCGTCCCTAAACAACAACAACTAAATAAATAACTCCTCTTCTTCCTGTCCCCCGAATGCTTCCTCCATCCGCCACCAGCCGGCGCCGCCTTCCACTCCAGATCCCCCTTCATTCTTCCCCATTACTCTCCCCCATCTATCTGTTAGCCAACCTATCGCTAGCACAAACTCGGAGGAAAGTATTTCCGCACCCCCTTCCCATTATTCCACGGACTCTTTATCGCATTTTGTGGCTTCCTTAAGGTCCGTCTCTGGAATCATCAAGAGGATTTCCTTTCGCGGAAAACCTAAAAAAGTGGTCGCTGAAGGACTCGTTCCGCTTAAAGAGAAAAAAGCCTCGATTTATCGTTTTGTTTTTCCTCCATGCAGATGATGGGACATGATTTCGAGACGTCATTCGATCCGTTATAACGTTAAGGAAAAATGGCACTGGTAAGAATCGCTTCCTTTTTTTGGAAAGCAAAACTCTATCTATGGAATGTATGTCTTTCTGTGTAACGTGGCGAGCGCGATAACCTTGCAAGGACGAAGTGTCGGGTTTGAATCCAGGTCATAGCAAACACGTTCGCACCCAACACTTCCTTATCTATGTCATCCTTAGTAATTAGAGAATTTATAGCTCTCGACAGTGTTAATTAGTACACACTAAACAAAGAATATTTTTTGTAGAAGTACAAGTTAAACTTAGCGTCCATAGATAAAATACTCATGATTAATATGAATGAATTTACTTCATTATATGATAATTGATGTTATATGATAATTATATATGTAATTCATGATATATGATAATTGATGCTATTATAAAATTTTCGATAATATTACACTTCTCAAGTATTGGGCTTGAATCCATTTCTACTAGAAAGGAAGAAAACAGTTTCTAAAAGGAAATAAATTGGAACTCTGCTTTCAATGAATAAGAGGCTGGAGAACTCTTCGATCGACGAGATTGCCGGTCAACATCGGGCCAATTCCTCGAATGGAGAAAGGAAGCCGCAGATTACGGGTCTTCTAAGAAACACCCAATTCACATTTCGGCGAATATTCCATCATCCTTAGGGGGTGAATGCTGAATGCAGAACTCAATCAAGGATAATGTACATACATTATAATAAAAATAAAAGTATAACTGAAAATATAAGGAGCTCATACCCACATCAAAAGAAGAAAGAATCTTTAAATTAAGCTATGAACGAATTTCCAATAAATACGGTTAATAAATTTATTTCGAACTGAATAATTTAAGCAATCTTAAATAACAACATTGCTTGAGAGTTGCGCTTCCAAAACTTCTCTACTAACGGAATTCTAGGGTTTCAACAGCTCAGTAGGATCGTGGTGTCCGTAAGTAATACTAATAAATAGTAGTTGATGGAGGTAACAGAATAGTATTTCAACTACTGTCGATAGAACAGTCTACTCGAAAAGTAAAGAACGATTTTGATTTTCAAACCTATTCCAACTTCATCCAACAATTGAAGTCATACGATAGATATCGATTTTGATATCTAAGCGCGGAGAGCGATTATTCCAAAAAGAATACTATGAGAAGCGCTACTTTTGACAATAATATCTTAAGATCGTAGAAAATACGATAATGAAGTATACGCAAACTATTTATTGCATTGTAAAAATTAATGACCGAAGCTAATCTTGATTTAAGTGCCACAAGAGGTGAAGCCTAGCGGAAGAACCCTACAGCGAGAAATTAAATTTACGAAAAAGTAGAAAAATTCACAGTAAAAGGTCGCTTATACGTTATTTGGTATGAAGAGAGAATGTTCTTTTCCAAAACAGTCTTTCATAAACACGACATATTTCAACAAATGATCATCAGCAATTGTAAGGTTGTAATTTATGCGCGTAGCTTAAAAACTGTTGTGAAAAATGAAAAAAAAAAACGACTTCTCTTCGTTCTAAATTTGCGAAACAGTTACACCGTTTCCATTCCAATCTTCTACGCTTAAGCATTCGCAGCTCTTTTGGGAATAAATACAGTCGACGCCATGCGTAGTGCTTGTTTTAAAGGATTGTGTTTGAAGTGAATCCTTATTAAACGACCGGTTGCGTAGTAACCATCAATTCCCACCCCTCCACACGGATAACACGTTTCACACTCTGGGAGTAGACGCATCTGCACGGACTACAGGACGTGATCCCCTACGCACGAATCGATTTATGCCCCTCTTAAGATAATGCTTTTGTTAATACAGGAAATGGATGTAGTGGAGTTTATGCCATTATTTATATCCGATTTACGACGAAAAAACCGCTCCTTATTTCAATGAATGTTCTCCACCTTCTCAAGAATGTTATTCCCCATAACGTCTTACTATAAAAAGCTGGAGGCGTAGCAAATGAACAAATCTTCAGAAAACAAGCGAGTGGCGAAAATCGTTGCGTTGCGTACATTGGGTACTGAAACCTTTTACTCTGAGTGACCATTTTTCTTCCTCTTTAATCCGCACTCACCAATACTCCATCAATATTGATATCTTACGGAATAAACACTCTTCGGGATCCTTTCTCTTTCCGGATTAAAATCCCCTCTTGGATATTTACGACTTCTCCGGCGATACTTATTTCCCTTTGTTCTCCTTCTGGGGAGGCAGAGACGGATGGGGATTAGGGATGGGAGAGGATCCTTATTTTACAACCCTTTATCTCCCCTCCGTCGATCGATTTTACGGAAATAAAGACATTCATCCCCGCATTGCCCTCGTGGGTCAGCGCCGCTCCTTCGGAAATGGACTGTGCTTCTGCGAAGGCCCCTAAAACGGGATGAGGGGGATGAAATATGTCCCGCGGAATCTAACGAAGTGGATGAAAGATGTAAGTTGGGCGGAACGGCTATTCCCTTATAAGAAGGAGCCGAAGAAAAAGTGGCCAGAAATGATGATGTATTCGATGCGTCGTCTCTTGAGGTTCCATGGCGAAACCTCGGGATGGAATTCAAAAGAGCGTTCTGGAATAATAAGAGTTAACCCCATAGGGAAGTTTGAAACAAGGTGAAGACTGATGATGTTCGTTTTGGAGGTGAATGATAAAGATGAAAATTGGGATTTGGAACCCTCTATTATGTTTATACATTCCCAATAACATCACAGACATACCCTTAATGGGCAACTACAATGCAAGACTTAAAATTTAACAACGGACCAACAAACAGAATCTTTTCCTGGCAGGAAATACGATTCTCCGGGACTCGAACCCACTTCACTCGAACCCACGGCACTTTGCGCTAGCACGCTAACTACTACGTGGCGATCGAGTATAGAGCGTAGTGATGACTAGCATTGAGTCTTACACACAATAAACCGTATTTATTCAACCGTATTAATTTTCATTTTGGTTTTCGCTCCGATTCAACAGGAAACCCAAGTTTCGGTTCATTTCGAGTTTATTTTATATTTATTTCATTATTATCATATATTCTGCCAATGTCGAAATGCTTCCAACCCTTGTCGATTCCCTCCATGGTAATAGTATTCCTTCCGAAGGATATTAATTTACGATTTATTGCTTTTTTCATCAACACTAAAATACACTAAATTTTAGGATGAATCTTAGCAACAATAATCGCTGTTACACTTGCAAAGTAAAACTTCTGGTACTCATAATTAAAATTTCTATAGTTGGGAGCAGAAAGCAGAATGGAACAAATAACGGTGCTCGTTCTCCGTAAAGGTTAATTCAGTTTATTATCCGGTTCGGATTCGGTTTTCATTCCGACAAAAGTAACTGTTATCTTCGGGTTCAGTTTTCGGTTCAGTTGACATGACATTGGCAATTCAGTACATTCCTTCGCAAAATAAAATTCAAAGAAGTAGATATAAAATCAGGTGCCAACTTCAAGTATTTTTCTTTAACAGGCTTAGCATGGGAACTTGTCAGGATGTCAATAGGTCGAATAAAACTTTCGCATTTGGCTATGGTGATGGTGGAGAGAGCACTAAACTACGTCGATCGATCGAGCGAGAAAAACATCACCAGCTATTTTTATAGATAAATAGGAGAATTTGGCAACGCCAAGTTGAATGAGATGCTAAGTCATTCGGAATATATGGGCAATGAGTGAAAATAATATGAGGTTGATGAAGTATTCCACGGATGAAAGACAGGAACCCGATAGGAAGATGCAGCCACTATCCAATGCTTAGTGAGCATAAACATTGATCAATCGATTCAGAGGGCTGCGAGGATGATAGTAAAGTCGAAAGGGTTTGCGTCGTAAAAGTGGTGAAAAAACGCCACCTATAAAGTTACCCTGAGCATATCGGAAAGGGTGCTTTAAGGAGCAATCAAAACTTAAACATCAGTGGAGAGATGCACCTAAACTTCCGATAAAGAGATAGTCGTTGCAGTAGTAATTATAATTCAATGAGGGTAATGAATAGTAATGCAAAATCTTAATAGGACAGATTTTTTGGCGCATTATTATTAGCTGGAATGCGAAAAATCCACTATTTGGAAGTGTTATTCAGTGTATGTGATACAGTACAGTTTACAAAGAGTAAATGTAAAAGTATAAAAATGAAGAAGACAATTATGATCCTACATCGGATGAAGCTATTTGAGCAAGAGGGCAATTGAATGGAGTAAAATTTTATGTATGATAAAACAGCATACGAGCCTAAAGATGACTGGGAAGAAACTACAAAATATGAGGCAAGAATAATAGAAATGGAAAAAATTGGCAATTATGAACCTCATTTATGTGGAAGGAATTTCATATAGTCTGCCGTAAGACAAAACACATGTATAAGAGTATAATTGAAATTTCTGGAAATAAAAAATACATAAATGCTCCCAGCTCTTTACGTACGTTGAGCAAGCAAGAGTTTGATTACCAGCGTAAAATACCGCAGCAGTAGCTCTAAGCAAATATTAAATCTCCAGGGGAGGAAGTATGCCCTATGCCATGACTCCGTTCTCCAGAGTTATTTTAGGGCAAGCATAGTGTGTCTCCCCCAAGTGATACTCCCGCCCCCTGGAACTGGGATTTATCCCATGCTTCTCTCTGCTTCTTTCTCCATAAGCCCTACCATAAACCCCTTTCTCACTTTCTCCGGACCTATTCCATCCACCCAGCAGCGAAATTTCCCATCCTCTCCTCATCAGTTCCTCGTTCTTTTGTCCTGGAGAAGATTTTTTAGAAGCCCTAAAACTGCGGGGAAGGCTGCTTTAAAATTTTTACTTCAAGTTTGCAAACGAAAATAAATCCTTCATTAAAGTTGAATTAACTGAAATCAGTTTTCGTTCAACCGCTAAATAACTCTTGCCGATGAAGACTCTTTAGCGGAATCAAATCCACTCAGAGACGGTTTTAGTACAGGATAAAATAACTCGTGTGTTAATTGAATATATTCAAAATATATTTCGAATAAATTAGACAAAATAAAGGAGTAAAATATATAATCGTTGCGTTTTGAGTTACTTAATGATACTTTGAATAGATATTGGAGATATTTATTTACTTATACAGGGAATATTCTATACCTATAATCGACCTTTCCTTTTTCTAATAAAAGTTCTGTATTCAATCGTATTTCCGCCCTATGTCTAATACTGAACTTGAAGTGAACTCAATAATTTCTTCAATATTACTCCTGTCCATTCAATATCGAAACATTGAATAAGTCTGGATATATAGTAATCTTATATAAATCGAAGCTTGAGTAATTATTTTTTTCTGGTTTGTTATATTTACTCTTTACCTTCACGACAGTACATAACGCATTGAAAAATCATAAATTAGTTATTAAATTGCTACATTAATCACATTTACCTATAAATCTAATCTTAATTTGGCATTAAAATTCATAAGAGGATGAATAAGCATAACATCATACGTTGTTATAAAGTCCAACGCCAAGGTAACCATATTTCTAGGGACAATATCGAAAATTGAATAATTTTCAATTAAAAGTTTTCTACTTCCCTAAAGTTTTCTTGCAAATTTGTTGGCATTAAAAAGCTACTGTTAAAATTATTTTCCTTTATTAAGCCCATACTCTCTCAATCTTCAAATCATCACCTAAACTATTATTTTTCCCTGACTGTGCCAGCTGGTCAGGCAGCGAGATTGATCAATCTAATTTTTTCGTAGATAGATGATTGCGGGCATCCCCAATTTGGAGATGAGATAACAAAGAGCCTCCGTTTAATCCGTTTGCAAAATAAATTACTTTGATAGCATGAGGAATCGCGAAACTAATGAAGGAAGCGCCCGGGGAAGTTCCTAAGCACAAAAGACCCGGTGGGCAATTCTTCCGCCGAGCGAGGAAAATGAAGAATAAGTGTCTTTCCAAGTCCTCTTAATCGGAGATTAGTCTCGAAATTAAGCGCACGCATCAAGAATTCCGCTCCTCGCCTCAAGAAGTTCAATCAAACCAATCACAACCTTCGCGTACTTCACCTTCCGGGCCCAATTTTACCTTCCAGGCGCGTTTTCTCGAAAAGCCCCATTTAACAGGGAGAGAGTTTTCCCATCCTCTCCACACCCTTCCATCTGTGACCGCATTTCCCCTCGATCTCTGCCGGTAAGACGCCGCCCCACACACGCCTGCCAACATCGCAACTTGGGAAACTTTAATTGGAGGATCGCCGCAGCTACGCGTCGTTTAACACGCCGATTTTGCTCCTCGCAAATATTTTCCGCACTTGGAACAACTATTTTGCCTTCGATTCTCCTGATTTAGGAACTGCCGATTCATCAAATAGTTTAAGTTGCGCGAAGCAAACTTACTCAATCACTTTTTACGTCCGCGGATTCCACTGCCTGAATCGATTTCGGCGCGTAAGAAAGGATAATTAAGAGTTTTTGTAGTAACTAAGCCGACTCCATTATTGGTGAGTGAAAAACAGAGCGAGAATAAATGAACTGTATACTTGCACTGATTAAGCATTTCTACTAACTACGGAAGCGCAATTTTTTTTGTAAAACCTTCAGTTCACTCCGTTTCCAAGTATAAGACCACAGAGATGATTCAAATTATAATATATTGTAATGTGTTGCAATAATAATTGTATTGTGTATTTTAACATGCGATCCTAACGTAACTGACTGAGTTTGGACAAAATATGTCGACCTATCAAGGATAGGACATATAAATAATAGTAATTAATTCAAAAATAAATTTCATATTTTTCTTCGTACCACGAAAAGATTCTGATGTAAAAAATATGTTGTTATGTTACCTTTATCATAAAAAGAAACTGATCGCGGTACGACATTTAATTTAATAAAGTCTACATCGCCAACGAAGCTCAATTTTCCCCTTTAAAACCAGCAGTTGTAAATTATTTTTATTCAAGACAATTTATTTGGAAAGACTGCAATGATCTAATAATAATTAGAGGACCAATTTTATGAAATTAAAATATTTGTGTGGGACTGGAATTAATTATCAAAAAATGAGCCATTTTAAGTAGACATTTTGCGCCTTCCCAGTTACATATCCCATTAAGTTACAGCGAGGAAGATCAGAAAAATAGATACTAGAACCAAAATATTAAAGAATTTATTTTTCAGAGAACGATATGCGAAAGAAATCGATTAGAGAAGTATAGTCATGGTTTACGCACTCTCTGCCATACGCCGAAAGGCAACTTGCAGCTGCACTCCTTAAAAGAAAATAAAAAAATAAAAGTTTCCGTATCAGAAACGATTTTAGGAAGTAAATTCAGTCGATCCCTCATCATATCCTCAAAATTAACGACACGTAACATTTTAGTGTCCAAATTTATCCGGTACTTTTAATAAAAACCTATTCTCCACTAGAGAAGCGAATTTATAATTTTGAAAAGCGTCAGACGTTGTCCGTGGAATATAACGAGGATGCTAGACAACGTGAGTGTACTCTTTAGAGCGATTATGGAACATCTGGGATCTTACATGCAGTGCGGGGAGCGATCTTCAGCTGTCAGGAGTGTCGGTGTCGATCATAATGAAGAGACCCTCTTCAGGGAAAAGCCCTCCAACAGCGTCATCGTTTGCCGTGGAACGCTATCCAATTAAAAGCCGAATCACGGCGTGCGCGTAGGGAATGCCATGAGCGCGTGATTTTTGGTTGGAGAGACTGTTTTTCATTTTTTATCATTTTTCCAAACGCACCGCTCACGAAGAAGGCACAAATCGCACCCTCGTTTTGGAATGGTTTCAACGAGCCTTCCGACCGCTTTAAATTCTTTAAACTATACGGAAGATGGATGATTTAAGCGCTGCACTCATGCAGATTCGACGGAGTCTAATTACTGCGAAAATTCGTGAGGGAAATGCAGTACCAGCATGCGCGAAATCTCGGAAAATTCGATGTATTTTTAGGGAAATTCTAATTATTCACTTCGTTCAGTTTACGAAGGGTTTAACTTAGAAAAATATCTAGATTCTAAGCCGATACGTCGTAATCTAATTTTAAAAAGGATTTTAATGAGGACTTTAAATTGTAAAAGTATGCGGGTATAATGTAACGTTTATCTATTTCGTACGGAGAAAAATGTTAGTAATTACATTGAAATAGAAGTAAAACATTTAATTTCTGAATCCATGTGTGACATAATCAAAATAAATTCTTACTATCTATCTCGGTTAAAATAAAAGCTACTACACGTTTAGGAAAAGCAAGTAGAAATAAGATCGTGGAAAAATTGTATTGTTTTCTGGTAAATATGGTGCTTATATTATTCGATTTCCAATCATTTACATTCAAAGATAAACATATTGCGACAATATTCTGAGTCTTAAGAAATATCAAGCTAATTCCAATGGTAATGAAGAACATTAAACGGTTTAAATCATGCTATTATATCTTGGTACTCTTAGATATCTTATGCATGATTTAAATATTCACCAATCGATATTCAGTTCAGTCTTTGTCGCTTCATAGCCTTAAAATAGATCATTATACGCTAACTTAAGGTGATTAAGTAGATACTTTTAGATTTTAAGGATATCGTCAATAATTTATAAAGCAACATAAGGATTTATTGATTTTGTTGTAAGGTTTGTTAAGTAAAGTATGATTTTTGTATTCAAATGGTTAATTTTTTATTATCATTGCTAATTTTATTATTACTGCATGAGATATATTATAAAAATCGTTACCACATATTGATATAACATATTTTATTCAACTTTTTAAATATTAAAAAATAATTTAAAGGGCGTAACGCATGCAAGCCTTCAAAAATTATTTCTGTATTTCTCTGAGACATATCCAGATAATTAATTCAAGAAGCAATCATTAGCTAGAAATAAACACGTTCTCCACGATTCTGACTCTCACGATAAAACCGTTCATCTTCGCTCACTTTTACGAACACGAGAAATTTACAGAGAATTCCATCGGCGGTAAATCCACGAATGTTTCCATTTGATACTGCACTGTGCTGCCTTTATTCCTCTAATCCTGACGAGGACCTTGAGAAAGCGGTGTAGTAAAACGTGTAATGACTGCTGCGTCGCCAAAAACAAGAAAGAAACGGTGTGCGCTTATCGTCGCCGAAGAGGATGGAAATAGAAGTGCATCTGAGGAGGGACACGTATCACGGAAGCCGTGATTCGCAACACGAAGGTGTATTAAGGAAGGGTGTGAGAAGGGTAGGGGTGATAAAGGATGGAAAGTGCTAATGAAGAGAAAGTGTCGAGATGGTGGAAAGGGTAAATAGGGGAGAATGAAAGGGGAGTAAGGTAGACCCTTTCTCAAGTCCGGCGATTTTTTCATGGATAAGTTAATGAATCGGCTATTAAGAATTTTCGCATCCTTCATCATCGAACCTTTGGAATTTATATTTACGGGGTATTTTGCATTTTTAAGAAAAGCGTCAGTGAATGAAGCCATAAACTAGTTGTGGATTCAATTCTCGCTATTTTATTTACAAATTGCCTCGATGAAATTAACTAATTTTAAAATAAAAGCATTAACGTATAAAAAGTGTGTTTTAATGAATCGTACTATGGAAACTTAGGTCTATAAAAGAGTTATAATTAGTATTACAATGTCTTGTTATTTATAGGAATGGCATGTGCAGCTATTTTGGATATAATTAATTTCAATTTCTTGAATATGTTTATAAGAGATAACAATATAATGCAATAAATATTGACTTTTGTAATATTAATAATATGGCTTTTTAGTCCTAATCATTTTCAAAATTTTCCTGTGAGCTTATCCTTCGACCTTCATTGTAAAATATACTATTTTATGTTTGATAAAGAATAAATCAGTGTCAGATATACTGCTTCATGTTATGTTTTACAACGAAATAATAACGATATATTACTATTTCTAGTTCATAAAGAATCTATCACTAACAAAAGTAAACGACATATCCAAATTTTCACCACTAGCCATGGATCTTGTTCAGGTAATGTTGCACAGTATTCCTTAAAATTGTATTTAGCGTAGATGCATATCAGCAGCATCCTACATTTTAAAGGTAAAGATCCAACTAAAATCTAAATTACTTGCTAATATTAGGTAAAGAAATAAGCTCTCAATGGTTAATCCAAACTCCTGTGTAAGATCCAAATTAAGATCGATTGAAATATCAACGCCAAAATCATATTTTCCTCCCAAAAAGAAAAAAGACTAAAAAATACATCTGGGCTATGCGTCACTTTAGGCAATTCCCGAAAAGATCCAGAGGGGTCTTTCGGAGATCACCTAGGAATCGGGTGAGCAAGGTTCGCTTGATGAATGAAGAGGGAGAAAATGAGGAATGGAAACAGGGATCGCGAGGCATTCGGTGGGTCCTCTGCAAATTCCTTACAGGCGTCGTAAACGATTTTGGAAGAGCACCTCGGATTCGCCCGCGAGCTTATGAAGGGAGACACAAATATGAGGAAGAGGTGAAAGGAGGAATAGGATGAAAGGAAGGAGATTTCGCAGTAAATTTAAAGAGGATCTTAAAAGAGGCCGTCTATTAGGAGAGGAGGAGTTTTTATGGGCAGAATGACAGAAATTTGATGTCGCTTCGTCTCGTTCTTTCTCTATTCAGAGATTCCCCGAGGTCGCGAATTTTAGGAGCGTGTAAAACGTCCTAAAGTATCGGCGTCTCAAGTGTTCTGCGACGTTTTATTCGCGTATTTACTACGGCCTATGGGACCCTCGATCTCGACGCGTAGACATACTTTGAGACTAAACTGTGGATGGGGAATAGAGAATATTCCTCGAACATACATTTTTTAGTCTTCAAATCATGTACATCAGTATCACGTTAACACGTGTACTGATAGCATTATTTCAACTTGAGATGTATTGGATAAAGTAATCGTTAGCACTAACAATACTCACTAAGGAAGATTTTCTTGAATACAACCCTTACTTATTTGCAAACCGAGCATAATACTTAACATTTACAACAAATATTCGTAACAAGAAACTTATCAATTTTTTCAAATCTTTGTTAAAGGTTATAGTCCATGCGTTGGTTATAACTGTAGATGGTGTTTTTGAGATTAAACTTCTTGAGCAAGCAAAATGTCCTGGTTTTAATAATTCAAATTGTTTTACCTCACCGAAGTATGGTGATATCATATCAATTTCATCTGAAATTTGAGTAAAAAACTTTGTTTCTTTTCCCATTCATGTACCAAAACTTTGTCTCGCCTTAATGTAATCTGTAATTTACAAATGAGAACTCAGATTTGTAAATCCTTGCTTTACAATAACTCTTCATATAATTTGGTAAATTTAAACCTATGTTTTAGTTATCCCACCAAAGTAAGGAAGAAAGATATTAGTATATCAATCAGATAGAAAAATAACAATAGTATTTATTTAAAGCATATTATCGTGTGTCGGAGGTATTTCTTGGAATGTATATTCCAAGATGAATAAACAGAATAATGTTTCATTTAAAAAATTACATATAAAACATGTGCTGAAATTCAACCAAGAAAAAAGTTTCCTTTGGATGGCTGCTTTGGATCTGAGTATTGACTTTCCTGCTTCATGAGATCAATTTAGAAATACATTTCCTTCCAAATGTTTGTGGATCTTTCAAATTACATAGCTCATATTAATTTACTCTGATACTCAATATTAAATCGTTTTATCTCACTCATTTGTCTGTTTTTCTCTCTCTTTTATTTTAAATAATCTAATATTAAAAAGGATTCTTGTAAGGTTTCCGAACAGGAGAACTGATGTCACTGATCTTTTAATTCTAGAAGGTTTCTACTCGCTGGAAAATTTGATATTTCATATGACAGCTATTTTAAATAGCGACTCAGATTCTGGTTATAGAGGGAGTGACTCAATGTTCTGAACTGAATTAAACGGTATAAGATTATAAATGTGAATAGAAGCTAGCGGAGGGAATGACCTTCGTTTCTAGCGACAAATATAGTAACGGAGGATTAAATCAAAATTCTCTTCCACTGTTTAAGTGATTTATGACATGGCGCCTTCCATCAAACATGAATGTATTCACACAGCTTAGATCTCTAATGCTTCTCCCGATACACCAGCTATTAAAGACACGAGTACGGGATTTGGAGTTGCTAATGTTCGTATGTGATACTACTTTGAAAGAACCTTTATAGATGAGGGAAGGTAAGTGAAGTAACGTGTACACACATTCCCTATGTGAAAGGGGAAAGGCAGGTGGGGAAGAGTAAGCTAATATCCGATGGGAAGAGAACACGATGAGCAAGAGGTGGTGGATGGGAAAAAAGGGGTGCAAGAGTGCTGCATCCTCTTTTACCCATAGCAGCTTTTTTCTCTATAGAATGTTCCTTTGATGTCATAGGAGATTTTTGCGGGTCTATCTTTCTACATTTGAAAAGTAATATGTTTCGAAGAGGTCGGTTAACAAAGCAAGGTAAAATAATTTAATATCCTTACAGAGTTTACCATGAGGTCCAGATGAGGAACAGAGAGCTGAATATAAACATATTCCATTACTATCAGAATTTATGTTAAAATGATTAAAACCTGGGTTGAAATTTATGGACTCGAGGTAAGAAAGGAAGAGAAGTTGTAAATTTTGAACAATAATTATTATTGTACATATTATACTATTAAATAATAATAACAATGAAATATAATTGATAGAATGCGGATTCATGACATCTATCTATATCCTGGAGCACTCTATTTATGTACAATAATGTTGAGATCGAATCGTAATACCTTGAGAATATTTTGGCAAAAGTAAGTCAGAAAATTTCAAGTAAAATATTCCTCTAGCTACAAACAAGTACGACACGACTTTTGTTTAGCACGACAAACAGATTGTACTAAACAAAAATCACAACGAATTTATCCATTAAAAATGGCGATAAAAGAACTAGGAACCTCGAAATTAATAATTGATATGATGGTGAATGGTATACTTGCGATATATACGTGTGGAAGCTGAAGTTGAGAATGACAAGCATGAGGTTAAAGGAATACTGCATTTCCATTGCGTGCTTATGAATATTAGAAACAAAATATTTGGATATGCAGGAAAGAAATAATTTCATTTACGGGATAGTGAAAAAAATGGCCATAAACTTAAAGTAGTTTAGCTTGGCCCCTGTAGAAGAAGAGAAATTGTTTGAAAGCAGCTGGTTTTGAACGAATAGAGAAGAAAATTATACAAAAAAAATATCGAAAAGAATATTTGGAAAATGTTTGCGGAAGTATTGATTTATCGTGAATATAAATTTAGCAAAAGTTCATGGATAAAATGAAAATTTAGAAAAACTCGAAGAATTCAACAGAAGGAAGATAAAAAATATCGGGAAAATGAATGCAAGTGAATTTAGGGTGACATATAAGAGAATAATTTACGGCTAATGAAGTTACTGATGAAAATGGCATTTTATATATGAGCAAAAATCAATAGCATTATTAAACATAAGCAGTGAATGAGAATAAGAATCATGAATTCGACTGAACGAAAATATTTGGACGGTAGTATTCAATCAATAAAAGTGTTGTGTTCGATTGATGGGGAAAATAACAAAACTAAATTTGTAGTCAAGGAAACGTTGATGTTAGTCTGAGCATCGTTTACTTTCGAAGGGTATGAAATGTTCATATTGTGTTTTAGGTATGTTTTTTTTAAAGATGATGAAGATCAAAGGTGTTTTCACCTTAGCTGTCGAAGCACTATTTAGAAAAATATAAAGTAAAAGCATTCTTGTGTATTTCATTTACGGAGCGTCGCCAGTTGAAGTCAATCAGTACCATTTGCTAATTTAAATTATTAGCTCATACCTCTGATGACCTTTCCAACATAAAATCCATAACATTGGATTTAAAATATTCTAAGCTTTGAGCTCGAATTAAATTTAGCTAATTTGTAATAAATAAATGAATGGTTAAAAGGCCAACTTAGACTATTAAATATAAAGGAATTGCTAGATTCCTAGTTTTATGTTCATATTTTAAAGTTTTTGGAAAATTCCTGTTTTTATAATGAAATAAAGCACCCTAGATATGGATAATAAGTATTTTCTATGGCTGCTAAAGGTCTAGTTCATTGGCAAATGTTTTCGAATTATCTAGCGATAGAAGCGCAAGCACGATGGATTTCCATTTCACTGGGATTACTAAACAGAGATGCGGCAAATCTATTCACCCTTCAAAAATGCTTCCTTTGGAAACAAAACAGACCTTCTCTCACCTCATCCTATTTTAGGATCCCGTTTTATGAAAGCAAATAAGATGCGCAATTTTACGATGATCAGTGCTCTTAGCATCTCATTGAGTTGCGATGAACGCAAGGTGTACCCTTATACCCTCTTGTACCCCTTGTAACCCTGCCTTCCCCCTCTTCTTGACCGTACGAGTGACTCCCACCGTAACTCATTACGTCCAAAGACCCCTCCAAACATGCCAACCCTTTCCCCAATTTCAAACCACTCCACCCCCACCATTCTACTGGTAGTTATTTGTTTTTCCCGTCCCGCTAGAAGTTATTTGTTTTCCTCCCTCTTAGATTCTCAATAGAGAATTCATAGATTCTGATCGCGTGAATGGGCTCTCCGCTACTTCATATATTACGAAGTGAAAGTCAACAGATTGCTAAGTAATGACCTCCCATTATTTCTATCGAATTCATTTTTCACGCAAGTCTTACTCAAAGTAGTAGTTATGATGGAGATGATAGCTAAATACGGCCCAGAGATAAAACTAACGCATTTCCTAACACAATGAAAACATCGTATTTAATTACATTCATCTATCGGTTAATCATATCCAATTCATCATATTAAAACAACTACGTGCATAAAGCTCCAATATTTTTAAAGAAAAATCACATGGTCCCGATGAAATTTCAATTTCATATCTCATCAATTTGTAAAATAGTATTTTCATCACATTAGCTAATCTAATTCTAGATTCTAAGACCCTTTTTGTGAACTACATAATTATTCATCGTTCAGTGTGTAATTTTTTCTACCTAAAGATAACTCGTATATTGTAAAAAATATTATATGAACATATTTACATCCCATATTTCTAACAGATTATGAATGACAGTTAGACTTGAACTACCGATACGTAAATTTAATATTAAAAACCTTTTAGCTGAAACTCAAATACTTCGAAAATCGAAATTTTCTGTGACAAAAGTCTCTCTTCAGAATGTGTAATTTAAAATATTTACTATTTCATTCATTCGAAAAAGGAAATAACACCTACTTAATGGTGAAGTATCTTCCATAATCATACTGCCACAATATGCGTTATCAAATTTATTCATATATTCTATTTAAATGCTCAAATTTATCTCAAAATATCCATTATGAATCCCTGAGTAACTCAGTCTCCATAAACTTATAAGTCGACGAGATGCACAATTCTCAATTCGTTTTGCTTCCATATCACACTGCGAAATTATAGCCATTCGATAGCATCTTTAAAGGTGATGGACAGAATAGCCTATAATATGAATACATATCAGATCATCATATATAAACATGATATGAATACATAACGTATCATTTCCAAGTAATCTTGAGATAACAATCGCCAGTGGATAAATATAGGATGGAGCTACCAAGACTGTGTTTTCCAATAGCGTTTCTATCCTGGGCAGTCCACCACCCACCCAACACCCACCCCCTCGTAAGACACAAACAACCCTAAAGCGCCCGTCGGCAATGAAACCTCCTCTCTTCTGGACGCATCAGAAGTCTTACTTTTATGGCGGCCACTGAAACGAATGGCCAGAAATTTTATTTGCAGACCCGAGAATATTTTCGAGTGTAGTTTTGGCACCCGTGGTCGCGTTCGGGCGCAGGGAATTGTGGGGGAGAGAAGAGTAAAACATAGGTCGCAGAGGGAATTATGGGTAGAGAGGGATGGTTCGGCCGCGGTCCCAGCGGGAGCTGGACACTCATCGAGTATTTCCCCCATTCCATCGATTCCACTCTTTTGTCCCATTTCTTCGCGGAGAAATTGATGAATAACCACTAGTTTCCACTTTTTTTCGCGGCGCTCCCATTAAAAAAACATGCCCTTGAAGTGTTCATCCGAAAAAGTATTGAACAGTGCACTTTAAAATATTGGAGTGATTGAGTTGAATGAAAGGGGTGATGGCGGAGGGATTTTTTCGAACCATTTAAATTGGAATGGAATTTCCGGAGCGAAATATATTTAAGGTACGCAAAACATTCAATTGCGCCGGAAAAATCAACGGCGGACTCGTAATTTGGCGATAAAAAGTATTACTTTTCGAAAAATAATTTGGAAAGCCCTTTTTGGCTCGTTAACAGCTTTTTGTAGTGATAAATGATTGGTTTTAAATTCGGAATTTCGTCGAAATTGCGGAGCAATCCCAATTCATTTTTGAATTATTGCTTCGATCGTTCGTTCATTACTGCCGCTGAACATAATGTATTCTGCTTCAAAGAACGGGTAGTTTATTAAGATTAGAGTACTACAAAATGTAAATCGAATTTCATTACCTAAGCCATATGTCTATTCGTTACAAGGTTAATATAAGTAATAGGATACGACAATGATACGATATACTTGGAATATTTAAGATATATATTCATGATCTCATATGAAGAGCTTAACGGTGTATGTAGAAGAGCCAAGATACAAGAAATATCTTGTATAGCAATGGATATATTCATTCATTTATACATAATAAGCTGAAATCTCGAAATCTTTATGTATGATGTGGATATGGAATAAATATGATAATGTATACTAACCTATTGTGTAAAATAACACATAAGAGTACATTTAGAGTTGCAGACTGATAGGTTAATATTCATTTTTTATCCCGTCACTAGCGAAAGGAATGAAATTTGTTTGTAAGTTATACGTACAGAAAAGGATGGAAATAATCTGACGAATATTAAGAACTCCAGGAGAGGGAACCCACAACACAGAAATTGAGTTGAAAGAAGAAATACAATAATTACTTTAATATAGCCCAAAAACTTAATACAGCAGTGACGTTATATTGATAGCACGAATGGAAAAACATTTCAAGAATTGAACTATGATTTCTAAATAAAATAGTTGCTGTAAGAATATATAAAATAATGACTTTCTGAATTAGGTAGACAACTATTTAGTGCTAATCATATAGCTCGACCAATGTTCCTTACGAGGTAAACATACGTTGAGCATATGAGATTAATTTGCTTATCAACATTCAGACCTATGAAATATAAGTAAACTGTATAACTTTGAAATGGATCGCATGATGAATCCTAGGAGCCAAAATAGTGAGACATCGAATGGACAATGAATGTGTAAACGAAAGAAAGATTGCGTACTCAGTTTGAAACGCGTTTTTACGTTGGTTTGGGTATAAAGAAAAGAGGGATGGATTCACAATGATTATGATGGTTTATTAGAGGAATTTATATGGTTCTCAATGAGGAAGTGGAGCGAGAAAAGTTAGTTGACCGTGGAGCATGAGAAATCAAGAACAAGAACAAGAACAAAAAAATCTAGAAACAGTAGATTATAAGTCGAAAATAATTATGCCTGTTTTAATTTTGTGTTAGTAATATATGAATTATGTTATCATATAGGCATATGTTATCATATATTGCGTATCCTTTTTGACTACATCATGTATTTATTTTGTAATTAGCACGTAAGTGTATAGGTGCAAGATACCACCCAGCATACCCTGAATGACTATAATAACAATACGTAGACTCATAAAACAAAGACGGATACCAACGCATAAACGCACAGTTTTTCACGCGTATTCACGTCGTAACGCGAATCACTGACGCTATGAAAGTGCGAGGGGTTTCGTGTTTACGAACACACGGCCATACGCACGTCCTCTAGGAGAAGAGGAGAGAACATGACTGCAATTAAACCCGGCGGATCCTTCACCCCAACACACCCTGGAGAAGGAATATCTCACGCATTCCCCTCTGGAAAGCATTCCTAGGAAAGGGCGTGCAAAGACGGATGAGAGACGCATGATCCACGCATTTTATACGAACTTTATGAGAAGAATATACGCCTTCAGACGCGACCCAAAAAACAGGTCACATTTATCCCTTTTTTAAAGGAAATTTTTCTCGCTTTTGCAGCCGAGGTAAACAAAAAGTTTTTCGAGAAGATGTTTCGTTGGGAGACAAAGGAGCAAAGGGATGAAAGAAAAGTGTTCAAACGAGAAAGGGGAATAAACTCGCTTTTTGTGGGGCGGCGCTGAAGTTGGTGGAACTGTCGCTTGGGCTGAATTATCCGCGAGAAAATGTCTCTCGAACGAGGGAACGATTTGGTTTCCGCGACGAATGCTCCTTCCAATCTTTCGTGCTTGCGCAAGTTGACGTAATGCTGTTGTCTCTTGAGTTACCGAAAGAGGGATAACCGTTTAATTTCAATGAGGATGCACTCTTTCAATCAACCCTTCGGTTAGTTGATTAACCACGAAAGAATTCTTTACTCGTTGATCTTCACTATACATTTTCACATAGCAAATAGTCGTTAGGCTACTCATTAATATATAATATTAAACTAAAGTAAGTTAAATTACTAAGATAACATTACGATCTAATTTATCTACTTTTCTTTTCGATTCATTATCGTTTGTTTAACCGCACATTCGATTAAAAAATTCGTATCGAAAAACTCCTTTTGTTTGTGTAATCCATTTACTTGATATCTCATTTTCAGATATAAGGCGAGGATCGTATCTTTTGATACAATCATACCCATTTACGAGATAGACATCTATTAACTACATAATTTTTTGATTAAACTGCCAGACTTTTTGATTAAATAGGCTGTTCAAGGAAATCCAGACTTGAGTATTCTAATATTAGGAAATAAGATTATGATTCTGCAATTATCGAACTTAAAAATAATGAAGAAAATTAAAGGAATTTAAAATTTTTAAAGCTTGAATAGGTAATTCATAAAAACCGCTGTATAAATGGTATAACACATTATTCATAGCAAGCATGCAGAAACTTAGCATCTGAAAAATCTTTCTAGTTTCGAAAGGTCGCATAGTGCTCCACGAATGTCGTAATACAGGGTGTCTCTAGTGGGGCATTTTAAAATATTTGATTAATAGATATGAATTTTCTTCTTTAATATCCGATTTCACAAAAATAAGTATTTATTTTTAAGGCAACGTGTGCAAGAAATCAGTTAAGCAACATTTCTGATCGAAAATCACATTTTAGAGAATATTGACAAAGAGAAACTCGTTCTAAAATAAAGTGCTGATATGTGGCTGCTAATGATTAGGAGCCCAACCATAAAACTACAATTTCCCTAAACGTTACTAACGGTGATACTGCGTACGACTTCGTCCAGTAGTGCAAATACAGAAACTCTGGAATAGCAAACAATTACACGAGCGACAGTCCGAGATTTAGCAACGTATCGACACCCGCTGAGTATTTGCGTGGGGAATTCGGCTCTTTACGCGCCCCCTGGTAATAATTTAACATTTTATCTCCGTTTCAACAATGGCGTGAGAGCGGATACCTCTCCGCAGCCTCCTGTACCTTTATCTCCCAATCCCTACGCGAATAACTTTCCCCCGTAATCGCCCTTCGTCAAACGCACTCTACCCAGTGCGGCCCAAGAGCAATTTCTCCATAATTTTCCCCAATCTCCGTAATAACACACGCCCTTCCCCATTCAGAATCCCTATCTACCCTCCCTCCAATAACCCCGCGGCGGATATCTTTGAAGTTTAAACCCTAGCGAGTTTCGTAAAGGATTCACGCTAACGAGGTCAGGGAGGCTGAGCAGTAACACCCAAGTGTCGTCTTTGGTTCATTGTGGGTCCTCTGCTAAGATGGAGACAATAAGGAGGGCGTTGCGGGATTCCTCGTCTGCTGCAAATTCCTCTCATTCGAATGGGAGATCGGACGCGGTGTTTGTGCCCTCAGATTTTCTTCCGAGTTTGGGATTAATTAATTAATCCGAGAGCCGTAACGGATAATGACCCAAATGATACGATTTGTCCGTCTAGTTTTGCTAACCCTCTCTCGTTCCTTGAGAAGTCCCAAAACCCTCATCTACACTTGATTAGAAGATGCCCTTGAATTTATGCACGCAGAAATCTGCTCTGTTACTGTATTCATGCGAGAAACGTGGCTTAGAGAAAGCTCTCTATCGAGAAGATATCGAATAACGTTGGATTTTACGGGTAACTGCGGTCCAATATAATCCAAATTTCCCAAGGAATACTAAATTGAGTAATTTTTACAAGATATTTTTAATATCACGATTTGTTTAGCCAACGGCTATCATCATGAACGTAGCCTGATGATATCCGTTGGCTGAAACTGGTCTTAGCAATAAAAATATCTTGTAGAACATACGAAGTTTATTATTCTTTACCGTGGTCTTCCACGAATTATAGCCTTTAATTTTAATCCAAATTTGGTGGATTGTATTTTCCTATATGAACTTAACCTTTTCCTGATACAAGGAGTAATGTACCTTTTCCAATACTTTATATTACTTTATAAATTTAGATATTTCGTATTTGTGATAAATACTTTGGAAGCCATTTAGGTGCTAAATTTCTAAAGTTTTTTGCACTGAAGAGGTTTCAGAAAATCCTATTCACGTGAATTTATTTACTAGAAATTTTACATTTTTAAATTTTATACATAGAAATCTACCCATAACACATACCCAAGTCACATTCTGCATTACTCACTCTGAATTCGGTCATATATCCAAGGAACTGCTAATCCTGAAATTTTATAATTGGAAAGGCTCCAACTTACCTGAAAATAAAAGAAACAGTAATTAGTTAATGATTTTTTTTAAGCAGGATAAAATTGTAAAAGTAAGGAGATCTAAAAACACAACATAGAAAACACGATTGTTTTTATTTCATTTAGTCAAGGCCGATGTGATATATTTTGTAGAGAAATTTTCTTTAGACTGAAAGACAACAAAGAATGTAGTAGATATGAGTGCTTTGTATATATATATATATATATATATATATACATATATACATTAAGTAAAGAAATTCACTTAGAGAAATTACGTATTATTAAATGTAATTAAAGAAATTTACTAATTTCATAAAAACACGAGCAGTCTTCTATTCTTCATACGTCTAATTTGTAAATGGCGCTTCACTGAACTCGTAGAAATTATTAAAGAAAGAAAATACATGATATTCCGTCTGCGAGAAGTCAGGCCACAGCTAGATTCGGGAAACTTTACCTTATACACATGTATACATATTGCATTGGGAGCAGAACGTTGTTCGGCAAGGGCGACCCCTGGAAGCGCGACGGACCGTGACTAGTGACCTGCCGAAGGAGTTCGCCTTCCGACCCCTCTAAGTTCCAAACCATTAGGCCCCCACAGGAGGCAGTCCAAATTGCACCTGCTCCACGCCTTCCTACGTCCCAATTTCTATCCTACGTCGCCAATTCTTCGATCTGCTACAAAATTGCATGTTACAGATCCTATTTTAGCTATACTAAAAACGTGAAGATAGAGATATGCATAGGACTTTTACTAATTAGACAATAGAAAGGGATAATGGGACACATAATCATCCTTTTGAAGTTTAAGCCTTCATTGTACAAACAAATATCTTGGCTTACTTATACGGCAAACTGTAAATTCATTTTATGCTAAGTTTGGATGTTTCAGAGATGGAATAGTGGAACAGGTTAACATCTCGTTGGTATGCACAGATTCATTGATTCATCTACCTCTACATGTGTACCATGCTCAACTTTTATCATCGATTATTTTCGAGTATAGTTGGCGGATAAATTAATTTTTGAATCGACTTGTTTTAGCAATTATTTTTCTGGTCTCTTTCGCAGTATGAAAACGGTATTTGTAACACAGAGGAAGCATAATATATATTGATACATGTTACGATAAATAATAATCGCCGCGAGAACAGTCCCATCCATTTTGAAAAAAACTCCGAATCCACGGTATCATCAATACTCATGTAAACCGAAAGGAAAATAAGAGGATCAAAAAACTCTCCAAGGAACAGCCGAGTTCCTATTTCTTTCATTTTTTAAAGAAAATTTTGGAAATATATTACAATTAATATTTCAACTCTCGAACAAACCGTGGCGGCGAAACGGGTCTTGCGACAGAACAGCTTCGGCGAAACGTACTAGTCCTTATGTGCATTCTTACAAGCTGCAAGCAGATCGCTTGGGATCGTTTCACAAGCTGCTCGAGGGCAGCGGTGGGCTACGGGGAATGGCCCACTCTCAATTCTGGAGGAGTCACGAATGAGCTGCCCCTTTGAGGACAACGGCAATTCCCTATCAAAGCCAAGCTCAACGAGGACGCAGGTTCCACACAGAACGGTCGCAGGTGACGCCGTACAAGATCGGACACCGGAGGGTAAAGTACTTTCGTACGAGAGATGATTTCAAGAGACTCGATAACGACAATTTTATCGCCAAAAACCTTTCCAAACCCGCGTATGATACGCCGTAGAGAGGGCAGCGGACGTTTACAATGTCAATGTGCAGAAGTGACATGCTGCAGAGTAACTGAAAAGGAATATTGGGTCTTTAATCTAACGCTCCGCTTAGATTGTGTGTCCAGCGATTGGCTGAAGTTAAAAATATCTTTATATTTGTTATTCGACATAAGGAATTTTACACTGCTAACGAGGAAGTAATTTATGATAAAAGAATACAAATTACTTCACATTCCGAGTTAATTTAAAATATATCACGAACCCTCGGGGAACCCAATCGGGAAATCTCTGCAGTTTAAAAAAAAACATCACTAAACATCTTAATATATGTAGACATTAACTCAATAAATTATTTTTTATTTTAATTAAGAGCCTTTTATGAATGCTGAGATGACCACCATTAGTAAAATAACTCATCCAGAATGTTTATGAAAGTATTGTTCAATTAGGAGCGTATAACTCAAATTGCAATAACCACATAACTTTCCAAACGGCCATACATTTAAGCTCATACGTACATAGATAAAAGTTACTTTCGAAAAAGAACAGTATTTTTAAATCCAATTTACTGCTCTATAATTTTTCTTATGTGCATATACATTGCGATACTATTATTTTTTTTAGGGAATTAACGACTGATTATATTTTAGTAGTTATGAATGAATATTAGTCTATGAATATTTCTAAATTAGTATTAATCTGAAATGTATAAATTTAATACATAACTAAAACATTTCCTTTCGTTTTGAAATTTTTCCGAGAGTTAGGATATCCAAGTCGTTTATCTCCAAACCAGCTCGGGACTTGAAAAACCACCATCGTACGACTCACCATCTCACCATAAATATTTTTGATTTTTCATTTGAAGGAACGAGGAAATCAACACAAATGGAGTACTAATGTTACAAAAACATAATTATTAGTTAACTTTTATTGGAGCTCATAGTATGAGCATTGTATTTTCTCCCTTCTATATTAGAAAAATGATTTCGAATTTCGCACACGTATAAATTACATGATAATTCTTAGTTATTAGATAAAAAATAATCAAAGTGATTTACATATCAAGTTTATCTTTAAATGCAATAAACAAATTAATTTTGTTGTTATTTCTAGTATGTTTCGATTAAATTTGTTGACAATGGCTTTCGAAATCGCAAAAGTTAATTTATTCTCTGCTTTTGATGCAACGCGAAATGGCAAAGTGTTTTTTCAAATCGAAATTGTAATTATTTCTTGGAACTTAATTTAAATTTTCTCTGACGATATCTGATGAAATTATCAATGCACTGATCAGCAAATGCTCAAAAATTTTCATTTTAGCATAATTTCGATATTTTCCTCTATCGTTCGGCACATTTCTCTACCTGCTGGCAATGCAAAATCACATTTGCTAGAAAACATAGCTAGCGCAGATTAACTGTTTCCATCATTGGAAATTTATGATGGGAATGGCTATTATTCTCTGATTTCCTCATTCGACAAATTGTATCTCCAGTTAATAATTTTTCCTCTAATTTCCTTTCAGTGATTTCGAATCGCCGAAACGTCATGTAAAACAATGATTAACGGAAAATATTCGCACAACAGCGAGTCTGCAGGAGGAAAATAGACGTAGCGCTTTTTGTTTTTGAAATGCAATCTCATGTATGCCATCACAAGAATAATGGAATTTCACACAAAAGGTATGATGATGAATATTCGCTAATTTTTGATACTTATTTTATTCTAATCATTGCTTTCCGGATATATAAAATGAAACAGCACAGGATATAGTGGAATAAACTGGTTTATAAATTATGACCGATCGATATTTCCGAGGAAAATCCGAAGAGGACAAGGCTTAACGAAGTAAAAATTCTCAATTATAATAAATAATCACCTTGCAATGGGCAACTATTCCTGAGATAAACACTTTTTAGATTATAAGTGATTAATATTCGAAAATACATAAATTATCTCTGTTGGGGATTTGTAGCTTTAACCGGAAGTCAATATTAACAGATAAATAATTATTGTTTCATTGTTTATCACCTAAATAGATCTGATTAAGATATTCCTGTAATAAACACCAACTTTCATTTGGATAAAACATTAATTAACAAAATTCTTTGCAATAAACAATGATGACACCTTCCCTGGCCATAAATGATAAACGCAACTGTATGATATGAAATATAAGCGTTAGCTGCATACATTTCAATTCAACTTCCATCTTGCAAACTTAACAGAAAATCACTAAAGAATTTTATCACCATTGAGTATATATTTATAATTTTATAAACATATATTCATAGATACATCCTTGCAGATTTCAACTCAAATTGGAAAGAATATAGTGGTTAAAAATTGGTATTTTTTCTCTGTGGTCAAGAATGCTATGTGATGTGATCAGAAGATCAAGTCTGTGCGATACAAGTTTCAGCAAAATATTGACAGACGAATTCTTCACTGTCGAAATAAGAAACCGCACGTAATTAAAGGAAATTAAGGACCTCTTACAAACAAATCTTGAGTTTAATTAGACCGGATTCCCTTCGAGTCTTAAAGGTAAAGTAATTCTCGAGCGTAGACTAGTCCTCTAGTTTCCTCCACTATTCTCAGGTTCATAAATTATCCCCGTTTCCACTTGACTAACGTGTTGACGTGAAGAGCGTGCGAATTGTGTCCTCTTCGTTCCTCGGAGATAGCCTTCGCTGCAGTAAATGGGCTCCATTCGGAGTAAATGGCCAAGGAGCTCTACGCAGACCGAGCGGTCATAAGATAACCCGAGCCTTCTTCGACCAAGAGAACGTAATGAAAACTGCGCAAGACTACCAGCTTCTTTTTTTATTGCGAAGAACATATTTTTATCAAAATATCATAGTGTGAGTAGTCTTCCGGGTGGTGGTAGTAATATTTTTAGAAAAGATGATAAAGTTACTTTTACGAAATTGAAAGAAAGATGTTTGAAAGAATGTTTATGGAGTATCATCCCTAGAATATTTAAAAACAGCTGGTTTCTTCCACAAAATTCGCCTAAGTTACACTTTGTTGCTAGTTAACTGAGGGTTCTGGCCATGAATAGGGAAATATCTCAGTCATTTGGAAGGAAAGTAAATATACATGTTCTCATCGCCTCTTTCATCCAATTTCCCATATTATTATCAAATGGTTGCGTCGCCAGAAGACAACTATGCACAAATACAGTCCATATTTAAAATCCACAACTATCATCATAACGAACAAAGCTTCACCCAATACTATAAGTACATACACACCTATAGTCATTACTCCTCAGCACTTAGTACAAATTATTTATAAGAGGCCTAAATACTCTGCATAAGCCGAATACGTCAATGGAACTTAGAGTCTCTTCACCGAATGGAAAAAAGACCGACGGGTTACTGACCTTCTAAAAATCATCAAAAACACAATTCTAGAGGCAACACATTCATGTATGCTATAATGCACAGAGGACTAAACATTGAGTAACTCAATACTGCCTTCGGTGGAAGTTGAGTGGGATTGAAAACCTTCTGCAGGTAGGAAAAAACCCAGAAGACGAAAAGATTTAGCATTTGGAAACACTAAAAGTTCTACTGACGTACTCTATATTTCATTTCACAAATTTACATATGATTATCTTGTAATTAACATTATTAATGTTACATATACTTGTATCAGGACTGTTCCTAGATCCATCGTCGAAATATTTTACATGGGAAAGGGTTAAGAATATCTTCAAGTGAGAATCTCCCCATACTATAGTTACAAATCTAAGGTTAGATTCTTCCAAGGCACTATATGTTATATGAGTAATTTTTTGTAGTAAGATTTTAAATTATAAAATACGAATTCCAAGACGAAGTCGAAGACCAAAAAATACGAGACAGAGCCAAGAACTTCTCGGCAGTAAGTACAGGTTAATATTTAGTAGTACTTAAGTAAAGTAGGTTCAAAATGTGAATTTTTTCATTGATAACTCTTTAAAACTGCTATAATTAACTCGTCATTAAAACAAACTTTGGAGCAGTAAGGAAAGTACTCAGATTTGTGTTAATATGCTAAAGTCTCTTTCTGCATTTGTAAAAACTGCTTTCGTACATCACCTTGAGGCAAGGTGTACGAAACTCTTGCTTCTTCACACACTCATATGCATATACTTATAAAGTTGCGAGGATTTTTCTCACGAGATGTGATGAAGTAATACTCGAGATATTCTCTGAGAAAACTCCTCTGTAAGCGAACTATAAATTAAGATAAAAATTCTCGCATTAGTTAAGAACGCAGCTGAGCTTTAATGGCGAAGAAATATGAGCTCTTAGAAAGAAGTTTTCCTGAGAATGCTACAGCATTAACTCTCATTCATTCCGCTTCTTCTGTAAAACTCCTCCAAAAACTTTTCGACAATGAGTGCAGGTAAGATGCCTACTCTTAAGAAAGTGTACTAGAGTAAGTTTTCTCGGTAGCGCGATTTCTTAAAGATTGAGCGTCCTTATTCATGAATAGATATGGTCCCTTATTTAAATTCGTTCGTAACGTACGTACGTCTCTCCATTTTCATCTCTTTGCACAGGAACCAGGAAATTTCAGCCGGAAATTTTTCAGCAAGAAGGTTTCATCACGCTTGTTAGGTTTATAATGTATATAAAAATTACTCGCTTGAAATAATAATTAACTCCGTTTTCACATTGAACAGAATTATGAACATGGAAGAATTTTTACAATAAATTTCTGGTTTAAAATCAATCGACGAAGGCACCATGTAGAACTGCATCCTACTTGATGAGGGAAAGTGACTATACACAGTTCCACATGAAATATATGACAGGTCGCCTAATTAAAGAACTTATGTTGAAATTTTCAGTAGGAAAAGAAGAATACTCAGGAAAAGACCCACAAGGAGTGAAAGTCATGTGAAACCAACAAACAGTAAACTAAATTTTATGAGAAAAGCAGGTTAAAACTGAATCGAAGGGCAAGCAAACAATATAAATGTACTTTCACATACATGAATCAAATAGAACTATTCTTGAATAATAAAAACAGAAAAGAGCATAATTAAATACAAATAAAAAGTTAAAGATAGGTTGGTGCAAAAGAGAGCAATAAAAAATTAAATTGAAAATAAATTTACGAAAATCAAAGGATTCACCAGTAATAACCAGCTTTGTCAGTGCTTAATGATAAGATCAATTTTTTATTAAAAATTTGAAAAAATCGAAATATATTCTTTAATGCGTATATAGATACTTATTAAAATAGAAAGAAATAAAAACAGATTAAATATGTAGAAAAAGTAAAGCAACTTCAGTACGACCTGTGTTTAGATTCATGGTATCGTCATCAGGTGATGGATGATAAAAATTTTTCATTAAGTACAACCGAGTCAAGGACCATATACTTGATTTTATTGACAATCATACTTTATCCTGCAAAGTGAAAGTGTAAACCAGATCCTATCTTTCTATCGTCCCTACAACCAGGAAAACATTTTGAAAAAACTTGTATTAAAACATTAAAAGCTGGGCACCTTTATTAAATCGATTGCGTAAATTATATTGAAATAAAAATAATAGTAAATAATAGTATAAATAAAATAAAATTTCATTCGGTCGAAAATGGACGCAGAGATTAAACTGCATCAATAAACACCAAATTTTTCCTCTACCCCAGTTATATTTAGTACCCGTTGCAATGATAATTAGAGTAACACCCAAATACAACAGGTGGGAACAATTGCTTCTTATCTCTGCGAATGATCGAATGAGCTACGGCATCGGAGATATCGGATAATCCAGCTCCTACTGCGGGAGAGGCGATCCATAACTCCGGCAGATTCTGTTTGGTGACAATCGCGTAAACAAGCGGCGGAAAAACAAAGAAAGGCCGATCGGCGCTGAAAATGCTCACTTCGGTGCGACGCACACTTTGGCGTGATGGAGAGGCTATCGTCTTCCTGGCGAAGATAAAGGACTTTCCTCCAATAAGCACACACTGAATGCACGGAAACAGCTTCAATACGATAATGTGGAACGGCTGCAACGAATGAGGTTACGCTTCGATTGCAGATTATTGTGGCTGTAATGAGATTTTTCAGAGAACCCTAGGGGAGCCTAAGTCGTATATTCTCATAGGTTCAATACAGATAGATTCTTCGATACCTACGATTACCTTTCTGCGATTTACGGTAAAGATAAAACATTTAGGGCACTTCTAGCGAAATTTTTCATTGGGAAATTGCACAATAAGAAGCAACTGAAGTCTCTCTAGAAGCGTTATTCTTTTGGCAGATAATGCTCACCGTATGTTATAGATTACTAAGCAAAATAAATTGTAGTTAAATTAAAGTAGTTTGGTTCACTAATGTATGATGTTAGTAATTAAATGAAAAAGTTAGAATTATATTAATAATATGCTATAATACTTTTAATGTGATATGAATTATGTAATTGTATTAATAACACATATAATAATTAATACGAGTAATTATATCAGTAGTGAAATTACAAATAAGGATTAAAGCTACATTATGGAGTTAATTTTTCTTACAAATATAAAATCCAATTATTTGGTCTCGACTTTGTGGTAGCTATCCATTACAAAGAATAATTATATGAACACTTTCATATGGTAAAGAGAACTCAAGTTAAGAGACTTTAACTGATATTCGTAAGTATAAAGAGTAATGAAAAGAACGTTTCTACCTTTACCGCAGCATATTTTTATTGCATGTCCATCCGTTTGCCCTTTGAGGCATTATCAAGTGAAATAACTTTGTTAAAAAACGACCATCAATGTAAATGGACAATAGAATAGCAGCCTTTATAAAGGGAAGGATATTCCTTAAACACCTTTGAACAATTGTAAATTTTAGAATACCTTTTCTGCTCTAACCTCTTTCTCATTTCTTCCGTGATCCTTTCCGCAACGATCAAAGTTATATGCTCACTCCTCCCCACGCCAAATTTGCCTATGACACCCACCTCCTCATATCCCCTCTTTCCCGTTCTCCCATTTATATATATATTACTCTGCCTTGAAATTTTATTTCACATGATGATGACCCAAAGGGTCGAAAGCATGGTCGTTCAATAAAAAATTCCATAGTAAAGGTAGAAGTGTTCTTTTCTTTACTCATTATACTTACGAATACCAGTTAGAAAGATTCCTAAACTGAGTTCAATTGACCATGTGAAGAATATGCAAATGAATTAATCTAATGAAATTTTTATTCCCAGAAGAAAGGACGGAAGAAATTCAAAGGAAAATGATAGAAAGCGAGGAAAAATAGCACTGATTTTTTTTCTGATTTACTAAAGCCATGACTGAATCGTAAGGAATTATTAGAGAAGAAAGACCAGGACGCTTAGTGTAGTTAGATAATAGGGCGAGAAGCATTTAAAAATACAGTTTCGGGAGCCTCTTAAATCGGTTACACTGTAAATAGCTCATATAAATGGGTAGATTTGAGGGCTTAAAGAGACAATTTCAGGTCGATAACACCTTAAAAGTAATTATGGATGGGTAAATTTGGTGAAAATAATCGAATTTACAATTCTTAGCTGGCATATCTATTTCAGGATCATACTCCTGCCCTATGACGGTATTTCATTGCAGTCATGCTTTTCTCCGAATGGGAAGGTGATAAGAGATATTTGAGAGAAAGGAAGGCATTTTTAAAATAATGCCGCAGCAAAAATGTTCATACCAGAGACATCGCCTTCAAACACTTTTTTCGGGTCATACTCACGCACTGTTACATGGTGACGCTCGCTGCTCCTGTCACCCCCTTCACATATCCCTCACCCACACGAATTTTCGCTTGTCACGTTATACAAGCGGCCTCGAATTTAAAAATACAAAGATAACAAAATATTTGCCTCATATGTATGAGGCATGACATTTATCAGTGGAAAGATTTTCAAATGCGATTCTGTCATGTTATCGCCTAGAATCTCAGATATCTCTACCCTGCTGCAACCTTTGGAAATTAAACAAAGTTACGATTAATTTGTATGTTTAATATATTAGATGGAAGTGGAGACATTTAGATTCAATCTCGCTCGTTTTAATTATTATTAATTTGAAATTTAAGGAAGAAAGGTTCAGAAACATTATTCTAATGCAGTAATTCGTAACAGTAATTCAGATAACATCGTTTAGTCGGAGAGTACAATAACTCATTATCGTTATCCTCTAATGATCAAAACAGATATGAAATTATAATCACTTTTGTCACTCAAATATGTCATTATACAATGACAAAACGGATATACGGAAGTTCTTCCCTATGACGAATCAAGAAACATAAGTATATAAGACGACTCAGAAATGGTGTTACAAAATGAAAATATAACACAAATTAAAAAATATAGAACATTAAAAATCAGTTTACACTAAATGAATCAATTATTAAATGAACTACGATAGTTGAAGATATATTTTAAAATTACTTCACAATTTACTTACTAAAGTAGTGAGATTCAAGCGCTAGTTAAATCGCTAGCACGCAATCAACTGAGTGTTTTAAGGTTCGGTTAATAATACTATTTACATAATTAATCAATAAATCAATATAAATTACTATTATATCAACGGACACGCTAATTGGAAGGTATTTTACCTCCAGTGGCAAATTTCAGTAGGTATCAAATATAGATATGAAATTCTGGTCACCAAATCGACACTTAACCTCTATGTTCAGTGACGTATATGTGAACGTCGAAATCGTTAAATTTGCGGCTCCTCTACACTCGCTCGAGTGCTTCCTTGCCCGAATTCCCAAACATCTCCATTTCCTTACTTTTTCACAGTTTTATTCCCTAAACTAAATTGCGGGAAAGAGTCTCCTTTTTAATGGCGCGATGTGGATTTGGGGGAGTGTTTAAATTACGAGAAACTGTGAAATATGGTGCCGTTCGGAAAAAATAACCGATCGATCGCCGGAATGACTTTAATTACCGCTATATTTTTAAAGCGGCTGTGTTCCGACGAATCCCTGCAAACGGAGTCTCTCGGAGAGAAAGTTTGCCTCTCGATATTAACTTGGCCTCTCTTATTGCATTTCCTACTGATTTGCAAGCTGCAGCAGTGCTTTCCTAGTTGATTTTTCAAGGATATTATAAGTCTGAGATAGATCGTTGGTTATAGCGAAGATTTTTGTCTGCATCCAACAGGCATCCGATGTCAATTTCGGGTAAAATGAAGTATCTTGCTATGATGTAGCGATACTTCGGCTGACTTGGAGCACAGTTATGAAATTTCCTTCCCAAAGAAGATGTCTTTGCCCTTTTGCTACCGGGAAACTAATGTACAGTAATGAAGATTTGTATGCAGGCGTAAAATGTTAGAGAAAGCCAGAAGAAAATGGTTGGCACTCATTCTCGTTAAGTCGAATAAGTGTGGTATTAATTTTGCTGTATATTACTTGTTTTTTTCTTAAAGAATTTTATATGTGGATTGAAATCTTGTTAATTTTTCTCGTGTAATTCATAAAGATACGTATTTTATTTTGCAGTGGTAGATTTGGAAGTCCTTGAATTTTTCTCCTCCTCTCATTGGAAACTCCTCGAGTTTTTTTTACCAATGCTGTGTTAATTTAGTATTGAGATGCATCGCAAAACGCTTAAAATTATTATTAAAGAAAAGAAACCAAAATTCAACTCTAATGTTTACGATTCAAGGTCTAGTCAAATCTATAGTATATATTTAAAAACCCAGATCTTCATAGCCATTTTCTGCTATTGTTTCAGGGGTTATCGACATATTGAATATATGGGTATGCCTTTCATTGATTAACGTGGTGAAAATTTTCTCCCGGGAAGTGTTCTTCAATAATAAATAAATACAACAAAATAATTTGCCTTCATTAAAAAACAGGTTTCTCGAATACATCCATGAATTATCACCGAATATTTTCTTTTGAACGAGTGCGCCTCATAATTGCACACACAAAATTTTGAAAACACGATACAGTTTAAATAACACGAAGTAAATATCGCAACAAGCGATGCATATATTGACAAATAAAAATGCTTATCCGCTGCTGTTATTAAATACGAGGTTGCGGAACTAAAAATAATGACTCTGGGAATAAATTTAGCGGCGGAAGAGACGGATGTACCGATAGTGGGCCATCATTGGCAGTCTTTTGAAAGAATAATGGCTCCATGTAATTCTCCGCAGTCAGCCAATTTAATTCCATCGACTTTACTTCGATTTAATTGATAACGGCACTCATTTTTCCTCGAAAGCAACCAAATCACGAGAGACGGCGCCATTTATAAAAAAGAGAGACTGCGCGAGAAAAAATAATCCGCCCAGAAATACGAAATAAAAATACACGCTGATGCTACAAATCACCGATGGACCAAGTGGCAAAAACGAGCTAAAAATGTGCTCGTATTTCAATCGTCCAATCAATCAGAGCGTCCGGCCCTTGTCCGTCACCTGAAGTGCCTCAGCCGCATCCACTCTCGAGGAATGCATCCATCACGGGTGCTGCAAGATGCAGTAAGAATGCACACGCTGCGGTGCTGACGGATGGTGCGGTGGACGACTGTTTACCGAGATCGGTTAGAGACAAAATGCCACACTCACACCAATGTCGCAATAAAAAATCACCCCAAGAAAAGTAAAATACTTCAGCATTGCCTCTTTTTCGTTCTTGAGTTAACATCAATAGTGCGTTCCAATTTTTCTGTACAGTAATGATACATTATAGGGAAATTAAATCCTACGTATTTTTCTCCAAACTGCAAGAATAGCCTCATTCCAGGTTGTCTCTATGTTGTTCTTTGATCAGTCAATTAACATTACAATCTATAGCCGACACTATTTAATTAATGATTTAAGCTACAGTTTCAGCTATCAACTACAAAATCTAGAACATATTATAGGTATGCTCACTTCCACATCAATTCTCTGTTTATCATCCTTTGCTTTACTCTTAATAACTAGCTCTTTCCTTAATATCATCCTATAACGTTTACTTTTGACTTACCCTCTGTCTTTTCTTTGCATCCTACTTTCCATTACAATACAATCCATTCTATGTAAAGATTTCACCCACCTATCCATCTCTCTCTTTTTATTTTCATAATGAAAATCACTTTCTTGTTCACTCAAGAATTCCTTAATTTATCTTTCTGTCTATGGAACCCACATTTTTCATTCTATGCCACACTTATACCTGAAAATATTCACCTTTTATTGACCTTCTTTACTAGGGGCTGGAACAATTCAAGCACGAAATTCACGGAAGTATATTCACGTTTTAACAAAAGTAGCGCTAACGTATGACCTTTTCTACGTGGGAAAATAATTACATTATCGCTCATAAGAAGATCCGCGATCAGGTAGAGAAAACTCTTAATGAGTGCATGAAACTATAAAAAAATAACGGACTATGTTCGCAAAAATTGTTTATTTTATGAAAATTATGAAATTTTAATAGAAATATAGGCAAAGGTTTAATTATGTTGTGTTTTTAAGAATAATATTGATCATTCGTGCATCCTCTCCCAATCATTAACCCGGATAATCGAGAGTTTACTGCATGTACAAACGTAAAGAGGGGAGAGAAACATGGGGAACAGTTGCAGAAACGAATGATAGAGGATGGGGAGAATGACAGAGTTGGGTGAAAGGTAGAAAGGGATCCTCAGCATCTTCCACTATAGACGTCGTTAGTGTCGGAAGCTGACATTGCAGCAACGGTAGCGGTGGAAAGTGATGGACCGAAACTAGAGGAAGTCGCACAGAAAAAACAAGCAAGCTGAGAGAGAGAGAAAAGTGGAAAACATGGATAGGAAATGAATATCAAAAAGAGCTGACCTGGGATGGCGAGACAAATAGAGTGAGTCGTCGATGAACAGGCACATTCTTTTTATCTGGAATATTCACTTTTCATGCTAGGGAAGGGAAATCCGTCGCTCCCCCATTTGACCCATGGAGCCATTTATTTTCACCCATGAGGACTTTTGAGGATGCAGTATTTCGCGCTATTTTTCTGTTAAATTACAATTTAGCTGCGCAGATTTCTAACCAACGTTACCCGAGACTCAAAATTTTGCAGAATACTTAAACACATTCAGAGAGCGACTCATTTCATCTTACAAAATTACACGTTACAGATTCCACAAAATTCGTGAAAAATACTCTCAACGCCAACCTTAATGATATATGTGTAGAGTACTCTAACTTTTAAATTAATAAGATGTTAAATTCTAAAAACCTTTTCAATTAATACCATCCTCGCAAACGAATGCTTTTTATTTAATTTACTGCATTTTTTTAAGGCTTTTCTTCAGCCCCAAAAACCATGTTTCCATTTCAACGCACTTCATAACAATTTCTAAATTTAAGACACTGGAAAAGTTAAACATTGAGGACGAATGAAAAACAGAATAACTTTCGTAAGGTATTTGTTTTGTTTAAGTAATATAGTAAAAGAGATAAACATTATTCATAAACAGTGCAGATTGTATGCATTCTAACCAATCATTTAGAATGCTTTGAACAGTGTTAAAATTTGTATATAGTTTTCCATATTCTAACGCCATCATTTTTCAAGTTAAATAAATTATTAGAATAGATATCAATGAAATACTACTGAAATTACCCGTAAAGGTTCTTGGATACTCCGAATACTTCCAAAATATTTACTTCACAATATTTATAAAGCTATGCAAATTATATGGTGAAATTTAACGTACATTTTTTATAGCAACTGCTTTAGCTAATGAAAATTTGCTCAATTACTTTTATTTTCAGCTAACTTTCGCATATCCACTCATGAAATAAGGGTTAAAGTGAAAGTTATCAAAGTCCAAATACTCTGTATCCTACGTAAAAGTTAATTATGGATGGCGATACATGTTTACCCAATGTTTTAAAATGTCATTATATCCTAACCGATAAGTTATCTTGGGTTAAGTTGCTCCCATACATCCCGGAGGGCAGAAACTTTAGATTTTGCGATCAGCAAACGTCAAGAGACGGGGATCGTCATTCTTCTTCGATGTTGATGTAGTATTAATAAGGCCCTGAGGCAAGATCAAGCATGGCTGTTCAATACAGATCTGAAGTAGCACGAGCATAGATTAGGGGAGGAGCTGTATTTGGCCATGGCTGTATTTCCATGGCCAGACCAATCTTTCTGATTCCTATATTCCTTCACCTTTATATCTCAAAAGATATCGTTGCAAAAAAAGGCAATTTTACAGCTGTATTCTATCATATATTATGCGTATTCGGCTTTCTGCGGTTCATAACGTATTAGAATAGTATTAGATAGAATCGTAGAAAAGATTCGGAAAGTATTTGAGATAGAACATTATAAATGCTAAAGGAAACACTTATATTAATAAAGTAGTATCTATCTATCAGTAGCAAATAAATGTCTATCGAAGTTTATCAAGGATCTGAATACTCATAATTCCCTTAATTCTCTGTTCTTTTGAAAATTGATTAATACCGACGAATTACAATCGTTACCTGGTTCGGGGTTCTGATAAAGAGGGCCTATATTCTAATTAATTTAAGAAGCTCAAAATCCTGCCGTGCTGTTTTAATAAAACCTAATTCCATCTTTACGTTTTTTTTTGGAAAAAAGTAGCTACAGTATACCCTGCCATCGCACCGGATTTTATCAAGGTGGTTTTTATAAAACATGTGAATTATTCGAAGAAACAAAACATTTCGACGAGCTGAAAACAGAAGTCAATTTAAAGAATTCTTCCTTAGATAATAGAGAAATTTATGCGATGTAACTTATATTGCTATTGCGGGAAGAAAGATAAAATTTAATGGTATGTAACCAAAACGATCTGGATCTTCCTCTAAACCACCGTATTTAGCATGAAAAGCACCGACCTTTAAGGAAAAATATTCTCTTGCTTAAAAAAGAGGAATTGAGGAAGGAAGTAATAAATTGTATTTTCAAGCTATTTAATTTGTGATGGTTTCCGACACAACCTTAGATTATGATAAAAACCGAAAGATGAATATTTTAAAGAAGCTATGGTTCTTAGAATAACTCTAAGTACACCTTATTATCATATTTCTGACGATTTCATGACAATATGTTTCACGATTTTAGCCAGCCACTGCGATTTATGACTCCCACATACTCATCGAGCTATAAAGAGAAAGTATCTTCCGTCGTTCTTCATCCCCAATTCCAGACTGTTAGACGATCGCTCTCCTCATTCCTAACCCAGAGACAGTTGGCAGACTTTACAGTTCAAGTTTACATTTAATCCCACGGCTCATAAGCAAAAAGTGCTCGTAGAGGGCGTATGCAGTCTCCACCACTCTCTTTTCTCTCCTTGCTTTCTTCGTCCATTTACATTCATTCCGTATTCTACCCAATCTTCTTCCCAACTCTTACTCCTCTTATGAGATACGGTACATCGCAATATATCACGCTTGTATTCAGTTCTTACGATAACGATACCTAGATTTCCCAGCATTGCATGGAACTTAATTATCAACGTAAAAAACTCAAAGAGGTAGTTATAATAGCCCTTAGCCTATTATTCTCCTGATCTACTATAATAGTCACCGTCGTATGCATATTTATCCACAGTTAGTAGCTTCCGTAAGAATCATCGTAAGGTTCAGTTTGCTTTCCGTTGAAGACCTTTTTCGTAAATTTAATTTAATTTCGTTGCACAAAATCAGGGGAAGTACCAAAAGAAAGGAAACTTCATGGATATTCTAATTATAACGTTCGACGTGAAATAATGAATTTGTGGTTGACAAATTAATACATTTCAAATCTGCCATAAAAACATGCAAAATAAATCGCAATTGTTTTCCCAGGGTTATTTCTGTGAACCAATATATCAGAGTTTACTACACAGTAAACGTTGTCATTTTTGGTAGCACTGAAAGAGAGCATTCAATAATAGTTTATTCCATGAATTATTGGTTTAAACTCCTTATTTAAAATGATAAAAAGATTTTGACTGATAGAGAGTATTAAAACGTAAATCTAATCGAAAGCCTAAATAAAATGTTCGACGGATACTGAAATTAGCTAACGTCGGACAAAGAAACTGAGGAAGAAACGACAGCTGATGAAGAGTAAGAGAAAACAAAAGGGATGAACGATTTATGAAATTTTCTGAAACTTAATAATTCATGGAAATGCGAAAGAAACATTTAAAAAAGTGATCGTACTTTAAGACAATAATCAGAATAGAGGATCCATCATTTATCTCGATCGCACACTGAAATTGCGCTTCGTGAATCATTAAATATATCTGAATAACCATCGCAAGTTAGATGGCAGGGTGTAATTAGTATGACCTACAATGCATTTCATAACTTCATCATTCTCACATGCTTCTACCGCGAAGATAAGTGCTTTCTGCAGTGAAATTAATAGGTCTGATCAAGTATCATAGTTATGGTTCTCTGAAACCAAGAGCAAGGTTTAAATCGAAAAAAATGTGGGCGGAAAAGTCAAATGTGGGGGAAGAAAGCGATGTTGGCAGCAGGCGTACACTACTTAATGCAGTGGTTGGAGCAGTCTGGTGCCACATGGTTCGTAGAGAATCTGCGGTTTGTGAGGGTCACTCACTATTACATTTCAGAAACTTACGCGATTTCTACGAAGACAATGCTCTCCTCTTAACCCCTTATTTTGACCACCTTAACCCAAATAACTAGCTTGATTTGCATCATTAATTATGAAAGGATGACTTATTTAAAGCTGAGCGGGCGTATTAAAACAAGAAATTCTTTTTCTCCGTTGTATATATGCTATGGAAAAGGTATGGAATCGGTAGAAACTTTTTCGTTAGTGAAAATGTGCCCAAGCGGAGTAAATATTATATCAGTAATAGAAAGAAACATAACATTAGAGTAAAGCGTAGGCTTTCGCTGTGTGTGTATTCCCTACTGTTGAGTTTGTGGGTATTGCAGCATAGTCAGCAGTGGTTTTTCAACGTTTCACCGACTGCGCTGCCGATTTCATCAGAAGCAAAATTTTAGAGTACTTACACATAAAATATATATTTCTGAGAACTCAAGGTTCGCCTATTTACTGCAGACTTGCGTATATCATACAGAGTTTAATATTTAATCTGCCTTTGTCCAAATTTACATCCAATCTCTCCTAATTTATCCATTTCCTTCATTCAGTATACAAAATTTAAACTTTAAGCATCGAGAGCCATTTTAAAATGCCTCAATAAAACCGTATTTTTATAGAAAATGAGCGTAAAGACATTGCCGCACTCGTGCATGTAATCCCGTAACAAAAGTTCGAATTTTCATCGAGTGTAATGATCAAGCCATTACTCAAATACGTGATGGAAAGCTAACTTCCGAAGCAGCTGTAATCTGAGCTCACAATAAGATTCGATCAACAGTTTTTCACTCTGATTTCTTTGGAAAGCGTTGGCTTTAATGGGAAACGCTAGGGAATTGATTTCAATAGATCCTCCGCTCAGATAATGCTAGGGGAAGACCCTTCCTAACCCACCTGGGAATTAAAACGTCATCAGGATCAGGGAGTGAAAAGGCTCCACTGATGTACTTAATATCCGCGTTGGATCCTCAGTTGGGATGTTTTTTCCATAAATCAGCAAGAGGATGAAGGGAAAGCTTGAACGGGAAAGTTCCAAGGGCGACGTTTATTTTTCATTTCGCGAGAACAAAAAAGTGCATCGAATGAATGCCGTCGATCGAAGTGAATGAGATTTCGAATGACTTTTTTAAGGTGACGCCGGAGAGGGCAAAAACCGAACTCGGATGAGAGACTTCTAGGAAAGGTGGCAAAAAAAAGTGATCGGGAATTTGCGTGGATTAAGAGCGGATGATAAATAGAGTGCGATGACGCTGTTATTTGCGTATTCAACCAGAAATGAAGGAGTTTTTCCCTCCTTCAGATAGGGTTTCAATTTTTACGATGATAAACATCTCATTGCCTATTCTGGTATTCTCCCGGGGAAAGATGACTTTTTATGGGGGGAATAAAGTGCAGATTACTGATAAAAATGCCTTCGATGGGCTTCGGCGTAATTTTCAGATAATTCATTTCCTTTTACATGTCGTAATCTCGTTTCCACCGAAAAAATGGCTTTCGTATCGATCGGTATCCTTTGCGTGTCTACGAATCTTCAGTCCCTTAGACCGGTCCTGTGTAAACGAAAGTTGTTCCCCTATCAAATCAATTTTCCTCGTTTTTGGAAAGGTTTGAATAAGGCATGAATTCTATTTGTTTAGGCTTCACTTTGAGGTGAGATCACGAAACTTTAATAAAATTGTTTTACGAAATGTAACTAAAATAAAATCCCATTAGGAAGATTCTCATGTTAAGAAGGCGTAATATTTAAAGGACAAAACTAAATGATCCCAAGCATTTTCTATAACAGCAATAGTGCGTTTCAGCTCTTTTTGTTAGTTAGGAATAAATATATATGAAGTAAATCCTATATATTCTTCTCCATAATGCAAGAATAGTCTCTTTCAGATCATATCTATACGTTTTTCCTCCATGTGGCGATTAGAATAACGATTTATCGATATTGTTATAAGATTTCAACTTTAGTATTTAGATATCAGATTGACTAGAAAACTTAAACGAAGTATAGATTTTAAGAAATTTTTCAGTAAACATGATTCGTCTTAGATGAAAACAATATTGAATGAAATTCATAAAATTGTGCGTTGACTACGTTAAACATGGAGGCGTTCCCAATTTTTTAATCCCAGAAGTAATAAAATTCCTATTCTAAAAGAGACCTTGAAATACAGTTTGCTATAATATTTCAAGGTATGAAGCAAGGCAAGCAATTCTATTTTATATTTAGGAATGAGATTCATAATCAATATTTCTACTCCAATGGAAATATAATATTCTTTTGAAAGAGACCCTCTGCATCAGATAACAATCGCCCATAATCCACCGATAAGATTTATATTTTGGATCTTTTTTATACGTAAGATAAGGCAACGGATTAGAAAGATGGCAATAAATTTCCGATCTTAATGAGTTTTCTTTTCACAAGACCTATTCCAGGACAGTATCTCCATGAGAATTAATGTTAAATCGATTAACATCTTCCACTGTAAATACTATGTTTGAAAGTTCAGTAATTAAAGCAATGATTAAGGCTAACATTTCGCGAATGTTGGACCATTTACGGAAATCAAAAGCTGTTTGTCAATCTCCTGCGAAAAGTTTCAAGATCAAAAAAAGAAAGCCTTTCCGAAATCGTAAATGTTTATTGCTATCAATTAAGTAGTTTCCTACAAGAGAGTTGTAGAGCTTTTATCGCTCCCAAAGCGAAAACTCAGAAGAGATCATCAAAAGTTGTTACGGTGATTCTAAAATAGGCTCTCTCTTGAGAAGTCTAAATTGATATTTTATCGTCGAAAGCAAAAGTTAGGATAATTTACTCTTTTTTTAACCAGTTCTTTTATGCCACGAGCTAGAATAATCATTGACTTTTGGACTAACCAAATACTTTACCAGAATTACTATTAGGGCAATCTCAAAAAAATGATAAGTATTGGATTCAAGGCTTTAAAAAGGAGAATGATTCAATAATGGGAGCATTAAATGAAAGACTAAGTTACCATCTAATAAAGATATTAAGAGAAGTAGTATTTGTCGAGACCCCATTAAAGGAGTTACATATTAACACGAAATAAAAGCTGCAAATTATCATAAATATACCTTTATATATTCATTAACCTATTTGTTGACAAATCTGAACTAGTGTTTCTGCTTTATGTATGTATATGTAATGTATACGTAATCGGATCACCGACTTTAGGATTAAAAACCTTACATAAAGTAATTAACATAAAAATATTCCATCTTATATTACAACGGAAGGGTTAATTAAATCTTTAAAAAGCACTCCATCTGATATTTCCGTCAGGGACAATTTAAGTAGAAGCAAGGGGAGGAAAAGGTGTAACTTGAGATTACATTATATCACAATAAATATCAATAATTCAGCAAAACGGTTTACATATGATGTATACGATTTTGTCGAATAGCGTACCTTTGACCTGTTCTTGAATATTATCTTAAAGCATTCACGATAATCTTTGAGAGAAAGGGATTCCAGTGGCGCGGCTAGCAGATATGGAGATATGGCACGCAAGGGCTTCTATCCGCCATCGGCACCTCCCAACCGACCCACTTCCCCGTGCAGATGGCCCGATATAGTGAGCAGACGAAAGATCTCCACGATTTTATATGAATCGCAAGGAAAATCAACAGTTTAGCGAGACTACGGGACATAATATTATACTCAAAGGATATATAGTATACCATTGAAATTTTATCTTGGCTATAAATTCAGCGAGATATGAATGAGTATATTAATAGATATCATACGATCTTACTCTAGAGACTATATTTTGTTTCTCATTCTATGTTTTTGGTAACTGAAACAAGGTAAACTCGGATACTCTGAGGATTTAGCAAAATCAACACCACACTCACTCCTGATTGGAAAAAAGTATCAGCGACTATATTTCAATTCTTGAAAATTAATTCTTAATTGTGTTCTATTGGATTCAACATTTAAGAGCATAACTTTTACAGCTATTCGCTCCTCGTCATTGGAATAAAAGAAAAATTCCTTCCGTTTCAGTGAATTTCAGTTAAACCAGGCCTAATAATAACCACCCTAACTCATTTATATGTAAAACGATAAGAAAACATCTATTTATAACTTTCTTTAATGGAATCGGGTAGCTATACATTTGAATAGTCGAAGTGCTAACGGCCATAGATTCCATACCATAATTTAAGTATGTTCTATATATGGACGTGTGAATAAATTTATTTTACTACATGAGGAAATTAAGATTGTAGCATACCTAAATGTTTTTCAATCCCTTCTAAGAAATCATTAATATGTGAAATATTTTTACTAAAGGATATAAACTTGTGACAAAATCTGTACATCAAGGAATGTTTCGAGTCATTAATTTAATTTACATATCTTCTATCCTTTCTCCTACTTTTCATTTATAGTAATTTTTAATACAATTAAGTATTATAGTTCTTAGGTTCACTAAGCTTAGAGTTCATGCTGCATGCAGTAAAAACACAGAAATGAAACATAAGTATTCCCTGGACGTTTGAAGGCAATATTTAAATTCGGCAAGCCCAATAAAATTAATTAATTTTAAAGCCAAAAAAGTCTAACTTAATTGAAAGCAACTTTCTCAGAAATATTTTCCGTTTCCAAAGGATTTTCATCGAGTAAAGTCTAATTGATTCAGGGAAAATTATTAATTTTGAAATAAAAAGATTTGAACACTTACATTTTTCAGAAAAAGAGCAAAATAATTTTGCAGACAATTTTGAATAAATCTTTTCATTTGGTTAAGAACTTGTACACCATCTCCACCCACTCTATAGATTTAATTATTTTTCCTTTTAGATCAAGTTCGTGCACGAAATATAAAAACAATTTTCTAAAAATATTCCGTGAAAAGTGTAACCTTTTGCTGTTTTTCATTTCGCCATGAACTTCTACACCGACATGGTTCAAGGATTTAATCTTGAATTATTTTCACTTTTAGATTAAGTTCGTCCCTGCAAAAAAATAAAGAACCAGAAGCGTGAAATATCGAAGGAGACATCGATCGCAGGAATCGAGATAACCCATCTGAGGGAAGGGAAGGGTCCTCTCTCGAGGCGACCATCAAGCATCCGAGGTCCGATTTATTCGCAGGAAGGAAGAGCACCTCCACGCCTCCAGCAAAATGTGTACCGTTTCACCAACAGAAGCGTGAGATTTTCGAGTACAAAAGGTCTCCTCCACATTTACGCTTGCTTCAGTTGGTCACCATCTCGCGCTCGGACAGCCCTAAGGCCTCCCGTCGACTTTCCCGAAAGTATGTCAAAATTCGATTCACTTACGGGGCGACGCCAAGTTTATTTCCCGACGCTTTATCATTACGGGAAATTGCAACGCTAAATAGTTGATTCTGAAAGGAGCGTGCTTTCTCGACGATGAGATTTTAAAACGCGTCGCCTAGAGACGCCGGAGCTTGTTATGTTTTGAATTTTTCTCCTCAAAATGGACCGTATGATAAACTCTGATAATGATTTCGGGATCTTGCTCGTGCACTTAACGCCAGTGACGTAACAGTATATATGCGGTATGATTGCCTCTTCGGTAGGCCCTTGATTTCACAAACGCTGGTCCAATTATCTGCGATCCGTAAACAAGGCTAGCGAACTAACTCGCTTGTAATTACTACAGGCTAATAGGTTTATATTGCGAGTTGATGATGCAACTTCATGGACTCGCTCGTGTAAACACTTTCAGGAAAGAAGGTCACTCTTTCCGGAAAGAACTTTACAAATTCATAATTTCGCTGTATGACATTGCCACTGGTAACGAGTCGTTCACTTCAGTGATAATAAAGCTGGAATAATTTTCGTCTTTTTCTTTTTTCAACATACGATTGCTAATTATATTGCATTAACCTTTTAAATAGCTACTCTGGAAGCAGGGGAAATCCAATGTAATATCGGTTGGCATGGTAGCTCGATCAACTATTTTCTTTAAATACGTGAAATGAAGAAAACCGATTACATAAAAAGATATAAAACAAGCAAAAAGATTAATGAATTATGCATGTTAAATATAAAATAATTTAAGTCTATTTTTATTTCATCTCGTTTACATCTTTCTAACTAACGAAGAGGGAGAGACAGGATTTAATATCTTTCGAATTCAGGGTTTATGTGATTAGAAAAAAGGTATTATCATTTTAATTTGTTAGTTATGAATATGTGCTGAATTTTCTGTAAACACATCCCCATTTTACTGTACAATTTTAAAATAAAAATCATGTTTAATTAGCTTCTGTTAATCTTAACGAAATTGGAAATCTTAGAGAATTGGTATGGTTATCTTTGATTCCGCTATTAGAAAGAAATGTAAAATTAGTTTAGAAATTCATGAAATTAGTGAAATAATTTTCATTTACAACACCATTTTGACTGAAAACAATTCCTATAGCTTATTCGACAAAGCTATATTTTTAATTCATTAAATAAAAGTAATATCATAATCGAGCTAATTAAACTTCGATTTTCTCCACTGAAGTTATCCCGGGGAAAGCTTTTAGTTTTCCAGTGCTGTGAAATTATGTAAATCCTAAAAATAATTGTGTTTCCAGTTGTAAGCTAAAGCAGATTGAGTTAACTCAAAACTTCGGGTATAAAGGTCGATTTTTCATTCATTTTGTCTTCCGGCCAAAGCTCCATAACTCTGGAAAGGGTTGTTTATGGAAAACAGCTTTCTCCAAGCAACAATATATACATCCGTGTTTACGTTATTCGATCGATAAAGGCGGAATAACAATTTTATGGATGAGGCAAAGAGCATTAAAGATGAAGGGAAAGGCGAATATCGTCATTCTATATCCAATATAACCAGGAAAATCCGGCCGGAATCATTATTTGTCATTTGCTGAACTTATTTATGCTCCCTTTTAAGCCTTGTTTCCAAAGTTACATCTCCTCACTGAAGGACTCATTATATCTATAGCATCCTCTCCTCTGATTCTCATAAAGCCTATATTTGTGTCACTCACTGATTATCAACGAAATTTTTTCATGCTTTATTTCGTAGACATAAAAGAAACACGGATTTACTTTCTCATGCTAATCATTTACGTTTTAATGTAATAATAAATATTATATTTATTTATGCTATGAATAAATATCGAATTACATTTGTTTTCACTATTACTAGTCATGTTAGTAATTGAGTTATACTTGCTCCGAGCCTAACCAATAAGTACTTAATAATAAATTTTCATAATGCTTTTCATCTCGATTACCAATAACTATTAAGTGTATGTTATCCAAAAATTCCATGTGACTACGGATTATAAAAATATCCCCGACTTTAAATAAGGACTGAACGAATGGCTATGTTTATCACAATGGCAATAACATGGTAGTTACGTAAGCGTTGTATACAGAATGAGACATTCTTTTGTGATTTTCGCCTTCATTACCTCAGGACATTTCATGCAAAGCACACGAACAAATGCTACGGTGAACGTTGAGAAAAACACGCTATGGATATTAAAAATTCCATAAAAATTTTGAGGTCATACCTCCGCCATTTCTTCTTCAAAATATATGGGTGAAGGTAAAATGTGAATATCATTTCAGTAGGTGACCACGTATCTGGATTTACTTATAGTTTTAAAGTATACTCCTGATCATCCGATCCTTGCATGATTTTTCACATTTACTCAACATTTTCACAGTCTTTTTGAAAAAATTCAAACACAAAAATATTTTCTCGTTCTAATACAAGCATGAATTACCCAAGGCCATTACAATAGAATGCTGGCAATACGACTAAACTGACATTTCTACTACAAAGATCTGTGATCGGGTGAAAATACTCCTAATGAGTTCGTAAAACTATCAAATATATCGCACTATGTACGTAGATAATAATATATTGTTTATTTACGTGACCATTATGAGGAATTGAAATTAAAAGTTTGGCTTGTTTGTATTTATTTATGACTCGTGCGTTTTCTCCCTTTCAATAGCTCGTTATCATTGGAGTTCATGGTTCCAATCATAAAAATTCAATCATAAAATATCTAATCACTATGAATTTGAAGGAAAATAAATTGGAAATCGGCTGTTAATGAACCAGGGGTTCGAAAAACTCTCCGACTGCCGAATATACAGTAGAACGTGAGGCCTCTTCGAAGGAGAAGAGAAGTCGAGGATAAATACGCATTGGGTGATTCCCAGGTCTGTGATCCGCGCTTTTTTTCTCCATTCAAGGAAATAGCCCGACTTTCACTGGCATATTCGGCGATCGGAAAGCTTTTTGAACCTCTTACACTATTAATGTGACGCTAAAAATCTACTAAAGCATTTAAATATCTAGAATTTGTATAAAATCAAACGGATGCCTCACGAAATGTCAACCGATGTAGTGATTCATACATGTTGTCTTCACAGAAGATTTCTTAAAACATATACAGTTTGCGATGTTTAGGTTCAGCTTTGCGTAATCTGATAGACAGGAATTGTGTATAGACGATCTTTTCTTTCTGAGGTTGATATTGATAGAAAAATACATGAATCAACTTTGAATCCTCTTATGATTTGCGGTTACGTACAGAAAATCTGGAATACTTTTGTTAATCCCATACAACTGCTTTCAAATTTTAATTTATATAAATTGGTTCCTAGAAAAACCATGTCTTGCGGACGATGCCATGTATTTGTTGTTACATGACTATATGTTGATAATGTATGAAAAGAGACCAACCATTAATCATACACAAGATGCATTGCGTAAAATCATTCACACTGACTTTTAAAGTAGTCCATCGATTTGATTGAATGAGTTCTGTTTCTTCCAAAACGATCTCCACATTCTTCAAAAGAAGGAGATATATGAGGAAACTAATGAAAAGAGATTGAAATAAAGGCCTAAGAAAAGATTCCTGGAACCAAAATGGATAAGACAAAAATGAAGAAGTAATTTTATCTTCGAAATCATCCTATATTATATAAATAACTACCTGATAAGCACGACGGATCTCTTTCTCCAAGAAATTATTAATATCAATTTAATGTTTCAAAGAATATTTAATTGCCAGCCAAAATTTTTGAAGTATTAAAAGATTAAAAACAAATTAATTTTAAGGAAATCGACTACAAATGGAAAACATTCAGACAACGAATAAAAATTTACCGTGAGTTAAAAAGATAAGGCATCAATAAAATTACAATAGAAAAATAATAAGACCGTTTGAAATATCTTAAGAAGGGTACGATTTTAGCTACATCTATTATGCGAATTTGCCTCGTTTAGGTTTTTCTTTCCATGGTAACTGAAATGGGGGAATAAGGGGATAGAAAAATGGGAAAAAGGTTTGTAGAAAATGAGCCCATGCAGAATTCAAATATATGTGTGAGATATTTTGTTCTTCATGTGAAAGTTACGAATGTTTTATTTACTTTTTCGTTTCTCTCAAAGGCAAAAAATTTTATCTGACAACTTCATAACGATTACAATTCAAAATAAAGTATGACTTTTGAAAGAATACTCAATGGCCTTCTTATCGTTGACACATTGAAAGGGGGTGTGATTATGGAAACTAGTTTCCTAAATCGCATCGTTTCTAAGGATTTGAAATTAAGTCTTTATTTATTAGTTATATTTTGGATAAAACTTTTCAAATGCTTAGAGAATCAAGGAAATAATCTTCTCTATGCGACTGAAGATTAAGACTTTAGTAATGCCATTTTCAATTGAGGTCATTTTTTCGATAGCGATTAAAGAAACCAACCCCTACCAGAATATTTTGTCGAGAAACAGAAGTTTTTCGACGGGAAAGGATGCCTAGAGGTTGAAAATATTACATCAATATCGACATATGGTAATCCCGAGCCTATGAGTTGGGAAATAATCGTCCACTTCCGAAGGGTGGAAAAGAAGCCAAAAAACATTTTAAAGCATTCAACAAAACAGGCAAATTTGGCTGGAGTAGTCCCGAAACGTACATCCCATTGCAATTCAATTCAAAAGTTAAAATTCGATATAAAAAGTTAACCTAATTTCGAGCGGTATTTCCCGCCGTTACTTTAGTTTTATCTCTCCCCCACGTAAAAATAACGGACGTTTTATTGCATCATCGACAGAATTATCTATTTCGGGGATGTTTTCGTTCCATTTACGATCGCTGCTGCATGAAAAAAAGAACTCTCGGAATAATAATTCCTGCATTTCTCTTTCACCCCAAAAAACCGTACAAAGGGCCGAAGAAGAGCCTCCCGCTGAATGGAAAAAAAGAACTATAAATCGAGACGCAAAACTGGAACAACCCTCAAACAAAAGTTTTCGGCTTATATGGAAAATTGAATGGGATTTGAAAGAGGCGTCCTTTGTAGAGGAGGGGGGTTACAAAATAGCGAGAAACATCAAAAATATGAAAAATCGCACGCGTGGGAAAAAATCCGTTCGGGGAGGAGATGGAAAAAATCGCGGACGTTCAATTTTTCCAAATAAGAGTCTTTGAAAGTGCGGAGAAAAAGTTTTTCGCCGGCGGAACAATTGCGATAAAAAGTAGTGGGATGGAAAGCGTAGTATTCCGCGAAGGATTTTCGAGTCCGCGAGGTCGAGATTTCTAGGGAAGGAGAAAACAATTGAACTTCGAAACCCGTCACGAGCAGCCAACGCAGCGCGGGTCCCAAACGTCGCTCCCGAGTCATTTTTCTTGGACGCAGAAAAGCGGCGAAAGAATTTCTCCCCATGCATTTCCATGAATTCAATTAGCGGCGCGGGAATGGATTTGAGGGAGTATAAACGCAATGTTACTCCTTTGGGAGGGGACGCTGTTGCACTAACTTTCTCATATGTGACATGCACAGCGCGGAGCTATTTTGGGAAAGGAGGAAGCGAAGCGGATACGGGTACAACAGCAGCAGAAGTGGAGGTTTTGCCCTGGCCACACGCCTCTGTTGAAGTTTGCGGAGGAAAGCATGATTCTGTTGATCATATCATAGGTCAAGTTCAATTATTAAGACATAACTGCATTTTGAAACCATAGCATCCATTTACAGTGTAACAGCCAATTACTATTACCGATATCTACTACTTCGGGCTCAACTGTTTGGTGGGATTCCAGTATGTGACAAACGATAAAAACGCACACGTTTACCCGAAGCACACAATGTCTATTTTGCGACTGCGGCTTCGACGCGTCACGACAACATTAGTTTAGGTTAAAGTTGGGCAACATCGTCCTAAATACAACAGGCGACCTTCTGAGGCTTTCAAGGCAGCCATTTTGTCATGTAACGAAACTAATACGCATCTAAATAAACTTCTTTCTTACTCTCGCTTATTATATATAAAGAGGTTTACCGAGCGATTTAAATCTTTTCCATTGTTACACTTCGAATGTGAAGCATTTAAAATGAAGGCACACGCCGGTGAAGTACGACCTGAAGGATTCATTTGCGGTCTTTCGTAGAAAAAGACCCCTGGTCTTAATCACGGCTATGATAATGTGAAAGCTATGAAGTAAATGTTGCTAAATAATGCCATTAATTTAGCTTCCTCTAATTGAATACCATATAAAGTTGCATCCATAGGGTCAATGCACTGAATTTATGCGAAATTTTCTACTCATAGCCATCTATCCTAAGGAAATGTGAGAAAAAAGCTAATGTACACTAGAAAGTCTTGAATATAAGAGATAAATATTATCTAGAAAGTTCAAGCGAATAGGTAATTAAACCAGAAAGAAAAGATTCTATTTGTAAACTAGTGAACTCCCTTGTCAGAAATTATAAAGCTTAATTTAAATTCTTTGAAAATTTATCATAATTATTGTATATAACTGATCCTTATAAGTTCAATTTCACGCATTGTAAATGTATAAATTTGAATACAACATATTAATTGTACATTATATTTTTTAGAAATTGTACACAATTGTTTTTGATAAGTACTTAAATGTCCGATAAAATTGCTAATGCATCTCAAATATGATGCTACATGTTTCAAATGAAAGTACAGTATCAAAACCCAAAACTTTTGTTATATAATTTTCAGTATAAAATAAAAAAAGCAAATGGAATGCCTCACTAACCACCATCTGCACTTCCATTTGTCAACTACTACAATCGGCATTATCAGAAGGATGTATTGTCTAACGTAGAGTCCTATAACGTAACCCAGATTCAGCTGAAATATAATTTTGGCTTCTTTTAATCTCATTATTGGCCTAAAATTTTCCATGAACACCATTTGAGTAATCATGCATAAGATCGTCATCATGATCGGTCAAGCTTTAATAATATCTCTTGTGCGGCCCCTTGATTGGTAAGGGTTGTGTGCTGCTATCTTAGGACTTCCCAATTTATATACATACAAAAGTAAAAGTTGTTCCTGGCCAACTTTCTATTTATTCATCCCCGGTTTTAAGTCAGAGAAAATTTCGCATCCAGAATTAAACGGAGAAAGGACACACAAATATACCCATTTTGCTTATCCAGATTTCACAAAAAAAATGAACTAATCCAAGCAGCAAGGATAATCTCACCTTTCAGAGAAGGAAAACTGCCTTGTTTGGAATTTAATGGACAATTACAACCAGCCCTCCGGAAGGAAATATATTCGCCTGGGAAAATTTTACGGAAGAATCCGTCTCTATGGAATGAATTTATAGTAGCTACAATAAACCCTCTTTACAACTAGAAAGAGAAAGCTGAGTGACGGTGGAGAATCGAGGAAGGGGCAGACGGGGGCGGGAAGTCAAAGGGGCCCCTTTAAGACGTCTCGGAAAGTGGGTCTCGGGTAAATAGCTCAGGAAAGCGGAATTAGTAAGCATTCTCTCGGAAAAGAGTTTCCGTGGGAGAGGATTTGTAGTGTTTTATAGCCAAGCGCAATGCGGGTGACTTTGCTTATCTAAAGGATAAGAAAACTCGGAGGGCAATATATAATCCGAGCGTAGGATAATCCAAGGAGGCGACGCCATCCCTCGGGAAAGCGTCGCGGCGCTAACTGCGTGGCTAAAAGGCAACTCTCCCGGATTTTCAATTCCAAATGGATGGCTCATTTCGAATGCCTTCGTTTAGTTTTAAGATTCCACCTCGTTCATTAAGAGAGGCGTCTGAGCATCTCTTTATTAATCGACGGCGGCGTCGTGTGGCCGCAGACCTCATTTATCTGCTGACGTCGTCGTCTCCCTCCGGCGGTCAGCTGACGATGAAACAGGGTCACACTCGGGCGTCGAAGTCTGAGACTCCCACACACACTTTATGTAAGTCCATCTTTTGAGGTCTGTGCAACTATCGAAAACTATTATCGAATAACTAAAATATAGGGTGCAAGATATTATATCACTCTCTTTTACACATTACTCTTAAGCGATAAAGTTGCTTTGCGGATTTAGGAAATACGGAGACGAGTTTTAACATCTCAACTGATGAAGTCAAAGATCAACACTAGAGACTTTTTCAACTGGTAACTGAATCAAAATAATTCCGATTTCTATTTTGCTGTGAATGAAATAAAGAATAACTTGGTAATTTCCACAGAATATATAGTTTTAAAAAGCGTTTTTGCTAGTGTCATCCAGAAGTGGTATGTTTCTTGTGAACGTGTTAAAGATAATATTCTGTGGAAATTACCAAGTTATTCTTTATTTCATTCAATGAAATGGCTTTCCACGAAGTACGGCCAAAATCGATTGATTACATTCTATTTTGCTTTTCATATTTTAAACTGAGAAGCTAACATCGCAAATATCTTCAGAAATTTCTTCTGAGAGAAAGTCTTTTGATTGGAATGTATACTTTAATAAAGGTGAAATAACATTGGGGAATTAATTAGTAAAACATTCTTAAAATGTAAGTGACGCAGCCAAAGGGCAAAGGTTTGATACGTTAAATAATAAATGGGGGCTTTTGGGAGTAAATAAGCGAAAAAATATATTAAATCGAAAGTGGGAGAAAATCGGAAAGAAATTCGAAACCGAAGGAACACGACTGTCTTCTTTACAATGCTCTGACTACTTTGATTTAGTAAGCCCATGATTCAAACGAAGAATGATGGAAGTTGCCAAGTTATCTAGCCATTAAAAACTGCAATAATTTATCATATCTGTATTCAGTTTGGCAAACAACTGAAAATTAAAATAAAATGTAAGAAAATTTTCACTGCCTTCGTACCAATTAGACGAATGAGATTAAAATTCCGACAACAATTATATAATCCTTAGTTTTGATAAATAAATATTTATATTTGACACTGACAAGAAAAGTAAAATCCAGAAGTTTCAACGTCTTTAAACTTTGGTATCGATCATCATTTATTTCCGTTTTTGGGTCATCAGAAAGCTTAATAAGAACTCCCAATTTCGGTACATGGAAAGTATTCCTACATCTAAGTCGCAACAGCGTCTTTTTAATGGAGGACGAGATGACCTCGTTCGCTATTGACCTAGAAATCAGTCCGGATGCTTAAAATCCGTTTTTCCGCGGAATTTGGCTCCAGTTAAGCGCAGAAGATGAAATCTCGTCTTCGATACCTTCCGATAGCCCGCTCTCATTCACTGCTGAGATTTTTACTGCAAGAGTTAATCATTCCACTTACATAGAGTTTTCCCTTCCATAGACTTTTTCCCATTGATTTCCTTTGACTCGTTAAAGCTTCGTCGATGAACGGAAATTGGATTCTTGGGGCGGGAGTTTCTTCAAAAGACAGAAATTATTTCATTTCGATTATTTGAGTTAATGGAATTTTTGCAGGAGGATGTTCGTCAAAAAGGTATTCAACTATTTTGAGATTTCCTTTGCAGTGTAAATAAAATGTTCGCCGGATTTGAAGTATTTTTGGTATCGCCTGCATTTGCCATTTCAATTACTTCTCAAGTAATTGAAGGATGCTTTAAGGAGGGTATAAGATACAATTCCGTATTCTAAATACGCAGAATTTTCGGTGTTACTTGAGATGATCGAAGTAGAAAATGCTTCAAATGGAAAATAAGAGGAAATTTTACAGTTTGGTGAAGAAAAGTTCGCAAGTTTGTTTAGAGTTTTGAGAGTGAGAATATTTACCTAAATAATTTATTTTCTAGCTATTGCAACTTCATAAACATTTTTTCGAGCCTGAACGTGTACTGTGTGATACATATAGCGGCAGACGTCAATAAAACGTAGAAATACTATGAAATAACAAAAATAAAGCAGATTATAAAAGCGTTTCTTATATGTAACTATACTAGTATTATGAAAGTTAATACCATCGCAGTTTTATAAATGTCTATGGTGTGCTTATGTAGAACCATTCTGAGCTTTTAGCTGATTATTTCAAAACTTCGAGACATTAGCTTAGACCACCCTATTACGCGTAAAAATATAACTTTTTAATTTTTTTAATCAATTGAAAGAGTACTAATATTAGAAAAATTATCCCGTGATAATTTTTCACTTTCCTGAGGTTTTTCTACAAACAATACTTTCAGCAAAATTTAAGTATCATTCACAAGAAAATTTGCTCGATTTAGAGCCATTTCTGCCAAGTCATACTCGCAATGAAGGCTCTTCCTGCATCTTTAAAATTAAGCTGTTTTCTCTCCTTTATTTTAATCAGTAATTTATTCCCAAAAGCAATTCTATAGAATATTATGGTTTAAGTGACCTCAGATTTCAGACCTAGCTCATAGGTGATATTTAATTCAATAAAAAAGGGTATTGAAATTGTCGGCTTTGAACATACTTCTTGAAACGAGAACGCCGTTCATTTCTATATTCAACAATCTGCCAGTGTGACATAAATTACCTGCAGTACTCTCTTAACCAAGGGTACGAATGACATCCACAACATTCGGCCAGCTTGAAAAGGAGGACCCTTTCTGCAAACAGCCATTATATTAACATTCAAGAGTGGGGTTACGAGGGACCCTCGCAATTTTCAATCCTTACATTAAGATGGCCCGGATGGTGGTGAAATTTGAAAAATGCCCCCTTTAGGTGTGGCTCAAAAGAGGGCCTTCAGGAATGATCCTCCCTCTCACACAAATGCCCATTGATACAGAAACTAAGGAGCGCCATCCGATATTCTCGTCCCTAACCTTAGCTGCTTAGGAGACGTGCCGTAAATTGCCACCATTCTGCCCTCGAGGCACTCCGCCGCTATGGAAACAAAAACGAGCCTCCATGTGGCCAAAAATGGAAACATTCCTCATGGCGTCTTAAGGTGAAGGCTTTTCATATTTGAGTGTGTGTAATGAAAGGGTCGTGATGAGGAAGACGTTTGAGGAAGCAAGTTGGTAACACTGTCCCCTTTCTAAATATGCACGCCTCTTTAATAGTTTTAGGCTACATTCCCCTAGGAACACACATAGGATGCGGGTACATGAATTTTTACTATATTAACATAGTTTCCCACAGACGAATTAGAGGAAAGAGTTAATGAATTGCTTTCTCCTCCTGCATAGTATAAGAGTGAGGATATCAAATTTGCAAACCCTTAGTAGATGCAAACTAAGTAACAATATGCGAAAAGAGAAAAGAAATAAGGAAGCGTAAGTAATGATAGAATATCATCGAAGGCACTCATTTTTCCTGTTTCCCAAGTGCTAAGTACTTTAATACAGTAATTAGGTAGCTAGTTGCAGGAAAATCATTTACAATCATCATTGTAATGAATTAGTACTTAAAATAACAAGCACGCTTTTTACTATAAACTGTCTCCAACTCTCAACTTTAAAATTTTAACCAATCGGCAAGAAATCCAGATGTGCCGAAGCAACTGCTTTATCACTTGGTTTTCGCGCAATGAATATTAATTCCTTTTATAACATATCTAAATTTCGCTATAGGATTTTTTCTACGCAAAGGCAAAAATCGTCAACTATTACAGGATTTCTTAAGTTTAACATATAAAAAGTATTCAATACATTGCCTACAATGAAAGTGGCATAAATATAAACATAGCTTATAAGCCATAAATGACCTTATTTTAACTAAAGCAGAAGCAATAAATCAGAAGACGTGAAATTAAATCAGACCGTGAATTATCAAATGAAACTAAATAATTCCAACTCAATATATAGGAGTAATCAATCGGAATTATGAACTAAAACTAGAGAAGCTAGATGAAAAACCACCACTCAGTATTAGCCATTAAAACCAGCGTTCACAATTGCGATATAATATCTTGGCAACGAAATGCTATAGCGACCATCAAATACAAACTCATTCTAGTCAGAGAGCAGCCGTTTCCATATTGAAAAGAAATGAATTTTATGTACATGCTTAAGTGAGTTAAAATCAACTATACGACTAAAAATATCCTTGTATGCATCCATATGTTTTTAGGAGTGTACCTGCCAAACAAATTCCAACTAGGGAAGATTTACTCTTCTCTAACGCAAGAAAATCACAATTCAAACATCGTAAGATCCGAATCTTTTCCTTCTTAGTAGACATCCACAAAACAGGTCAGCCGTATTGAGCTTCCCTATTTTTGTTGAAACTTGCGTAATTTTGGAGTTAGATCCAGCGATACCCTTTCTTTACTTTTTACAGATTTTATGGCAAGAAAAACATGCAAATACGGTCGGTAAATCCGGTAGTGAATTCCAGGGTAAAATTTAAAAGGCACTTCCATACGAGAAAGTCCAGGCTATAAATTCACTGAAGATCGCATTCTGGGGAGTGTTTCGATTTTGTCCACTACGGGTAATGTAATTCAAGAATTTCAAAACTTGGAGAGTTTTCTGTATCTAAACTGCGAAGAGTCACAGAAAGTTTGTCTTCGGTGGAAATGGTCTGATAACAGATTGGTATTCCGCCCTGCTCCCTTCCATCCCGATTCAGTTTTTGCTTTATAAATCTGACAAATGCAAGTTACATCGAAAGATGGAATCGGAAAAACTGCAAGTAGAAAGTTCTGAGATGGTAATGCTATTTGAATCTTCCATGCAAAGTCCACCTTATAGCCAATTTTATAGGAAAGAGTGCCAATTTAATGAAAAGTTTATCTGAATGCTACAAACTTAGATATGCTTTGTAGGATTTCTCATTTTTTATTACATTTCATCATTCCTCATTCCATCCATTCCTATTGTTTCTTCATTTGTCGGTAACAATGTATTTTAATCGCAAAAAGTTGACGAATTACGCATGTTATCGTGATATTTCAGTAGTAATGTTCATTTTCCTAGCAAAATTACAGTAGACTCATTCTTAAATGAAGATCAATCCTAATGAAAATTTTATATGATATAGAAATAGAAAAGTAAAAAAAATTAACTTTCCTCAGTAATATTAATTTAGTATTTTTGAGGAAATTTTTTGATATTTACTCTAGATAAGATCTTAAAGTATCTTTTCAAATAATGTAATTATCGGTCTCTCATTTAACGGAATTTTCTCACGGAAAATAATTCAACTAGGATCTCAGCCTTAGTAACCTTTGATAAACCTTTGCAGTAATTGAATTTGTATGTAATGTTGATGAAACGAATCACACAGTGAACGACAAATATTGCCCCGGATTCTGAATCCGCAGAAATCCGTCTGAACTATATTTCACCACAAACGATCCCATGGCAGAGGGCGAAATTAAGTAAATATGAGCATTTTCGTGAATGAAAATTAAACTTTTAGTTGTCATTACTGAAAATTTGCTGACCCTACATATTTATCTAACTCCGATTTTCAGAGGACATTTTCAGAATTAACTCACTTCTTGATGAGCTCGAGCATTAAAATTGCTCACTGTGGAACTGTTTTAGTTTCAAAACTGACAGAAAAATCTCGTACATTATGATATTTATATTTATGTATCATTATTGTATATTTTATGATACGAAAATAGGGCTTATCGAGTTAGAAAAAAGTTAAGTTGACATAGGGGCCCCATTGATGTTTTAAATGAGATCGATAGATATACAGAACATTTTCTACTATGGAATAGAAGGTCGAGCAAGGATCTCAATATGAGAGGAACTAATAATTTTGCTCAAGTTGGTTGAATGTAATATCATAGTAATATATCAATGTGTTATTTTAATTTGGACCATGAGTTGGGGCAGAGAAAATTTTCCAGTGGAATATTATTTCGCGCATAACTATCTGCAGGAAAAAATTTACCAGAATAAAGTATGTACAAAGTATGTACCTAAAGAAGTACTTGAAATGATTTCTCAACGAGCTTCAAGGGTTGTTCATGAAATCTTGTTGACTTTTGTGAGAGAAGACATTTTCCTTCTTAGGGACTCCAATCATTATCATAATCAAGGAACCTACATCCTCCAGAAAGGTATTTTCTAGAGTAAGCTCTGAGACACAAATCAGAATAATTGGACGCCTTCGAAATCCGAAAGATTCTCGCTCTACGCAATCCTTCACGGGCCCATGACAGACACGTGAGTTTTCTAACGCTGAATCCCGATACATTCCGAATCTGAGGGGCGTACTCGGCGCATAATCTCATCGAAAGATGCAATCATGCGACGTCAATCCTTGAATTGGATGCAAGTCTTCGGGAGAGCGAGCGGCAATTTCGCCCATTCCGCACGTGTTGAAGAGACTCGATATCTGCGCGTATTCACGGCTAGGGAATGAGGCCGAAATGGTTGAGAATGGGTATAGAATGGCAGAAGAGCTGTTGCAGAGGATGAAGACCTCCTTGCAAAAAGCGAGATGACTAATGAGCAAGCTGAGGACTCTCATTGTTCACTCTGAACATCCCAAGATGGCGCCGGACCCGCATTTATCAGCCGCTGCGAGCGCGCATACACACGAGAAATGAACACAAATGTCTTCTTTCATTCACCGAAACATTCCGAGCTCATTCTTTGCTAATGGATGCCAAGTTAGCAAAAAACTAGCGTACTTCGCAATTTAACACAGCCGTGAGACAATGGAATTATCTTCGCGGGGTTGCGTTTTTTTAATTAGTGCATTTAATTAAGGTCCTTTTTAGCTTCGGACTGAATGGAGCTTTGGTTTCGATAATGAACGGACTTTGAGTGGGGCGTTGAATAAATATGGGGCTGCTGAAGAGAAAACCAAATAATTTATTAATGAGGAATAATTTCGAATGAATCGTCTTCCTCAAAATATTTTACAGGCCGGATTGGACGACTTTTTATGCGGTTATAGAAGTAGTCTTTTCTTCAATAGCCTTAATGACCTTCTAGTATTTACTTCGCCGATTCTGCGAATACTATGTGACCATGGAAGAGTTTTAAGTCTGCAACCTATTAAGTTTGAAAAGTTGAAACGGTTCATTTAAATGTCCCAGATATATGGAATTTCGGAAGTATTATATAAATGACGCTTAATAGATGAAGGTAACTAGAGATATAAAAGAATCAACTGTCAGTAAACCACCGATAGAAACAAAAGCATGAAAAGGAATGGAACAATAGAATGAAATAAAACAAAAAGTTTTTTACAGAGAACAATTACTTTTGTGTCATTATATTTATGTCATTGCTTTATTTTTTATTATTATTAATGAGAAATCCCTTTCAAATTTATTCGGTTTTATTTAAGCCGTGTGTCTTCAAGTTAGTCCCATTCCTACAGAACAGGTGTCGCAGGGGAAGATTTGAAAAATCTCGATTTCTAATAAGAACCATTTTATGCATTGGGTGCAACATCATGGCTGAAAAGATGATAATTGGAATGCATTATGGTAATTCTTAGAACGTAGAGCTTTAAAATGTTCTACTCACATATCGAGTGTGAATTACCAAGTTTTTCTTTTCATAGTAGCGCCTCAATTAAGTCACTTTTTATACGTATTTTAAATCAAAGTATATTCAACCACATCCTAAATTAAAGCTTAACGATATAGTGTATGTTAAGGAAGTATTTTGAAATTTTCTTATAGTCCTATCTCTGACGACATCAACTAATTCTACTCTACTACTACTGTGTATCAGTAAAAAGTCCAATTATCACTTAACCATCAGAAACTAGTATCTTTAGTAACTGCAACCTCTAACTTAGAGTAACTTTTATAAGATATAATTTTCATACCCTACCGATGAGACCACATACCGTATTAGAGAGAGTTCAACCATTATAAAGAAAATCAATCCCAATACGCGTTAAAGCCACACTACAGCTCGTAAACACGATCATATCTATTTTCCTTTGCAATCTAATTCCTGATTTCCCTTTGAAATGCGGAGAGACATTCTTCCACTGCGCATGGAACAGTGCAATTGATGATTTACCTTTGGAATGAACAAAGATCGCTTTATTTGCTCAAGGAGCCTTTGCTTTCATTAATCCGACCAATTCCTCTACAAAGTGGCCTCTGTTTTCACTTCTGCTGACTCAACCTGCGAACCTTTTTCTCTCTAAATTCTAAACATTCTCCGAACGGAAATACAAGCCTAAACAATGCTTTGCACCAATGTGTAACTACCAAAACGATGTGGAATTTGCCCCTAAATTTATGCGATGAATCTCGAATAATTCCTTTAGTTACATATAAGCTAAAACAGTCAGCTGTGCGATACTCCACACAAAATGTTAAAACTTGTGAATGGACGAACGTTGCATCAATTTTTGACGGATAGGACTTTGAAAAAACATTCTAATAAAGATATGAGTGGAAGTTGTGAGGTGGAAGAGTGATGGACATGTTACGTATTCAATGAATCCTGTCGAACGGACGTTTGCTTTGAACTGTCAAGTATGATTTCTTTCAGACATTTCCGCTTTGACAAAATGTCAGCTAGCAAACAAACGTTAAAGTAAAAGCCATTGTGTTTTTATGTGCATGCTTTATCCCTTTCGTTCAAAAGCAGTCAATACGTTGAAAACACTTTAATATCTAAGAATAGCAAACAAAACAACCAAATTCACATACCAATACTTGTCTTAATATTAATATTTACTTTTTAATGAATGAGCATTTTTTCAGTAGATGAAGTAATTATTTTCTTCTAAATTCACAGAGTCCGTCTAATCAGAGCCTAAATTCACAGAACTTCTGTTAACTGATTCGAAGAATAATTTGTAAAACTGCCAGTAATCAATTTTGTTTAGCTTTCTCTGTTTCCGAATTCACAAATCAGTTACTCCCGTCTACAAAATAATGTATGAGCTAACTCTTCTCCAGATAAAACTGCATAGCATACTTAATATGAATACACAAAGTTTTACGCTTGATTCAAAAGAAATTCCTCATAATATTGAAATCTAAATAATTTAGAACTGTAAAAATAATTTTTAAGTTTAACTAATTCAGAAGTTAATTACATAAATAATCTCTTGTTGTCACTGAAAAATGATAAACCATTAAAATTTCCTATATATATTTTCCTTAGATTAAAGCGATCCTCTTGAGATCACATTACGCCGTGTATCCATAATTACCACCACTGCCTCATTTCCAGCACTAACATTTGTTGATTCTCCTTGGAAACACAAATTCCCGCGCGCGGCAATCGTAAAACGTAATTCGAGAAGTTAGGAGAAAAGGCGGGAACTAATCTCCATAGCGGAGGCATGGGGCCAGGGACTTTTTGAAACTTTTTACCCGGAGAATTCGAACCGATTAAATCGTCCGGATAAAGAAATTTAATTCCCAAACGACTCATTAGTTGCACTCGACGAGCGCAGTGTAGTCATCGCTAAAACATCTCTCTCGGAGATGCATTTTTTGCTCCGTGGGAAGAAGGCCTCGGAATATAGTGAGACGTTGAGAACAAAGGGACTGCGAACGCAAGAAACCGCGACGGAGAAATTAATGCAGTCCATATTGCCGCTCCTGCCTTCGCTCGGGAACAAGCTAAAAACGATAATTCCATAATTAATGACGCGGGGCTTCTGCGAATTAAGAGTCCCCTGGTGAGAAGAGATCGCTGCGGAAGAACTGGGCAATCTCCCGAGAAAAAAAGATAATTTGCTATTAATTCGAGCGCCTCTCGCGATAAATAACTGAAATTGAATTTCAAATTTTTCCCTTCTCGATGTGAGATATATAATTTTAAGCGGCTTAAAGAGGAATTGCGATTTTAATGTTTTAAGTTAAAAATACTGGAATTTTTCCCTTCTCATAAAAAGTATAAGCGCATCTGATAATCGAGGAGAGAGTTCCGAAGAAAGTGACTTTCTGCGTTATCACGATATCAACTTGCACTGCTTATAAGAAAATTATAAATCGATTACCATATTTCTATACGTTTTTAATAAAGATATATTCATTTCTTGCAAAAATAAACAGAAAAATTTCACGATGAATGCATATAAAATTCCATATAATTTCAGCATAAAACGCATAATTAAACGGCCAATTATTAATTTTTGAGCAAAATTATTAGATGAATAAAACATCACGACATTAACATTGTTTTATTTATCTGATGATGTTTATTAGCAGCGAAACTTAGGGTTACTAAATTAAAGAGTCGTGGAAAGAGTGCCAAATTAATTTCTTTGAAATATTTTTTGTTATCTGTTGTGAAAATTTCATTACGTAAACATATAATTTTTGTTAACCAAATATAACAAAGGCTTTTACCTACTACAGTCATACTTACTACCCATCTTCATGAATATTACTATATTTTAAGTTTGCAATAACTAATTGAAATTTCTATTTTCCTAATGGATAACATAAATATCATCCTAAGCGTTTTAGGTTAAAGGAAATAGCATTTTCTTTCAAAAAATATCACTTGATAATGATTTCTACGTATTAGATCCAACGCATCATACTCATTGTAGGCACTTATGTAATCTTAGACCCCCATTCATAGCGTCTTAACTCTTTCAGGAGCCAATAGTTAAGTCTAATAATTGATCTTACCGTATAAAATGAAAGTTATGCGCCCGGCACAACGCTTCTGCAACCTATTATTACCATAGTTATACCTCTCATACAGACTTAGCCGACCTCAAATACTCGGAAAATACCAGCATATGAACTGGCTTAGCAAGGGATTGAACCGTATTCACCTGCGTGGGAAGAAATAGCTTCAATTGCTACGCTGTCGAACCTCTTAGAACCAAGTTTATCCACAAGAATCTTGCGGAGAATAGCAATCCTAGTGTTCGGAGATTTCCGAGTTTTGTGTTCAAATGATTTCTTCCTTTATTCACCTCTACAACTTCATTGTTTTAGTTTTGTAGGCAGTTTTGAATGGAAAGTGGAGAAATCACGATCATATCCTGCTATGGATTCTAATTTCCAGTTCTTATAATTCTATCCTTTAAAGTATTCTATTCCCTTAAACCTTCTTCTTGGCGATTAAACGTCTTTCCGGAGGAAGGCTCTTTAAGGGAACGTTTTATTAACGCAGCAGACGAACGCCTGTAGGGAAATTAAAGAGAATAAATTATCAAATTCTTGGATGCAAGGCATTAGCTACGGAAGATGTGCGTTAAAGAATTTGAGTTACTTATCTCCGAGTCTTGCGTCCTTGACGTGCTTTTACACAATGTGCACGGTGAATAATACTCTCCTTACTGCGCATAAATTAAGCTATTTTTAATTTCGCTTATTCACGATCCTCTAATTTTGCTCTCATTTTCCGATGTTTACCGTGAGTTTAATAGGCATTCCTACACAAAACTCACGTCAGTAAATTCAAGAAGATCCTACAGTACGAAGAGCTTAATTAGCCGAATTAGAACTGTTTGTTTCAAAATAACTACTGTGTGAACTAATTAAAGAGGAGGTCGTGCCGAGACCTTGGCTGACGACCTTGGTTCTTCCTTCGCGATGGAAACATTTTTTGCTGAAATTTCCTTTTATTCTCTTGGAGCATTCATTTTTAGCGGATTAAACAAAAACACGTTACCATGGAAATAGTGTCGTTGGATAGGATACACCATGGCTAATTAGTCGTTACGTGTTCCATAGTGATGCATTTAATTAATAAGACATTACTAGTGCCTACTTTAATGTCTCGTTTTTGATGAGCTTCAAATACATTAGGTATGTTTGCAGAAATGTTAATGTCAAATTAAACACTAATCACCCGGAATTTTATACGCGACTTTATATGTTTAATACGTGGATGACTTGCGATAAAGGCATGAAATCAATTTATAAACACACATGTCATTTTTCTGTGAGTATCGTATCATGAAATAAACTCGCATGGAATATGGTATGGTAAAAGAAAAGAGGACAAGTTCTCACTTCAGATAAAAGGTAACACAAAACATATATGATTTCTACAAATATTTTTGCTGTCCTTTCCAGGTAATGTTTATGCTACTCCTCCTGTGAATAGCTAAAAGTTTCGACCTCATATTACTTACTAATATTTATATAAGAGGAAGATGAAGCCTATCCATATTGCTTGTTTGCGGAGGTAACTGAATGCGAAGCAAATCGATGAGAATTTATGTACATTTTTATATCGTTAGCATGCATATATCCAAAGAAGAAGAATAATGTTTTTCTACTGAATAAAGTGATGTATGTGATGTTGAATCTGCTGACACGAAAAACAATGGAATTGATGATTTAGAATTAATGGAAATCACCGAATATCATGGTACTTTAGGAAACACAAGACATTTATGAAAATTATATGTGAAAAATCATTCAAAATACAGCACTAACGTTTCAGAAAAATATAATAGGGTGCCTTTCGTTAACATACAACATTTAAAAATCGGCTGTATATAGTGATCTTTCACATCAACTACCTAGAATTAGCGGTTTATCGACTTTAAGTTTTAAGAAGGGAAATGGAGACCAAATTAACTACACTATAGATTTTAGAAGCTCCTAAAGTTTGATCTTGAGAAAATAACGTCTATCTTTAAAAAGAAACCGTAGAAATACTGTCCTTGATAAGAATTGGTAATGGAATAGAGACGAAAATAATGTCTATGGGAGATGCTAATTTTAGAAATAGTAATCTTTTCCAATAACGTTGACGTATTGTCTCTATGAGCACAGATAATACATAAATCTAATATCGATTTTTCTATAAATATCAATATAATATGTAGCGAATATTATCAGCAGCACATATATATTGTACGACGCAAATTCTAGTGAAAGATTCTTTAAAATATTCGACTAATATGAATAAAGAAACTAATTATACTTTCGTAGAAATTATGAAAAATATATCTCTTAAATATTTTAAGGTTCCTTTTTACTGAATAGAACAGTTTAGATACAAACATTCAAAATTCATCCTCCAAGACGACGGAAAAAATTAATAATCTGATGGTTAAAATAATGAGAATAAAAACTGATATTTCCAATCGAAATGAACCGATGATACAGATTACTCAGAATTAGTTTTACATACAAATATTTTTACATACATACAAATATTTTTACCGATATTTAACTGACTCTTATGACTAATGGTAATCATATGTATAAAAGAACTGATTGGCACTGTAAAACGATTTTCATTGGAAAGGAAACTGGTAATTCAGTGACCGACCGATAATCAACAACCAAATGGTAAAGCGAAGATCCGGAATTGGCTTGGTTTAATACACGTATATATATTCAATTTCTAGCTTAAGACTTAGCACAGTTAAGATATATTCGGAAGGAATTACTTAGAAGAGGGAAAGAAACGGTCCCACTCAAGGTTTAAAGAGGTGGTTTGGGAGGAGATGAATGAAGATTGAAGCAAATCCCTCCAACAAAAGCCAACGTAAATTTGAGCAGAGAAAAAGGGAAGTACGACTTGCTTTCATCTGAAAAGCGCCCGAGGAGAAGATATATTTTAATGTAGACAGGGGAAAAGGTAGACGAAACATTGATTATGTGCTCGATATAAAATTTCCACGGCGATGAACAGCCGGGGATGATTAAACATTTAAAGTGGAGGGAAAAGAATTAGGCGAAGGGGATGTCTTTCCAGAAATTGGAGGAATAGGCATTTGTGGTCGGAATTAAGAAGTTTCGCGCTTATCGCATATCGCTGCAGGTCACGTCCGAGCGAATGGCGTGGAGGCTGGGAATGAGGGGACAGATCCCTCAGATTAGAAGGGGAGGTTACGAGGGGGATGATAGAGGGGAAAAAGACGCAGTAAGAGATGGAATTGTGATGAGGCTTCCCAGACAATCGGAGAAATTTTCTCATCTCTCCGACCGCATTCGAGGAGTACTCTTCGAGATGATCTTGGCATAATTGAATTGCCCAAAAATAACAGTTCATTCTTAAGAAAATTATACATATCAAAGAACGCCTCCCAAGTCAGCGCTAGTGATAGGTAGTAATGGTGCATAACTGGAAGAGCAATACATGAAACAGAATAACAAATGACTAGAAAGTCGACCATGAAATACGGCTGATAGCCGCGTTTTTGTGGGTAGAGAGATGGGTACGACTTGGAACCACTCAGATTTCGTTTAGTTATTCCGCACAATGTTAGTAGTAAAGAAATATAAGTCTTAAAGCTTCTACAAAGTTATGTTTTGGGTGAAACACCAACAAAACATAAACCTTTTTTATAGTACTTTATTTGTATTAAATATTTTGTATGTAGACGAACTGAATGCTGAATATTACTCTTGATATTTCAGACAAACCATGACTTCTTACTTCCAAACTCTCCGTAAGGACTACAAGAATACATACAAATTCATGCAAAGGAATCCTTTTAAATAGTTGTTTCATTCCATACTTTGTAGAAATACCTATAGGATGGCAGCTAATGATTTTGAATGTAAAATATAATACAATTTATCAGAATGAATTAAACATAATTTAACAGACTTTTCGGCACTGAAACCATTTACTAAAATAAAATTAAGGGCCAAAATATTACTCTTTCTAACGTATTTTATAACGGAGAAGCAACTGTTTGAAATGACAGCATGCAGTGAGTAGAAAATGTTTTTACAGCTACTTCAATTTGAACGATTACACATAATAGCCCCAAGGTCTTAATAACTCGTCGGCATTGAAGGATTTCACATAAAATGATTAAACCGGGGGACGCATTGTAAAGGTTTCCATTAAGAATATTTAAAAATCGACACAAAATACCCAGTTATTAGCAGCTTTACCTTTCGAGAACTTTCTCATTAGCAAAGAAACGACTTCCCATACTCCGTGACGAGTTTACATAAACAGAAACAATGCGAAAGAATGAACAGCTTTAATTTGCTCATAAAGCGGTTAGAGATGCGTGGGTCACGGGTTCGTAGTCCCGTGAACGCAATTCGCTGACGATACAGTCTGCAGAATGGGTGGAAACAATGACAGGAAGTCCGTTCATTCCTCAAGTTCGTGCTTAAGAAAGCAGACGGCAATTTTCTTAGGTAGCTGCACCGCAGATTGAATTGAATCCAGAAAGAGTGTCTGCAAATCCACGAGATATCGAAGCGGTGTCAAGCAAATGTGAGTGTGGGATATAAGAAAACGGAGAGCAATTGAAGGATTTGCCACGGCGATTTTTACGCTATTCACCTGGATTGTGACATTTTTCCGAAACGGAGAATACGATTGAATCTCGACGTTTTCTATTCTCGGAAAATTCAATCGTCTTGATTCTGGAAGTCGATGCGTAACAGTCCGAAGACATATCGTACTATTCCCATCCTTGATTTGAGACGTAAAAATTCTGGTTATTAACAACGGTTAGTAGCAAGCTGACTCGGCACATGAAAAATAACGGCTTCGTAAAGCTTCACGAGTTCCAGAATGGAACACTAAGGGTTGACATAAAATTGAAAAATACCACATTGAGATATACAAAGGGAAACTCCGTTTTAGCAAACCGATGTATTTGAAGAAGAAAAGTCTACCAACAATGTTTCAACAATAATATAACATCAAAAACGATAATATAACAATACGTGCTATTGCAATAATGGAAATCCTATGAAAAATCGAAGGATTTCTCTAACTTTCTTTAGAATATGACAGATCATGTGGATAAAATAGCCAAATCCAGTTGTGTAAACCTACCTATCACTGGTTTGAAGAATTTGTATGATAATAAACTTAATTTAAAATAAAACTAATGGTATAATAGAATGTATGGGATATGGTGCACGGGTTTAATTGTTCCTGTATTGAATGCACGTTCCAAAGAAATGTTTTAGTATTACGCTCTATATATTCACTTGTGAAGCTTTGTAATATCAGGAAGAATAAGTAATCTCGGACAGAGGAAACAAATCCTACTTTGAGCATATCGAGTTTTTGTTCTCTTTGAAAAATAACTGTTAAGAGTATTTCTCCATGCCAAATGAATCATATTCCTTGTCTCAACCAAATAAAAATCAACCTGTACCTAACGTGATACAAAAATAACCAATCGATGGATGAAAAAATAGAAGAAAACCATGGGTCAATTAATCGCTAGATTATGACAGGTTGTCTATCGAGACCGTAATGGAATTTATCATCGGTGATCGAGTAATGATTCTACCACCCCTAAGAGGCCCCGTAAGGCTATTACCGGTAATTTCATCACCGAAAAGTCATGGCATGCAATTTAACTTCGCCATACCCTGACCCAAACTCAGATTCGCAACTCGATGCTTTGGAAGACCTTTAATCCATTTATAATCCCGGGCTAATTGTCCCTCCGTCTGAAGTCGCCCGACAGTAATCCCGCCAGCCAAAAGACGTGTGCATCGCAAACAAACCACCTTGCATTTTTGCCTATACACTTCACACTCAATTTAATCCCCTTCGTTTATGGCTTGCCTACCTACTCCATTAACCCACCCGTTCACGATCCAGCTCAAACACGCACAGACGTAAAACTCTGCCCCCTCTCGGCTAAACCATCGAACCACGGCTAACCTCGTTTCCACCTCTCCTTCAAGCATCCCCTTGTGGGATTTTTCCTTCCCGAGAGGTTCTTCAATGCTCTCTCCATGGGAGCAAGCAACCATGCCAGAGGCAAAACACACGCTCCCCCACATCTCCGCTAAACTCCGCGTAATACTAAGCCGAATCTCCCCACAACTTCCTCCTCTTCGATATTAATTAGATTACGCGACTCCAAGTTCAAAATTCCCGCGGAAGCAAATACGGTTCACGGAGTCCCATTATCGTGAAATAAGACGTTTGTGGATAAATACTACAAGTATTAGGGAGTGGAGGTATGAGTCGATCACCTCAAAGGGTGAGAAAGACGTTCCAGGGAGAGGAAAACGATTCCACATAAGAAACATTTCAGAAATACACATGAATTTGGTAAATACATAAAATTCAAAGAAATATCTTGCATGGGCTGAGGAATGACCTTTTTGACGAATATAATGGCTCAAATGAAAAGGTTTCGCCGATTTTCCGGCTCGAATAATGCTTGTATTTAACGATGTGTGTCATTATTATGCTATGTTTTTGATCGTTAATTTTATTGTATAACTGATTGGCGTTCCTAACGAATTCTAATTCGTACATGCTAATGCACCTATAATATGTACGTCAGATGTTTTATATATAATTTGTGAATTTATATTTCATAGTAATTAATGGCCATTTTCATTTTTATAATTTCTGTTACTAACCTTGTAAATAATTATATGTTTGCGTCGTACTCTATAAATTCATTTGCTTTGAAGATGAATTGCGTCTCTGATAGCGAGTTAACTCATAATTGAAATGTTATTTAATAACATAATATGAATACCTAAGCTGCAAATTTATAAATTTCCCTTGCCCACGTTCCTTTTCATTCAGTTTCAATTCAATTTCAATTTATTGGCATATTTCTATTTTTTGCTATATTGTATCTGTCAAAGATCTCTGCTAATGAAATCCTTTGCCTGTAATACAGATTCCTTTATCAAATGCTTTTATAGATGTGCGTAGGTGCGATTTAAGGAAAGTATCCAAAATGACTGAAGCACATTGGATGCTATCAACTTCAGTTCAGATGAAAGAGTGGGTGTTTTCTGCTTTGCTTTCTTTAATCATAATTTACGATTTGGTCTATCATGCCCTGAAAATCCTCTATGTAAGGTTGTTTCGGAATGAATTCTATTTGTCAGCCTAGGTATCACGATAATCTATATATGCATTACGCCTTACTGGTATATTTTCGGTACCACTCATTAAATAAACGTAATGTATCTTCGAAATTTTAGTACAGAGTAGACTTACTTCACTGTATACTCTATGAGGTAATTTCCTAATTAACAGTTCTGCTTGTTTTATGTATTATATGATTGCGACAAATGAGGTCTCCATTAAACTAATATGTCTTATACCTAATATATGTACATTGCATTATTATTCTTAATCAGTAATTAGGGTTGTATACTTCACTGTGATCAAACGTAAATATTTACGTATTTAATTCAATGACGCTTTTCTTTCCAAACAATTTAAATTCATTCTTTGATTGCAATAAGATTAGTAAAACATCTTTAAAAGCATTATAGGAATATCTTTATAATTTAATCACTCTAATTCTTCACTATTAATCAAGATCAAACTGACTTAAAAATTACTTAAAATACAGAAAATTTCTAAATACATATCAAAACAGCTTGATTTTATTCTTGTTAAATTTTTAATATGTACTCCTAAAAATAATCAATTGAAGAAATGAACCAATAAGCTCAAATTCTTCGTATGATTTTCAGTTTTAAATTAAGTTTTAAGTTTAATTTTTTAAAATAATTTTTAAGTTTTAATTTTGTGCTGATTTTCTTTCGCCGATTCTTTTATGGTTTAATGATTAGATCCCTCTTCATTTCAGTGAGTAAAAGGAAAAATCCACAGCTCTGCTTCGTCTTCTATGTTATTTTTACGTCTATGGCATTTCCAAGAAAAATCTCCTCAGAAATCGCTCCTACATTTCCGCAACAAATTCCATTTCTTCCCTCCTTTATCCTGTTCTCCCACGCATATCTTTCCTTCCAACTATTTTACGTCCTTTCTTTAAAAAGCACACACGTGCCCAGAATCTCCCACATTTCCTTGTGAGCTTTACTCATCAAACTGGGAGATTTTCTACTGACACCTTTTCTATTTCCGTTTTTTTTCTGTAGGATTTATGTAACGTTTTAACTCATTTTCCATTCGTTACAATTGACAAGTTTGTAATATTTATCTAAGAAATGCTGAAATTAAAGGCAGGAAATGTGGTGGTTAGTTTTACAGCACATGAGATTCCTGAATGTTTAATCACTTATGAGTATAATATTCGCCAATGAAATAAATATAATATGGTCAAGTTTTAATTTTATAAACAATGTGTATACATCGAATTTGTATATCCTTCTTATTTTCATCACTTAGACTCATATAAACATAGATAATTTATCGCTTAAATTTACCTATTTCTCGCAAAAGCTGTATAAATGGCCTTTATAAATATTAGGATTCGGTGTAGCATTATTCATGTTATACTGAGGAATCAGTTGAAGTCTTGATAAAACATACGAAAAACTTTTAACTTTCCTTAAAATTTTCTTAAATTTTGACTTTCCATTAACTCCGACCGAAGTCTCCGATGCATATTAGAATTATATTGAAGTATATTCCAAAAGATAAAAAGATGATTATGAAAACAAAACATTCCCTAACGAAAGTTATGTTATGCCATCGAGTAACGAGAAATCTGAGCCATAGAGCTCAGCTGTGAGCGAAAGGAAAAGTTTATCCTGGAGATTAGATATCTTGCATTACGCTCCCACAAGGATCTGACGATCACCGAAACTTCGGAAACTAATTTGTGATTACTCCGCAATAATCATTCCGTGCTTCAAGCTGATTCTCAGCATAATTGCAGAATAAATTAATTATCGACCAAAAACGTAGGGTTCGAGCACAATGCAGCGTCGTCAATGTTAACGGTTCCCAAATTCCAAATCGCGTTTCGCCTTCGAATTCCCTAAAATCTAATTAAACGACGCGTAAAATCCAACTGGCGCCCGATATTCTCCGTACAAATCTCATTAAAAGGCAGTTTTCCTGGCGGCAGATTTCGATCCATATCTCGCGGATTAAACGAGGGGTAACCTTGAGTTGACGGACGTGGATCAGTTTTTCGCATTTCCCGAGAAAGCGTAAGTGGAAATATGAACTAAATTATTCTGATTGGTGAGGAAACACGAGTTCGGACTAGGTTAAGTGTATTAACGAAGAATCAAGGGCCCTTAGATAGCCAAGTAGGTAACTGGATATCCTTTGGTGAAAGTGAAGTGGGCTTGGACTCCCGGCGGGGCCCCACGTGAAAAAGGTCCTTAAAAGTCGAAGTACCTTCATAAAAAATACCTGCAATTAATCTTAATAAAGAGAATTTGTGATGGGGGGTGAGGAAAAGGAAGTAAGTAACTTTGCATGTACGTCAGTATGGATTAGAAACCTATAGAAAAAGTAAATCGAAAATTATTGACATTACTTGAACTCAAACCTAGGTCTAACACTTTCTGCATAGGTTAGTTTAGTGGTTGGAATACCTACTTGGAAAGTCAGAGACCTGGGTTTGAGTCCCAGGAATGACTATGATATTCGCTTCTATTTCATCATGAAGAGCTCCAGGAAAGCCAAGTGGGCAACGTGTTCACATTTAATGAAGGAGGTCCGGGTTCGATTCCCCGGTGGGAATTTCTGTGCGCGAAAAAAATCTTAGATATCGAAGAACTTTTAACAATACTACTGCTATATTTGTCCAAGAGAAATGTCTAGGATTTCGCGTTTCGAACCATAAAGTAAGCATGTAATACCTGCATTGTCTAATTAGGATCTTTATAATTCCTTTGTTATTTATACAACTAGAAAGAGGTACAAATTACAGCGACAGAATCGTTCATCGCACAATTAAAAAAAGCAAAGAATGTTCTTTATTAGAACCTGGCTACGTAATAAAATATAAAGTGCAAAGAGAGCAAGCTAATTTTTACCATTGGAAAGAGGATGTAGTAGAAAATACAGAGTCTGAAGTTGACATGCCTCTGTCAAATGATACGGGGGATCAATTTCCATTAGTACTGTAAATAATAAAATGTAAAAATTTCTAGTAATATTTAATCCTTCTCGAAACGTAAAAGATGAAAAAATTCGTTGTTTCCGATGCGGAAAATTTTTCATAAAATACTGTCCCTTATTTAGATTTTCATACAGCACATATATAGTTTACGATAAATGTGATGTGTAAGTTTCGTAAGTCCTGATCGATACATGAAGTATCGTACAAAAGGATAAGATATTCTTGAATACAACAACATAGGTAGTTAAATCTTTCGGCTAGAACTGTTCTATTCCAATTATCCCACCCGCCTAATCTCCGTCGATTTGGTCCGAGCGTAAATTTTTTGCAGGACAGCCTTCAGCAGCGCCCCAAGTTTTTCAACCTGCCGCTAATCCTCCGTATCTTCTAACGAGCAAGTAGATTCCTCTCATTAATCCATTCAGTACATCCACTCCGCTCGTCCGAAATCGTTCCTTTCGCTAAATGAAGTCTCCCATCCTCCGCACTCTTCCGGATGGCAGCACCTCCTCGGTTGACATACTCCGATTACACCCAAAACCTTTCTCTCAATCTCGCCAGCGCCCTTTATTCCGCACCCTAAAAAGGCAACCCCTTCTCTCCGAATTATTATTCAGGTCCCTTATTTCCTTCTAACACCCCCGTCCGCGGCCGCACTCTTCGTTCCGTTTCATGGCGTTTTCTTATGAAGGCCGTACGAAATTGAGTCCGCTTTCCCCATGTGTTTCTAATACGTAGCCGCATGTCGAGGCCTTATTATAATTGGGAGGAAAAACTGAGGTGTCCTCTCTTTCTTGCTCATCTCTTTACACCGCTCGAGAGTTCTGGAGCTAAGTCCCGAAACCTACGCTACGGCGCATGCATTTAAAATGAGCCCGAGGCCTAATTCCTTGCGCTAATTTGGTTAATTCCCGGCTGGTTACTAAACCAAACGGAATCATTCGGCGTTACGGTGGCACATTTTTCAACTTGAAGGATTGCCCTACTTGAAGCTATATTTCTAAAAAGTTGACGTGCCTCCAAACTTCCTGCCGCGTTAACTAACTTGCCTGAATACATTCGCGCATGGGATTGAAGAAGGTTCTTTGAATTGCCGAATCTACAGTTGTGCTCTTATTTTTCATACTTAGAGGAAATAAGGATCTCTTCGCCTTGATAAATATTTAATTATCGCATTTAGTTAGACTGTATATTATGGTTTTATATTTCGATATATACCTCTTTATCAATGTTTGAAGGATGAGAAAGGAGCACCTGGTTATAAACCCTAGAAAATTAAGTCTTTTTTAAGGATTTACTTCCATGAGTTTACACAGAGAGAGTTCAAGAGAAGATTTAAGCTAGCATCGCAGGCATCACAAAAGCTTACAAATACTGAATACAAATTCACAAGTTTACTCACTCTGTATTGCAATAAAACGTCATAAATTAGGTAACTATAGCAATAATACACTACAAATACTTAACTTGCTTTCGTATTCACTACTTTAGTATCCCAAGAATAGTCAGGATCTCGAGAATGAACTGATCAAAGCGAGGATTGACAAAAACTAGTAATCTTGAATGGCTATTGAAATTGCATATTGAAAACTAATAAGCTTGATAAAATATTTTTGCTCTTAGTAGCAACGAAAGAATAGTACTTTTAGCAACAAGTTGGTTTTATTTGGAACCTTGGGATACATCATTTCGAAAAACGAAAGTAATTAATGACCAAATCATTTAATGAAGCCAAGGAATTACTCTTAACTAAGGTAACTCTCAACTACAGTGATACTTTGACAGTTCGTTCGGGGAAAGAACCGTGATATTTTTAGTTCCTGGGTTCACCCTGGTTTAATTAAATAAACTGCAATACAATACAATGATACCAAATTTTCGTAATCGGAAATCGGAAGGGAATAAAAGTACTATTCGGTTTTTGTTGGGGCTCAAGAATTTCAATATTTTGGTTCGTTTTCTTTTCAGTATTCGATTCTGCTACGATTCAGTGTTTAGCTCTTAACTGTTTAATTAATTTAATTAATTAATTTACTGCTCTTAGTTCCACAGAAACTATCGCATATTCAAGTGGTTACAACGTTAAACTTTGGTGCAAGTGGTCCCGGGTTCGATTTCTTGTGGGGACCAAAACGTGCGAAATGACTTCAGCTACATTATTTGAAATACTCTTATTGCTCATAATACTCTCCCGAAGGAAAACTTCTTCAGGATTCCACAAAATTGTTTGTTTGCGCGAAGAAGAAGCAGACAAATAAACAAAGCTTGTCAAAGTTCATGGAATAATTTGCAGAAGAAACAGTTATTTCATTAAAACACGCAGTAGAGTAAGTTGGGTCTCATACACATGGCGCCAAATGATATTCGTCTGTGTGGAGCGGCGTCTTCAAGGCGAGCAGAGTAGAATCGCTTTCATTGAGGGGAGTCTGCCATCTGCTAATTCCGTCAGGCAACATTTTAAAGAGGGCAATGCGAGCAAAGGACGAACTTGAGGAATTTGGATAATGAACTTCCCATAGAAACTCCACTTTGAGATGCGCTCACACGCGGCGCTGCCGTCGCCGGTGGAATCCGCCCAATGACTGGGAAAATTCCCTCTCCCGCTGTAATTCTGTCTCCGTGGCGTATTTACCGCATTTTAAATTCGTCAACTCTTGGTCATGCGTTACGCCCCTATTTTCGAATGAGTAGATGAAAATCGGAACCGAGAATTCTACTTGCGACGGTCACTGAATGACAATTTCAGACAAGGCGTAACTTTGTGAAAGTCCATTTTCGAATAGAGGTTAATTTGTCGAACGAACATAGCGTGAGCATAAAAAACTTTTCATCAGCCCTTACTGATACTTTGATTAGAAAAACATTGGTAACAACTATCGACAAGGACATCGTCATCAACAGAGGCACTCTTCGAAATTAGTTTCCACTATTTATCCTAAGCTGTGGCATAGTAGTAAATGAGTTAATAATTTGTTTTGAACTTCCATTTTTAATAGTGAAATTTTCCCAATCACAGAATATTTTAAATAAAACAGGCACGGTTCCTAATCCAGAATACATTTAATTGGTAAACAATAATAGTTTGCGGAGACCTCATTATTTAGCTTTCCATGGTGCTTATATAATCAATGAAATCTACATTGATGAGGCTAATAACGTATGCTTAAAGACCACTTTGTAATGAATGAGAGCTCTGATAATATTTTTTCTAATCTATCAATTTAAAACCTTACCTTAAAAATATTAATGGTTTCAAACGGTTCATGCATAAAGAACATTTTCGCTCTAAAAATTTTATCTTCAGATTCAACTCAAAACGTACTTCCTTTTTCAAAATCTCTGTAGTCGAACGTCTTAAATAGAACACATATCAATATGAATTCCTTGGTAGCATCGATTCAAACCTATTGCTGTTTTTCAAGGAATTAGAATCAAAACAAGACCGAAGCAGCACATAAGAAATAAATATTCCAGCGTTGATAAAAATTTTACAATAATGTTCAGCTCACAAATTTAATTTTTAATTTTTTGAGGAAATTGTTCAATAGTAATTCTGAAAATTATGTAATTTTTAATTTAAATTCCTAGAAGAAAAATCAACCAAAAATGTGGCATCAAGCAAAACTGAAATATAAACAAAAAGAGATACTTCAAGCTTCTTACAGGTTTTTCGTTAAACGCATAATTACAAAATCATTATCATTGTGGATTGCTCATTAAATTGATGATCACCTTTCAATGCAGTTAAATTAATAGCAACCGCTTTAAAGAACTCCAATCCATCGACCGATACGCCGACTCTCCAAAAGCATAAAATTAGCTTCCGACATCTGTTTCTGCACGCCATGAATCGATCCCCGGCGACGGAAACGAAGCTGAAATAATGAATTTTGAATTCCGTTTCATTAGAGCGGAGGCAATGGAAAGATGTTTCACAAATTAAATTTCAGATGCACCATAGACTATCGAGAGGAAAAAAAAAGAAAGTCCTGGAGCGAATTGGAGACGCACAATTGCGTGTTCCTCGAAAATGCAAATTTATGTAAAGTGAATGGAGCGAGAGAAGGAAAGGGGAGAAAATAAATAAAATCCCGGATACCAAATATCGCTCCGTTTAAATGCCTCGAGGCAAACACAAGAGGGCGCGTGAAAGGATGAGTCATTGGAAAGAAAGGCAAAAGAGAAAGACAGGGTCTGGTAATGAGCTGAGGAAATTATTGGGGGAAAGAGATGCAAGGGAAGTGCAGAGATTGGAGAAAACGGGAGAGAGATAACGAAAGGAGTGGGGCATGATGGGAAGGAATTGATTTACCGATTACATTCATCATTGGACGAGAGAAAGGGTGTATACGGGGATGGCTTTAGGCGGAGATGAGTGGGGGGGCGCCGGAGGGGAGGATTTTATCGGATTCAGATTCAAGGGGCATTTTGAGGGAGGAAATTGCAAATGTGGGCGGAAGGGCCCTCCCGGTTCAGGCCCCACCCCTCCCGCGGTGACCAGCGTCCACCAATGACTTAGGCGAGGACCTGATATCCGTTCGAATTCTCACAAGCCGCGGAGCTAAGCTACTTAATCAATCTGGAATCACTCTCGAACTCGATGAAAATTCTATCCGGGAAGATTTTGTATGAGTCGGTTGGGTTTATTAGGTAGCCGCAATCAATCCTCGGTTGAGGAACAGCCATCCTGATTGCAAGTGGACCTTTACACGTACATCCGCATCTGTCACTCTTATTTTCATTTCTATCTCCGCATTCAAATCTTCGGCCGAATAGCCTGGCATATTTTGCTCGCCTAATATTGCACTAATGGAAAAAGGAATGCATGTATGCTAATAATAAAGGAATGAAATAACTGAAAATACTACACTGGGGAGTTTAATTGGAAAATCCTATTCCATAGGTAGTCCAACCCGCGACCCAGAAGTTACATGCGGTCCACAACTACGTGTGACGAGATATTTAAGTACTCTTGAATGTTTTGCAGGATATCTAACAGCTATAAGAGCTGCAATTGAGGAAAGCAAATTTCGCTTTAAATGTGAACTAGAAATAAAAATCACATTCACTTCAAATACCATTTAAGAAAACGATTTTCAACAACAAATCAAAAACTCTAATTAATGTCAATATTTAAGGACACCAAGAGGCTGTGTGTGGTTGTTTATGTTTACAGCCGACTTACTCTACATGTAGGGAACAATTTCACCCACTGGAGTTACATATGTGTACTCCATTTCAAAACATTAAATGCTTAACATAATGGGTTTCTATAAATCTCCACAAATAAAATATCTTACTGTTTTCTCAGGTATTTGTGTCCCCTGGATACTCTATTTCATCTTGTTAGTGATTAATTACACTGGTAATAAAGTTTCAAGCATATTAGAGTACAATATCTGAATCGAGAAAATACATTAATAGCTGGTGTAGTAGAAGGAATCTATAAGTATTCATTTACATCCTTCTTTGCATATTTCACTTTAAAAGATGACTTGATTAGAGCCTAACATAGGAGAAAACTTTGCCTAATCTCAACAAATGCCTTAGAACTATTAACAAAATTTTTAAATTTCCTCTACTTCAGATTTCAAAACCTATATATATGCTTCTAGAGAATATTATCGAAGTATCATACAGTGTAATAAAGGAAGGGAGACTCTATAAAGTAAAGTACATAATTTTCCTATAAATCTAAAACAAACTGTTGTGAGCATCCTTTTTTCTCGAGCTAATATGGCTTGTTTGCGATAGCTTGGCATCCCTGAATCCTTGTCGAGTCCGAAATTCGAAAGCGAATTAACTGTCGCCCCTTTTCTACTTTCCCCTTCGAGTGCCGCTAATTCCGACTGACAGCCGCTATCCACGGCGTTTGACGAAGGCCTCCGATTCGTAATCCTTGCGACAGATCGCGGAATATCTCTCGATGAGCTATAAATCATATCTGAAGGTGATTGCCAAGGTGAGATTTCCGTTTCATTTTATACGGGGACAAATCCCAGCCACTAAATATCGATTTTGTTATCGACGGAATATTTAAAACAACGCCGCGTCTCCGTACCAACGGAATAATCTGTTTTCTGATTTCACTCTCACGAGAAAAGTCGGATTTTAACTTCATTTCTCCAGTTTCAGCAAAATGTAGTATTTAATCTTTATTTACACAAGGGCTGTAACTAGGTAACTAGGCCAGATGATTACTACAATCAATAGGAAACAAAAACACTGGAATTCTCCCTGCTTGGGAGGGAAACCCCTCTAAAACCATCCGAAGGCAAACAAAACACAGGGTTAATTTACGAAGTTACTTAATTCAAAGATATTGATGAATTCACGTAAGTAAATTTACCAATACTACTTATAATAAAATAATTCCCTTTTTTGTTACTCGATAGATAATCTGCCGTGTATTTAAACTTACTGTTTTGGATAAGTATAAATTTTTTATATTATTTCTTAAATTGCTTTAGACTTTATGACAATGTACTACTAAATCTACATCATCTAACGCATTTTTCGTATGTACCAACTAGTGATATATAGACTCAAGGACAAATATATGAGGACAACATGATCAAGATGAAGCTTTTATGTAATCAGTAACATTTAACTTTTTAACGAGGTAATTTACTACCTACAGGATATTTTTAGAGAGTCTCCTTCTTTATTTCCCTGAATCCCAGGCAATTTTAAAACGTATTGTGTTAGACTCTCCTTAAGCATTCCCACCTGCACATAAGGCCATACTAGATTGTAAAAATAAATACATTTAGTGATTAATACAATAATCTAACACTTAAAATAGCTTGCAATAATTTCAAATAATAGAAAAGCTTTGATATTTAAATATCCTTTTGGTTTATTTTTAAGGGAAAATGTTTCCAAAACTTCTTCAGGCGATTTTTTACATTCTGTTATCCCCAGATTCAGAAAAGCATATTTACAAACATTCTTCTTTCTCTGTTTAAGAGCGGAAACTTTATATTTGAGCTAATTTCTCCCGAGGTTACCCGGATCTTTAACTCTATTTTTTTAATTCTTTCGTTGAAGGCTTCCCTCCTGTAGCTTCGGTATATATTTTCAAAGCTTTAGGATTTGCGTCTCAGTTTTGATTCTTACCTCCCTACTCTTACTTCATTTCAATGACGATTACATTTGGAGATCTGTTCATGATTTCTTTTAAACTAAGCATTAAGAAATCATAATTGATCGAGATTGAACATTTATCGTTTAAGAATAGACGTAATTCAAGTGTAGAAACTCAGGCTAAAATGCAATTCTTCGGTAAATATTTGTGAATTATTGTCCCAAAGAAACTCTTTCATTACATGCTACTAGATTATAATGTGGTAATAAATTAAACAAAGCGTATTATACTCCATGATTACTCTTATTTCAATAGGGAACATTCTTCAAATAAAAACCTACGTCAAAAGATCGTATCCAGGAACGTATTTCGGAATAATACAGCAAAATACATACCTTTATCATTAAAGTGCATATACGTGTTCCATATATCCCATCCATTAGATGTCGATGTTCAGTCCTTTTATTTCAGATTCAGAACAAAGAAAACTATTCCGAAATGATAAGGAAAAGATAATGGGGGAATAGGCTAATGAATGGATGGGTAGTCTATTCCTACGTGATCTAATTAACAAGCTTGGAAAAATGTGAGACTAAGACCTCTTTCATATTAGGGTCATTGAATAATTAAGTATTAAAAATAGTCGTATTTTGGAAAACATGAGCTAATAAAGAAGATAATTTAAAAATGAATTTCCCACGTAAGAATGATTGAATAGGTATCGCTGTGTTCCTGTGACTAATGGTTTTGCTCCGAGTGACACAATACTCCAAGTGACCGCGCAATTGCTGTTCCACATCGATTAGGCGTAAATTGATGCATTGGTGAAGGAAGGCGTGACCACAGGGTCGTTAGCGATTTCAACTACGATAAAACCTATTTGATTGCGTATATCCATGGATGAAGGAGATTCGATAGCAAAAAGATGTTAATTACACCCATAGCGCCATAATTATCATAACAATCATCTTACATTGCGCACAATGGGATAAAATATATGATCTGGAAGAGCCAACTAAATTAGAGCACTAGCTAATAGTCTAAGGATTGTTACAATTCATATAGGCATCGTGTTTACTTCTGTGGTAAAACAGTTTTTTATTTTCTTCTAACATTCAAATAAAATCTTTAGTTCTCATAATAATAAGATGTTAGACTCTTTTTGCTCCCGTTTTCGAAGCATAGGCTAGCACAGTAATATTACTTTCAACTCAAAATCAGAACAAAAGTCTGAAAATTTTAAAAGTATCTTGGCGAGATAATTTCTTAGCGAATTTTGCAAATCCAACGCAAAATTAATATAGAATATAACTATTAACGCAACTGATTGAATTGAAATGTTTACGTTTTGACACATGTTTACGATAAAAATGAATTTAATTTACACTAGGAAATTCCATTTTAAAAATTTTTGATGATTGAAACGAGATATAAAATTAAAGTTCGTTGGATGAAAATTATAAATATATAATGTCATGAGTCAATTAAAAAGATACGTACACGCACATTTATAATATTTAGAAAATGAACCAACATAATTTCTCTTCGTTACAGGAAACAAGATAAATTGTTTGGACGGAAACAACTTTTCCTGAAAAAAAATCTCACTAAGACAAACTACCAGCCCTTATCAAAAGTGGATAAATAAAGAAATCATAGACGACACCGTCCTATTTAGAGCACTGCAGAGAAAACCCCCGAGGGAAGGAAAAAGCATAATGGATCTATCTCGTGAATATAAACAAGTCAGTCTTTTTCTTGACGGCGGATTAAGATAAATGAAGAAGTGTGGAAGAAAAACAGCAGATTGCGTCGGATATTCAATCGATGGCCATTCACAACCATCAATAAGAGAAGGATTTCCCGGGCCAAGATTACATATTCCGAACATCACACGAGGCCCTTTCGTTGTCATGGACACCGCGTTTCGCAAAAATCTACGCCAAGCGCCGCTCTTTTTTGTTCCGGACAGCTCTGACGTTTAATCAATAACGGACGAAATGAATCTCCGCTAGGATGAGAGAAAAATCGCCAAAGTGATTATTTAGGACGTTTAATATCCTAAATTATATCCCGAAAGGAACGGGAGGATTAAAAAAGGAAATTAAAGGAGATAACAAATGAAGAGAGATTTTCGGCGTCCATCTTCGGTAAACAAATGAGACGCGCGCCGAATTGCGACAAACGAGAAGAAAAATAATCATCGGAAACGAAAAAAAAACATCGCGGAATGTTTTTAAAATAACCGCATTCGAAACCGCTAATCACGGAAGGAGATGCAGAGGAAGTACGGGAGCATCCATAAAGCAAACATCTTTTAAAGAAGAAACAAAGAAACCGCTGCCATCTTTCCCATTTGATCGTCATAATGTCGTCGGGTAGACGAACCACAAGAAAGAGATGTGCCAGTATTTGCAGACCTCCCCGGGGACATAAACAAGGGATGGACGGAAGAATGGGGGCTACCTCGAAGAAAGGGCAAAAGAAAAGGGAAGGGAAAATCCGCAGGAAGAACAAGGAAAGAAAGGGAGGGGAGTGTTTGGATAAGGAGAAGCCTCGGGGGAAGTGATGATAAAAAAATCCTCATTTTTAATTTACATGCTCAAGGCTCATTTCTCCCACTAGCGTGGAGTGTAGCAGGGATTATGAATAGAAGGGCTCTCGTAATGGAAGGAAAGGGTTCGAGGATGAGATTGAAAGAGTGCGTTAAAAGAAATGCTCCCGAATACGAATGTAAACATCTCCGGAGAAGAACGAAATGAGCTCCGCGACTGCAGAGACAATGTTATCATTTTATTACCATGGCTCGCCTTTTTCTTTCCTACGCATCAACCGAAGCAGGATTTTTATCGAGGAAAAAGGCCGTTTCGCCAATGTGTACATCGTGATTACCCATCGAAAAGCGATCTAGATGAGGGTTTGTGCGGGAAATCTCTCTTGAAACGAATTTCAAAGGATCGCTCTGTTTTACCCTAATTTGACCTTTGCTTCAATATATATCTGCAGTTAAAGATTTAAAGAATATTAGAGGATGTTACGTCCAAAATTACGTTTTCAAAAAGAGTTTCGAAATCTCTAAACTTAGCTGACTCTACAGAAAACATCTGAATTATTATATCTTTCATATTCAAGTAACTATAGACATGTAATACACCGCAATACGCAAAAAACGGCATAAATAAGCTACGATCATCAAAACTAGCGCCGCTTTAGAATTTCGAATTCGTTTTTTTTTCAAAAGACTTTATAAAAGTAAAACATACCTGCGAGATTTAATTGGCTGTAGAATAACATGGAAATTATTTGAAATTATTAGGCCATCTCCTACTCAAATAGAAAGTTCTTCTGACATTGACAGTACATATCCAGAGATGGGTCCCGTTCGATTCAGCATCAATCTATCAAATTTTATTAAATACAGAAGTGATAGAGTAGAATATTGGCTGAAGTTTCTCGTTTGGAAAACAAAATTGATGGACAAGTAGAAAATAATTTACGCAAAGAACTGTTTGCACTAAAAATAAACGGAGAATGTATGAAAAATATTTGAAATAATCGGGACCTAGCATACATATGCTTTGACCTCGAGGTCAGTGAACTATATTCTCTGATACTTCATATATATTTGTCCGTATAGGCTTTAGTAGTTGAAATTCCGTACTTATGTCGATAGCATGTTACTAACTGAAGAAAATCAATGATATATAAAGGAAGATTGGAAAAAAAGTTTTTAAATTGAACTTTACGATTGTATGCATTTGTTTCTACTACTCCCGCCTAAAAGAGATTTTCGATTACTTACTGAATAACATATATTCATGCCTTTAATATTCCTAATGCTTATTGAGCTCTCATTATACAAATTTTATTCTACCCCACTTGAGGTAATTCACCCTGGTTCTCCGACCTTTGAATAACCATTGAGCTTCGGCAACCCTTCCAACCCTCAGTCCTTTGAAGGTTATTACGAGTGGTGTCTCCAACCATACCCCCTCTCGCATGGTTCCACATACTGCCATTGAATCAACAAAGCAAAGTGCCCAGAAAAACCTGAATGCATGCAACATACAAGCAAAGAGCTATTCGCATGGAAATCTATGCTTTGATGGAAACCACCTAAGCATGGGTTTCCATGTCGACAAGTTTAGGGCCAGGGTTTGAGTACCTCATTTTTACTTTCGTTCTTTGTCTAGCGAACGCATATCATTTCAGACGCATTAGAACACATAGTGGGGTTATTAAGCGGATAATTGAATTGCCGATACTCAAAATTTTGGTATGACAATAGAAAAAAATGTTATGAAAGAGAATATTGCAGGTATGTTGTTCCTTTTTCCTTAATGTAATTCGTCATTTGGCGAAATCCCTTACCAGAAAGTTTGAGAATTTATGGTTCCATCATATAATAAGAATGATTAGTTTGGTTTGAACCAGTCTTTCAACAAACTGACAGTTGAAATTTTCTATAATTATTGTTTACTTCTCCTTCCCTGCAGTTCTCTCCATTTCAGCTTGGATGAATGTCAGAAAAACTCGCGAAAATACAACATTACATCTCTGATTTTCTTCCAAATAAATAAATGACGTTGAATAACCTTACAGGCATGAAGGATATCATATCTTAATACAAAAACATTGAAAATTCGTTCAACCTGTATTCCCTTTTTTGAATTTTCCAAACATAGAAATTGGAATGCTTGTAAACGAACGATTCTGACATGCGACCAGCCTAAGGCGATATGAAAACTGCCCATTTTCTATCTTCTCTGAAATTATTTACATTCCGCAACAAATGCCAAATACGGCCACTCCGTTAATTGCGGCGCCTTAGGCATCTCTCTCTGAAACGGTACTGTATATAGAGGATCTTTAACAGTATTCAGGATGGTAAACAACTCTGAAATAATACCCTCTACTACATGGTCACTATTAAGCTTCCAACTTCCCCAGAACTGTAAGTTAAATACACTTCTGAAAAGTATATTTAACTAGTTAAGAAGTTTCTATTTGGTTTCTGCTTTATCTTAGACCAACTACAGTATGAGGGATACTTTTCCGGATATTCACATATTTTAGAGTATTTAGCATGAGCTATGTAGACGTATGGAATGTATGTATGTATGGAAAATAGTTTCGCTCTTGATTCTGTGGTAAACTATAACCAAGTGGACGTTGGAAAGTCGAATATCATTTTCTTCATCAAAGGAATTTCACTAAGAGGCCATGTTTTTGATACGTTACTAAGTGAATATCTTTTTATAGTGAACGCATTTTCATATTACTCGTATACTTATTGTGCTTCGCCTTTTTGGGCTTTTTCCGCTCATAGCATTTCGGTCCAATAAGCGCTAACTACCAGACTCACCCTGCCTAGTTACCTTCATTCCCCTCTTCTAGCACTAGAAATATAGAGCAGATGATTCTCCAAAGAGCCTTTGGGCTGAATGCTTTACAGAAAGGAAAACAAGGAACACAAGGAACACTGGAAAATGAAAATACCTGCGTAAAAATAATGAAGAAGAAATATTGAGTAGATTTTGAGCGGAAATAAATTGACAAGGGAAGTAATTTGGATAAAGTAGAAGAAAATAGTATGCGGCGTATTCAAAATCTTTCGGATAAATTCGGCAGAAAATGATCAGAAATTAAGTCCATAGAATGGAGGGATCTCAGATACCTAATTTCAGATTGAAAACCAGATCCATTGAGAAGACAGAATTCCAATAACAGAAAACCAACCGACTGTCTTTGGATATTTTTAATTTCGATTCTTCGCTTTGCGAGTACAGTCCATTAGGGCAATTCATACGTTTTCCCGTTGAAGGATCATCATCTCTGAAGAGGTCCATTTTGTCACCGTGGTCTGCTTGATTAACACTCCTGATTGTAGAGGAATCGATTTGTTCGGTATTTGTTCAGGTGCTGAGGCATTCTGGGAAATGTCGAGGCGAAGAGAAACGTTGTCGCATCGCACCACGTGGCCTCTCACTTTCCAATAAAATTCCACGATATCACACAAACACGGAGGGAGGGGGTGTGGCTTGGTTGGTTCACACCAGAAACACTCTGTGAGCGAACACAGGCAAAAGCGAAATGCAATAAGCGAGATTAAATCTTGATCACTGAACAAAGAGATATAAGATCTAGAAAGGGAGAGAAAAGTCTGAAAATAGCTGATTTTTTGGGATGTACACATATTTGGGGATTTTAGGATACATACAAACGAAAAACCTCACTCACAACATGCAAAAGTGTATGAATAACATTGAGATATTTTATCTTGGCCTGTCGATAGCTATTAAGTGTTTATTAATTGGAACTCTTTTTGAGCCATGATACGAGAAAATATTTAATTTACAAGCTACTGGAAGAAAATATTTTTAAACCTTTACTTGACACGAATATGCCGTTGAATCAGGTCTTATCTCGTAAAATAATTTACATATATACATTAGTTTTGTTTGGTACAATCTTACATGATTAACCTATATGAAACTTTATATGCTTAAGGAAGCTCTAAGATTATTTTCATAATAATTTTCCAATGAAACTATTTTTCTTTTCAAGCCATTACAATCCTACATAATCTGATCTAAGCACTATTATAGGTATTATTAACGTATAATAGATTCCTTACCCATACTATGTTCTATTGAACTATACAATCATTAATATTTCGAATTATATTGGGAAAAGGGCTATTTTTAATTCTAGATGACAGTGTGAGAATATCAACGAAGAACATGCTTAAATAGAAAGAAGGCCAGCCAAAATTTAAAGCATTCTATTGGCTCATCTATTCTAATAATTAAAATAAAGTTGATACTCCTAGAATTTAATACTCGTTTTACTGAAAATTATAATTCTATAGTTGTCTAAATTAAGCATTGAAAAACTCAAGAATGCAACGCATAACAAGGAGCTTCATCAGCATGATACTGAGGCCGATAAGTCTCTCTTTGTATCTAATAGGAAACGCAAAGTAGCGAACAAATTAAGAGAAGGGGGATTCCATACACTTACACAGGATGACGTTTTCAAGATGTACAACAAGTAGGGAGAAACACGTTCACAGGAAGGATCCAATTCGAGAAAGGCATGAAATGTCCAAACCAACCTTCCGCCGTTGGTATCCCACACACGTATTCTGAGGGCTAAGTCTCCGCCATAAGTAGGCGAGTTGGACCCAAACTGAAGTGCGGGGTTCACCCGTTAAAAAAGTGAAAGGGTGACCCTTCACCTTGAATCCATTCCGCAAAATTTTGTGACCGTATGTGGCCCCACAGTGATAAGACTAAGCTGTCGATCCGGAAAAGGTAAAGCTGTATCAGATTCTACATTAAATTATTTCACCCATTCTATTACATTTTTTTCCATTTTTACGACTAAGTAAAAGTTTTCCGTTTAATCCAAGGGAGAAATTTCATGAGAGGACAATAGTTATTGCTACTTTCCTCAAATTAAGTGCAAGGGTACAGTCAAGCCAAAAGGAAATTCTATGTTTAATTCATGTTGGGAGAGAATTTTTCCTTTATCGATTCGTATTGTGAAAGTTGTTCTTTCTTACTTTCCTGAGTATGGTCATTAAATTCACACAAATTTCAAGCTTACAAATGAAAATAAACACGAAAAAAGTTTAAGTACGTTTATTCTTCAGAGTAAAATAATTTATCTGATGAGATTTTAGAATTGCAATTTGTTCTATTACGGATTTTATTTTCTAGTCTATTCCAAGGCTACTATTGATGCCAATGTTATACCTAATTGCTTACATATATCCTGAATTTTCATAAAATTATCACGATTGCGTGTATATTCCGGCTATAGAAGGCAATAAACCGATCGTAACTTAGTAATGAGGTTATTCATAAAACGCTAAATTTTCACTGTCTACAACGGTGCAATAATTTATCTTTTTATTGCTCTGCAAGATACTCTGTCTGTTCAGAAACACTTCACACTTTTTTCCCGTAAATATGAAGAAAGATTCTGAGGATATCGATAGAAATTTAAAATTTAACTGCACCTAGGGGTTTTTTTACCTGGGATATCAGGCCTATCACGATCAACTTATCGATAGTAGGGAATCCTCGATCCATCGTGGCTTTTCATCGAGAAGGTTCTTCATTTTCTAATAAATTTTATAAATACATTACACATCTACGTACAATAAAATTTTTCATAGAGTATCCATAGGTTCAACAGAATACAGAAGAAAGCTCAGAAATACGACCGTTAAACGTTTTTGTTTCTGTAAATGCCTTAGTTTGTCACTACGTCGATCGTGGTCGAAGAATTAGTATTAAAGTCAATCCTTGCTGATGAAAAGTTGACGAGCCTTAGTATAAACGAACCCACAAATGAATTTAACTCCAATTTATTTAGCATAGCTTTTTATCCTACTTTATCCTCCTAAGGTTTATTGACGATACGGAATTCTAAGAACAAACACTTTCCAACCAAAATACATTTTGTAACCGATCCCTCAATAGCGTTTTCCTCGAGTTTACCACTTTGCAGACCCCACTGAGACGTGCATCCATCAACGATTTTCGGAAGTATATCTTCCAAGTTCTCTTAGTCCCAGGGGCGCCTGAGGGGAATGGGATTCTACGGAGTTTCTTAAATCGCCACGGGCTTCGTTTTGCAGGTCTGGACTTCATATTCTCGTACCCGGAAAACGAGGGTCGCATTCTTGCTCTTTTTCCAGGATACATTCCCTCTGATCTGAGGATTTGCGTTTTACAGAAGACTTGAGAATATGCAAGAATAACCACTTAAGAAGGAGACGTTTTGGTTTCGGCTGGTAAAACGCTCGTTTTACACGTGGAGATAATTAAAGATGGGATGCTTCAGACGGTAAAGCCTATCATTATAAGGTTGCTTTAGTATGACGAAATTGTAAGGTGATGTTGAAAAGGAGAAAACCTCCGAATTTACAAATTATTATTAATTACACATTTATTGTTACCCGGTATTATTTTTGTGATACCTTCATGGAGTAAACAGACTTCATCTGTTTCTAGTTTTGTATATTTTTTCATTTGACCCTTATAAGGAAGTAAAGGAAAAATAAATAAAGCCAAAATTTACAAGGAAAAGTTCATTTTCAGAAGATCTTACCCATTGCAGTACTCTGAGATTCAGCTCTATTCTACACACGAGACGAAATCTTGTCATTACTTCAGTGATTTTTTTCACTTTTGGCTTTAGGGGCATCCTTGCATCTTAAGATGTTATAGACACACTTACGATACAGAACATAAATCCTAAATTCATACCATAAATTACAATGTTTCCTCATATACGAGGGTGGTCTGAAAAGTTTCCGACCCCAGATTTTTCAGAAATTTTCAGAAAACATGTCGAGAAATGGCGAAATGTCGGAAACTTTTCAGACCAGCCATATAGGTGTCGTATCATACTACGTATTATTATTATATTACTCTGAAAGCGGAGCTAGGCAAAATAGCTTCTCTTCAACCTAATCTCAGAGAGAAAATTATTGAATTTCTATTTTTGTCCATACAGACAAACAAAAGAAATTAGATTATAGATAAAGATGTAAATAAACACACAAAGATCTGGTGGGGTAAACCTCCTCAAGTGAAGGTTAACAAAGGAAATAGACGATGAGGGGAGAACACCCACGTAAGAAGTGAGGTAAAAAGAAACAAAAGATAGTAGAAAATACTATAACTGTGGAATACGGAGGAAGCTATCTACATGCTTGTATTGTTATGAGGGAATAAAGCGATTAGTATGGAATAAGATGGCCTGGAGGACTGCAATGACCCAATATCAAGATCGTCAACCAATGCCAATACTACGCATTATGACGATTCCTTTCACGCAAATACAAAAAAGCAGAGCTTTACTTAGATGCAAAGATGGGTTAGGAATCTTTTGAAATTCCCTCAACAAATTTCCTCCTATCCTGATTAAGATTGAGAAAGAAAAAAGGCTTTCCAGAAGGGTGTGTGAGGAAGACAATGGAAGGCGTAATGTGAAGAGAAGGAATGAGAAGAAGACTTCCTCAGCCCAAGGGGCGACAATCTCATGCCCATCCGTGATTACGGCGAGATGCTTCCGCCGAATATTCATTTCCGTCTTATCCGCATTCTCTTCTTTTTTCAAAAACCTCACACACGCGTACAGACCATAACGCCGCGGCCTTTGTCGCCGCAAGGTTTTGTTCTCAGAAAACTTCCAAAGCGAAACGCGGAGTCGTGTTTCTCACACGCAAACAAGGTTAGCAGAGCATTATGCGCGGTGAAAACTGCTAATTATTTCATTAAGCGAAGGGAAAGGGTTCTTTCAAAAGATCTACCCTCTTAATTCGCAGATATTTGCGGTGGGACCTCGTTTTCATTCCAGTTCATGGTGGCTGTTGGGTTACTTAACTAAGGTTTACAGGGGATGGGGAATGTCTTGGTGAACTTTTAGGAAGAATTTTAATGTTATGAGATAACGTCAGCGAATGAAGTGGTATCGATCGAAATATGCATCGGATGATACTATAAACCTAAAAGGCAGTGGTGGGGGCTGCCATAAGAAGTAACTCTACTCGCAGCATACATACTAACAAATAAAATGCTCTTTCAAATAAATTTCGAAAGATCCCTTACATCTTTACCTCCTGGAAATATCTATAACAGTTCTGTTACTGATAAACATTCTATATGTCAAGAATATTTACAGATATTTTAATGTATTTTTTATGTCGGGTCTTTTTCTTATCGCATGTGTACTTGAACACAGCACCTAAAACATCAAGTTGGTAACGAAAAAAATGTTTCTTTTAATTGGGCTATAAAAATATGAAGGCCACTTCAAGCGATAATTTCATACCGTTAGCAGAAAGAGCAATTGCTGAATTCAACAATAACTCAGAATATTTTTATTGAGGTTTACAATTGATTGACATCAGATATCGCTTGAGAATAATTATTTCAAGAATTTCATGTTTTCATGAAAATCTCTCTTCATAAAAATTGACCTTTGTACTTTTAAAATGAATGAAATATCGCAGATGCATTAAGATAAACATGATTTTTATATTATCTTTTTTACTAAATCCTCTGTTAACTCAGAAATAAATGTTTAATTTCATAATTTTCGCCAACACTAAAAGCGCCCTGATTTAAAAGCCTATGCTAGGAACTTCATAACACAAGAAATATAATTAATGCTTAAGTAACTATTAGATCAAATAAAAGTAATAAATATTCATAAATAGACAATAAATATTCATTATCAATAAAATTATAGCGACTGATACAAACCTGAAATCAATTATGCGAAGATAAGTTAAATTGTTTGATAATTATTTACTTTTTTACGGCAACTCATACACTAAATATCCTTGTTGTCGATAACATTAGATTTTCCTTGCCTCAAAACTTAAATTCCCCTAAAATATTCACTGAATATTTCACCCATTAAACGCTGAAAAAGAAACTCGTTCGACCTTTCCTCCCCTCACATCGCCGAGATTTTCCGCTATGTTTCCATTTCGCTCCCCATTCATAACTGCCTTCCTTGTGAACACATCTTCTCCGCACTTACACTCATTACACTATTTACTTTCCATTCCACGACCTCCTTTCTCTTCGGAATAAAAGAACATCTGCTTCGACATCGCCGCCCGTTCATCTTCTTCAATGCACCTCGCTTCCTTATGCCGCGGAACCTAATCTCAGACCAGAGAACCTTTGTTTTGATTCATTCCGAACGCTTTTGTCGTGTTCCTCCAATTATCTCGCGTTTTTAGATATTTTTCTTTCATTTTCTCAAAGCGCCTCTCTCATTCTTTCTCTCAGTCCGCTTTCTTCCGGAGGCTCCTTTCCCAAACATCTCTTCCGCCATTAACCTTCCTCTCGTGTATATCCTTGTATAATGAGAGCAAGGACCTCTCCTCCCTTAATGAGGCCAAACCCTGAGCACCCTTGGACCTAAACCTGCGCCTTCCTTGTCTCCGTATGCCCCCTCTGCTATTCTACCCCCTCAAGATGAATGTTTCTGCTCCTCATCAAAGAATCTGCCCCCGGCGGCTGCTTGGACTCACCAATGTTCTCATCAACACCTTCCAATACAACCCAACAGCGCCCCTCTAGTCCGCCTCGTGAATTAATTACGAACTCTCTCTCTTCTTCCCCATCCTTTCTTTCCCTCTGAGAGAGAATCTGCTTCTCTTTGCATCTCTTAATATCTTTAGCCGTGAGAATTCATTCTTCACTTCATATTTGATATCACCGAAAAATAAACTCGGTCCGATTTCGCGTTATATACCTCGTCCGACTTTAAGAAGAGACAGCGTAAATCTTATGGTCTTACGGAGAAATGACACGACCTGTAGAGACTTTAGCATAGAAAAACATAGCGATAATTGATTTTGAAGGCATTCAGTATAGAGCAGAATTGATTTCTGATAGAGCAGTATGAAGAGCACGCGCCATTCTCTCGTAAGGAATACACGGTGCCATAAGATTTACGTTGGATGAAGTACTATAGTCCTTTATTAAAATTTATACTTTGCAACTCACGTTCATTAATGCGATGACCGAGGATGTCGAAAACTCTATCAAGAGTCGTCTTTTTCGCGAAATGATTTCGGGGAATGGAAGTTAATAACGAAAATCTTGTTTGTTTCGCGGAATTAAATACCGTTTAGATAATATTTGATGTTGTGAAGTGACTTTGTTCCCAAGCCAATTTCGCGATGTAATTGCTTCGTGTGCTAGTATTTCTCTTTGATATGACTATGCTATTCTATTTTCTCAAATGAACCACCCTCAGCTCTGAAACATTAAAACATTATGAGAGAGTCGTATAAGCTTACATTCATGAGTTAAACTCCATTTCCTCATTTATTCAAGCTTTCCTCGTACACCAAAAACTTTCGTGAAGTTTATCCTTAATTTTAGCTACATTTATGTGGCAAAAAACGAATGTAGCAGTTTTAAGATGTATGACCTTACTTCAACTATGTCAGAATTTCAAAATATGCTATGTATTTATATCTAGTACACGCCATCCCTGAAATATCTTATAAACTAAATATCTTTCAATATTTTATTTTAAATATTTATACAGTTGTCAGGAATACAAGAATAAGACTGTTCCTCTCATCCAATAGAAGTAACCTAGTTTTCATACATGAAATACTTTACAAATATGAAATCCTTTACAAAGCTGCCACTTTCATAAAATTTAATCACCATTTTACTTAGAACTAAGCAAGTTAGAATTGAATTCCTCCCCTAGAACGTAGCGTCTTTTTGATACCTTTAGCATACGTATTAAAATCAGATGGATCTCTTTACTCTAAGAAACTTTCTCGTTCGAATAATATCAATATGTAGTACGTGGAATGAAAAAAGTTGCATTAATATCCGTCATGTCGTCTTCCCTTCAATGACTACCGTCTGATTATTACAGCTAATCCTTCAACATTCTTGGATCAACTCTATCATCCAACCTTAAGATAGGCATAAGAAAATCACCAAATTCAACTACATAAGCGACACCATTCAGCGAACTTTAAGAAATAAATTAAGAAAAGATACGCTAATAAAGTCTTTTAAAACTATGTCAATTTTTCGTGGAATATATAGCCATATATAATAAAAATGTAGACTAGAATAGTAGTAGTTTGGATTTGAAATCCGAGGATGAGGACAAAAAGGACAAAAGACAGAAAATCCGTACTATTTTGTGATTATAAACAACCAGTCTCCTTGACGACTAAGGCGATTGTGGAACTCCACTATCTTACGAACTCATGGGAAAGATACGTCCATATATTTATTTCTATTATCTATTAATTTTCTAAGGAGAATTAGGGCCCTTCATTCTTTGACGGGAGAATTCGCTAGTTAATTACAAACATCATATGTGACAAATGGGATGGAATTCTACAACCCCCATTTAGGATACCATAAACAGATTTCCAAAAACATCCGCTAAAATCGTGATTCCTTGCCCTTTTAAGTTGTCGCAGAAAGTCATCTGCGCTGTATATGGAGGGGACGTTCGCAACCGGTGTTCTTCGTCAGGAAGCGATGTCACAGTGCGTAGCTGATTGGAGAACGCGCTCAGCGGAACGGGATTTGCAGATAGAATTCCCAGGGAATGGGTAAGACAGCGGAAGTGAAGGGGGAAAGGGTGATTGGAGCGTCGCAGGTTGAGAATGACCAGTGTGCCCTTGGGGAGGGCCAAGAGTGATTGGTGGACGCCTACGGGTCCCACGGGGCCCGCGATGGAAAGGGCCGCCCACGGGACACGCACCAGACTTGTGTGTTTGTATTGCGGACGATGTCATGGGAATATACGCCCATTTCACTTTCTAATCGCGTGTCTAATGTAAGGACTGAATTCCGACACGGAGGCAAATTAACTCTCTCTATCATGACTGTGGTCCTCTTTCCAAGTCAAATGGATCAAGCGGAAGAGGAACTAGATGTGGTACGGGGGGAAGCTGCAGATTCACCTTAATTGTCTTGGCTAACATCTGTGTAATAAGAAGCGATCATCTAGCGGTCTATGTGAAAGAAGCTATGCGGATGAATGATGCTGAATAAACTGCGAAAAATTCATTTCTTATATTTTAATTTAAAAATTTCGTTTGATTTTCATTGGTGGTGTCCAATTCTTAAGAGCCAATGGATTCCTCCTTAAAGAGACGAAAATTGAACATTTTAAAAATTTATAATTTGTGTTAAAAGACGGCATGGAGAGAGACAGTACCCGGATGGAAAGCCTAGAACACTTCCTACAAGTTTAAAAATTGAGATGAGATTATGAAAATATCAATGAATGCGTCTGAAGCGATGAACTTGGACAAAAGTTTAATGAAAGTAATGGAGAAATGTAATTTAGATAGACAGAAAAAATAACGAATTTTGAAGAAATCTATTCCCCCAAACTTTACTTCCCGTTTAAGTATTCAAATGTTTCTCCGCTAAATTTTAATTAACATAGTTGTGATGAATCCGAATTTCATACAAAGGAAAGTTAAGTCCGCTTTTATGTTTTAGGAAAATATAATAAATTTAAGAGCTAAATTATGCGTTTCATCGCCATCAAACAGAAAAAAAATCTAAAATAGTTACGAATCGACATTGATAAGCTGAAGAAAAAATTGCGAATGTCATCAACGTTTCGGAAAACTGAGATAAATAGTTAATAATAGAGATAAAGAAAAAAGGATAATCACTGATGATGATCTGAATACTTTCTCAATCATACTTTTAATTTAGCTGAATAGAAAGAACTTCTCTGAAGTAAAACATTCCGCTCAGTATATTTGACGAAGTAATAAGCAAATTTAACGACACGAAAATCCCACGAATCATAGGAAAAATATTTTCTAGATACAATTTTCTTATATTTCCTTTTTATATTTAAAAAGTTTCTTGCTAATTTTGAAATTTTATAGCAATGTCAAAAAGTTAATTCATAAAACAATCGCTATCCTTCTTTGAGATGTTCAGATCTTCATCCAAAATTTACGGACCTTTGGGGTAGTTGCTCGTATTCAGTAACTTAAACTTCATCTGAAACAGTTAAGTATCTTCTGACTTAAGTAGAATCTAAGACCGTAAAGAAGCACTCATTCCAAAGGTCAGCAGGAGGAACCGAATTAATATTTACTAAAGGACGGCAAACGTTAGCGCGTAAATACTTCCCGTTTAAGTTTAAAATTTGAGGAAAGCCATGTTTATGGACTGTATTTGCAACTAAGAGGTAATAAAAAACGGCAGAAAATGGCAGTTTAAAGTGACGTTAAAGTTGGCGAAATAGTGTTTGAGATTTTGCTTCAGCAAACATTTCCGAAAATGAGACTTTTTAAAGCGTATTCGTAACAAACAAAAATCTAAAAGAATGTCTGAATACTGGATAGAATAAAATACCGTTTTTACTGAAATATTGTTTACTAAAATTAAAATAATACATGAAGTCTATCGCACATATACTGAAGCGCTAAAGATACAATTTAAAAGAAATATTTTTTTAATTAATTATTGCTCATTATTTTTATAAATAAGGTGAAAATTTTCATAACAATTATAAAAAACGTGGCATTGTATAGGATTTCTAAAGAAATCACTAACAAAGAACAATATATATATTTTATCTGAAGGATCGAATCGCTATGACGTTTAATCATGATTTTATGCAGGGATCCTGAAGCGAACCAATGCAAGTAACATAAATATAAGAAACTCAATGCACACTTTAGTCGTGAATTCTGTAAAAATTTCTACTTAAACCAAAAATATTTCTGTTCTGGAAGTTTTAAAAATCTTCTAAACATCATCGGGCCTCATGAAAATATTTACGGTAATTTAGAAAATAAACTATGGAGCATAAAACTATAAAAAAGAGAAAAAATTGGCTATGAAGGCAATATTGCCCAACGAGATGTAAAATAATGAGAAGAGTAAAGGCTTCGTAGTTTTCTTTTTATTAGTTGCTTGTTTATTATATCTTACGCCTTCCACTAAGGTACGCCAGCGCATATTTATTTTATGTAAATTAATGAAGCGATAAAAACTGTGAAACCTAATTATTCCTTTAAAAATGCATAGCTTATTATTAAAGCAATCTATTTCATATTCCCCTTTTTTGCTCTGAATTTATGAGATGAAAGAAGTGAGTAAACATATTAAGATCAAAGGTGTATTAGTCTTCTTGGAACAGCTTTTATAAGAGATATAAAATTCACCTCCTAAGCAACTAAGATATGGCCATAATTTCAATAGCTCCATAAAAATACAGGCTAGTAATCAAAGCAGTATTGTAAGCCCAAGCATTGAGTTCCCGGTATACTTTTAATATTATTCTTGAGAAACGACGGAGCATAATGTATCAATGATTCATTTTTTATCTTATTTCCGCTAAAATCTTTAATCAAGAATTGAGATAACCGCTCTTCAGTTTCACCGGTTTAAACTTCTACTTCAAATTCAACGAAATTTAAGCTGCATAGATAATTATGAAGCAAAACAACGGAGCTTCAAGAAGTGTCATAAAATAGTTCGACTTTTCCATAATGACCGACAAATAAATTAAGCCGAAATACATAGGTTCATAAATTAATCTCTTTCCCCACGGCAAGGTGCGCCATTACCTAAACTGATTCGAAATATCCAGGACGGGGTGAATGAAAAATGCTAATTCCCTGAACTGGCGTCGGCAGGAAATACGTTCGTTTCCCCGAGATTGTGGGCGAGTCAAAAAGCAATCCAAATGACCCCAGCCTTTGCCCCGGGCCAGAGGGGATCGCATGAGTCCAAAGTGGCTCAAATCAAATACAAGAGGACATCAATTATTTGTTGTGCACTTGTACGCTTCTGGTGGCCTCCCCCTGCCGTTGCGTGACTTGATTTGAATCGAATCGTTTAGCACGCAGGATGAAATTTTTAAGATTCACCCCGAGCCAAAGCTCTGCGGCCGTTTATTCCGCAACCTAGGTCTTTGTTTTCAAAGAGCTCGTTTGAAGTCCCCTTTACTGCTTAAACCAATTCGTGTAACTACACTCACCTCTTGAGGAAATAAATCCATGAAACCGGGGGAGATTGGAATAGAGGACTCACCTGTAAAACAAAGAGAGAATATTCATTAGTGCATGCTTCGTTACTAATGAGTCGTAAGATGAAATCTCATTATCACTAATTTGAAAGCCTCATTTAAAATCAACTCTATCGAAGCTTTTTACTATATATCAATATATATATTGGACCTCTTGTGGTAGCAAGATATCGTAAAATTATAAGTAATGTTATAAGTTACTCTGAGTAATGTTATACAAAAACGATAAAAAGATACAACATAACAAACGAAATAGCTTCGTAATTGCAAATAGTATGATATGTTACTCGATAACATAATTGATTATATTATTCTTGATCTCTACACTCTAAGCGATGCGTCACTTAAATTATCACTTAAATCTAGAACTGTTACCAATATATAAAAATAAACAGAAAAATAAATATTATAGAGAAGGCAGATACAAATAAATAAAAAAAAATGATTTCGAAAAAAGAAAAGTTATCTGCAAGAAATAAATTAACAGTGCTTAAGGATTCTATAGGTATGAAAATTTAATTATCTCGTCGTAATTAAGGTAATAAAAAAGGATATCAGTAAGAATGTAGTACTAAATACTTAATAAAAGCTGATATGTTATTTTAAAAGGAAGGTGTTTCACCAATGGAGAAAACAGGAAAGGGAAGCAGTCATGACTGGAAAATGCTTGAATATGGACAAAAAGTAGGTGACCAATGCAGGAAAGAAGTGTTTTATGCTGTAAAAATAAATCATAGATGGGAACTGAATGATTTTAATGATGTATGAAGATTCAGTGAATACTTTTAATGGAAGAGAAAGACGAGAAAAAGTAAGTTGGTGTATGATGGATGAGGTTCTGAGGAACTTAAATTATCGCATTAAACATAAAAGGAATATATGAAAAGGTATATGGATGTGCACGAACCGGAATGCGTGTTAAAGATAGACAAGTATTATGAATAATTGCAATAGAAAAGGGAAATATAGTAGCGTGCTAAACGCGGGAAGGCATATCGTTAGTGATACGCATGAACATTCATACATGCGGGTTATTCATACATCTTTCTCATAAATAACTAATCCGTTCAGGCTTTACTTCGTGCTTGAGAGACACAAAACTCGATAATGAGGACTTTACGTAACCACTAAATAAAATTGGCTAGCAAAGAGTTATATAAAAGGTTAATTTAAGTCCACATTATGACGTTTTGTGACCCTTCTTGTAGACTATGGTATATCACTACCGTAGAGGTGACTGAGATAATAGATTAACAAAATCTCCCGCTGAATACATATAAACAATTACGTATCCAACGATGAGTATTTACAGAGAAAACATTGAGAAAGAACATTTATAAATAGGAACACCCGCATCCGAAATAAACCGATGAATGGAAAACTAAACAAAACATCGACCGGTGGAGTTAAAAATACCTCAGAGAGGAAAATCACGCCCGAAATACCTATCCTTTTGTAATTCCTTGGAAACTAAAGCGATAAACCCCTTAATCCAAGTCCAGCTCAGTGATCGGAATAAAGCGCTGCTGAGCGAACACAAAGAATTAAATAAATCCCATTCGATTCGGACGAAAGAGCGGACTCCTTTGGCCAGTCCCTTTGATTGATGGTCAAACATACAGGTGTACGGATCCTCATCACACAATGGTTAGTAGGAATGGGACGATTTGAGGTCCTCCATAAAGGATTCAAGACCCACCCACCCCTTTCACCGCACCCCTCTCTCTTTCCCAAGTCGAACACAATGGCTCCATTGACGTCCGCCCAGAAAATTAGCTTCCAAACACGCCATTCAATGGAAGTCTGTCTCGGACAAGCGCTTCTCCGTATGCACCCTCATTAGAGACGATACGCAGCCCGCGAATTCTCTTCTCCAATCCATTATTTCGAAGGAGACGAATGCTTAAAAGTGACGCTTGTCTTCGACTCTTTTTCCAACTCACCTCTCGTTAATCTCCGCTTACTGCATCATATCATCAGCGGTTTCCATCTCGCGAGTCTATTACCGTAAACCATCACCGTGTATTGTCTTTCAGGTGACATTTACTCGGTGCTAGTTAATCCACTCATTCCAGGGACAAACAGAAGTGGAAAAAGGATTAGGACGCATAGTTAAGTTTGGTCGCTCTTTCTCCAGGCTGTTAGAGAAGCTAATAGGGTAGATTAGGTATTGATGACAGTTTCACTTCACCCCCTGCCAAAGACTACTGGCGGCTAGAGGGGTATAAATCCAAATCTAAAAATATCGGTACGACTAGGATATGAATGCAGGTCTTTCGGAGCAAATGTTCTAGCCACTGATCTACTGGTAGTTCGGTATTAAGAACAGCTGCTCGGAAAGTGAGGGATCTATCAATTTTGATACCGATATTTTCACTGCCAGTTATCCAGTTATCTGGATTTAGGGTGAACGCCTCTCTGTACCTTTTCCTGATCCATCCATTCATTTCAGTTTTCCTCATATACACCGTTATAGACGCAGGATGATATTTCCGGGTTTCATCTGCTTGTTGTTTATAGCAACCAAGTTTCGTCTAAGTTACAGAAGGCTTCCTTAGGTCGAGAAAAGTGGTCGCTACAAGCAACAACCATCACGTTGGAACCCAGAAACATAATGCTGAGAACAACCGATCGCCGCGGATATCGGTGAAACCATTAATAGAGACTGAACAAATGAAGTACGGGTAGATTGCGCTCAGATATTATAGCAAAAACCTGCGTCACTGAAGATGATGTGCAATTCATCGTCAAAGTCCCAAGGGGAAGAGAGTAATTCTCCCTTGTTCTGTACCAATCCAGTGACACGCTTTAGGGTTAAACCTATTCCCAAGGAAAAATTGATTGAAAAAGTCTGACTGTACCGGGGATTGAACCGGAGATGTGCAAAATTACCCGAACCCTAGCAGCGAACCCCTTCCCTTCTTAATCGTTTCTGGCATCCAAAAGGCTGAAAAACATCAGAAAATGCCCTTTGGTGATGTTAAGATTTTTTATGATTTTAAGTATTCATGTATGTATTTATGTATGTTTTATTAATATTTCTATTTTTCTTTTTACATCCGAATTTGGACACAAGTATAATTATTTCTGTAAATTCCGATTAAGGGCGATGGTATGGAACTATGGGTGTGGTAGCATGAATAACCCGGTAGCATGAAAAAAGGAAAGAGATTTACTAGCAATCAGTAGGAGTGAGATAACTTGGGATTGCTATCCTCACCGAGTTGCTATGGCTGAAAAATGTCTTAATCACAGCATAAAAACTCTACGAAAGTCACCTTTCATAGCGTCCAATAAAGAATGAGCAGGAAGTACGCTATTACTCAGCATCACCTGTGCCTCAGTAGCTTTCATATTATCAAAGACATGAGAAAGACAGAAAAATAAGATACGTTTTCTCTATCCTGTACAATAATACAAATGAGAAGTATTCCATTCATCAAGATATAAGAGCGCTTCACGTCCCGCTGTCGAGCGCGTTCGTCTTCAAAGAGACAATTCATAAATGAAAATATAGAATCCTGGAATAAGAATAATTGAAAAATATTACGAGAAATATACTTAATTGCATTCGGTACATATTGTGTAGTCCTTATATCTTTTATTTCATCCCGTATAGTAAACCCGTATGTTTTTCAGAAAACTCCCTTTATTTAATAAAGTTGTTTCTTTTACTGCTTTGGGAAGTTACCTCTACGTGGCCTAATAAATCTTTATGCCTCCGCGATTCATCTTACCTCTATGTAATTAGAAGCTCAATAACGAAGATGGATAAAAATTTTGCAAAAGATTGTCATAACACTAAATGAAATTCATTTCCATGATAAGTATGTCATGGTTCCATTTCGAGAAGACTGAGATACAGAGTTATGAAAATATAACACACTGACAAAGAATATTCCTCTTTTAGAGAGCTGTAGATGGGGAATGGATGTAGAAATGTAAATGGTAAAAGATAAGGAAATAGTATTTAATACTCATTACGGCATCATGGTGAGACGTATAGTAAAAATTCTGTGTAATTTTCGAGCATTTAGAATTAATTTAAATTTTACGTATTCTTGCAAATAAAATCTACTTCATTTACTACTTTCAGATATTTATAAATTGTATATTGGAAGACTAATGGAATGAAGATGCTTTAGAATCGGACCCCTCTTTCTGCAAACCTAAGCCCGCCCCTTAAAAATTTTGGAGACGACTAGAATAAAGGAATATATTGCCTTTGGAAAAGAGATCTTCAGCGAATATTTTCCAAATTTACTCTTATTCTTCCATGGATTATTAGTAGAGCTATGAAATAAATTTCTCTCGATTTATGACCTACAGACATTTACGAATGTTCATAATATTCTGCAATTCTTATCGACTCAGTACTTCCTATTTTTAGCGTGTAATCTTCAATAAGTTTTTTGAGTTAGCTTCTTCGGTCCTAGTTAGATTATCAGATTATCATCTGCGACGTATCGCTCTTGAATAATTATTATAGAGCAATGAATGGCAGGCGTTATTTAGAAGCAGGAACTGATTTAATTCATATTCGCGTCAGTATCAAAACAACACTAAAAAATTACGGCTTTACAAATTCATTCCACTTTCCATCGTACATTTTCTTTGACGTTAGCTTGCCAATGAGATAACCGAGCGATAGTTTTCGCAGAATTAATTTCAGATATTGGATCAGTTTTATCGAGTTACACAGAAGTTCCTCTTCTCTGCAACAACTTCAAGGTCTTTCTTCTTATTATGCCGACGATCATCCATTCTCTGAAATCTTTCTGTACTCATCGCTCTTCAACCAACTCCAGCTTCCCTTTGATATAGGAAAGAGCGGGATGGGCTAGGAGAGGAGACAGAGGTAATGGAGTCGATCAGTAGAAGAGGGGACCAGGGAAATCTATTTTGGAGTGGAACTCAACGAGAAAGATTGAAATTAGAACGTAAGGGGGGACCGAGTGATAGGGATTTCTAGGAAGAGGCGAGTTATATAAAATGCTGCGGGAAGAGGCTGTCGGATGGGACAATGGGAGATTTCGACCAACGCAGATGTCGGCTTGATAAAGCTAGGCGAGCTAAGGGCAATAGAGCCGTTTTAGAGATGAAATGTTGTTAAAGGCATATCGGAACTTCACACTACTTTCAGACCTTAGAAATCACCTATTTCATCAAAGGATTATTTTGCGTTTTGAAGTAACTGGTGGAAATCCTTCCATTTAATTAATGCCTTGATGGACTACTCCACAGTACTGCTCCATACAGAAGTATTTTTGCGTATAAAACACATAAAATAATTAACAACAAATAAGGACTGATGAAAATAACAGAAGAAAATCTTAACAAGTAAAAAAAATCACAATAACAAGCTATTCAAGTTTTTAACGGAGAGAAAAAAGAATAGAGTACAGTACTCTAAATTTGTTTTGAAAAACATTAATTTTAGTTTTACATTACTATGAACTAATGCAGACTAAATACACATTAAAAAGAAGCATTAAACCATTTTCATTCCTAACACCATGGAAATATTTTCTCACGAAAAATATGCGAGTAGATAAATACAAACATAAAGTATGTAGGAACACGTCGGATTAACCGGCAAAAACGCCAACCAAACAGATGTACAGTTCTGAGGAGAGAGATTCTCCGCTTAGGAGAGATTATATATATTTTATTATTATATAGTCCATATTCAGGATTAAAATTATCCTAACCTAGTTACTTACAGAGTCAGAATACTTTCAGAAGAACAAATCCACGTAAAATTAACACCATAACTTTATACATTTTCCATCCAACCTATATGATTTGACCGAGATACATTCCATCATTCAACAACGTTCATACCTACGTAGCTTTTATATTTCCATGGACAAAACTGAAACAAAAGATACATTCTTTCTATCCTGTACGAAAAGACAAGTGAAAAATAGAGCATTCGTGGAGATACGGAGGCTTTAACATGCACAGCGCCTATTAAGATGTAAGCTTTAAAAAACAACGCTCGGGAGTACCAAAATAGCATACGTAAAATACAAGCGGGAGCCTTTAAGGAAAACAACCGCTTATTCCGCAATTTACCCATCAGTCGTGAATGACAGTGTTTTTCGGTTATATTTTTTATAAAAAGCTTTCTTAGCGTGTGGAGGCGAGACTTCGAGGAAAGCCATTCGGTAGATGAAAAAGCCTAATTTGAGCATTTTATTTCTTTCTCGTTTTTCTCGGTTCCGCATGGAGGTACTTCCATTAATTCCCAAACTGCGAAAACGGCGGAGCTTAAGAAGTAGCGCCATCATCTCCGAATTAAAAAGAGGAGCCTCCATTGATTAATCGCTCAAAGTGTACGTTCAGTCGTGTTGATTCTCTTAGCAACAAAACAGGGACTCGTAACAGGATTCCCTCCAACGGATCTCAGCGGAGAAGTTCCTAAAGAAAGGAGTTTTCAACATGTGCTGCGCTCATGGAAAGAGATTTCGGGATTCGAGATCAAAGGAAACTTCCAGGTGGATTACGGAAGACCAGAAATTGATAGCTGGGAAAATAAACGGAAATAAAATGGCTTAGCATTGGTGCGTTGAAAATAGCTTGGCAGTTTAACTCCCAAAAATATTAAACAATCACACGTGAAAAATTTAAGCCTGTAAAATAGTAAAAAAGGACAGTTTAACTTGATATAGCATTTCTAATAATATTCCACGTAAAATTATCTATTTCAATATTATTCTCATAAAACAACAGTAAAGATCCAGTTAAGACGCTCTCCAAAGAACCGAGCGAAAACCGCAGGGTAGCATCATAACCATAATATCAATAATTTTATTCCTTTTGCTTCAGAAAACAAAAGGGAAGATTTTTTAAGGTTTTTCAATGTGAAAATAAATACTTGACATCTTAAAAACGAGGAGAAATCTACTTTAGTTTGTTTTACTTGCCACATTTTTGGAGGGCCTATAAACGATTGTTGTGCAATACTGATTACCTTCTCGTCATATTATTTAAAAATTGTCTGCTTTTCATACAACGAGATAATTGTACTTAATTATGGTAACTCTTCACTCGAAAATGAACAATTATTTTAGAAAGACAGTAAGAGAATAATAATGTAAACAATCATCTCCTTCACATAAATTTGCCTTGTATTTGTGTACTAGAGAGTCTTAGGCGATATCTTTACAATTTATTTCGAGTGAAAAGATCCTAGATAGAGTGAAAATCGTGTATCAAGCGGGTAAGTGTCTGGCTGAAGCTTATTAAGCGTGTTTTACTGTATGTATCGTATAGTTTCTGCACACGAATGAAGAAATAAAATTATAAGAAATTGTTCCCATTGTTTTTGAAAAATCTAAATAAATCCTATGCCAAGGAAATGGACTTATATTTCTGCACATTTGGCGTGCGCCTGAAAACCCAAGGATAAACCAAAGAACAAAAACTCAACGTGAGTAGGAAATAAAGCTAGCTATCCGGAAAAAGTACAAAGACGAAGAGAGCGACCGCCCAGAAAAAGGAAGACCTAGGTTAGTGTTCCGGTTATTTTTTCTTCTGCTTATACTCCGTCAAGCGAATCAAGCAGACAGTGGGTAAACTTGTGGGTAACTCTTTCAAATCTTCCTCTCTCTTCCTTAAATTTTCTTTCATATCTCACGTAAGCTAACAATGTAGTGGGTAGTTTATCCTTTCTACCGGTATACTATAAGTAAGTAAGTATGCAATAGGTATTAGAGCAAAGATATTTGTTTTGGAAAATATTCAAAGATGTTCTTGTTTAATAAGATACATGCGTGAAGCAAAAGATTTGGAAGAAAGAACGAGTTCAATATTTATAATTATTTCAAATAACAATACTTTTTTCTTAAGTCTGACCATGAGGAAATCAGGCGAAAAGGAGAGATATTCATTTTTCGTAAGTATTATTTTATGAAATAATATGGAATAATATGTAATAATATGGAAGCATAATATCTTCTAAAACTCTCTAAAATTCTCTTTTGAAATAATATTAGTCAATACGGAGTGTTTTGCATAAATATTAGCATTTTTGCTCCCTGACCTGTTATATATGCTACTTATCTTTTTGGAACAGTTATCACTAATTAGAAAGATTCTCAGGTTTAAGTATATCAGTAACATTATTAAAGCCAACTAAAAAAGATTTTCTATTCTAATTACGAATTTAATCGATTCAGTTGTCTCGTTATCTTCAACAGTTTTATTATTTGATCTTCAGACAGTGCTAGGAAACATGTTTCTCAAGGAATGATTAATAAACTTCAACACTTCCAAAGTCAAGGGATTTTCATCGGATGAGTGATTTTTAATCAAGACATATACGATGTAAAATAAATTTCAAGTACTGAAAATTTCTAAGAAGTAACTACAATCGCTCCTTCATCATTAATAAGATAATTTATTTCGTATTAATTTTTGATTTAATGCATTCATCGTAGTTAGCACTAAGACTCCGCAATTTGTTACATTATCTTATATTATCTCTAAATAGGTAAAATGGTTCTCCCTTGCATACATCACGAAATACCAAGGTAAAACAGGGACTCTTCGAAAGGACCTAAATAAAAAACTGACATTTCCTTGAACTCCTCCAGACTTGCACATCTCCTCCACATTGGAGACTAACCACATACACATCGGGAACATTTTGATAATACCTCGGCGGCGTCGTCGCCTTGGGTGCCTGAGAGGGGGGCATCGCCCCTCTTTAGTGCCTTTTACGGCCCCCTATGCCTTCCGCCCAGCGACGAAAAAAGAAGATTGTCAAAATTGCAGCACCGGGCTAAGGCAAAATTGCCGCATAATTCAATTGACTCTTCCCACGTTCCCCTGGGATGGGATAATGGAAGGCCTTGGGAGGGAGGGTTGATAACTCCCCTTCATTGCGGCCAAGGCGGGGGTGGAGGGCCAGATAATCCCCGGGGGAAATAGAGAAGGGATGGAGGGAAGATTTGAAAGGGGTGTGGTCTAGGGTATTTCCAGGGCGGAAAATTCTAAAGGGAACGGCACAGGGATGAAATGATTTTAGGGGGGCGTCCTTGAAATAAGGGAATGAAATGGGAAGGAAGAAGATTCGGAAGAAGAAAGAGAGCGACGGAGGGGCGTGAGATTGAGGAGGAGGAAGTTTAGTCGGATGGATTAATGTAAGCCAAAGGCGGAAATAGAGTTCTGCATATATATACATACATAATAACACAAACAAGTACGCGAATGCATGCATAAATTATACTCAAGCGGCTCCACCTTGTAAGTTGTCATTAGTTGATGGAAAATGCACTACTATAACACCTAACAAAATTAATCGATTATAATTAAGCAACGGCAATTACTTTTCATGTTATCATCATCATCTGACCGAAGAGATGATTATGCAAGAGGAGTAGAAGTAGAAGTTAAACCCTAAGGGAGATATTTGTGAAATGTCAAGTACGAAGTAATTTCTCGAGCATAATTGAGTCATCAACTCCACAGCTGAATAGTTTTGGAAATAAAAATTCGCTAATCAAAGAATTTTCAATTGATTGATCAAATTAAAATACGGCAAGGTTTGATGAACTGTATAAAAATAACAGTAGTATAACTAATAACAAAAGAAAAACGATCAAAATAAATTCGCGCGAATTTTTTTATTTTAAATGCTAGACTTACAAACGATACGAATACTTTTAAAAGTAAGCAACTTAAATAAAACTGAAAGTTGATGTAAAAGAAACTATTTAGAAGATATTACCAAATTGATCGGAAAAAATTTCATAGAAGGGTTTAGAGAATTCAGAGAATTGAAAGTAATGGAAGAATGGAAGGATGGAAGATTGAATAAGTAAATTATAAAAAGATTTGCAGAACATGAATCAAATGGGAAAGATAGGACATATCAATTCTACTTGCTTTCAACTACTGGAAAAAATTGAGATGATTCTCAACAGTTACGAGAAAGAAGAAATTAAAAATGCTGATTATTGGAAGGAAAATGTTTAAAAAATCAGATGTACTCCATGAAAAAAAAAATTCCTAGCTACAGGTGTGTAATATGTGGTGATGGAACGGTATGCAGTGATTTTGTAAGCTTACCAAATCATTGAATCAAATATCTTGAGTAAGAAGAAATGGCGTGATTAAAAACGTAATTACCTGTAATGTCAAGACTAATAGATAATAGGAAGTCAAAGTATTTCACACTTAAGGTACAAAATGAAATACTCTTCTAGTGACATATCCTCCAATATTAGTAGATCCTGCTTTCCGGATACTCCCGAGCCGCTATCGGACAGAATTATCGGAAAAGTATATTCAACCACTTGAGTTTTCACCCCTTGGAATTAATGAATTCTACTCATAATGAAAATTATCGGAAAATGTAAAGCCCGCCTAGGGGCATATCGACTTTCCGGAAGTAATTCATGTTTGTTTCGCAGTTTCTGTTTTGTCGTCACTAAATGCCGAACGCGCTACGGCAACAATTAATTAATTAACCTTCACACCATCCCATGGAGCGGTGGTTCCAAATTTGCATAAGACTGCGTAACGGAAATGAGAATATAAAAAAGTAGGGGTCAAAATTAAAAGTTCGAAGCTGAGTTAATATTAATACATGCAATAAGGGATGGTAACTAACGGCAGGTTCATTTATCACAAGTATACGAATTACCAATGATAATAGAAAGACCGTAGGTTGCTAAACAGTTTCGTATGAAGCTACTGCATAAGGTTGAATTTAATTTTAATCGTCCGTGATGTTAAAAAATGCTGCACCCTCAATACACTACAAAGATGACGACTGAGTAAAGGACTATGACATATTTATGTTATCTAGCAATAAACTCAAAAACATATCTTTAATTGGGTATTTCTTTCTTTTAGGTTTAGATTTATAAAAGACCGAATATGTGAACATTTTTTGTCTTATATATACTTCATATCTTACTTTAAGAGGAAGAACAAGTTAAGAATATCAATAGAATTTTTGCAAAAGAATTTCGAAGGATATTTTATTCTAGAACAGAGAAATTTGCTTATAATCTTTAATAAATATGGAAAAAAATTCTAAGTAATAATTGCTCTCTATTGCTACCTATATTAGATATAACCTAGATTTATATAAAATGAAATTTTAATAACCTATAAGCTTATAAATTCGAATGGAGAAATATACAGATGTCACAAAAATATCATAAAATAGGCCACGTGATAGGACTTTTCGTTTTAGCTTTCATGAAAGGAGGCCTATTCATCACATACTACCGTCATTAATGGTAAAATGCCTATTCTTGGTATTTGACGAAGCTGCGCAGTAACAAGAGCAAAGAATCCTTCCCCTTACTAGATTCCATTAATTATTCATCTTTCACGATCAGAGCGCCGCTTTTGTGAACTTCGTAAATTTTGCCTACACATAATTTCAGCAGCTATATACGCAGGTGTAATGAAAATTCCCCGGATTCCATCAAAATTGCCTCTGCTTAATTGAGCATCCATCAAATTTATGTCAATCCCATCAGATCACACTCATCTTGCTGCTAATGAATAGCAAAAATGATTGCTTTACATATACATAAACCGCAAGGAAATCACACCAAAAGTCCTCACGAAAATATGTTGATTTAATTCTCATGGTGCGAGAGGAATCGGCTCTCACGATTAATCAATTCGATGAAATATTAAAAACATGGCAGTGAACTTCAGTTAGGCTATTAAGTTGGACAGAAGCTTACACTTCGTTGAGTGTTTTCCTCTTCTGCGTTGAACAACATTTGAGCAAATAATTATTTTATACTTAAACGGTCTATACCACCTTAAATTTAAACACATGCCATATCATCAAGTCAAAATTTGAGATTAATATGAGGGGATACGTAAGTGGAGAGAGATCTATAATGAATACGCATATCGGTATACACAAATAGACCTGGTTTCATTTAGTAAATGTCGAAATTATTATTCTAAATTTAACTATTTTTACGACAAGAAGGGGAAGACAGAACAGAACAGAAACAACATGTAATATTTTTAATGAATTACAGTCAAAGTAAAACATTTTTATTGAAATTTTAATGAAAAAGTTTTTAGAATTTGTTTTGAATGAATTTCATACTATGGCTGCTAACTTTACATCACCAAAAGTAATAGTTCTGGCAAATGCAGAAAAAATGTTTCCCGGTACCATGATTGTAGAAATTTAATTTAATTCTATGAAATCTAAATTGGTATTCAAAGGCCAAATTCATTCAACTTACTTTACCTTTGATTGTACGTAAATAAAAATCGCGTAGACTTCAATTTAATATTCTCATTCATGACAAGGGGAGTAACATTTTCTCTGTTACTCATCTCTTGTCTACAACTTTATTCCCTTCCGCCTGAAATTAGAGCTGAACTAAAGAGTGGAAGAAGAGCACTGATACAAATGAATATTGGGATTAAAAGTTATTCATTCTATTCATTCATTTCATTCGACTCCGATTAACTCTTTCTGATCCAATGATTAAAGAATAAGAGAAATGAAGCAGAATCAGCTTTCGAATCAATTGCTGTAAAAATAATTTGCATTTAAGCATTTTTTGTGAAAAGTATTCACAAACAGAAACTGTTTCGGTTGAATATTTATAAAGTTGTGGAACTTTAGAGCGAGAAAAGAAACAAAACCGGAAATTCTTGAACCTGCACCAATGAACCTGAAATTAAAACTATCATTTATTCCGTTTCACTTTTTGTTCCCCAGCAATGCACATTTTCCTTGATCGTAATTGGAGAAAGACTAAATACCATATGTAGCTACGACCTGCAACTAACTATTTCTAATTTTTATTCCAACTTTTAGCGTATTGTAGTATAAATGAAAATAGCTAGAGGATATTAAAAATACTTTTAGAATGGTGTAATATTATAATTATCAGATCTAAAAGCAGGTTCGAATCAGTTCGAAACAGGTAGAGGAAGCGAAACCGGCACTGAACCAACATTCAGTTTTACGCTGAACCTGAGGGAAAACAGGTATGAAAAATTTTACGCTGCTTTTTAGCATGGGAATCCATCCATTAATCCTAATTGCATACGCACCCTTTAAAAAATTAATCCACGCACTTGGGTAAAGAAACAATACGAAAACAATCTCACGTCTTAAAATTTACATACAAATGCATGATTAAAAGTTTTCTCGCTCGCGAATAAAGGTATCAAAGCCTCCCCTGTTGCTTGTTTATGAGAGGGTGCGACAAGCCATTATCCCTTCCTGGACTTAATACGGGAGAGGGAAAAAATGTCTCCTTTTGAAGAGCGACAAACTCCGGGAAAAAGGGAATCGGTCGGTCGTGAAGAGGCGAATCGAATTAGCTACAGAAAGGAAACTCTTTTGATTGGTGGTAGCCATGGAGAGGGTTTCTATGAAAGATGGGGGGTGGAATTGCACATGAAGTGAGACACGTGTCGATGGAGAAAGGAATCCTGACTCATAAAAAGATAACTCGGCTTTTCCATTAAGAGCTGACAAAAGACGATCTCTCAAAAGATACACGACAGCGGTAAGGGAGCAATGAATTGGAGAAACGCGTCAATTTCAAAAGAGACAACGAACGAAGGGACTTAACCGAGTTATTTCCTTTAATATCCGCCGCCCGCCCTTCATAGAAGAGAAAGAAACCAGGGAAGAAATGATCACCTTGGATACTAAATAAAAGACCGTTACTAACGTGATTACTCGTTTAATGCCTCACATGTTCTTACTATAAGAATTAACATTATGATACAGTGAACTTTCGATTACCCATTGGCAGATTACTCGGTTTGAGAATTATATACCAATGATTTTTTACATTTTTTCCATCTTTTTAGCGATCTTTCTGAAAAATTCGAACATAAAAAACGCGTAAGTATTTACTCATTCTCATAAAAGCAGAGCTAACATAAGACCTAGGAAATTTCTTGGGGAAATAAATAATCCGAAAATGTCGGCTTTATTATCCCGTAATATCTAAAATAACAGTCAGATACGAATTAATATTTGTAAACTTCAAAATTTAGGACTGATATGGTAAACATTTTTATTGATATGTAAATGATATAAATAATTTTATGCGTTACTTAATTATATAGTAATTTCATATATTAATTATCCATTTAGTTTAAAATATATTCATATGTAATTTTTATTATTTTAGATAATTACATTAATAAGAATCTGAATTTTGGGTTGAACTAGAATTCTTATTCTCTGCAAACAAAATCCGAGATTATACATTAAAGTTTTCGCAGGAAATACGCTTTTCTCATGACTTAGGTCTTACAAAGAACAAACTAACGCTAATTTTCAGGAAAAAGAATTCTAGGAAAATATTAATAACTGAGGTGGGCTAAATGTAAGAGTTTCTACGTAGGCAGTTATGCAGGAAAAGAACTTCCTGGTGAATATTAACCTGAGTTTCGGCATTATATATTTCTGCGAATTAGAGAAGATTAAAATGCCTTAAACTCGGACTGACTAGGAAATGCTAATTGGAGTTGAAGAAGAGTAGTTTATGAGTGTAGCTTCATTATTTTAACTGAAATTCGGTAGAATATGCTACTTTTATATTCCATTATGTGCTCTAAAAAATTATTTCTTGTGACTGTTGAATTTGCGAAGGAATTAAATGAGCCAACATTGATAAGAGACTTCTTTAACGGCTGAATCTCGGCAATAAATGTAAAGTAAACATTTCTGAATCAAATACACGAGATTCAGAAATAGTGGATACGGTAAGAGCAAATAAGATACGGCATCTCAATTAGTAGAAGCACATCGAGAATTGGATATGGAAGAATCCACCTTAATTCCTTGACTCAACGATGCATAGTCACCCCTGTGTAAAGAAGCCGTGAAGAAGACGGTGTATACGGGTATGCAGTCGCTTCTCTTTTCGAGACATTCTTCCGCTTCCTTATTCTCGTTAAGGATCTCCATCTCCATGCACTATTGCCACGTAGGTGGGACACGACCCGACTCTACCTCACACGAACTGCAAGCTGCAGTTCGTGCCCCTTGACCTCTAGCGGAGCTCTCTCATGAATGTTGCATATCTTCTCAGGCGCGATGAGCTAGCGAGAAAAACGTCCTTAAGGAGGCGATATTTTAGAAAAATTGCACGGAAAAAGAGCAGCAGAACTGGTAAGAGAAGATGGTAGAATAGAATGGAACCTGCGAACGGTTTACGAACTACGCGGCTTACAAATGCTGTTTTCTGCGAAGTAGTTTCTCTGATGATGAGCGTCGCTTAGGTTCGCGGCCTGCATGTATAATGGTAAGAAGCTGTATGAAATGTCACGACCCGGTAAGCTTACAGCAATAGGGAAACTAACGTTCTAAAAAATCTATAGAGAAATTTGTTATACACTAGCAGTGAACGTATCTTAACCGGAAGTTAAATTCTTGTGCAAATTTTAGTAAGTTAGAAAATTTTTGAGATATGCAGAATCTGAAGCAATGCAGGATTTAGACCATGGTGGTTTATCATAAGGCCCGCGGCCAGAATGTTTGGGGCTGAGGGTTTTTAAACAAGGTCAATCTTCTCGAAGTTTGATAAAAAATGACCTCAAAAAATTCTGTGATGTGCATTATATTGTAGCTTATAAGTATAGTAAAGAAGTTGTAGAATATCGAAAGCCATATACAACTCTTATCCTTTGATTTGACTAAAATTTACCTTAATTTGTGTACTAAATAGATCGTTACTCCGTCGAGAAAAAAGGGGAAAGCAGAGGGAAAGGTAGGTGCATATCAGTAAGTGCGCAATTATATAACCCTATCAGGAAGTGCGTAAACCAAAGTTGCATGTACACGAGGCAACTTGGGAAGAAACCTTCTCCATCACTGTCCCACGAAACGTGGATTGATATGCCACACAATAACTCACGAGGTAATTGAATTCTCCTCTGCCCGTGGTCATCGATGATAACAGTGTTTTCGATCGCGGAGTTGGTTTTTTGATGAAGCAGACGTTATTATATTGGAATCGAACGCAACGGGGTGAGACACGCCTCCTTGTAATCCTGTAACTGGTTGTCAAGGCAACCCGTCATTGCTTTGTTCGCAAGAAGGGGAAGGGACAGAACCTATCCCAATTGACGGGGATACGCGTGCCTTCGGCCATCGGCACGCAAAAGGAATCTGATAGGTGAGCCAACGGACGGAGTTGCGTATCGATTTCGATCCTCAAAATCACCGTCGCAGCATCCGATGGACCGCATTCATCAATCCCCTAATAAATTGCATTCTGTATGAACGTATTGGAAAGTTGATGATTACGAAAAGAGTCATCATTATATCCACCAATAATCACAGAATCCATCGGGTGAAGCTTAACTTCTCAATAAACGTGTGGTATTTTAATAACTTAATAGATAACTATTATTGTTATGTTTTGATCCTTTATTAGGCGAGATTCGGCCCGAGTTGGCCTCTTTTCCACCTATACTCTTATAATGTCCTCACATTAAGATAAAATATACAAATATTACATAAAATAAAACTCATAAAAAGAGAAGAGGAGGGAAAAAAAGAAAACAGGAAAGATTTGGCTTGTGGGAGAGAAACCCTTAATAGACAGTTGATAGAGAAAAACCGACGTAAGAAGGGGTGAAAAAAACCGAAAACACAATGAAAAAAAAATCGAATCAAAAGTAAAATCATTTTAAAAAATTTAAGAAATATATAAAAAATATTAAGAAGAAATATAATAATAATAATAACAATAATAAAATGGACCAAGATTAACTACGAAGTTAATCAATTAAAATAAAAAAGCGCCGAATATCCACCTTAAATCTGGATATGTAAACTGGAATATATCATTCTTAACAAAACTACGCCTAAATTTTAAATGATACTTATCATAACAAATCAACTCAAGATTAAAAATCTTCCAATATAATAATTGCCATTACGTATATTTAAATATCCATTTCAAAATACTAGGATTAAAATTCCCCACTCGCATCCCTTAGCATTACGAATTACAAACAATGGCATTTTATGCTTGCAGCGGCTCATAACATAAGTCATTTATAGCTAATGTCACAATTTAGAAAAATCATTCATTCTTAGGATATGATGTTGAGAAAAATTATCCATAGCCTCGTATTCTATTTTCTTTAATTTCTTCTTGTTCGGCCACAATAGCATGTGTATGTATTGCATAACTCAGGGATGGGGAACCATTTTAAATCAAAAGGCCATATTTACCATTCGGTCGCATAAGAAAGCTGCATGTGAAACTATTAGATCATTCTTATATCACGCTTTGCTCACATTCAATTTGTTGAATATCAAAACTTTATAAGTGAAAACGGATTTACTCTCTGTTTTAACTGAGGGAAAATTTTCTAATATTTATTTTCACTTGGCGTCTTAAGTGAGATTAGAAAACAAAGTGTTTAAATAGCAGAATTTTTCATAAAGTAAATTAAAGGAATGCCCGAAAATGACACATTTCCTCACGCCTGGCATAATGCGATGCGTGGTCGATCTGAATTATAAAACAACAATCATCAAATAGCATAGACAATTTAGGCGATTATTTTACATGAATTACTCATAGAGAGCATTCTAAATGATGATGGTCCGATTGCATTTTAACCCCTTCATCAATAAGAAAATTTATCTTCACACATAGTGCAATGCGGGGAAAGGTGGTGAGTACCGGGCAAAGAGATAAAACGGGAGATTCAAAGGATTAGAGAGGGGAGAACCAACAACGCAGAGAGGGTGGTAATTGTGCAGGGGAAGAGCTGTTTGCTGATGATGTTTGGGGGGTTCGATAAGCTACGGAGGATTTACAACAGCTGGTGGTATGCCAGCCTGACAAACACAAGTACTGGAACCCTTAATTCGGAACTATTCTCCTCATTACGGGTAATTAGATGACAAGTCAACCATGGAGGCCGCTGCCGTTGAGAAAAGCAGTCAGGTGTTTCTGCCTTTGTGAAAACTTGGAGGTGCCCATCTGTTCTTCGTTGGCCCACTGGCAGAGACTCGGTACTTGTTGACTCCCCTTATCAACGTGTATTACCTTCCTGTTTCTGAATAGGCCTAGCTTCAGGAAGGAACTCAGTGATGTCTACACGCTGCTCAATAGGAAGTTATGAGCGGTGACTGAATTCGCCGTGTATTGAAGGGGTCTTAGAGTGCCCCTGTTTTGTTTGAGTGCTTGAGGTTACAGAACAAATTCTGTGCATAGATCTTGAGCTGGTTATAATTGTATTAAGTCAATAGATGACTAACAATGAGCTGCTGAAATAGCGGAAATTCAAACATGAACGTTCTCAGATTTGATAATACTATGATTACAAATTTAATTACTCTTTTGTATTCATTACTTCAATTAGGTTGCTGTCTTTCTTTTTAAGGTAATTTATCAGATAAATAAAATTTTGTGAAGTAAATATTTAGTAATTTGTTCGATCCTTGGTTTAGTTAAATACATTCTAGATGACGTATATTTATTAGACACAAATTCACTGGGATCAGTGAATCGAGTTTACTGCATCAACTATATCGTCGTCCTGGTCAGTTTTATCTAAGGAGCTTCACAGCTTTGCAATGCAGATAACTTTTCATTTTAGAATCAACTCCTAAGAAATCAAGGAAATATTTGGATTACGATAAAAAAAATCGACCGTTGATGCTTAAGTTAAAAGAAACTGCACTTCTAACCGAATGCTTCGGATTATGAAAATCACTAAAATTTAGTATTGAAATCAAGTGAAATTTAAATTATAAAAATATCAAACAGTCTTTGACTCTGTGAAGGATGTTAATCTCATTTTCCTGGTCGAATTATCTCCCGAGGTAGTTCGGTTATCTTAATAAAACTTGCCTAAAGGAGCTATTTTCCCTCGAAAGAGGGGTTTGATCATAAAGTTGCAACTCTCCAACATCGAAAATGCTGTTGCTAGTTCAGCTAGAGTACCAATGGCTTAGATCAAAGAAACCTGCGGCCTTCACCATATGTGGCCGTTTTGAGCGTTCATTGCGGCCTTTTAGTCACTTACTGAAATAAATACTCCCATTTAAATAACTTTGCATTCTAATCTTGCAAATGAAGTCTGGAGAAAAATATCCTTTTTCAGCTCTCTTGGTGAATTTATTCGTTCTCTTTCGTAAAATTTAAATGTTGAACAATTCGAATGTGATGTACTCAACACAAGAGTAGCCTGGTGGTTTCACATACACTCTTTTAAAGAGGCTTTATGCTAAATGATTTTCTTTCTTTTTCTTAAATGACTTTCTGATTGAAAAAGATCCTGGACTGGATTTTATTTCCACATGTAAAAAGTAAATATATTATAAGCTGATAACACATCTAGCCAAAGCAAGAAGGACACAAAATCTTTCCGTCAACAAATCATCAATGACCTCTTCTTGGGAACGGAAAATGAAATCGCTTCCGGCGAAGAATCTCCTCAGTTCTCTCATAATAAATACATGTGGAAAATGTGGAGCGAATTCGACATGCTTCATTCGACTTCGAATCGAACCTAATTCGGAAGAATTCCGGAAGGCGGAGAGCGACACGAGCGGCATAAATTGGCATTACGAGTCCCATTAGCCACCGTAAATACCTTCTGCTTCCTTTTGCATCGGGAGCGACGTTTAATTTCACAACAACCACGAATCCTCAGGGTGTTCGTCTGGCCCAGTTTCTTCCCTTCGCATCGATTGCCCGCGACAACATCCATTCATCAACCTCTCAAGTCGTTGTCATCTCGTTACTTCCGAGATAATAACATTGTCCCTCCCAAGTGCCTATAACCGAAACTCAAATTAGCTCCGCGAGAGGCGCTCAAGTTTCTTGCCACCGAAATCGCGCCTGCCGAAATGCACTCATCGCCTAACCTTAAGAACATCCGGGTGCCAACTCTCGTTTTGCGGCTTGCCTTTAATGACGGAGCTTTGCTGGGGATTGGCACGCTCTGATTGCTGCTGCACGACCTTTTCACATATCGTTCCTCTCATTCCAGACAGAGATGCATCTATGCGAAATGCTCCTTCAACTTCAACTGGGAAGGGAAATACGTGAAACTGGTATCGACACGTCTTATACAGCTATAAGGAAATCGTGGGGTATTTTGAACATGTTTCTCCTCTGCTATATTACACTTAAAACCGTAGGTTAAAATCAATTATAGCACTAATTATTTAATGCATTGGCTCAGTCCATAAGTTCCTACTTAAAGTGAGTACTAAGTACATTGATTTTAAACTAAAAATTTTAATACACAAGAAATAAAGAAGATCACTTTTCAGAAGGAAAGATGTAGAGGAAAATAATAATGAACATGTCATACATTAAAGTAAATTCCTATTTTTCTTTTTACTATCATAATGGATCCAGTCGAAATAATTAGTAATAGTTACAACTCAAATTGAAATCTGTAGAGAAAAGTTTTTATACTTCACTTTGAAACAGCAAAAGAAAATATTACCGTATCTTCTCATCGGAATATCCAGAGAATTAATGCAAATTTCATCGTAGGAACTCATTCATTTTATTTGCAACAATCTTCGTCAATCCGTTCATTTAAAATTGAATTATTTATCACTTTTTTCTTAATTATGAACAATTTTCTGTATTCTTCTTTATATTTATATTGTGCAAATTATATATTGTAACCCGTTTGATTTTTTCGTAATTTTTCTGTATCGCATCATAACCATTCCTAAATAAATTTATCATAATTTTAATATTTCTTTCATTTTAATTTCATTAAATTATTTGTGAGAGTTTTAACATTTTTTGATACTTTTTGCTCTCGTGTGCATGCCCAAGAGCAAAATAAGCAATTTATGATTATTAATAACCGCAGACATCTACAAATAAATATATATAAAGATGTAGGAATGGAAGATTTTAAAAGAAACATCAGTATCGAAAAAGACTGGCGACAGGCACCATCTAAAACACGCTGCAATCTTCAGAAATTCCTGTGAGTTAGTCTCGCGGAAAACGTCATCCGATAGACAAATAGTCCACGAGCAAGTTTTCAGGTAAGATCTTCGCCATCTCAGCTAACGCGCACGCCGTCACTGAACCGATTTCATTCGAGACGACATTAAGAATTTCTAGTGCGACATTGATGTGTTCATGAAGATCGAGTTTCAATGAAGATCGGAACGCAGGTGGTCTTTCCATAAGAGCTATTCCCTCGCGGAATTCTCCTAGAGAAGATAACGTTGCTTCCGTTCTACTTTTCTTCACTCGATTTTTCGGTGGTGCAGCATTAGAGGCCGCAACATCAGATGTCCTCTTAGCCGAAGAAGACTTCTCTAGCATTTTCTTTTGTTTCCTTGACATTTTCTCCAGGGAATCTTTCTAAGACAGGGGACTTTTTCTTCGGTCGCTGTCGACGATGAACTAGACCTCGAAAAGGTTGGACAAGAAAGCTTCCTTCTTTTATCTTTCCGCCTACAACGGCTAGGATTTTTACCGATTTAGCGCTATCTATCCTACGTTAGAGCCTCCATTGGAATGAGGATTGTTTCTCCCTAAATTTCTATTAAATCGTAAGGGATTTACAATAAAGAAATATCACCAATTCAATGTACGAAATTTTCGCAGTGTCATAATGTTTTTCTCCATCACGAGATGTCATGTTTCTATAAGTCAAAATGTACTGAAAATGATTAAATATTAAATATGAAATGAATTATGAAAATTGGAGATATTTATTACGAACTCTAGTATGATTAAATCCTACATTAATTTAAGACAAAACTCCTTCCACCTTTCTCTCGTGTAGTATCTCTCCATTGATTTATATGATGAAGTTCTACAAAATGAAAAGTACTTTAATTGATTATAAACAATTAAACGTCGAATGAAACACAGAAATTAGAGTATTTATAATGTATTCTATAATGATTACATCCTTCATTAAGAGAGATTCAAACACCATTCCACCTTGTGTTGAAATTATGAATATCAACATGTAAAACATGAAAAATAATATATTCAGTTAATGGGAACAAATGTAGAGGAAAGTAAACAAAAACCTACGTGATCAAGAAGAAAACAAGCATGAAAGTACAAGGAAAAATACGTTAGGTAACTATCGAAACTACAACTCAAAAAAGGATAGCAAAAATATTTGTCTCGAATGTCTCATTAATTGATTCTATTGAAATGAAACTTCACAACGGAAGTAGTATCTACAAATTGCACTTCGATTTAAAATAACTTGAAAGTGAGTGAATCGGGAACGTTTTCTATGTAGGCGAATTTCAAAGCCAATAAATTTTATAGCTTTGATACATCGCAAAAACGTATACTTCAAATGTTCATCACAACCTGCGCTAAAGAACTAAAACAAAGGAAAATAGATATCTGGCAACGAATCGTTTTGTGCTACATTTTTCATTCCGCTTTTGCACGAATGAAAGACGCAGGAAAAAATTAAGTGATGAGAATAGATGCTCTATTTCGGAGCTATTTTACATCTTTTGAATCTGCCTGACGCACACGATAACCTAACAAAAGGACCGTGAAACTATGCCGTGAGTATCTTTTGTCGCTCCCGAGTTTGTTTTTCCTTCGCTAAAATGTGACCTACAATCGAAGACTCCCATGTGTGTGTGAGTGTAATCTGAAATGTGTGTATCTGTACCAACTGCTCATGTCTTTCCGTTATTTCTAACGACTGCATATCAATCATCGGCAACACAAACAGAAGCTCTCGGTTAGAATCGTCATATTCGCAACCCCGAGCGAAGAATTGCCCTCGAATTCATTACACGGTTGTGATAACAGCGACAAAACTACTTCATTTCCCGAGTGTTTTGAAGATTCGGGAAAAAAGATGTTTTCAACTACGCAAACATGCTGCAGAATCACAATGGGGGAAGAGCAATCTCTCCGGGCATAAATGAGAGTGCGTCCGGCCCAGAAAAAGGGCTGTAAAGCATAAAAAGACTTTTCTATTCCATGTTGGAATGTTTTCAGATGCTATTTTATGGTTACAGTATTGTTACGGTCGGAAAATCAGCCTTGTAGATCTAAATTTATTCTTTTACCACTCGGTTGCGATATTTACACTTTTATAATGGATGTCCCAAAAATTATCACGATAGATGGTTAACAAGAATTATCCACTATAAATGATAATTGGTAACTCGTGGAAATATTTCATCATAGAATTTGAAATAGGACTAATTAGTTACAGGGATATTTTATGCTAATTTTTTGTTTATAAATATTTACGCATTAATTAGGATTTTACACTTATTTATACACTTAAGATATAGGATAGCAAAACTCCGTTTAAGTTTTTATTCATTTAAATAAAAGTACCTTTAAGACTATGAATACGAATATAATCAACAGTTTGAAACAAAACTACAGAAATTTCGAAGATTTTAATCTAGGTTATTTTCTATGAAAATAAAGTTGACTTTAGTAAAAAGTGGGTCGTACCGAAAATGGCTCTGATATCCCACAATTCTTCGCAAAATTAAAAGAATTATCTGCTCACCCATTCAGCATTTCAAGCACGAAAACCCCGAAGTCTGAATGCTCAAACCAATGATAATTGAAGAACAATTTAATAAATCTCGAGTCTCGAATCGAAACCTTACATCGTCACAGAACAACGGCAGCCAAAAATTCTTAACGAACGTCCTATTACTTCAATCATGAGGAAACGCCGAGAAACACAATAACCCAGAGAGGATTTTTCGGGAAAGCGCATCTTTTTAGAGGCTTAACTAATCCCTCATAACAAGGGGGATAAAAAGAATCGAATGAGTACTTTTTTACGAGAGAAGAAGTCAACTCGAGAAACATAAAAGGGTGGGATCAACCGCAATAAAGTACGAGAGGAACACAATAGATGAGGAGAAAATCAAAGAAAGCCAATAAAGAGAGGCCTTCTAGTCATTTCCTCGCTCCAAATGTACGGATTCTCCGCCCACACCGAAAAAATTAAAAGAAGGGCGGAATGCGACCGCCCCCACTCCGCGGACACCTGCATCGAATGGCACCGCACGCACCCTGACCGCATCCGTGTCTTTTCTCGGCCACCCCCTGTCCTACATGTACAGGATGGAATTACGGTTAGGGTTCCGACGTCGCGGCGCTTTTAACGCCGCACCCATCAAATGGACGCCCTTATTAAAGCGACGCTCTCACGGCAAATTGCACGCGCCCCCCTCCGTAAACAATCCCTCCAAAGCAAAAAGGCCAAATAAATAAACGCGCTCTGGGCGATACTCGTTTACAACTATCGATCATTGGACTCGTTTTAAATGATGTCTGCGATTGAGTAGGCGTACGTGGTGCTCCAAACCCTAAGAGGAAGACAAATGGAGACAATGCTCGAAATAGTACGCGAGGATGTGTTTAAAAGACTGATGATAGTTCAAGGCGCAAAGTAATATTTGTTATCTACGACATAATAAATGCTCTAGAGATAGAAACAACGGCGAGGGATTTTCGAAACTGGTAGAGCTACGAAAATTGAATTCGTGAGGTAGAAATAGCCGTTTTTATTCTCCTACTTCAAATATAATTCTCAATTTTAACTAAAGCTTACTTCATTCATAATTTCTCGGATACATGTACTGAAAGCAGTCAAACCAAAATACCTATTCGCTCAAGTCTTTGGTAAAGAAAAAATTACACTAATTTCCATCGTAGAAGGCAAATCGTTATACAATAGAAATCCAGAACATAATAGGTAACTTTGAATTGGACTCTTTCTGGAATTTTATATTTTAAACGAAAACGACTACTTTTCCAATTCTGACCGTCATCATCAGTTTATATTTGGTTTTCAAAAGAAATAAAAAAAATCAACTTCAACTTAATCTAATATCCGGCTATCATTAACTGCTGTAATATGTTCACTATGAATAGCTAAAGTTTTGGCGTAGACAGACTAAAACCTTCCCTAATGGTATAAAGAAAGCATTGAGTATCTACGTTAGGGAACTAATATTAAATTTTTAACGCAACTTCTACACTTCTTTAATTTTATGGTCTTAAAATATTTTACGAGAGAGGCTTCCCATAAAGTAATTCCTCCTCATGTAGATTTCATATGCTACTACTTTGTACTACATAGAAATACAAAGAGAACGGCTAGAATATTCACTTATAAATCCCTGTTTAATTAGACGAAATGTCACATTGTAGGATAATGTTTGGCCTAACTGAGGCTAAACACGTTTGAACTTTCAGGAACATTAATTTGGGTAGAGGTGATTAAATCCGGAACAACTCGGAAAACATGGACTATGAATAACTAGCGAATAGGAAAATAATGAAACAATGTCTTGTACCCTGAAGCTCCTAAGCCCATCTAAGAGGAAGTGAGCGTTCACAGACATTAATTATCAACTAAAACAACTACACAAGAGAAAGTCGAAGGTCAACCCTGATTCAGGTGGTATATTTTCCTTTCCGTCACTCCTTCGGTAACCCATGGGCTAGAGGAAAACCACAGAATTAAGAGAACCGGACCATTCTGCAGATCCATAAGAAAAGGCTTCAAAGCATACTACAAGCTATACGAACCGCGCGGACAACTACACGGTCATCAACTCGCCTAGTGAAGGAAATATCGCAGTTTTTAGAGCGCTTTTTTAATAGCGGGACCATCACTCAGCGTAGCAAGGGCTCTCAAACAATGGTGCTGCCATCTTTCGCGACGGGAAAAGCACATAACTCGGGACCATAAAGATGTGTAGCCGCGGGAGGCGAACAAAGAAAATGAAATCCGGAGATGCATTGGCCTGGTGTCAACCAAGCGCCCACGCTGAGGCCTTTGTGAGCGCTGCTGAAATAGAACGCCCTTTAACGGCAGTATTTATAGTCTGTTTCATGAAGATAGCCTGCACCAATTAGGTGCGGTTCCAACAAAAGAATTTTAATAGCCGACATTGCTATTAAATTCGAGTCTTCCCGAGTGATTATGTGATAAACCATTCCGGCGGAATGCATGAGCGAATAACGCGGAAATGCAGTCATCGATTTTATTCCTTTCGCTCGACTGGCTCTGAAAGAAACGCTGCTGGAAATGATTCGAAGGAATATTTACTTGAATCGTGATTTCACCCACTAAATACCGTCTTCCAGCTTATTAAATGTGTGACTCCTTTCATAATGATTTTCATCCAATGGAAACAGTTTAAAACATGCTTTTATTTCCGATGGACCGTGTAATCTTTTCAAAAGGATTAGCGATCCGCAGAAAATGCTATTCTGAATAACTTTAGCGATGATAACTAACCAAATATAATTAGTTTGACTGTTTTAATAAAGTAGTTAAACGAAGCATAGTATATCTCACTTTTAAAGTGGCCTCTAACTAAAATTTGCGCTTTATGTATCCTTTTATCAGAGATATTAATCTTCAGATTAAAATATGTGATATATAAAGTTACACAATTTTTTAAATATTGCATTAGTGATATGTTATAAAGGAAGTCCCTGTGATTTTTTTCTGTTAAAAACCCTCATCATGTATATATAACCTCAGCAGCTCTATCATCATTTTCTTAATAGTTTAACGTCACTCGTGATATATTACATAATAATAAGAAAAAGAGCAATAAACGGCAAGGTTATTACTTGCCATTCTGATGAGAACTGCGTATTTGATATACATGTTATTGAGGAAAACTGAGTTTAGCTGCAAACTGTGTAAAACTTTACAAATTTTGAAGGTCACCGAAATTCATACGGAAAATATGAGCTTCGAATAAAATGAAATGCAGTCGAAAATACCTCCATTTAATCCAAGGTTGTATATGAATGCATGATTCCAAAAGTGAGCCAATGGGGGACTTTTATCTACGAAATCATAACCCTCTAGAAAATATGAGGTTTATCTGTGATTTTTAAGCCTGAAAAAGACGTCTCCACACAAAGAAGGATAAGTTGCCCATCTTTCACCGCTCATATTCTGAGAAATAAACGGCAGATATTTCCATAGGCACGAAAAACAGCGCTGCAAAGAGTAAATACTCTATGAAAAGCTACGCTTGCAATGAAAAGAAGCTTTAAATTCCGTAGTTAAATGCTTCACCTGCATCCCAGCCTCCGAAGCGCATCTGTACCTTTATTTCATTAACTTAAAATTTCATACATTGACGTATTTATATGGTAAAATTCCCTATTAACCTTATTTACAGGTAATTCTAATCCACATTAACATGCTTCTTGGTTTGAAAAGGCTTATCTTTGCTGAAAATTTCCTTTGCAAAGCGTAAATTTGTTAATAAAGGGCAGAATCTCGAAAAATCAAGTAGGGCTCATTTCTCTGCATTTCGAAACTTAGAAATTTTTGGTCTTCAGTATGTGTGCATGTCAGTAAATACGATAATTCGACTTCGAAACAAGGCAGCGACCTCTCTCTCTTTTAAATGAAAAGTAAGTCGTGAGGACTAAAGCCGATTAGATTTAGGGCTTCTTCGGTATTCCAAGAAGGAGGAAAAATATGTGTTACAAAGGGAATTTCCAGACCAAAGCTCTTAGAACGCCACTTTCCCGCATCGTTTGCTTATCACTCGAAACTGAACAAAAATTAATTCGTGCCAAATTCGACGACAGAGCGTGTTTTAATATTTGATGGGAGGTTTTAAACTTCAACTACTTAATCATTTTATGCTAAAACATCAATGATTATGAAAATGAATGGACATAATTCTATTAAAGTTTACCTAATATCACAATCGCTTCACGAAATACATTTCTCAAGAATCTCATCAAATTCTACATGAAAATATTCTCGAATTAAATGGACTTTTGTTCGAAGACTAATCGCTATTCTCCTCTGGTATCCTACATTTATAAAATTAACTTCTGAACATTACTAATTGAAACAATATATAAGTATGTAAATCATTATACAGCAACGTAAACATACATTTTTGACAGAAAATATTAATTTTTCTCATTAGGCCGAACTTCGTATCATTGGCTCAATTTCCTCAATTGATTTATGTTTTTGAATACCTGCATTTTCTCTCGTTTTATTTGAAATATAAATTCCAAACATCGAAACGTGAGCACACTTGTCCGTGACCTGAAAATTATGCACTCGAAAAAGATTCACATTTCGTAAATTAATTTTTTACGTTCGACTAATTACGCCAGAAGCCCTTTTTAATGAATTATGCATTTATAATCAGTTGGAAGTTATATTTTAAAATAATTGGATGAAAGAGGTGAATATGTTCTGGCAACATGAGGGTTATTATAAATTCGTATTTCACGGAAACATACTCAAGAGCTTAATATTTATAAAAAGTACTAGATAGAAAAATTATAGCAATTATGCGCAAAATAATAAGCAAGTGAAGTTCGAATTGGGAAATTATTTAAAAATTAAATATTCTTTATAGTTGGCGAAACCAACAAATTCATAAAACGACTTAATAAATAAACGACTTTATAAGTGTAGTTAAGTAGTTGTGCAACTGATGATCTTGGAATAGAAATTTATAATAAACTAATCTACTCGAAAAGCTTCGATTATTAGTAGTTTATTATGGAAATTGAATTATTCCTGAATCTCCATTTCGAAGAATGTATGAGTAAGATGTTAAAAATGTGTCTGCATTACCAAACCGTTTGCATAAGTATTCAATGAATATTATAAAAGATTCGGACCTCATAAATACTTGTACTCAAAAAGCATGTATGATTGCATGAATTGTAAATGTATTAGGATTGCAATACTGTATAATTGTTAATAAGTGTAAGTTGTAGTGTAATATTTTTTATATCTTGTAATATTCTTGCATGTGTTGTAATATTGAAGCAAGAAGGTATTTAATTTAATAGTATATTATTATAGGTAATTGATGCTTCTTCTGTAATTGTCAATTATGTTGTATTATGTATGCTGTAGTACTGTATTTAGTATCTCGCTAAGTCATTTGTTCATAATAATTGTAGAACGTTGCCACCGGACTGATAGCTCAATTGCAATAAATGTGTTATTAAATTTAATTATGCTATAAATCTATTCCAAATAATAAGGGCTTCAATCTATCACCTCTACCAAGTTATTCTGAGATGAGGCACGAAATAAATATAGCTATTTAGTATAGCAATGGATTATTGTACCAATAATAAACTTCTAAACTCTAGCGGGAATATATTGGTTACCGTTTCCATGCACAAAACGTATGGATTTCTGAACTTAGACAAAGGCAGAAAAGATAGAACCAAGTTCTTTTTCAACTCACAGTTATATGTTTATCATTATTATTCTACTAAATCCAGTGCATCTATTGATTATCTACAACCAGGAGCAATAACTTGTTGAATAGATGCAACTTCCAATAACGGCCCTTTAAAATTGTTTAAGGTAAATTAGTGTAGCTTCCCTGGAGAAGTGAGCAATTGAGTCCGTGTAAACTACGAGACACGATCAACTACGCAATTTAGCCCACGTAATTCTTGGGTTAGAAACTGCCACGGCCCAACGTGCGCTGATGAGGCCAAACTTATCTAACTCTCCCTAACTCTGAGCGGTGAAAAATGTCCCCGGAGGGATGCCTTCCATCGTCCGAGACCATCGACACCAAATAAATGCTAAAAGTTCGATAGTCTTTACCTTCCACCTTGATTCTTTGGCAAGTTTTTCTCGTTCACTTCCATCGAAATTTAGGTTAGGGGACGTATACTCAAAAGCTAACATATTATAGATGAAGAGAGACTATGCGAGCAACAAGTTACCATCAGAAAGCTAATTTTAACTTCATCTAAGTTCGTTAAGTATACTTATGCGGAAAAACTTTTCATACGTTTTTTAAGGAATCTTTAAAATCACAGGTAAAATTTAAAGCAATTCAAGCACGAAATGAACAAGCCATTTTTCCAAAGTTTTCACTTGAGAATTTTGGCTGGCGTCTCTTCATACCTAGAATTTATAACAAAATCTCCATATAGGCCATGTATTCTTAAAAATGAAAATGAAAATAGCAAATAGCACAGTAAATGGCATGTCCGAAAATCTATTCTAAAAGATGATAAAGGCGTTTCGTCTTGAGTTTAGTTAGAGGATGGTTTAGTATCAAGTACAACCGCGAAACGAATTTTAAGTTTTACTCTAAGATTTACTACAATGTAACATAAGTTATAAGGTTATAGATAAAATATGAAACTTTTAGATATAATATTACAAGGGTCGGAGTGTAAAAACCGGTTCCAAGGAGGGAAAATGAAACTGAACCGATATTTGTGTTTCCGTTGAACGAAAAATACTACAGTTCGATGACTTGCTAAGGTTTTTCATTTTAATATCATAATTCTTTTGTACCACCACAGTTACATTGCTTCTTATTTTCACCTCCTTGCTATCATTATCGATCATGTTCCATAGCCATACATAAGTTTTATATATAGCTCTCCATGTACCATTATTAAAATTTTATACGGCTTCTGCAGCGTAGCGGTAAAGGCATCCGCTTTCTACGTGGAGGGCTGGGGTTCAACCTCCACCCAGCTATGGCAATTCACCACACAATTCGGGGAGGCCACAGGTTGACTAAGCCTGCAAAAATGAGTACCAGAGGGTGATAATAGGTGGGGAAAGCGTAGTGCCGGCCACACTACCTTCATTTCATGGGTCTACCATGTTTGCTCACTTCACTGACTTGATCGACAGCTAGTTTGTCTGACAGATCGCTAGACCGAGGTTGTTAATACGCTACATTATTTATACGCCGGAAGACTTGCTTACAGCTTCTTCAAATTAACAATTTTACTAATTTTCCGTTTCAAATGTATTTATGATATCTACATCCGCATAGGTACCCTGCAAGCTTTTCGGCGTATGGCAGGGAGCCATGCACCATAACTCCACTTTCCTAACCGGTTACTTTCGCGAATTGTTCGTGGATAAAATGAATACTTGAATCAACTGCATCTAGCATCTATTTCTCAGATCCTTCTCGTAGTATCATAACGGTTTATGTAACAAGGAGGGCGCATAATGTCGGTTACATCTTCTACAACCTTCTATATTCTAAATTTATTAACCAAATTTTATTGAACTTTCTTTCTTCTAACTTCCCATACTGCCTCCTGAAGCATCCGAGTAACGCTCATATATATGGCTCATTTGTCATAGCAATTCTTTTCTTCTCAAAACGTATTGCCTATTGTAACTTCTCTAACTCGCAGATACAACATTTTTCAGAGTTGGCAGGGTCTCTTATACTTCATGCAAACTCAACGTTAGTTCTAACTACCACAAAGTGCGACAGCGCATTAATAATATATCGTATAAGCAATCTCGGTTTACAATTTCATTCCGGTAGGCTAAGTGCTCGTAATAGCATCCTTAACCTGCTAGCTTGCGTTGATATGATAAAGAAGGGAGACTATTAATATTATTAGTACTTCACTGAATATAAAACTTGGTGGAAAAGGACTCTAAGACAGGATATTGTGTCTCCTTATCCCCTTGTGTCGCGTAAGCATGGATCGGAAGCGCATTGCAGACGCTCTCCTTTGGACGGCCAACTCTAGTTTAGGAATCCACAGAAGCCCAACAACTCCCAAGTGTGGCTTCTTCGGGTATCCAATGGCGCCATTGATTTTCCCTGCCCTCTGGCGAGAAAAAGGAGCGGAAACCGCCACCCACTCGCTGCGAGAGGCGATTTTTCAAACTGGAATCGTTGGCGAATGTCACGTCCGGGTGAAGGCGCTTACCCGTGGCATATGTGGTCGGCACTACGATTTCGGAGACCTCGCCTTTAGTCTGCCAAGTTCCACCGTCGCACTTTTTTACATAAAAGGATTGGGATTTCCTGCCTTTTTTACCCTTGGGCCAACTTAAACGGCGAGTAAGCTTCGGCAGGCATCTGATTTCTAAGCCTATGATTTATTCCTCTTTTTCTTTAACTCCGCATGTTTTTGCGAGGGGCGTGTTTTCGATTCCTAGAAGCCCGTATTCTGAATTGTATGTGGATGACTGATCCAGAAAGTTGAAAGCAAGCATAGAATGCATTGAATTCAACGTTGATTACCTTTATATTGGTATTAAATGCTAATCGTACTATTAGTAATTTTTAAAACGAAGGAAACTATTATCAGTGCCATCCTGAATTGAGTTATACAGATAATTTTAACAGATAAGATATGGTTAAATACGAACAGTAAATATGAGAATTTTTTTACATCATTTTGTGCCAGATTATGAAATAAAATTCGCTAAAACTAGTTTTGTCGAGCTTACAAACCTACGGATAAGAAAATTGAAAATCCTCTTTGAATTCAATCGAGTTGTTTTCCATAACTAACTTCCCGCTTTCAGGTTACTCAAATTCACTGCTATTTGCATGTATTATATTTTAATCTAATTCTGAGTGAAGATTATTTATTTGCTTTCCCTATTTAGGCTATTTTCCCCGGCTAGGCGAATGAGATTATACGAATTTTAGCTTTTATTCCTGTAGAATATAAAGAAAAGTATAATCGGTGGGATTCAGGAAATGCTCTTCCATAAACAAACATTTTAAGCAATACATAACGTACTACGTGGAAGATATTTATGGAAAATCTATAGAAAACCTCGACAGTAGCAATATAAATTTACAATCAATTCATTTCAGAGTTTTATATATAAACTCATGATGAACTTAACGCATATAAAATAACTCGCGGGTGAATGAATACCCATGTGAGATAAAAAAGAGTAATTAAACTCGTGTTGCGATAATGAGCGTATCCGCGATAACTCACTTATAGATCCGATTTACGGTGATTAACCTAATATAATAGAGGAATGACTAATTAAGCGGTTGGCCGAATTCCACAAAGCTGGCGACACGGAAGAGAGGGTCAGTCGCGAAAAGTAATTCGAATAACGCATACGCACCTTCAATTATCTCATAAAAAGTAAACTTTGAAGCTTAAATTCAATTTGGTCTCCCACTGCCATTTATTCTTGATGTGGTTGATTGGCTACGCGGTCACTAATGCGTTGAATATATTCCATTCACGAACTTCTTTGCACAATCTTCAGCAGGCTAAATATAGGTCTTACAACCTGATTGTAACCCGAACGGGATAATTAGTTTTTATATGAACTATTTTACTTGTTCCGAACAAACCGTAGTTACCCGGTTTTTAATATTTGAATGAAACTTATTGTTATCTAACCGGATGAACCGGTTTTCACTGATTTTGCGACCATACAAACCGGATTACCTACTATTATTCAGTTAGCTATTTTTATTTTGGTTAATAGAAGGACGTGGAAGTTGAAAGAGATTGATCAAAATAATGGGTGGGATGAAATATGTAGGACAACCAAATAACATTTTACTTTCTGATAATTAACAATTATTCAACCAATGAAACTTTCAGTATGAAATTGAAGTGTACGTACAATAAACTCCATGTGCCAACTTCAAGGAACGTCGTCTCGGATACAATTGAAGAAACAGAGAGAGAAAACCGTAACCCCAAACTCAATGAAGGATGTGACATAACATGACATCTCTCCTCTTCATTCCCTTCCATAGAAACTGAATTCACATGTATAAATGTTTCACGTCCATTTATAGTCTAACTTAACACGACCGTCACGGCTGGAACTGGTCGAGTTGAATGAAAAATGCGATACACTGTTTCTGAGTTGTTTTAGATACTTAAAACCTTAGTTAAATATCGGTCATCCTTCTATGGAGTAGGACGCCTTATATTTATCAGGGACAGAGGCGATAACTAAAAGCTTGGAATTCTAATTCAGCATTTGTTGATAAGAAAATCTTTACGATTAACCGATTTCTCAACGCGATAATAACCGAAAATCTAATTTCCACATTCACGGAATTTCGGATACCCTAAGAAAACAATCTTTAAAAGGCAAAATAATATTTAATTTCAGAGATTTTATGTAAAATCGCGCTAGGATCTGTAATTTTTACGATTGCGTCTCAAGGAGGGATAGCACCGCTATTTTCTGCGCAGATACGTCTTTGCAGAAACCGTTTTGGAAACTCGTTCAGGGGCAAAATTAAGTTTGCGAGCGTCCATATCGATCTTTGAAACGCTCCGCTTGAAATCTCAACGACCACAAAGGTCCACTGTTTCCCGCGGAGAATTTTTTTAAGCCTCTTTTAAAAGTCGAAGCCGTTTGAATACAACACAGAATATCAGAGTACTATATTTGCAAAAAGACGTAACGCTCACCTATTGCCAACGTTTCAGTTTCTGATTACGTGGATTCCAAGTTGATACGGACTAAACAATAAATAAAGTATATCTTTACGACTTGTTGATTGTAAAACACGCGTTTGCAAATGTTCTATTATGAACATCGTATTACGATGTCTAATAATATCAGCTTGTCAAGTGACCTAAGTGTTAAGCTTGAGTATTGGTTAGCGGTAAGGAGTGTATTTGGTATTAAATTGTATACACCGTTGGTTACTTAGCTATTCTTTACAATATTTAGTAACTTGATAGAGAATAATTCCATACTCATTATCTTTTCAGTAATATTCTTTATGTACATGATGCATTGCGATTAACTATAAACTTACGATTTGAACCTTGCTAAATCCGGAAGTTAATAAACATTTTAACTAATCTTAGTAGTTAATTTAACAACTCATTACGATATAGTATTTTTAGAGTTAGAATGAAGGTTAAAGCATAGAGTAAGTATATATCTACTACTTACTCTATGATTAAAGCTAACCTGTAGGCTGACTATATATCATACCAGACTTTAGAGATTCATATTTTTAAGTGGTTCTTGCTACCATATCCTGATCAATGAAATATTTTCAATTACCATTTTTATTAAGATAAAAAGAATATTTCATTAATTTCTTTTTCTCATAGTTTTCCTTTCATAGAGATATTTTCAAAGCTAATGATATAAAGGCGATCACGAACAAAGGTACTCGTCTGTTCAATTCTTATTGAATTCTATGTAAAATGTTATTCATTGAGTTGTGTTTCACTTTCGCGAACTTTTTTTTAATTTATAGCGTTACGGCTGAGTAAAGTAAACAAAGCAAACAAATCATCCATCATCTCATTTAATCACCTCATTATTTCTCCAAAGCAACTGATGCGATTGGTTTTGGATTTTCATTAAACCTCTGTAATGTTATCTTTATCGTCAAACCAGTGGCGCTCAAAACTTCTAGCATTGTAATTGAAAAAATTAACTTAATGTAACACTAATTATAAGGAAAACAAATTAGTCTCGCGAAAATTAATTTTATATAATAATTAGATATTGCTATTAAATTTCTTCATTTTTAAAACCTTTGTTAATGGTTCAAATATATTAACATAGTTTCATTTTAAGATAATCATTACAAACTTTGATATAGGATGTTTTCAGTGCTTTAAAAGCTAATCTAAAAAACAAAGTTTTGGGACTTAACTCGATTAACTCACAAGAAAATCAAATAAATCTTTCCTTAATTACACTTAGAAGCTAAAAACTATTTACAGTCGCGACGCGTAGTGTGAAAAACACTTCCTCGGTAATAATTGCCTTTATTTAATTAAAATTTAGACTTCAAGTCCGGAGAGAGCACGGAACAAGGAAGCTCTAAATTTCAGATGTTTGATTTCTAAATTAATAACTGCAGTTTTTCGTTTGACAGGTAAATTAAAAGCACACACCGAATCCAATTTTGTTTCCAAATATTTCAGTAATTGAATTACACTAACTAGATCCGGACCTGATGCTCCAAAGCAAATTCTTCAAAGAAATTTTTCATCTGTTTTAACGCTCACGTACTTCGATTCAATTGGGTTAAATTAACTCATCGCGCTAAGTAACTGTTTGTGAAAACTCCACTTCGAATGAACGTAACAAAGATTTTTTGGCTATGAATTTTGCATCCGTTCCTTTTGAGCCGATTAACACAAAAAATAATCGAGTCGATTAATAAAGTGGGCGAATTAAAATGTACGGATGCGTCGGGAAAATGTTTGATGGATTACGCTCCAGTGTATTAAAACCTCGTATTTTCCTTACATTCACTTATTTGGGGCGCTAATCGCATCTTGTAACGTTATTCAATTGCCGCGATGAAGTCCACATCGATCTAGGCGGCTTAATTGCCGTCGAGAACTCTATAATCTCAGAAGATTAAGTTTTAGTCGAGTTAATAATTCGCGCCGGAAGTTGCAATGTGCTTCTAGTTAACCATCCTCCGTTACTCATTTAGGAAAGCGAAGGAGTATATTGGCCTTATAGCGTTGCATAAAATGGCGTCGCGGACAACAATGGAAAGAGGCCGTTGGCGCGCTGATTAGTTGGCACCGGCCAATCCCCGTGGAGGAATAAACAAATGGAAAAGAAGACAAACAAAGAAATAACGATTCGAAAGAGCGAACTTTTTCTCCCTTCTGAGAGTAAATCCTGATGAAAAAGCCATAATTACCGCTTTTTTCCCTTTTTATAGGATGAATAGATTGTCATCAGGCTGATGCAGTCTCCGCCGGATTCCACAATTTTCTAAATTCTTCTCGATTCATTCATCACACAATCGCTCCCTTTTTCGGTCTCGCTTCATTAATTTCGCAGTTTTGACAAGAGCGCCATCTTTTATGGGGATTTTCAATTTTTTTCTCGTGGAACGGGAACAAAGGGAAATATTTACGGCTTATGCCTCGCCATTGTGAGGGAGGCCTTTGTTTTCTAGTTTGAAGCTGTCCCGCGGATTCCGTATAAACATTTGGCTGTTCCACAAGGGTCTCCGTATGTTTTACGCTAACAGCAGTAAGCCAACTTCGCCTCGATTCATGTATATTTTGGACTTTGTGGGGTTTTCAATGCCAATAAATAGCTCGCGAGATTCGATCAAACTGCAATGAGGTCAATAGGGTCATTCCGTCTTTGCATATATTTTCGTATTCATCTCCACAAAAGGATACGGGAATAAAGAAAATTTTCGCTGGAAACATTTTAATGATTTTGAGGGTTTCATTCAGCTTTATGAAAGGGAAATAGGTTTCTCTTTGTTACATATTTTTATCTTAAGCTTTCTTGAAATGCGACTCCTTTTTACTTCGTATGAGGAAAAAACTCGGTGCAAGGTAGAGCCATATATTACTTTGGCAACTCTTAGCGGCGTTTTTCTATACATCTTGTTGGCTGACCACCAAGTTTATTGAAGAGTTTCAAAGAGAAATTTTAAAGGCTTCTCAAATAACTTGAATGCTTTCAGGTATTTTCTGTATGAATATGGAAGTATGCCTTTTATTTTAATTCAGAAAGCTATTTATACGTATTACTTGAAAAATATCAAATGATATATAAAGGCACAAAAGTCGAGACGATCTCACTCAATTGAATCGCACGAAATCTTAAAACTTTTATTAACTTTGAAAAGAATAATGACGTTCTCTGTCTTCCTTATATTTTATTTTCATGAGTACCCTTTTGCTTACACCTAATTTGGATAGAGATAATTTGAAACTGATAGCTAAATAATGCTGTACATACATCTTTATATTTTAAAATTAAACATAAAAATCGTCTCAATTTAATGAAATTAAACATATAAGGACTGAACTTTTGCTCCTTTTTTCTAGAAATCGATCTTATTTGTTGGAGGAACAACCTTGAATTACCTCTCAGACGTAAGCAAATATATTTTCTATTAATTAATTTTGTCCTACCAGTGAATGTTACTGGTGAATACTCAGAAAGTATTTATTAATATCTTTTGCTAGTTTTGTGTGTTAAATATTTGGAATAGCTGAGATGGAAACTAGAAAAAGTTTTCATGTTGTTGTTTTCATATAAATATTATGATTTTAACTCAAATTTTCAAATTTGAAGTAAACTTTTGTTGTGCTACGTACTTATATCACATATTCACTTATTCAATATGTAATATCAATGTCCTAAGAAAAATATAGTCTCATTTTATGAAAACCTTTACGTGAACGACATTCAAAGCGGAGTTTTCAAGTTAGTTTGAAAGTAAACAACTCATAACTTCGTGATGCAATTAAATCTCTCTTGTAGTGCAAAAATGGTTGAAACCATTTCTCGATCAAATATTTCCTACTGAATCGGAAACTCGGAAGTATAGGATACACTAATAAAATCACAAAAAATGAACAACTTCAACAATGAAACAGTGAACAACAATGTGAACAACAAAAACAGTGAACAACAATGAACTTCAACAAATGAAGGAAATAAGAAAAATCCAAAGAAAACACGGGTTAAAAAAATAAAGAAAGCTAAGTATCGGAGAAACTTGAACTGGAGAAGTACATACTATTTAGCATAATTTAGAAAATTGATTAAGATAGGAGGGATGTCAATCTATAAATGGCAATCAGAAGCCAATGGAGGCATCGCATCCAATTTGAACTAAGTGAAAAGGTAGGCCATCTCCTCCGATGCTAGCTTTCGTCGAGAAACAAAAGCCGAACGAAATAGAAAAACCTACTCGGAAGAAAACGGCGAATGGGAAAAGTTCGCCGATATTTCCGGTGGACTAGAATGCGAGTCCTGAGTAAGCATTTCCATAGCAACAAGTTGAAGAGGATTAAGAGGAACGGTGATGCAGCATCGGAAAGGGGAAAGGAGGGCCCCAAGCATCCAGGAAATGAAGGAAAGATTCAATTCTTGGGCTAGATAAAGGGAGGGGAGACGCAAAGTTTTCTCTCCGGAGAAAACAGAATAAAAAGTTTAAAAAAAAATAAGTCGGAGGTTCTGTTCGTTAGGTGAGGAAATTAGGGCTAAGGAGAGCGAGCGGGTTGTCCTGGAACGGAAGAGAAGGAAAAAGTTCCCGTTGAAGACGAAGAAACTTCATCAGCGAAGAAATACAAGAGACGAGGAAAGAGGAAAGAATTCCTTATCGGGCAGACGTCATCGTCGATTTTCCAATACGGGTGAGAATTTCCAAAGATATATATTTTAGAGGAATCACTCGCTTCCTGGAGCCATGAATGGAAGGGAAGTACTGGAGGAAGTACGGTCTGCAGGCTAGTTTCCGATTGTCATAGGAAGAGATTATTCCTTACGTCACGGAGCTCAGAATTTATTCCTTGATTTACTATTTTTCCTTCTCAAAGGAATAGTTTGAGGAAGGTAACTACTATCTAACTATATAAGGAAAAATCTGAGAGCTTGTTTTCACGGAAAATAGTGGGTACAGAGTCAAAACAAATATCACTCGTTCGGTAACCAGGAAAATGATTTCATGCGCATAAAATAAAGCAAACATTTCCGAAAATTATCTTTCCTTAACTTTAAATTGTGAAAAATTTTCCAAAATATCAAATGTAATTTGCTATGCTTACTAAAAGTAATAAAGGGTAGGTACACTAATCCTGTAATTACGCAATGGGGAAATATCCTTCACTCATGTTATTTCCTAAGGGAACATATAATTCTGTGCATATATTAAATTTTAAGCAGACATTGAGACAAAGCGCAATATCAAGCTTTCCATAATCATCGAGATTTTTCGCATCCATATTTCGTACAATGATACAAGGAAGCACTCTTCAATTTTGTAACAAACATATAGCTAGATTGAACTGTTTGGTTTCTCGTATAATTCAGAGAAACATAATCATATTTAACATCTTATTTGTTTTCCAAGTCACCATTTATGGAAGCAGAATTAGTGATGCATAGGTGGAAATGGGATTAAAAAGTGATTTTTACAGGTAATCGATGATATTTAAAACTGAAGAGTACTTAGCTTTTATATGTGGATGCGAAGAAAAGTTCTTCAGGTGAAGTGTACAAGCAGAGAAATTAAATATATTACCGGAGATAATAGGGAAGAAAATTGAGAAGAATCAAAAAGGGGAAAAATTCAGCGTCTGGTATACAATAGATACTTGAAAAAAAATGTAAAAGTTGAAGGAAAATGGGAAAGAAAAATAAGACGAATCACGATTGAGTGTTAAAGGAAGTTAAAATGGAATAAATTTCTTGTAAATAAAGGAGCTTATAATGAATGGGAAGCATTGATAAATGTGGTAACCTATTAGCAAGAATTCTTGATGAAAGCCCTATGAAATAGGAGGAAATTAGTACATTGTTCGTAAAACTAGGTTGTTATCATCGTCTTCTGGATAAAAGTAATTTTTAGAGAATGCTCTCTTGAATAAGGTAAACGTTTCATCCTTAAAATATTTTAACGCTAAATTTCTTCTATTTTGAGAACGAAAGAGAATCTACTGTTCTCCAGTTCCGAATGAAAAATATAATCTTCTGAGCTTTTAATTCGATAAATTAGAGACATTATTATTAATGATCTATGGAGTGATTATGCCACTGAATATGATAATTTTAGAATTTCTTGTGTGTTATATTATAAGCACCAATTCAAACATTATTGGAATCCCTGGGAGGCCTTTATTTTATTTAATGACCAATATACAAACGTCCGTCCATAATTCTGATGATGACCTCCACGGGGCCAAACGGTCATGTAAAAAAAGCAACGAAATAAATTGAATATGAGATCGGTTGGAGAGACAAGAAAGCGGTCAGAGTCGGGCGTTTAAATCCCAAAGGATTTTATATATACATGTGTAGGCGACATGCTGCCGTCAACAACGGGGCGAATCCAGTGACCGCGGTGGCTTCGATCCAAATTGACGAGCTTTGACCCGATTCGCTTAATAAGATTACTTAAGGCAGATCACCTAGTTTGCCCGTGTCATTATGTATTCACATATTCAATTTTCAGCTTGCTGCGTGAATTATTGCTGCATGCTACGCTGCTGCACTCAAACATATATGGACGGAGCATTTTAACCTGAGAGTTGAGATGGGAATCACTGCCCGTACAGACTGATTGATCTATGCCAGCGGAATGTTGTAATAAAACATGATCGAGGATAATATAGGTGAACAACGATTCATTCTCAATATTAGGCATTCCTTAGATATAAAAGAGTAATATAAAAATGACATTAAATACGTGACTACTGTAATCAATGCACCGAATGCAACTTGGCCTAATTAACTTAAAATTCAGGCGCGGCATATCAAAGTTCCGTCTAACCAACGGCAGCATTCGTAGGTTTCAATCTTAAGCGGAAGATCCGAACTTCTGGAGAATTCACGATCAAAGGCGTAACTGAATGAATATGAGTAATGCTCGCAGCTTTGCTAAGACGTACTTCAGATGGATTTGACGATGCCATGTCGAGGCATTGAGAAATGGGATATTTTGCATGAAATTCGAAGTAGAATCTTTTAGAAGCATTTAACCCACTAAACTCATCAAAGTTCATATTTGGGCCTTCAAATCCTTTCCTTAACATTGAAAATATGATAAAACTAAGACTTATTTGAAATTTCTATATGGTAATTTCAATAAACCATGCTTGCCATGCCTCTCTGAATGGAAACAATCACTATCATTAGGAATATTTAATTGCCTATGAAAATGGATGAAACTAAGAATCTCAATTATTTCCCATTATCAAATATTAGGAAATATAAAAACATTTCTATTCTTAGCCATAAGTTTCGCACAAACTGGAATGGGCCTTCGGTGCGCAAAGTATCAAATAAAAAGTATCAACTTATATCAACTAAACGATAGAATCTTTTCATAATAATCCAAAAATGTCATTTATTATATTTATTATATTTATTGAACATTTTCTGAAAATTATTGATTAATTAGCATTGAGGCGAGTAGATTTTTTTCAGTATAGAATTCAGAGGTCTTTACCTATCTTAAGAAAGCTGTTAGAAGTGAAGAAAAAGAGGTTCACATTTGTTTATAGCAATCATACTTCAAATAGAGAGCAACTCATACATATCAGCATATTTATCAACTGGAAACATTATAAGGACTTCTGAGACTCTTTTCTCGAAAGAAATACGTATATTTACAAACAAAATTAAGTGACTCAGCCGTTCCTGTCTCTTAAAAGAAAATCTTTAAGGAATAGCTCCAAGTAATGGCCTCAGGTAATACGAAGTGTAGCTTCGTCCGACGTTATGAAAATTCCGCGTTAATCCTATGGCTCCGTGTATTACGTACGGAGAATTTTTGCTACTTTAAATTGAAAAAGTAAGTTGAAGATAATTGATTTGCAAGACAATCATCATAGAGTAAAACTGATTTCTCAGAGAAGAGAAAGAACAGCGCCTGCTGTTCTCCCCTAAGGAATATACGGTGCCATAAAATTAACGTGATCTCTCCATGAAGTTGGACGAAGTATATCATAGCTCGAAAGAAATCATGCGAATAGGTTAAAAAAATCAACGGATTTGGGAGTAACTTTGTGGTATTCCATGACGGCGAAAGACAGAAAGGAGAAAGAATTTTCCATGAGAAACTAATACCTATTTTAATGAATTTTCAAAATACAAAGAAGAGAACTATACAAAGTTATTAAAGAGGATATTAGTGTCCTGTGGAAATCTTCTTTCTGCTTTCTGTCTTTTATCGAATAGGTCATTTCTTATAATGATATCCGTTCGGTAATCACGCAAATTCAACCCCAATCTCGGCAAAGTGAATGAGTTGGTTAAGATAGACAACCCCATGTTGGATACGCATCTATAATTCCTTTTATAGACCACTAAAAGACCGAAACGTTTGACTCGCAATTCGCAATACGGAGAGATGGAGTGGGGGGAAGGGACGCATTGGGGAGGATTTGAGGAAATGCGAAAGGAGGCGGAGAGAAACGGCCGAATCGGCTGAAGGTTTGAAGGAAATGAAGCGAAATTTAAAACAGAGCCCCAGGGCCCAATAACAGTACAGGATTCGTGCCACGCCTCTCGAAAAAGGCCCCCTTTCCCCCTTCGCAGCCCCCGGGGCCGGAGGTGCCGGAGGCGGGAGTCACGCCCCCACGCACGCCTAAGGCGACACCTGAATTACGGAGATGATGTCTCCGAAACATGATTCTTTGGGAATATTCTTGGGGAGGAAGGAAGAACTCCAAGGCGGAGATGAGAGACGCTGCTTAATCTCTTTTGCTCCCAATCTGAACGACTTTTGCCAAACCGATTTCCGACGTCAAAGTGCTTCTTCTTCTGTTTAAAAAGTTTTCCTAAAATTCCCGAATTCTCTTCCTTTCTGTTCCACGCTCATTTCCCTTCCGAACGCCTCTTCGCTTTGCAGACATTCGAAACGGATGCCGAATCGTTCCTCACACCTAAGTGACAAGCGATGGGAGAAATAATCGTAAAAAAGTGCGTATCTTAAGTGGTCTGACTGACGGGTTTCCACTGCTATGAAATGAGTTCTTCGGTAAGAATTAAGGTGCAATTTCGTATTTCTCCATTAATAAACAATCGGGATTCAGCAATAGTTCAGCCTTCATAGGTTTCTAGAAGAAACATTATGAGGGCAAGACAGAAAACAAGCCATTTCTACTTCCAGGAGGATCTTTAGGCAAAAGACCTCCAAAAAAAATTCTTTTATCCCTTTTAACCAGCAGAGTAATTACGTTTTCTGCGCCTTTGGTAATTTCTGGTCTCCAAACCTTATCTTAGCGAAAGTTTTGGCAAAGGAATGAATGAATAATTACGTCAAATTCTCATTTTACACATTTCATATGTTTTTCCATGAAAGATAAACTCATCACAGCGGTTTAATTGCATGAGATTGTAGCTCTTCTGACTTTGGTACCCTTGGTAAATGTCCCTCTGCCAAGGGTTTTATACCAAATTGGACATTTGCGAGTACAATTTTTAGAGAAAATACTTTATCATAATCGTTGTATTTGCACAAAGTAGAATAATAACAGCGGAATATAAAGTTAATTATCTACCTTAGTCTTAAGATAGATAATTAGCTTCATTCTACTTTGGGAGTTCATTTTTACTTTGATTTACTTAGTACTTACATTCATTTTATGTTTCGCAAACAACCAAGTATATCGAATTCAGCTGTATCCTTCAGTTTTTGTCGGGAACATTTTTAATTTAAACATACACTGTTTTGGTCGATTTTCCCGAATAAAAATCATAAACTTTTAATGTATAAAAACTTAGCGACAAAAACTTTGATTCTATAAGAATCAACCTCTAAAGATAAATTATAGAATCAATCTTTATCCATGAACCAAAACTCAGAAGATGGCCACCTACCTAAAATCGAATTTTCAATTCTAGAATTGAGTAAATGATAAAGGCGTTCTGAAAATGCCAATAGCTATTCTAGCTAGAGTTTTAGAGTGAGAGAAAATACGAAAATCTCTGCTGATTCGGAAATTTCTATTTCAGGTACCGTTGTTTCGCGTAGTTCCCATGGTAACAAGAAAATTAGTTTACCATTTTCCTCTTTTGAGTGAATCTCGTTCCCGTAGTTTGGAAACTTCTCCATTGGCAGTTTTTCATGGGGCAGTGATTTTTATTTCTCCGTAGAATTCAATATTTGATATTCTAGACTCGCGCTATTATTCACTACTATGATAACGATGAACTAAATATGACGAGAATAGGTTAACCTCTGATAAAAAATTTGATGACCTACATCGGAAAACAGATGCCACCGTCGAAAAAACTTAATCCTATTCCACATAAACCTCATGATTCACAAAACATAACAATCGCTTCATTATTCCATGTTCCACTTGCTCTGATATCCTTTTCATTTAACGTTTCCAATCAGCCTACCATTATGTTTGAATATCTCATATATCAGCTGCTCTATGAATATTTGATATCCCACTGACGAAATTAAAGAATTACTCACCGAAAGTTGCTCGCATATGATTATTCGAACGGATGGTAATCTTTGAAGTTGAACTCACCTGTAAAGAGAAGAAAAAATAATCAGTGAACGTGTTACGAATAACTCACCATTATGAGATATCAAATTGAATTTGACGATAGCTCAATCCGCTCTTGTTTCAGTATAACGATGGCTTACACGGGGAGGAATCTATTCAAGTCACGTACTAATTACTGACCCCATCAATCAAAGTGAATTGTGCGGAGATCGTGTGTATGCCTAGTGCTGTTATTGAATCATTTTGTTTGCTGAACTTCGAATTGGAGATTTGACATCATCCAGCTGGAGCTATTCAGAATACGTTAAAAATGCGTGTACTGAATTCAATCCATAGGGAAGGTTGAGAACAATGCTAGCTATCACTGCTCAGAGACAAGTTTATGCAATGGAAGTACTTTTACCATTACATATACTGAAAAATGATTAATATTTTTCAAAATATAAGACAAAATAATAAAAAGCAAAATATGTTTTCATTAAATTAAAGTTGAAACAAAAAATTGAACCTTCTTCGTTCACAGATGTAAACATAGGGCAAAAATCTTAATCTTAAAATGAATTTCACAGAGGGAGGCAGTGTTTCGTAAAATTCGGTTTTGTGAAATAAAAACAAGCATAGTTTTCTATATTTCTGTCAACATCGCAAGACCTGTGCTGAAATATAGCGAAAATCCACCGAAGCATGTCGTGATATTTCGATAGAATTTGTGGAAGAAATGCAGAATTTTTGAGCTGACACGTTATTGTAATTATTATTCTGCTCTTATCGGTATTACTCAGAGCAAAATAAACATATTATTATTATTATTTTAAATGTTTTTATACAAGAGAGGCTTATCTGTATTATCCATTCATTATTCATGTAGAATTTTGGGTTTACCTAAATTAAATAAAAATGCAACATACTAAAGATTGAAATCCTTTACGATCATGATGTTGGACCAGTCTTTGCCAAACTATTTTGTCACACGACATAGTGAGTTTGATTTGGGACGTACCAATAAGACTTAATTTTAAGCATGCTGTTAAACAAAATACTTTGTGTACTTCTAATGTAAATTTTGGAATTATAATAATAGAAAAATGTTTATTCTCAAAACTTCAGCATTCGCAAGGTACAAATTATTTTAACATAACTAGAGAATGGCAATTAATTTAGAAAATTTATTAAGTATATTCAAATTATTGACATCTTAAGGAATATAAAAACGAAGTAATATCAGTATATCCAGCCAAAAAAAATCATGCTTTTGATCCTCGTAGCGTATTTTACATCGTTCGGTACGTGATTACACGGCTAATAAGGCACCAGCTTTTCCTGAATAATCAAACCAGGAAATCAGCAACTCTGAGATACCCCAGTTTCGAGCGGCAAAGCTGACCCCTGACACAGAAACAGATAGGCGCTATAAATTCAAGCTGCATGCTCGATTCATAAACTCCATTCATTGGGTAATGGGAGAAAGGTCTACTAATCCCCATCGAATCGCCCCTTTCGATAGGACAGGTATCGGTCGACATTCAGAGTCGAATGGCGCACCGTATATATCGATATTTCCCGAGCCAATCAATCGCGCAGCTGGCATTGCAGCGACAAAGCAAACATTTCTCTTCATATCAACAGATAAAACACTGCGATCGGGATTGGGAAAAATGGAGGCAACGCACCTGGTCGCGCTCCTTGAATCATGAGGCCGCTGACAGCTCTCGGCTAGGGCTTAACAAGTCCGAGGCAACGTCGCAATTTGTACCTCGACAAGCTGCAGAATAGATGCTTCAATTTCGAATTATTATCTCCAAATAGAAGCGAAGAGTTGGCGGTGACATTCGCAAACCGACCCGTGACGAATGAAATGCCGATGTGTCAGAAACCGGAAGTAGGAAAATTTAAGTTCCAGATTTGACGGAATTATAACTTCCATTTACTTTGGAGCTTTTGCTGGATGACGCTGTTTGGGGAGAGATATTCCCAAGGATTACGTAAATATATACGTACGCATGCAAGGTTTTCCTCGCTCAACAGTTTAGATACAATGATTTTTTACAAAGGTAGATGTGAAACACCTAAAGCTAAACTTCACATTCAGCTTAATTTAGAGATTCTTTTTCACAGCAAAATTTCTTATACTCTTCAATGGAAGGTACTTGTTTACTTTTAACTGCATTAGGTATACGAATAGGATATAATAATTCATAGGTTTCTTCGTAACTTATCTATGAGAAAACATTTCATATTAAGCTTTTAAAATGGTTTTCCTCATACATGTAGTTAAAAGACTGCTCCATTGATACTAGAAAATACAAGAACCATCGATAATTAATTTAATTATAATGATATTCTAAGATGCGGATAATGGTGGTTACCGAATAAATTTGAGGTACAATATTTGAGTGAATACATTCAAATCCTACTATGATGGTTTCCCTTCCGTTCTTCACGCACATAAAAGATTTATTACAAGAATTATGGTAAAGCTTTTATATACAGTATACATCAATGATTAATCTTCGTTAATATTTTTAAAAATCTGTATGATATTACATTCCCCAGCTAATACTTTCGAAAGAAAATTTGTTCAAACAACTCTACTCAATTTTGAAAAATAGGAAGCCCAAAAGTAAAATCATCTAGACAAGAAGATTAGCATGGAATGATAGATTATACTGAGTTTTATTTATTGATGGTAGAGCCATCTATTAAAGCGTTTTTCATTTATTCCTGAATTAATTTAAATCAAAAATTGTAAGTATAAGACCAGTTGCCAATTATATTGTAGATAAGAAAACAGTTCATACGTGAAAAAGCAAGATTAGGGGTCAGCTGTATGATAAGTATTATTCTAATCATAGTACTTTTGAATTGATTTTAACGCTCTGCTTGAGAATATTCCAAATGTGGAGCAAAAATCCCTGGGAAATACGGCGTATTGCGAATACAGCAGTTAATCAACACCTCTAGGATTAATAAGGACGCGTGTGTAGGTTTATCGGACCAAAAATCGCGGCTTGGGAATTCCGCAGGGGAAGGCAATTAGCCTGCGTCCCTGGAGACGCCTCTGAAAACCGTCGCCAAATAAACAATTGAAGAACGCGTCGAGAGAGTCACGAGGGAGGCCCTTCGCAATACATCGCGCTGTCATACGCTTGCAATATTTAACGCCTCTGCGTGAGATACATTCGCAGGCGAGATGCAGCGCGAATATTCGCGAAAAATGCGGAAACATCAGCCGAAATTCGTTGATTCTTTAAGGGCGAGAGCTGTTTTAAGCGAATTTGGCTTATCGTGGAAAATATGTTTCGTATCGTTCGAAAAACGATGGAAGGAAAATAGCGTTTGACGTATGGGTTCTCTGGAGGAAGGCCTTGGAAACATAAGGGAGAATTTATCGCTTGTTCAAACGTCCTGCTGCACCGTTTGGATCCCGCGAGAGTCCAAATAAGAGATGTCTTTCCTCGGTGGAGCATCCAGGGTAATGCGGACGTGAGAAAATGGTGTACTTTTGTTGGGAATTGTCACTGAGGAGGAAACGAACGATGTCTGACGAATGGGGGATTTCTCTTATTCGTGTATCGAATTGATGATTATAAATTTATTTTGCGTCTAAGTTTGTGGATGATTGGAATAAGATGCTTGTCTATTATCAATCAAGCAAACGAAGAAAATGCCTATATAAGTCCGATAATGTAGTACGTATGGTTTAACATACATCATATTGTATCCATCTGCAAATATCGTATCTGGAGTATTGAATAATAGTAATTTTTCTCCGGTTTAATGTATAAACAGATTTCCGTCTAGTTCTGGGTTCGCTCCTGTCAACGTCGAACCGGTTTATTTCGCACTGAAAATTGTGATATTAAATACCTCTGAATTTTTTAATAATGTTTAGACATTTTCATTCAAATTATACTAAATTTTGTCGTGACCTATTGTGAAAGTTGGTTTCGAGTTTTTATTACAGATGTTTAATAAACCTTTCTCCGATTATATTAAAAGAAAATGTGCACTGTTAGGCTCGAAAACTTGGAACAGAAAAAATGAAGTTTTTCGGTTTTGGTTAAAGTTCAAGAATGTCAATATTTTCTGCTCCGGATAGGTCGTTTTCAGCAAAAAATACCTGTTTATTTCGGTTTCTGTTTTCCAATCTGTTCCAGTTCGGAGTTCTGATCTTAGAAATTGATAGATAAACGTAACATATTAACGTACTAATAAATATTTTCTGTCCTAATTTATTACACGGATTATATTTTAGTTTATAATTAATTTCGTTGTTAAGAAAAAAATCACAGAGCAAGATTAAAAATTTTAAAGTTTTAAAGCATTAAGTGCAAGCTTAAAGCTTGAAACTTTAGTTAACATCACGCTGTTTCTTGTTTAAGCCGTTGAGAGGAAAAATGTTTGCGTGAAAATTTCGTTCATGCATTTGATTTCGAATGCGGAAACAAACTGCAAATTAGAAAATTACAGGTATATGAATATTAACGCATGACCGCTTGCTTGCCAAATCTGCTAACTCCACTTTTAGAATTTTTGAACTTTTGAAAAATTCTGTTGCCAAACCGCTCTTTACATTATGGTATTTAAAACGAATTTCTTCGTAATGGGCAATACAATAGGAAATAACAAAGATATTTATGGCTGCGGGATATTAAAAAGTTTATTTATGAAGCCTAATTGGTTTCTTGTCTACTTTTCGTTTTCTCGAGCTAATCGAATTGACTAATAAATGCATAAATATGGATAAACTTTTCAACATTTATCAATCATTAATTCTATAATTACGATAATTACTGGGTTTATAGAAACGTAACTGCTTACCCTCCTATATTCATCATCACCGATGTATCACCCGGCTAAGACGCTTTACAGGAAACCGAAAAAATCTGCGTTATTAGAGGGATAAAGTTATAACCGGGATATTAGAAATTTTTATTTCTATATTATCATTTCATTCTAATAAATTTAAAAAGGGAATGTTTTACTTTTTGATTTCATTTTGGTAATTTTTCAATCTACAATGAAACAATTTTTACATAGAAAATTTATATAGGAATAATGTATACAATTATCGCTGTATTGACTGAGGTAGAGGATCGGGTAAGGCGGGTTGCAGTGCATCTGGGGACGGAAAAATTCACCTTATAATCGGTTAGAAGATTGTATTAAGCGGTATTTCACCATGTGCTTACTGTGAAAGGAACTGAGAAGTTGGGAAAACCGAGTATTAAGAGTGATAAGACTATGAGCGGAAGCTTCTTAAACGGATATTACTATATGTATCATATTTTGCGAATGTCACATTTCAATCACGTTGAGGGGCCTGAAGCGCATCATATCTCCGTGGAGATAAGGAAAGAAACGCTGCTCTCACTATAACGCGTTCGTTTGATGAATTTATCTGAGATCATTGTAACATAGACATTTGCTCTCCGCAAATGTAATCTGTGAAGTGACGAGCCCAAACAGCTGATGTGTGTTTCACTGATGGGGAAACTTCGCAGTAACGAGGAGTTTCTCGAACTTTGTGCTCTAGCTTAGATCTAACAACACAACCTTGTTGTAATATGTGGAACTACTTCTATGAGTCCGTAGTGGGATGTTCCGGTTTCCAGGTTTTGGAAAAGTATTTCTAGGGCAAGCAGATGCCCAAACGTATCGCTTTGAAGCATTCTACTCGATTAATTTTCATAATTATTAATCGATAAAGGCACTTTTTGATTGCTAAAGGAGTTTAACTTTCGATAAACATAACATGAAGCTATATCAACCTCTTCTTAGGTAAGAGGTAATTTAGGCTAAATTTAATCATGCAAAATATACTCCCAAGTTCGCCAGGCTTACTTCTCAACTCCATCATCCTACATTTAGATTATCCTTTGCACAAATAACCTACTTCCTAGCCAAATGAAATCCCCAGATAAACATTTTCAAATTCAAGCATATCTTATACTCAGATGCATGTTTGCATCACTGCTTATGTAAATATTCTCTTATGTGAATTATTTTTAATTGAGATACATATCCTTTTAATTAGCTACTGTTGATTTGTTTCTGGCAGATGTATTACCTCAAGTTTCCATATTAAAATAAAAACCCTAAGTAATTTCCACAGTAGAATTTTTTACTGAAAATAAAATATTTTAATTCGTTCACTAAACTTGTCGCATTAAAAAATTCTACTGTAGAAATTACTTAGAAGTAGTTGTGGCGTTTAAGGGGCATCGAAATCTTGATTCATTTAGCACCAATTCCTTAGTGCTCTCATTTCAAGATGGGTGCTGCAGATTTCCACCAAGTAAATATAAAAAATTTTAATCTTATTGCATATACGCTTTGCATGTGATCAGAAGGTAATTTAAGGGCACCATAAAATTTTAGCATCCCTAATTACGTTGGTTTTTCCTATATCAACCTGTAATTTTCAGTTCATCTAGGAGATTTTTTCCCACAAATTAAATCTTTCCTTAATTATATTCAACTCTTTTTAAATATCCTTCATTTATTACTAATAATACGGAAAAAACAACACCCGAGGTTCTAAGGAGGATATCTTTTGTGCCTAAAATCGCCCAAATGATAGTCATATAATAATAATTATTATAAAAATGGACGTAGCATGCATTTGTCCCGAATACGTCCGAAAATTTTCTCCTTCGCCTTGTAAATGTCCTGGTTCCGCACCATTGATCTTCGGAGAATCTATTCTAGGATGATCCAAATACCACCAGTTTCTTCATTTTTGAAACGGGATGGGTTTATCTCGCGCTTTACTCTTCTTTGATATTTTTTGAATAATGAACGAAAAGCGGAGAGACACCCCATAACTCCACTTCCGCCCATGACGAATATCCCAAGGCAGTGCAGTATTTTTCTCGCCTAGACCCAATTTTCTCAGAATTCGAGATGAAAAATACTTGACCAATGGCGTCATATCGAAGCACCTCCTCTTGAAAAATGACTGTCGTGGTGCACATCTTCCGCGCGCCAAGTGAACGGTCGCAAGAGAATTGAAACATTCTTTTTTCACGATTTCGCCTCATCCATTGGCAGACGAAGATGAACATGTTTCGCTCCCGTTTCTTTCGGAGTAAAAATGAGATGAATGCGCACGTTTCTATCTGCTCGTTCAACTTTTTAACTCCTTTTTCGCAAACCACCGTGACGTGAGGAATTTGTTAAATTTAGGACGTTTACTTATCGGTGCTGTAAGCCTTTAAAATGCTGCCCATATTACTGATAAATAAACGTTATCCAAAGGAAAAATTGTATACATACTGAACAGAAAGGAGATAACCAGTGTATTTGTTAAATTACATTATATTATCCTGCGACTAGATCATGATTAATGGAACATTGCCCATCTGTATTCTATAGAGAATAATGTATGTTTCATTTACTTTTGTCTGGGTCTTGCTTATAACTCTGAAAATATCTCAGCTACTTAGATAAATGATGCTGAATAGTTGCACTGATTAGAGTTGTGCGAATATTATAAATTTCGAATTGAATCGATTTTATTTTTCAAAATTTCGTGCCGAATCGACAGCTACAACAAACATCTTATCAAACTCACATTTAACGGCTAAACACTGTTTTCGCTATCCTTTTTTGATCAGATTATTAATTTTCAACATCAAATTTCCATGGCACATTTTACATGAGTACGCTTCTAACAACATTAATTTATTGAAATTAACATATTTACGAAATTTTATCTAATTTGTAAAAATCGCTCATATTATTTAAAAATTTGAGATGCCAGTTAAGCAAATGGCAACGATAAGCAGAAAACGAAGAAAATGGCATCTGTAGGATAATTTACGAGAAGCAAACGGAATCGTATCCAATTGAATATCTAGCCAGTTAGATTAAAAATATGAATTCTTTGGTCACTTCCATTCGAAGTGGAAAAGTGCGAGTCGCATGTCGCTAGTATTGGTCTCGTAATGGAATTCTACGAAAAATTTTAACCGTAAAGCCCTTGAGCTTCACTTACTTGGACATTTATACCATTCTGGCTCAGTATAGAAAGCAAAGGAAAACTACTTCACCCATCCAGCCCGATCGCCTTATTCCGTCTGTAAAACTGCCGATATTTATGCTGGAGGAGTTCAAACCATTCTTTGTGCTTATAAATTTTCAGACAGATAGGAATCATGTCTACTAAAATAGTATATAATTTCATGAATAAGATTCCGCGATACTTGGGTAATTTAATTTTAAGAAAGAGTTTTTACTGAAACACTTGTTAAAAAGCCACAATACAAGTATATACATAATATCTTACTTGGGTGCAAATCACGCCATTATAAGAACTCTAGTATTATGGTTTTTGTATAATTTTTGGAAAAGGAAAAACTCTTTCTCAGTAGATATTTTTATTTTTTTGTCACATATGTTCAGAATTTTTGGATGAAAGTAATCAATATCTACCTACTGTTATCACCTGACGTTCTTTTTTGTCTTAAATTTATTTCGCATTCTTATCCAGAATATTTTAACCCACTTCACAGCCAATATATGGATCAAGGCCAAGATGAAAATTTCGTCCCCATTAAACCAACAGCCAAGTCTGTCTGTCTGCCTGCCTCCAGCTGCTACCTCCCCTATTTTTCGTTAGGCAACGTCGCTGTTTTATCTGTCCGTTTTTCTACCCGGAAGAAATTCCCCTGGAGTGATTCGAGGCGGGGGATCCTCGTTTAAAGATTCAAGTGAGGGGAAAAAGGCAGAATTGCAAATGCGGGATCAACGGCAGCTGTAAACAGGAATCGGGAGTCGCGCTGCGGAGTTTCGCTCCCGATGCCGCCCTTTTAATTTTCGGATAAAATCTCCGAAATTAACGCCCGTTCAGCGCGGGAATCCGCGATATCCGGCGAATTAAATCCTCGGAATTAATTTAAATTCCTAAACCAGAATGAATTAAAGGTGCTTCGCTTCGATTTACAAGTAAAGTAGTCGGCTGTTTCGACCGCCCGCCGTGTTTCATTTATTCCATTAACAGAAGGTAAAACTTCCGGTTCGGCGCTCAAGAACTGCCATCGATGGAAGGAAGCTCGACAACTGGAGGACAGGAATGGCAGGTAGGTTGTAGGGTTCGGGAATCACAAAAGGCTAACCCATACCGTCACTTTTTACGTTGGAGTATTTCATCTGAAATGAATGTGGTTTGCAATTAACGTCTGTCGAATCATACGATAATCTCATATGAAGACGATATTTCATTACGGAAACGTCAGCGATGTTATCACATGCTTTCATATTGCAGCGTGCCTAACCTCAAGGCTACTTTTATCATAAATACCGCACGTTCATATTTACGGGGGCAAATATCAAGCGAAAGTTTCCTGAAAGAAATCTAAGGGAAAATACCGAGCGTATCCTTAAAAATAGTTTCACATCCTAAGCGTAAGATTTAAGACTACGATCAGAATTTAGGGAAGCTTTAGGTGGGTTGTATTGTATTTCTCGTAGCGTACTCTTATTAAACATATTTGAGCGAAAATTGAATATATATTTGTTTTTTGATTCATTATAGAATGTAGCGATGTTATATAGGCAATTTTATGGAAATATTAAAAACTTGCGTTAAACCTAAATCTACTGATAACGTAAATTATATAAAATAATGTAAAAGAAAACTGTGAATGACATGGAAATTATAAGAGTGGTAATATAACATAAAATAAATAACATTAATTAAATATCTTGACACATTCCAATAGTTCACTCAAAAGGAGAAAATAATGGAAAGAATGCGGAAGTTATCATTTTAAACATATATGTTTAATATATTAAAAAACATCGTAGGTCAACATTCACAGTTGATTTTTGAGCACCATTATATATGCAAATTAAAGTACCTCTTTGGGAAACCTCTGGTTTCGATTGTTTTCAAGTGTTTCCAGGTGCTATTGAAATGTTTGCTTCCATGCAATTGTTCAAGTTTCAACTTCTGTGGTTTTCAAAATAGCGTTTACTAGATAGTAGCTTATTGTAGAATATATTACGACGCTACCATCTAACTTCTACAATAATCGCGGCGAGAAATACCAGTAAATAAATAAAATAATAAATGGCGGCTGGTTTCTATAAAAGTATTTAAAAATACGTTTATAATATTTATTTATTTTCACTAATCTTTTTCACAGCTAGTGATTTTCTTCCCGCTTTAGAATGTCTTTGTGATTCCATCCTTTCTATCATGAAAGTAGCCACGATAATTACTAACTAACGGGCGCCGAGTAAAATCCCTGAATTTCCTGTAAATTGCCAATGAGTGAGCAATTCCCTTGCTCGGTGCAGCGTGCGGAGGTGAGCGCGCGAATTCATAAACGAAAGAAACTGGAAATCAACCGCGGAAAAAAAGAATCCCGGACAACAAATGAAGTATTTACACCCGTATTGGATACCGTGTAGCGCGCAGTTCGGTCCAGTCTCTTTCATTGGTTGATAATATTGATTCAGCGGTCCGGCAGATGGAGTTGCGGACGCACTCACGAGGAAAAGTACTGTTCGGAACGGCTGTAGAGGGAAGGAGTCGAATGGGGAAAAGAGAGTCAAATGGGGCAGGGGATGCGGCCTACCATCACTCACCTCCCATCCCCGGCTGAGGTCATCTAGACGCGTGTACCGTGTCCCGCCCCCTCCGCCCAACACAGTACAACACGCAAACTGACGCTCGATAGCGTCCGACGAGCAAAGGCTTGGAAATAAGGGACGATGCCGTGTACTACACACCTCCGCACTTGTTAAATGCCATCAGAAAAGACGGAAGAATCCCAAATCCTTTTTGGCGGCAAAGCGGATGATCGCGGAGACACCCCCTCTTGCGGGAAAAGTCCGCGATCAGGTGCACCGCAGTAATCTGCGCCATTTTATTGCGTTGCGCCGGGCAGCAGTTGGCAACTTTCTATCCAAAAATCAGGCGGCGGAAGATGTGGGTAACCAACCAATGCGTTAGCCGTAGATTCGAAATCCGGTGCGAACAGGGATGGTCGTTAGGAATTGCAAATTGGTCTGTTAAAGATGTGAGAAGGATTAACGAATATGCCTGCTCTATACAAACAATGAGAGAGAATGAATTACTTTCCATCCATAAGTAATCTAATAATCACCCAAGTCATTATTAAATGGTACTGTCATATTCATGAATTATTCTCATATCAGATTGTATTATAGAAAATGGTGAGTTCAATAGAAGAATAGCGTAAAAATACGAGGCATCTTCCAAAATATTATCTGCGGTAACTTTTCTCTTGTTATATCTAGATATTGTTCAAATACCGTATTTTCTAGTGCTGCATTGTGTTAAGCAAAAGCTGAATTTGAATATAAGACAAGAGAATTGAAAATAAACAAGGAACGAATCAAAAGTCAAATACCTTTGTGGTTATATGTCCAGTTTGTATAATTTCCTTAAAAAATTCAATGTTATGGCTTACGAAATTATCCCTCAGGAAAGACTTTCATGCTTCAAAAGATCTTTGTCTTTCAATAAATTCTCTGACACAAACATATATGAAAGTCTTTTTAGTTTTCTGGTAATATTCAAAATATAAAGCACTTTGGGATGGTTATCGCTGGAAATGAAGAATTAGCAAACAAATCTTAAGAAATCTGGCCCTATTCTAGCTAGGGAATGTACGACCTTGTATTTTTGATCGTAAATTACAGTTTAGATTTTAGGATCAAAAATTAACCATTTTCCAAGCATCTTCCAAAATATTTTAGCAAACACTCATTTAATTTACGTCTAATATCCACAAGGGTATAGAAGTTACTCAGGTTCTCCCTCCCAGAAAATAAGTCCACTTTTTAGCAAGGAGAACTCTAAGCTATCATAAAGAAGTATTGTCTTCCATCTCAACCTCCCCCTTGAACTTTCCTCCGCGGACTCCAGTGGGGTGGAGACCCCTGGCTTAGAGAGACCCTGACATAAATTGAGATCATAAATTAGATCATGGGTGCATGGGTAGTCTCTTATTGGCCAATGGAAAATCCATCATGACCGAATAACTTTTGCTCCCACACCTTTTCTCAGATAAGCTGCATCGCCCTGGGGCTATATGAAAACTTACTTTATCATTTCCCTTCTTTAATGATTTATTTGCCTTTTGGTGTAAATGTATCAAGAATTTCACAAAATGTTATCTTTTCGCGCACGTTTAAGTAAACTAGCAACTGCTGCCGATGAGTACTATTTTTATTCAGCTTAAACAATAAACATAAGTTAAATTCAAAGATTCAATTGAGTTCAGATCTGTGTCATCGAAGAAACAAAACTTAATTGTTCATTATGAATAAGGATCGAAAAGGACTAAAGGAAGAGACTATATTAAATTCAGTTATTTAGTATTATTCTTTATAGGGAAACTTGGTTGAGACATATATTGATGTAAGACAATGAAATATAACAAAGGACCTGGGTTGCAATGCCAAGAAATATCTTTACATATTTCTTTCTGATATTAATAAACATAAACTATTTCACCCCATAAACTTAAAAAAATACCTATTTGTTTTATAAAGGTATTAAGGGTGAAGTGTGGATTCGGTATAATTCCTCGAGTAAAAGTAAACAGTAAGCAATGAGCACCTCGCTCGTTGAGCAAAGGCTATTGTTACATACATCATCAATTTCTTTTATATGAAGCTAAAACATATTTTAATACAATATTATATTTCATACATACGATGTTACATTATTTGTAACCCAATAGATTTGAATAATATAAATATTCCTAAACTTTATATTTAGAGATTTGCGTGGGGTGGAAATAGGGACTTTTCTAAAGATAATGGGCATTTACTCCATTTACTTAGGTGATATATACTTTGAGTAACCAAAGGTATGAGGAAAAAAGCCTTCCTTAAATTTACTTCCCGTTAATCTGTTTCCGGATGCAAATTCTTCCCCTCGTCACCACTTAAGGACAAATCGGCGAATAAACGTGCATCGATAGAGCAAATAATTCCCCGATTTAATCGCGGCCGACGGAGGGCAAACAAACCGTGAAAGAGAAGGGGACTCCCTTTCGAAACAAGGCCCGCAATACTTGTGAAAGTATCGCGCGCGACTTAAATAAATTCCGCCATTCAGACAACAAAATGAATAAGACACGCATCGATCGAGTCGAAAAAACCCATGTCGGAGATTAAAAAAAAAGGGTTCATTCTCTTTGTCCCTTTCATGGCCGTCGCGATGTAAATGCGGGGGATAGAGCGCAATCGGAGATTAATCAATCAAAAAGAAGACTCGGTAAATATGGCGATGTTTGTCGGAGAGAACGTTTCCGAATCTGCGAATGGGAACGTAATGAAATAAAAACAGCCCAATGGAACCGAATCCCGCAAATGCACTGCGAATATAATTAACGAGAGAAACAAATGCCTACGGGCGGGCGAATATTTCACGAGTACCCGCCCGCGCGATCAAACACTATAGAAACAACGGTGCCATTCAGGGATCCAAAACGTGGATGAAAAAAAGAGAGGTGAACAATGGGAGGGTGGTTGCCCGGCAACGGGAATCCGAATGAGAAAATCCGTCCGTGTCTCGCGGAGCTCAGACCCATTCGCACGCACACCATGTTTAGCCTCCGAAAACCTTAGCCGACCGCAGTTTCACCTGAGCACATTCGCAATCCAACGACACATTTTATTCGCCACGGAACATTATCAAAGCGGATCCCTGCATTGTGGATCACGTAAGTACTGCTATTCTCTCCGCTGTGCATTTGGTGCCATTTACACAACTCTGGACGCGCATCTACTGTGCCTATTTGTCAATCAGAATGTTTGTTTGTATATTCTTTCCTACATTTATTAGATGCCGAACCATAGACATATCTTAATTATGATAGACCGCTATAGATTCCCACGGTAATATACAGAAAATATCACAGTTGTATTTATATTAATTTACTTATCTTTATTTAATTATTTATTGGAAAGCAGATAAATAAACATTTATTGGTGAAGAAATGCATTAGATGCTATAAATAAGCAGAGAAAAGAACAAATAAATGAATAATTCAAACTAAATAACTATCAAAAGTATATTAAAAAAATATGAAGACGAAATTAGTGTAATACTATAAACCGATTTTGTATATAGATCGATATGTACTCGTAGTTATGCCTGCTCTAAGAAAATAATTCGGAGTTTCGGAGTCTTTTACGAGATCGAAAAATATACGACAGAAAAATTCGCTAATTTTTTATCTTTTTAATACATGCACCATAGCATGTTCATTCGCAAAAAATCATAAGCTAAAGCCGAAAAAAAATGAAAATGAAACTGGTATTTACAGAAATATTTCAAAATCCTAAGCCGAGATATCGTTACGCTACAAGCACCGCAGAAAATGAACGTAAAACATTATCAATTTACATATATTTAAACTATCTATTACGTATCACTCATTAAAGATAGAGAAATAATCCAAATAATTTAATGAAGAGGAATGAGTTCAAATACCACATTCCGTTCATTTTTGTACTTTTGTTCACATCTTCTCTAATTTTCAGCAAAACTTCCTCTGTACATAACATTATCACTTGTGGTCTGTTTTGCAAGTAATATTTCCATATGGGATGCTCTCCCACTCACTTTAATCCGACCAAGTAAACTTTCAGGGGAAGTAAGGTAAGTACCAAGAGACGGCGAGGGTTTCGCATATTTGTGAAGCAAGGGATTAACGCTGCTACTTAGTAAGTATTAAGGCAAACTTATTGAACAGATCGAACCCACTCTCTTTGGACGAAGTCTAAATGTCAAGGACATTTTCTTAGAGATTCCTTGTTCCCAAATATCTTTTTGAGGAATAAATTACCATTTTTAATCAAACTCAATCCAACTCTCGACCAAGTTTCATAAAAACATGTTTCCTTAACAGGACAGAATCCTGGTAGGAAATCAACATAGAGTTATGACCTAACGGGAAACGTGGGCGACAGGATATTCCGAGGAAGTAAAATCCAGCCAAGACGCCGACTTTCAGAGGAACAAGCGAAAACCGCTTAATTATTATTATTAACATAAAAATTACAATTGGACAATGGTCCGGTGGCAACGTCATGGTCTGGGATAAGGTATTATAATATATTATAAGGGGGATGGCATTACTATATGACTGGGTTGTATAATGCTGTTACTTTTTTGCGTTATTCTTGAAGCTTGCTTTTAGTGAAAAATAGCGTTCTCCTTGGTTAATTAATTTATGTCATAATTCACTCTATAACGAAAAAAAATTTTACCGGTTGAACAATTATCTACAGACAATAATAACGAATTTTTAGCAGCATTGGAGAGGGAAATCACGATGTCTCCAAAACTACGCTCAACAGTCCACAAAAGAATTCACTCCCTTTCTGGTTTATTCGATACTTTTACAATCAGTGATTGCGGCAAAAGAAAAGCGAATGTAAATTCTATTCTGCCGAGGGACAAAATTGGAATAACAGACGACACTATTTAAGAGTTACTATCATCTCCAATAAAAGTGAAGGGGTAAAAATTTCCCTACGTCGCGATATCTTCATTTTATTTTCACAAAATAAGGTATAATGGGTTGCAGTGTATCCGGGGAAGGAAAAATCAGCCTTATAAGAGGGTAGTAGAGCGTCTTAAGCGGTATCTGTGCCATGTGTTTCGTGTAAAAGGGACCTGGGCCGAGAGATAACCGCTTATTGAGCGGGGGCACCTCAAACGGATTTTACTGTAAATCTCCGCAGAAGGGGGATCAGTTGAGAAATATGTTCCGAAGAGGATCATTTCATCAGCAAAAGTGTCAGCATTGCCTTACGTTTGTCTTTGAATCCAAATGGCACAAGGGTGACGGTTGCAACGAGCCGAATCTCTCCAGAAACCAATTCGAAATATCACAACTTAAACAAAACGCTCACGTTCTCCGAGCCATCTTTCACGGCAAACGCTTAATCAGTCAGTCCCCTCCAAATCTCATCCTGTACCACTGCCTCTGTCAAGATACGCTGAAATACATCGCGACACGGTTGTCGACGTTTGGCTCAGCCATTTATTACGCCTGATGATGATTAAGGGGAGAACTGTCTGTTCCGATTTTATATCCATTGCTTTATTGAATAAATTAGTCGAGTTCCTGTGGCCTGAGCGATACATCTTTCAACCGAACTGTGGATTCTCAATTAAGAGACGTCTGCTTTCCGCGAAACACTCATACGAAGGAACTCATTCTTGAAATTCCTCAACTCCACTTCATCGTGAGAATTAATACTTTCAATTTCGTACACAAACAATGACTTCTGCCGATCATAAAGTCAAAATAGGAGAGACAATAATGACAGAAGTCGAGCTTCGAAATTGTTTATCTTGAGACTTCTTTATCAAAATGAAATGTTTTCGTAAATGTCGGGCGATCATTCTCCATTCACGATGGAGAACGCGATGAAGTTATAATATACTCGTATAAAACGAAAAACGGATACCCAATAAAATTTGTTCTAGTCTTCTTGCTTCAATATCACAAGCTACCTAGAGTTGAAGTAAAAACATAATATATAGAAAGGTTCCCGAATTCCTGTTTTTCAATTTACAGTGTGAAAATCCATGCTTAAGCGTAAAGATTGTAGCTCGGAATGAGAAAAAATAAATCTTTATCTCTGGTCGGCCTTCTAAAATATCGAAAATTTAACTAGATACAATATATATTTGCCTTTCTGATGTTAATCTACGATAAGAATAAGTGAAATCATTTATCAAGTCATTCATTGAGTAGAAATTGAGAAAAACCTTAGCAATACACACAATACACTGAATACTGAAAGTAATAAACCAATACTTATTTGCTCTAAATTTGAAAATACTGAGGAATGAACTTCTGAATAAAGGAATATTACATGCATGAGAGAGCTCTATGTTCATAATAATTGTATAATGTGAGAAGTGAGGCGTGAGAGGACGACACAGGTGATGCAAAGAAAGATTTAGTCTATTGAATGTGGCGAACGATTTGCTAAAGTGGATTGCATTGCATCTGGGGACGGGAAAAATCCGTGTTCTAACCGGGAAGCAGGACGTACTTTACAATGTGTTTCGTGTGAAAGGGATGGGGACAGTGAGAATAGCGCGTCTTAAGAGGGAGCGTCTTAAACGTGTAGTACTCTGTTTCGTCAACTTTTTATCTCTTGTACTTCCTTTAATCCATGAACAGTTTCCTTCATCCTATTCCGCACCAAAGACTTCAGACCTCCCACATTCATCCGCCAAATTCACCTGATTTTATCTCTTAGCTCTCTTTTGAAGTTCTCATTCTACCACCATATAGCATTCACACACTCGGCCATTCTTCCCACATACCCTAACGGAACCACTCCTTCTCAGAGTTTCCACATTCTTTCATGTATCCCCGAATCTGTGTCTTTTGGTTTTCCCACGCATGCCTCTCCTGTTAACCCTTACCAACTCCATTCACTTAATTTCGTGTCTTCACCCAAGTTCGCTGCCACACATCAAAGTCGGTACAATGAAACCCTTTCACAAAGTCACCGTAACAAATATATTCAATGAAGGACTCCATTAGAAGGAAACTTTCCGACGTAGGAACGAAGAAAAATTCGTGGAGTATATATATGACGTAACGAAGATAAAGTTAAAGGATTTAAGCAAATTTTCTGGTATTTATTAAGAAAAAAGATTTTGAGGAAAATTAGAAATGTGAAATTTGCTGAAATATGTCGAAATTTCAGCACCAATTTTCACTCACACAATGAAAAATGAAACACTTAACTGAATCCTGAAACTTGTTTGACTAGAAGTGAATTACCTTACGCAAATTCCATAATTATATTACGAATTAATAAGAAATGAATTGAATATAAAAATAAGGTAACGAATAATAGTTGTTCTTTTAATCCTCTCTCAACTCTAGGAAGAGACATATAACAGTATAAGATGCTTATTATTATTATGCTTATAAGGCCCTTATCATTAAGAAAATATGACATCATGGCCTATCAAATAATCTTCATTCATTATTTTGACTTTCGTTATTTTAACATTTGAGTTGCGGATGACAATGAGTCCTAAGATTTCATATGCAAATCGAATACGCTGAGATATATCGAAAAAAAGGAATACGAAAAATAATAGAGCTCACCAACCGTTAATTATTTGACAGAGTCTGATGAGAACTAATATATCAAAAGCTTATGATGTAAAAACCACGACATTCACCAATTGTAACCAAAATGTCTCAAATAACATATTAGTATGCTCAGTTCCCGTAATTTATTTTTCATCTGACCATGTGTAAGGCAATTGCATAAATATAAACTACCAATTGAATCAAGGAAGTCATGGAGTAGATTCAAGTTATAATGTATACCCAAACCCTTTCAATTCTGTATGAGACGATTCAAATAATCGAAATTTTCTCGCTGACGATAACTAGGAGATATTCTTGAATACGCGTTAATATTTCGAAAACAGTCCTCAAATGCCCATGGGATATAGACCACCAATTATACAAATAAAGTAAAGGAATAGATTCAAGTGAGTTCAACGCATACCCAAACCCATTCAATTCTGGATGAGACGATGCAACCAACCAGAACTATTCCTGGATATACGTAAAGATTGGAGAAACCGCCTTGGAGCGATGAAAGGGTTTTCGAGGAATAAACGAGCGGAAATCCTTCTTATGGTCACCGAAGGGTTTATTCTCTTTTGCGGACTCCAAATTAGGAACATTGGAAATTTAGGCGCATCTAGGATAGGGAGGGAGCGCGGTGGCTGCGGTAGATTTATGTGGGCCCCCTATGGGAGGTGCAGTTGGGTGTTGTATGACGGTCGGCGCCCTGGAACACCAGGTGCCCCAGAGTTGAGGACGTGTTGGATGAAAGGAGAGAGATGAATGGAGAGAGAGAAAAAGGGGGCCTCCGTTGAAAGGATCGCGTAACAAGCACTACACCACTGAATGCGTGCTTAAATAAGGTGTCCCTGATGGCTTCCCAAGGATGCGGAACCGGAAATAAATCTCTGAAGTAAAGGTAATTATGAAGTAAATGGATGAAAAGAACGTGACTGCCGAATTCGGAGTAATGATTTGACAAAATGGATGCATCTAAAAGGTACAGGATCAGGCGTAACTTTGTGGTACTCATCAATGCAAAAGGAAACGTTTACTAAACCACAGAAATATAACATCGTAAGACCATGGATTTGCAGCGTCGATACATCATAAGGTCTGTAGTTACAAGTACATTGTAATATTCTTGTGATTTAGTAAGTTTTCCCATAGAGTTCTTTTGCATGAATGCATCTCTCCGAAATCTCTATTTTGCTACTCAAGGTATAGGTGTTCAAACTAAACTCAAAGTATAAACTAACTTTTGTTAGAGTTTAAGTTTAGTTAGGATCAACAGAATAAAAAATAGTGTAATTTACTTCTTTAGCAGTGCCCACAACGAGCTAATTGGGAGGACATTTTTAATAAAAAAACTGTTTCAATTTAATCCCGAATAGTTCTCAAAAAAGATTAATTTGGAGGCGAATCTTAATGAGCAAATCGTGTACTACTCCCAATGACGATAAATGATTGAAAATAATCTTTCTCGACGGTCTTTTACGCCAACTTTGTTTAAAAAACTTCTTGTTTTGCCTGGGAAGGCAGAATTCCTTCATTCTGAACCATATACGAAATATTTATAGTCCAACGCTCTACGAAAATACCAATACAATATAATACATCAAAATAATTCAATAATTTATGTTCGCACACCTATCTCAAACGTAAGAAATCAGCTTTTCACACAATATTATTTCGCAGAAGGGTCTCATTAGCTCGAGTATTTGTTATAAGCGGGTAAAAAATCCTATCACTAATGAGCTTAACAGATTATATTAATAACACGCAAACGAAGATATTAAACGAAATGTTTATAAAAATCTCCTTTCTGGCGAAATAGAAAATGTGCTAATTTATTCGCTTGAATTATCATTCATCACAAAGCACTTCGCAAATATGCAAGAAACCTCAAAATGGCCATGAGTTATTGAAGTTTAATTGCGAGAAGGATCGATGTGACATTTACTAATTCATTGAGACGGAGTAGAGCAAAATGAAAACTCCCGTAAAAAGTCTGTAAAGTTTGCGAATAAAAAACATTTCTTCCTAGAGATCAGGAGATATGTATGATTAAATTACTGGAACTTTCTAATTAATATTCTCGCAAGTTAAAATTAATTTCTTTTTCTGAACTTTTGCCAAGTTCTTCTTTCGCATTCCCAGCCTTCTGTTTCCTCCTATAATGTCTTTTAATCAAGATGTTCCTAAAGTGTGATTTATGGCCAAAGAAATTATCACTTAACCGCGAATGCAATGATAAGATTAATGTGTTTTTATGTGCATTTAAGTATGCTGATTTTACTATCATACACGGGCAAGCACTAGAGCGGTCATTAATATTTGCATAAAGTTGGAGACTCGAAAGAAGAAATAGTTCAGGAATCAAAAATGTATTCTCAGTTTCAGGAGTTCACAAAGCTTAGTAATAATTAAAATCTGTGATGAATCGATACTGAACGAGCAGTGAAGCATATTGTTTCATGGAGAAATTGGTTGAATATTTTTCATGAAATTTCCAGGTAATAATATTAACATCCGTTATACGAGATGTAATTGATTGTATAAAGATTCATCCACTCAAAAAGTGCCGATATAAAAAAATTGTAAAGTATTCAGCCTAATCACTGGTTGGAACATCCCCTCTAACACTAGCTACAAGGAGCTAGGAGAGGGGAATGAGGTAGTACCCTTGTTCTCCTTACCAAGCCAGAATGCTATTGAGGTAGAAATCTATGTTCGTAATTGAAGCTCAATGACACCACGAGGATCTCTTTCGTATCATTCCAAAACGAGAGATCAGTGTGCTTACTTCGTTCATATTATCACAGAAATCAGAATGAATGAAACAAAAGTTATTGTTAAACACATTTTTCTATCCTATCCTGCCCCAAAATACAAAGTATTAAACAAGACATGTTCCTATCTTCAACTATGAATATTTTTTTCAGTCTATTAACAATGAAAATGTGATCTGGGAGCAGAAAGGAGAGAACAGGGAAAAATTCCTATTCGGAAAATACGATACATCCACTCTGTTTTTCATAATTGACCACTTATATATTCCGTGTTTGGTGTCATTATCCTTTTTAGAAAAACCATAGACCGGGTCATCATGTAATATACGATACGGCTGAAAACGGAGCATTCCAAAAATCGCGCAAGATGATAAGTTAAACTATCCATAATTTCCTATAGAGACATACTAGAATTTAATGCCTGACTTAACTATTTATCATGTAAAAACTCTAATTCGCAATTCATCTCCGTTCTGGAAAATATATTTTATATTATATAGAGGATAAAAACCTTCGTAATTTGAATATAATTTTGTGAAAGCTCCACAAAAAATTTTAGTAAGCTCATTATAACAACCTAATTAGCATTTTGTTATTTCTCCAATAACCTATAAAATACCTAGTATGATGAATCACTAATAAGGAAGAGATTAATTTTCAAACATTTTATTCCTATAACTGAGAAATTATGGGATAAATCGTTTTGAAAATAAATGATAAAACTCTGTTAAAAGGTTAAATAAAATGGAAATATTATTTCGGTATGGGAATTTTTTTGTTTTATCGAGACAATTAATTTAAGATTATAATAAATTTAATGCCATAGTCAAAACTATTTTAGGTAGAATTTCAAAAAGGTAGCCAGAAATTCTTCAAAAGCTACTTTTATTTAAAATAAATGCTTATAGTATAATTTAGAATTCAAATATTTTCCTCGATGAAAAACTCCGATAAATTTCACTGTGTCTCCCAAACTCTTAGCGACGTTTTGGAAATTAAAAGCTTATGTGAAGCATACTAGTTCTATTATTAAAATCTCTCATAATTGTAGCATTATATCGACAGAAGGAAGTATATTAAGAGATGAGTACTTTTTGGAAAATATATCAACAAGGCATTCTTAACCCTGTAGAGCTTCTGTTGTTGAAACAATACATCATACCAGTGATATTTTCCTTTTCATTACCTCTGATTCCAATCATAACTTCCAAATATTACTGTGGTAGGCAAATCTTTTATTACTTGTATAGAATTAAGAATATTTATCAATGCGACATATTTTAATACAGGAAAACTGGAAAACGGCTATTAATACTTGAGTTGATGTAATTCCAATATTGTACAATATTTAGTTCAATAAACAATAAACAATAATGAAATAGAGGTTACAAAAAGTATCGGTCGGTAATCCTGAAATTACTTGATAAGTTTTACATCCGTCGGTAGTCCGAAAAACGGCTGAGTGTTTTCAAAGCACTAAATTGTGAAATATAATGTTTGCCTGCTTACACACGAACAAAGTTATACAAGGCTAAACTTTTAACCAAAATATCCTCGAAAATGAAGAATTGTGCAGAATATTGGTTTTCCCCCCAGTGGTTTCCAAAAGTTTTGAGAAGCATCACGTAAAGTGGTAGATCGGATCCAAAGAATCTTGAATTAATAGCTCCTCCTGTAATGTATCTGGGTTCAAAATTAATGATTGATATCGCTTTTTCATACAGGATTAGACTTAATTGAAATATATTATAAATGCTCGAAAATAACAAGGTAATAATATTAAATATCTCAATATGGTAGTGTTCTGAGTACAATACCCAATTTGCTTGCGGGCCGCATTGAAGCGTTTCGCGGGCCAGAGTTTGGACACTCCTGCCTTACACAGTAAATATTTGCACAAAGTAACAATTTTTAAAAACAAGAAGGATTACGCAAATGAGGAGGCTACCTAGGTACTTAGTTTATCCTTTAAAACAAACAATCTCCGTCCTCTCCCTTAGTTACGTGGGCAGTCGACCGTGATTCCAAGTTCGCCTCGTGTGGCCAAAGCGTCGGACTTTCTGGCATCCGAAGCGGTCCCTCCAAAGCCCTAGATGCACGAAAAGATGAACTGCTCCCTTTTCTAATGTGTCTGCCCTCCCTCTCCTTTTGCCAGAGAATCGCAATACATTTTCAGCGTAAAAAAACCCGACCCTACTTATCTAGGGCATCTGGAACCTGATCGATACATTCATTCTGAAAATTTCTCTCGGGGTGTGCGAAGAAAAACTCCTTCAAACGAATTTACGGCGGAGAGATATGGAAAAAGAGAGACAGTCGTTTTCCGCGAAAAAGAGAATTGGGCGCTGGAGCCAGGGTGGATTTCTCTCAAGTAGTTTTGCTCGCTGCCGTTTCAAAGTTTCTGGTCTTATTAGTATCGTCCGCCCTCTACACTAAATTAAATTACGAATTTGCGCACGGTTCATCAGAGAAGACTTTTTGACTCCTGTGTCTGGTGTTACGCGAATTCACTGGCAAACCAAAAAAGTTCCTTTGCATAAAGCATATGCTGGATTTATTACTTCGTATCGTCATGGATTTGGCGCAAGAAGTTTTATATTTAATCTATGCTTTGATTGCTTGCAGGATAAAAGATGGGTCACGAGTCCGGAGGACGACGACTTTTGCATATTTCAGGACATCGGGTATCGCGTCTATATTATGTAGAAAGGTGTTGGGGAATGTTACTAAGCAAAGTATTTTTCTCAGCGGAAGAAATAACAAACAGTTTACGAATCAGAAGTAATGGATTCGCGTAGTTGAAAGCAAGCACTACGAAAGCATCAAATATTGGATACCCGTGTTTCAGCACTTTGAGGTATTGCAAAAGTAAAATAGCCAAATTTACATGGATATATGATATTTTTGAACGATAAACTAATCATAAATGAATTGCACTAATGCAGGATGGAAAATTTTATATTATATCAAAACATTTTGTATTCAAAATTAAACGTTTTCCTTATTGTAATTTTTTAAATCGGTTCTTTGCTTGAAATTTAAATGCCTGATGTTCACCATAGTATTTACTCTTAACTCATGCTCCAAACATCACTGTTTATTTAAATTTTATAATTTAATTGCCTGACGCCCAAATGTGTCTGAATTTAGACAGTTACAAAAGGGAACGGAAATAATAAAAATAGATGTTTATATACAACCAGACAAAATCCGATCAGTCTCGAAACAGGAAGTCCGGCATTTGTTGGATAGCTAACCGTTCCATCATTAATAGCCTATTTATAATCTACGAGGAAATGTAACAGAAATGAATTTATTCTTTGAAATTCCTGAAGTAGCATACACGATGAAAGACTTGTCACGGTTTTAATTACCCATACGTCATTACCCCCAATTTAAGTGATTTCACGTAGATATATGGAGTATAAAAAACAATTTACTGAAGTAACCTTCATATAATATAACCATCCTTAATAACATACACTTTCAAATTCAGTCAATTAACTGGAAAAACTTTTAGTGAGATCGGCAACTCAAATTTGTTTTTCTCCAGAATCCCGCCGAATCCAAAAAGATAACTCATCCTTCAAAAATATGTTTTCTCCGGGAAACTTTCACTCTCGAGCACATAAACATGCGGAATTACAGGAGACGCATTAGGCCAAAAATCTCCCTGACTAGGCCGACGATAAACAGTATGTTATGACAACCGCTAAGCCTGACAACCGTTTTCCTCCCGACAGCGCGTCCGTATACTAATTATGGAGGTTAATCACTGCAAGGGATTTTATCGGATCATAAAAGGCAGCAACGTGAAACAAGCGCGTTTCTTTCGCGCCCTATCTCGTGTTTCCGTTGGCTAAATCGTAAATCGCCACATTTGCTTCGGCGTAAAAATATGTTGGGCGATTCGGTTGACGTTACGACACCGGAGTGAGCGACGTAAAATCCTTTTGTTCCCCAATCGATACACGCGCAACAAAAGCCGCGGGAACAACAACGTCAGCGCGTCAATCAATTGCGTTATCCCGGAGAATTTTTCGCTGGGGGCGGTTGTAGAGACGGGATACAATAAGGCAGTTAATGATGTACATAATCACATCCCTCCCACGGACCACCATAAATTCCCTATGACCTTTTACACTTCTCCCGAGCACTTGGAAATCTCACCCTTTAAAACGCAGCTCTCCCTTAAAACCCTTACTAATATTCAGGCCGCAAACTCACTCTCTTCTTGAGTCCCCGGCAAATCCCCAGACGGACTCTGGGAGAGGGATAAAGGTCATATTCCGAAGCAGAGAGAACTGAAAGGACATAGAGGCTAAGGGAGTAGATTGGCCGGAAAAAAGATACGCTTTAGTCTCGAGGCTACTTATTTTCCCTAGTTTATTTATTTTTGCGAGGAGGAAACCATTTCCGCCGCCATGTTTACCCTGAAAACAGCTGAATGCCGATTGGTGGGATTTGCTGAATGTGGCGGATTCTGTGTCCACATACGCAGCCTGAGAGCCTCCTTTGGGCATACAGCAGGCGAAAGCCTCCTTCTTGGCGTATAAGAACCTCAAAGTGTATTTCCCTAGTCAGCTAGCGTCGCGCCTTGTTGGCGGAAAATGCACTTTTTGAAGAGAATTGTCCTAGTAACTGTTTCCTTGATTTCTATCGCGGGACCTAACCTAGATAGATAAATGTACTCTCAACTGCGTCCTCTGATGAGATATAACATATTATAAAATTATTCTGTGAGTTTCCTGGCAACGACTAAACAATGAATTCTATAGTACTCACTACATAGGTATAATTAATACAAATATCATGCAAACAAAGCAAATTCAAAATTACAATAATATATCAGTGTTGATTATCTTGTTATAGTGAGTTCATCTGCAGTATTTTCAAAGATTATTTCAAGTTTTAATGTGAAGCGTTTATTCTCTCCAGTTCTTGGAGAGGCAAGTCGGTTGCGCATTCGCTTTTAGTGAAAGCGGTCCCGGGTTCGATCATGGTGTGGGCCCATATGTGCAAAATGACCTCATATATTGAAGCTCTTTAACAATACTAACAACATAATAACACAATTCTATCAAAACTTCTTTGTTATCTCAAAGATATTTCCATTGAACATATAAATGGAACTAATGGAATGCTTGCAATAATCTGAAAATCATAAAGCCCCTTTTCTTGTTATAACATTATTTGTTACCTACTTAAAGGTTGATAATACCGACTTTACTATGCAACCTATTAATAATTGTCAAATCCACAACGATGTAAAATCAAACTACTTTCCATTCTTCTCTTTCGGGAGATAATCTTCGAAATCGAACTAAACGGCATCGTCTTTTATTCTTCATTCGAATTAAATCCGTTCTTCCCGAAACAAAAATTCCACCAAAATTAGCGGAACCGTTCCCATGAAGTAAAGCAGGATATCCAATTCCGAAAATTACGCCTCGGAAACCCTTTCTAGTGCCCTCAGTAATGGGGTACATTGAGGGTCGAGTCAGGTACTCGGAGTGCTTCATCCGACAACTTCGGCACGAATTTAAAGGTGAGAAGGACACGCCTCCGTTCATTGGCCACAGACAGCCTCTTAAGACACACGTTCCTCCGCTCTGTTCTTGATACTCGCCTTAAACTAAGTTAAATGGAGCGAGAGAATGACGCAGTTCGGGGGTGTTGCAAAAAGCCCCGCGATGATACGGCGGCATTCGTGGAGGAAAGTTGGGTGCGGGAGGACAGGCACCTGCCCGTGGCTGTGACCCGCATCCACAAACAAATACCTCGGCTACGTGTCAAGCAGATTTGCCAGCCAACAGATAAAAACACACAGGCAAAGTTCCCTTTTGCGTCTCCTGGAAAGTTTCTCCAAGGAGATGTGTCGCGGAATTTAATTTCTGTGGAGGTCTTAGCGATTGTTTCGAACTGTGAGGAAAGAACGCCCTAATCGGAGCTCGATTAATCGCCGTCCAACGACCCAAAAGGAACTTTTATAGCGGGTCCACAGAATAGCAGGAATACATTGGAAGTTATGGGAAGGAACTAAAACCATCGTTTATACCCTTAAGCTGGATAACCATGAAACAAGAGAGAGAATAAAAGAGGCATTTAATTAGCACTAATAATAAAAAGCGAGGCATATTGTTTTTCTTCTTCTTTTGATGACAGTTGATTCAAACTGGAGCCATAAGTTACTTTTGATTTTATAAATTAATCGTCGCACGTTATTCTCTACCTTACTTCCTTACGGAATCTCGCCACGTAATTTTCAAGTCTGTAGAAGCTGTACTTAGAAAGAAATAAGCGTGGGAGTCTCCAAATATAGTAAAATAAAAGAATCAAAATGTAAAAATTATGGGCGGAAATAATCTATATCAATAGTAAAGGACTTGACATAATGACAAACAATGGGAAGCTTCCACATTTGTGACTTATTAAAATATTTCGAGAGCAGTCAATAGTTAGTAACTACAGGTCTTGAAAGCAAAGGTTAAAGAACGAATCAAATATATATAGTATACTACTTTTTTCGATTAAATAAGTACCTCTTTAGAAGGTACTGGAAATTATTAGCTCAAGAATAAACAAATAAGTATGTAAAATTAACGCTTCCTTTACATTCTTCTATAAGAGCGGTTTCAATATACAACGTCATCGCCACTTGATAATGATAATAGTTCTTTCTTACATTCTTTACATAAATATTATTTATTTACTTTAAAAATACACTGCAATAACGTGAGGAAGATAACGTATTTTTGAGATTTTAATTGAAGAGAGGCCTAACGACCTAAGTCGTTTAGGGGACGTAACTTGTTTCCAAAAATAATTTAATTTGGAACATTTTCTTTATCTGTAAACGAAAGTGGGTAATGGGAGATAGTCACCGGAAGTGAAGCTGTTAAGAGGAACTAGCTTCCGCTATCTCCCGTCCCAGCCTCCGTTCCCTACCTTTCTTTCTCTCTCCACTTCTCATTTATCTTCCATTTATTTGCTCTTATAACATTATTAATGTCACTTTATACAAACATATTCTTAAAATATGCTTTCTCTTTACTGAGAATCATCCTCGATTCCTGTAAGTGAATAATAGCTAATATTAAAAGCTTTCTCGTAAAATCAAAAATTTTACGTCCCTCTCTTTACCATTATAGAAACATTTCCACTTCATCGGCTAAGTTTACGCTGGGTTACGCATAAAATATGGACTAGCTCCGTTAACTTTGGCTCGTGAATTTTTCATCGTTGCTGTCAAACCACATCTGAAATATTTTTTCGTTTTACGGAAATGTATTTGAAAACTTATTTAATCCCCCGAGGAAAAGTGAAAATAAGATAAGGAATGGAAGTAAAAGTCAATCTAAAATTCATCGTACAATATGTTGATGTAATAGTCTTCATGAGAAGTGAATTCCCCACAAAAGCTTAAATACTTTAAAAATACTCAAGTATCCTTCATTTCACAAAACGATCAAAGACTGATTTAAATAATAATTGAAGAACAGAGAACGTTTCTACAAAGTTTACGACCAACATCAGTTAACACTATGTGAAAATCGTCAATTATGAATGAATGAGTAGTTCTTCATTTAGGTGAGGTTGGCCCCAAGTTGGCCTCTCTTCACCTTAACCTTACCTTTTTTGTTAGATATATAAATTTAAAAAGGAAAAGAAAGGAAAATCACGAAAATATAGGGCTTTGTTTATACTATTATCATCGAAATCATACATTACACGATCACGATATTTTAGAATTTATATAATTATGGCAGTTGAGACAAAATCACACCCATATTCAGGAGTATTATTTTGAGCTACCAAAGGAATTCCATCTGAAGGATTTTTATCTAAATTCGAGGGAATTGGAGTCAACACGGCATCTGATTATAAAATATCAAAATAGAATATTTATATGGGTGAGATTGTGGCTCGAAATGTTTGTCATTCACCGAAGCAGTCGTCACTCTGGAAATATTCCACGGATGCGATAGAGATTAATTTGGAAATAGGTAACAGAAAAAGCAAATAAGATAAAAGAGGAATCTCCTTTCGAATGCAAAAATGAGTTCAAATGGAATGAATTAAATGCTATATTTAAGGAAAATTTTCTATTTAAGACGCCAGATAAGAAAAATAAAGGAAACGTTTAACGGAATGTGATTAGAGAGAAAGGATTCCATCGGAAAAGTGAACAAACCCAGGTTTCTAGGTTAACGGATATGAAGTACACGTTATTTTTAATCTCCATACCTTTAAGACTCAAAGACTGAGATACGTAACGGTAACGCCGAGAAAAAAATCTCTGAAGTAACTTTAGAGTCGTTAAATCTGCCGTCAACTACGCCAAATCGGCGAACCTACTCTGGTTTTCTCTTCTATTTCTAATGCACGCAATTTCTCTCCTTGATCTCATTCGACGGACTGCACTTTCGTGGCAATGTGCTAATGTCCCTCTTCCATTCCAGTCGCCGCACACACGCACGCGAATCGCGTGAAAAACGTCCGCCTTTGGTGTCGCTACAAAAGCACAGCCGAAGCGGGCATAGGAACGCGAATCAAAGGCACTTTAAGGTGGAGGAATTACATGGGGTGAAAGAAACCACGGCGGTAGTCTGAAGGAGAAATTTTTCTATTTCTCAGGCGACTCTTTTAGCGCTTTTGAAAGAGTTCAATTAAAAAATCGGAGGATATTTTTGGTGCGTACTTCTTTCTCTCGAAGCGCGCTTTTGAAATTTCTGCATCTATCAGGTCAGGCTCAAAAGGAGGGTTTATCTCAAATTTAGCATTCAGCTTGATTTTGATCATTTAAAATAACTGAATGGGATTATTTTCTTTCAGTATATATTTTCGGTCGTCGCATCTTGATAAAATATCCAGCCTCAGAAGAAACTAAACGTGTGTATTGAGATGACAAGATTAATCGGAAGTTTTGAAATTATTTGTGTAAAGACATGGGAGATATTTTTACCCTAATTCCGATTCCAAAAATGATCCTATGAAATGATGAATAGGGAATTGAAGTCAACCCGGCATCAGATTATAAAATACCAAAACTGAAATTTTATATGGGTGAGATTGTGGCTCGAAATGTTTGTCATTTAAAATAACTGAATCGGATTATATTCATTCAGAATATATTTTCGGTCGTCGCATCTAAATAATTTTTTAATCGTATTTTGGATCCTTTTTCGCTTAAAACTCAATGTTTAATTTCTGCTAGTAATAATTAGATAAATACTTATTGATTTAACTATATGTAAACTAAAATCCACTGGTCTTAGTATCGACTTAAGATGTCTTTCAATCTGAATATCTTCTACATCAATATATAAGATATCGAATCTTCCAGTTTTTCACGATTTTCCAACTCTCCATGAATCCCGTTAGTTCTAGGTCAGTACGCTTATCATTCTTATATAGTCGAAATAATATTTTTATAACTAAGCTCCATGCGCATGTAATATGTATATATTAATTAAACTTCATTGTATAAAAGCAAAATGTCGAATTTTCACCCAAATGTAAAAATTATTTTTCTTTCGTTTTTGTATTTTAATTTTCAATAATTTTGCAGTGAAATTTTTTTCTGTAATATAATATTCATTCGCCTATACTACATCAAATATATATGAATTAATCATTTAAAGTATAATGATTAATTCGAAAGTTATTTTCTTCAATGTAATATCCGGAATATAGTCATCTTTTATCATCTTAAGCGAACAAAGAATATATATTATGTTATGCACGAAAAAAAAAACTTTTTATTATTTACTTATATTATATATATCGGACATCCAGGGCTTCAATTATCTTTATTTTTCACTTTAATTAATTAATTGATGAATATATATTTCACCCTAACTTTTCGACGCTGAAGATAGTAATAAATCCATCAAAATTATTATATTTATTCATCCAATGCTTTATGTAAAAATGATTTGGTAAGTATGAATGAAATCAAAATCTCTTAAATCACACTTGATGATAAAGGATCTCATGAACTCAAATTAGACATAATGAAGTCATAAAGTAGAGAAATTTTGTAATTGATTATTTATGCTGATTAATATTGGAACAGATAAAATGAGTATATCGTTTGAACACATGAAACAAGCAGTTAAATCACATTAGAGTCTTGCAATATAAGTCAATCGATTAGAGCCGCATATATTTATAATAACCCTCTGAATGCCTCTTAAAATGTGAAGATATATCCTACCTTCCCAATTTATTTCGCCATTCATTTTCCTGGATATAAATACTATTACATCAAGCACAATTAGTTTAAACAACGTGGGCGGAATATCTTATTTATTTTTCCTTATTTATGCAAACGTTCTTGACATTCTAAAACGCTGGCAGGTGTCGAAATTTCTCTTCGTAAGAGAGTCTTGATGCAATTAAAAAGGCGTCTTTCTAAGGATTCCAGAAAAGACTGCCGCGAAATGGAAATAGAAATCAAGAGGCGATTTCTGAGAAAGAATCATATCTGTAGCCTGTGACTAAAGAACTCGGATCAAAGTCAAAAGTATCATTATTATAATTATTTTGCGATATGAGAAAGCAAGAATTGCCATTACTTAGCGATAAGAACTTTTGAATCTGCAATTGTTGTCAAAATCGATAAAAAAAACAAAAAAGAACCTTGATCCGGATATAAGTGAAATCACAATATTCAACTCAAATGCTTGGAAATTACTTTGGAATGAAGAAACCGTACAAAAATATACAAAACACAAGGGGATGAACATGAGAATATTCTTACATGTATTTTAAACCTGTCTGAGAAGGGGCTACGCAAAATGTTTAGGAAATGATTTCCCCTTTCTTTATTCAGGAACTTCTTCCGAGGGATTTTGAGTTACCACAGAGGTTGAGTCTCAGCCAGGTATTTCTCTCGAGGACATCCTTCTCTTTCTCCCGAGACAAATATGAATTTATTGTCCCTTTCCCGTGTCGAACTGAATAATCTTATGCTCGTCGCTCTAAAACATTCATGAAGCAATAAAAAGTTCCCCTTCACTCGAGATGGTCTACGAGGGATGCGCGCGCATAACAAAACACTATCGACTAATAAGCATTAAAATAAGGAATTTGAGGAGCGAGTTGGACAAGATACTCATCGCCCTGCGACAGATATATTAGAGAGGAAAAATGAATGGAGGGCGAACGTGTTTGGGAGTAAATAATGGTGGGCTTAGGGGTGACGAAGTGTGGGATGCGAAAGATAAATACATTTTAAAAACGAACCAACGATGAGGAATAAATCGCGTCCTGTATTTTTTTTATTAAAAAGTAAAAGGTAAACAAAATTTTGATCGATAAATAAAGGGAATGTGTTCATAGAGTACTTTCAGCGACTCGCTCATAAAATATGTTGCTAGAAATATAATGAATAAAGCGTCAAAATACATTGCTGTCATTATTAGATAGTAGTAGTAGTATTGTAAAAGGGGTTCGAAGACATTTGAGGTCACATCTTACATTGGTCCCCATCGGGAATCAAACCCGGAACCGCTTTCATCGAATTTGAACGCACTGCCCACATGGCTATCCGGGAGCTCTTTGAAGTATTCAGCTTTTAGTGCAATACATTTTACTTTCGGCATTGTTAACTTTCCTACCCATCCATTCTGTTAAGTTTAATGCCGAAATTTTGTAAACAATGACCGATATATGTTTTAGAGAAAGGTTCGAATCAGATTCAACATATTTCTAGATCATTGCTATTTCAGCCTTAAACCTTTGCCATAATTAGCGACTTTCAGAAGAATCATCAATAACAAAAAGTGATCAAAACATGATAAGTGTTAAAAGCAAAGAACTATTCAAATTAATTAAGCAAAAAGCACACAGGTGAGCAGAAACTCATCGGTGTTGAAGATCTTGCAAATAATTACTGACCCAAATTTAGCTAAGGTAGTAGATTTCAATCAAAAATATTTTATCAATATTTATATTTTAATGTAGACTGCAAAACTACCCAATGATGTTAAGTTCAAAATTATGTCATAACGCGCAAGAAAACTCCGCAGCGTCTAGGAAATAGAAAAAAATCTAGTTTTCATCCTAATAGCACTTCAGGGCTCAAAAAAATAGAAATATATTCTGAATTGTAACGGAACTACGCATCTTTCGCAAAAAAATACTGGAAAACAAATAAATCTGCTTCAGTAAGATCATTTCTGTAATAAAAGTAGCTTCATGTAATAATGAAAAATTTGCATCTTTGCTTGATCATAAAATTCTAATATTTATTTTATGTAATAAACGCTGAGAAACTCTCAAAATTTACTCATATTAAGACCTTAAAACTATTATTTGAGAAGCTAGTGTGAAACAAAACGATGCCTGAGTACGAAGAATAGGACTTCGTTGATTATTTTCTCAAAAGCGCTCTTCGCTAAAACGGAAATTTTCCTATCGCAGAGGCGAAAAACCTAACAGAAAACTGTTTTTATCCTTAATGAATTCAACATTATCTTGTATCTCACCTTTTCTTTAGGAGGAAGCATAACCTCCACAGCAAGTTTGTTCTTAATGTTTATAATAAAATTAAAATCTATATATGTACCCTGAAAGCCAACTTTCGGCGTGTGGCCAGGGGTGCATGCACCATGACTCCACTTTCATGATCGACTACTTATTATCTCGGAAAATAATAAATTCTTGAATCGACTGCTTTTAACATCTATTTCTCTGATCTTGCTCGCAGTGTCAGAACGGCCATGATTACAAGGAGGGCGCAAAATATCGGCTACGTCTTTTATTAATGTATTCTCTCTGAATTTATTAATTAAATTAAGTCTTTGATTGAATCTCTTTTCTTTTAATGATTCTCATTCTGCCTTCTGAAGCATCCGAGTAACGCTCACCAATTTGTAACAGCAATTCTTCACAAAACATACTTTCTCTCGTACCTTTTTTAATTCTCGAATACACTTTTCAGTCCCATATACTGCATGCATACTCCAGGTGAGGCCTAAATAGCACAAAGTAACATCGCGGACTTTTTCTTTTCTTCTTTACAAAATAAACATCTTTCGATGTTGGGATATACTGTAGTAGTTATCGTAAGAAAAATAAAGCGATGGATAGGGGAGAAGAAGATAAAACGATGGAAGGCGATGCAAATTGAAGACCTCTCGTGGTGCGAAGATGCAAGGAGCAGACACGGTGAGGGAGAATATGGAAAGCAGGTCGTGATGAGTCTCGACTGAAAAGGAAAAATTCAATGCGCTAATTGAAACGAAGCGAATGGATCAATTGTGAGCTGATGTACGAAAGTTTTTCTTTCGAGTGCGATTCTTTCCCGCGAAACGACGCAAAAGGAAAAAGAAGGCTCTTGGAAAGAAAGAAAAACAATTAGGCGTTATTTGCGCGCATTTGAGTATGCGATAAATGATGAGGTACGGATCTTCTGCCTTTATCGAGGAGATGCAATACCTGAGCCAAAGGGTTAAATAGGATCGAATTAAATGCTCCTGTTTGGATTAAAGGAAAGAGTCGCATTCAACTCGAAGGCGTTAATCGGGTTATGCAACGCGAATTCAGCAGCTGAAGATTATTTAACTGCAGTTCTCATCTATTCTTAAGCTGCTCTTACGACACACAATTTCTAATTTTGCTCCCATGTTCCTTGACCCTTAGTAATTCGGCTGATTAAGGGTCAGGAACCCTTTACCTTTTGACTCTCGCGTTAATAAAGTTCTTTAACTTGTCACGTGGGATTAATGTGACTCCAAACATTTTTGAATTTTTCAGACAGTTTAAGATGCGGATAGAATTGTTTTAACATATCCAAAATAAAAAACAGGCCTTTAAATAAACTCTAATGAAAGTTTTTAGTTAAAAGTTTTACATATTGAACAAAACGCTTATAACAGTCCCAAATAAAATAAACCTATGAAGATGCTTTGAGAAGATGCAGTAGAAATTGCAATATATTGGTAATAAGTTTTACCGGGTTTGCTAATCCTACTAGAAAAAACAAAAGAAAAATTGCTATTTTTTTAGGAAAAACCTGAAAAATAAAAAAACTGCCTAACCGCCAGCGAAGTCATAATGAAATATTGAGGTGCTCCACCACACAAGACACCAAATAATTACGTCCTAGCATAAATTCAGCAAAAGACCCAAATTGCAAACCAGTCCTTCCAAATAATATAGTTCGGCGCTAGCCAAACTAGAATCGAACTGCTTTATGGCATGATAAGAAACATTTCTACGGTAATGTTCAAATTATATTCATATCAAGCATGCAAAGACCTCATCTGAGGTTTCACTATTTTTAATATTCAGGTAGCTAAGTCCCAGACGCTAAGTAGAATCATCCACGAAAGCGACTCGTAAGGTCTTTAAAAATCAATTTTTAGCATGTCAGTTTGTGAGGAAAAGGACTAAGTACTTCAAAATGAAAACGTAGATCTACCGGAACTAACGTAAATGACTGTGCAATTTCAGAGCAACACGAAAGAGCAACTAATTAGACCGGTTACGTAAAGTACGAAGCGTACCCTTTGATATTAGTTATACATAAAAAGTAATATTACATTAGACAAAAATTAGATGTATTTTAAACAAATAAGTGGCTGACGAGTACTTCGAACAATGGTTCTGTCCCGGGTTCTAATCCCGACTTGGGCATCGATGTCTTTGATGTAAAATTTATTGTTAATTGTATGTATTCTTGTAGGAATAATTAAGTCAGCATTATTATTATTAATTGATTACACCATGTCACTTATAATAGTACATATATTCGAAATGAAAACCATTTTATGCATTAAATACTGATACCATAGCAGGCAAATTCTATAACTATGCGTTTTAGAAAAACTTACCACTACATCATTTGTATTAAAATTACTTTGAAAATAGAAGATATTTCCTAAATTTGGAAAATTTCTTCGCCAAATAAAAAGGTTGAGTAAGCTAGAAATTAACGAAAATCCTAAGCAAATTCTTACCTCAAATACGCCTTCAACTACATGAGGAGACAGTCATGATGTTGACCAAATCATACTTTTTATCCCTTCACCCGCAGAGTAATTACATTGAAAGACAAAAAACCCTCCGCCCCAATAGCAAGCCTCGCCAGTTAAGAAACAGGAATGTAAAAGGAAGGACTGTGGACAGATGGAAGTTGAAGAGCCACCGTTCACACGGATAGCAAAGAAGGAGGTTAAAAGAGAAGGAAAGATGGAGACGTGTATTGGGAATTCAGGAGGAAGAATTCTGGAAGGTTTGAGAGAGAGAGAGAGAGAGAGAGAGAGTAAGGAAGCAATTAATGGGCCGATCTGCATTGCAGAGCAAGGAGATATCGAATGGAAGATTCAGAGAAGGCACTTGAGCATATTCTCCTGGCGGAATATTTCTGCTCAGGGAAGTGGTCGGAGGGGCGCTGAAAGGCATTCTGGGAATAAAGGAATTGTGGATTAGGAAAGACAGGTGGGAGGAGGAGGAGTTTCGAAAATTCGGCGGAGATGAAATCGCCTCCGTAGAATTTAAGGGGAAAAGAAACGCCTTGTCAATTACTATTTTTATAAAATTCCGAAAATTTCCCCCTTTTCGAAAAAACTTGCCTCATGATTTCGAGTTATTTCAGCAATTTTGACGGTGGAGTGAGCGTTTAAAGAGGGAGGGTCGTATTCAAATCGAAATGCGTTTTTATTCACCGATCCGAGAGCAGGTAAAAGTTCTTTCCAAGGTGGATTACAATGGGAGAAATCATTTTCTAGAAAAAGTTTGCTCTTTGAGCAATCGGCGGATGATAATTCTGAATTAATGGCTTCAGAAAGCGCCTCAATTATATGGTCTCCATTGAGCCTCAAGACTCTTCAGCATGCTTGATTGCGCTCACCCCCGTATGGAACTTTATATACATTTAGCCTGTTGAGGGAGTACGAAAAAACTAAAAGTTTACTCCGATCCAACGCACCCTCATGTGAACTTTTCCCTCGGAATTCTTTGGAAAACACTTCACCCCTACAGAACGTATCCATATTCTTTAGAAACGGATTCTGAAAACGCGATCTTTTCCTTTCCACTCCATCAATCTTCTATTAATTAACTCGCTGCTCAATTAATGCCAACAACTTGCATCAATAACGCGGCGAAGAGGATCATTGATACAGGCTGAAATTTATTATGACTCCTATAAATGCAAATTTGAACATTTTATGGGAAATGCTTATCTTGCGGGAAATCTATAATGAGGCTGTACAAGCAATCAAGAAATTTAATTAATAAATGAGTGATGCAAGTGAAAGCTTTCGAATGTTACCATCATTGATCTTCCACGTTAATAAGGTAATCATAAACTTCGTTTTAAATTCTGTCTTTTGACTATTTGGTATTTCTCGAAGCGGAAATATAGATGTATTCATTAGAAGAATACACAATTGGAAATTACTTTGTAGTAGTACCTTATCAATGAATTTACATAGATGAATAATGCTAATAATAACTAAAGCATTATTGTACATGTAGAATTCCAATGAGAAATAGAAAAAAAAGTTTTTCGGTAATAATACTATAGAGAAAATTACTTCTTAGTTTTACAGTTGTAACCTGCCACGAAACCACTAAGGATGAGAATCACACGTTACAGCATATGAATAAGAATATATAATTGAAAAAGGATGAGAAAATATTCAACAGATAAGTGTACTGTTCTAACAAAGGAAAAATGTTCTTATTTCTCCTTCATTTGGAAAAGGAGAAGTTGTATCTTACGAATTGCGATGGAACAGTAATGAATGGATGAAATACTCTTTGTGTAAATATTTTAGGATTATTTTGTAGGGTAGCGTTGCAAATCCATCTATGACTACGCCTCCGTTTTAGTGTTATTTCGCTTTTTATCTAGCATAGCTGATTTTGTGATTTCTGTTACGTTAGACATCCCACCACGCATTTCTAACGTAATTATAAATCAAAAAATTTCAGGAGCACGTTTTGATGAATGAATATGAAAACTTATTGAATATTTAAATCATGCAATTGCTGTTCATATATTATATAAATAAAAACAAATTTAATTCTATCATTATTCTATTTCTTTTTAGGGACGACTTTTTTTTACTCATATTAGTTTACTCATAATTTCAGGGTTCATTTAGCGACATTTACTATATTATATACATTGACATCTCTTACGAAAAAGTCTTGCAAACCTCATTTACAACTCCCACTGGTCACACAAACCGTGTATACTAATCAGCAAAACAAATATAAACATCTTGTACGATAATCTCTGCTCCTTCACTTTGAAAACGCATCTGTATTTTGATAAACCGTCCCATTGTCATGGGAACCATCTAAGAGTTTATCGGAAGCGCCTCTACAAACTGACGTCTCAAAGCGCATAAGAAGTCGAGGAATCCTCCCACATTTCTTTAGATGCTCACTTCCAATCTGAAGATATCCAAGCAGAAGAAAAAAATCACTTCCTTAAGTTTCTTACGGTTCGGTTTACTCAAGGCGACGAGGAAAGAAATTAAGGACGATGATGCGAAGAACAGAGTCGTGACAAAAGAAACAAGACGGCGGAAAAACAAAAGAATCACGATAAAAACAAATCCGATAGATGAAAGAGGAGGGGAGATTCTAATGGAAACGAGTCTTTATCGATCGAATTGCGTTATTATTTCCAACTTAACCTTTACCGACTTCAAAGCTGCCCTGGAAAAAGCGACACTCTTGTTTAACGAGAAAAACTAATAAGACAGGATGGAATTCAGTTAGCGGAGGATGTTATTTATATTCTGCACTCTACAGCATTGCGTTGGGCGAAGATAGCTCAGCTTGAAGCACAAAGGATTTCCTTTGATTCGTTTCAAGGCTAACAGAGAGGGGAGATATTTTTCATTGGAACACGACGTCGCAAACGGCGTATCAATTTATGGTACAGGCGCAGCGGCGATAAACCAAAATCCCTCAAATAAATGAATCTTTTAAGAGAATAAATCCGAGTAACGGCTTTATACAAAACAAAGTAAAGGGATCTGCAACTAGGGGAGTTTCTTAAAAGTTAAGGCGGGAAGGCTGGTGGCTCCCATATTTCTTTGCGTCAATTACAGGATGAGAAGTGGTCGCTGTTTTCAAAGTGCCGTAAAAAGGACTAATGCCTTAGCAGATACGCCTTCCATGCTTGGCTTACGAGCAGATTTTGAAAGAGGCGTTACTCAAGGCGTCGAATTCGAGAAGTCTGGATGAAAACATTTCGGCGAGACACTTGGGTATTGGTCATCTTGATTAATTTAGGCGGCATCCGCGGATAATGCAGAGGATACACTACAATGTAATCAAATATGAAATATGCGTAAAATTAGGCTAACTCAGACTTGGCTACAACTAGAGTTACCATATCTTTACAGCGAAAAACGAGCAAATATAAAATTTTAAGGAATGTAAGTCAGGACAAAACCAGGACGTTGCTTTAAAACATTCCTTCATCCAATTTTATGATTGTGAGTGTAGATCCACCAAGTCAATTACTTTGAATCTTCTGACCCTCTTTCTTTAGAATCTTGAATCTCTGATATTATTTTATTCGATGTTTTACATTCAAATCAGTACAAGGAAAAGTAATAAGTACCGTGACAATACTTCTAATCTTGGACAATAAGTACCAGTCAAAACGGGACGTAGCTCTAACCGTTTGGTAATCGTCTCAACACTTATTCTTAGTTCTTTGCAAATTTGCATGAATGAAATATTGCAGGGACGAGTAATATATAGGGGGAAATGTGAAATTTTCGAATTTTAAAATAAAACCCTCAGAGAAATAGCGAAAATTGACTATTCTAAAAAATATATACCTCATCTAGAAGGTAATGAATTTTTTGATCAGATATACAACATAAATCTGCATAACTTCACCATTTTAATTAGTTCTACTGCATCCTTAGCAAACATTTAATCAAAATGTACCAACAGATCTTCTAAAACTGGGCTACAAAAATAGTAAACAATGTTTTGAAATAGAGTGAAGCGACGCATTAGAAGCTCTGATATACCTTGAGTTGCTATTTTTCACTGAAGTATTAGGTTCCACTGGTAATCATTGACCTAATTACTTGTTCAGATTCAAACATTTGGAAAAATAATATACTCCATCGTTAATTGATACGCAAGTGTGTGTGAGTACGTAATGCACACGATACATCTTATTAACAGGGACTCACATCAAAGGTAATATGGGTCGTTTTCTACGAATAATCGCATCAATTGAACTAATGGAAGACAAAGTAACATATGGGAGACAAAGAAAGGCAATCCTATTCTAAACATCACACACGTACTTACGAGCCCTTAGTCAAATTCTCAGAAATGAATGAATATGTAGCGAGTTTTACACTATATCATCCTTGTCTAAAGAGAGAACTAATACTTCGCGGGTCTCTTATTCATATCATTTTTCATTTTACAGCCAAACTCGACGTAACATTTTAATTATAAATTGTATTATTTATTAATTATCAATTGGCTACTAAATTAACAGACATTTAATTATCATCATTATTTTATAATCGTCCATTATAATTATGAATTAATTTTACTAATGAATTGTCATCGATTAATTGTTGTGATTTAGATATTAAAATAGTTGTAAAAACTCAAGTTAATTAACATTTTAGATTCCGTAACAATTAATTTTATTATGCTTACACTATTTTTAATTAAAATCTCAATTAATTATCACTGATTGATTGTTACAGTTCACACAATATAACAGTTGTAAATATTCTTATTAATAAATTCAGCATTTTTTCCGCCAAAGTTACATTGTTCCTCTTTTATTAACGCAATGAGGATTCTTTTTTTCCCAATCAGAACTTTGACGGCATTAATCCTACCTTTAATGAAAATTTAAGAACAAATCCATGCATGTTGCAGATTGGGTCAAAGTTGCAGCTCTACAGATTCTGGCCTCAAATAAATTATGTATCCCGCAGCATCGCTACGCAAGGAAGCCAGCGCTGTTGTTGTCCTGTTTCTACAATCATTGATCTCGTCCTTCTCAAACTAAGCAGCTCATCGCATGGAATGAATCCCAACCCAACCCCATTACGAACTGCTAACAAATGCATGAATGTATTCATGAAGGTGCATACGATGCTTAGAAAGAAGCTCACTTCGTCGCCTCGTTTACACATGCGTTATTTTTGCGGCATCACCAGAGAATCTGACGAAAGATTCTGCTTCTTGTGCAGCATCTATCTGACGCAGCGTTTCTCAAACTTTTACTTCTCAAAGCCTACTACAAGTTAAAAAAACGAGCAAGAGAAATTCTGTTAACATGAGTAACACATTTCCTTAATTAGAATTTTCTAATATTACCGTCGAAACACAGCAACAATATTTCTCTGTAAGGAAATGAATGAGTAATAGTTCATACACTAATTTTTCTGAAAATACTTTCCACTAAAAATTTGGTTAATTCCTCCCAAATAATGAAAAAGAAACGAAGGTAAACTGTAAATGTTTGAAATGAATTTAAGAACCAAAGGAGTGGTGTAATATAAGCTTAAAGGTAAGCATATTCGCATAAATGTTTTGTAAAAACACTTTATTAGACTAGTGAAATCAGTATTTAACACGTTATTCGATATATTTTGAAGTTATTTGTTGAATTGGCAGTGTGATTCTGACAATCGAATATTATGCTATAATTTTCGGGAATAAACAGAGGTTGTCAATACAAATGACGCTTTGCTGGCGATAGATCTGACTTGCACAATTCAGCAGTCACGTCTTTAAGAACTTAAAAGAAGAGTCTGTAAATGCAAATAAAATCTTCATTATTGGTGAAAAATATTTTATAAATTTATAATAGATAAATATATTCCTATTAACTTCATTAACCCTAGATTAGACCCCTTGATCTAGCGTCGAACAGTGACTTTTACTCCAGAGAAATATAAAATCCCCGTAATGCCATATTTAGGTTAAATCATTGTTTTTTTGGCCCGAGCTAAGCTAATTCTCAAGAAAGAGGGCATTAATATGAAATGCACCTTTTTTCGGCCCGTATTTTTCAATGCTGGCATGAATTTATCCCTAGATTATGTGAAGGAAATGCAGCTCGTAGGGTACAGTGGCTGAGAGGCGAGCAAAAGTATGCCACTTCCCGGAATTGTGATAGCATTCTCTTCTCAGCATCAGCCTTCATTATTCATCTTTTTGAATGACACGCAAGAGCTCCAGTGGATGGAGCTTATCCTCGAGTTTTTCCACTCTTAAACAAAATTTAGGCCATCAGGATTCGCAGCTCCTCCACATGTCTTTCAACTTGAAAAAACACTTTCCGTAAATAAATTACGCGTTGGCACATTTGGTTGGCACATTTCTACATTGATGAAATGTTTAAGGATTGCACTTCTTCTAGCAGACTCTCCAATTAAAATAGTATGCTCAGTTCGTTCTGAATGGAAAATCGATGTGCCGTGACTCTTCTTAACCGTATGAAATAATTTTGTACATCTTCCACGCTGCACAAAAGTATAATGATGACACTTATCTTAAGGTGGAAAACGGAAATTGATCGATTATTAGACGTAACGAATATTAGTAAATACTGTTTTGTGATTTTATATTTATCTATAGTCTATGATGGTTGACAGATGGATCCTTCACGTTGGGGTGCCATCAGTAATGAACCATGCTCTAGTTAATTAAATTCTGTGGTGAAAAGAGGATGAGGTAAATGCAAATTATATACTATTTAAATGGTATTTTAATATTGCAAATGTAACATGATTTGAAGAAGAAGTAAATTCGTCAGAATTTAGCCTCATTCCTCTTTCATGCAAATGTAAAAATCCTAGTGTGAATTAAGTAAAAACCATGTGATTTAAATACAAAGAATCTCAATTACGGAATGTCAAGTTATCAAAATTACCGCAAGAAAAATCCTGTTTCTAATTACTATAAAGTTGATGGGAAAAGAAAATTAGTGATGATGTCGATCTTTAAAATCTAACCGTGCAGACCGCTAAGTTATGAGACTAAATGTCTCTGAGCAGACAGTCTATCAACATGTGGTCTTCTGTTCATTAAGTCGGGGCTTCAGTAAATACAGTCGAACTGGAATTTAAGGCTTCTCTAGCACATCGGTTTCAATAAAAAAGATCCTGGATGATGCAATTTCGCACTATATTTCAAATAAATTCAAACTCGATAGTTCTTCATCTTGTTGCATGAAACTAAGATTTTCAGCTGGTTCTTTTATAAATAATTTATTTCTTTCTTCAATTGAATTTCTCAATAAAGCATCGCATCATATTTATATCCAAAGTTCTTGAAGCTAGTTGTGAAGATTTAGAATTCGTAAGAACAATAAAATAAATAATAAATCAATTGACTCTCAAACGAAATAAAAACTGAATAAAGTTTAACACAAAGATAAGAAATTCGATAAAGAAAATCGATAAAATTTTATATGATTTCTATCGTAAAGAGGTAAGCGTTAGACCTTGGCCTTGTCTCCTGCTTTTTCAATCAACGTCATATCCAATCTGAAGTAATCACTGCCACTACTTCAACCTAATGCGGCATAAAAAGCGAACTGCGAACGCTTGAGTAAAAGGTTATAATGGGCCACCCACGCCCTCTCTCGCACGCACAAACGCAAATAGGCAGAGGCTTGCGTGAGCGCCAGAGCGAGCGAAGAGCAAGCAAAGAGCGTCTTGTGGAGAACAGCGAAATGGTCTTCGTTAAGAGATTCCGCCCAAACACACTGCACTAACTGCAAAATGCCTCCCCTCGGTTAATGGAGGAACCACTGGGAAATTTTGCAGCATCAATCTTATTAGCTATTGACCGATGATTGAAACCCCGCAGATGCTTTCGGAACTAACCGCAGCTCCTCTGCTGGCATGTCGTGCTATTTGCTTATTAGTTTGCGGTCGTCAGGTTTTAACACAGAATATACGGGACTCGAAACAAAATTCTCCTGTAGAGCACGGGACGAAAACAATACCTTAGCATCATCAGAGTATTCTGCGTAAATACACAAATAAATTAATTAAGCAAGCCATTAGATACTGTTTCAAATATTTCAATTACAGAAAGCATTCATCAAGTATAAATTATAAGTTTTTGACATCAAATATGAAACATGATGACTTAAAGGTAATTAAAAATTAATGTAAAGATCATCTTAATATACTTCTTTTTTTATCCTACACTCATTATGTTTTTATATACTATAAGGATTTCCCTGTCATTTTATCCATAATATTTAATCCTCAAATCCAGTTTAACGGAAACTATACCAAAATATGTATAGGTAATACGGAATATTATTAATTTTGAAATTCTAAACCTAACTCGTGGCGCGTAATTCGTTTGCGCTGAAATTCACTGCGACGAAATCATTACCTGCAACTTAAATCTATTCTCAACCAATTGAATTCCAAATTATTTTTCATTTTAAATAAACATCATAGAAAAAGAGTAAATCTAATTTGATTGAAGAAGCTCTTTTTTCGAAACAAGGGTAATTGAAATCGTCCCTCATTCACTATTTTGGTCCGGTGAATTAGAATAAGACTCATGGCTTTCCATTTTAAGTTTTATCAATTAAATGTTAATTTATCTTAGCGATACGTCGAATTAATTTAACTCAGCTAGCAATTTAATTTTAGATGCGTTTAAAATGGACCACTCTCAGAGAATATAGAACTCGTCCTGCAATGATATCTTAATGGATATCACCCGTTGGTAAAATCTAATAAAAGACGTTTTCTATATGAGACAATCAATATGAACGGATATTTCCTGTTTAAACCATCTTACTCATGATCCCTAACATTCTACCGTTACATAAGTCAACTCTTCCTGGGATTATCAGCGACAAAAGTAATGTGTAAATGGATAGTGTAGGTAATTAAACAAGTTTGTCCCTGAAAAGAAACACAAATACCTCCCTTACAGAATGAGTTAACCTCTATCTTTGCAATTAATTCGACAATTCATACAAGCAAATTTTTCATCATTTTAAGTTTTGCGAAAGAATGTGTTATTTTCGCCTAAACGAGGAACAACAACTTAAATCTCACATTCACATTCAAAGTATGCCTATATTTTACATGTATGTTACATATAAAATATGAATTAATTTTGCTGTAGGAAATATACAATGAGAAGACGTTGTAATCGTGAATGCACAAGAGAAGAAATTCCAAATCTGTTTAATATTTTCCACAGATCTCATGGTATACGACCCGTTTCGATTACGGCTGTCATTTTAAGAGAAACCGAACTAATCGAGCATAACCTATGGAAAATACGAAACTTGGTTTTAAGTTTAGATGGAATTCCAAAACGTTAGGGTATAGTAGAAAAACTGGAGTTCGGACTAAAGGAGCAGTTTTTGAGCAATAATTAAACGGCAAACTCATCATTTATCAAATTCTCTTTTTTATACCCTGTGTTTATTGAATATCTATGTGCAACGAGAAGCTTATTAACTTGAAACAATATGAGCATTATCTACTGAAGCATAAGGAATTTTCCGATAAAAAAGGAACTCCTCCAGCCATTTACTAAATAAAGGATTTGAAATTTTATTTGAAAATTTCCGCACCTTTCGCTAAATATCCACATCCAGAGTCTATTGATCTCTCACGGAATAGTTAAAATTCCAGATGTAATGCAAATGTTATCTTTGGCAGCTCAGCCAAAAAATCATAATTATATTTGATTTTTCCGGGTTTTAATTCCAAAATTATAAGCAGACGATATGCGCTTTGGGAGAAATGATTACATGAACGAAAATTTTTCCTCTCCAAAATTTTCGCGTTAAAATCAACATTTATATTAAAATGCGTCGGCATAATCATTTCCCCCTTTCCGAAATTTAAAATTAATAATTTTAATTCCCATTCGAATATGATGGAAAGGTAATTAATTCGCTGATCGTCGACTCCTACACAGAATTCACTATTTGGGATTATCCGAGGAAGGCATTATCCAATAAGCTACGGGAATCGTTGCGGCCATATGGCTCATGCCATTATATTTCCTGGCAATGTAGTAATAGGAGAATACACTGCTGGGAATCGCAAACGTCGTTATAATCACTGAACTTGTCCGGAAATGACGCTAGTGTCACTGTCCTTTAACCAGATTGTCTCCTGCCAACACATAAGAGATTTATCGAAGCCCTTCCTACAGGAGTACAGGAATTCCACAAATATTTATAAGGCACGTTTTTTGCGAATTTTTCAAATTTTTGTTCATAATTTTTCATGAGAACAACACCAGAGGCACGACAAAATTAGAAAGGTATAATGTCCAATTAATCATCAGAACTCTGTAGGCCTCTTTTATTTTTTATATACACTTGTTAACATTTCCTCTTTCCAGTACTTTTTTCCGAATTCTATTTTTCGAAATTAAGAGTAGTAACCATAATTTTAACATCCTATTGAGTATTATAAAGATTACCACCTACGTAGACTTAGGCATCTACAGAAAATTTGTTTGCTGAAAAGGGGGACGCTTACTGGGAACTATGACGACTAGTTGTGCAACAATAACCCTGAATGACGTCAATGATCCTAAAAAAATCTGGATTAATATAAATAAAGGCCTTTTTACAGTATTTATACGATAATAAAGGTACAGATGTATGTACTATTGCCCATATTTTTCAGTTAATGTAAATTGAAAGCATTCATATTATTCTAGGACAATGAAGTCTGAATTAGCGAAGATATTGAATAAGCAATAATTGTAAAGCAATATATTAATTTGATTACATTTCATTTAATGTCAACTGTCAAACAATCTTTCATTTAAGGGCATTGGAAGTGCAACCGAATGCTAATTGAGTGACGAAAAATGCCTGAATACGAATGCAAAATGTAATATACTGGATAGCGATTCCTTAAGGATGTAAAATTTGAAATTTGTATAATAATTTCAAATTCATCAACTACTGCTACCATAATTAATAGGGAATCAGCTATACTTCATAGACAGTAGAAGATACAGAGTAAGATCCGCTGGTGGTGCTGATGAGTTACGTAAGGGAGAAATAACCTTAAGAATATCCTATAAATTTCTCATAAATATTACCCTGAAATCCATCCCAAATAAGTCACATTATTTTGTATCCTTCAAACCCAACTCCGGAAAAAATCATCCATGGGCATAGTTAACTTTAAAAACGTTACAAAACAGAACAGATCTTAAAACGCACTTAAACGTAATATTTGAAAATTTACGAAAGGGAAAAAACCAATTGGTCGCATAAGGTTTACTGCGTTAAACAACCCCTCGAGAAATTTTTCGATGGGAAGCAAAAGACAAAAGAAGTTTCTTGGAAGAGAAGCTTAACCTAGATATTAAAGGAGTCAAGAGAGCTGCGAGAATAAAGACCTTAAGAGTGGTTCGGGTCACGGAATTAAAAGCAAAAAATAAATAATTATGCGAAGTAAATTCTAAGAATTCCAATTCTGAGCAGGAAATTATGAATTCGTAATTTTATTCATCCTGAATTTATGCATTTACGCGAGTGATTCAATACTTGGAATAGCGATTATTTACCTAAAATTGGAGATGAAATGTGAAATGTTTATATTTATACAAGTAGTTCGGGAAATGTTTCCAAGAACCTAGCAACCTTTTGTTGCTCATGACAAGTATTTGAATAGGAATTTGTTCCTTTTTAGTTTTCTAGTTCTCCGAAATCTCTGAAATCTTATTTCGTACTTGAAAATGTGAGCTTCTGCTATTATAGCCTGATAACGATAATACACCTATCAAAAATGTTCATACACAGATGCATATATAATAATTACGTTCCGTACGTAATCGATTGACCTAAATGAGTACTCATGTAACACATACCTCAGTTTCATATCTGCATTTATTACTCTATGATATACGCCTCATCCATCACCTGGCACCCTTAGGGCAAACCTAGGTCGTGTGTGTATTCTGTTGTGTTGCAGAGAATGTTAGCATAGAATTCTTCCTCTCTTCCATTCACCGTAAAGTAAGACCTGAGTATTTTAGATTCACACATTGTTATTGCCGTAAAAGACTTGTTACCGGTCCTTCCTTCCCGTCTATATCAACAAAGATTAACTTTTTCCTGTTAATGCTTTAGCCGAAAACCTCGATTTTTAATGATATTCAGTATGAATATACAGAGAACAAATTTTTCGGCCACAGATAAACTGAAACAGTTCAACTTTATAGTATAAGTAAAAACTGAGAAATAATACAAAATATTCGTAATAAATTTTATTTTCCTAAGGATTGTGATACTTAACAAAAACTATGTGTTTAGGTTTCGGAGAAAATTTTATACTTCCTAAATTAATTCAAAATTTAAATTCCCTTTGCTTAGAAAGGAAATGTGAGGTTTTCAATCAGAAAACATATGGTTAGTCTAATTCTAACAGGTTTTAAATAGACCCCCAACTCAATAACAATATTTTCATCTTCAAAACTATTGCAAGTATTATCAAATAGGGAAGAATCAAGAACCTCAGTTGTCACATATTAAGGTATGCCATGTTTATTAAATATCGGTCGAGCATCCATTATCTGAAATACTTGGGACAAGATTGTTTTGGCATTTCCTAGATTTTGAGCTACAAGATTCGATGCGGTATAAGGAAACTGAGACAAAATCAGATTTTCAGAAACATTACATCCTAATTTACATTAATAACATAAAAAATAATTCAAACTTAAATTTATTTATCAAATAAAGTTAATGGATGGATAGCCCTCTAGGGATGAAGAAGAGTCGCCGTATTTGATGGGCTTTTAAAATATTTCCTTTTGCATCATTTTCCTCATTCCTGAAGGTTTACATATACATTTTTTAACTTATATATTGGAAAAGAAGTAACCGCCGTTGTTCATAGTATCCAAAGATATCAAAAACAAAGCACTTAAAAGTGTTCCGATACAATGTTACGGATTTCGGAATTTCGGATCGGGGATACTCAACTTGTATAAAAAAGGCTTAGTCCTCGATAGATATTTCGTAACGTAGTAGATATTAAATAAAGAAATAGTGAGGTCTAGGCAACGGGGGGATGTGCCCAGGGCGTAAACTCGTACGGGGGCTCAAAATGGAAGTCATAGTCCACCTAAATCTAAGCCCTCGAACATTTCCTTCTCTTGAGGATCCCCACATGTTTTGACTATCAATTTTCAAGATTTACTACTTTATTTAACGTCAGAAGAAGAAATATGGGTTCCGTTATAATACTTTCAAAGTAAATGTTGAAATTGCGGAAATAAAAACGTTGGCCGGAGGAACTTTCTGTTTGAAATATCACCTTCTTCAAAAAGAATTGAAAAGTATAATCAGAAAGAAATTTAAGTTTCTTCAACATTAAAAATTTTGAATATTTTTCCTTTTTAGCCATTTAAAGCTCACGTTCTATTAAATCATATTGAGGAATCAAAAAGTCCTCTGCATAGGGTAATGATTGTACTTTCTATGAATCTATAATATGGAGATAAAGATTAGATATTGAATTAACAGGTAAAAGATGGTATTCGGAATGATGAGAATTAACTATATTAGAAGTAACCTTTCCTCTGCTATAGTATAACGTCAAATCCGTGTGAGTGAAAATTAAGTGTTACGAAGACAAACCGCTTTAAAGATAATGATTTTTCGGAGAAATAGTACACTTTATTAAGAATTAATAGTTTGTCTTATTGTGCTTCTACCAGTTTTATAGAACTTTGGATGGTTTACAGATTAAGAATGTAGCTGTATTAACACCTTGCAATATTTCTTGAAAGAAAAAAGGGAATATCACTGAACACCAATGAATTGAAGTTGAAATTTCCGATGTTAAAGGTAGCCTGAGGAAGCATTGATTAAATGTTAATAGCATATTTCTGAGTTATATTATTGTATCTATGACCAATGAAACTTTGCGTTAGACCGTAAGAAGCAGCTGAGGACTGAACCTACATAAGAACCCATGAGAAAACTCCGATATTTAGGAAAATATACGCTTGGTATCCTTAGCCTCGTAGTACTTTAATACGCGCAAAGGTGATCACGTAAGATCGTAGCATAGGCTGGGCTATGGGAAAAGAGGGAGAATTCAGTTGTCACGGAGGTCTTACCAGAAGGGGAATGCAGATGGAAGGAACGGTCTTTAAAAAATTCAAAGGGAGTCGTGAGGGAAGCCTTTGCTGGGAATATGCGAGGAATAGCAGAAATATGGAATGAGAAGGGCTGTGCAGTCGGAATTGGAAAAGTGCCGATATCGGATTTTTCAAAGGGAGACTTGGGATAGGCTGAGGGGAGCCGTGTTTGGATAATAGGTGCGTTATTGCCATGGCAATGATTCCTTCCGGGTTCTGCGGGGATTTCGTGTTCCCGAAGGAATATGGGGCTTGAGATATCACACATATAGATCGATAAAGAGAGGTAAGTAGGGAGAACTGTCTCATAACACCTAGTCCTCGAATCGATTTTTGTAAATAACCGAAATATGTAAGGGAAATTTCTGGGGAAATTTGCTTGCTCTAAACGTTTCAATTGATCCCTAATGTATGTCTACTAGCTGAGGTCGCAATATATACCCAAATTATGTTTTCACGAGAAATAAGGATGTCTCCTACGTACGTGTGAAAGAGGAACTTTTGCGTTGCTATCAATAAAACTAATTAAAACTACAATACCTCCTCCGCTTTGACAAATTTGATAAGAATAGCGTCTTATGACCATTTTTAATTTCCAGTAATCTTTCGTCAATTCTGAGATAAAACTGACGTTACCATTGGGATTTTTTTTAAAGAAGAACAAAATATTCCTTAGTATTTGTTATGGACTGCAATGGAATATTGAATTATGCAACGTGTAAAAATGCAATATTAAGATTATCTGGGCCTTTAAACAAGGCTTTCAACGGAAAGTCGTAAATATACACGTATTTACACGAATTAAGGAATAAAACATTCCATTATAAAAAGGATAACATCGCAAGTGAGCATATTATTAGCTCCAGGCTAATCATAAGTTGCAAATATTGTAGGAAACAATATCTCAGGGTAAAAATATTAGGGTTGATTCCAAGGACAGCTTGTACAATGCTTGCATATGTATTCGAGCGACCCCTATGGAAATTTGAAACTTCTCTCAGAAAGTACTGCGGGTCTCCGTCATTCAATGAGCCTTTAGGACCGCCGAAGGATCCACACAGCAGCCGTTTCGAAAGATTGCTAGCGTTCAACATCACGTGTACAAAGCATTATACGGGACGGTCTTTCATTCGCGTAACCTTCGACGCCACTCTAGCACCGAACTACATACTCTATAGTACCACGCGTCTTCGTGTAAGACGGGCATCTCATTTTTTACCATTTTGAGGAAAAATCATTTTGAAAATATCCGCAATAAATGATCTACATTCCTCATAAAAAAGTTACATCATATTCTGAGCAATATTCTAGTTTTTCATTCATGGAAAACCAAAAGAACAGTATATAAAAGTTAAAAATAATGATTTAGCACCAACGTTCTTCGTGAATATGGCGGCCTATAAACTGGATACGGGATTAACTGAAGAGGATGTACACGTGAAGCAGATACAGGTCCTGTAATTTAATTAGAGAACCGAGAAATTGAAAGGTAATCTCGGCCGGAGCTTACTGATTTCTAGGATTCCCACTGTTTATTGTTTCAATGTAATCAGCTTAGACCCGATTCTTGGTAAATGCTCGCTTTGTACTGAAATGTTTGTATTATCTATAGAAATCAGTGACAGTTTAATAGCATTCATGAAAAAATGAACTTATAACATAGTATCAGGGAAGTTTTTGGTCGTTACGTTTCAGGGGCTATAAACACCATTGTAGATGGAAATCCTAAGAATAGGCGTGCCTACTCATGTAGGACGGGCATCCCATTTGCGATGTTGGTAAAAAGGGGAAAAGGTGCACGTGGTATGAGAGAAAATACCCTAATTTTCCTTCCTCCTGTTTCTACCCATAGCCCGAAAGTGGTTTTGGGTGATTTTATGAATAAAATAAGTAAGACTGATAAAAATAAACAATAGCATCTGTCTTCTATGGCAATTAAATATATTTATGACAGCTGCAATAGCCTGAGTAGCCTGATAATATTTCACAAATACTGCTTTTTTAGAGCATTTTAACATGAATGTAGTTACCTTACAATTTTAACCGAAAAAAATATGGATCCAACGTAGGAATAAGTAAGACAAACCATGCATAAAACGTGGATCCATCGTATGATAAATCCCTACAATGTATTAATGGATAAGTATTTCAGAAATGTCCACATAAACTCTTTACTGCACTTGGTTCGACGGTCTAAACAAACATTACATTGCTCAATTACGAGAAAATATTTAAAAATTAACAACAAATTAGAATCCCGCAACGAGTTTTAGTCATTATTGATAGTTTTTACGTGTAGGTCCACCAGAAAATTCTGTGGCTGAATCTGTGTCCTTAGGCAGAATATAAATAAGACGAAAAAAGGATACTCAACTGATCTATCTTTGTAGCGAAGTAATCGCAAAAATTATTGCAAAATGGGAAGAGAATAGAAGCTTTTTAACCGCTGGGCTGAATCCTAAAGTTACGCACACAAAGAAGTTAAGGGTTAGAGAGAGAATGGGGAAATTAGGTCGCCGTTGGGATAAGAGGACATCTGGTGTGATGCACTTGTGTGGGCCTTCCTTTAGGATTATATCGCTCATACGCAACCATTTCTCAACTCTTCCCTTTTAATTCCCGTATAAGGAAGCACACAGTGACCCTCATGAAGATGGGTCATTTACTCCTTCTCTACTGCTCCCTGTTGCTGAATTTCAGAACAGACGGCGATGGAGGCAAATTCCAATTAAAAGCGGCTTTCCATCGGTTTTGCATTCGAAAGCAGTCGCCTGCACTAATAAAAAAGGCACTTATCGACATGTGCATCCGCCCTCCCCCATTTATTAATATGTCAAGTGCTTTGAGCGCAAAAAACGAAATGCGACGCGGCGTCTAATTAAATGTTGTTACGTTTGATAGGGACGTGCTTCAGCGATACCTCGCGTGGATTTCGCGGAATTATTTCCTTTTTCACAGCGATTCAGATGTCCCAACTAATTAATTTCACCGCGCGCTATAAATTATTTAATGCGAACGCTAATTCTATTGGGCGAAGAGAAAGCTTCCGCTACTCTTATCACTCCTTTCTCCACGTGTGCTCCTCCCCCCTCATTCACCAGCTGAGGCACCTTTTTCCGCTGGAGTTCTCCCGCGCTCGCCGAGTATTTGGAGCGGACGGATTGGAATGTCGCGAAACGCCCGGAAAGAAAGAGATAAGGGGAGAAGAGGAAAAGAGGCCGTGGAAAAGATGGACTGCCTCATTTCGGATGAAACTAAACATCTCTTTTTGCGTTTTGCTTCTCGTCGCGCCCGTCACTCTAATTATTAACGGCGCTTCAAATACTTCGCCTTCAGGCTGTAATATCGAATACACTTTAAAACCGTAGCCTAAAGGATTGTCATATATGTTGGCATTTCCTTATAGCAACAATATATGAGCGAAATAAATCTCATGCTCAAAATTAAGAACACTGATTGTTACTTTATAAAATTCTTTTAAGTAAATTTTGGGTTAAACTTATCTCGCCTGGATTGTAGGCAAATTTGTGTTCTCTCAATTTTCCAGATCACCTCCATTAGCCAAATGCTGGCTATGCCTCTGGTTAGCAATGCTTCAAAAGCATAACAATACATACATATTAAAAAGAATACTGTCAATACATCACAATAAGTAAGCTTCGTCGGTAAAACCTCCTATCTATAACAACATACAATGATGAAAATTCTAACACCGTTGTATTAGCTCCGTTACATTTCCTTGAAAGTCAATCTAAGTAAAAAATTAAAACATTGAGTGAATATTTAAGAGCGAATGGATATCATCAGCTAATCTATACCCTTTTTGGAAAAAAATTCCATACTTTATTACCAAAAGATATATCCCACAGAGATCCGTGTTTCAGCCATTAAAGTTAGAACTGTGTAAAACGCTAAGACTTCATTGAAGCATAGCTGAAAACTTCAAAAATATATATTAAAATTCACCAATCACATGATTTACCATAACCGATTCCGCAAACGAACATATAGTAATAACTACAAAATAATACTGGTATAAAGATATAGTACTTCCTCTACGTAAAACAAAATAAGTGCAATATACTAATTATTTCCTTGTTACAACGGATTTATAATGGTATCTATGCCACGTATGTTGATTTTATACACCAATAATACGGATAATCAACCTTAAATTTCAATTCTCCCAAAAATGTGCGGATTTCGTATTACGGAAAGCTTAGCGATATACCAATAGCTATATCATTCAGCGAATGATCGCAAAACAGTAAAATAGGGATAAGGAAAGCCGTGGGAGTAGTGAAGGGCTGTGAGAGGAATGGTTGGAGAATAGGTGGAAATAAATCCCTCGAGTACCAAAGGGAAGGAGAAAGGAAAGTGAAAGTATTGGAAGCAATGGGAAAGGGCGACGAAGCGAGGTACTACACGGGTAAGACAATCAGAGGTGATGAAAGTTGGCCTGGATGGGCGAGAATGCGGAATGACCAAGTGGAAATAATAACCTGAAGGATGGGATTTTTGAATAATTTCTCGCAATTTCCAGCTGCTTAAGCGCGCATAACCTCTGACCTTTCACGCTCGGATGACGGATGGATGTGTTAAGGACGTTTGCCCGTTGTTCTTATTGTAAGTTCATAGGCCGATTATAGAATACCCATGAGCTATTTGATTCCATGAGTGAATAGGCCGAAAACTAGGCTTCTCTAGGGGGAGCTTAGTACCATCTAGGAAGTAGCAAGGTAGAAGTGAAGGTGGGAAAGGAATTTTGGGATATGTAGGAGAACATGTTGATAAGGACTCAATTCAAATCGCCATCCGAAAAATCTAGTCGTCATATTATAAGGAAAAGCCCGGCAACTTTCGAGGAAAGAGATTCTGAGAAATTTCGCCGGATTCCGAAAGGAAAAATTAATCATGAAACCCGGATTGCTTCTTATCTTAGAATTCCTGGAAATTATGGATATAGAATAAATATATTTTCTCTGAATTACCTTTTCTTATCCAAGTTCCATACGGATCAGCTCGGGAACAGCATGTGTCAATTCCCACTAAAATGTTTTTCAAGAGTAGGCTCACCATCGATAATAACACCGCAATGGTTAACCTAAAAATACAAGTTTCTATTCAAAATTTTCTATCGGCTTTAGATAATCTTAAACATGTGACGTAATTTTCAAAATTATATCCCAACATAACTCAAGTGGGTAACGCGTTCGCTCTCGAAAGTGGTCCCGGGTTTGATCCCCAGAGGGAGTTCATACGAGCGAAATGACCACAAACTTATTTATACTATGCTATTTTCAAAAGTTTACGTAAATCCTTGATGACTGAGTTTCTTCACTTAAAAGCATTTTCTATGGACCGGTCTGCCACATAGCTCGACGGTAAACGCAGCCGACAGGCAATTGGGAGATCCGGGTTCGATCTCCTTCTCGTAAGACGTTTATGGATTTCTTCGGAGACGTATGGGTTAGTATATCAGTATCACCCATGCCCCGGGCCTTCGTTATCAAAGGACTGCTTATGTTCGTCGATCAGAGATTGATTGCAATAGTGTTCTTATTAGAATTAATTTCACGCAATAAATATATTATCATTATTTCTATAAATTTATTCTTAGATATAATTTACAGGTAATATTAGATTTAAAAGATATTTCCTATATTTCATACCCGGCATTTTCGGAATGACAAATAAGTGGGATGCTTCAACAAATTTCTTATACAGACACAGAAAATAAGGAAAAACATAAGGGAAGAAAAATATTTAAATTATTCCTCTCGGAAAGAGCGGAAGGAGAGAAGATAAGGATGAAGAGGGAGCAAAATGAGAAAAGAAAATAGAGAGGCGAAGCATGAAAATGGAGGAAGGGATTCAAAAGGAATACGATGTTTGTAAGAGAGTGAATTTGCGAAATGCGGGAGGCGCCTATGGACAGAAGAGGGGGAGAATTCGTCGGAGGAAACGCAAAGAAAGAGAAGTAAATGGCACGAAAAGGGATTCGGGGAAAAGGGCAAAGAGTCGAGTGTCCGGAATCGGAACAAACTGCCGGCAGAATAACGGCGGAATGGGATTTCGAATTTTGTGATCCACTAAAGGACAGTCCCGAATGCAGGTAACAGCTCGAATTACATCGATTACACATTCCGACAGAGGGAAACACATGCCTGTATTCTACCCCACCTATAGTTCATGTGATACTAACGTAAACTGAAGACATAACTGCCTTCGTAAGAGGGGTAACGAATGGGGAAGCATGAAACAAAATGGATTTCTATAAGGAATAACTATGAGCATAGATACATAATCTTGTAGATAAATATTAATTAGGAGCAATAAAAAATGGACTTGAATAAAAAAATTCTCTAAATAAAAATAAATATGGGAAACGGTCGTCCTAGGCCAAATTCTTGAAGAATACACATCCATCGATATTCTGATTTAAACTTATATCAGCCAATTAAGGTATTGAAATGAATTTAATAAAATCAAGTGATGCTACTATTTGATTGTCTGCCAAACCATTTTCCCCTAGGCACACTAGATTTTTGCGGAGCACCAACGAAATTTAATTTTAGGATTGCCGATAAACGTAAAGCAATTAGTTATCATTCCCAAAATTTCGAAATTCGCTGCGTTACAGGAAACCTTATAACGTTATGGCGAAATTGTTAGAAAATCCATGTGAACGATAAAACTAGCAAACATCAAAATATTTTGTATTAATACTACAAAAAAAATACTTATTCTACAAATATCTGTAACAGTTACTAAGCGAATAATCACCAATGTTAAAAATGTTACGAATTATGCAAGCAATATAATAGTCCTGTTATGAACATTTTCATATTTGCGCAAACTTATGTTACAAAAATATTTATAAACACTTCGCAAACATACAAAATATTGCATTTGCAATATCGTCGACTTTTTTTCACACTTACTGCCTCTCGCGGTACAAAACTGTGCTTCGGCACACAGTCTGAAATATTATGCCTTAGGACAGTGCCTTGAGAAATATCTGATTTATCCTATGTAAAACATAAATGAAAGATTTGAACGGAGTTTCTCTAAAGTTAACTACATACCGATGAAAGAATTTCATGGATATAAATATTACTACCTTCGCAAATTAAATGTGATTCATAAGATATCGTAGGATTGTCACCCTTAAAGCCATTCTGATAGATACGTTCCTTATGATTCCTCGCTAGAGAACGGGCGGTTCCAAGCGGAACGGCCAAAAGGAAAGAAAAATGATAGTGCTTTAATTAAAATCAAATTTGCATATTTATAACTGTATAATTTTCGGATTTTTTTACGGATTTAAGGACCGTTAATGATCGATTGTTATGCAAAGTTTGTGAGATCTTTGGAAGGAAAAAACCGACTGTTCCCAGAATTTGTCGAGGGACTTAAAAGAGGGGAAATGATCACCATTACTCCTTTCTGCATCCTGAACAGGGAAACTAAAAAACGCAGAGGGGAAAAATAAAAGAAATATCTATCGATAACTCATGAATGCCATTAGATTTGCGCGCAACATGAATATTAATGCGGAGTTGACCGCGCTTTATGCTGATAAATGGCTGACAGTTGTCGAGGGATTGGTGAAGAAGAGAGTGGTAAATAAACTTGGGGACGAGAGAGAGGGGAGGAGGCAATTAAACGGGAGTAGCGAACGAAGATTAGCGGGAAGAAAGGAAGATGATTGGGAGTGGAAAATGGAAATTGAGCGAAACGTCTTCGATTCGAATGGATTGCAAGAGTGGGTACGCTGCGTCCGAGGCCTCGAAACACTCGGCGTCATTTTGATGAATGCTTAATTAATGATTTCATTAGTACTGTTTCCACTCGGGAGGGAAGGAACTCCGACCGGAGGGACCTCCTCTTCCAAGTCGTAAAATATCATTTTTTCGAATAGCAACGCTCCATCTGAATTTCTGAGAATAATCCAGCGACATTAATTCCTCAAAAGAGGAAACGAGTTATAAAAATGTGTATTTCTGGTCGATGATTTCTCAGATGGAGCCCTTGATGAAGAGAGCAAACGATCCTTTACTAATATTTGGAATTATATTTTGCGGTAACAAAGGATTGGTATTTCACTATACGGTGGAATGAGAACGGATATGTCACATGGATAAAGTAGATAGATAAATGGAGCATTATTGGCTTGACAGGTTTTCTTTGTCGATAAGCGTCAGATTTTTCCAAAGGACAACAACAAGCGATGCTTCATCTATTCAGATTCAGCCCAATTAAATATTTTATCATAAATGATTTAGGAAACGTTTAAACGTTTAATTTTCCTCATTGATAGGAGCATGACCTAAATAAATTTAAGACCTTTGAGTATTTTCTTACAATGGAAACGGGTGGTAATGAATGATTGAAGTGAATATTATTGGCAGGTTTCAGTTCTTAATTTTCTAATGGCTTCCGAAATAATCCGGTATGCTAAAAGATACCATTTCCAGTATGCATCACGCTTTCGCTCCGCATAGAGCTAGAGATGCCAAAACTATAGATGTGGCAGTGCATTCATAATCAATCCTGAGTGTTTACGTAAGCTTTACGGACTTTAGAAATAAGTTAATTCTAGCGGAATTTCTTATGCATTTTCTCGAAAAATCTATCAAAGGAATATAATCCATCGTGGATGGACATTGCTGAGAATTATAGGAAAAACTTTGCAATTTTTTCCACAATAGTTTGTTTAAATGACATCTTACTATTTACTTTGAATGTGAAAAACCTGATTATACTAAAAACGAGTGGAAATTATGTATCTTTTTCAAGATCTAGAATCAAGATCCTCCTTTTTAAAGAAATGAAGAGATAGAACCATTACTCTCAGACGGAGATTGGGAATATTTCATAGAAAGGAGATTAAAAGTAAGGTTGCGATCGCCTGATAATTTCAGAGAATGTTTGCAAAGGACATAATAGACATAAGAGATTTTATGTGACTTCCCTTGCTACTTCGGTCGTTACGTAAAGCAATAGAAATAGATTTTAGGACAAGTCATTAACTCACTTGTTTCGCAATCGATACGCGATTAAAAAAAAAACTGAAAAAGCAGCGAAATGTTTTGGTGTTTATATCCCCTGCCACATGCTTAAAGTTATCTTGTAGGGTTTTAATGTAGATGAGGAGCTGTATCGTAGAAGTAATAGACAACTACAATTTTATATACGTAAAAACTGACTTTTTCCGCAACAATGGGACATTTCAGCGAATCCCGCAAGTTTCACATCTGGTAAAAGTGATGATTTTTTCTCTAATTAACTTGACTTATATTCACGTGACTTAATAAATGAAGGCAGTAAACAAGGGATAGAATGTGCATGCTTAGTAGAGCGACCCGGACCGTATACATTACATCCATATTCTCCGCATGCTCCGTGGGTTTGTTATGCACCGAGATATAAGCAAAATAGAAAAGATCGAATGCATAACAAGCACGCGTGTTGCGAAAAAGTGCAAACATTCACCACGCTCCGCTGGACATTCTCGGTCCAGTCGGGTTACACGAGTACATTTTTAAGACGGGCGTGGGAGGTTCTTTTTAGAGCTCGTCTCGTCATACGCCTCAATGTTCCACCTCCCACATCCTTCCACCCCTCCATCGCACATTTCCTGCGTTGAGACTACGAATTCAACACGAGAAGAAAACAAAGAGATATCTGAGATGGTCTTGTAAGGTTGGACCGGAGAAGCGAAGTCTATCCTCTATTTCGGGTGCAAGAGAAGTCGGCGCGAGAGGATGAATGAAGATTTACGTTCTTTGGGAAAAGCGGTGTGCCAGGACAGACTCAAGGATTTGGGAGCTGTAGATTTAAGGGCCGAGTAAAGGCAACCTAAGAGATATACGATCGCTTTATGCGATGTTGTTGTTGTTTTACACGATGGAAACGCTGTTAATAAGGTGATGAAAAATATATGGCGAAAATAAAGGGAAAATTCGTAGAAAGTTGTGTTACTTGTATTTGCAGAAACCCTAAAAAATTGACTAAGATGCAAAATGTACAGTTCTTCGAGTTTTTTTTCCAATTCCAGATTCTGGGAAGATTAATCATTCATATCAGCAAGGCTCTAAAACATTTCAGTTCCGCGCCACATATAAATTTAATGCTTACACTAAAAGCACATTAAACACCCTGCATTTATTAGTTCAATAAAAGATTTAAAGTAGCTTTTCAAGTCCGAAGTAAATATAATGGTATTAAAAACTAAATTAACAGCAAAATATAAGGCAGAAATACAAGAAATAAATAAAATTTATACTTTGTGTGCTTTAAGCTTATGAAATAATAAGCATTTTCAAGCTGTGGGTTACATTTAAGACTATGCGAATATCGTTTGGACGGCAAAATAATTCCATCGATATATTAGACTTATTATATATTAAACTTAAACCTGGAGTCATTTATCCAAGGATTTTCTATTGCTGCGAAAACATATCCATACATATATGAATATCTGTTAATTTTTCTGTAACATTGGATTGATTTTCATCTCAAGCATAACAGCGATTGGTTAGATGAGGGACCCAATAGCAAATTCCATTCCCTTGAATCTGAACCCAAGAGAGAGTTGAACATGAAATAGGCGATTCCCGTAAACACGTAATTCATGTATTTCTCGATTCTGTATCAACCCAATTGGTGGAATTAGGGGACCTAACTTCCCCAACAAAGCCAGAGCGAAATCCTTGATTCTTTTTTGGACAGAACTCCTCAAAGAATAAACTCCAAATTAAAGTGGTAGGAATTTTCCTAAATCGAGCCTTGTAGGAGACTTTAGCGGTGAGCTTTTAATCTGAGAAACTGCTCTATCACGTGCGCAGGGTTCCATCACCGGCATTGGAAAAGTTTTGGATCGGAAGTGGGGATGGCGAATCCTAGCGGAAGTTGTTCTCTGTGACATTCTTTTTCTGGGGCTGAATGAGGGACTCGTGAAAAGAAGCCATCGGAAGTTTGAGCAATGGACGATATGTACTTCTTGGAAAATACATGGACGTAACAAAAAATCGATGGGTGAATTGGGAATCCAAGTACGCCCATTAGATGGACCTTTCCCTTACGGATCCCAAAAGTACCAAAATATGCAGCTCACTTGTCATATTTTCATATATATTCCTGATTTCGTTGAAATTTGAATAGTTGGGAATTAATAAATAACATTCTCTAGACTTCGAATAAAAGAAGGGAAGAATTTGAGTGAATGCACATAAAAAGGAAATAATGTACGAAGGAAATTGATGAGATATATATAGAAATTCGACGAATGAAGTTTGAATTTTGTTTATTTTCAACTAATTAAGATGTTGTAGCGCAAATGTAGCATTCCATGGTACAAAATGTTTAACAGATTAGTAAATTATGGAAAAATAACTTATTTCAAAGAGAGTTCTGTAGAAACTTTTGTAGAGTTACTTTCTTGGATTTTTGAACATGAGACATCTCTACGCAAGCTACCGTGCATTAATATCCAATGAAAACTATCGACGAACACTCATAAAATATTCCTATAGCAAGATACTTGTTGCGAATGTCGGGTATGTAGTATGATTAGAATTCACATTTGCAATAATTGATTACTATTATATACATGCAGGAGATCTCCATCTTCATATTATCGTAGGATGAGCCGTAATGTTAAATGCATGGAATCCTGCGAACATTACACAAATTTCTGCTATTTTCCAAAATTATCTATCACCAGGACTACGATTTCTTTTATTTTTGCTCCTTTTCAGCGAAAAAATGGGTTCAGTTACACTTTCACGTGCATACATTTATACATACATTACGCTGCATCTTTTAATAGCAACTCATTAAAAATAACTTATTTATATTATGTGATGAGTAATTCTCAATTGGACGGAAATTTTTCATGAAAATACTTCGCGAAACAAACTTAAAGGATGCATTTCTATAAAGAGCAGTACCGATCTTGAACCTCCATGAACATAAATCCGATTGTTCACCGTTTTCCTTTTCTAAGCTTCCATTTCTTGCCCACTATTGAGCGGCAACGTTGCATTGACACGGTGTTCCCTCCGATATCGAGGACTGCAGCGGATTCTCCCATTATCATCAACTGGGAGAGCCTATAGAATATTTTCAATGCACTCCCTTCGGAATTCGCGGAAGGACTCGCTGAGATGGCGGAAGAATCTCCAGATCCGAAAATCGGCCTTCTAGCTTTAATCCTCCGCGAGTTCATCAGTAAGCCCGTCTCATCGATCCGCAACTTGGAAGACATCGGTTCCCTTCGAATACAACGTGTTTCTGTTGTCTTCGCCCCCTTGCTTTGAATAAAGTTAGCGATGTAAACTTCGCCCTTCCCCAACGAGTCAAACTCGTTATACCGAAACTGCGTTAACTAATGACTGATGATAAGAGTGCCAGATAAGAGTCCCCTTCCTTTTGATCTGCTATCTCCAAAAGCTAATTTATTCTTTTCTTCTGAGAATGACGGCGGAGACGCAAATTTGGTAATTAACTACAACGTGGGCGTCAGCAATCTGAATCCTTCAGCGTTAGTTTGACACGCTAGTCTACGAGGATTTTTAGCATAGTTCGCGTATTCTAACAACAGTATTTATATATATCCTCTAAATACCAAGTTTTTTTCCCTAGGAAAGAAGACTTGGAAAAGGTCTACCAGAACTGGGACTCGGACCTAAATCTTCTACTTTACGGGCGGATGCTGTAGCTAGCTAAGTTATCTAGGTAGGACATTCAAAACTGCCGTGTCGAAAGAATTTGTAGTGAATGGTAAACTGATTCGTCCCACGGAATCGTCCACAGCCAACATCCTCATTAGTCATAAAAAGTGGAGGAAATGAAAGCATTCTTCAAGAATAAAACATGTTGTAGGATGAAAAGTAACATTTTACATAAAGACGTGCTCCTAAACTAAATCCCAAATTTAAAACAATCTGAAGGGATCAGGACTCGAACCGGAAACCACCTTCCGGGCGGATGCTGCAGCCAATTGAGCTACCTTTCCAGAAAATTTAGACAAGTTCAATTAGATAAAAGGGATCTTGGTAAAGAAATGCAAAGAGCCTTTATCTGCGACAGAACGATTCATTAAATAGAACATTCAAGGATAATCTTGAATTATTAAGTAAACGAAGCTTAAAGATTTGGATTGGTGACTGTATCTATTACTTCATTATCCAGGTAAAATCCTAAGTATATTAAATAAAGTACTACAGCTTATTTCTGAAAGAGTAGGAATTTACTGGTATCAAAACCACTTCCACACACACTTTCAGAGTCAATTGCAGGTATGATTCATAAATACCTCTAAAGCAGACACCGAACTCTCGTTGGTTGCGGAAGGAAATGGCTGAAATGACTCACCTGTAGAAAAAGAAGAAATATCTTTGTTATTAAACTTCGAAATCAACATCATACGGATTCTTATTGCTACGTAGCTTAATTTAACGAGGAATAATGGACTCTCATAGAAAATAAAACTCTCAAAAAACGACATTTCATGTGCTCTCGAGTGCTCAACATGAATGAAATTTCAGTGAGGGCGATATAGAGCAAACTCGTTAACTACAAGGAAAAAAGTCATGTCAACCAAGTTGCCGAGAGTAAGGGGCGAGACAATTACCGTTGTGTATTTCTGTATACCTACTCCAGAAAATTGCATTTTTCCAGCCCTAATTTTTCCGGGAAGACTTAAGAAAGAGGAGAATTTAAACGTGGCTCCTTTGGGAGCACTTTTCTTAACGAGAGACTCAGGATACATAATTTGGTAGAGCGGTGGACGCATTTTAATGTGACATGCATGGTCCCGAGGAAGTCATATTAGTCTGCATCGTTTACCACATCTGTCATCTCTTAACAGAATGATCATGAGGAATCTCGTTTTTAGATTAGCATCGATTCTCATGGTTCACCATAGCAGTACAGTGGTCGAATACGTTTCATCTCCACTGACAATGGAAATAATTACATAGAATCAAAACAATCTCGTAACACATATTATTATTTGGAAGTAAAAATATTCCTTCCTTGGATACTGAGAACAATGCCAAATAATATTTCAATCTCGAAAATGAAGTGCTTCATTACAGCAATTAATCATCTTTTTAACTTTGAACTGGTCGTACCCAAAGATTTACACAAATTGTCGCTTTGGGTCATACTTTGCTATAAATTGCACATCCCTTCTCTTAGAATCACAATGAAAGACGCTTTATGTACTTCCGATTCGAATTTTGGAATATTTTTCTTTACCTCCGAATTCCTAGAATGAAATTTTTACTCTTTATAGGTTACTCTTCACAATGAATGCGCTAGCAGTTTTGAAAAATTATTAGATTATCCCTTATGAAGGCTTAAACACGAAAATTAATGATCTATTCATAAATAGTCTTCACCTCAATAAATAGCTGCATTTTGTGAACAATTGAGACCCTGATATTTAAGTGATCTTTGACGATATCTAACAATTTCCCAAATTAAAACCTTCATACACAATTGTACAATTGTAACTGAAATTAACACACCGTGAAACATTACGATAAAATACAAGGGTGTTAAAATGAAAAATTCTATCTTTGGAGGTATTCTCTGCATTTTTTCCGGTCATACAAGCTCGCGTAAGCAAAGGAAATCGAGAGAAATAATCCTCGGAGATCCTCCATTGTTTGTCGGCGCATAAACATGCTAAAACCCCGAGAGGCATAAATCAAGGCGTTTAAAGTAATTGCGTCCGTTAATCATAATAGCTAATGGGCTGAAGAGGATAATTGGAAGTCAGCTCCCTCTGAGGTGTAATTATACCCCGTGCCTTATTACTCTTATGGGAGCGCCAACCCCAGATTTGCTTCCGAAAAAAATCGTGAGAAATCAAGTAATTCACCTGAGAGAGACAAAGAGGATGAATCCTTTGAAAAAGACGTGGAATTGGTCGGAATTGAAATGGCGTTGTGGGCACTAATTTCAACACTCGAGGGACTCAACTTCCGTAATGTGTTTTGAGGTCGACTCTCAGGATGGAGATGATATTCTGCTCTCTGATATGCGAAGTGACTGAAGTATCGTAGGTATTTCGGTTCTCACATAATACCTCGTGGAATAATTGGAAGGTAGATCAAAGGAGCGTAGAATTCGATAAAATTCTTTCTTATAATAATTTACTATGGATGAATTTGAAGACGACTGAATGTTTTGAATGTTACTACTATCTTAATATTTCCGAGTTCTTAATAAATATTTTTCTCTATTTCCTTCCCTTAAAAAAGTAGTGGAATGACATCTTGACAATGATTTTTAAGATTTAAACGAAAGAATAAAAAGAATAAGAGGGAATATTATCCTTTTAAGAGGTAGAGCTTATTATAATGTGTTTATTATAGCATAAATTTATTCTATATATTTTTTCTGGCTTGGTATAATTCGCTTCTTGACATAATATTGTCATAATTCACTCCTAATAAAAATATCTTGACGGCGACCAGTAGATGTATTACTAATTTCGATTAATAATTGATTTCTTAACAATAGTAATTCATACATACTGATCTACTTTTGCAAGGGTAAATTTATGGTGTCCTCTTTGACCTATTCATTAATCTCAAACGTTCATGCAAGCATATGTTATTGAAAGTTGATACATCCAGGAAGACGATCACTAAATATCTGCTTTATTAATCCGAAAACATAGCAAGATATTGGAACAAGTTGATCGTGTTTACTGTATGGAGATGAATAACACTGAAGGTTATGAATTATTATTAAGGAATAGATACGACACATCTCTAAAGTTTGTATAAATTAACGAATTCCATTTCTTTTCATGAGCACAGTAAATCTTAGTACATGTATATAATATTTATTATTTTATATTTGTATAATTAACTTCCTATGAAACATCCAAACACAGTAATCATTCCTTATAGCTGTAAGTTAATATATGTAGCTCAGAGTGTTAACTCTCAGTAGAAGTGAATTCACACTCATATGAAAGCAGTTGATATTATAAAAACACTTGATATCTGTGAAAAAGCCGACATAATATTTATCTCATTAATGACTCTATGCAGTCGAAAGATTGAAAAGATTATATACGAAGGCTAATATTGCTGCATGCCAAGGAAAACATTTTACAATTGGAAATAACTGAGCTTTCTATTAAACAGATTAGCTACGAAGTCCACAAAGTTGGATTTCCTTTATATTTCCTAAATGAAATTTCGATTGGGCTTTCATAACAGATATCCAATGTGATTTCTATATCAAAGGAAAGATTCTCTATCATCTGCAACGTTAAAGCAGTGCAGTCAAAAAAATCAAATACTGCAGGCAATTGATTGTAAAGCAGATATTAAATTATTTTCTATTGATGCCGTGGTGAGTAGTCGCGTTACGAATTTCGCGACTCGTATGTGAATATAGAAAATGAATACAACAGAACTGGCTCTGTCGTTGAAAATAAGCGAAAACGCACCAGTTGCGTATGCTGTTAGTTTTGGAATAAAGTCAACATGGTAAAACGAATGAAGTAGCATGTGCTACTGACATGAGAGATGAGTTATGCTTCTACAAATCGATCTGATATTTGGTTTTCACACAATTACCACGGAAGGTATCAAAGGTTGATGGATGGAATTGAAGCTCCATAATATCCCCTCATGGCAATTACTAACCGCAAGCGTTTTGCATCAAATTTCCAGTGAAAAGATGCGCGATGTATACCAGAGCGGCGGATGGAAGTAAAGATGCAGCTAGAGATGACGCTATCAATTTTTGCTGTATCCTGGAGCGACATTCAATTGAGCAAAGAGCTATCAGACGTATCGGTTATCGAAATTACTCATGTGTAATGCCAATTACCAAGAAAATATTTTACGAAGTAAATTTTGTGCAAATATCATGAAAATGCAATTTTGACCTCGCGCGAAATAAAATGAAAGCTATAGTTGACGCGCTGATCTGAAATGTTTTTACATGATCCAATTAATTACGCATCAATTCACAAAGCTCGCGAGAAAGAAATTAATTTAATTTGTTTTTGACTAATTTTGCCGAGACAGATAAAGGGATACTCTTTGAAAATCGCTTGCGAAAAACGAATGGAAAAGAGAACAGAGTTAGCAGATTAATTCTGGGAATACTACGTAATTGCGACAATCAATTCAAAGTAAATACTCTATTTGTTCATCGGTTTTTCATATCCACAAGATAAGCCGCGTTGGAGCATAACTTAATTATGAGTTTGATTTAATGAATCTGTGTTCAATATATTTTGGATCATTCACATCGTATCATTACCTACTGATAGTACGCTATAAATACCTGTTTTTATTGGCAATATACAATTTAGATTTGACGCAAATCCATCAAAAATACTTTTATCAGGAGACATTTTAATTTAGCTTCACTTTGGTCAAAGGTAATTGCCTCCCGGGTCAATGAATATTTCATACAATAATTAATTGATATTCTTTCAAAAGTTCCTTTACAACACAAATATTTTAATCTGAATTACTCTGCGATTTTCGGGCGAATTTAATCAGAATTTTAATTATTTTTTTCTGATTGCACTGCAGAATTTCCTAAGAATTATGAGCGTACGGCGTTCCAAGCAGCCATAATAATAATAATATACCTCTACTGTCTGTCCCTGTGACTTAATGCCGTTAGGAAAGAATCATCAATGAGTATTGTATCTTGATGATAAATAACTGAGAATCTAACTAAAAAAAATTCTTATATTTTTTCACTTCTACGAGATTGAAGATTCGAACTCGTACATCATAATCTCTTAATATGAAGCATATTGATTGAGGAAAATACCACAATTGATACAAGTTAGGGGGAGATAGTATAAATGAGTTGATGGCTATCCAGGCTACCAAATAGCATAATAGCCGTATAGATGACAGTCCTAGCAGAACTTATAAAGTAACTTCGGCGCACAAGTATAAACAATTAATAGCTCATTGTACGAGATGGTAATTAGCTAGGTTAGGTTGGGTTCGTGGACAAGGATACCCTTAAAAATAAAAAAGCACTGTATACCACTGCATCTACTAAACAGTCTACCACTGTATCTACAGCAATTCTATTTGCAAATATTCCACAATTAAAAATCATTGGGGTAAATATTCTACAGTTATTCACCTGGGGGGAAATTGTAAAATTATTCCAGCCTATTTTAATGTCAGTCTAAAGTAGGTCAAATTCGTCCGTAAGGATGTTATGATATTACGGCTGCTGTGATGGAAGAGCGATCAAATTGACGAATTTCAAAAGAACGGGCATTATAAACGGGAGATATGAATGACTGATTCTGCCCTACGGAAAATCGAGCAAAATTTAATAACTCTCGTTTAACGAAATCCGATCTTAATAACGCGAATCAAAACGGAAAATTCTATTTTCCTAAATGCGGATGCCCAGCAGCGACACAATAGCGAAGATATCAAAACAAAAGGTAATGGGATATTTTCCAGGCTAAAGTAATTCATTAGGATTCTAATTGGATATCTTCTTCGTATACGATCTCGGTATTATTCCATTGGGTTACTCCGCCCTAAGATCCAATTCGACAAAAAAGCGCCGAATGCAAACAGTCTATGTGGAACACAGCCGACGCCGGGCGATCTTTTTTTCAGCGGTAGATGATGAATCTTTTATCTGACTTACGGGAAGCACACCACGTCCGAGCTAATTAAGTCTCTCGTTGTGGAAAAAATGAAAAAGACTAATTAATAGAGTAACGGGCGACCACGGGATCGCTCCCTTCACATCAACGGAAAAATTCCCTTCTTCGGCGGGCGATCTCTTGTGAAAGGGGAAATAAAGCGAAGAAACTTTCAGTGAACACTTATAAAAAGGAATAAGTCGATTGGAAAAAGGAGGATGGAAGAAAACATTCCATATATATTGTGGTATACGAAGATACTTGACTTGTTATCGTCGGAAGGTGACACATACGGTGAGGATTACACCATACGTGCTAGCAATTATATAGTGCACAGTCAAGTATATAAAACCACAGTTTCCATATCTTCCTTTCTTATATTTGTCTCGTAAGTCAGCTTAGACTTTCCATCTTTTAATACACTGCTGCTTCTTGCAACACGAATCACACATGGCACATATTCATCAATTAGTAAAGGCTCTTGAGAATTGCTGGCAAAAGGTTGTTATTTAATTACAAAGGATAATTACATGAGCTTTAAAAGAAAAGCGTTGACCAAGATATTCCTTAGAGAGTCGCAGTTTTCCTTTAGAGATATGTATCAGTGCCTTCCGTGGGTTCGGATACAACCATATCTAGATTAGTAGGAGATTTATCATTGCCTCTTGCTGCGGTATAGAGGAAAATGTTTCTTTCATTTACTTCTGCCTCAAACTCATTCGGTGCTGTGATAATATGTAAGCTGCTGAAGTGTGAGTGATCATGGCATTCATTAGGTTTCTCCATATAGACTGTTATGAATAGTGCTATTCATAGTCATTTAGCCACACCTACGAGTAATTGTTCTAAAAATTGCATTCCGACCCAGTGATGGAAACTCATTCATCATCATCCTCCTCTCCATTGTTTTCTATAGATAATTTTGGAGTGCTTGAGGTTCAAAGTTGGCTTTGGGCTGAATATTATGCAGGCAGTCTTTCAGTGGCAAAATAAAGTAATATAAAATTCACAGTTTCAGGCGTTGTTTTGTGGAAATATTCCATCATTAGTAAGAAAACTTTGTACTTTTTCCACAAATTAATTTTATTATAAACAAAAGACTGTAAAGCACGACTAGTTTCGTAGAATGATCTCCATCATCAAGTTGATGATGGAGATCATTCTCCGAAACTAGTCGTGCTTTACAGTCTTTTGTTTATAATAAAATTAATTTGTGGAAAAAGTACAAAGTTTTCTTACTAATAAAGTAATATAATTTTGAAAGACATTAGCAATGGTTTCATATTCTTGAAACAAAATCAAACAGAAGCTATATTTGTGGACCTATACATTCCAAACTCATCAAAAAGGTATAAGGACCTACTTTGCTGCATTCCGATGGCATTCAATCGGCAGATTTGGAAACAATTATTTTGAACATAGCTATGACAAAAAGTGTGCCTCTTCACATTTGTAGATACAATTTTATTCTATTACTCAACGGAAAGAATCGCTGTTACTGATACTCTCGGAACAACAGAATTTATAATCACATAATTCAAAATTACATAAAAAGGATATTTTCTATGTTACGGTACCTTGATCCTCATATTTTACTACAGAATGGAAGAAATGGATAATCATTGAGATTATAAAAGGCCAACATTCATAATTAAAACGAAGTTTTAATCATAGGTATTAAAAAACTACCACAGTAACATCCTATGATTCTAAAGACATGGAAAAAACATACATGGAAGGATATATTAAAGATGAACTTAACGTTCCTTTTTCGATATAATTAAAGTCCTCATCTGTTCGCAGAGCAACCAAGATTGAACTCAGTTAGCAACTTTAACCGAAACGAAATCTAGAGCAGTCGATAGACGTCGAGCTAATTCTAATTTAGACCTTCCTAGATGTCTCCGATGTAAAAAAGTAAAATAAAATTAACAGGAAACCTCGTTTCCAATTACAAAATAAAATCCTAATTTCCTCGCTTGCAATCATCGGGTAGAAAATATCTAAAAGAAGTTTCGTGGGGATTGCTATTTTTTATTCTCAATTACTTCTTCCGTCTCAAAGTCGTTCGGATTAAGTAGGAGATGATGAAATTTTCTTAGGATCGCATTTTCATCCGAGCGTTTCCTAGGCGACCAATATTTTCGAGATGGCAATATCAAATATTGCTTCGTTCCTGATATGCAAAAGCACCTACATACATACTTGAAAGAAGCTAAGGTCCCAATTTTTTCTCCCTTGGAAATTTCCTGGATTAAAAATAATTCCAATTTTCAGTGTGTTAATAACTTCTCAAGAGTTTATTTTTGCACTAATTTATTTCCTGGAAATACGCCTCGCCTACTATATCATCACTCATGACTCAAAGAGCACCAAAAATTAAAATCTTTCATAGGAAGGCCTAATTTAACTGAGATCATAAAAACATTTTTACGAAATTAATACGATGCATGTATGCAAGAGAAACATATTCCATGAATCGTGGATGTTTAGTTTTGTTATTATTTTAATTACTTTATGTAATATTTCATATGATAAAGAAAGAGTGAATGACATGCAGCGAAACATTAACTGGATCATATATTACTCATTTGTCGATATAATAGCTTAAGATCATAATAGAGCTCGAGAAAGATACAATATAGATGTGATAATTATATAAAATGAACTTTCGACAGGAAATAGATAAATTATCTTTTAAGAGATACATATTATGGATATTTTAAGTATTTTTTCCTAATTTATTGACAGTTTAAAGAATACTATTGGCACTTTATTTCAGTTTCTAAATTACGCTTAATGATTCCATGAACTTACAAAGATCTATATTTCTTTAATTACTATACCAGATCCCCTTCTACGGACTACACCTTGACGTGGTGAAGGGGCTTGCGTGTTCCTATGACCTAGAGAGCTATACTGGCTGGAACTTTGTTCCTGGTAGGGTCACTCATGCCAGAAAGGTCAATAGGTAGGGGCCAGACGAAAGGTAGTCCACGCAGTGTCTGTACCTCAGTGAGGCGGCTGCAAAGGCGTCTGTACCCCAGTGGGGCGGCCTATATGAGTGATGGTGTCACGTTAAAAACACTGTTGAGGAAGGCAAGGGGAAACCACCTCGACTATCTATCCCATGATTATGATGTGCCACAATAATTATATTGTCCCTGGCAAAAACGGGACTCAGCCCATTAGGGAGAGTGCCGTGCCCGGCAGGGATGGTGGTAAGGCCATCCCGGTCGTCATTCCACGAAATCCTTACCCAACGACACAAGAAAAGAAGAAGATGACCAAGGAAACCAGAGTAGGGACCTGGAACGTTAGAACGATGCTTAGGAAAGGGAAGTTAGAAAACGTAAAGTTAGAAATGAAGAGGTCCAACATAAACATTCTGGGGCTATGCGAAGTACGGTGGAAGGATGGGGGAGATTTTTGGAGCGATGATGTGAGGGTTATATTCAGTGGAGGAAATGATAGCCAGAGAGGGGTTGCTGTAGTGTTGGACAAGGGAGCAGGAAATGCTGTGATAGCCACCGAACTGATAAGCGACCGAGTAGTGTCAGTAGAAATCAAGGCAGAGCCAGTAAACACTGTGATAGTGCAAGTGTACCTCCCTACTAACGATTAAACGGAGAGTGAAGTAGATTTAGTTTATGAACAAATAGAAGAGGTAATTGGAAGGGTGAAGGGCAATAAAAACCTTATTGTAATGGGGGACTGGAATGCTGTGGTTGGGCAGGGCAAAGATGGGGACGAAGTGGGAGAGTTCGGACTAGGAAAAAGAAACGACAGAGGACAAAAACTGGTAGATTTTTGCATAAGGAATAACCTCTGTATCACCAACACTCTTTTTCAACACCATAACAGGAGGAGGTACACATGGAAAAAGCCGGGGGACACGGATAGGTACCAAATCGACTATATTCTGGTAAGGAAGAGGTTTAGAAATAGTGTCAAAAACTCGCGAAGTTATCCTGGTGCTGATGTAGACTCGGATCATAATTTAGTAATGATGAAGACCGAGCTTAGATTCAAAAAGATTTATAGGGCAAAAACCGCACCCAAATGGAACGTAGAAGCCCTCAGGGGTAGGAAAGCTATAGAGTTTCAAGAGTCAGTAAACAGGGCTCTAGAAGATAAGGAAAGGGAACTCACTATAGATGAAGGATGGGAAATGATCAAAACTAGCATTAAAAATAGTGCCCAAAGAACCATCGGAAGGGTCACACAAAGCAAAATTAGGAAACCATGGGTGACGGTTGAAATGATAACCAAAATGGAGGAAAGAAGGAAATGGAAAAGCGTTAACACAGAACACGGGCGTAGAATGTACAGGGCCCTAAACAACGAATTGAGGAGGGTAACAAATAAAGCACGAGAATCGTGGTGGAAAGGACAGTGTAACGAAATAGAGAAGATGGCTGAAAGTGGGAGGGTCGACCTATTATACAGAAAAGTAAAACAATTAACGGGGAATAAAATTAGTAATAAAATGGCCACTATTAGGGATAACAAGGGAAACGTCCTAAGGGAACCAGCTAGCATAAGGGGACGATGGAAAGAGTATGTAGAAGAATTGTATTCGAAAGACATGAAGCCAACCCACATAAACATTGAGGGCATACAAGAAGTAGAGGAAGATGATCTTGGGCCGAATATACTAGATAGTGAACTTGATAGGGCATTGCGGGACATGAAAGGGAAGAAAGCAACGGGTGTGGACGAGATTCCTGTAGAATTTCTGAAGAATCTTGGGGGAAAGGGTAAAAAACAATTCTATAATTTATGTAGAAAAATTTACGACGAAGGAAAGTGGCCAGAGGATTTTACCAAGTCTATCCTGATTCCGTTACAGAAAAAGAATAATGCCTTAGAATGCCGGGACTATCGAACAATTAGCTTAATATCTCATGCGGCAAAAGTTATTCTTAGGGTCTTGAATAGAAGAATCGAGGGAAAAACTAAGGAATTCATAGGGAATGATCAGTTCGGTTTCCAAAGAGGGAAAGGGACGAGGGATGCAATTGGGGTCATGAGGGTTCTCGTAGAACGAAGCTTAGAATTTAAAAGGGACGTTTGTGCATGTTTTGTTGATTTTGAAAAGGCCTTCGATAGAGTTCAATGGCCAAAACTGATGGTGATACTAAAGAAAGTTGGGTTGGATTGGAAAGATAGGCGTTTAGTGCAAAATATGTATTTAAATCAGACCGCACGAGTAAGAGTTAAAAAGAGATGATCACCATCTCTTTTTAACTTATATGCAGAAGAAATGATCAAAGAAGCTTGGGATGAAATAGATAAGGGAATAAAGGTTGGTGGGGAACTAGTGAAGTCGGTTAGATATGCAGACGACAAAGCTATTGTGTGCGATTCGGAAAAGGGTTTGCAAAGCCTAGTAAATGCACTAAACGATAAAGCAAAGGAGTTTGGGATGAAAATCAATGTAAGAAAGACTAAGACTATGAGGTTTTCAAAGGGAACGAAAGCTAAGTTAACAATATGGGTGGATGGGGAAAAACTAGAGCAAGTAGATCAATTTCCATACTTGGGCAGCCTTCTTTCTAAGGATGGAAGATGTTCGACAGAAATTAGAAAAAGGATAGCATTGGCAAAGGAAGCTTTCATGAAAAGAAGGGAACTGATGACAAAGGGACTTGATAAAGGAATCAGGAAGAGATTGGTAAAATCCTTGGTGTGGAGTGTAATGTTGTACGGGTGTGAAACGTGGACGTTGAGAAAAGAGGATGTCAAAAGATTGGAGGCTTTTGAGATGTGGGTATGGCGTAGAATGGAGAAAGTTAGTTGGGTCGACAGAAAAACGAACGAGGAGGTTCTAGAGATGGTTGGGGAGAAAAGGGTAATGATTGAAGTAATTAAAAATAGACAAAAGAAATGGGTGGGTCAAATATTGAGAGGGGAGGGATTGTTAAAGAAAGCGATCGAGGGAAGAATGCTAGGGAAAAGACAGAGGGGAAGACAAAGACAGAAGTTATTAGACGAATTAAGGGGTGGGATAAGTTATCGGGAATTGAAGGAGAGGGAATTAAATAGGGAATGTGGGGGCACATGAACCTACCGAAAGGTAGAACACTTTATATACTATACCAGAGGGCACAAGATTTACTTTTCAAGAATTACAAACAGAGGTCCCCTTTGAGAATCAACTGGGAAATAACGATTAGTAAATATAATGCTAATTTGTACAAACAGTACTCCAAATAAAATCATATCTAGTCAATATAACAAAAACGAGGCGGAAACAAAAGCATATTTAGTTTTATTCAATTTCTCTTCTCTTGCTGCTTGTGTCAGTTTAGTGCGACTACTTTTTCTAATTTAATTTTACAAATGACATAAACCCTGCGAACGATAAGAAAGAACTTTAGATACATTATGCATGAGGACACTGACTCCTATTGGATCGAGCCCGGAAAGTTAGCTAGACAAAAAGTAGCCTATTTTCTCACTCATATGCAAACTATGTACTTTACTTATAAGATTCTGCATAAGTGAAGAGTTGATAAATTCTGTAATTTACGGAATGGTATACCTACGGATGTTATTTTCCCTAATGCACTATAGTTTTAAGCTACAAACTTGATAGTAGAAGAGTAAATAAGTGAAAATAAATAATAGTAGAATATTGGAGAAATAATTAGCATAGTAATAGTTCTGTTTAATGTTAAGAATGGAATACAACAAAGTATCAGTAATTTTGATCATTCTTATGCATATTCCACATTGAAGGGAACGGGTTAAATATTGAGAGGAGAGGGACTGCTAAAGAGAATAATTGAAGGTAGAATGCATGGAAAAAGGGAAAGGGGAATACAAGGGCAAAAGATGAATTTGAATAAAATAAACGGGAAATGTTGAATATTAAGGCATATAAACCTACCGAAATGCAGAACACTCATATAAGTTTATTGCAAACTGAATACACGATATTTGGAATTAATGAGAACGCTGCAGCAGCAGCGAGAAATTCAAAGAACTCTGACAAGAAAATTGAATATCCATCGGATAAAAATATATCCCTACGGGTAACGATTTAAAGACGATGATTCAAACGTTATATGAGGATTACACGGCAAAAGCTGTCTTCCTTATTAAAATGGTGGAAAGGGGAAATCCAAGAGAGGGGTGGCCGAAAGGAAGTGGGAGGGCCGTTAAGGGACAGGTGCCGTGTGACGGAAATTTAACGTACGAAACGCGGGTTAATTTTAAATTTCGAGCGGAATATATTATAACATGCTGAGATGTGCAGGAATATTCTCAAGATTCCATTTTGGGGCTCCATATGGTAGGTGACATGGACGGCGTTGAAGCGTATCGGGATATTAAAAATCCTATCTGAGCTCCTTTTTGTAACATGAGCGTGTCTTAATGAAATAGATCGTTTCTGTGTTGCGAAAGAAGAGTGCTCTAGTCGAGTTCCAGTCTCAGACGGCGGAGTTGATATTTTTGAAACTCGATATGATACAGCATCATTTCGTTGTTCCTTTCTACGAAAGATATAAAAGACGATGAAAGGAAAACAATGCGAAAAATGATCCAAAAAGGGAGTATTTTTTCACGGCAACATCTAAAGGCTTGAAATCTGACAGAAAAGAGGTGATTCAACATTCAAATCAATAATATCTAAGGTTAGTAGAAAGTGAGTTACTGAGTTATGAAATATGTATGTGCATGTATATTATGTATATGTGCATGTGTAATGTAAATATTTAAGAGCAAAACGTTTGTGTTCTGTATGAAAATACATCGCGTGAAAAGGATAGTATGACTATTACCTTTAATATAATAGTAATTCAACAAAATGTGCGAAGACTTACTTAATTCACTTAATTTTGTTTAACAAATAGTGGTATTAACATAAGAAGTAGTTAATGTAATATGATAATAAATAAACTGCGGGATTACGAACATCCTCTCCATTTTACTTCATAATATGTGGTTGTTTAGATTTTGTAGGTCGTAATACTTAAAAAGCAGAAAATATTAAGCACCAATTTTTCACGTCAATTTACGAAACCTAAATCGTAATATTATAATATATAATATAATATATAATCGTAATATTCATTCATTTAAAAATTTTACTAAGTAATTAAATATGATAACGCCATCGATTTATGAATGGAAAGACCATCGAAATATTACATATCAATATGCTGATTATGCATTGTTAACACAGTTATATGAAACATGAGACTCATCAGACTCAATTTCGTCCCAATAAATACCCTTTTATTATTATTAATAAAAGAAGGGAAATAAGAAATTAAATATATTGAAATAACTCTAAGTTTCACCAAATTGAACTAGATCGAAATTAAAGAAAAAGAGTTTCTCTCATTACGGATCCCAGCAAAATCACTTTGTGTTTTAATAAATACGAAACTAGGGAACAAAACCGAGTAATTAAGCTTTCAGAGGTTCGGAAGGAAAAGCGAAAAATCCTGCCAACCACTTAGGTTGGGGGATATGGGAATATGGGTATGGGGGCCCCTTACCAAAAGAGAGTCACAAAACGCTTCCCTCGAGGGCCAAACGAAGGTCGTTGCAGGGACAATAACCAATTTGGCAACACCTCCTCATATAAACACTAAGATTTGCCTATCAGACATCTGAAATCCTCCCAAAATTGTCCTGAAAAATCCTCCTTTCGAGACTAAAACAAGGGAATCTTCTTCCTCACGTAACTGGGGCACTACCGCGTATTGAAATCCCTCGGAGACGACTGAAGCAATTCTCGGCGTAAATACAATTTTCCCTTCAAATGTGTAGCTTCTTTTCCCTTATAAACACAAAGTGTTCAAAGGAAGGCTGAAAGGGGCGACTAATGAGTGATTCACGGGCGTCCGTGAGGCGTTCGTGAAGGAAGCACGCCTCAGCGCTTTCCTCGCCCTCCTCTCAAATTACCAAGGTAACCCAAGGAATTCCTCAGCACTTTATGGGGGCCCCGTCGCGCCCGGGGCCTACTCGGCATGTTTTGGCGACAATGGGTTATTTCGTGACAGAAGAAGATGCACAACTCGAATGCACTACATGATCGCGAACGCCTTCCAAGACGATCTCATTTGCTCCTCCGCCAGGAAATGACGTCATCGCAGTGACGCAACATGGGAATGATGGGCCGACCCAAGAATTATCTCGATGATTTGTGTCTGAAAATCGACGGTAGCCGGAAATGAAATCAGAATTGAATCCTGTAATGCGTATGTAAGTGCTCTGTGTGAACGTAAATGGATGAATCAGCTCTCAGACTGTAAGCAGCCCCAGTGATTAATGGAGATATAACGTCTCTATTCGAGGAAAAGTTTATATCAAACTGCTATGTGATTTCCACAGTTTTTTTAGCAAATATATTTATGGAAATTAAGAAGTGTTTTGATTTCAAACTTTGGGAAAGCGCTGCAGAAAGTACAGACTTGACAGACTAATTACATAAGATCGAGAAAATTTTGTCATCTTACATCTAGCTATCGTTAATTAAGCTCTATGAAAATGTTTTATAATGATCATGAGAATAGTTTTCCGTATCTAAAGCGTAGAAAATTGTACACTTAGCAAAAATACGACCACAAAGTTATGAAAAACCAGATAGGTTTGAGTAGAAAAAAATTACATAACACATATACTACGATATTACAGAGTAATTTAGTAGAAATGCAAGATAAATGTAATCAAATCTGATTGAAGGATAATCTAATAATAAAATCAAATTCCAAAAGCGATACGGAAAATTACAACGAAAATTAAAATCCTCTTATAATTCATGAGACTGCGTGACGAAACATTTCCATAGTGATATAAAATGCAGATGTGAAAGAAAGTTAAATTTTTTCATTAATTAAAATTTTAAGTCTTTTTAAAATTACTTTGGAAAGAATAACAATCGTCTTCACATATCTGATATGACAAGGATAGGAGCAAAAGAATGTGATCTTATAACAAGTGCTATCTTGGATACGATAATAGTAAAAAATGAATATGAATTCACAGTAAAGTAACTTGCAGTATACCTTATGTTGTATTAGCGAGTGCAGAAAAAGATGAATGTGCTAAATTCGTTTGATGTAGATGTAATACTTGAAAAGATGATATACACAAATATACCTTATGCAGCTATAGAAACTCTCGATTGAGTACTCTGACCTATTACACACGCCTACCTTTGAAAAATCCACAAAAAATAGGGTCTTTATTAAACTCAAACAGGGTCTTTGAAATGTTTTCCCACGCAAAAATCAGACGCTCTTATGCGTGAATTCCACCCCAAAGATTTTTCCGGAAGAGAGAATGCATGATAAATGCACTGAATTATGCTTCAAAGAAAACAGATAATGAGGTTAACAAATAATTAATTAGTTACTTGAGCGGAAATATTGAAATTCCCGACTCAAGTAATTTTTTTTAAATTTTGAAAGCGTCAAAAAAATTTGCAAGATTAGCATGAAATACGAATGTGATTTTTCACTAATAGAATGGATAAAATATCTAAAGCCTTTGCGAAGCATACGTTAAATTACATGAGGTAGCTGAGGAAATTTAGTGGGTGCTTTCATATGGGATAGTGTAAATGTTACCGAAGTGCAGCGAAAGCTATTGACAACTTAATTTTAGGCAAAAATTGAGGGGCGAAGGCAAAAAATTAATAATGGGAGAACTTTGTATAAATGGAAACCGTTTAAAAATTTTAAAAATGAATCTTTGACTACACTTACATAAAGAAAGAAAAAATTAAATCAAGGAAGATGGTAGAAGAACAGGAAAATCATTAGCGTAGAGTATGATACGATATCCTCAAGAGAATAGGAATGTTTGAGTGCAAAAAAGAGATCAGATACGAAATTATGTCATCAGTTAAATTCCTCGTTAAGGAGTTTTCGAACGAGATTACGTTTCATCAGAGTATGGAGATGATAACTTGTGACTCATGATTTGCCAATGACGTCAGGAGTATTAAAGCTCATAGAAAACCTCAAGTGTAAAGGCGGTGTCAAGTAACATCGCAAAAGTTATCTCCGCACCGAATCCATCCTAGTGAGGCTGCAGTAATTTCTCGGCGTCGCGAAGTCACTTTTAACGAACGCCGAAAAGGGAGAGAACATTGTGCTAACAGCGAATTCGAACTCTTGTCGTGCTGTGCAAACGCTAAAACCAATTCCAGAGTTCTTCGACGGGCCCTTTTCATCAATAACTGAAAGAGGCGAGGAAAAAATCCGCGCTCGCAGCACTAATCGCTTTATTTCGTGTAAACTGCTCGACAATCAGCGCGACCCGAGTAATTCACAAGAAAAAAGGGTGGATTGAAAGGAACTTTGGGATTTTGAGGAGGAACTCTCGTTGGGACAATTTATGTGACTCGGTGTCACGGGGCCACTGGAGCGAGATAATACGTGTGCTGACGAAGGATCTGTTTTCGACTAAACTATCTGAGAAGGTGCTTCGCGAACGAATATGCCAAGCGTCGCGACGCAGTTTTAACTGGGGGAGAGCGGCGCCTGCGACGATGATGGGATTTCAGCTATCACTTCGCCTCGATACGCTTCAGATGAGAATTCCAACAAGCTCTCTCTCTCCTCAACTATTTCCATCTCCATCCATACATCTCGCGAGATCCCTGTTTAGGCTGTATTCTCAATTTTATATACTTCATCGCTCACATCATTTCAAAATGGGGACTTTCTAAACGCAATTTCGCCTAAAATAGGCCCTCTCACTGCATCTTTATAGAAAATAAAAGTAGAAAATATCTTCCCTGTGCTCTTTTGTTCTCCTTATTCATAAATGGAGAACCGTGGAATCTCGACCTATTTTTGTATCCATCCTCAGCTTAAACTATGCAGACTAGTAAATCTCTTAACCAATGCGCCTGTCTGATACGTCTATGTTCCGAAATCTTACGGAGATTATCACGATAATCAACAGTAATTTTTCCGCGATACTTAGCTATCAACGATCAAAGATATTAGTCTCATCAAATGCAATTATTGTCCTGTTTGTTTGAATGTATTAAAATATCACATTACAAAACAATAGAAAATAAACCTCTGCACAGCTTTCCCATTGCTGAAGGTATCAAGGAACCAATCAATGAGCTTCTATCACCGCAAAAAGAATTTTTATTAAGCTACCGGTTGGCATGTCCAAAACATCGCATTTGATGAAAAGAGATGAGTGCCAAAGTGAATTAAATGTTCACCCAAAGGTATCGCCGCAACCTTTGCCAGTAATTAATCGAGAATGCCTTTACATAAAAGGGAATAAACAGATAAATCAAACGGAGTCAAAATTGGGCTTTACAAACTTATCTCAATGTAGCTTATTTGCTTTGTACGCATGCTTTTATGTAGATACAGGCAACGTATGCATAAAAGCATGACAAGCATTTGTAAGAGTAATTGAATTACTCCTGCCAATTATTTTCCGCCTTTCAAAAAAATAGGGAGCTCCAGCATCAAACGTGAATTCTCTTCGAAGTGAAAAAGAAGAAATTGGAGATAAGTTATTAAGGTTTTACCGTTCGACAATTTAACAGTCGGTTATTCTATAAACTTTATACTAGACTTACCGAGTTGGTCATTTAATTTAAATTATTTTTCCGATACTACTCATTTTACCTCAATATTTATAAAATAACATTAATATATTAATAATAATAATAATAATATAATCCTTGTAGCCAACGAGAAAGATATATTTAATAGGGGAAAGCCATACTTAAGCTACATGCACTAAGGCGTACTAGGCGTAAGATGAGGGCCTCATATGAACGAGGAACCTCACTAATACTGCGCTTAGGAACTCTTAATGATATACGATCGCACAATTATGATATAAAAAATTATATCTATCCAATTTTTATAGAAGTTCAGCATATTCACAGTATCTTATTTTTAACACAAGAAAGAACTTTATATGAATAATGCAATATTTTTATGGAATATATTACGCAATTAAATCATCATAAAATGTAAACCCTATCCATTATGCATTAAAATACTACTCATAATCCAATATCTCAGTTAAGCGACAGAATATTCTTAGATATTACTTCCGTTTATTATATAACAAAAATTGGAAAATAGGTTTTTACTTTATCGATTCCTGATGCAGTCCTCACTCTGATTTTTGCGCTATGTGCCACAGAGAGCTCCTGGTTTAATTACGTTCATGAAGGTCGCAGATTCCTCCCTTTTGGTCTTAGTTATTCTACACTACATCCTTGCTGTACTCATCTTATCTCATCTCATACCTCATATCTCATACATATACTGTCTAGTTACTCGAAGATTTGCTCAGCCTTTTCACCTATTATCCTTATAATGAAGCCATAATGAAGTCAACCGAGGAAGGTTTACCCTTGGAAAAAACGATTCACACAAACAGATATTATCACAAATTCCACAATCTACAAAAATGATCAAAACCGGTTCCGGTTACTATCAGAAGCATCAGTACTGACAACTTTAAACTTTTCTCAACTTTCCTGTTAGGAAAATATTGCATAGTATATTAGTCTATGTTTACAATATCGGTGGTCTGTCTTATGTTTTAATGCAATTTTTAATAAATTTTTAATAAAAATCGTCTTTAAACTACAGTTAAGTTTGTGATAGTTGGTGGTATCGTATAAATTCCTCAGGTGTATTATAAACTGATTATAATAAATAAAATTATGGATCATAAAATTAACGGAGGTAGCCGAAATAAATCTTAAATTTGTTCTAAGGATTAGAATGGCTTAGAGAGAGAATAACTCTAGCTTAACGAGTCCTGATGATGGCCTAATATACGCTGAAACCTGTTGTTCTAACAAAAATCTTGCAGAAACGGCATCTATATCTCGTCATCCTTCGAGCGTTAATAAAATTAAGGTATAATAGGCAATGTAAGAGGCATAAGGGTGCATGAATGCTCTGCCGTGAATCGGCTAGCAAGGTGTATTAGCAGATATACCCGCAGTAAGCGTATGCAATCGGCTAAATCCCGTTCTCTATTCATCTATCCATTCCCCTCTCACATCCTTCCCTCTGTACCTGCTCTACTTTGGAAGCTAAACCTTCTCCAGACCCTCTTAATCCAATACAAACTCTCGGGCACTTTCTCTGAAGGATTCTCGCTTTAATCCCCTCCAGTCTGTGAGTTTTCCCCCCCGAAACGCCCCCCCTTCCGGATGAAATGCCAACCTCCATACAGGCCAAAGAAGGCCGGGGTGCCCCCTAAAACCGACTGCCCTCAGCGGGGAGGCCACTTCGTCATTACCGCCGGCGCTGAGCCGTGAAGGTGGGCGGCCCTTGAGGATTATCCTACATCCCCCACTCTTTCTATGTCCATCTCCAAATTTTCCTCCGAATTTCGAGCGGTCAGTCCTGACCAAGTACGAAACATGCCAGATTTCGGCCCGGCCTCTTGTTATTATTAAGCCGCTATACACAAAAAAGAGATTTCGGATTTTTTTCTCTAGGGAAAAAATGCGTCGGGGCAGAGAGTTCTCTGGCATTTTTCGGGGCTTTTGATTCGCGATTCTTTTCGATGCATTGAATCGTGCGGAAAAATTGCTCCCAGCGGCCGCCGCTCTTTCCGCTCCATTGATCCTCGGAAATAAGAAAAATATCGAAAGCGAAATTCGATTACGTTTCCATTTGTTGATTTAATCCGAATAAGTCAAAGATTAAAGATTCCGCGGTTCAATCAAACTAATGATGGTTTGTTCCCGAGCAGGAGCTTTGCGAAATACAATCTCTTATTTAAATGTTGATTTTCTGGAACAATATTTTGGATAACGGTTAATTGCGAAAGTTATTTCCCAAGGGTTTTTACGGGAAGACTTCCGCAATTTTACTCCCTTTAAAAAAATATATGTGGACAAAAGGCACACACAAACGTTAAGACTCTATAATTGAATCGAATATGTCCTCAGGTGTAAAAAGAGATTCATTAGTTCCCATCTCCCTCTAATAAAGATGAGGAGAAAAAAGTTTGATTGATAACGAGATTGTCTACTCAACGACGTTTTTGAGGAAATAAAACGCAATCAAGATTGTCTTGTTCACTCTCTAGTATCACATTCATAATAAAAATGATTAACTCATGTGAAGAATCTTCAGTATCCACATCTGTGAACTGTGATATCTGAAATTATTATTCCACCACGATTGGGGTTTTGAATATTTATTAGGTTTGAATCCCACGAAGTTTATTCTCAATTCTTTTTTATTTCGTAAGACTAAAAGTTAGATTGTAATAGATACTCGCCAATAGATACAGTTTATATAATAAAGTGTCTAAGGCATAAAATATTTGAACCAATAAATTAGTGTATTCGTGTTGATTTCCTTTATAGTGAAAACATTTTCCGATTACATAATAAAACATTAATTCATTCGAATAAAAGATATAGCAAAACCTAAATCTTGCATTGATTCATTTTGATTCAAATGTATGTGTATTTGATTTACAGCAAATTAACTTCTGAAAAATCTTCATCCAAATCGTCTCGTACACTAATTATAGCTTTTCTATAGCAATGTGAAAATTCCGCTTCCGATTCATTCATTTCTCTAGGTATCCAATACGAGAGATTGTTCCTGGAATCGACCTAAGGGCTCCGAGTTCAGTGAATAAGCATTGTCGTTGAGACAGTGAAGAATCATCCTTCCTGCACTCCTTGGAATCGGTCCAACTTTCGTTTAAAAACGGTCCAGTTGTATCCTGAGTGGAAGAGGATATCAACACATATACATGCAAACAGACATGCACTGTCACGAGGGAAGACAATCGGGCTTGACCTACTATTTCTCTAAGGGTGAGCGTCCAAGAAAAAAAAAACTCCAGCAGAAGTGTTTTATTTTCCATGAAATTTACGTTAGCAAATAAAGCTTTTAACCTCAGCCTCTTTTAATTTATTGACTCGATACCCCATATTCGGTAAAATATAGGATGCAAGATGACTCGTACTTCTCTGAAATCAACTTTTCCCTATGCAGAGAGATAAATTTCCACGAAAGAGAATTGCGATTGGGTTTCTATGCGTCACAGTTAGAGCATTTTTTTGTAAACTTAGCCTCTGATACAGTAAAACTGGGGAGTACTACCCAAGTAATTATATAATCATCATAGTTCATTCTTTTCCTGCGGAATAGAAGTTTTATTTGATAAGTACTATAAAAACACCGACTGCGGCCTAAAATGTCCATTACATAATTTCAAACTTCATCGTAAAAATGTATCAAATATTTTCGTGGAGAAGATAATACTTTCTGCTGAAAAGTATATGTTTATTAATATCGGGCAATGATTTTAGTTTATAATGAAAGATATCGAATAAAATTATAATACAATGCATTTAGCCATCTCATTTGCACCTAGAAATTACATTTGTCATTCTAATAATGCAAAACGTTACTTCTTCTATTTCACTTAATTTGTTTCCTTTTTCAAAGCTCTATTACGCCTAGTTACAATGATTAAGAAAGACTATGAGGTCCAAGAAATCTAAAAACTTTGATGTCTTAAGGACGCTATGAGTCTTTTAGAGTACCTACGAAACAAGAGGAAGTTAAAGGAAAAATAAGAGACACGAGCTAGCAAGATATTAATCTACCTCAGCAGCTTTCTAAAAGATGAACTTTTCCGTAAAACAAAGACCGCGTCATTCCTAGAAATTATTTTAATGAATGCATGATATTCAAGAGAGATGAAAAATTGTATATTTCAAGGTAGACTAAAAATACATTTCACAATAATCTTCCGACCAACAATGCTAGTCAACGCTTTTAAATATTTTGTAAGAAGGCATGCTTGATTTCTTAAATTAGCAGACTACGTTTCCCTAGGAATTAAAATTGAAGCTACGTCTTAACTATATGAGTAACAAATGGAAAAGTTGCGAAATATCATTGTTTGAATAAAATAACTCTTCAGAGACTCCTAAAACACAGCGGCTCTTTCAAATTTCAACGAATTTAAATCTTCTCGTACATTCGTGTAAGAAAGCATAGGTACCTAATAATAAATCAGGAAAGTATCTACGTAAGGTTATATTAGGAAGTCTTGTATCTAATGAAAAATCAGGAAATGGCACGTAAAATTACTTGTTTCTTTCTTACTCCCTAAAGGAAAAGAAACTTCCAATGCAACAGAACGCCAAAAGCAATGAAGTAATTTACAAATTACTAATTTACCACCAAAATTATCATATCCACTATTGACCTTTTTTATCTGGGACATGGAGCTAAGAAATAAAAATTTATTACAATATATAGTGAAATCCTACCACCTCATTTTCAGCTGAATCTTAACGCTCTAATTAATATGCAAATCTTATGTCTCCCCAAATGTGGAGATAAATTTTATCAAATTGTAGATCTAAACACGTTATACATTTATATACTTAGTTATATCATCAGATGCAACACATGAAAAGGCACATTGAATATGCATATGTTTTACTGTATAAGAGATCTCTATTTCAGTAAAAGCTAGCGGTAAAGTTATTGAGAAACACACTAATCTCATATCAAATTAATACGCTCTTTACTCGATGGAATTTTGCAGAACCCATTTTTAAATTACTTAGAGTCTTTATTAAAAATGCATACTAATCTCATTTATCCCAAATCTAGTGAATCCTATCTTCATTGCTGCATCCTTTTGTTCGCACGCGTGAAAAATCTATTTATTTTATTCCACACAAAAACATTAGAACGAGTCAACGAAACGTTGACCCGAGTTAGGCAAAATATACGTATTTACCTCTTCTATGACACTTCCAAGAGCTTACATTTGCACTTCGCGGAAAAAGTTGGATTAATAGAGCAACGTCCCACCTCCGAGGGAATTGGATAAAAGAGGCGAGTGTACTTGGCGAGAAGGAGTAATGTCCTTATTAAGAGTCCGTGGGCCAATGGAAGCACCAGCAGACGCCGATTCCACCACACCATCGTCACTTTACGACGGCTTAAGCGGCGGGTGTACGTGCCGAGCTTGTTCTGCGCCCATGAATCAAGCCTTGTTTGTGTGGAAGAGGAAATCTAGAGAGAGCACCCAGGGGGGCGAAAGGAAGGCCCGATAGAGAACTTCTATGATGATTATGTGGTATAATTAAAACATTCTATTAACGATGTTCATGGGTAACTAAGCAGGAGATCGAACCGTTATACCTTTCGTTTCTGTTTAACGAAGAAAGAAATATAGATTCAGTTTTGGTTTCGCTCCTTCAGCCAACGTTGAACCGATATTTTTCTCTTCGGGCATTGTAGTACCATGTCCTAATAAATAACAAGAGGTAATGTTTACGTTAAAAAGAAAGAATGCCACGTAATAAAGTAGTTGAGGTTTAGAGTAGAAAAGACGTTTAGTGTATCAGGAAGGTCTGGGGCATTTCGAGAAATCAGCAAATCCCGGATAGGGATTTTCTTATTCAAATTTAACCTTAAATTAGCTAATCCTGTATTTTCTATGGAATAGTAAATAGATATCACATCAAATGGAGTTTTGGTAAGATTTTCCTGCTTCCTTGGCGATTCTAAAAAAATTCAAATTCATTATTTTTGTCATCGACTGATTTAAAACAAGAAATACCGAATTTGCAAAGAAAAAGTGTATTTTATTTGCACAGTAAAACGTGTTCTTGGATTCTTCAGTAGAGGAACATAAATATTTCATGAAGATAAAATTCTAGAAAATCACGAATGAGAGATAGCAAGGGATATAGAGAGAATGGAGCTAGAAGGGTTTGATGGGAAATTGACATTCGGTATTGGATTTATCGACTGTACAGTTACACAAGAAGAAGCAGATCCTGCAAACTCTTCGACGACAGATGAAGATAGCCAAAAAAGGATTCCAACTTCATTATATAAAATAGTGATTTTTTACTCTTTAAAGATAAACTCTTCATCTTACTCTATTTTTTGTGTATATTCAGCAAAAATAAACCTTTAAGTAAAGTAAAAGGAATGCTGCGAGAGGACTGAATGCATCTGTCATTATTTTGAGATCGGTTTTTATTCAAAGGATGCCTAAGGAACCAAGTCATTCATTAATGATCACTTCAACTACGATAATCTACCAATAATATGCTTTTCGTATAGTATGAAAAAGTAGTCAAATATAGAACAAAAATGACTGTGTAAACTTAAAATTGAATATGAATCAAGAAATAAAATATAATTTTTTTCTTCCCAGAAAGAGTAATCAAAATTATTTATAACCAAAATAATTACCTCCATTCTGTTCAACGACTTTTAACTCATATATTTTTTAGAAGAAAATAAAGTAGGTTATATTTCATGAAATTTGAAGTAAATGTAGCCCTTCTAATTTTAATTTTGCTCGCTCTTAAATTTATCTCCGAGCTCCAAATCCTGAGCTCTTCGTTTTGGAGTGGGTAATACCGATGAAGTACACGAGCCAATTGGAAACCAGAATTCCCATCACGTGATTTTCCAATAAACCACAGATCTACAGCGCGAGTTGTAATGGACGAAGTTATCGACCGACGAAAGGGCTGCCCATGGTATACTGAAGAGGTACTAAGGGCTCAACAACTGAAACAGTAACTGCTGGACCTCATTCTGTTGAGTGACATTGATTGAACATGGTAGTGCTTTCCAAAAAGCAAGCAAGAGAATAATCTGAATGGTGCACAGTTAAAGGTTAATGACTTTTCGGAGTTTATAGAGCTAAATATGATCCATAAGTGAGAGAGAGAGGGAAACATAGAAGAGTAATTTATTGCTTTGAAATAGTGGTTAACATATTTGGTGAGCAAAACAAATTAAAGCGATGACTCTTCAAAAGATAATATGGTTGAACTAGCAAATTAATTATACTTCTTTAGTGTTTAATTTTTAATACCTATAAAAATTTTAAAAAATTTTGAAGTTCAAAAGGTTATTTATAAAATCGCAATGATGGTAAGCTACTTTGAGTGAAAGCATGACGTTACTCAAAAAATCTACATTTTCATCTATTGTTGCATACGCTCAAGGGAATCTGTTAGTAAAACAATATAAGAATAGTTATCATTCTCAAATTTGAATAGTATTTAAATTTTTGCATATGTTATTTTATAAACAGCCGATTTTAAGTAACGAATTTTATTTTATTTATTGGTTGAAAATTTATTGATTTAATATTATGAAATTATAGTGATGACAGTAATACATCACTATCAGTTATACAGGATCAGTCATACAATAAACTCTCCCTCCTATGGAATTTAAAGTGGTGGAATGCGTTATCAAGGAATTCGGTGAGCTTGAAATTCGACACGAAAGGGCAGTCCTATATATTTTGTGTTCACCGATCTCCACTATACCTAATCACGTCATACCCATCGCAAAATACAAAATGTATGCATAATCAATAGATATCATATGGAAGCGCCAAGTCAGAGATTTAGTTAATACTACTCTAACCCTCAGATACAAAACATTCTCGAATACTTCGGAAGGATTTCACGCGAATGGCCAGACAGTCTTAGACTGCCATAAATTCCGAGCAACTACTCCATCGACTTGAGTCGGAAGTTAAAGATTTAACGACGCCATCCGTCCGCTTCGTGGTCACGGCGAGAATTTAGAGCTACTTTAGCCGGCGGGAGTGCTTCGTCGCGTGCTCGGACTAAATATTTGCGACTATTCCATCAACCCAAGTCATAAGACTTCCGTTAAAGTCCTCGCGTTTTAGCAACGGAAAACATCTAGATTTGCTCTTCGGACGGAAAGTGTTTGAGGAACAGATGTTGATAATGCGGCGCTCTGTTTTCGATGAGAAAGAAAGTTGAAGATTCTTTGTGGGCAAAGGGTTCCAGCTCTCCTTTAAGCTTTCCTTCGTATGGACATCTTGAAAGGGAGTTTCAATGAATCCTAACAAGTGCTTTAATGCCATTATGCTGTGGGCAAACAGAAGGGTACTTTCTCCCTCTCTCTCCGCCCCCAACTCGCTGCCCCCTGCTTCGCCTCATGTTTCAAGTGTCGCTAAAAATATGGCTATGATACGTGTACGGGGTTTTTACCGTGTACTCTCTTAACCTTTGAAAAATAAGGGGAGCACGTTCCTCCCAGACGCATGGAAGGTTATTTACGACGAGCTGCTGATGCGCATTAACGCCACTGATTTACTGTGATACACATAAAAAGGTTTTAATAGAAGAATAAAACTGAATAAATATAAAATGTTCTCTCTGTCAATTTAAAGCGAGAGTGAACTATACTAGAACATTGTGACGGTGCTGTAATTACAATTATCGCATATTTCGCAGTACATTCATATTAATTGGTTTAGTATGCTTGTCATTCGCCATAAAATATTTCTCTTATATAATGTAATATAACCTATTTAATAAAAATCTATGAACAGTGCGAGTCTTTTATAATTGATTACAAACGGTAGCGAATTGAAACATACAGCAGCGAGTCATCAATGAAAGTAAAAAGTCAAAATAGACTTAATAGAAAGCAAACATCACAAGAAAGAACGAACAGATATACACATGAGATGTTAGTTATCAAAACAGAATAAGTGAAATATAATAATAAGGAACTAACTTTAAGTTTAACCTTACTATGCAAAAGTATCTGCAGAATGAGGAAGAGTTTGTAAACTATTAAAGACATGAGATAAGCGGTAAATTAAGAATCGTTTCGTAATGGAAAGTCGAGACGTAAGCTAATAAAATAGTGTGATCTAGTAAGACGGGAAGGCACACGGAGGGAGAAAAATGAGATTAACTCATTATTTCTATGTTTACCCAAAATGATTTTTTGAAAGAACTGCAGTAACTCAAACAGGTAGGACCCACAAAGTTGAGAGGAATAAAGAACATAACACCTGCGTCAACTAAAAATTAAGTAAGTGAACTTCAGGAAAAATAAAAATTTTTAACTAGGTTTACAAAAAAATGTATGAATGAGTTATACCTAGAAAAAATATTCATATCGCGTGAGGGGTTGTTATTGAAGCCAAAAGCGTGATTCGTCCCATTGGTTTATCCCTCTTGGTGTCGTTTTCACTTAGCAGGAAGTCCTTCTACTCCTCAAAGAATTATATAACCGGAAACAGATATCAGTAGATTATTTGTGCGTGAGCCATTCCTGCGAATTTAAAAACGGCTATTTGGAAATAAGGTTTACTACGGAGATAACTCTACGCAGATGCTTCTTAGAGAGATGGCCGGTGCTACAATACAAGCTAATCAAGGATCACTAGCGACAAAATTTTAGGGGGGAAACTTTGATTTCTAAGGTAGTATCTTTGTTGTGCAGTATCGACAGCTGAAAAATATCATATCCAGAGAGCCCGTAAGAGACTAAAAGACTTCAGAGTAAGTATTTGAAAGTTAACTCTAAATGAGAAAAAGAAGAATTACTTATTGGAGTCATTGCAATCGTTTCACAAAAGTAAGTCTCCGAAGTGTAGTGATTAGCAGAACGATTTTCTTTTCTAATCCGTTATTAGAACCAATATGATTATATCGAGAGGCCGGAAAATTCTAGAATTTCTTTATCAAATGATCCGTTTCATCTCTTATTGTCAGTAGGATGATTGCAATCTAAAAAAATATCGATAAGGGTGGTTCAGCATGTGGCTCAGCATTCTTAATCCGCTACAGCTCAGAGATCATTATTCATTACTAAACTCCCCTTACATTTCTCCTCGTCGATATTAATTAAGGCTCTTCGATTACCGAAATGAATCCTAAATCCTTAAGATAAAATTCAATTCAGTCTGGAGGCAGACTTCTAATGATAGCTAATTTATTTCTCCGAGTCGAAATTAACGTCACCATTTATTTATTCCGTTTGCGCTCATTTTTATAGAAGCGGAGAGTTACCCCGTTGGAGATTGTAGGATTCAAATAACTCAAAAATGAATTCCTGCAAATTTAGTTCATTACCGAATAACAGATATTTTAACTTAATTTAGCATGAATAAATCAGCAATGCTATTATGGCTAAAAAAATAAGAAAGAGCATCATACCGCAATTGATAGAAGTAAGGTTAATATATTTCCTAAATTACCGTATTTTACATATTTTCTCCATATTCTTTCTATATTCGCAAAAATTTGTAATATTTAGAACTTGATGTAACCTTCAAAATTTAATTATTTGATTTCAGTCTCTTGTCGAAGTTATCCTTATATCGTAGTTATCGAAGATTCTTGAAGATCAAATTATCCCTACTAGCTATAAACTCCGCAGTCAAACTTGGGGAGCGATAAATTGCAGCCAATAATTCTTTCTCTTGGTTCCGAAGGAAAAACTAATTTTCATCTTAGAACTCCATTGGTGCATCAGTTGATCAATATTTATCGGGCTTAGCATTCAAAATTTGAAAAAAGTAATTATCTCAAACTGTATCGAATTTTTTGTGCATCATCTCGCTTAGTAACATTCTTTGATTAAGGAGGAGTTCCTAATGAAGCAGAACCATAAGCTGAAGGTCCTGAAAATTTCTCAAGGGGATGTCATTAAAGAGAAGTAATGCTGAAAGTCATTATCCTGCAGTGACATTATTCGACAGGAGATTAAAACTTTTAAATGTCTCCTTCTTAGCTTACGGTGAAAAGAGTTTCATCAAAATTTTAATAAGGATAAAAATTTTCAAAGAGGACGGAAAGCTCTAAAAGAATTGGGAGTTGTGGCTATAAAACTGTATAATTATAACAGAGAGTTACTCTCCTTAATTAGTTCTGTCTCGATGTAAGGAACATGAACATTACAATTTAAGGTGCAATTATTAAATCAATTCCAATGCATTCTTCTGTCATTGCTCAAGGAAAGATTAAATAAAATTGCCATTCAGTGGTAAAATATCTCATGTGCTTTACCATGTAACAAGGAAAATATGAGGCAGAATAAACGATGCATCTATCTCATCATCCATTGCTTTTATTCTCGTCTTGAATCTTGTGCCACGTGTAGCGAAATTATTCTATGGAAAAAGCGATCGAAAGAGGCATTGGCTTTACTTTTGATAGTGAATCCGATAAGCTTAAAAACTTCCTTTAGGTAACAAAATGACTTCTTTCTACGATATCAAAAAATTCAATTACGCCGAAACTGTTCCTTGTTCTACTCCGCAGTATTTTGCCCTTTCCAGACTAAAATTCATCTAATGAACCTTTCTTCCCAGAAAGCCAACTCAATACACCACTTCAAATATCTAAATTATAGAAAACATCAAAAACAAAATGAGCGCAGTCTTTCATAAGAAATATCTAAATAATTGCTCTTACCTATAATCAATACTTATTCGTATTGATTGATAATTCATTCTAAAATATAATTCACAAAAGTTAAAGATTATTCGATACTTAAAGTTACATATATAGTTTCCAAATTTCCTATATTTTTGCCCGAATTGAAAGGTAAATAAATGGTATAAAATCCTTAAATATAAGTAATTGAGACATCAAACCGGAACCGAGCCGAAAATTTAGAGTACTTGAAGGTGAATCGACACCTATAACTGTTCCTTATTCCGTTCCAATTTTCAGTTACCAGAATCAGCATTTAAGTAATTACCAATTAAACGATATTTTTGTTAGATCTAGCGAAATTTCTCCTGTAAAATTAAATATTCAAATTACTTATAAATGAATATGGAATAATTTTTGTGATAGAAGAAATCTTTTATCCATAGATTACGAAATCTCTAAAGTGATATTATGTTTAAAGAGCGAATTTCAGTCATTTTTACCTACTTTGAAGCGATTTATTATTTCTCATTTCAGCTATTTTTACGATTCATTCATCGACATTATAAAAGATAAATTGGTTTCTCTGGCCGTTTATTTGAGTAAATAGCAATGGCGTAGCGACTTACAACTAAGTAAGCCAATACGTTTATTCAACTTCATAATGTGATAATTGTCTCTTTAATGAGTTTCTATTTGATATTTAATTCGATTTAATTTGATAAGAAATAGATACCCTCAATGAAATCTCTCAGAGGGATGTAATATGTAGAGATCAGAACGAGAAATCGGTAGTACGTTGGCTGCCGGAGCTAAACCGCTACCGAGCATATACGAGTATTTCGATTTTCATTGAACCTGTGTGGAAACCGGAACAAACAGAAGAATATTAGACACTCTGTTACATATAAGGAAAAACGGCTCGGAATGGTAGAACGTAAAACCCGAAAAGAACATCATAGAAGAGTGAAGTAGAGGTATGAAAGTGAGCGAAGCGGACAATGCACAGTTTCCCGGGAATATATTTTTATAACCATCGCTGTTACGGATGCCCTTGCAACAGTCCGTCCCATAAGGTCTCCCCATATCGTATTTCTCCGCAATGTCCGAAGGCGTAAAGTATCACCGAAGACCCGAACGTGACTTCCCTGAAGCGAGAGATTAAACCCGAAATCCGATGACGATTTTTTTTAATCCCTAGAATTTCCTACGCATTCGCCGGCTTATCCGAGCATGAATTCATTTCTTTCGCATCTCTCCGCTTTCCCAAACAGCGCTTTTCCCACGCCCACAAGCACGGCTGATGAAAAGGTAGCGATTGGTAATCGGCTGCTTATGAGAGAGCTGATGATGGGATAGTGATCATCTAAAGGTGGGTGGTCTATAGCAGACGGTCAATTTCCTTTGATCCTACTGATGCAATCCTTATTGGGTTTATGACCCTAATATTTACTAATGATATACTATAACATTCACCTATGATTATATAATATTTATTAATGATATTTCATAATGAAACAAGAAATCAACAAAATAATATCAATAATAATAATGAAGCAATATTAATTCATTGAGTAATAACACTAACTATAATAAAGCAACGAAAGAGCAATAAAAATGACAGAAAAAATATACAACTGCTCTTAATGGTTACCAATGCCATGACATAAAACTGGGTTACTAAAATATAACTGCCATATAAATTACCACTTTTTCTCTAGCAGACTTATTTCTATTACAAGGATGATAGTAGTGCAATAAAAATGCTATTTTAATTAAATCTTAAAATGAATTTTGAAAAATTTCTAGGGAAATTTCTATTAGTGAATTTTTTCACCGCCCTTATAAGAAATTTAATAGCTCTTTTCTAGTTAAATAGTAAGTTTCATGAAAATATTCTCAACAAAGGGAATCTGAACTAAAAGAATTTGAATTGAGATAATGTGTAACGAATATTCCCGTAATATTTTTATATATTAAAAACCAGAGACGATGATCGTTCATAGGGGGAACTTTTGTTCATGACATAAAAGCAGAAATGTACAGTAGCAAAATATTCGGCAATTTTAATATTTCATGAGCCTTGAAAAGTTATTTAAACCGAATACTACTGTGTAAACCCAATCAAATCAAGTTACAATCTAACTACCATCCTTGAAAATACAAAAATAAACTTTACGATTATTTGTACATATTCACAAACTTTGGGAAAATATCGCGCCTTCAAATCATTAGACTACGACCATAAAGTGATTCGAGAAATGAACGTAATTGAACCCATTAGGCGACCTGGATAGCATTGCATGCTGAAGATTTCTGTCAAGGGGAATACGCTCTTTAGCAGCATGAAGTCCTGTTAATGGACACTTAAGGTTAGAAGCTCTACGTCTGAGGCGAGATCTAGGCTCTCGAACAGGCTAAAGGGTGAGATATAGTTGAAGATGCATGTCGACATAGTTGCATCTTGAGAGAGGATGACCGAAACGTTTCCATTAACGGCAGCAATGATTGCAGAAGCAGATTAAACCGAGAATAGTTGCAGGAAATAACAAGGAGAAGAGGACTTTGGCGACTCTGGTTTTGCGTTATCAGCGGTGATATAGCTCCGTGATTTTACCCAGGGATTTGCATTTTGGAAATCATAATACTTGGCTTGCTGGGAATGCTAATCTCAATTCGTATATTCTAATTCCTAAATGAATGGAATATCCCGTTATCAAACGTCATGTGTCTCTTACTTCTAAGAGACACATGACGTTTGCAGTACTGGCAATGAGCTGATTTCTGCAGGCCTTTTTGAGTACGTACATATATTGTGATACGTCTAGTTAACCAAACGGGACTGCATATTATAATTATAATTTTTATTGACCATCTCCAAAACATGGAAGGAAACAAAATAATTAATTAATTTAATTAGCACTGTAATTTCTACATTATAAACTCTAACGAAGGGCTAAGACAATTCAAATATCCTCTAATTATTGCATGACAGGTATCTCGCAGGGCACTTTGGATAACTCAGTCGCATTCACCATTTCAAAAGTCACTATGTAGGCTGCGTTTGGATAACTTTAATATGTCATCATTCCCAATTAGTATTGAAGCATTTATTTGTTAAATAATTTATTTTTCTGGATATTTACTGATAATTTATGTAAAATTCAGAGAAATAACAGTATTAAATACTACACATTTCCCTTAGTAGGGTTACGAGTAAATTCGCAGAAAAATAACAAAATATAATTGGAGTAGAACCGAATTAATATTGTTTTCGCTAAAACTAGGTGGCGATACTCCGACATTAAATATAGAAATTAGATATATTCCATTAAAAATGGCGAGTTATAGATTGGATACGAAAGCTAATTTGGAAGCTATTACAATCCTATAATTTCAATATTTGCAAAATAGCATGCGTATGGAATGGAATTAGTTACTGTTAAAGGCCAACCTTTGAGCTATATTTTGCCTGGATCGCATCTGCAGGAATCGTACATCCAATGGTTTACGCATGAGTGAACCAAATTGCCGGACCGTTAATCATTTGACAGCACTAATTAAATCAACGCTTGCGTCCAAACAGAAATGGCACATGGGTTGTTTCATATAGCGGACGTGTCAGTATTGTCAGATCGGATTTCGGAAGCTATTTTTATAGAAAATATTGTCTCTAACGGAAAATCGAGGACTCCGCTTGAAGCTGTTTTAAGTACAATATTAAATTTGTTTGCAATTACTAAATAGAAAAACAGTCCGACCTTTAACTACCATCCAATTGAACATTCTCTACCAAATACGGGCGCGATTTAATAAAACTTCGCTGGAACTGACGTCGATTTTCAGCAGAGTTTACTTATACAACACAAGTATAGCACCCTTAAAACATTGCGAATTATTTATAAACTATTGATTTTAGTTTTTTATTGCGTTTCTCTTTAATGTCAATTTGTCTAAGCATGTATTAATGAAATTATTTGCATTTTTACACTTGAAAATTGAATTGAAAATTGCTTACATAATTGAATAATATAATTGAAAATTGTTTACATTGATATGCCATATCTAAATAGATGCTTATACTATTCCTGGGGTGTTAAATCCAAGTTTAAGTTCCGTGTGTTGCTAGGTGATGGAAAGAAATGAACACTAAATGATGAGAATGTAAGAGTAAATAAACGGATAGGAATATCGAGACAAATCTGATACAGTGCGGTGTATTAAAGTATGAAGAAAAAGTAAAAGGGGTTTAAAAGTAAAAAACAATATATACACCAAAACATATAAGGACACCAAATGAAGAAATAGTACTTTTGATAGGTAGTTAGCATTAAGAAAGGGTATAGTGCGGTAAGTATGTACGTATTCATGTATTGATAAATTTAATAACCGTAATATTTTTAAAGAAAAAGTATGATATTCTATGTGTATTTTCCTAGAAATATAAGGTATATAAAAGAAAAGTTGTTATCTAGCCCTCCTCTTAAGGAATAGAAATGTACTAAAATTCGACAAATGAGCCAACTATCACTTATGAGAACATCCATGTACAAAATCCCTGAAATAAAAATCTGCATACATGCATATTTAACATTGAAAGAACCTCATTCTGGACCGCAGATACTTATTACCAGTTTCCTCTCACTGTTATGAGAATTAAATCATTGACATTCATGTAATTTCACCGCTAAATTACGCGGACTGAAATGCTCAAGAAGTGCCTAACCTGATTCGTAAGAAGTCATCAAACTCTAAGAGACTCATTATATAAAGGTCCGTGAGAGAAATCCCTTGCGAACTTCAGTCACCATACGCCGTGGGACTATTCGCTCCTCTGACTTCGGGTCACTGCTGTTTCTTGAGCGACTGGGCTTCAAGAATCCGCCGCGGATTATTGCTTCTAGAGAATGAGTAACCCTACTTCTTCATAGAGATTCCATGTTCTATGCAAACGGAAGAGCTAAGAGATATATTCCACTCCTTTCCTCGAGGAAGATTCATTCACTCCATTAAAAATTCTTTATTCGAATAAGGCTAACATTAAGTTGTTGTGTCCAACTCAGGCTAGTACTTTTTGATGCAAAAAATTCAATCTTTTAGAGACGTACTGGAATGAACCAGAATTAGAGAAGGCGAGGTTTATGATTGGTTCACTTTACTGAGAAGAAACAGAAATAATCTTCGACACTGAAATGTTGAATCCTTTCATCAACTCACTTAAAGCTAAACTAATTTCAAATGTTCATTCACCTTAAGGTCAAACTAGATTGACGGAATTAGTAAAGCTTTTTTAAACTTCCAATACTTTCAGATGTGATAGGTTTTTACCGTAGAGCACCACAACAAATGATTATAAAGCAAGCATTACTTATACACAATAAGATTAGAAAGCGAATGAAAATTTTCGCAAAATTCACCACTTCCAACGTTCTTTCTTTCAGTCGTTTTCGGGTGAGCAGAAGAGCCGCATTATAGTTACCGCCAACAAAACTTAGAGAAATCGTGACGCAAAGTTTCCCTGATATTTAGTCCTCCCAAGGGTCTGAATAGATCTATGAGCTATGCAGTAGTTCAGTGAGCAGGGTATTTGACAAACACAGCCCATTTTCAAGAGTCGATAACCTCTAGCAACATTTTTACGAATACTATTATAAATACATATGTATTATTAGCCTTATGAATTCTTAGCATTTCGTATAGGTTTATGAAGTTCATTTCATTTCCTTTCCTTTGAATCAAATAGTTATCGTATAAGATATGGGTAGTGAGACCTGTCTGTATATTTTCCAATTTTCGTCGAAATTTTGTCAAAACTTCGAAGGTTGGGTCATATACTAGTTTCCTTTCAGTTACGGAGAATTTCATACACATATTTCTATGGATACGGAATCGGAATCGCGATGGAGAATCACGCCTATCCTCTATGGTAATGAGCGAAATTAATTAATCAGTCATTATACGTAAGGAAGAGAAGGAAAGATTCCGCTGGAAGGTGAGTAACCATGTGAAAGATGAAACATCAAGAACCAAGGTGCGGAAATTGAAGTGCTACAGATGATGACGAGCCTTCCGTAAGAACTAAAGAAACGATTAAATTAATCTCACGTTAAGATTCCATCCTTTAATGTATAGAACCGCCCCCTTTCAACGCCATCTGAAATGTGGATGAAGGGGATTCCACCCGACTACCTGTCCGTGGAGGCACCTGCAGCCATGGCCCAGTCCCACGGAGGGGCAGCCAACCGGAAGTTGAGACTCCCACGGCCTCAGGAGACAAAAAGAAGGAAGGCGCGATCGGGATTTGAGAAAAAATGAAGAACGCTGTGCGAGAGACATTCCCGGCGGCTGAGTGCAACATGCGCCCTCTAGGTCAAGCCATCCGACTTACGGTTGCTTTTTCATTTGCGAAGACCTCTTAAAATCCTCTTTCTCGACTTCCTCCGATCCATTTCTCACCCACGTCTCTTTCGCCTTTTCCTCCTTAAACTTAATACTGGAGTAGATGGAGGAAATGTGTATACGTGGGCGTAGATAAGGATCTCCATATACAGTTCCAATATAAGATTTTCTATCATTGGACACATATAAGTTTAGCAGGTCGATGTAACCCGAAAAAAATATACACCAAATGGACAAGGAATAAAAACTGCGTTTATAAATTATAAACTGAAGTTATACAGTTTTCCCTTTTATCCACGCTTTTTTCTCTTTCCAGTGTGGATATTTGTGTCAATAGCAATCATAAGATTTTTGAAGCCTAGTGTACTTCCGATGTTCCATACTCGGGTTATCCGTTTTGCGGATCATCCGTAAATGATATTTTACACTTCGTCGATATTTCTCGCGAGCATAAAAAAATTAATCACAAAACGCGTCTTTTTGCGTTTTAATACAAGAAAATACCATATTTGAAAGTTTGCTAGAATCGTTTTACATAAAACCTTTTAAATTGAGCAGTCAAAATAAGACCACAGTGACATTATCGTAGTTAAATAAAGGTACAGAGTTGGGTAAAGAAAACTCTTAATGAGTCCACAAAACAATCGAAAATAGCTGAATATCTGTGCAGACACTAATAAATGTTTTATTTATGCAAAATAGGAATGTTATAGGAAATAAAAATGAGAGTATAGATTAAGCGTGTTTTTTGAATATCCGTGGATTTTCTCCCCAATAATCAAGAGTTCACTTTAATTTCATTTTTAGCACTTATTTTAAAGTATTTCATTTATTAATTAATTTATTCATGTAACAGATCGATTTAGAAGAAACCTAAATATTTGCAACTAAATTCCCTATTCCTTTACGTACATTTTTGAGTTGGCTTTTTAATATTCATTGATTAAATTAAAGCATTTATATGCATCAATTTCGTTGTACTAATTGTGTTTATATTCGTGACTACTTGGTCTTTTTCGCAAGAGAGGCAACGCCGTATATTGAGCGGGAAAGTTCAAGGCTGAATCGAATAAAGCATTTTCATTGTCCCATGAAGTACACGTAGGGTTGCATTCGAGTCCCTGCATTTCTCTTGTTCTATTTATTCACTCATCCAAAATTTTCAGTCTATCTTTATGAAAGGTAGGATAATTAAGGGCAGAACTATCAATTAGCCTTACTGCAAATGCTCATCCTTAGTAAAGAAAATTTACTGTCTGACTTTTTAACATTCAAATTCCCGCTGTTAAATGAATATCCTTTCTGTTGATGAATTTTTTTAAATAAATTAATAATTTATGTTCTATATCTTAACATTCACGTAATTACTAGAATTATCGTATTAAACGCCCTTAATAAAGACTAGTTTTGATGTGATTCTGTAGTATAAATTTGCATGATGTAGAATTATAACGTATACCATGAATAGAGAAGAAAACGTTAATGCTTAAGGTGACATGCCATGAATTCTCTGGCGCACCTGACTAGCATGCCAGACGCTGAGCGGCATGCGTAATAGTTGCTTGGCAGTCGACCTCAACATCTGCTCTCAAACGGTTATTTTTCACTTTCATTTTCAAAAAGGAGCCCCCAGGAACGAGTTATACAAGCGAGATTAACGAAAAACAAAAAAATAATTTACATAAAAGTAATTAATCACTGACTTTATGAATCATTCTCAATCTTTACTATTAAATTCGGGAATCGGTTTTCTTTAATTTTGGGATACCTAAAATTTTACTTAGATTCGTATGTGTTTGGTGGATCGCCCAAAAGTAAAATGGATTACCAAAGGTTTATACATGTAGGGAATTCCTATTACGACGTGAATGTATACATATTATAATTGATATTGAATTTAATGATAATATTGTACTAAGTGTATAATTGAATCGTAGATAATTTACAATAATATTGACTGATTAGTAGCTGGGGTGATTACAATGTTTTCTTTGAGAAGTAATGCTAACTTTTTGATTCTGAAACCATCCGTAAAGATTTCGTGATTGAGTAAACGGCTATGCATGAATTGAGGGGGGACAGTGAGTACTGCAATTACATGCTGTACCTAGTCACTAGTAGTAATTATATTGGCAACGTGTAAGGTATATGAGATATGTAACTTTTTCTAACGCTTAAGAGTTAAGGGGTTAAAACCGTCTAACATTTGTTATACTGCAGCAATATTTTAATAAACAAATAAAAATAAATTGAGCTTTTAACTGAATATTATCAGTACTTAATGCTTCCAAGAAGGGGTTACAGATGAAGGAAGAAGGTTATAGAAGACAAAATAATTACCTTGTAGATAAAAATCCGTTCCTCCACTAATTGGCACATCAAATGTATATAAGATCTTGAAAATATGTTAGTTACCCGTTATACAAATGCCTACGACGATTTTCAAACGTGAGGTTTATCCGGTTGTCATGTAGAATTGGGTACTCAACGCCAGAGAGCAACACGTCTTTTTAATTTCCAAAATTTTTGGTCGTATTTTTTTGCCTAATTGGACGGCAGAACATTTTTCAGGAGAATTTTATGGGAGTATGAGCGAAAATTTGTGTCAACATCGATATTCTTGATCCGACGAGCGAGAAAATTTTGCTCATTTTGTGTTGAATCACACTACGTCTGAACATGAAACAAACTGTTTATCTGGTGATTTATAATACCGAATTACTCGAAGTTTTAAATATATCTGCTTTATACAGAAAGTTCTAATTGCGCCAGTGATTCCGAGTACAATGTTATGGATGAAACAAGACAGATTCCATTCCGCTGTTTTTCGGTAAGCTCAGAATGATTAAATTTATCGTATCGTTATGAATTGCTGAAAGTAATACAATTGAGAATATTCTCAATGTAGTTTCGACCTACAAGTTTGTTTTTAAACTCCTAAGAATGAAATAACCTTGATAGCTTTCACCAGTTCGTTCCAATTAGGATTTTGTCTTATAGAAACAAGAAATATATTCTCACCGTTAACTTAAATTCTCCAAGAACTGTAGATATTAAAACACCTATAGATGTCATAAAAGCAGTCGTTACTAAGACCGCAGAAAAATTTTTAGTGCAATAAAGACGATAAACATAACGTTATGAAATCAATAGTTGGGACAATAAATTATATATGTCAAATTAGACAGTGCCTGAAGTTTGTGACAATCTCTGATTGATAGAAAAAATCAGAATGAAAGAGCTCCTGATGAATGAGGAAATAAATAAGAAATGGAGGAACAAACCACCGACAATCCTCAATAAGGGGAAGACGGTGTGAGAAAACGAGTAAAAGAGAGGAAATGGAGGTCTGGATGATGGCCTCACGGTTATTAATAATTGATAACTGTGTGAGCGGCGTTCCTGCTTTGGGGTGGGTAAACGCCTTCAGATGTCTCGGTTGTCTATTCAAGACAAAAGAGTACTTTCCAGTCTTGCCACCATGATGGATCCCTGTTGCGGGATGGGTTTAATATTGCAGCTAGACAAGTTGCTCCTTTAATAGGCATTCAGGGAAAGTCTCTGTTTTATTTTAATGTATTAGAAAGTATGTATCAACATGTAATAATGATAGGATCGTATAATATATCTATCTATTAACGTATAATACAAGATGCCAAAATGATAAATATTAAACAACTTCTAATGGAAAAATAACGATAATTAGAACAAATAGATAAATAGAAATAGAATAGAAGTTACTAGAATAGTAAGCAGCATTTCTGCTTGTGTACTAGCAAAAACCTTCATCTCATAGTAATATGTTCACGAATTGATACGTTGAGTGATAATACAGCTATTTAATTTAAAAACACGAAGAAGTGGTGTAAATGTTACGGCATGTCTAAAGTATCCTTATATCACATCAAAGTCCATCAAAGTAACCAATAAATTAAAAAATATGGAAAAATAACAGTGAAAAACTTTAAATACTAACCGTGGTTGCGTACTCCGTAGTTATAAGAACCTGTTTCTAAAATTTTTGAATCCCACCAGGGTCTAAATCCTTTAACCGTAATACCAACAGTTGATCCCATATGATACAGGATCCAACCCCTGAGTATATTCCGAGCGTAAACCGGTAGAAATAAAGCGTAGTGCGAATTCAGAGGCCTTTTCTCCTTGGAGATGCACACCTAAGAGCGGGTCGCTTCCGTACAACCAAGGACGAAACAGCGCTTTTTACTTAAGCTTCTTTTTGCGACAAAAGAATACTTTGGGAGAGCGGCGGAGATGAGCCAACTTGAGGGAATATGACGAAACAAGGCACCCTTTCTCGAGAAAAACCGAAAGGAGCTCTTTGGAAAATGGCAGAAGCAAAAGTGAAGCGTTCACGTCCATTAAACAGGAGAGTCTCTCCTACTTTCTGTCACTTTATCGCCATCCATTAATGGAAAGTCGCTATTATAAGAACTTGCGGGTGGTCAAGAAAGCGGATATTGAAAGATAATGTTCGAAAATCTACGCCAACGATGGGACTACTCCAACGCTTTCCATTATCAACTTTTAAAGTTTCTTTTATGGCGTGTAATTGCATAAAATTTCTTATTCGCCATTTCAAGTCTTTCAGCAATTTTCACACCTTTTCTAAAAATAGATGACGGTGATGGTATCCATTAACCTCTATTTCTCTGATGGAAAAGGCGACGGATTTAGAAGTAAATTTCTAAGTTAAAAGTTCTTATTTCAATTGCCATAGTGTTCTATGGGATAAGAAGTGCCCTAAAAGGTTTGACCTCAAGGATGTAAGGTCGCGCTCTTTGTAAATTGGAGATAAGAGTAGGAAAAACTGATTTTATTTTAAGCAAAGTTCAAAAATAATACCTTCCAATTGAGAAAGATGAACAATCAAGTAAAAGATAATTTTCTTACTTCTATGATAAAACCTTATGAAAAAATCTAAAGGGAAACAGTTTACTTCAAATTGCCTAAAAGGCTATTTCGCTAGCTACCGCGATTATCTACCCCTTTCAAATTGGTTGTTTAATTTAATGCCAAAATACGAAGGGAAACTCCGTGTAGAATTTATATGGTTAATAATTTTATGAATGGAATGATCCTTTGACCACGTCGGAGTTTTTAGCACACCTTGTATCACCATAGTAACTCAACACTCAAAAAATATCTGAAGGATTCTTTGGAAAATATTTCTCTGATCCTCGGGAAGTCAATCATCAAGATTTTAATATGTTCATTACTCTTTTCTACCCATTCCCCTAAATTAAACCTCATAAATTAACTGAAAAATGATATTTCATAAATAAATTTGACGTGCGCATACTTTGGCATCTGCAATACCCAGATTAGATTGATCTATTTCATTGACATGGAGCCAAATAAATTGGCACAATTAGCATCCGTATTGCTTCTCTTAGAAGTCAGTGAGAGAACCAGCATGTCCTCTATTTCTAGGAAGGAAGGGATACGGCCCTTTTCATAATAAAACTGCTTTATTCCGCCGGAGTTTGATACAGCATCATTTTGGCCTTCATATTTCCGACTCTCTAGCTTATAGCAACAAAGAAGTGGTGGGACGTGAATTAAAAATCCCTTTCATCAATGGAGATGAAATTTCATTTCCTTCCTCATCTAGCTTCATCTTCTGATGACCTAGATTTCTTCCGACTGATATGGGCGATTGCTGTACTTCCTCACGACTCTCCGGGAGAATTTCATCGCATGATATTCCTAATTAACTGAATTTTAAATCTTGATACGTATTATAGCAGACGTTTTCACGAATGGATATTTTTAACTAGTCTGAACTCGGACGTTCAGATCCTTTTGATGAATCGATTCCTTTACACCTTCACGAAGAGCTTAAACCACTCGACTACCGGTTGACTCCGTTAGCAATACACATCCGAAACTGCCGTTAAAAAGAATAATCAGAAGATGCAAGAGAACTGCCGTCAGATGCGTCAAACGAGTGTAAGGAGCAGTCTCATCCACGTTGAAAGTGGCATTTGAACATTTCCGGAGGAAATTGCAGGAGAAAAGAAAAGAGGGATCAAACTCACGTACTTGGAAAGGTTAGCTTAGAGATGCTACCGGTGAAAAAAAGGATTAAGAGAATCGCCGAATTACGTGAGGAAAAAAGACCTCACGTCGACAACGCATGGCCAACTTAAAAATTCACATTCTTCCTTCGACAAACGGGGGGCAATATAGGAATGTTTCTTTCTTATGCCTATAGCAGGATGTTAACGTAAGAATAAAACTACAAGAGGACAATGTTCTCTGAAAGTAACCGAAATCAGCCTCTATGCAACGAAACTTAAAAACGCTCATATTTTAAATCCATCTCACGAGAATCGGAAACTAAAATAAAAATATAAATTATAGCGAGGGTGGAAACAATAATTTTGGCAGGCAAATCGAAGATTGATGAAGTTTCAAAACACAGTAATGAAATTCCTTACGTAATTGACTTAAAAATGCTTTGGGCAGACGCTCGAGCAGAAATTGAATTCATTTTGCCCGGCCATACGCCCTAAGATGAATAAAAAGGTTTCCCCCCTTCATTTCGATACGTAGAAGTAAAATTTATTACATTTTATTAGCTTCTCTCGAGTAAATTATTCATCCCCAAGATTGAGGGAATCTTCATCCCCGACACTATTGACTATGAAAGCCCATGGCCACGGCGAGGGAATGAAGTGAATAACCAAGATGAGAAGTTAGGTACTTTTTCTAAGATTTTCCACTCCTGGCAAGAAAGGAGTGAGAAAGCTCTTTGAGTAGAAAATATCTATTTACTTTCAGTAAAACGAGCAGATAAATTAAACGTTTCACAGCATTCAATATGGACTATCAAAGATGAATTCCATTATTCAGTATCACTCATATTTCAGAAACCTTGATAATGTCCCAGCCAACCACCATCACAGAGACAGCTAAAATTGACAGGTGAATGATGCCTTTTTCCCCTATCCTAAATCCATAGAAAGATGACAAATAATCCGGTCGTCAAGATATGTTAGCAGAAATCAGACTCTTTTAAAGGAAATATTCAATACGGGTAAAATTGAAAGCCTTAATTACACCGCAATACACAGTAAATTTCCTTTCTTACTGTCTAATACGTCTAGTAAAGGAATTGATTGAATTGAAATTGAAATTAAATTAAAAATAATGATTTCTCAACCCAGTACCATTATCAACGGTTACAAACGATTGAAAAGGATCATAAACTCAAGTATTAAAATGTAATATTTGCGTGGTTCAATTCTATTCAAACCATAGTATACATACAGCACAGAAAGAAAGACTGAGATAGTGAGAAATAAGATAAGCAGAAGAGGTAAAACAACAGCAGAATTTAGTTCGTGTTATTCTAACCAGAGGATGCTCAGTGCTTCAGACTGTAAGCAAATTCGTACAATGAAGTCGCGAAGGTGAGAACGCGGAAAGCGAACACAAAGAAATAAATGGAGAAAGAGAAAATGGAGTGGAATTGCTATCTGGATACGCACGCGCTCATTAGTTTGGCACACGCTGCGCATAATGAGTTTTCGTAACTCTTTTGTTAGCGGGCGTCTGTACAAGCGGCTGCAGAAGAATGGTCATTGGAAAGAGCAAAAGGGATGGATCAACGGAGCTAATGCGAGCGAATTGAAACTGGCAGAATAAAATGGGTGAAATGAGAACGCAATTGGGTAGTGATAATTCGATGCGAAGGTTTCGCTCCATTTGCATTTCTTCCATTGCATTTTACGGGCCTTGGCTTCATATCTATAAGAATTTCATCATTCTTAAATTACGACTAAAACAGTATTCCCGAGGAAAAAATTACGATTTTTGCAAAACAGAGTAACATTTCAGTTCAAAGACAGGGGATATATTACTATGAGAGCTACGGGGAATCATTCTTTTTATTTACAAGTAAACAGATGGAGATATCTCTAGAATAAAACCTTATCGAAGAAAACATGAAGACTCTGCAAGGATAAAGGAAAGAAAATTTTAAAAATATAGCTTGATATACAGTGATTGTCATTAAATGACTCGTAATGGATAGAAACTTCTTCATTAATTGGCAATTAAATCAATGAATACGACAGAGAGTGAGTAATGATTCGTATGCAATTAATTTGATGGATATCTCTACACACGACTGATGGCCGTTATGAAACACAACGTAAACTTCCGTTAATAATCGATGATGAAATGTAAGAATCATTAGCAAATATCCATTTCATTAATATTTCTAAAACGAAATAATACATATATTATCAGATAGTTGAAATACATCAGCCATCATTTATGTCCTGATATAATTTGAGATCCTAAATTACCCATGAAATGTTTCTTTTTATGGCTCAATTCCGGGGTTAGATTTCAATTTACGATACTTAGAATGGAAAACGCGTATTTGATGACTTAAAAAACACGGATAACTATACTTAACACACTAATCCTGAAATTGCTGTTACGTTTCTCTCCCATGTAGTCAGCAAAGAACTCTTTGTTCTCAAAGAATAATAAACTTTCCCACGAGAGTAGTTTCCAGAATTCTCTCCAGTCTTCCAAACCCAAAATATTTTTCCCATACTGCCAACTTGATTATTTCAGACAAATTTCGCCCATTCGGAAAGTTCACTAAAATGGTTAAGGTCCACCTGTGACGCAATGGTGAGTAATTTGAAGCGCTTTGTTGTGACATAAGGCATCCTGTATCAGAAAATACAATTTGGCATTAGAAAAAATAAAAACCATGTAATCCTTTTCGCAAGCCCTTTCTTCGGTCTCCTTTCTTACATAATAGAAGCGCCAAGCATAAATTAAGAGTTTTGTAACCACCCGAAAATTAATTATAGATCTCAAATATTTTCTTCATATAAATTACAACGTATTTTTTATCAAATAACATATTTTGGAAGAACAATCGCTTTAGATATGCAAGAATTCATGGAATGATGTTGAAGACCAGTTGATTTCGTGGAATGTTCTGTATGGACAGTAAAATTATGTTGTCTTCTTTTAAAGTAATTACTTTGAAATAGAAGAAGCTGGCGTCATTGCTGATTTATAAGTATCTATATGAGATATAATGGTATTCCATCCTACAAACTAGTCCATATATTTGTATATACAAAAATGAATTAATTGATCGCTAGATTCTGGCCACTTGGGTTACAATATTATGAAATTATCTTATGAAAATTTCAAAGATGAAGATGAACATCGACACTGCCAAAGTAACCGAAGTTTATTTGACAAAATACATAATATAAATATGTAATACTTAAATATACGCAAAATATATAAGAAGATAATATAATTCAAATATATATTATAATATGAATTTATACGCTGGTTAAGCCATTAATTCTCAATATGCCGCGAATAACAAGAAAAATTGAACAATCCTTTCTCCTAAAAACCGTGATAAAAGATTGCAGAGACCGTAACTCAATTCCATTAACTCCTCACGAATAAACCATCCTCACAGAAAATTCACGTCCAAAATTTCCCACATCTTTCTCCGAAAATCAACGTCCTTCACGAAATGCACGTAAACGAGCTCTAATATCGCGGATAAATTTCACGCTTTATTAATCCGAACGACCATTTGTCTCCGCTAATGGCAAAAGGATTCGCGGGGAAGAGCACGTTTTTAAAGGATTTAAAGCGAAGATTAAGGTGGAGAAGAAAGAGGAATTCCTTCCTAGGTTTAACTTTAATCGTCTGGGGAGTTTTATTTCGCCCCACGGCCGCTAGAGAGCGTGCCTCCCCCCGTTTACAGCACACTCAATTACCCCCGCACAAACGGAAGCGAAGATTCGACATTCAAAGCGGCGCAGGAGTGAACGGGAAAGTTTTGTAGGACGGTAACAAATTCTGGGAGACTTTACGGAATTGAAAACGGAGGAGGAAAGCGCGTACGGACAATGAATTACTGCATGCACGCACGCGAGAGTTTTGCTATTCTTCATTGGGGTTTTAGAAGTAAGCGTAAAGGATTAAGGGGAAGTTGTGGATGAGGTCTTGAGATAAAGTTTTGGAAGAAGTGGGTGTAAAAGATAACAGCAGGTGAGAGGGACTTTTTCTCCGAGTGAATTCGGAGTTGCGATATAAGGGGTATTAAGTTAACCGTACGAATCTGGATTAAGGCTGACTTTTCCTAGTGAAATAATGCTTCCGATTTGAGGAAATCGGAATGTATATTTTTATTCTGGTATTCCACGATAAGGCCGACTAAGAGTAACACCTTCTTGGTTATACTTGTGGCTACTGAGATTATATTATGCCTAACGCTTCAAAACAATTCAATGAATGGATTCAAAAGGTAAATAAGTTTGATCATAATATCGTCAGTATATAAATTAAATTATTTTTCGCCTTTAATGATCTTTATCGCAGTAAAATTAAATTAAAATAAGGCGAAGGTAAAGGAAAACTTTGTAATTTCCGCACGAATTAATTAGAAAAACAAAAACCACCAGTTTCGGTCCAATAGCCATATTCAGGCAATGTATTGGAAATACAGGAATTTATTCCTTGTAAATTATCTGAGTATTGGCCAAAACCGGTCGTTTACATGTACATCTACATGATTACCCTGCAAGCCGCCTTTCGGCGTGTGGCAGGGGGTGTAAACACCAAAGTTATGTTTTAAAAAAGTAAATCGTATTGAAATAAAATAGTTTTTCTTTGCCGTTATCTTTTTCCACGGTTATCCATTTTCAATGGCCAACGATGACGGATTATAGCTTGAATAGGCGATGGAACAAAGACTCAAAAAATTCCTCCCATTATAGTATTCCCTTTGAAATCTCAAAATTTTTAATGCTGAATAATTGTGGATATTTTTATCATAGAAAAAACTCCAGTATAACTGATCCATCGATTTCAAGAACACTCGTGGTATAAAATCCTACATTAATTTCTAAATTTATTATTTTTCTTTAAAAGTATAATTTATAATGCACATACTAAGGCAAACGGTGCTTAAATAAATCTATAATTTTATTCTCTTCATCGCTTCAGTCAGTTCATTTGAAAAATATGCTGTGGATTGTAATCTCTATTCTAGTTTCAGGTAGGACTTTTCATTTTGCACCCATGAGATCTACGCCACCTGCGACCATGCCCTTAACTCCGCCCAGATACCAATATTTTGGAAAATTTCTAGCTGACCGAGGTCTATAAGTTTATCACTGTTCACTGGACCAACCCTCTATTCACTACCAAGAATTTTTAATCGTTACCTAAATGAGTCTAAAAGACTTAATTTTATTGACAAGAGAAACCAAACCTACTCAGGAAAATTAACTGGTACTGGGTGATATTTTCATTAGGTAAATTATACGACTCACGAAACAGGAAAGATGATGAATTCCGTGTTAAACTAACTACGGTTCAATTAAAATACACAGAAATATTTATATTGCTCTGCTAACTAACTAGTAGTTGTGCACATGATATTATTTTGTATGAAATAATATTCCTATTTTACAGTCTTTCATAATTTGCATCATTCCATATTCCAATATCACAAAGAAGCTCAAATATGAATTTCTTCCAAGGTATGCTATTTAAATGAAAATTAAATGGCCGCAGATTACCACACCAGCATTTTCTTAATTATTTTCCCTATCTCTCAAAAATATTGGGTACTCACATTTAAAGTAACCTAGTTCTGTTTTAGCCCTTCCTTAAGTTTAGTTTACCTTTTGAAAAACCTTGATGATATTACTTGTTTGTGTTACAAAAATATACATCTTCAAAGAAAAGCTGAATGAAAAAAGATCCCCAAAAATCGCTAATGACGAATAATTCGCACAAAACTGAAATGAAACATGATATTCAACCTATTTTAACATTCGGTTCTTATGAAACTCGAGCTTTGACGCGTGTAATTTCTTTAATATAATTTTAACGACGTCGCTGACAAAGGAAATTGGAGTCTTACAAATTTATGTCACAGAAAATTGATTATTAGATAAATTACGGTTCTGAAGAATTTAAATTACATGAATATAATTTCAATTAAATGTATGGTGAACAAAATGATAAGATAATGTTTCTGATATCCTAATGGAATGCAGAATATGCCTTCTTAACCGGCCATCTCGAGACTGCACTTTTTGTCGGTTGCCGTATTGGTCAGTTAATCAGTCGTACCAATATTTTTTATGTCCATAATATATTTTTATTCCACGTCGAATAAATATTTCAAGGTTTTGTGAACAGAAAATAGAGATGTGTTCCCTTTTAATGCATATTCATTCAAAAATAAAAATATGTAAGCACTAAGCAAAGCATTTTCCAAACAAGTTTAGAGTCATTTTTTAAGAGTTCTATGGAAAAAATTAACCGAAGATACTCTGTTTTTACGACTTCAGTAAAATACTGAATACGTGATCTTTGTTTTCTCATCTAAAGTGCTAAATAATTCTTGAAAAATAAAATACGTAAACTCAAACCATACTGCTTTTCGGGTTTCTACGTAAAGAGGCCACTGCAGACATACCTTTTAAACCGGCCGGTTAATCCATGGGGCGGTTAATGTAAAGCAATTTAAGCTGAATTATGCTGTAATGGTGTCCTAGATGTAATGTAATGGCTAATAACAGCTCCGTTTCAGTTGAAACCGAGGTTTCCAAACTCATTCGCTTAATAAAGTCCAGAATTGACGCTGGAACTTAACAAACATTTACCAAATGCAAACACGTTCTACAAGTGAATTAAAACGAGAGCATTCGTCTATACCTCAGCATCGGATTCATCCAACTTCCACCGTTCTAAAGACCCATTACGGAATGATATGAAGCTGCACTACGACAATAGGTTCAGACCGTTTTCCCACAATTCCTTTTAGTGTTTCAACCTCCTGATGTATGTGATACTCTGCAAGAGATTCCCATGAATTTATTTCTCGAAAATTCATCCTTAACCAGTAGACCGAAAGATATAATATTAAGCATTCCATCCAAAGGATGTGAAGTTTCCTCTCTAACGACTTTTACCAAAATCTATTTCGCCTAATTCAATCAATGAGCTTCCATTATGAATGTTTTATCAATGATAAGTTTGAAAGCAGAAGATACGTTATTTTGTTCCAAAGTTGTCTTCAATTCGTGATGGAACTCAATCACGGAGTTTACAACTATCATTATCATTATCTAAACGAAAAGGACAAGTACTCAAGAAAAATTATGATAGAAAATAGAAAAGAGCATTAAAAGAAAGAATTAGGCAAAAAATATCATTTAGAGCTCGAAGATAACGAAATCTCAATTAAATTTTGAAACATTATTTTAGCTGCATATGAACTGCCGGTTTGGTTATTTCCTCTAGCATTTTCTACTTGGCTCCCTATCTTTTAGGTTATACCCTTTTTCTTTCAAGAAGAGCTCTTTATCTATCCTTTTCTCGTATGTATTCAGCAATCATTATAAAGTATTATTATTATAAATTATTATCATCATAAAATATAATTCTCATAAAGTAATATTATGTTTCAAATCAAGTATTAGCACGTAGTATTTGAATTGGAATAGGAAACCCAGATGCAATTACCAGTTCTATGTTGTTCAATGTCCAATTATTATTAGCACCAATTTATATAAATAATATATATATAAATATATATATAATAAATTTATCCAAATATAAATTATAAAATTTAAATCTAAAATATATATGGAAAGTTAATTTAATCAAGTGACAAGTTGTATTCTGAGGGGATGGTGTTGGATGGAGATCTAGGAATAGGTGAAGTTAAATTATGATTATATTAATCAACAGAAAATACATTGTACTATTTTCAACTATTTAGGAGAGGTATGGAACAGGAATATGAACCGCAAGCTCACTATATAAGAGAGTATAAAGATTGGCATGTGTGTATGGATGTGTATTTCATCACATAGCATAAAATACGCTTCTTATTCATCAGCACACTTTATGTAGATTAAAGCCCGGAAGGAGGCTAAAATAAAGGAAGTGCGCAATAAAGAGCAAGAAGTGCGGGAAGAGGGTAGGATAACGAGGGTAAGACGGAAGGGGAATTCAAATAATAGCGGCGAGAGAAGCACAAATGGGCGAGGAAGATGGGGAGCAAATGCAGAAGGAATGAAGAGAGAATGTGGGGAATGGAAATGTAGGCCGGAAGAGGAATAAGGGACAAGAGTTCAGGGGTCGTAAAATTTGAGGAGAGTCTCGGGGCATGCAAGGCGGGAAGCGTACCTCTCAGGGGAATGACGGGGCCCGTGGAATGGGTTTCTCCGGACAAAGTCACGCCTTAGGAGGACAGAAAAGTCGCCGCTTCAACTCTCTCGAAAGCAAGGCGCGGAGATGCGGCAAATTTATGCTGACGTTGGAGACTCCTTAGATGGTCGACACGGTTTTTTTCCTTGCATTTTACATCGTTTGAATAGGGGCAGCCGTCAACTCCTACTGAAAACATTCTCGAGAAATAAATTACTACAGGAAATCTCGTAAAATCCTACTGTTGACATGGTGACACGAGGAGAGACCCAGAACGCAGACTCTAATGCTTTATGGCCTTGTGGTTCGCGCTCATTAATCGAGTAATCGTCGCTCGTATTTCCTGTGTGAATCAATGTTCGTATCTGCGCTGCCTTGGCTGTGACGTATGGAGTTGATGTGAAAGAGTTGCAGCGTTTCCTTTTGCTAAGTGAAAAATATTTATTCGGCATATACCGAGCCCAACATGACGAAATTTGAAGGAATCCCATATTTCGCAAGTAATCTAACACGGAGAGAAAATACATGCTGTTTCCGTTATTTTTTATTACCGCTATTTGTATGGGATGTACGTGTATAGGTACGTTTATAGTCATGGTTTCTGTTGATAATCAGCTACAAAAATAAATATATCACTATCGCTTTCATTTGCAGATGGTGCAAGGACATCAAAACCTTTACAAAAGTGACTGGAAATATGGGAAATTCTCATCCTGGTAATTTTTATTTTATGTAATCATATGATTATTCGTTTAAAGCCAAAGGAATTGCATAATATTTCAATATGGCCATCAATGAACATTAAAAACGATTTAGTAACTGCAGTATCTCCTTCTGCATAGTGCTAAGGAAAGAGATAAAAAGATTAACGAAAGAAGCAGCTTTAAATTTTTCATTCCAGTAATCCATGTCGCATCCTACATAAAATTCATTGAAAATGCATACTTTTGAGAGTATGGTGTAGAATATGATCTCTAACTACTTGGAGCGATCTTTGAAATGAATGTTGACGGGATGCCAACACGACTTCCATTGTAGGTGAATCTATTTAAGGGCTTCCTATCAAAAGTTTGAAGAATATAAGGTTTCATTAAAATAATCTCAACAAGGGCCAAGAAACAAATAATAAAGAAATAATGGAAATAAGTGAAATGGCAATCGATAAGAATCTTCAGAAGCCACGGCAATGCAGATAAAATAAGAGAAACGCCTTTAAGTTAGACCAAAAAATGTCTATCTTGAACAGTTCTTTATATTATAGTACTACTTGGTGAATTAGGGGTATTAAACATGAAATGGTCATTTTCAGCGTTCCATCTCAAAATATTAATAACTTCACCTGGTTATGCCTATATTCGAACGATCGGTTCGGGTTTCTGAGGACTAGATTTCTCTTTTTGAGATATTTTTCTATTCCCTGAGTTTTTAAAATTTATCCTTTTTATACTAGTTTTTATATTTACAACTCGAGATCTATATTCTCTTCAGATTATTCCCATTGTTTACTCATAAAGGAATTAAACATATTAATTTTTAAATTAATGACATGTGTTTTTAAAAGAATATCTATCTCATTTTATTAGGAATTTTTTCTGATTAATTAATAACTTATACTACTATTATAATCTGATGTTAACAGAAAGTATAAACACACCCTAGTTTCATCCTCTTTAAAAATAGCGAAAGTCCTAATCTATCCCTCCTGTGACCTAGTTCCTCTAAAATAAATATGGTTATCCTAGATATGTGAATCAGTAGACAATATCACAGTATAGTACATCACAGTTATATCAGATAACTTACATTCGCATATTTTAAAATTTCGGGAGGACCCTTTGAGATGGGGGAGAACTTCATATGGATACAGGTAGCGGTATGTAAGGTATTCAAATAATAGGAGGGGACTATACGCGATATTAGTTCCTATGGAGGCATTTCTTTGTATGGCCATGGGGGAAAGCAAGACAAGGGAGACTTCCGGAGATGATTTCCATGGACAGTTCTTATGACTTCGCCATCCATGCCAACTGAAATGGCGAAGTCTCAGCCGTCATCACTCAAGCGGGCATTTACGGATAAGATTTAGAATTACGGTGATATCTCAGCTAACGAAGGTAATTGTTCCTGAATCACATTCGTCAGCCGATAGATTCATTAATCATCAAACATAATTTCCCATAGACTTCTATATAAAATCATTAAATTCGATCAGGATTCTGCCCACTACTTAAAGATATAGAGCAAAGGAGTTAAATATTGAATAATAGCGAATGAAAAATCGTTTGGTTGTTTGGCGCGTTAAAAATGGAGAAAAAAATCGAAACGAATTATTCGACGCAAGCAAACAATCAAATTATTTCATTGTTTTCATTGATGCCTTCACCATTTCGTGATAAACTAAAGCATTCGTTAGTCGAATCGATATTCATTAATTAACTAAAAGTCCGAAAAACAGCGAAATAATTTATCGTTAGACGAAAAACCCTAAGTAACGAATATTTTGTTACGAATTTATTAGCCGTTGTACTCGTTAGCCGAGGTCTCATTTTAATTCCCTTCATTGCACGTCGTTCAGTTCACGACATACGGACAGCCATTACAAGGATTGCGTCACAGACCAACCACCTCTATTTTTTCAATCCGATCTTTTACTCGTGAAGCGGACGCTGTCATGAAAATGCTACCGAAGAAAGCAACGGACTCATTCGCTTCTTCGATTGGCCCATCGGAGCGAGAAATCCGAGCGCCCGTAGGCGGAGTCATAATTTCCGGGGAAATCCCTTTGACGCCTCCGCGTGCGGAAGGAATTTCACCTTCACAAGGCCGCGAAGAAACTTCCTTTTATTTCGCCGCCGCAAAATAGAATCCGCGGGTGAAAAAGCCCAGCCTTTCATGTTTCCAAAAATGGGGGAGCAAGGGTATGGGTTCTCCCCGAAGGACCAAAAATATCAATTTCCCGCCCTTCATCTCCAAAAATGGTCTCATTTCACCTCGTGTAAGAGGAATTCACAAACGATAGCTTTCCGAGAAAATAGTGGGTGGGAATGGGCGAGAACGATGGACTATAAAAGGGATGTTTCGGAGATTTACAGCCTGTACTCCGCCAGAGAGGATTGATGCTTTCGATGCAAGACAGATGTAATTATTAACTTAAGGAATTTGTATTTACACAGAAAATAAATTCACCATTTTCTTCCCAACTTTCTCGCAGGAAGTTTTTTCTGTGCTAATTAGACGAAAAAACGAGCGGCTACATTTTTTCAACGCCATTTGCTAACAATTCTTGAATTTCTGTTAAATATTTGCTTCAGAAACCTTTTCCTGCAAAAGTAATGACACTAACGAAAACAGAATGATTTAAAACGTGATATAAAATTAAGAATTCTAAATTACATAACCAAAAGCATCGGTTCGAACAAAACCGGACCAAAATCCCGAGGTTCTTTGAAATATAACTTTTGTTATCTTATAGTTAATAATAATTTTGCATGATTCCTCTTTCTTTTAGTTCCAAACCTACTTTTTAAAGCATCTGAGAAACGCTCGCCGATATTTCGTAATTTTTTTTACTGAACGTATTAAATTTCTTCGTACTTTTTTCCAATTCGCGAATACAATACTTTTCGGCAATGCACTACATAATAATTCAATCATACTCAAGGTGAGGCCAACTAGCGCAAAGCAACATCGCTTGCAGATTTTTCCATTACTTCTATATACCATTCTATTGACGATAATAATCACGTTTAATAATCATCGGAAGTGAGTTTTCCTTCGATAAAATTTGGAAGGGGAGAGCCAATTCGAAGCATTTTGGAAGAGGGAAAGATGGGAAAACCAATCTCTTATTTTCTCCCCTTGGAACCAAAAATATTAACTCTTCATCTCCGGAAATGGTCTCCCGACACAATTTTAAAGGAATCGCAGATGGAAGAAGACGAAGAGAACGAAAAGCAGAGAGAGAGAGAATGAGGTGAGGTGTAATGGCTTTGACAAAGAGTCTCTGTTTAAAAGGGTGACCCCTCTGCGGGGTGTGAGAGCGGCGTGGCGCAGACTTCACAGGCAGAGATGGTTAGGGTAATGAACTCGACCCAGATGGCTCGTGAGATACGCTTAGTGGCACCGGATCATTGATTTACAAGTTCACACACTGGAGTGTTCCGTAAAGCCTTTGAAACGACCACACAGATAACATTTGAAGATTCCTCCGGTGGCTTTTCTTTGGCCGAAATTAAAACAGGGAAGGGTCATTTTGCGGGCGTACACTTTTATTCCCTTTAATGCTCCTCTCTTGGCCTTTTCAAAGGACGGGGAAAAAAGCGAGCGCCGGCGCCCAAATTTAATTATTCACTCCAGTTTGTTACCGACAACTTTGTGGATCCGCCGAGGCTCGCAACTCGAGCTCTCTCGATTCCGAAAATGTTTGCTGGTATGCGCATAAACTATTAGAAATTTAAATTTCGGGGTCCGATTTCTGCATGAGGAATGGGACGTAGTGAAAACAGAGCCAGGAATATATGTACATGGGTGATGGATGAACAAAGGAAATTTATAGAGTTCGATGGCGAGGAATGATTGTGAGGTGAATGAACGATATATAGATGGATGGCTTTATTTAAATCGACGCTATTTCAATCGTTACGGCAAGTGTAATCTACGATGGATACCTTCACTTCGCTAACGTCCATATTTGCTAAATAAATAAAGTAAATTTTGTAAAAATTCCACACACTCATGCACACATTCCACCCATTTTTCTATAACTGAATGCTTGGAATTTTAAAGATCATTTATGGAAATGTCATAACTAATATATTTATCATATGTACAAATATTACTAAGGATAAAATTTATACGGCTGATTTCTAAATGCATAGCATGCAGCAAAAAACTGAATTGCATGTAAGACTCACAAGAACGTAGAATAGAAACCTTGTTACACTACGTTACCTTTACGAGAACTTTTTCACTTATAGTACCTTTTCTTAGTGGGTAAAATAAGTGGTAACTTCTCACTCCTCCTGTTGTCTATTTGCCTCATCCCCACTCTAAAGATATAAGTAGTGACGGGGTTAAGGATCCAAAACCCATCGATAGCTCTATAGACTCAATGTGAAGAAATCAATTTTAAATCAGCTGTAGAATTTTGATTTCCTTATCAATCGAATTTCCTATTCTTTAACAATCCTCCCTTATGCACGTCATGTACTTACAATGAAGGCCGGATGTTAGCTGTCGGATAATCAAGCAAAAAGAGCAGACAGAGGACCTTAACAGTCAACGAAATAAAATGTGCCTATTTTTATGAAATAAAGAATAAAAGTACATCTAATAGGAAATGAAGTCGTTTTACTGCAGTAAAAATAGATATGAATTTGAACTGAAAGTAGTACTAATATGAATTAGATCGAGTAAAGGATAGCTTTCATATTATATAGAGACATGAATTACGTAACATATTCCATAAAATATTACACCGAATTATTCAACATGTATAAAGTTCTTTCTTTAAGTAGAATAGAAATGCCCTTGTCTCCATAAAAGATGGAAAATTTCTGTTATCAAGGGTTCCTAAGCTAAGTCTTATTTAGGCCTCTCATATGGATGAGGCCCTCAGCTAATACCTAATCACTAATCTGCCCTTGCTTCAAATATATGTACGCCACGTGATCTAAGTTTTTGTTTCTAGAATTTTGCGCGACATTCCGAACTTCAAATATTAAAAATCTATTTTAATTAAGCTGGTCTCACGCTGTTATTTAGTTGTATACAGGAGTTTTAATAAAAGATTTTTCTTAATTTATCAGAGGACCTGGTTGGACATGAAATGAATTCCTACCTTTACTCTACAAGACCTCTGTATAGGACAGCAGAAACTTTATTAATAAAATTTATTATGATGAGCTGAATTTTGCACAGCATGATGATGAAGCTTATGGGGCAAGGTCTTGAAATTAACAGATGTTGAAAGCAAAGTGTATCACAGTAAATCGGGATGAGAGCACTATATTTGAATCGAGGTAAGAATGAAAAGAAAAAATGGAAAAATACCACAGGAGTAACAACGACGATTAATCATGGCGTGTACCATTGCCAATTCATCGCCAAAACAGTCTTAAATATTGGCAAAATTGTATTTTTTCCGTGAAAATTCAAATATAGTAACGCCCACCAAATTCCAGCAATTGTCAGAGTGACATTTTTTCCATAGCATTATCTCTTACCAAAAAGTCTTACATTTTTCCCGTGGCATTTTCTCATGTGAAATTATTACCGCGCACCACAAATCTAGGCATAAACAAAGAAGACGCAAACTGCCATGTTATTATCCGTGAGGAAACTTTAATCTCAAGTAAGGCCAATTTCAGCGCATTTGTTCCCAAGAAAGTTGCATGATATTCATTAAAAACGCCGAAATATTTTACTCGAATGCGCCGTGACTCCAATAAAGTTTATCAGAAAAGAAAACACGAACCGAATGCTGGGGAGGATTTAAGAAAAACAGCTTAAGTGAAAACTCCGCAGTTCGACCCAGATGCTGGGCGCATGAATCATAATTTAATGCGATCCTTTGGGCAAAAAGAAGAGCCTCGGATTGCGTCCAAGTGAACCCCAGGACAGACGCGTTTGAATTCAGATTCCGGTGGCAGGACAAAAGGCAAGTTCCGGAGTTTGCTGTAAAAATAAGTCACAGACGTAGTTTTAGATGAGAATGGCCGTATCTTCTGGTGGTCATACTGCGATTCCATTGTAAAAGCAGACCCACGGCGCATTGAGAGAGGAGGTGGGGAGGGATGAATATTCAATGGGCAATAGCACTGAAGAGACATGAAATTGAAATGTTAATGTAACAAAAACAATACGCCGAAATCAGCATTGGAGGCTTTTTGCTTGGATTATTTAAATGAAATGAATGTTGGTCCATCCATTTAATATCTCTGATATCGCAGGCGAGGAAAGCATTGAAATAATTTATGATGAAACGAGGATAAAAATGGGTTATGCTGGTGGAATAATCGTGCCGAAGGTAATGGAAAAGAGTGCACTCATGATACCAGTCGGTGAATGTAATGAATAATTAGAAGCAATTTCCTTTCGGTAGATACACATTTAGGTTTCATAGAAAAGGATACTGTAATCATAAAAGCAATTTGATTACAAGGAATATTTTAGGAAAAAATGTAGAAGAAAATATGGTCTTTCCATATATTGTTTCTTTATCGGCGTCCTATTTTAAAATCTTCATAAGCAAAAGAATCCTTCATCGAAAAGTCTTATGCCGCTTTTATCAATCATCATCATTATGAATATCAAATATACTATTTGAATATACAGGCTTAAAATCAAAAATGAGAAAACCCTGTACAGAATTTACACTGTTATAGAAATACCAGATAATTCTAGAGAGCACATTAGGTTTCCTTCTTCCCATTTCTAATCGGTTACTACATTACCAGCAACTGCTCAGAGGTTAATATACTAGTGTTCATTGTATAGAATAAAATCTCGATGAGCTTGTTGCGTTTTATTTTATTTGGTTTATGTAATCCTTCCTCGATCCTAATGATAAATGTCTCTTCCGTTCTTAAATTTATTTTTGCCTTGACACACAATAGGGTATAATTATATAATTTATATTTACTCATCCTTATATTTCATGTTCTATTTGTATTTAAAACTCACACCATATATTTCTTTAAAATAGGGTCTGTAGGAGATAGCTTAAGTGACAACTCTCACAACTTTTTTGGTAATAGATGGAGCCATCAAAAGATGCACCGAATTTCCGCAAGACCTCAAATCTCTTTTATTATGCAACATTCTTTAGATTAGAGCAGCAATTTCGTTAATTTTCGAGTTTCATTCTGAGAAGTCAACTGTATGTACCTACTTTTAGGAAATACTTAATTAGTGTTTACAAACAACACAAACACTATTCCGAAACCATAGCTATATTTATTACTATTAGTATTATAATTTTCATTTATATTACCACCCCTTATGGCACGACTGACCACATAGACAAAAACCGTTTCCTTAATGGACCGTTCGTCAGTGATTCTGGCTAGTAGTTGATCGAAAACAGATCGGGAGTATTTTTTTGTACTCAACGAAAAAAACGGTCGTAAATTTCCGAGGATAAACAACAGCGACGATTGTATCCTCTAAGGACCGCGGAAGAGCAGGAGCGGGAATATTTTACACACACGGCACGCAAGTGCGGAAATTTTTCGCATTAAAAGTTCAGCAAAGTAAGAAGACATAACGAGGGCGCTTGCATCGGGAATTCCTCGCGTTTTACAGAGTTGTAAAGGGGGAAAAGGGTGAGGTGAAAGACAGAGAGAGAGACAGGTTCCAAGGCGAGAAAAGGATGGAAAAGAGGAAGCATAAAAAGGCACAATAAGGGCGAATTACCAACTTTTACGCCCTCCTTTATTAATACGACTGCTTCTGCTTTATGCGGGAAAGATAAGGTCCCATTTAAAGAGGTCCTTTTAGAGAAGGAAAAACAAATGGAAATGCAGGAATCGAAATTTATGAAGATGGGGACGTCGCAGAAAACGTCGGTTGAATGGGGCACGGTAAGGGGCGCCACCAAGTGGAATAAGTGAAAAGGATATGAGGACATAAGGATAATGGAAGAAGATGGCGAAGAGAAGGGATTTTGGGGAAAGGACGAAGGTCAAATAGATGACCCCCACGGCCGAGTTTGAGGGAATTGGGAATGAGTTTGAGTACTATCACAAACAGCCCACCGGAGACGGAGAGCGCTTCCCGGAATGGCGGTCATAAATGAGTGTTAACGTGAGGAGAGGTGCACCGTGCGAAGAGCACGCCAAGACGCCGTCCTAAGGAGCATTCACGCGAATGAGTGTTGGAGAGTTTAATTAAACGCGCCACTCGATTTACGTCTTGAGATGCATTCCTGAGGGTCGTAAGGAAGGCTGGAGATGGCGCTTTCTCGTTTTGCTATGTAAAAGTAAGGAGTAATCCTCTTTGCAAATACTCGTAAAATGAAATTTACAATAAGCGTTGAAATTCTAACCAAATGCGGGTGACTGAAATGTGGAGGCGTAGGTGAGGTCATATAAATATAATTGGCTAGGTCTTTCCGAGCCTACTTATATGAATACGAATTTTATTTGGGGATTCAGGATATTTAAATGAAACCCTCGCTGTATTCAGATGATACTTAGGCAATTCTTCAACCTCGCTCGTAAATTTTAATGAATAACAGTACAGAAATGAAGGAGGGAAAGGATGGCAGTTTCTTTTTAGTACTGATGGCTTATCGCGTGCGAATGTAAATATTTATTTCGGTTTATACAGTACGTGGGACTATGGTAAATAGATAAAGATTATCATTTTTAACAACGGAAAGAACGCAGTATTGTGTCGACCTTTAAATATCACATTTATATTAAAGGATAAAAATATTTTCATTCTTCTCTAAAAGGGTAAAAATTTCTAGTAACAAGAAAGTAAAATTCGATATTTTATGCATTTTATTTCATTAAGTTTGAAGTATAGCGATATGTTAGGCAAAGGAATAACTTTGATGAATATGTGCAATATTGTAAAATTGTATATTGATAAAATCCTCAAAGATATTAATGAACCATGTTAAATAAATTTGAACAACAACCAAATGCATATCCACGTTTCTATCTGCTCATTCAGCTAATCTGGGTAAATATAACTACTGCAAAGATTACCAGGAAACGACAATGGATTCATTTCTAACGATATTCATTAAACTTAATTGAATTTACGTATTTGCTCTCTCGTAATTCTAACACTAAGTCTGAATGAGATAAGCCCGGGAGAATTAGCACCACCTCAAACAAAATTGACTCATTTCACAAGGGCACGGGATAGTAAATGCAGAATTAATTTGACCTCTTAAATAAAAATGATTATTGATCTAATGACCTACAGCCGGAGGAAACCAGGAATCGAAATGGGACCCTCCGTTTCGAAGCCCTTTTAAAAGATGAACAATTCGATGAAATTTCAACCAGGACTTACTTTACTAATTTTAGTTAATAACAGAATCGTTACTGTATAGATGTCCTAGAGTCCTATTGGGATAGAATGTAATCCGAAAATCAGGCTTAAATTTGTTTATATTAGAGTTACTCTTCTCTCACGTACTCCCTCCGCTCCTAATTACACATCCTGCTTTTCAACTTCCTTTCCACTCCCACTCATGCTATACCCCAGTCCAGCTGATGTCCAATGCCCAGCTGAAGTTCCATCGAAAATAATTACACTCGCCAAAATAATTGCGGAATAATAGAAGCCCCGCAATTACTCTGGACCAATAAATATATTCGCGTTAACCAATTAACATCATTATTCTGCCCCAGTTAACGGAAATAAATCAGGGATTGCGCGGAAATGCTTGAATCCTCCAATCCGCTGTTTCTAGGATGATTCGCCGCCACCACTGCTCCAAGAGGTACATTTCGCCGCCATCGTTATTCACGTGCATTATGTATCATTTTATAGACATATATTATACCATATAAAATTCATTGGTGATTCTAAGCGCCTATTGGCCATACGAAATGTATTTATGGGTAAATGAAATACCATTGAATACATGAAATGAATATGAGGGTTTGTAAAAGCTTTGTGATTGCTACTAGTGATACTTTAATCGGTTACATATTAATAATATATTCAAAGTATTTAAAGGTAATTCATTATTCAATAAGCCCCTCTTCTTTGATTAAATGAAGCATTTAAACTAAAGAGTTCACTTTTTCCAAAGCAACCCAACTAAGGAATGTAAGCACCTATCTTTGGGTTTGTTTTCAAATAAGCATCAAAGTCAAGGTATTAACAAATATTAATGACATATATTTATTGGATCTTTTCTCTTTTCTAAAATTTGATATGAGATTGGATGATTGGAGGAGGAATAATCTTAAAACTCCTCTTCAATAGTCAACGTAAGGCAGTAGAAGATAATAACTTTTGCCCGTATCGCTTAAACATTTTTATTTCTTTTATTTAAGCGGAAAAGTGAGTAAAAGTTGTTTTCCTTCATCTTATGGAGTCCTACCTCAAAGTCGTGCCTGAAACTAATTGGTAGTATTCATTAGCCTATTTCTTATAACTGCATGTAATTCGCCGATTTTTCATAATTACCAATTTTCGTTGATGAGGTTGATTACCAAAACCGGCCACTGCGTGAATCCTAGCAGGCCGCATGTGGCCTGCGGGCCATGTTTTGTGCAGAGGATAACACGCGTTGGGGACAAGCGGGAGTGTTTGCAGAAGAAGTCGGATGCTGAGATTGGAGGGGATCTTTATTAGGAGTGAGAAGACGGGCGTTGGTGGAATGAGGTGCGCCGGTCAAGAGGACTTGTGCGAAACACAAAAGGCCTCCAGCGAGGATTTGCAGTCGACCTTTCGTAACTCGATCGTCTTCCGTATATTCCATTAGTGTAACTGTGTACGCCCACACGCGAAGCGTAATTAAGCGCCGTAATCCCGAGGTGAAACATTTCGGAATTTAATGTTCATTACACGGATGTACGAATCACAGAGCCCCGTTGTCCATTCTGTCTATCGTTGGAGAGATGAGGAATTCGATTTAATTAATTCTGCCTGCATCAATGGGACGCCTGCGAATGTATGGAAATGCGCACACGTAATACTTATTGAAATAGTTTTGGTGCAACGAACTGTTTTGAAACCTCTCTGTAAAGACGACGGAAACTAAGTCCAACTATAACTTTGAAAAGGATCACGAATTCTAAGCAGGCGAAACTAAAATGTATTCCTGTATGCAAGGGCGGGTTTAAGCCATCAAAGGGTCAAGAGGCAAAGATCAAACCAAGGCCCTCCACTTTGAATAATAAGAGTTAAAGTACGATTTTCTAATGAAACTCATGCAACAGAAAATCACATGCTATAAAAATTCAGTTGCTTCAATAAGGCAGGAATAAACAACATATTGAATTATAACTAGTATTTCCATAACTTAATTGAATGATGAATAGACTTTAGATTACATAGCGACATTAATTAGGTTGTATATTCTACAATAATGTTATAGAGATATACACTATTCTTTCCTGAAACGAGAAATAAGTACCTGTGAGAAATCCGCCCCTCTAAAAGCTTGAAATGAATTGCAGGACTTACAAAGAGTTCATAACAACAAACTTTCCGATTCTCTGATATGGATTAGGCCCTCAGCTAGCGTCCATTCCGCCTAATTATAAATACACCCCTGCCTGTATGTCATGTTAGCATTTCCATTACGAATAAAATTAACTATATTGTGTATTTTCTGCTTAACCTGAGCGAAATGTTGTCCTATTTAGGCGCTGCTGTTTCTTATTTATCATTTTCAAAATCCTAAAGTGAATAAAGTCCTAGGATATGGAAGAGCCATATTATAATTTTCGAATCAGATAAGCTGAAAATAATGATCTCTTGTTATACCATGAGAATTTTATTTACATCTACGTCGCTTCTCTCTGGAAAACACGTTTGTTTGAGCTTTCCACTCCAATAACTAGCTTGGATTCTTACGGAGACTTGGATGAATAAACTTGTTCGAAATAGAATTACCTTGTACAAACGAAATGAGGAAATAATTCAACGACTTCATTCACATAATGTGACTAAAAATAAGATGGCTGCAGTAAATTACTGTTATATAAGTTAAATTTTAAATTTTCTAACGTTAATGAAACTCAAACGATAATAATAAAATTAATTTCATTTCAACCTCCGGATAACTGAGAACATTCATATGTTTACGTAGAGATAATCTGGACTTTAATAGGTTGGGAACAAAAGCTCTTTTTATAATTCAAGGATGAAGGTTTCTGGGTCTCCAGTGCCATTAAGTTTCAACCATCCAGTAAGTTCCCACTCAAAGTCTTAAAATACACATATCCTCCGCTACATAAAATGATATTTAGGTTGATTGGAGTTAGATTACGTGGCATTTTAATTGAGAAGTTCCACGAAAACTTTTTCTCCCTCGTTTGCATTCCTTTCAGCAAAATCACATTTCTCGAAGCGAAGTTGGGAAGACTGCACTTCTTCTGCTTGTATGTTTCATGACTACGAAAGCATTAAGCGTCGGTGCACCATCGATCTCAATTTCAAACATGACAACAAAGATTTTCCCCAATTATTTTCGTCCTAATTTAGTCCGGCGCATAAAGTCCCATCGCTTTATGAAGCAAAAAAAAATCCCGCAGATTCTTCTCCAGATAATAACGCCGAGTTAGAAAAGGCCAATTTACAAAAGCATTTCGAGGAAAAAATCTCTTTTAAAATTCTCTTACTGATGTGACTGCACAAGGATAACGAAAACCTTTTTTCTTCTCCTTTTTTGAGGGAGATACATAGAATCGTCCTCCGTGCGCATGACCTGAATCAATAGCCGTGGAAGAAATCTTAATTAGCGGAAAAAAGATTTCGTGGGAGTAGCGTCTAAAACGAGCTTAGTGAAGGCCATTTTGGGCAGAGAGGGGGAGATAAGGAGGGGATGAACTGGATGGGGGGCCAAGGGGGATGGGGGGTCGCTAACTGTTGTAGGTGACAATGACAGACTGCTGAAAGGGTTCGGAAAACAAAGGAAAGTGAGGGACACAGAATTAAAGCAACGGAGCGCAGCGATTCGATAAAAAACTCCTTTAAGTAAAAACACGTCTTAAAGGTGGGGATGAAACTGTATCCTTAAATACTCGAAATCGCACTTAATCAAGGACAAAAAAAGTCGGACAAACAAGTCTAATCGGAGGATCAACTGCTGTAGAGAAAATGTTGCAGTTTTTCCGTAAGAAGTAATCCCGATCCAAAAATAACAGTGAACACGTGCAATGAATTGTGATCATTGTCCTTTCTGCTTGTAATCCGCCTGTTTCACCACTATTATGCGTTAACAGGTATTCATTTTAATGTGATTATAGCAGAATTTATAATCAGGGGTACTAAGTAGGTTACGAATGATAATAAGCTTTGGTTGTTTCATTCATCGAAATCATGCAAATCTGTTTATCTATTTATATATTATCCACCATAACATCACCAAGAAAAGGATTCCTAATAATGGTGATTATAAGAGAAAATTCCATCAAATAGCGAAAAGCTACATTAATGTAATAAATATGAGGAGAAATTGGAACTCGGTGTAACTTCTACAGGAGCAATCGATCTTGTTAACTATTTGATAATAGGTCAAGCATTGAATTAATCCATCAAAATTCATTCTTCAATATTCGGGCTGTTAATTGTACACTCCCCAAATATTGCAGAACATTTCTAATTAGGCAGTAATTTGACATTTCCAGTGCTTAATTTCATCAAGAGAGAGCTCTTGAATATTAATCAAATTTGCATAAAAGAATATAGTTGAGTTTTACGAAATGTGCATGAATTGTAAGTCTCTGAATGAAGAGATTCACGGGTTATGGCCGATAAAATATAACAGTTTTTACTACTTTAGTGCATCGTTACAATTTTACAAGTACAGCTGAAGAGCAAATCAATGTTCATCATTTATTGTTCAGCCAAACCTGAAGAAATAATTCTTAAGAACTGCGGAAATATGTAAAGCTTTGAAGTAAGCACAGAAAGGGATATTATATTACTGACGTCTGCCATTGTACTATGTATTTATTTCCGGAGAGCACAGCATGGCATTCTAGTATTTATCACACTTCCCCCCCTCTAAAAGAATGGGAGTGAAGGGAAGAAGTGGCTACAATCTATGCGAAGGAATTCAGAGGCGGGCAACTGAAAAGAAGCTTAGAGATACAGCGGAAAGAATAACGGCTGGAGGAGAGTGAATTAAAACATTAGGAGGGAAGGTATGCGGGGGTGAGCAATGCGGGAGAGGATTCTGGGTAAGTGAAACGCAGTGAGATGAAGGGAATGATCATCTTAAAGAAGGCGATTCAAGGTGGGTGTGGTCAGGAGAGAAGGGGGGATTATGGGGACGCATTAAAAGAAAGTGGAGATCGGCCGGAATTAAGGATTCAGAGCGGGATTAATACGCACTCTCCAAGTATCGGACAAAGTTTAGGGACCGAAAGAAAAAGAAGGGAACTTTGAGATAAAAGGAAGTGTAGAATTGCAAATAAATAAGGGTCTCCGATGGATAAAAGGATTGCGAGGAAAAAGTAAGGACGGGGTTTCAAAACAATCGCTTATTTGGCGATAGACTTCGAAAACCACAGGCGAAACTGCTAATGAAAGGATTTTTGATACTAAGCCATTACGGGTGGATAAGAATCGTAATAGCGTTGATTTCTACTAGGAAATGGAGAATCTTCATTAGTCTACATACGGTTTCGGTAGAATAGGGGTTAGCGAACTGGTCTAGCAACAGTGAAGTTCTATTTTCGAAACGGATTCGGGCTGGATGTTTGAGTTCATTAATTAATATCTGTATTGAATTGATTTTTCAGCGATGGCGATCGATGGGTTATTCGTAAAATAAATGAAATACTATTCATTGAATACTAACTAACATCGAATATCAAGTAATGTTAACAACGATATTAACTGCAATCTTGCAAGGTTTTAGCCATTCAGGACCTGGCTGCTAAAAAGAAGTCCTGCTTTGGTATATGAACTTAACAAGGATGTATTTATGTAAAAGAAGTAACAGTAGTTTTTAAGACGAGCTTCGACAGCTGATATCATTTCGTACATAGAGAATCGAACCCGACACCGCTTTCACCAAAGAAGAACGCGCTGCTCTCTTGGCTATCCACGAAGCTTATCATAGTATAAATAGCGTCTACTAGATATGCTGGAATCCCTCAAAGTATTTTGTAGCATAAATTCAACTGATGACGCAGAAGTCCGTGGTAACGACAAATTATGAGAATATCGTATTATTGAAGATGTTCTAATATATCTTCCTAATTTGTTGTTATTTGATAGCATCTTTACCATGGAAACGGGTAGATTAATCTATACAATTCAGTAGTGCCAAACAAAAGTATCTGCATAAATTTGATTCATTTTCCGGGCATTCGATATTCCATTCATTTGATATGATGGACATACCTTAATAAGTAAGTTTTCATGAATTTCGTTGATTAGCGTACTTTATGTGCACAATATTCAGCAAGTGGACTGAATCATTACCAATGCCATACGGAAACATATTTTCCTGTGCAAATCACCCGTGGTATTGTGAAAGCTGTTTCATGCCTCTCAAGACATTCCGCTGAATCAGCGGATTCTACCGCACATGTATCATCTCGTTTACACTTATTTCGCCACACAAAGTCTCGAGCCCTCGCGATTTAAAAGACCACTTCTGACTCAAGAAATAGAAACGTTACTTTGAATGAAACCTAAATAGAGCGGAGGAGGATAGCCTACTTTAATGGGTTTATTCCCCCGAAATTTACCAACGCCGGTGCGGATTAATGCGGAGCAGGTGGGATGAGTCCCGCCAGCTCATCACTTTCCGGGAAGAGGGGTGAATTAACCCTCGCAAGAATAATATTCTAGATTCATACCCCGAAAAACATTTCAGTGGAATATTTCAGCGAAGCAATTCTTCTTCTTCGGAGCAGGAAAAGCGATGCGAAATACGAAGCGTTCTCAAGTATACGGGGAATTAGTTGAGTAGAATTTCGAGCGGCGCTAATTATCGGCGAACTTTCGTTAAACAAAAGAAGGGGCAAAGGCGAAGGAACGTGAGATAAAAAAGGGGTTTAATGAAGGAATGTAGGGATGCGGAGGAATGAGGAGTTCAGGGTGTGGCTGTGGCTATCTTTAGTTCGGCAGAGTATGAGGCGTTCGTCTTCACTTACAGGGAGGACGTGGGAAGGAGGGGGATCTTGGGTGGGGGGCGTTAGATAATGGGGGGAGGGGAAATTGAAAGAATTGGAGATAATGGGAATGAGGACCCTTCCAAATGAAGATGTTGGGGACTTTAAAAAGTGAACGAAAGAGGCGATTCTGAACGAAAAGACGCGTTTTTGCGGAGTTGAATGGAAGGTTTTTCGGTGTTGAGATGCATCGCCTTCGACGTTCAAAAAACGGATTCGCTACGATGAAAGATACAATACCAGATTTTTTAATGCCTAAAGGTTAGGAAATTTCAAGATATATCATCGATATTTTTGATTTTAAAGGTGTCAATATGCTAGGAGTATTGAAATAAAAAATGGGAAACTCTGCTAATTCCATCGAAGCATTTAAACCTAATATCCTTTTAACTTTGAATTTGTCTCTTAACATACTTATCTCAATGTTTCTAAAGCGTATCCAACAATTATGAGTTATAATATCCCATAAACGAAACTGTACTTTATTTAACGTTTATATTTAGCCCCTCAAAACAATGGAGTAAAGCTCAAATTGGATCTATTACTACAGTCGTCCAAAATTTCGGATAAAGCTGAGCCTGTTGAATTATAGAGAATTTTTATTGCAATTATTGCTTAGAATTATCATCACCTCATGCTTGCAAAATTTTAAGCAAATTAATTTCGATACCCTACATGAAACTAACTTCTAATTAGGAATAATCTTTCCTATGGGAAATAATGACAATACGTATTATGAATGTTCATTGAAACCACCAAAAATCCTGATGAGGTTAAGGAGATTAAAAATAACGTATCTCATTATATGTTAAATAGAAGCAAATCAGCATTTCATTGTTTACTACCTATTTTCAGAAATTTTGTTCATAAATACCCATAAATTTCGTACTCACGAATACAGACACATCCAGAAACCCTCGCAAAGCGGGGATCTCAAATTGCTATACATTCAGCGCCCAGAAAATGTTATTCCAGTGTTCGCTTCAAAGTGGCTCACAAATATTCCGTACGGCACTATTTCTACTGCTTCACATATTGAGTTTTTGAGCATATATTCTTTAGCCCACACATCATTCCGTAAGTACACTCTCTACCCCCGAGTATTCGATGGCGAATGATAAATTTTTCAACTTCTGCGAATACGTATCTCCCTGTTTAGTGATGATCCTATCGGGGAAATGCAAATCTCTTTTAGAACTTTGAGAAGACGTAGCCTAGAGGCTCTGAATGAAACATGCGGTGATGCGTTCAATTCGTCAAAGAAACTGGGCGCCAGGAGCCGGATACAGAGGCGATTTGCTGTGCCAGATGCACTTGGATCCTGCCATGGCAACGTAAACATCTTTTCTCTCTGAAGATAATGATAAAAGAAGGAAGAAGATTTGGGAAACATCCGCTACTTACAAGCAACCGATATGAATGCAACACTTTAATCAAAATTCTATGCTATCTTGAGAAGTATATGAAACACTTCCATCTATAACTACCCTATAATTCTCAACGGAAATTTCAGCTAGTCACAAATACAATTATATATATATTTAAGGATAAATATTCCGTATTATATTATTATTTGTTATTTAATCATTTATATATAATATGTCGTTTTGGTAGGTCAGGAAGTAAAGTTATAGTAGCATGAGCATCTAAAATACAGCAGCATAAATACTATACATTCAATACTCGTAATAAAGTATTCACTGATTAACGATAAATGTTTCATTTAGATTGTAGGCATATGTTATTGCTCTTCCAACGAAATAAAACTTATAAGAGATATAAGAGACTAAGGGGGAGGGAATGGAAATGAAGTGAAGTAAAGGATAGATGTAGCTAAGAAAAGAGACATTCGGCGTGAAAGGAAAACGCTGTTTCCTCAGATAATGCGGAGGTTTAAATAGAAAGAAATGCAATCGCATTGGCGAAAAGCGGATCTTTGGACCCGTTGCCGTGACGACGGATGAAAAAAACGATATTCGCTCACGTGCTAATGCGCTCTACATTCGGAAAATACACCACACTATGTGGGTTTTTGCGAAATCCTATGAAATTAGTCTAATGCATTGAAATCCTCCGATATACGACTTATAAAAGCATTGCGCTCCTAAATGGATTTTTCACAATCTCCTTATTTCGAATTTTCAAACGTGATCAAGTAATGATAGTCGACATTGATTTTCCACCATTTTTTCCTAATATTTGAGAGTTGAGCAAGTACGAATTTTAAAACAGATATACATAGGCTGCAATAATTTCAAGAATTGGAGTTAAGTCGTAAGAGTTGCCGCTGGAAACGTTTGATACCGACTACATCAGGGTAAGCTTTATAGTTTCCTTCAATACACTTTCCTTCAATATTTTAGCAATACATTTCGTCTCTTAAATATCTACATAATTTTCGAATATTTACATGTGTGACAACCGTCATCGATATCACAATCAGAAACAACCCCGCAGATAACGATTTGCAGTCACCTATGAGCATTTCTTTAGTGTTACTAATAAATTAATTAAATAAATAAGGGAACACATACAACGACAATTGAAATGTGAAAAGACGATAATTTTATTTGCTGCCCCTTTGAATCAGTTGAATTTTATTACGTTTAAAAGCAAAAATTTAATTTCCAAATTAAAGCGTGAAAAGTAATTTTGCATGCAAATGAGTGCACCTAGGCAAATTTTCAAGGAAAAAAATAGACATGGAAAGGAGATAAAACTCCGACAAGATCGGGACTCGAACCGAAATATTGCACTTTTCGGGAAGATTCTGTCACCAATTATTCTATTCACCCAGAACATTCAGAAACGCCGTTTTGGGACACTTTGATGTTTTCCTGCTTCAACCTCTCTTTGTAAGTCCGTTTTTCCTTTGGAATAAAATACTTTAGTTAGCGTATGCAAGAATCTAAGCGTGTAAGAAGAAAAATTCATGCCTTGGCTTTTATCAAACCCATGTAAAGTAAAATCGCAGAATATGAGGACTTAGATCCATATTTTCATCTAATTCATAACGCATAAAGCGCCTGAATCCGCCTATACTTCACTTTAAAAGTCTTTCATCTCATAAAGTCATTCTTAAGGGAAAATTTCAACCGAGTTCAAAAGGAAATTTTGTAGCAAGGGACAGAATGCACTCAAAGAGAAGTTTTTTAGTATAGCATCTTCTTAAAATCTGCATTCACTTGCAGGAGTTTAAGAGAAAAGTTAGCGGGATTCCGGCTAAGGACATTTTTTAAACCAAAGGGATAATGGTAGTTCCTTCATAAATATTTACACAATCAGAACACCGGAAGATGTATAGGGAATAAGGTTGAGGAATAATTCTAGTATGAAAGCTAACCCAAGTTCCGAAACTAGCCAGCAATAATTTTAATCCTTATACAAACCCCTTAATAACTAATATTCATTAATGTTTCAGCGATTTAAAAATCAAATACTGAACTAGACAGGTTTAAAAGCATCCATTTCTTCTTATTATCATGTAGGGCACGATGGCATGGGAGATTTAAAGTTAGTGTGCAAATTAAGTGAATCTAAATGTGAAAAAATAAAATAAAAAAGCAAGCTCTCTGATCCGATTACTAAATAAAAGGAGACTTAAGTACTTCGGATACTTAAAAATTTAGCTGGGGAGATCTTTAAGGTGTTCTTTACTCAGGGATTACTCATAAAACTAATTTCACTCGCAATGTAATGTATGTAGCAATGAAAAATCATATTTAGTCAGAGAAAGTCAAGAGTATTCACATATATTACTATCATATACTACTATCATCTCATTAAATGAGTACATTATATATACCACAAACTAACTACAAAGATTAAACAGCTCGTGTCAACTTCAAACAATGTTTTTATTATTACCATAAATCGTTTGCAGAACCATTGAAAAACGTTTGTAATGCATTTATAAGTTATTAGCGTTCGCGTTTATCTGATTAAATTGTCTAATTATGGAAAAGATGTTCATCGAGCAAATGGGTTTCAATCAACCAATAGTAATCGTCAGGTAATTATCAGAACAAGGTATTAGCTTCCAAATTATGGTATCGCTTTAACGGGTTCAATTATTAACGTTTTCCTTAAACTGGAATCTTCTTAGATGATTTTCGCAAATTATTTTGCAATCTCAAGAAGGCGATGCACGATCAAATTTCATTCAGAAATCTTTCGAAGCTGTAGAACAAGTTGGAAAATGATTCGAATTCTACGAAACGGTCGGATTTCAGTGTTTTCTCTTGCTTGAACGGAGCTATTTGAGAATTTAACTCGACATTTTCTCAGACTTGGGCATTTAAAAGGTTAACATCCTGTGAGAAATTAAAGAGTTGGCAGTAAAATCAGAGAATATTCTGTGAATATGAAAATACTTTAGAGATACACCACTTAATATCTTCAACCAGGAATCAATAAAAATGACTCTTTAATTTTACCTTATAAACAATCCAAAGAGTAAAATTAATATTCTCAATCTTACTCGGTGGAATTTAGCAGCACCCATCTAGAATTAAGACATTAAGGAGTCTTAATTCAAGAAGGGAATCTAAAGAATGATCACTTACGGTAAAGGTCTCTCTTATTAATTTCCTATGGCTGAACAGACATTGTCATACTCCCTTTCGTTTTATGTCATATCAAGGATGTAGGGATATCAAAATCATGTTAACTTTTTTGATCGTGAAATATAGTTTTGTATTCGATTTACGAGAATTAGGACAAAAATATTACAAATTTACCGTTTTTGGTTATAAACAATCGATCCCCTTGATGAGTAAGTGAATACTTTCACGCGAAAACAGGGAAAAGATAGGTCTATATCTTTCTTTCTGGTATCCCATATCTAAACTACGTTATTGCTTATGTTAAATTTAGTTGCGTCTTTTTTCAACGGTGAATAAACATGTTTTATATAACAATAATAGAATATTTTCATTCCTTTAGTATATGGCCTCTGTTCAACTTGACAAATTCTATACAATCATAGACCTCTATAGCGGGAACGGGTTATTTCGTACTATTACCAACAACAACAGTTTTCGTTATAAAGGAAGTTTACATCCACCTAATGGAAATGACAGAGATGAGATTAAAGAACAAACACACTTTTAAAGAAAAGCGGTGGTAAACAGAGACAGCAATGAAAACACACCCAAAGCATACGGAACAAGTAGAAATGTAATGTTTTTATGGGATTTAAAGTGCTTCGCCCAAAGATTCGAGTCTCAGAGCTGATCTTTTTTCTGGCCATGTGCTTGTCTCAGCGGGACGCCCTCTCCAGCACGGGACGTGAGGCAAATTCATCGAGTACGTGGCCATTATGTTTTTATTCCCAAAATGCATTTCTTCCCCGCCTCGACACCTGCTATCGAAAAATGACCCGACATCTTGCGGTGGCGCTGGGGAACTGAGGCATTCGGTCACATACGTGGGACTAGGCGGTCACGCTAGGCACTATGGGTAAAAAATATATAGAGAACAGCATATCACGTAGGAGAGGATCCGTGTTCGGCGATGCTGCAGAGAAGGATCATCAACTAGAAGGCGAGAGACGCTTATCCCTCTGGTGGCAGATAAAGAAAGTTCAGAGGAGCGCATCCCAACGACGTTTTATCTCCATTTTAGTCGCGGAAAATCCTGGCGAAGCTCCAAATGAGCGCAATTAGAAGGCGGAGAGAGGATTTTCCGAAAATGGACTTAACAGCCTGACAAAGAATATTGCGAGATTGGCGGGAAGGATAAAAGCGTGAACGAGGCCCTCTGTCGGGAAGGTTTGGAAACAGGGTCGGCAGTTTTCAGGTGGAAGAAAAAGATGAGAGGAAGATGGAAGGAAGAGATTTGGAAGGGGAGATTTGGAAAAGGAAACATCCAGAGAGGGAGTATTTGTCGTCGATTCATTTCTCTCGGTAAAATCTCAGAACCCACCTCTCTTTAACCTAAAGGCAAAGTTTGGAAGTGGTACTGTTCCATTAAATCGTCCATTTTGATGATTACACGTTGCTATGCTGTTGCTGTTTCCATTCATCGATTTTATATTATAGATTTTTTATTCGGAATCGATTAAACCAAATGAATGAAGCCAAGACGGATTTTCATTGATTTATTCAAGAAGTTCATGCCTTCTAAAGTGCTATCTAGCCGTAGCTATGCTATTGTTTATCGCATTTGTTATACGGATCAACTTTTTAAAATTTGACAACACTGAATAAACGAACCAAAAAAGGACCTCAACAGACGATCATAACAAAGACAGCTTCTTACTAGAATAATTGCATGGTTTCAAAACAATTTCAAAGAAAAGAGGCAATAAATGATATCCTTGTCGAAATTTATATTTAATGAAATACTGAAATCTTATATTTTAGATTGCTAATTTAATATTAAAATTCATTGCTACTAGAGGTATGTAACAATTGATGCACCTTATTTTTCGCTTGTTTATTTTCAACTGAAAAATGATTAATTACGTCATTCTACCGATTTCAATTTATTCAGATTTGATAACTCTTTGCACTAGATTTTCCATAAAAAAATTAATAAGGGTAATATTTAATATAATTTTATAACATTACGACGGAGAGAGTTATGAAAAAAATCTCTGTTTTTAAATTAATAAATATAGGTCATAATACTTAAACACATAATGATTCTACCTTTCGGTAGGTTCGTTTGTTTTCACTAATTCCCTATTCAATTATATCTCTTTCCTGGTAACATCCCACCTTTTAAGTCATACTTGTCTCCCTATCTGTTTTTATCTTGCATTCCAACTGACTATAACTAACTGCATTACTTTCTTTACTCTCAAATATTAAAAAGAGAGGAAATAGTAATTCTTTTCCTCTATATTTTCAACCCAACCATTTCCTCTGTCGACACCTAATTGTTTCAATCAAAATTCTTATTTACCCAATCATCTCTAGCACCTTCCTGTTTGTTCTTCTATCAATCCAACTTTCTTTCTTCATTCTACGATTTAAATACAAGTAAAACTATCTCAAATTTTAAACCTTATAAACAGTCAGATCTTTTTATTTTATAGGTTACCATATAAATATCCATACTGCGATGAGTAAGAACGGGTTGAATTGATGAAACTCAATCAATTCGCTGTAACCACTTCTGCCTCCCTCATGGATTCATAATAGAATGTGTGACTGTGTACCCAATCCATTCTTATATCATATTATCGATCATCGGGAAATTGTGTCCGATAAAAAAAAACGAAGGGAAACACTCGGAGCCACTGTTTTGTGATTAACAGAAACGATCCCGTCGTCGAAATAGTTACCGAATCGGCGAGAAATAAAAAATAGAGAGCCGCCATACGTGGCCAATTAATCGGAGACAAGAAATAATTGAATTTCCGTGGGCACAATCGGAAGAATATAATAACATCCAATCAGACTTTCCGTGGAATAAATGGAAAAAAACGGCGGGAAATTTTCCACGGTAATGGAGACGGTACACGGGCGGGGTCTTAATTTGGAACCGAGTGGGAAAAAGGTGAGAAAAACAGAGGAAAAGGAAGAATTAGCGAAGGGCGATAGCTGAGGAATCGGGTAGTATATGGGCGTTGAGGGACAGAAGGACTTAGGAGGATGGGACAGCCGAAATTGAGCGACCCACTAACCATAAAGATGAAGAAAAAAGGGAAAGGAAGACTTGACCAATCCAGACTGAGCACCCCTGTCACGTGACGTGAAGGACAAAATCCCGCGGAACAATCAAAAGGGGTCGAGCTGATGGAGTCATCAACGATATCTTTCCTGCCGCTAAATCTTTCCCCTTTCCGATACGCCTTCCTTCCCGCCCGCATATATACGTACACTTCCGGGAACGCACTCCGCGCATTAAGTTCACGCCCCGTACGCACCTTCTCACCCTATTCCACCTCATTAAACCCCCTTTCACCGCACCCCATATCCATACATTCTTCCTCTCTCTCTCTCTCTCTCTCCGTCCTTTTTCCCCAAATCCCTTTTCGGTCTGTTCCCCATCAATATCTCATCCTTCCGGAAAAATCCTTCCTTCCCTATCCTATTTCTTACTTCGCCCTTAGTCCGGCGACGTCCCTCAATCTACTTTCAGAGCCGTTTCTCGTTTATAAGCCTCATCACTGATCCCTCCATGATTTGCAGCGGACAAAACCTAAGACTGAAGGGGGAGTTCGGTCGTGAAATCGCCCATCGGGCCCATTGTTAAGAGGTGCCCCCCGCCTTTCTATCTTCCCAGTTTCCGAGACATTTCTTGCCATGGACCCTCTCATACCACCACCGCCATCTCCTTCGACCCTTTCCGAAGGTGGACATTTTTGCGAAGGGCATTATTTATGTCTTATTGTCAGCTTCTTCTGCGGATTGGAAGATAAATTAAAGTTATTAGACGGAAGGAGGGCCTTTTAAGAGCTACATCTCCAATGAGTGTGCTTCAGACACGACTTTAATCAAATCGAGATTTGTCTTAAGACTCAGATTAATCTTGACTTTAATAGTTTCTCTGTCTATATGTCTGCCTGTCTGAAAATCAACGGATATTTCCTATTGAACCATTCCATCGATTTCAAGCATGTTTCTCATGCTTCACCCTTTTAATTTAGAAATAATGTTCATTGAGATTATGTTGAGTGTGTTAAGAAGTATGATAAGTTAGCTGTGAAAGTTAAGTACAGTAATAGTACCGGATAAGACTTCAAAATACTCGGAATGGCTTTCATAAGAAATGTACGTAAAGATCCTTTTCCTCTCTTGCAACCTTCACTCCTTTTATAAAGTTAAATCTTTAAAGAATGGGCCAAGGAAAATAGATTAAAGTGCCAAAAGAAAGGAAACTGAATGAAGATTATTATTTTATATACAGAGGTAATTTAGACTCGCATGGAATTATTGGTAATATCTAATTGTAGATTATATAAAGAGGAGGTATTCCGAATTGTATATTAAAAAATATTTCAGAATTGTATTATAAAAATAAACAAGTTCCGGGAGTCTACAACAATTTATATTGACTGGACTAGATCTGCAGTAAGTAGTCTATTAGCAGATTAACTCGATGGAATCACTTAATGATTCACATTTAACGCAATCTTTACTCTATTCTTGGAATCACAAAACCATTCTCATTTCACCTTCCACCACTTCCCATTTTATTTGCCTGACGATGATATTTACAAATAAATTCAATCGGCAAATAAAATGAACTTGAAAATAAAGACAATGGATTTTAAAAAGGTGCAAGAACCACATTGAAGTAGACTTAACATTTGCAGAATTAGAAGATCAAAGGACATTTGAACACGATGCTGAAAAACCACCTACACATCTTCACTGAGACACAATCAATTTCTTCTTAATGAAATATTCCTAAATAGCTTGTCTTTTATTATTTTACAGTCCGCTAATCTTCGTTTAGCTTGCTGTCTAAATAATCAAAATAATAGTCAACTTTTAAAATCTTCTTTGATAAGTAAACAATCAGAGTAAACAATATTTTAAATTCGCTCCTCAATACCACTGAAGGCAAGAGATTGTTCTTTTAAACCTGTTTTTTGCTCTAATATAACCGATGATGGTACTTAGGCACTAAATAAAGTCTGACGTGCAATTGGATCACATATGCTGCAACCGCTCGGAGAGAGATCAAAGATATTCTGTTTATCATGACTTCAAAGAAGCTAGAAAAACTGTTAAAATGCATTTTTATTTTTTACAAACGGGAGCTCTATGCTGAGCCAATTATGATGAATCACTTCAATGAATAATAGCTACTACAATCGAGAATCGTCGACAGTCGGGCTATGCGAAAGTAAAAAATCTGTTTCAAAAATCTACTGTGCTCAGGAAAGTAAAACATTTTTATCAACTTAAGATTGAACGACTCCTATAAAATATATGCCACTATATTTAACAAATGAGCCTTGCGGTAGCTCCTTCACCGTAAGATTTTTTACAGCATGTTTTGAATGAAAAAAGTGTAAAGTTGCATACGTGAGAGCTAGCCGTCAGTAACACGGCTTTACACTAGTCCGTATGACTTGCCGTAAGAAATTTTTTCCGCAAATGACGTACGACAGTAAGCGACCAGGAGAATAGATTGCATGTGCAGCATGTCACACGCCGAAAGCGGCTAGCAGGAAAGATATGTACAGGTAGATGAAACTTTATGGCTATGAGGTTATATAGTCTTCTTTACCTTCTTTCTTTCTAACATCAACCTTGTATACATGGGTTGTTCAACGTAAATACGTTAGAACCGCATTCAAGATTATATACCCCTTAAATAATACTGTTGTTATCTAGTACAAGTATTTCGTACTTGTATGTACAAATTATGTACCCAAAGAGCATATACTTGCATGGAAAAACTTCATGATATAATATAATTAGAACTATGCAAGTGAATAGTACACAAAATAAGTTAAATTTCACCAAAATAAAATTATAATAACGAATTATTGAATAAGGTTTCCATAAGCTACAATTATTTTATCTGAAGATTCAAGTTCCTAAGATATCATTTTCAGGAAATTCGGGAATAGTAGCGAATCGGTTTAAAACACTTGCGATTAAAAGCTGGGTCCGTAAGTTAAAGAAACAAGTTGTACATGAATAATATTAAATAATATGAATTCCAAATGTATGAAATATATCTTCTAAACAAAAAAAAATTCCAGGGATTACGTATGTAATATTAGATGAATACATGGGAATAGATATGTCTATAAGTTGAAATTGGAGAAAATGAACTCCAGAGTACAAATCCTTTGATTAGTACTTGATTGAAACGTAGACCAACCTTACATCTATTACATACATTGGATACTTTATATGGGAAAGATTATTTTGGAGTAGATGGATTGAAGTTATAAACTACAATCTAGAAGCTCACCAGTGCCACCAAACTTCGATATTTGAGGGAAAATGAAGACTCACCTGGAAAGAAAAAAACAGAGAAATATTAATCCTCAGAAGAGCAAGACATCATGAATAAGCAATAAAAATTTAGTCACGTTTAAATTTCGATGAATACATAAAGGAGAAAAGGTGCCGTAGTCGACAAGTTATTAATTACAAAAAATAATTAGCAATAGAGAATTATTCTTTATATTTACCTCTAATTATTCACAATGTGTTCCATTATAGTTTGGAATAGGTAGATTGATTAGCTAGAGCAAGTGCCCAAGTGTGAGAGGACCAGATTCGAGACCCGAATACGAAAAAGTCTCCATTTTCATCAAAACATTAAGAGAAAAACGAAATTAATGAAGACGCGGATTACATCCCAATTAATACGCACAACATTCCGCAAAAAGACAGCGACTCGGTGCAATTCCTGAGCTCCCATTATCACGAAATACAACCTCCACCAAGGGGCAATTTATAAAAACGAGCGCAACAATTTTTAAAGGGAGTCAGAAGCCGTGAGATCTCGCTATTTTTCCTTAATTGTCGCTTTATACGTAACGGTAGCCTCGCTTCGGGGGCGTTAACACCGGCTTTAATTCGAACATAAAAAGAGTGGGAAAAGGATAATGCCGCCAACTACCCGATAGCGAATTATAAGCGGCTATTCAGAGAGAGAGAGAATCGGCTATTAATGCCGTGAAATATCGCTCGAGGTTTAAGTAGTCGTAGCCTGGCCTGAAAAACGACTTTATAGGCAATTTTCCACCTCATTCAAAGGATTTTGTTTTGCCTTACGCGTGCATCTAATCCCGGGGTGTCACACGCGCTGCGGTCGGAATGCAAATAATTTCAAGGAGGCGCTGCACGCAATAAACATGCCCCACTTTAAATCGCGCCACAATTTGTGAATAATAAAAGCGTGAAGGCGCGAAGGTTCCCCGCTTCGGCAATTCATATTCTGGTAGCCGCGTAATTATAGTTTAATGCCGCCCTGCTTATTGTATAGTTTAATGGTAGGCATGTCGCGCTGTTTGGCCATAGCGGCGGAAAATGGAGCTTTATCGCGCGGGACCTCGCGCTAGAGTATTCCATGCGATTACTCGTAGTCGCGATAAAATATCGAAATTTACGGTACACTTCCTCTCGTCCGGTGGGGGTTTTATCAATTTTTCGACATAAAATCGATTCCAATAAGTCGCTCGTAAAACTCGCCGAAAATATTAGGCAGGAGTAATGGAGCGAACGAAACGCATTTACGATTGTCTTTTTTTTTAGGAGGTATTTTAACGTACTGTGCGCCGCTGAATGTAAAAGTTTGGAGGCTGTCGGAAACGGGCTCCGCTGTCATAATCAACGGCCGTAATTGAGTAGGAAAATTTTGTAAAATTAACGAGAAAATTTCGGCTTTTGATGGGATGATCCGATGTTTACAATCGGATAAAATTATGATTGAGCTGTAAATTCCTCGGTTATCGCGATCAAATCGTGTACTGGCTTGTTAAAACGGATTTTTCAATTGGGCGAAAAAGTTGCTAACTCTGTTTGTATCGATGTAGACTTCCACTCGAGTTCTTAATTATTACTTCCGTATGACGATCATTTCCGTATGATAATCATTCAATTTATTAAATATAAAAGTAACAACGTAATTTTATCGCTAATATTTCTTTAAATATTCTAATTAATATTTTAGTAAGATATTAATTTTCTACATAGCTATAAGGATCAAATTAGTACTGCTACTTGAAATGAATTAACATGATATAGTTAGTTTTTTGCATATGGGAAGTATTAATCAGGCACAGTGTGCTAAAGTTTCAGGAAATGTAGGCCACCACGAAAGAGGCACCAGAATGTAATAATAATATAATTTTTCAATATCCATACTTCATATTTTTTGTGAAAATAATATATGAGAAAATCATCATAATACCTCATATTATTTAAGAAATTTAATTGGATATATTATAATTGAATTCAAATTCTGCAACGAATTTGAATAATATGAATAAATACGATTCAAAATAAACATAACCGAAGATATGTAGTGAAGAATATTTTGGCTTATTGAGAGATGAAAGTTTCAATCGGCATATTCATGCAGGTAGCGAAAAAATGAAAGCCTATTTGCTTACTTTCGTAAAGGAAATCAAAGGGCATGATCCTGAAGAAACGTTTAATTCAGTTTGGAGTGAAAAGAGATTTCAAAGCCCCATTTGCCTTTCAGAAAGGTTAATTCAAATGTGTTTCACCTTCAAGGAGATTCTATTCTAGTTTGAGAAACATCGTGTACGTCATTCAAGGTAGTGCATCCATCCACGTATTGTTCGCAAAGTGATACTTCTAAAATACAATTCCTAAAGAAGCGCATTTACTTCATTTGCCAGAAAATAATATATTATCGAAGCATCTTAAGCCCGATAAATGCTTCTTCTTTGAAATCCTGCTCGAAATGGGAACAATCAAAACAATGAAAGGTTCTTAAGTTACTCGGTAATTTTCCGATCCTTTATTACACATACTTTTTCTTCTAATACATTTGAATTGGATGAGGCTGTAGAAAAGAATCTCATTTTTCATCTCTTCTGGAATTACCAATTCCCTCTAGAGGAAAGCTTTGGTAGCTAATGGTTGAAGAGTTGAGGATTCAACTGCACAATTATTAGTAAATATCTTTCAAGATAAATTTTTAAACCTATTTCATCCGATAACGAAGACGACTGTCATGCATTGTTTATTTTTATAATTACTTCAAATTATTTTTACAATAACGTTACTAAAAGAGTGACGTGATATGATTATTGTATTTTAAATTAATAAATTATAGTCCTTTTATTATGTCGAAAATCGCTTACGTAAATATTACGTAATTATTACGTAAATAACCTAAGCAACTGAAATTTGTAAATAACGCATTGTTAATAATAATTCAATTGTGTATTATGTGATTACGCTGACAAAGGACTTATGTCTTACTGCAGCCGAAATTCGTAGAAAAGTAAATAATAACTCTGAAAACCTTCCTTGAAAATTCATATATAGGAACGTTATTTCATTTATCAGTAGCAATTTGAATAGGTATATACAAAATAAATAAAATTACACAATTTGAAAACTTCCGCTTCGCAAATAACTATTTTCAATGGATTAGTTTTTCAGCCAAAGTAATAATATACTTCGTAGTTTTCCACCACCAACTGCAATATTATACCTACGATGAAAACGTTGATCAAATTCGCACCCTTTCCATTCATTATGGAGAGAAATCCAAATGACGCATCCAAATGAGGAACGGCGGGCGAAATCTCCGTCCAAATCGTCATAATGCGTAATGCGAGAAAGCCGGAACGGACGTTGAATTTCATTATGGTGACGCAAAAAGCCCGCCAACTGAAGCGTAATTCATTCAAAGATTAAACGCAAGGCTAAGGATCTTCCAGTGTCCCAATCCATCAATCCAGCGTTTTTCCTTTCAATTGACAATCAAAGACTGACCCGCGCTCCACGTGTTTATAAAACATTTCCGACCGAATGAATATGTATCAGGGAGCTGCTGAAATCCCAATGCAACAGCCGATGGGAGTTTTTGCAGCGCTGTGTGGCGGTTGGCGGCGCTTTGCAATTCCGCGTATGCGAAGCTAAGCGTTCTTAATTCCTCGCAAAAAGAGTTCGGAATGGAGAAAAAGAAGGCAGGATATCTCGACTGCATTAACGCCGGACTGAAATTCTGAAAAATTAATTTTTTGGTAGACCTAGGAGAAGGTGAGTGAATACCATATGGAATAGTTGGCTTATCCCTCATTTCCGAATTTATTTTGATTTATTCGCTGGTCTCCTAAACCAAATCCACTCACGGTATATTTCAAGGTGGACATAAAACGTAACTTATGAAGACTATATATAGATACGCTCTTAACCAGGAAAAACCAGGGTATCGAATCGGAACCTAACCAAACCGAAAAATATATTTCCGAGAGAAAGCTCAACGAGAACCGAAAAATAAACATTACCAAATCCAAACTGAAACCGAACACAGTTATTTATTTGGTTCCAATCTATTTTCCCAAGAATGATCATTTTATGTAAGCGTTATTGGAAGGTTTCCTAAGCATAATAATCAATATTAAGGAAATTAATTATTTTTAAGCGCACTAATGAAGCTTTTCTGCGATTCTACTCGCTGAAAGATAGTATGCACATTTTCTAAATTTCGAATTGAATTAAATCGAATCTTGTTTTGCTCGACAAAAATTTCGATCAGAATCGTCTGTAAAACTAGAATAGAACGAAAAATCGAATACATATTTATGTCACGGAAATTCTTCAGTCATTCCTGTTTTGATTTTCAATCATGATGAAATTTATATGAAAGTTTATATAAGTAAACACCTGACCAAAGCTTGCTCAAAATTACTATAGTAGAGAAACTAAAAACAAGATTCGCATCTCATTACCTTAAGGGTACTTAATTTTTTACGGAAAATATCCTCGTGATTGCATTTTCTTCTGCTATTACCAGAGTCCATGGGTCTTGAATTTAATTGGAAACATGAGAAGATAAATTGAGCCTTCAGGGTAAAATGAAGTGTTAAAACACCGCACTACAGCATTTGCATTTGTTTCGCCGTATGACTTACATAAGTTTTCAGGCTCAGCCAAAACGTCCCGAAAATAGCCATCTACCACAAGAGAGGACACTTAACACATCCTTCGCAGTTCCCTCCATTGGATCTCAAAGCGCCCCCAGATCGCATTCATCTTTCCTCTGCAGCCGCCGTCCGAAGCAGATTCCAGATACAACCGCTTACATTGATATATAACACTGCCCTTTATATTTGGGCAATAAAGGAAACACTGTGAGAAGAGAGGGTTATATCAAATTCCTGTAAAATAAATCTCGTTCGCGATGTTAGAACATGGCATGAGAAGAGTCCAAGATTCATGTGTGCGGTCAGGAGCGATCCTAGGGGATGTGCACCTGAGCCTGATCGCCCTGAATCTCAAGGATAATAGCATAGAAACAACTGGATGCTGTGGGTCCATGCTTCATCTTCAAATACTTTAGGAAATGAGGTGTAATCACGAAAGGGAATGAGAGAACAAATAATTGCTGTCATAACAACGCCAGATATCATCAAAAGGCAAAAAGATCAACGAAGAAGAACTGATCAACTGCTTGGACTAGAACTTCGTGGTAGGGTTCCATGAAGGAACAGGAAAGGCCCAAATTTTACAAATCACAATATTTATAGCAAAAACAGTTTCGGTATCATTATCAGGAAAATTTTGAGAGCTCATGAATAATCCGAAATTTGTGGACGAAACCCAAGTTTGATATTACATGTACAAAAACGAAGATCAAGCTGTCATTAGAGTTTTACATAGGGAATTGCTGGAATCTGAAGAATTACTAACGAATATTTAATTGATAACTAAATAGCTGATAGATGTTATACCTTTAGTTTACAGCGATCAAAAATTAGAGTCTATCTCCTTCATGTAGTTTTAAATAAAGGCTGTACAATTAAGAATTGCAATCTGACAGATGTGTCACTTAAGGGAACGATCAGCCATTAATCAATGGAAACCAATTCCATGTGAAAAAGGACTTTACTTGTAAATAAGGAATAAATTTGATAAGACGTATAATGTATTGGATACCGATATTTTACACCGATTATTTAGGCTATTTCCTTGTTAAAGTACGAAACTAATATTGAGTTTATCACCCATGTAAATACCCTAATTATCCATGTGTAGCTAGTTCCATCTGCTGGCCCATTTTTAAAATTCTCTTTCCTTCTTTACTTATTGTTGATTGTTTGCTACTGCTGACCATGGAAATAATAATTGACTTCTTTTATTATTATTATTCATTATTGTAACAACAAATTGATAACTTATTATTTGCTATTATATCCTCTGTTAGTGCCATGAATGGTTTTATTAATTTAACAAAAGAAATTAACGTTTTTAAAATATTTGAAATAATTTCTTATGATTTAGGTTCGTTCTTTAACAAAAATAAATGTTCTATGTTCTTTAATCTTCAATATAATTTTACAGGGCTATAATATATTACACTAGATATTATGGCAATGATCGTCTATGCTATCAGAGAAGATCCATATTCATGCAGTTTGGACTCTCGAGTTTCCACACACGGCCGCATTGTTTTGTATGCTTCTCCTACTGCTAAGTGAATCAGTATGAAATGGATTCAGCAGCTGTTTACAAAAACACTCGCAAAACCTTGGATACAAGTGCGTGCGGATCACATCAAGCGAACAAAAATACAGAAATACTAGCGCCGCTAAACCAACCTATCAATTTAAAAAAATCGCTGTTTGATGGTTTCTTTCAGACTAATTCACAACTTCGAAAATTACGCATTTCGGAAGGATTTGGGTGGGGATTGAAACTACATTGTATTTCCACAAATTCACGTGCCTCCGTCACTTCCGCCCGAAAAAATAATCAACTTCGCCATCGATTCCGTATAAAATAAATCCCATAAATTCCTTTTTCGGAGTTATCTGAGAAATCTCTTCCTCGGCAATTCCGTGTCGGGAAAACAAACTTAAGACTTCCTCGGATATTATTAGGTGAGGTAGAAACAGAGGGATAAAAACCCATTCACATCTCTACCTTTCTTCCCTTTGCACCCAAACTACCAAGTGTCCACAGAGAAAGAATCCCAGCATTTCAATTTAGAGCGAATGCGCTTAGCGCTATTTTTTGGTCTTTCAGTCAGCGATGGAGACCTCTATTATACTCTTTATTAAGGCCTCTTTTGCCCTTTCTAAAGGCACAGTGGCTTCAGAGATGTCATCTGGACGCGGAAAGAATCAGGTCGTGAACGGAGATGAATTTATTGTTGAATGGGGCACTCTGAGGTCTCGCAGGAGTGCAGTCTTGTGTTTGTATGTCCTCTTCTGACACTAATTGCATTAAATGAGGTACTGCGATTTTCGCCTGCTTTTATTTCTCACGATATATTATGTTTGCAAGGGGACTGTTGCAGCACCTTTGCATCGTTTTCCTGGATCAGCGTCAGATAATTACACAAAATGGGGTCGGAAAATAAATGCGCCGTTTCTCTTTGAATAGAACGTAATATACCTCTACATTGGAGCGAGAATCATCGAGGATAGTCATAACTCTCTATAACCTTTTCAGAGTATTTATGAAGAAAAATGAATCAGATTTATATTTCATGATACTTCTCCGGGTTCATTCATTCAGTTTGTTTTAGTAAATAACTCACAAAAAAATTGATTTTAAAATCTCTTACTCGTAAACATTTTCCGTGTCTGAAGAAAAAAGCTCGGCAAATTCTAAAAATCTATTAGGAATCTAGTTCAACTATTAAATTGTTCTCGGTTGCCATATATTTATTTATTAATCCATTGAATTAACAGAAAGAGCTTCATATGTTGGCTAATGGAATCCAAAAATCGGACAATGTAGATAAAAAAGATTTTAATCTATGTTTCAAGTCGATTTGCATGATTTATGGCAATAATATAATATCAAAAGATAAATCAACACACAGGCTTAGCAAAGCATTAATCAACAATGTTTTCTGTTACTAAAAAACAGTTACAGTTACTAAAACAGACGCATTATCATTTTTCTTTCAAAAGAATAAAAATTCTCAAACCACCGAAATTAATCAGAAATTACGCAGGAAAAAGCATTCATTCATCATCTTCTACTTTGCATGTTGTCTCTCCATAATGCACGAGGAGAGACAATGCCAAAAAAGTTTTGACAAAGAAAAATAAATTTTAATTAAGGAAACGTTTGAAGATTAGTAAATGAAAAACCCCAGCAAAAAATCTTTGAAGAAATCGCGTAAGCGCAATTTCTTCATTTTCCACTTTCTACGTCTCGCCTATAGATTAGCCTTGATATCATGTAAATATAGGCTATCACCAATCGTTATCCATCATCAAGCTTGGGGAGCAATTAAAAGGCACATTTTTGGTTGCGATGGGAGCTTAATTGCGAAAATTTTCGCCAATTTTTGTATCGCATGCCTTGAATTAGTTACTGAAGGACAAGTTCACGATCGTATATCCGGAAATTTTGTAACGTTTAATTTTCGAAGGGCCTCTGTTTTGAGAAGGGTGTCGGAGTTTCGAGTGATGGGAATAACTGCCTTTAGAGCATGCGATCAAATTCTAAGTGGAATAGTATGGGAGAAAGCGGTGGGAAGGGTTAAGGAATGGGGTAAATAATGGTTTGTGAGAGGCGGAGCTTCTGCAATGATTACGGAGCAAAGTGTAGTGGAAGTCCCGTTTCCAGGCTGGAACAATGACATTATACTTTCATGATTTCTGAAAATTCCACGTTGCCTAGGAGAGGATAATAACAAAGGCCGTGCGCTATGAAAAATCTCTTTGAGCTGGATCTAAAATTACCATGAGAGCGTCTTATGAATAAATCGAAATATCAGGAAGATGTAAAGAATGATAAGAAACGTACCCTCCCGTCCTATGTAATGGATTATATGAGCCGACTGAGCTTGGAAGAAAGCTTACAATTTCACAAAAAAATCGAGTGAACTAGTTTTTTTGTAGATATGTAAAATTGTAACAAATGACTATTAGACTAATCTTATCCTTCTTCAAGAATGAGAGATTTAATATTTCATAGTCACTCTTACAAAGAAGATAAGTTTATGTCACCGATTTCCTCATATACTTTGGCTCTATGAAATTTTTCGCCACTTTAACTTAACTTATAAAAACTAAGAATTGCTATATTAGCTGAATTAAATAGATATATGATACTATCATAAATAATGCATGAAATGTTTCATTCAAAAGCAGGCATTAGCAGTCATAGAAAGTCAGTTTCAAATAGAGGGTTTTTGGTACTATTACCCTTGTCATGATTATATGAATGAAATACAGAATTAGATTCCACCATTCCATTAGTTCAATAAAACGCACTAAGAAAAATATATCGTCAAAAGCTACGTACTATAACTACTTACCGTCGCTCCTACTAAAAATGTATGAATCGGCAATTAATTTTAAAATCTCAAATGACAAAAGAAAATAGCCGCTAGAGACGTGTAAAAGAAATCTGAATCAAAAGGATGAAAAAAGAAAGAAAAAACATTAAATTACTGAAAAAATCATCTATTGATGCCAAATGATAAGTAAAATTCATCAATTTTGCACGAATACTATTAACTAGTATTCAAAGGATGTATATTATTCATTTCTTTTTATTCCTTCTATATCATTCCTTGTGATATTAAACCGATATGGGAAAAAAGAGCTAAGGTTCCATTATTATTAATATATATGTAGCTTTTGAGAATTACAATGTGTCTTTCTTTGAGGATTTCTTTCTTAAAAATTTCTCTTCAATAGGAACGTCGATCAAATTTAATTCGTCAACTTTTTATTTTTTGATACTTCATATCTTACAAAAATATTAACGCTGAGAACTATATGCAGATTTATTTCTCTTTCAATTAATGCATTAAAAAGTTTCAAAACTCGCAGACACTAAATAAGAATTAATTATGGAATCCACTGATGATACTACCATATCTTGACGAATGGAATATTTTCCGCGTATTTTGAAGATGATAAAGACAACTGCATCTCTAATTTAATTTCGGCTCAATATTATTTGTAAGTGTTATAAAGTTAAAGTTCCCGAAGTGTGAGCGATGGCGATGATCAATGAGGTATCCACTTCGATCTCTTCTTATCGAATGCAAATAAAGATTCGTATATTTAAATCGTGCCTGTAAGGCAAAATACCTCACTCCTCATCTTCACCTGGAAGCCTCATTCACATCCCATATCTTTTGATATATAATACTAAAGAAGTTAATATTCAAACCGACCCCTGCGTGGTTTAATAAGCAGACAATATTACATATAAAGAGCGGGTATGATTCATATCTTGTTTACAGTCAATTAGCGATGCAAACTTATACACTAGCATAATTAAATCAACGAAGGAAATTTCCCTTTCCAAAGGATAATATTTTGGCTGAATATCACAGATATATGACAGTAATACCCCATTCTCACCCTCATCAATATCGTCATATTTCTCTCTTCCTTCCTCAAAAAAGTACACCGGCAGATAACGACTGCATCCCACGTGAAAACCTATCACCTTTCCCTATGAGCCAAATGACGTAACACTTTCGAAAATAATAAATATAGAATCCCATAATCTGCTTGGAACGGAATTCCACGAGCGATTTCAGACGCGCAAAAAAAACGTTGGCTCGGAAATCTGCTGATTGAAAGCCATTGCATCGATCGCAGATCATCTTGCTCGTTTTTCGCTCCTCGTTAGCGAGTGTTTTTATTTCAAAAATTAAATTTCGGGCCTTAACAGACGTTTATCAGGTCCGGGTCATTGAAGCGAGCCGGAAAAGGGATTGGAGGGGGAGATACAAGGGACGAGGGGAGGGGAAAAGAGGGGGAGGGAGAGGGTGGGGGAAGGGAAAGAGAATTTGGGGCAAATATGATACATAATACAGGCGCAATAAACGGTCGCAGCCTCCCACAACACACGGGCGACCCATTTATATTTTGGCGGAAATGCGTAAAAGAGTAAACGAGAGCGAAAAAATATGAAGGTGCAGTCGGAGAATAAATGTAAGAGATTCGTTACAGGATTTAATTAAAAAGAATACTGTGAAACCTATTTAAATGTTAGCTACAGATTTCATGAATCATGAGGCAACAACTAGGCAACTTTGTGTGGGTAGAATTCTAGGAAGGGAATAATACAGATTTAAAAACAAATTTGTATATTAAAATACATATATCTAAGTTTTCATATCCTAATAATGGACCACCATACTTAGAAATATTACCTCATTATGACATACAGTTTATTGAAGGAAGAAGTTTTTACGAATGCTACCTCTGTCGTAATAAACTACTTATATCAATGGAGTATATAAGTATGATTTAGATACGAATAAAAATAATAATAACAGATATAGGAAAATAAATCCATCTGTTTGAATGAAATGAATATTTTCTAAAAATTAACAAAGGTCATGCAAAAAAAGGCCAACTGAATACTAACGAAGAACAATTATTTGTAAAATTATAAATGAGGGAAAAAACGTATTTACGTCCATCTTGATTAGAAATCATCTTTTATGATCAAAATTATTTTGTGGAAGTGTATGAAACCTATCCATATCCATTACTGTGGCATCTCCATCAGTATAGGCGTTACACGAAATTACACTTCAAATTTACATCAAATTTATTCATTTTTATCGTTCTGCTTTCATTTCATTACCTGATTTATTGCTTTTCAAAATTCCATTAATTTAGTCAATCGAAAATCATTCTTTGTGTATATAGAATTCCAGAAAATTAGATAACATTATAAAGACTCGATGTAAAACTTCTACACCTCAACCAAAAACCATTGTTTACAATAGATTCTCAATCTTTGAGGAATAATAAACTTGCAAAATAAATATAATAAACTTCGTAAAATACTTTGGCGATGGTTATTCATCCTTAATCCTTATACTTGAGGCTATTTCGGCAGAGACTGCAACGTTTATGTGTCACAGCATCTACTTGGGCGCTAACTCTACAAGAAAACACCTTCCTCTCTCCACCAACAAAAGAACTCAAGTTCCACGTGGACCTAAGTGACCTTTCCCGGAACACCGGAGGGCACATTTCACTCAATGATAACAGAGCTGCTAATGACTCAGAGCTCCAACATCAAGCAAGCCTATTTACTCAAAACTGCTGTCCGGATGTATAAAACAATTCACAAATATTTTGACAAGATTGGTACAGGGAATTAAGAAAATTTCTAGGTATTTATAATTACTGTAGTTTCTATGTTAGTATCGCTTTTTAGTATAACAGATGAGTAAGAGACCTTATTATATTATAATAAATAAACGTGTAATTCTCCTCTACAAAGATAAACAATTGTTTGAAATGCGAAAGGAAATACTTTCATAAAAGTTTCAACAATATCAACCAAGAACATTCCTCTTCCTTAGCCATTTTTCCCTATTTGAGGGTAATTCTGACGATGAAATTTAAAGCCAGTATGTATTTGCTTTTTACATTCTGCGATTCCCTGAAAAACATGGAAAGGAATAAAGATGAATTTTTCTATAAATGTTCCTTTGAAACAGACAACTAATTTGAAAAAAATGAATGAATTTTACTTTAATTACATGATTTTTCCTCCTACTTAATTTTATACTGCCATCTGATTATGTAAAACAATTCTTTAGATAAAATGACTATAATTTCCTCTAACACTTTATGATGCCTACATATCTTTCTCTAAACTTTAATAAAAATATAAGACAATATTATAGTGAAGTAAATAGCGTTCGTCTTTAGTGAAAGCGGTCTTTAGTTCGATTCCCGTAGGGATCTTGAATGTGCGAAACGATCTCATCAGTCGAAGTACTTTTAATAATACAATTTTGCATAAATAGCCTTTGCTGAGACACTATGGTAAGGCCCATCACGGAAATTCTCGGCAATATCAGTTAGTTTGTCTTCAGTCAGAATCCCATAAATGAAACAGTGTTCCGAAGATAAAAAAATCAAATATTGCATCCTCTGTTCCGAGACTAATCAAAATGCCGACTTCATATTTCCAGAATGAAATATCTGCGAATGTTAACGAAAGACGATCCTCTCCGTATATTTCCCTCTCAAAACTGCCCCACTGACGAAGATATTCTGCTTCCAAAGGCGGATCGTAATTTAAAGGGACATTTTCTATAATTTGGAAAACTTCAATTCGAAGAGAGAGAGAAATATTCGGCGGCGAAGGAAGGGGAAGCATAAATTAAGAGGCCTCTGCCAATAAGGGAAGACTTTAAGGGAAAGGGGATGGATTTAAGGAAAGAGCCTGCTCTAGATTGAAAGAGGCAAAGGGTGTGTGTGTGAAAGGGAGAGAGTTCAACCCTTTGGAAGGTCCAGCGCAGCTTCTGCTTGATTTATAGGCAGTGTAGTGGTTCGGACCGCTCCGAAGTATGTGAGGGTTTGTAATGGATGTGGGAGAAGGTCAAAGAGGATAGGAAAAGAGGGGTTATTGGAGGGATAGAGCAAATGGTCTTTTTTAACGAATGCACTTCGGGTACCTTTTTGTGATGGCCATTCGCTGAAACATGAATAATTTCATAAATTTAATTCCTAAATCATTGGGGCCGTACATTCTGCTATGCTGAACCGAAACCGCTTAGTTTTTAGCGACGATGAGTTTGGAATGGCTCTGAAATTATTTTATTACGGACATTAATTCCAGTTATTTGTCGTGTGTAGCTTCCAAAATATTCTAATGTTATCGCTGCGCGAAATGGCATTTTCCTAGCGAAAATATGATAAATTTTAATTGCAGAGACGATACTAAACACTTTTAAGCAGATTTTTGAGAAACAAAATTCACTTCCGATTTGAATAAAATTTACAGGAGAACAATGCCGACAATACAAATAATTACGCCGCATTCAGTCTACTACTTCATTATTATTTCTACTATATCATTCAATTTTTCCTAAATTAAGCCTGAAATTATCATTTCCCAGGAATCGGTTGTTTTTATCCATAGATTCTGATGTTTTTCAGTTAATTTATTAGTCTAAAAATCTAAAAATAATTTACATCTCAAACTTATTTAGTAATGTTTATTCCTATTGGTAAATATAAGTATTCCTATACACTAATTTCTATAATTTATACAGAAGATAGCTACCGTCAGGCTTCATATCCCCCATAGTAATAAGCTTCAACATATAAAAATTATCTAATGAATACATTTGAATGTGATACAATATACCATACTCATTAAAGAATTCTGCAGATCCTTTCGAAATTTATCACCGTAATTTTTCAATTATTCAAAAATTTTATTCGAATTAATATACATAATTTTATTCAAAAGTTAACCTATTTTTTAAATATCATCAGTCGCTTCAATTTAGTTGACTACCCAAGCATTATTCATAAAATATAATCAACAGCAACTGCAGCTAACCGTAATAATTTCCCCCAAACAAGCGCAGGAGATACTAAGCAAAAACATTCCTAATTCAGGGATAAAATAAAAAATGTAAAGTAAAAAAAATACAAATTTCATTGGGGAAGTTTTCAAGCTCTTCTAGGGACGATTAAAACTTTGTCTCATCACAATTTTACTACAAACGAGTATAATAAGCTATTCTGTAGACAAATGTATAATTATAGGGCACATTTCAGTTTATAGGGTTTAATATTATTTATATACATTAGTATAAGCGAATAGCTCTTCCATTAAGCGGAAACTAGAGCACCGCGCATTTCCATGGATTTAGAGGTGTAGATAAACTGCAAATGAGTCCTATAAGCAAGCAACCGTGTTACGGAAACACAAATAAGCCATAAAATTGAAAGCGGGTTCGAATTATAGCAGGAATCCGGCTGTAATAATAAGAATACAGCATTTTTGAGCGTTTAAATTGGTTGGAAAAGTAGAGCGACAAGCGTCCTCAAATCACAAAGATGACATTCATGCGGAATTAAATGGGAAATAAATTCCGGCCGATGAAAACGTACATCCGCTCGGGTCCGAAAATTTGTCGAGGCATTATCGCGAGATACGGCGCGCAGTACAAATGGCGAAAAACTCCGAATTAACTCATTCTATTACGAACTGTTTATCATCGAATGAATAACTTCCGACAAGCGTTTTTCCGTCGGCCGATTGTTATGGGAAAGATCGCTAAATTGAATTCGGGGCTGGCGATTTTTCTGCCGTACACTACCTCCAAAATGATGACTGCGGTGAGCGATTCGGAGGAGAAAAAGCAAACAAACTCCGCCATCGATCACTGTAACCGCTATTCTCCGCATTTCGCGTTTTACCCCGCATGAGCTACAATAACAAAAGAAGAACGTCATTCCAACTCTTCGAACTCGAGCGAACACGTCAACGTCCTTTGCTTTCCGAACCTGACTGACCATAAACAATTCCTACTTTGACGCGACCTTAGAGCAAAAAACAAACAACGTGTAAAGTCGTTCGGAAAACTTTTCGACCCGTTTTTCCCCGAGACAGATACCAATTCGAATAAATACGCAGCCCCAAACTTCGGCTGACAGCCGTGAAGCGAATCGGAAAATTTCGTCGCTTTTTGGGAAAAAGACGATACTAAGTTATTCGGGAGTTACTCCGTAAAAAGGAACGGACGCTTAACTCCGGTCTTTCGATTCCATTAGGTGGCGTGTTTTTCCCGAGGAACTAATATATTTTCAGAGCACGACTCCGAAATCTCCCGTACCTCCGAATGGCTGAACTATAAAGAAGGTCGTCTTATATTTAGTGCTGTTCGACTAAACTGTATTTATTTTCATTTTTAAAGGTAACTAATTGTCAAGGTTCTCCGTAGGGATATACAGGTTTAGAATCCCTAATCGAAATGCTTGGGACTAAGGTTGTTTCGGAATTTGGAATTTTCCGGATTTTGGAATACATTATTCGTAATTTAAGAGAAGTGAGACAAAGACTTTCACAAGAAACACTTTTCATATGACATGAATAAACATGAAAACATGAATAAATCAATATATAAATTATAACAATCAAAGAATGCAAACGTATATTTATTTATCAAATCAGGTTGTAACGAGAACTGAATTATCTAAGGATAAAGAAAATACGTCTTATTTATGAACTATATGCAATCTGGTAATAAGTCTGAAATATATCGACATTTGTTCCTCTAAATAGCTAAAGACTGTAAAATATCTTTCTGGAAAACTTTTTAACTATGAACTGGCTAACGGTAATCAACATTAACTGGCTTCTTAATAGAATAAGTCGATCTAAATACATTCAATTTCTTTGGCAAAGTCATAGTTGTGATACTAAAGCACTGATATTACGGCAACGTTAATGTAGCAATGTTCATGGGGTAGTGTTAATATTGTTTACCAAGTTAAGAATAAATAAAAATTCTATACCGCTATACTTTCGACAACGTATTACTTTCGTAAGTTTTGAGGGAATAACAGAATCCTTGTCTCGATGCTATCATACTATTTTAACGGCAATAATCTTATGTTTGAAAAGGCTTTGCAATCACTTTTGAGAGTCCAAAACTTTACGACCTTTACGACATTTATTCAATACTTACACTTTGGAAATTACAGTTCATGTCCTCGCATATTAAAGCAACTTTCAATTAAAAGTAACCTTCCTATATATTTTGAAAACTGAGAAAGTATTGCTTACACGTACAAACAACTAGCCGAATGCACAAAAGCTGCAAATAGATGCGAATATTAACGAAAACGGTGAAACTTTATCTTCGGCTTAGGACGATGCGCAAGTTCTCAAAACTATGCCAGATTGTAATTTAAATAGCTGGAGCCGAACTTTCCAAAAACTTCTCCATCACCACTCTCCGTACGTTTATTCCCCCAATATTAGGCATAGGCGGATGAACAGGTAATCGAATTATGGCGATAAATGGATATGAGGGAGGCGGAAATACAGCCTTCAAATATTAAATTCCTTTCCACGAGAGGTCGGAAAAATTTAGCGCTGCACAGGCGACTTAGAGAAGGAGCATATGGCAGGGGAGTGCTTCTGGGTAAAGAGGGTATTGGGGGGGGGGGAGTAGGAATTCAGGGGGGGGAGATTGTCCCAATGTGAAGAAAGAAGGGAAGAGAACGGAAAGGGTGAGTAGATAGGAATAACTCGGACCAGAATTTAAAAGTGAACAAAAGGATAGAAGTATGTCAGAGGGGTTCGGAAGGAAACATTGTTATTAAAAAGTGGACAAAAACAAGGGGGAAATGCGACATTTTTATCGGTTATCGGCTAAAGGGGGAGGGGCATCGGGAAGTGCATAGGGCAAAAAAGTCTTGCGGCTTGGCCTGGTGAGTTCTTAGGTTCCCGACGTCAATTTTTAGACACTGTAGCCTCGAGGGGAGGGGGGGCGTGCGGGGGAGGAGACCGGGAAGTGGGAGGGGGGCGTGCGGGGGAAGAGACCGGGAACCACTGCCAAGTTCTCGAAACCGAGAATATCCCAATCCGTTCGTCTCCAGGCGAGCAGCCAGTTTGCGGGATTTTCCCTCCTTTTCTTTTTCTATCTTCCTTCCCTTCACTCCTTCATTTACACGCATTCCCTCTACTGAGACAGCGGATTATATCGAAACCTCCGTGCCTATTCTCGTTGACCCTAAAGCAAAATGTCGTACCATTACATTGTGTGAAACAGACTACTCTGACTTATACATTGTTTTTATAGCTACTCTCAATAGGATGAGTAATTGGAAGGGTTAAAAACGCTAATATGCTATGGAAACTGTTTAAAGTGTATGAAAAGTATTGGAATGTAAAGTCATGAGAATGATTCTTTATATCGCATTCCACTCATTACTAGCCACCAATTGATCTGGAACGGGAATGAGGCAAGATGAGGAGTGAGACAATACTTTGTGATATTTTTACATTTGAACAACAAAATGACCAGATTTATAACAATTTTCATCGCATTCAAGACACCATAATGAATGAATCATCGGTTTAACTTATACCTAAATAGCTATCTCATTATCGGGGCCATAAAAAGCGAATGTAACATAATGAAAAATGTCTTAATTCTGTGCCCTAAAACAAATAAAAATTGTTTTCATCCAAAACAGTAAGGAAAATTTGAAAGCACGAAAATGTGTATTATGTACTATATAGTCTGTTTATCTCCACTTCAATTCATCGTTAATAATGTCTCACGCATTTCTTCAGCCTCAGTAATTCTATCTGCATAACGAAGCCTAAATAACGAGATTCTCATGTAAAATTTCTTACAAAAATCCTTTAGAAGTGAGGCACAGATTGTACACAGATTATCAAAGTTATAGAAAGCTATCTCATGCATTAAAGGAATTTTAGTAAAGGGATATCTTTCAAGAAAAAACCAGATCTTAGAAACACCCTTGTTGTAGAATCGGAGTCCCTAAATTTCGCGAATTTCCACCTTTTTAGCATTAACATTTATGAACGTTTCGTACCGTAAATTGAGAAAGTAACTACCAAACTTCAAATACTCATGCTGATACATTGAAAAAGAAACCAATACCAAATACCTTTCAATACCAAAAGTGCAACAGTTAATGAAATTAAGTCTTAAAAAGCACTAGGCTGACGGGTACGGATGACGCGTCATGGAATTCACGTTTCTCGGAATCCTTCTGATCGTAAAATCATTTTTCTATTCCCAGTGTGTCGCCCACTCTAAGAGGAACTAACTCAGGTATTTCGGGCAGTGATGCCTTCGCTTCTATTTCAGAGCGGTGATCTTAGGATGGCTCGGCCATTCCCTCATCATTAGTTATTTTAAATTACCACGTGTTACTCCGGTCAGCCTCCTCTTGAAAAGCCTTTTACTGGATCCTGTCGCTCATCAGTTCACACACGTGCGGGTAAAAAGTTGTGAAAGAGAATGACTTAATGATGAACTCCCTTTAAGAAGCGGATGCATCAATCTGTGGACATAATTAGGGCACAAGGATACGTGTCTATGACCACAAAGATATCCATTTATAACTCCCTAACTGAAACTTCCTCCTAATAGAACGATATGATTATCCTATGATAAAGATGAAACAAAAGTGCTGAAAAATGCATGTCATACTCTTGATGTGCCACGGGACAATATTTAATAATAAAAATCTATGTATATCACAAAATTCATTAAGATATATCTATTGCTGTTGAAATTTTAGGTCAGCAGTTTATATCAATAGAAATTTTCAGTCGATATTTAATGATTAAATAGATTACACAGGTCATTATAACTTTTATGAGTTGCTTTTATTTTAAGATCATACTTTCAAATTACTGTCACTAAATTTATGCTGTACACGTGCATTTTGAAGCAGACCTTAGTACCCTAGTTGAGAGTTTCAACCCGTGATTCTAAAATATTTTAAAAGTTTGAATGTGAAACGCAAGATATTGAAATATTCATGTTATTAAAAAACTATAAAGAATCGATCCACGAACGATAATAAGATCTTAAATTTTGTAAGTTTAATCAAGATTTTTTTTGGTAGAAACGAGCTGAGTTCCTTCAGAATTGCCATCAAATTATTACCTCACTTATGCAAAGCTAAAGCGAATTTGCCTACATCTTTAACTGGTTAACATTATCTATTATCAAAAGACAGCGTAAAAAAGAGTTAAAATACAGCTGTGATTAGAGGTTTATGAAAAACTGGTAATTATTCAAAGAATTTCAACAATCAAATTTCAAAAGGCCCCAATCTACTGGAGAAACTAAACAAATCTAAAAATGTGGCAAAATTTTCGAACCGTTTACAGCGTTACTCTACTTGAGGTCTACATTTGAATATGAGGTCGATGAAAGAGCAATTCCTTTCCACGGATAACAGCATTATCAAAAGATTGCAAGAAAAACTCTTGCGGTTCAATGGTTCGAGGAATAAGGATACATGGGCAGTACATCCTGGAGATTCAGATAACTAGAACAGTCCTCAAAGAAGTCGTATCAAAAAGATGCGGGGGCTTCTTTGCTCGGAAAGGAAGAAATGGGAAAGTACCTAGCATGTGTTTCTTTCGATTGAACGTATTTTGGAGCATCCAAGTGCTGAGATGTACTCCACATGAAGGAGGTGAATCTACTCTTTCAGCTGCTTTTACGAATGGTCGAGTTCGTCTCGCAGAGTCCTCGGATGTGCATAAAGGAAATGATAGAGTGGAAATGGAAATTCTTGGAAAGTGGGATGGAGCTCTCGGCATAGTTGTAGATAGTAAACACTTGCCTTCCCAAACTTGAAACCATCCTAGACAGAGAGTGAAACCGGATTGCAAGTTATGACGCCCTCACACTAACTACTTTGTGTAAATAGAATTTTAGGTGAATGAAATAGCTCTTTCATCTCTATATAAAATTTTCTTTACCTTTTAAGGAAACTAATCGAACGATTTAAATTGCAAGTCGATCAGAACTAAATAAAAGTTTTAATAACACACACCTGGAACATTTTGCTACAATTTTTTATTATTAGAAATATCACTTTTGCAATAGTGCGCGTTCTCGAGTCTTAATTAAATTATTAACTTATTTCTCTTTGACTTATTTAGCTTTGTTTTATGTTTCATATTCGTTATACTGATTAAAATTTCTGCCCAGATTAGACATGAATTTCGACCCTGTAAAAGCAGTATCCAAATAAAAGTCGACCTGTAAAATTCAGACTTAAGATATGGACAGAAAAACTAGACTATTACTTTCTTACATATGGTGATAATAACTCGAATAAGATTAGAAAAATAGAATTTGAATTTGTTCCGAAGGAATGTAATACGATATATAAGCAAATATTCATAGATTTTCGAGTAGACTGATCATACACAAAGATGATATTTTGTGGTATCTCAAAAGTGTTCTGTATTTGTTTGTATTGGAAAAGTCAGATCTAGTAGAGGACATTAAATAACGGAAATCCAAATTACTAAGTAGACTGTGATGAATATTTCAAAGTTTTAAAACTTGTGCTAAGATACAGAAGCATTCTAAACATTCATTAAAAGAGAAACAATTATTGAAGCAGTTTATTAACATCTTTTCATTTATCTTTATAACTCTGTATTTTGCAAAATTATAGTAAATACAGTTCGACTGGATCACAAGATTTTTGAAGTAGGCTCGTGACAGAAATACAATTAGAGCACTAGAAAGGCATCTAAGTTTACCTCGGACCTAGAATGGATATTCACGCAGTTGCAAGCTTTTAAATAAAATGAGAAAGTCCCTTGTATTAAAGGGATCAAAGGAGAGTGGGGCGCTTTTGCGATGACGAATGAGTGAAATGACGGGAAAGGGTTTCCGGGAGCGGTGACGGAATCGATGCGCTCGCTAAAACAGAAAAGAATTGTGAACTTTCGGACGAGTGAATGAAGTAAACTACTATTTGCAAGGCAGATATATTTTCACGGCCAATGCCCATCGCCGCTCAAAGTAAAATTCCATTCAAACGTCACGAGACCACGCTACTTTTGCCCCTAAATTATTCCCGTCCGTTTACCATCTCTTGAATATATCAATTCCGTTTTGGAGATATTCCACAATACACCCACGCCTACCACCGAGTGGGCCTTTCGCTACATTGTGTTTTCCTCGATTTAAACATGCAATTATCATCGTGTGGGCTAACCCGAATAACCAACAGTTAGTTGAAATGTTTATGCGATGTATGGTTTAACACAAGAATAACTCGCACTTATGACATGGGTTTAATTCACGAGTGTGTTGAAAGGAAATATCAAGGTTAAATGAAGTATGTTTCAGCTTTTCAATTAATTACCTATAAAAAATCTTAATAATTCATAATCGGTATTATTTGTGTGAATTTAACGACGGCATTTGCGGCTTTTAATCCTGTGAAATTTTATGTTTTCTGTTACCTATGACAATATCTTGAACATTGATTTTATGGTTCTCAGACGAATAAAATATTATTATCATGTATTCGAGCACATTTATATCCATCGTCGACCAATTATAATTAAATTATACGTCATGAAAAATACATATTAATTAAAGTATTACAGATAAGGGAATCTCTTTAAACATCTTTTATGCATTAATTAACGGTACTTAATTGTATCATTTTCAAGTTTCCGATAACTGTATTATAAAATCGTTGTTGCTCTCCTACAGCAAGTTTTTATCTCCTTAAGTATGGAAGATTTTACTCCACAAAGCTTTCTGGGTTTTTCATTAATATAAACTTTAAACATAATATTTATCGAAATATGAATACAGGAGAAAATATCCTTAAACCAGCCATAGTATAGTATCTATAAATTCATCACTTTATCGCCTCGCTTGAGATGGTCTTTTTCACTAATAAATAACGACAATGAGTAATATCAGTCTTTGAATGGAGTGAAGATAGTACTGAATCTTCTACGGATTCGATTTAACTTTATCGATTGTACTTGTTGGCGAGGCAAGCTCCATTGCCCAGTAAAAAAATGACCACAACTAGGTCTAGAAAGGAAGTCACCGAACCCTAACTAATACGGGAGAAAGGAGCTCCTAAGGGAAATATCGCGTTTCAGAAAGAATCCTTTGTCATTCTTTAGAACCTGAACTGATATGGTGTAGTAAGCTTTCAGTTCCACAATGGAGCCCGAAAACGAAGTATATGACTTGAATTTCACGGGATAAAAAGGTATTCATGCCCATGAAATATATTTGAGATTAAATCATATATTAGATTTAATCCATAGGAATTTTAAAAAATAATTTCAGTTTACTTAAATTTCCATACAAATCGTGATGATAGTGTATACAGGGAGGAGGATTTATCCATCCAAAAGAAAAATAATACGAACGGAGCATGACCAACGCAAGAACATTTGCATAACGGTCGATATTATAAAAACTATCCTATGTCCTCAGCTATTCTCATTGAAGTTCTACTCTATAAGTCAACTGATACGAAGCCATAAATAGAATAAAGATGAGGAGTGTTTGAAAGCAAAAACTAGTGTGAGAAAAATTGGTTGGTTCGAATATGAACGTGATTCATTATAGAAAAATTAGCTGTTGGTTGTAGTTGATTTAAAAATAGCGCATTTTATTCTAAAGGTAAGAAATGTTTACATAAAGATTTATCCCCCTATCATTAATACGTAATTCTACTAACTGACGGGTTTGTGGGTAACTACAAATCAAATAAAAAGGATGTGTTACTTTAACGGGAATAATTTGTTCTAGAAGAAGTAATGCATCCTTTTTATTGGTTGCGGTGATGGACTTCTACAACATGTAAGCCGCATCGTTTGTAGATAACTAACTGGTTTAATGATTTATGTATATTACGCAGGGTTTTATTGCAGTCTGAATTCGATTCAGCTGTATTTAAGATTGTAGGGCATAGTATAAGGCCCACTTAATCAGTGACACGGAAAATCGTTCATCTCCATTAAAATAATATCACTGAATCAGAAAACACTGCCCAAAGTCACGTTTCCATTTTGCATATTTTTCTCTCAAAACAATCTATGGTTGGATTCCCATGGAATTTCTGGAAGCTGGAATTATTGTTATGTATAAACATGAAATATCTAATGTTTTGAACGCGCATTGTTTACAGGAATGATTTATTTCCATCCAAAGCCAGGCAATATTTCGGTCTTTTGCGCTACCTCAGGTTAGAGCGAAGCTTTTAAATTCATAGAGCGAAAAGTCAACATTTAACTTGGTGTTTAACTTTCGATTCACAACTTGTGACCCGAAGCAAATTCATTCTTTAACCTACAGAAAAAAGGGTAGCCTCCGAATATAAACGAAGTTGAAATTTCTCTACTATGAATCCTGAATGTTATAAATTTCTCTACCAATATTTTTATATATCATAAAGATATAATCGTGTGCTATCAATCAGGTTGCTGGTTTCAACGGTAATTGTGTATAACTTTCGAAAATTATCAGTTCAAAAATGTGATTTTCACAACCACGGGGATAACTATTTCAAATGAAGGTTTTTGTAAAAAAATCATCAAGATAATTTATGTAAGATTTAATTTGCTTTACTTATGATTTTATTTTCGTATGCGCTTAAATTACTAATAATAGATCTATTTATATTGTAATTGCAAATCTTGTATTCATCTTCTTATATCTCATCTCTATCGTTATCTTAAAATAATTTAATCATTGGATTTTACAGTAGTTAAATTTGAACATACTGAGTTATCTTGTATTTTAATTTTAAGTTTATTAATTTGATAATCTCTTTCTGTATCATATTCTCTGTGCTTCTATGTGCTTTCTAACCGCCTTTATTTTTTATATCCTGTTACATAACACTCGAAGATTTTCCCCACATAGCCAAATCTTTCGGTGCTTTTCTTTATTTTTTTCTCTTTTAATTTAAACGTTAAATTTATGTATGACGTAACGAATGAAGCTATGAGGAAGAGAGATCAACTTGGGCCTGGAAGAAAAGTTGAAGACCAGGGATCGAATTCCCGTCACGTATGGAATTATCACTTCCATTCATTATTCAAGTTTTTCCCGCGCAGTACACTTCACGCAAAGTCAAACCTAAATCTCTTCCCATACGGAAATCCTAGTCTTCTCTTTAATGACTCCACACACCAGAAAAAAAATCCGCGACTACTTCATTTTAAAACGTAAAGGTCAGCGTCTCCGTAATTAGATCATGCAAATTTCTCCGAACTGAAATTAACCTTTAGTCCGTCACTCCGGATTTCCCCGACCTTCGGGGTGTTCCATTCCCAAGGCAATCGAAGAAGTCACAATCGGAGTTGGTCCCTTCCTCTCTTGTGCCATTAGCGCGCACCTGCTCCTCCTTTCGGTAAGCTATTCATTCCATCAGAGCCTCCCGCAGAGACCATAAGAAACTCTGCCGGCGATTTATGAAATTACGGATCCGGCCGGCAGGCGGCGTTCGTGACTCTTGAGGCACTTCCTAACCGGAAGCCTAGCTCAGGGCGAAGGTCCTCTCCTTTTGGGATGGCAGGTGGCGGAGGCAGTGGCCGGGAACGGAGGCGCAGGTGGGGGGCGTGGGATATAGCGTGGGAGGAGGGAAAAACAAGAGAAAGTGTGAGAACGGCGGAGTAAATGGCCGCCTATGGGATATCTCAGGAGACTCCCGTCCCACGTGACGTGGATCGCATACCACTTTCTTTCCTCGCCAACTTTTGGCTCTTATGTATTGAGGGACGTTTGATGGCTTGTATATTACGGGTTCGATTTCAAAGGTCTTCCGACGCCCATTTCCTGATTTCCTCTTCGATACGACGCCTAAAGGAATGATGAATTGCGATCTCCTTTGCCCTTGCGTAACACGTCCCTAAATAAATATCCACGGGATTTCGGAAATGGGTTTAACTGCATTCGTGGGTCATTCATTTTTCTAACTGGACAATTTTGTTACGAGAGCTTAGAACTGAAACTTCTTATTTCTACGATTCTTTAAATATTCTGATGGTTTCGGTTTCGATATCACCACCGAATTAAAAAGGTCATTTTTAATATTATCAATCATGTTTATTATTGGAATGTGGTGTAATTATTAAGATCATATCTTTTGTAAGAGTTTGATTCTATTTTGCTTCAAATATAGCTGCTTTATGCAATTTCGTCTGGTAAGTGCAACTTGAAGTTATTCAGAATAGATGGCTGTTTTTTACAAAACAATATATTTCGATTATAATAAGATTTTTAATTGATAGTTAATGAACCTAACGCCACTGATAAAGTTAATTCTGCTTTCTTTACTTCTTTTTAAATGACAAAGAATGATATCCCGCGAAATGCTAAATTCATACGAACGTTACCATTCCCGCTGTTTCTACATCTACATCTACATATGTACCCTGCAAGCCGCCTTTCGGCGTGTGGCAGGGGGTGCAAGCACCATGACTCTATTTGCCCAGTCGATTATTTTCGCGTATTGTACTTTGTATTCGCGTGTGTTGAATAATTATGCATAATATAAAATAAAAAATAATATGTTGCTGTTGATGTAACGGTTGTAGTATAAATAAACGCATAAGTCATGCTTGGAGTGAAAACTTAACAACAACTGCGTACAAAGTATCTCCATTACCTAGAGAGCTCTGAAAAGTAGGAAAGATTCCGTAAGATGTAGTCGCAAGACAAAAGCAGAAAAGACAAAAGTAAGAATGGAAGGGAAACAGATAGGAATGATACGACCGAGAAAAGCCGACCGGATTGATCACCGTCCAAGAAGAGAGCGAATGATCAAAGAGGCGATTGGAGGGAAGCTATACGACAGGAAGGCAATGGGTTGGAAAGGGATTCTGCAAGACGATGAGCTTATAAAGAAAGTTGTTTGAAAGTTAAGAGAGGAGAAAGGATGCAGAACGATGCAGAATTCGACATCACGAGTAAATACAAGCTTCAGAGACAAAGAGAACAATGAATATAATTCCAAGTCTTCTACCTATTAAGCTACACTATAATATTTGGGAATTAGTTGCAATAGTAAATCTTTATCAGCACACAGATAAAGAGAAGGTCTTTACACGCAAACACAGAAGGATATTTTAGTAAGACCGTTGACATCTCTAATATATGTTTGTTATATGCGACTACTTACGCTTTCCTCGTCTTTTGGCTTAAAATGTTTTAATCTTCATTAAGCTTAATTACTAAAGCTCATTTACTTCTTTAACTTGAAGTAGATTTTATCTGGTCTAATAAATACGCTCCGCTTTAATTTAACCCAGAAACCCTTTTTCTCCCGCTACATGTTTGCCATTTTCCATGAATATGCTTTTAATAATTCTCTTAGAAATCCATCCCCTCTTAAGATTTTCCCTCTCGACACTTCTGCCTCATACTTTCATTCTTCAATCCATTCCCTCGCCTTGCATTCATTTGCATAAACTCACTTTCTTTTGTTTCTGGACGACTTACTTTCTTCAGTATACCAACAACGACATCACATATTGTGTGCACCCCCATGTTGAAGAATTTATAGGTCACGGCTCTAAAAAGGAACATTTCATATCCACTTATTTTCTAAATTCCTATAAATAATACTACGTTGCTAGGATGGATATGCCCCTTGTTTCTATTGAAAACTGTGTGTCGATCACTTCGGTATAGAACGTCAAAAACTATCTATTAGCATATAATTATTTCGTTTGAAAAGAATTATCTTTAACTCTTAGAAATTAATGTCTTTAACTACTGGAGCTACTTATAGACTATAAACTGTTTGATGAAGGACATTCTATGAAAAGAACAGGATTTAATTTTCACTTAGGCGTAATTAAAAACTATCCAAAAGAAACTTTTCCTTTATGAAAGTCTTCTTTGGCTATTACTAGTCATTAATTACGAAATCGACTCTTCTTTCATCTCAAATAAGAGGATAGACTCATTCATTAATAATTTTTACTTCCAGCTCAAAGGTCTGCGAATCACGGTGAATTTGAAGAGACGGAGACAAAAAAATGCCACAATTAGTAATTTAACTTTCATTGACGTGTATTCTTACTTTTCAAAAGAAAGAGAATGGAATTTATAATCGCAATCACTTCGCTTTAAAGTAAACAGCACCGTGAATTACCTTATATTTTGCTATTCCAATGATTCATGAATAAGTAACATCAAGTCATCAACTTGAAAACCATTAGAAAATATACAACTCAAGGATTTCTCTTTGACATTATATCAACGATCAGGTTATTTTCAAGTTGTCACAATCAGCAGCAGAATGAGAAAATAATCTGAACCGAGGACAAAAATTTTATATTATTATTATTTCCTATACTAGTTATCTATTTTTCTTAGTTAATTTATTTCAGTCTCCGCAATGTTTTTTATAATCTCCAAATAAACGCACGACTATTTTCAGTGAATCGTCGTTAACTTCAAGTAAGTAAAAGTACATAAAAAAGTATGCCGTCTTCTCTTCGTTCCACAAGATAGATTTCCATCGTCTTTCTCCTCATATTTAATTAAATATCATTTAAATGATATATAGGAAACACAAAGATAGATAGACTAATACATGTATCCATGCTTTAACCGAGATGCAGTATCTATTGTAGCAAGCTTGCTAACAATGCACCACCAGGTCCGGCCGACAAGAAGTTATGAATTTATGATTCATAATTGTTCATATAGTAAGATAATTCACCTTAAATATATCACTAAATCTTGGTGCAACTACTGCTATGCAAAAAACCCTGTAGAATTTTACAGAGAGAAATATTTTCTCGTTTACTCACAGAAAGCATCTATCTCATGCATATATATTTGAGTTTTAGATTCCGCTAAATCACTACCAAGATTTATAACATTCAGAAAAAGAAAGACCCATGTCCTATGCATCGCCAGGTGACCTGGTAGCTTTACTTCGAACGGACACTCATGGAGGAGAGCCTTAAAAGAGGAAATAAGTAATGCTTAAGAAGAACCTACCGCCAATACTCTCGCAAATTTCATACGCAACGGATTTGCAAACGACGGTTTCAGGAGACGGAAAATCGCCGCTGAAAGAAAGTTCCGGGGCACACTGGCCTTGGCCTATTCGACCGAGATGCATAATAAGAGGTCGACTTCGAGAGTCCGACCAAGATCGATTCCAAGCGATTGCAATAAAAAAAGTCTCGAACATAATTGGTCCGAGAAAAACGAGAAAGGAGCCCGGGGGAATAAAGCGCTCGCAATGAGTTTGTAATTAAAATTTAATCCTTTTTGCTCTCGCAAATGGATTAGAAGAAAAATAAATATCGGCCGATTGGTATTTTAATGCGAAATGTTTTGACGTGCCTTAACGGCTGCGGGGAATGAATGAATTCCCATCAAAGGCGATCGCTTCTAATAGGAATTTCTAGCAGAAAAATAGGTCAGATGAAATTTTTTTGCCCCGATGTCAAGTATGGAACTAATGAAAATGAGCTTCCGGAATCTCGGATGGTAGTAATTACAGAGAGTAGTTCTTGTGCCGGCTACAACCGTAACCATCAACCATCCTCATCAGTGCTTCAAAGTGGGCCACTACGGCGGAACCATTCGTTCGGGCAGGTCATGTTCTTCACTATTTACCACTCGATTCCAATCCCTGAGCCATTCTGTTCTACGATCAACTCCATCATAGCTCCTTGTAGTGCAATGGCCAATCCCAAAGTACACTCCAAAACGTTAGATCACGCTAGACTATTCAAATGCCTCCCTGGACCACGGACAACTTGACTTGCGAATATTGAACCGCGCACTCACTAACACTCCGATTGATTTCAGATTGCATTTCAGACTGTGTTTACCAGTTCATAACTAATTTCGATGATTCGTTTTCGAATATCACTGATTATGTTCCAGTAAAATAACATCTGTTAAATTAATTAGCATCAATGCCATTAATTGAATTAAAATCCATTAATTTTTATAAATGCAGTAAACTAACATTAACTGATTACATTTACATTAATAACAGTAGATGCTACCTCAATGATAGCAATTGAAATGAAAATGAGCTGTAATTCAACTTCGGTGTTTCTAATCTTTCTTACTTCAATTTATTCTTAGTTCGACCGATATGCTTCCTGGTATCTCCCAATAAAACATTAAATAAAGCACAATTTAGAAAAAAATTGCAATTAAAATAATACAGTAAGATTTCTGAAACTCCAAAGGGTCAATTTAAGCACACATATTTCCCTACTGAATATCATCAGTAATATACGAAAAGTAATATTTTCTTGATGAGAATTACATATTTCTTCCATAACCCTTTAAGTTCTCAGAAAGTAATATTACATTAGTTGAGAGCCTTTGAGTTATAACTACCACCAAGAAGCTAAGTAAGACTCATCAAGTTTATTTATTCGAAAAAGAATGTGCCCTGGTACGAGAAATGCATGGCTGTTTTAGAAAACTTCAAAGGAAGCTCGGAAACTATCAACTCTTTCCTAGGATTTTTCTGGAAACCTAATTTTCGGTAAGAAATAAATTAAGACTAATAAAAAAAAATGCAGTGGAGAAAAATAGAGAGAAATTCAGTGTTATTTTCGCAATTTAAGTATAACGCTTTCATTAAGCATTAAATTATTGTAATATATAAAATACATGCCATAGTACGATTTCTAGCATAACAAAGTCTATTTCAATGGTATTCCAAAACTCTCGAAAAGTTCCTGTTAAGTTGTGGTACAAATAATTTCATTCCATTTTCACATTTTGAATGCAAAACAGAGCAGGGCTTCGCTTCCTGATATTTATAGTCCATACACTTTCAGCAACTAAAAGCATAATGTTAATTGTGATAGTTATCTGCGAAAAATTGTTCAAAATTCTCCAACATATAGTTTGAAACAGGCTTGCTATTGAAATCATAACGAGGACCAGCAGATATTCAGCGGTATACTTGCAGAATTTACAGCAATATTTGCGAAGTAATTTGCAGAGAAATTGTTCCTTCGGATTTGAAACTATTGAAAATAATAGAACTGATATGAAACTAGAAATTTTGCGGCCTATAAATTATCAGATGCGGAATTTAAAATAACATGACCCTAGCTGTATTTAAATAAGATTGCCTGGGAATAACAACATGTAGAGGATAAAAATGGATAGCATAGATGAGATATGAGGCAAAAATATTTTCTATGGGACATTCAAAAGGTTTGATAAACAAATTTCGGAATGATAAATAAACAATGATGTAGCGGAGGAGGAGCAGAAGTAATTTCCAAGAATTTGACTCGATCACAGCTCTCTGTTTATCTTCCACCCTCTATTCATGAGTTTTCTGAGAAAGAGAAAAAATGGAATTTTAAGTGTCAACAGAATAGAAGGTTAATTGAATTAGAGCCTTGGTCTTTCATGTACAAAAAGTTAAATTGAGTTCTAGATGAATCTATGAAACTTATTACCCTATATTCAGTAGCAGAATAGAATCGGATGTTTTATAACCCTGTGTTAAATGTCAGCAGAACGAAATATCAATTCATGTGATCTCGAGTATGACTCCAGGAGTGGAGATTCAAGAAAAATTCGATAGGATATTTCGGAGAATAACGATGATTTAATATTTGCTGATAATACTTTTATCCAATGATTCGTTGGCGTAGCCTGAATAGTAAAGTAGAATCGATTGCTTCTAATCGAATTCGTGCTTCTATATTTTGATCCGAATTAAATAGTAATAATTCTTCCTATACTCGTGAGATCTTTTTTTATAAATTTTTTAGGTACGTATTAGATTTTGCAGCGATATTTGCTAACCGACCATGGACCATTATATTTAAAGTCTTCCTTTTTAATATTTTGGCTGCAGAGAGATGCTGATATCTTCTTACTAATTGGAAGTTCAATTTGTAAATTTTATTTACATTTTATTATTACAATATTGATTTTTACCAATCCTTTACCCTACCAGTATAAAATTATATATTTTGTTCGGGTAATTCACTTCTCTCTTAAATTTTAGGTTATCTTTAGCTATTTGACTTGCACTTAGATCAGATTCAGCGTCTAAAATTTGCAATATTATCTACTGCATTATATTTTATTGCGTATAGATGTTTGAAAAGGGGTTTCAGATTGCTGCAGCAATTACATAAAATGCACAACATTATCCTTCACTATTATAAACAAAAAATGCTTTCAGAATATTAGATGAACATCGGAAACGTTGTTTTGAAAATTAAGGGTAGGGAAAAAATTCGGAAAGAATCTAAACGCTAATTTCAAATTTGATATTACATAAGACTCACGTTATATAACTGATCGCAACGGAGATTAAATCCACAAAATGAGTCTCTCTTACATAGAATTCCTGTCTAAACAGTTATTCCAGCATCACCGCTGCGAAATATTTCTAAAAACTGCTCATTTGGATGGCGCGGCACGAAAATTAAATCCTTTCCAAAAATAAAAAGAACTCCAATTACAGCGCCCCTAGAAACGCGCGGTGATTCCAGAAAATGATACTTCGCCACGATTTATCGCGTACTTGAATAAATGAAAGGCGAAGAACGCACTGGATTCGGCGAAAATGATAATGCTCCTGCATCACGTTTAGAGGACATCGGAGAGCAACATTATGCTAAATGGTTAAAAGAGGAAAGCAAGGCCGTACGCATTAAAATATTAATTAGATTTCGGAATTCAGAGGCGGATTGAGGAATTCTGGGAAAAAACGGGGAAGGAGGGAGGGTAGGAAGTAGGGGTGGAAGATGATGTTAAGGTAGGGGTCGCGTCCACTTTCGCCGGTAAGAAATGCGTATAGCTTCTGCAAAAGCTTACGGCACTTCGGTGCGCAGTACGGGTGGGAAATCTGTTCTGAATGAGGTAATAATGGAGACATTAAGACTTGAAGCGACGAAGTTTTACATTGAAACAGTCCTAAACCAGAGCCGAGAACATTATTATATAGCTGACCCTTAACAAAGGGCATAGTAGGGTACAATGATCATCCGCGTTAAATAAACTGGTTTTGGAAGTAAAAGCGTTGGTGAATACTCTTCTCATAAAGAAATATGCTACAATGTAGCATTGATATATCAGAACAGTTTGCCTGGAGAAGTATTCTTTCCCACTTCCGTTGAATATTTATCATTTTAGGATATTTTGGCAAAAATGTTATGATAATCTAGTGCATAAATTAGATGTGAAAGGGAATTTCTATTCCTTTCACCTGTCTAAAGGAGATATTATGCCCTTTTCCTGTGAATGATAGGCAGCTTGCTTTCCCTGAATCTTAAATATCAATCAAAATCAACAAAAATCTAGACATCGAAGGCTCCATATTTTGAATTATAAACTTATTTCAGATTACTTTCGTAGCCCTGGCTAAAATTTGTAAAAAATTTCCGTTGCTTTTCTTTGCATTTGCAAGTTCAACGGCATTCATAATATTGGATCTACGACTAGATTTTCAATATATTTGACCTCGAGAAAATGTGCATGTATTAATAGGAAATACCCATCGACAACTGTGTAGATATATATGGAGTGAGGTGGATTTTCTGAGATATTTCGAGGCAATACTATATGCATTACTGTATGTGCTATACTTGGTAAGGTGCATGTACTGTGCTATACTGTGCAATGCTGTGTTACCGTTACCAACGAGTTATATTTACTAGTTAGTTATAAATTGAGTAAGCATTCGTCATGTCTATCTTTATTAGGTCTAACTGTAAGATTCGCTGATGATTTTATCAATATCCGTCCGCCCCGCAAGTTCCACACGTATTCGTATGGTTTTTAAGAGTGAGATGGGAGAAACGCAGGGGTATTAAAGGAAAGGAAGAAGGAACCTGGAGAAAGGAAGAAAGAGAGAGAGGTATAGTTGAAATGAAGGGAACTCCACCGCGGTACTCATTGGCGTGAATGTGCGTGCGGCCACGTCAGTTCTTCTGCGTGCCGTGGATCGCGCGAGGGCACCACTGGCGCAGTTTAATTGGACGTGGCGAAATAAGTAAAGTTTGTGGAGAGAGGAAGTATTTCGCTCCATGCGATTCACCGGGAGAAAATGGCGTCCACTAAAGATGTCGGATTATTCTCCTACGATAAGTTCCCCTTTAAATTCGTTTGGTTTTTTGGAGCGAAATTTCGGCGTTCGGTTGAATGATTACTCGTTAAGGCAAACGGAAAATTCGTGCACTAATCATTTGGCTGGGAAGTCGACCTGGTCTAGTGGCTTTTCATTGGGATAATGCGGTTTACTTCCACATGGTTCACAGTCATTAGTGTTGAAGACAATTTATTGCGCGGATAACCTGTTTATTTATATTCATATCCTTCCCTATCTACTGCCGAGGTGTCGCTTTAACCCTAACATAAATGGTTAGAAACAAATGTAATTTTATGAATTAATTTTGGAAATAAATAAATGTAAAATTCTTCGTTCATTCATCAATAATTGCTATTACTTTGATTTTCATGCATACTGGAAAAAACGTGATACCAAACAAATCCATATCTCTAATGTATACCAAGAAAAACTCCCTGAGCATTCAGGATCGGCGATCACAAAGGTATTACCATAGATAATGCATTATAGGACTTTGAAATTGAGTCTTATTTGAAACGTCTCTTACTTTACCTCACTAAATTGTGATTTTGCAGTGTTTTTTGCTTTCACTATGCGGCATAATTGCTCATTGTGTTATAAAATTTATTTTGGATATGAAGCTGTAAGATATATTAAACTATCAATTTCAATATTACTGAAGGCTTAACTGTCAAAATTAGAGTAAATTAGGGTATTAATTAAAGTAATTAGAGTATATAAAATCAGTATGAGATGATCTGACTTCATGAAACGCCATTTATTGAAAAAACTCAGAATATGAATGACTTTCAGAGAGTAGAAAGAACATAATGCTTTTCCATATAAGAATATTCCAGAGTTCAAAAAATATTGCGCGTACTACACTATGTGTGTATACTAATCGAATATGTATTCCAGTACCAGAAACTGATATATAAAATATACCATAGACTAATAAATATAATTCGAATATATTTTTTAGCCAAACATCCCTTTAAAATTACCCTATTTAAATAGAATTACAGAGTCATGAAAACTGCTTTACAGGATATAATTCATTATAAAACGAAAAAAAAATGAAACACAATGAGAGATAAAGAGTAACTTTTGAATGAAACTGTAATATTATACGTGTATCCCTAAAAGGCACCATCATAGGAATAGGAATAAAATCCCTATGAACGCATAAATAATTTTCAAAGAGAGTGTCAACAACAGCTAACTTCTGCGTTATGTAAAAAATACAGAAACAGGCGGGTACATACGTAAAAAAACAAGGAAACTTGTCGACTGTGTACGGCGAGGTACAAAGAGAAAGATAGACACAGAAGTTCTCGCATGTAGAGGACATAAATTCGTGAAGATAAATTCTGCGACAAAAAGGGCAGATGAAAGTGCAGAGGGAGAAATGGAAAGAGAAAGTGCCGCATAGACAGAGAGAGGAAAAGAAAGAGGAAACGTGAAAAGAGGGCTTTCCTTGGGGCAAAAAAGAGGGATAAAAAGACAGAAAAGAAAGGGAGTGAATTTGCGGGAGTAAGCAAAGAGAAGAAGGTATGACAGAGGACTGATAATATCTTAGGGTGTTGGAGAGAACAGAGAAATAGAGTAGAGGTTTATGAAATTGGGGGCCGAGTGGAGGGGAAGGGCAGAAGGAGACCAGCATCAAAAACACTTGAAAGGATTGGGGCTGAAACCAGGGTTCGACCCTCGGTAAATTTCCTCATAAGCAACGAATTGCGGAAAATTAAAAACTGAATCTATGGTGGAATATTAAAGTATCCCAAACTCTGTAGCGGCCTCCAGAGAAAACCATTTGTATAGCTTAAATATTTTCGTGAATTCAATGAACAGCAAAACATAGAAAATAGCAGACCCAATAAAAACTGTAATTGGTGAAAGGCACCGTTGCCTTTTCAGGGAGTTTCGTTTTTAAGCAAAACGATAAGTTTCCTGATAAAATAACAAAATTCATTGTTATGATAGTAACTGATGTGAATATAGCCTTCCAACCCTTTCAGCTTCCATAAACCCTATTTCTTTCTCCGATTCTCGTGGCTTGAATGATCCTCTAATTCGGAATGCCTATACGATTAATATCAACACTAGCACCCTTGATTTTGTAGAAAACAATGAGATTATGAGAGCCATATTCTCGTAAATTTATCATATTATTCTCGATTTATTAAAATATTATATTATTCAAATTATTATTACTAATATGTAGCTCTACGAAAGTTTTACTCTTGTCACACAATGCCGTAGGTGAGTTTAAATCATAGTTATTATAAGGTGATCAAAATGTAGAAATTTTATAAAATCTCTCAGATTGAAAAATCAGTCTTCTTTCTGTGCAAAGTAGCAGTCACATCCAATATAATTATTGTGGACTCAGATCAAAGATATTATGTGAGAATAAGCACAAGAAAATTCAGTCAATAGATAATCACGAACCTTAATTAAATAAAATTAATCTCCTATTCTGTGACACTGAGGCACTTAAGGGGTTGAGACCCTACTACCCCATTGAAAAAATGTTTGATCCACCCCTACAGAAGAAGACACCAATTGTGATGGTGATGTTGATCAAATCAAGAATCATTCTTGCGCGAGAATTTTTAAATTACAGTAAATTTTAAATATGAATTCGTTATGTTAAGTATGAAATAAGACATTATAATGTATGTGATATTTGCGTTTCTGTATGCTATCGTCCTGGAAAGCGATAATTTTAGATTCTAGTACAGGAATGCTCCAAAACTCAGTACTCAATTCATACCACCAACGAAAATAATAATACGATTCCAAACGCGAAGGAACTAATCGGATATTTCGTGCCTAATTAAATAAAACCCTGCAGGCCGAGCCCGCTAGAGTAAACGCGTAGTTACGTAAATAGAAAAAGAAATCGACAGGAACGATACAAAAAAGAAAGGAAAGTCGGAGAGAGTGTGAGGCGAAATTGAGGAAATGGAATTATGAAAAATAAAAGCTTGGCGTGCGGAAAGGAGGAAACGCTTTAAAAAGAGTCGGAGGAAAGTAAGTGAATGAAGGAAGAGACGATGAGGATGCGGAAGTAAGGAGCGAGGGGTCGAACGAGCTCTCGAATCGATCGATATAAATCGAAAACGAGATTTGCTCGCGATGGCGGCGCTCTCTCTTTTTTATTTCGTAGCTTTGTGAGAGTGTGTACAGGGAGACGTAATTGCCGTCCGAATGATTTTTAAGCCACTTGCATTCGCTGCCAAATCCCTGCGAAGTTGGTCAATGGAATCCGGCGCAGTTTCCCCTCCATTAACGGCACGTCTCGCCTCATAAGCGGTAAATCAAAGGGACGGAATAAGGAGAGGATCGACTCCATTGCTCATGGACGAATCAATTAGGGGCGAATAAAATGGGGATTTGCGGATAGAGTCGATTTACAAATACTCACGAGGATATCTGAGCCGATTGATCCAACGAACGGGAGCTAATTACCACCACGCACGCATACATTGGGGATCATTATGATATATGCACCCCGGAGAACGCGTTAGGTGGGACTGAATATTTATGAAGGTGCGGAGGTGTCCGGATTAAAGAAATTCGATATTAGACATAAATGCAATCAGAGTGACGTAAATATAAATGAAGCAATGAGGGCAATTTCGCTTTCGACTCACTGCACCAAACGATGTCATACAATGACATGACCGTGGTTTCAACCTCAGTTCCCATCTGTGTACACACATATTATTGACATATACTAGCTCAGTACACGCGCAAGCATATAGTCGTCACTACAATGCAATTAGAGGATATGAGTGTGATATGTGCGAATGTAGATCAGCGCATCGAAACGAAAGATTTTTCTTTTAGGTTTCTGACCCTTTTCAACGAAAAACATACTGTTTTAATTCCGGTGTCACTATTCCCCCTATATTGACCCGATATTTTTCACTACTATCATAGAAATTGTATATCTTTCAGTAAGTTTGTTCATTATTTTGAACCTTTTCATTTGTATTACATTAGCCTATATTTTAGAACTTAGTAATGATTAGCGGCAAGTCGTACTTACAAATGCTGAGTAAACCTTCCTCCAATTAAACTAAAGTAAAACGTATAGTACATTGGAACCAAAAAGCGGAATGGAATAAATAACGTTATTCGTTCCGGTTCGAGATGTATTTCAATATTTTCAAAGATAACAAGGCAATACATAGGACAAATTCTGTATGATGTATTTCAGTTGTCAATGTTGTAGCGTTCCTACGATATAATTTTAGCTAAGAAGAAATAAGGCAGGAATCAATTTTTCTTCAGCTAACTAGATTTTGTTTGATTAATAATCAAAATCACAACATTTTTTGATTACTTATGAAAACAAAATCCAATTTACAGAAAAATTGATATCTAGTTTATTTCTCTTGTCTTAGAACTCTTCAATTCCATTGAATTAATTAATTTTTGCTGATTCTTAAAGTGTATTTTTTGGCAAGTCTGCAAAATTAAGATAATCACGTATTATAATAAGGGAGGAAATTATTATATTTAAATTATACTTTATATTATTTTCACCTGAACTCCGTTAAAATCTTATGATTTAGCTTGAATAGGGCTTCAGAAAAAGATACGTAAAGCTGCAGGTGACTCAGACATATATTTGTTTATTTAATTCACCAACTGCTGGAAGTGACATTGAAATATGAAATTTAATACCACTGGATGAAATCTAAATTTTCCTCGGGAGTTTTTGTGGCATATGAAGAGCTTACCACGAATAATATACATTTAGAGAAGAATAATTTTCTAAATATATTTATAAAAGTACATTTTTACTTATTATATTTTTATTTACTTAATATATTTTTTAGGCGATTCTGGTCCTATTTGAGGGCGTTATAATCATACGACGGGATGAAGATTCATTTTCAAATGATACTACAAGTAACATAAAAGATACATTCAAATGTAATTATTTATGATCGATCGCAATTAAGATTTGCAAATTATAGTAAGTATTGTTTATCTCAAAGTCTTTTTCAAGATGATCAAGGTCATTTCCTCTTCTGAATTTATGAGTTGTAAAAAATAATCAAATGAAAGGCCGAATGAAGGAAGAAACTTATTTGCTGTTTTAAACGGTCTAACTCAATTACGCTGGGAGCAAACGCCTACGTTGAAAAACACCAGGATGGGCGGTTTGTGAGAAACGAGCAAAACTAGCCGGTAGCTTTTAAATTCTTTTTAAATAGTTTCTATAACCGAAAAGGGAAAGTTTACAAAACTATCAGTGAGGTTTTTTCAAATTAAATATAAATAAAAAGAGGCCCTGATTAAAAAATCCTTATCGCACTCATTTAAAACCTTTCTATTATAATGTGAAAGGTAAATATAAATAGCTAGCGGGGTATTTACATCCTCTTACAATAGACAGATTGATGCTAAAGGCTTAGATGAAAAGGTTCAACCTCAATGGAGAATTTTTTCCTCTCCCCTGCATCATTCACACGGCGCTGATCCAGCATCTAATCGACTCTGCCCCAACTAATTGGATCCGACTTCCCGCAGTCACTCTCTTTACTCACATTCATGCTTCACAGTCGGCTTCGCGGATATCTTTTCAGCTTTTCGCGGATTCGAAAAAAGCCTTTCTTCCCGATAAATTTTCGGCGTTTCCCAACAATCAGACGGGACGAAGGTTTTTCTGCGCCCGATTCAAAGTCGAGATGAATATGAAATATCGGATAATAGAGTGCGGATTTATTTGCCGGGGATATATATAAATCGATGGATGTTTAACCGAATAGCCCACATTTACATGAGATTAAGAGTGGTGAAAGTAGGCAGAAGGGGAAAGATAGGAAAAGGGAAAGGGCTAATTGGCCAGGATACCGCCCAAGGTAAGGGTTTTATGATCAAAGATGTGATTGAAGGGAAATTAAGGAGTGGAAAACATTTGAGATAATTGATAAGCGTGATCCACAAGGGAATGGCAGCTCGATATGCCGTATTTACAGGCGACGGATTAAACTTGATGATTAGGCATGAGGAAGAAATTAATTACTTAAAATACATGTCCTTAAATTAATTGAGATCATAAATTATATTAGGTTAATATTGCTATAATTTATCATCCTTACAAGCAGAGCAGTCTGAAAGGGAGGCGGTCGCTCCGAGCCCCATGCCACTGCTTATTAGAGCCTTTGAGAATTTCCAGAGGAAAATGTCTACAAATAAGTTTGAAAGAAGCTTACACAAACACAGAAATATTTTGCGGAATAATTCTAACAAAGCCAATAAAAGTCGCCTCGGCTAAAAGGTCCTTTTCAGGGAAAAGGAAATAAAAATACTTAGTAGTTTTTATAGCCATTAATTTAATACTACTAAGTATTTTTATAATGTACTACCAAGTATAAAATTAGTTGTTATTAATTACTACTGAGTATTTTTATTTCTTTCTCTATGGCGTTTTAACAAGTTAGACTAAGTCACATCCATTATACATGTCCTCCTATTCAGAGTTAAAAGAAACAAAAAGTTCCTTATAATCGAGCATTCCCCTCGATAAGCTGATAGAATTATGAATTTCACCAAACGAATTTGAGGAAATTGATAAAATAGATAAGTAAAAGTTATATACGAAATTGCATGCATCATAGCGAGAAATAAAAATTTTAAATTCCAATGTCATTATTTTTCTTTAAAGATCTAAATTTTGACTTGATTGAATAATTTTAAAATATATTTTTATAATAAAAAATAATAATAGTGTGAACTATAAGACATTTCAAGCAAATTAAAATTTTCTTCTTATTTATTACACCCCGGGGATAGAGACGGCTCTGCTGGCAAGAGAAAACTATTCTGTGATACTTTGACAGATCGTCATTTTCTCTATCACGTCGCTTAGCATTACAACAATATGGAGACATTTGTTGCCAATATAGGTATTCAGCAACTTCTTAGAGATACTTCTAAGTAAATTTTCTAGTGAGACCACAGATAATTTATTTTTCTCATACAGTTCACTACGGAGGATGCAATATTGATCAATCAACTTCAAGAAAGGTATCCTACCAAATAAACAAGTTTGAATAGTTATCTGCATTTCGATATAGAGAAAGGTTTCTAAGATGCATTTTGCAACCCTTCTATTACTGTTCATAATCCCAGACTATGAACCAGACTAATATCTTTATGAAACAAAGAGTAGCATACGTAGATGTGCTATAAGCAGACCCTAAGCTAAACTTAAATATTAATTGTATAATGATATATGTATGATTTGAGTATATACATATTCAATAAAAAAGCTCATATTGAATGGTTCTACCCAAATTATTTCCGACCTCAATTTAATTTTTGAAAACACGATTATATTTAACCAAACAACAAGAAATTCCATTCGTACGAAAAGAAAACTGATGGAAATAATGATTACTCAAACTTGAGCGGGAATAATATAATCCATTATAATTTTTTGAGCACTCCTGCTTAACTAACGAAACATTTGAAAGACGAAGGAGATTGTCGTAAAGTTGGCTTTATTAGACCAAAGGAAATTTCTGAAAACTTAGAAGTAGACAAGAAAGAGCAAACTCGAGCGTTAGGCAAGAGCGAACCAAGTTCGACCATGTTTCCCTACTGCGAAATGAAATTATGAAAGCCGTTTGCCATATAAATAGCGTACAATGGCCGTAGAAACCAACTTTGCATTCCCCAGTCTACAATGGCCTCCGCTGCAAAATAAGAATCCCACTGAGCTTCAGTGCCCATTGTGAGGAAAACGCTGAAATTTCCAGACTCTTTCTTTTATTCCCGAAATTATAATTGCGGGGAAACTTTTATCTTCGTCGGTCGAAAAATAAAATTAGAATTCGTAGAAGGTTAAGGAGATTGCGAAATAGAATGAGCGGGTCGAATTAATCAGTTTCGAAGGATCAAGTGAAAAAGAAGTCGAGCGCAAAGTATCGGAAAGTAAATGAAAATATTGACTCTGAGACCGCCTTCTAATCCCTTGAACTTACCAAATTCCTTTATCTGTTAATACGATAATTCTACGGATAAATACGTTGGCAATCAAAACAACCGTAGTATTTTATACTGAATTTCTTAGTCTATTGGTTTCGATCATTAGGAACTTCTTCAGGCAAAGCTATTTACAAAAAAGAGGGAATATATTTGCATATAGTTTTGCCTGCATTTGCCTGAAGAGGATAGTAAGGATCGCAACCGATAGACTAATTAAATTCAGTGGAAAATACTAAATTTTATTGATTGTTTATTTTTATGAAGATGTTTGAGGGAGCAACGATGAATTTTCATCCCAGAATTCGAAATATTCTCCTTCATTTGTAAATAAATCCTTTCCAAAATTAAGGGTTGCTAAATCTTTCTCCTTTTTCATTTATAAGAATAGATTTCGTGGAGAAAAGTGGTGGTAAACTCGGTTGAAATTCACATGCCCCCTTATGCAAGATACCGTTTCAATCAAGTGAAACATAGAGCACAAGTCAATTACAAGCGCTTGATTGAACCCTTCATTAGGTTGCTTGAGATAGCCGAAATCGCCTGTTACACTATTTACGCACCACTCAGTATGAGGGCGCTGATATCTGCTCCTATGATAATCTTCACGCTTGCGTACTTCCATACGTTAATAAACATCTTTAACGATTGCTTCGAAAATTCTGTCAATACCTTAGGGCAATATTAGGGCATGGAATAAGATTGCTTTGATAAAATTGGTAAAATTTCTTTTTGTTGTGAGATTGGGTCGTAACGTGATATGAAAAATAGTTTGAGGAAACTCCGAGTGATTTATAAATTACAAAGATGAGTCGGATAATAGAAGTGAATCGCTAATCTCAATTTCACTCTAATTTAGTGGCTTAATTTTAGTATGAAAAAATTACTGATATTTTAGTAGATGTCGAAGGGAAGGGAAGAGAGACAAAGGGCCTGAGCTAACATAGCTTTAGGTAGTGACGTTTCAAGTTAGAATATTTATTAGCAGAGGTAAAGAAGAAGCATTCGCTTCAATAACCGAAATATATAATTTTATGCGACATTTAAATGAATGGTGTAAATTTAAATCGAAGAAATTCTATTTATTTTTACATCCTGATGCCCATCAACGCAATCAGCCAAGAATTGAATATATACTTTTACAAAGTGAACAAAATAAAAAATTAAGTCACTAATTCTCAATTTAATATGTAAAATAAATATATCTTTGCAATGGAGTTCCAGCTATTTAAGCCTTCCCTTATTGATTATACAGTAAAGACTTTTGGCAACGAAAGCTAAACTTGGCTTCACCGGTAATAATCCGAAAGAATTACATCCAGCAGCGAGCGAACGCCAGCGTGTAAGTATGTACTACAGAATGCACACGATGCAGATGATGAACAAAAACTGACGACTAAAAGAAACTGGACAGCGTCAACTACACTCGAAAATTCTTATCCTGGATATTCCGGGACCGCAAACTCCGGCAGAGACCCGGAAACGCAGCAGCAGACGAAGAGAAACCGTTCCGCCGCATTCCCTATAAACCTGCTGCGAGCCATTTTAATCTCGAATCCAGCGCCCCATTTACGGATCGCCAGGGTGGCACACCGCCGTGTATTTTCCACCCGAATTTGCGGAGGGCTTATCTTTCGCCAATTGCGCGAGATCTCGCAGTGCAAACAGAAGAGCATCGCCCTCCGAAGCCCCAGGGCCGCCCCATCCCAGAGTCAAATGGGGGAGTCATACCGTGGGGAGCGCCACTGATTACACTAGCAACAACAATGGGAATGAGCGGGTCGTCGCTAGGGGGGAGTCGCCACGGAAACGCGACTGATGTCACGCGCATTTGATCAGGATTAAATATAGAATCTGTGAGGGACTGATTCTGGGCTCCGGTGGCCCAGTTCGCTTTATTCATCACTTTCAGCCGCGCGAAATTCGGTGGCGAAATGTCGCTCCGCTGCCCGAATTATGGCGCGATTAATTCGGCCCCGAAGAGGGAGAAAAAGCGTGCAGCCGTGCGCTAGAAAGGTGCACGGCGTAGGAAGTATTCATCGGCTGACGCGTGCAATTTAAATGAGCGGCACAAATGTTTTCTCCTTATGCGACGATATTAAAGCTGCTATCGAGGCGACTTAGGAATCATGCAGTGCTAAGGAATTCTGACCACGAAGATTCATGTTTAAAAGGGATGGTTCACGAAGAAAACGTGAGATTATTATTCAAAACCACAGCTGGAATAGATTTAGATCAACCATTCTCATTAAAAATTATAAAAACATCAATTTTACCTAACCTTATCTGCTTTAATTCAATGAAAGATCATGTAATAAAACCATAAATTGCAACACTAAATTAAGTTTAACTTAGTTCATTTTTAATGAAATGGATTAGCATAGAAGTCAAGGATTCCATCGTCCTTAACAACATTATGCAATATCTCGATAACTACATGTTTTCAGAAATCCTCAAATAGAAAAGTGAAATCGATTCAAAACCTTATGCGTATTTTCTTAAATTTGTTGCTAAATATTTATTATCTAGTACCTTATATCAGTAAACTGTTATACGTCCTAAAGAAATTTTTATTCATCGATAGAAACGAGATTTTTGTTGATTTAAACCAATCGAGAGCTTTTGAAGCTACTACGTTTTGTGTTTACTCAATTATATATTTAAATAATACAGGTTATAATAGTGATTTGCAATCCAACACACAGGCTATTCAATATGGTTTCAGTATCTAGATAATGAATCAGTGTCAAAAATAACAATTATGAGTTTCCGTATTTCGATGAAGAATTAAGCTACCCAAAAGGGAAAAGGAAAATAATTCTAAATTTCTGAAACGTTTGTAGCTAATATCGAATCCTCCACTCCGTTTCAATAAAAGTGATATCATTGCTTTGCATGTAAAGAGAATTTACGTGTATCACCTGATATTAAACGAATTTATGATTACAGGTAAATTTGAAGAAGGATTACTAGTGATAACTAATACTGTATTACTGTTTTTAAAAACTGCATTCATGTCGTCTCTCTTTAAATAAGATAAATCTACTTAGATAGAAATCCACAAAGTAAGGCTCATCTTATATCATTGAATCGTGAGTTCGCAATGATTAATCAAATTGACAATTTCATCTATTATAAAGAAACGTGGAAGTAATTAAAGGAGAGGCATAGAAATACCAATATGAGCTTAAGTGGAAGGAAACAGATAAATTTTACGGTCTGATGAGCTCCTGGATTTTCCTTTCACGTCCTTTGATCTTTGATTAACGGTTAACTAAGGTGGGAGCTCAACACTCATTTCTCTCACGAGTATAACTGCGTTTACTGTTTTCTTAAAGGTCAAACTCATTATTAATCTTCGAGGTATATTCTTCTGAGAGTAAAGGCCGTTCTTTCACAATCTATGAAAACTCTCGACCGTCATTAAATATGGTTCATAAGGGACAATGTTGTAATCGACCATTGTTTTATATAATCCTCCTACCTTATATTTCGTTTTCGTCTAATTATCTAATAGACGGTTTGCGTATAATCAAGAAATGAATAAAGATTAAGCCGATTGGCACTGAAACTGTTTTTTATAGTTCAATTTAGTATATATTTCAGATTTGTCTCGTATGTGTACTGAGTTATTTTCATTTATCGCAATACTTGATGTATTAGCGTGATTTATAATTTGGGGTTACGACGACTTAAAATTAAAAATGTAGTAATGCATTGGTTGAAATCCGCAGGAATGGAATACATCACCTCCATTCTATTATATTTTCGTAAATAACCGAAGTGAGAAACATCGACATCACTGTGTCAAACCCAACTTGCAAGAGCTATTAACCTACAAGTGATTAAACTAGTAAACTTTTTTGGGTATTTTACGCTCACCTAATCGAGCAAGCGAAAAACACCATCCCTGCATCCTTTCCATATCATAACATATTTCTCTAACTCTGGATTCCTTAAAATAAATCTAAAATTACACCTCCCTCGTAAATTCTTAACTTTGAGAAACCAGACATGGAATTCGAGAGTTTTTCAAAGCTAAAGACGTTAAGAAACATTTTAAGAGTAGACATCATGCTTATTTATGACCAAACACACTTGTCGCGAGAACTACACAGTAATTCACTCCAATAGAAAAACTTTATATCACTTTGAAAGAGCGGAGATTATAAGAAAAACCATTACGAACAGAATTTATATCGGTCCGAGCGCTCGAATATCCCGCTCTTTAGAGAAAACATAGATAAGATATTACTTAAAGTGGCAATTTCTTAGGGTGAAAAAACGCGGGATTATAAGCGCAGCTTCCCCTTTTGCAGCCCTGGAACAGCCATCCAATCCTTAAATGACATCGAGGGGTGGCATTATAAAGGAACGCCGGTCCCATCCCGCGGGACCGGGAACTGAGGCGGATTTAACGGGAGAGAGTGATGCGCGGTGGGAAATCGGGAACGCTGCGGGTTGGGGGCAAATAAAAATGAAGGAATTCAAAAGCGCGATCTAGCCGCGGGGTGAGGAATTGAAATATCGCCGCCAATCCCAAAAACCCTCTCTCATTCGATTTCTCCGGGTGTGGGTTGTGGGTCGGCGGGGGCGACTTCTCTGGATTCCCAGTCGCAGCTGCTTATCGATTCCAAGAGGGGCTCCTCGTAGGGGGAAGAAAAGGCCTGCTCCCTAGGGAACGCGGAGGGACAAATGGTGCCATGGTGCTCTGAGGCTGAGAGGGGAGTTTTGCAACGCAGGTTCAGGGGGAGGGTGTAGGGAAGGAGTGGAGGGGGAGGTAAGAGTTTAAAGATGGAGGGGGGAGGGGCGTAGGAGGAGGTTAGAGGGTGGAGATGGAGGAAGAGGGTAACGGGAGAGGGGTGGAGGGGGAATTTGGAGGGGGTAGTTAGAGGGGGGTAGAGGGGGAGGGTAGATGGAGAGGTTAGAGGGGTAAGTTGAAGAGGAGTAGAGGGGGTAAGGAAAAGGGTGGAGGTAGTAGGTAGAGGAAGAGGGTGGAGGTAAGGGTTGGGAGAGGGTTGAGGGGGAGGTTGGAATTTGAAGATAGAGCGGGAGGGTTAAGGGGGGAAGGGGGAAGTCAGAGGGGGATGGAGGTAGAGGTTAGAGTGAGAGGGTTGGGAGAGGGTTGAGGGGGAGGTCATTTGCAGGTGGATGCTGCGGGGGGAGATGGACCTTTTTTCCGGGTAATGGCCCAAAAAGAGGGAGGGGTTATGATTTGGAGATAGGTTCGAAAGACTTTTGGGGAAGGTGTCATCTCGGATTCTAGAGGGAGAGAGAGGCTGCGAGGAAACTAATTGCCTTTGGCGAAATTTTTCTCCCAGAAGCGATTTTTGGACCTTTTTTCAAAAGGACCGAGTCATCTCGGAGAATAGGCTCATGCGCGGAACGGTGGAAAAGATTAGTAATTTATAGGGATGCGGTTATTCTATTATAATTGCTCGCTACGCGGGGTGGAGATGGGCGTTAGAAAATCTTTTTTCTCCTATTGTTCGCAGTTTAATGTTTGAATTTTAGGTTGTGAGCGAATTTATGTCTGTACTAGTAAAAACTAGAGAGAATAATTTTGTGGAAATGTTAACGTGTAGTTGAGAAAATAATTCAGGGATTAAAACATCAAAGGGAATTTAAATTAAGGGAAAATAAAATAAGATAATAAACGATTAAGTTCAACAAAACGTGTCGTAGTATCAAAAGAGGATGAAAACGAGGAAATAATACTGTTATATTCCGCTCTATGCTAAGATTAGATCCGTGATTATGATACTAAAAGATAACAGCCGTAATAAATCAAAAATATAGATAATGGTGAGGTATAAAGAGTGAACAACCTGTCGCACAAGGACTTAATTAGCTCTTCTTTACTTTTCACGAGCTCGTAAAATGAAAGCAAAGATGAACCAAAAATACGTTCCAACAGAGGTAAGGGTTTTGTAATTGAGCTATATTTCACGGTATCTTTTTCTCTTAAACAAATTTATACCTCTCTCTTTACATGGTCCATAAAATAACACGTATATCAATTGTTTGGAATATTTTTCAAAACACCGAAAACGTTTACATCTACTCATTCTAAACTTTTTCTATTCTATTTATATTCACATATACATCATTTAAATTTTTATAATTACAATTATCGACTGGTTAGATGGAAGAAGAGGCTATTAAGAGACGTCTAAATATCGCCTAAATAAAGGCCTTTAAAAATATATAACAAGTAGGTTTTTTTCTTCGAGTTCTTATGAATAAAAGTTTCACTAATTGAATTTAAATATCATCCAATCCTTTTAATAATAGTGGTGAGCCTTAACATGTCATCATTGTAATAAGAAGTATTTAATTTGAGGGATCTGCGACCCTCTGAAGGCGGAAAATGATTAACCCTTTCAAACATAAAAGAGAACCAAACTTAGATCCTCCGTACCCTTTCTAAAGGCATATATCCTCCGCACGCAACTTAATTTTTGCTTGAGTACAGCGACAACGACCGGATGGCGCAGTACTTAAGAAGGGAAGAGACCCAACTTCTCGCGTCTCCAAAACGATAATGGAGAAAACGGACCAGAGTAAGGCGCATTATTTACGAAGGAAGGGAAAAATGTGCTCTTAATATGATAGCCGGAGTGAAATAAGAGTGAAAACGGAGATAAAGATAAATTAAACGGGGACTTATAAATAAGGAAGGGAAAGAAAAAAAGACGCAAAAGGAAGTTTTACTTTCGTCGGAAGAAATGGGTGGAAGGGAAGAGAGAGATGGCTTTGGGGTCTCCTGTAGAGAAACTAATTGGATTCCCTGGCAGAGGCATAATCGTCGTAATGAGATTAGGGATGGCGAGGAGAGCCCGGAGTGTAGAAAAGTAGTGCACTTCTTACTCTATCCGCCCTTACTGGACCGCCCCACTCCTCCGGCCGCCCTTCCTTCCGCCCTCACACACGCACTCCAAAAACTAACCGACCTCTTTGAAAAATGCTCTCCCGGAAATGTTTCATCCTCAGATTTCTGCTCTTTTCCCCGGCGCTAAATCTTGCCAATGTCTCCTTCTTTCTCTGGGTTACTTATACCGATGTATGAAAAGGTGCAAGCAGATCCCAAAGGAGTATTAGGTGAGGTATAATTCATGATCGGTGTAAGCGAAATTATTAGCGCAGTTAATAGTTTTATCCACAAATAGAGATACAGATGTATTCACAGTGATTATGTAAATTAATGATGAGGAAAGGGTGCACAAGTAATCAAAATTACTGTTGATCAAAATTTTTATTTTCATTATATAGCCAAATCTGAAACTTATTATCGCAAAATTCGACGAAGAGTAAATATTAATGTCGTAACTACATCTCCTTCGGTAACTTCAAGTATGGTATAATATGCGACCACTTAACTAATTTTCTGCAGCCCGGACACGGACTCTGAAGGTTTCATTAATTTTTCTTTCCTAAGGACTGACAACAAAAACGGACAGCAAAGAAATTATGAATGCAATATACGCTGAGAAATTAAACGAACCCTATGTAGCGGTTGGATACCCTTTTATATAATGGATTCCATACTAAAAACTATGTTGCATGTATAATTAAAATAATTCAGTAGTAGTTTACAAAGTGATTGTATTTTTCCTTCACTGGAGTTCTACAAAGGCTAACTGAATTGCTCATATAAAATTATTTCAGCTAAATTAACTTTTTATAAAGAAAGCAAAACTAAATGATAAGTTAGGAGGGATAGAACTGGAAATTCCTTATACTTTGCGCCTAATTTTAAATAATCTCACAAAATTTATTCATTTAAACACCGAAGGGGAATCAAAAACTTGAAAAGAAAAATGTCACCGGGTGGACGAAATATTATTGAAGAATACTAAACTGTCTTCAATCTGGAAATTGTAATCTTAAAACTCAATATTATTAAAGGAGACTTTACATCCCTAAAAACTGTTACACCAATCTCGAGGACTTCGGCTTACTTCGGGACACTTAAAAATTGAGCGATGCAAGGTGCATCCTCGTAGCGTCCGAAGGCGTCGTACCAATGCAATATCTTGCATCTGGAGGAATAAGGTCACGTTTTATAGATATGGCACTTAAATATTTACCCGCTTATTCCTGGCGTCGTATGCAGAAGCGATTGGATTCCCGAGGGGCCGTGGGAACTCCCAAATATTGTATCCATGGAAACGGACGGCGTTTGATTTTTGGACTTTAGTGACGTTGAAAGTCAGCTCGAATGGAAATATTTTATATCTGTGACGTAAACCATTAAGTAAATATGTAGGATTCAATCTAATCCGCGTTACTGAACGAACGACTGCCCAATCATTTCTAATATCATAAAGTGCTAGATTGACCTCCATTCAATATTCTTCGTTAAATATACGAGATTATGAAATAAAAATATTCATGGGGTGCATGTATCTTTTCTGGTGAATTACTTAATATTTGGTGATAATGTAAATGCGAATCATTTCTTAATTCCCCTGTTGTATTTAGATAGATAGAAAGTAATCGGATCGAAAGTTGTTTGGATCCTTATCTCCTCGATTGTAAGCTACGTAAATCGTTTAAAGGGAAATGAGGTTAACCAAGGTAGATGAGGAATGAGGTAGTTTCTTTTTGCGTTCATCACAAATCCATGCTACTCGTACAAACGCATAATAGTAGCAATTTAAAGATAATTAAATTAAATTGAAAATACCGCAAGGAACTTTTATTCATCTAGCTAGTTTAATCCAAATGATATTTCTAATACAGCGCATTTCTGGGATGATATTTGGTTCTGTAATTTATTAAAAATTATCATTATAGGGCGAGGACAGAGGTTTCATTTTCAGCCGCCAGAATGCGCATAAAATCTTCATTTTTTTATTTTAATCTCGAAGAAAGTTTGGCGATTATTCAAAAGAATCATTTATCTTCTAAAATGGCAAAGGAAACAGATTACTAGTTGTAATTTAAAAGTAATTCGCCATCTATGGTCATTTCGCAACTGGGCCACCTCCATGAATCGAACTAGAGACCGCTCTTTCCGAAGTCGAACGTGCTGCCCACTTAGCTACCCAAAGGTCAAGAAAAGAATTAAAGAACACTTCACGATAAACCCGTTTTGCACCATTTTTCCCGTTCTTGCTTTCGTGATTTTAAAATTCAAAATTGATGGACCAAAGGGATGGAAAACTCTAACAAGGTCCGTGCCTCTATGTTAATCATTGACTGAACATCACCTTTTCTCGTACAAAGGCTTTGTATTACCATTTTAGAGCACCTAATATAGACTAAAAGAGAAGTAAAAAAGCTCATCGTAGAAACTATGCTGTAGAAAGACCATTCCACACCTCAATAAACTAAAACTCACAAACTATCAACTGAAATTTCCGTTTGATTGGTGAACTGCATCAATCTTGTTGATTTCCCGAACAACTCGCGAGGGGCGCATTTTGAAGTTCGTTCAGATTTCGCAAAAGCGTTTCTCAACTATTTTTCATCCAATGTCTCACAGTTCTCGGAGTGCAATTTTCCGCCAAATTTAACCTATCCGTAACTGCTAGCTCCTCGCTCCAGTGCAACGCCTGCAGCCAGAATTCATTGGCCAAACAGCCATTCGCCCGTAAGCACTTTACAACTTAAGTAATTATAAGTTTGCGTGCTGCGATAGCACGATAAAGACCTCTTAAACTCCCGATTTCGAACTTTAATGGAATTTTGCGAATGCATAACGTTGATTCAAAGCATGATAGCATACTTGTTGCACGGAAACATATTCTGCGACAATACTTCCACAGACGAGGGAACTAAACGAAGATATGGTATTTTCAATCTCGTTAAGTGAATAGAAACATATCTTTTACTGCATAGCTTGTTAAAGAGGATGCGCGAAATGGTTTTAATGAACTGGGAAACCAATTATCGAAATGCATTACATAAGAAAAGAACTATATAAATCTAAAAAGAAAATTATAGATTTATTCCTGGATGACGCAGAAAGTACAATGGAAGTAACATATCATACGAGGATCTGAAATGATTAGCAATAGAGAGAGACATATGGCTACAAGGACAATGCTTTCAGTTAAGAAGATGATGATATAGATTTACATACAATAATTGAGAGTATATTAATTCTCGTTAGTTATCATTCATTCTGATTGAGGAAATACCGAATACCTTTAATGGGGTGCAAAATTTTCGTCTGTGAAGACATAATCTCTAACTCAGATTGGATTCTCATACACTTCGAAATTAGCTATCAAAAGCTCCGGAGATGGAAGCAAAGACTTAGTAAAATAAGGAGCAAGGTAATTTGCCTTCGCTTTCCTCAATGAGACAGAATACTATTCGAATGGCATGTGTAGCAAAATAATCTTCGGTCTAAATTCAATTCAAAACGTTCACTTAGAAGCGACAGAGATAAATGCTATCATTTAGCATCAATTCGCTCAAAGCTTTCGTCAAATCACTGCCATAATCAAGACAGAAACAATAGTAAATGAAAGATAAACTTCGCTCTCTTCCATAGCATTTCTTTAAAGCCCATTAAAAACGTTTAACTTCCTCAACACTTATTATTTGTTTACATTCGCCAACGCATAACCCTTGCTATCTCCTTTTCCTGAACCGGTAACTTCAATAAAGAAATATGAGCACCTAATAAGGAAAATGATTGTAAATTCTATGAACTCACAAAGAAATCACATTTTTAAAATCCAAACTTTCTGACGAGAGATGGGATTCAATTACGACCAATTTTTCCCTCGCATTGCAGATAGATGTATTTAAAAAAAATCGCGTACGCTGTAAGAGCTCTAAATCTCATGAAAACAATTTGCGCAGTCACTCAAAAAGTACAAATTCAATTACCTATATTTTCCACCATCAAACTTTTTCCGCCGTTTTATGAATTCCAAAATTCGTTAAAAGCTTTCTTCTCGAATTAAAAGGTCGAATATCAGATTTATAAAGAGAGGACGTAACAATATTTGGTTAGAGAGAAGCGAATTTTAGTCTGAGCTTTTGAAAGAGCTCGCGACCAAAATTTAACGTAATGAATTATCTCCATCGTAACCCTCAAAACAGGATGTGCTTTTTCGGCAGAGATAATGTCTGAATGTATAATTTATAAACCAAGGACACGAGTGTTTGAAACTAATCTTTCAAACTTTTTTAAAACATTCTTACCTTTTCTCTAAATGCGTTTCTATACACGAGCGATTTGTCGCATAGAGTTTTTGACTGTATCTTTCGAAATGAATGAAATAGGTGAAGTTCAGTGACATTGGTTCCGAGGGTGAGAAATGCTCTGCATCGAAACTTCTGAAAAATGAATTCATTCGGATAATAAATTCCGCAAAGGTTATCCAGAAGGGCTCAAGTTGGCTGATTAATTATGCCGTGCGATGAATCATTGAATATCCACCAAAGAAAATATACAATGCAGGGAAATAAAAGAGTCGAGGTCAACAATGAATCACGTTATTATGGCGGACAATAAAACGAGCAGTTGAAATGGCGGCGCATGAATTTCTCATGTACTACATACATAGACACCGAGGGAGATAAAGGGAAATCACGAAACGTTCCTTTTTTATGAAAAAGCATGGCGTTGAGGCTGAAAACGTAACAAAGCTGGCGGAAATGTTCCGCTTAATGACGAAAATTTTATGCGTTGTTCGCAGGGAAAACTTAATTGAAAAAATGAAGAATAAAGAAAATTTTGCCGGTAGAGAGCGCTTCAGCGGAAGAATTATCGTTGTTTATTGTCGGAATTTCGCGGTATTAAGTCTTATCTTTTCGTTCCTATGTTTTTGTTAATTGAACAGAAACGTATTAGACGGGAATTTCATAAAAACAGAAAATTAGCGGCTTAACAAGCTGTAAAGCTAACAACTCAATCGTGAAGAGAGGATACAGAGGTATTTTGGCGGAAACTGCTTTTACAGACGTAGTCAAAAGAAAAAGGACAATTGGCATCATTTCGCAAAATATTTGTTCAACGCGATCGCTTTTTATGTCGCTTAATGAAAGAAAATGCCTTTTTTATCTTCTCGAAAGCAATTCAATGAACACAAATGCGATGTGGTAATAATAGCAAGGAAAATAAAAATGTGTATAATTATCCTTTTGCTATCAAATGCAAATTTGTTTATACTTTAAATCCCCTATCCCTCATTAGAGTTATTTTTTGTTTTTTTAAGTTTATTTTCTTTATACCATAACTACTAAGAACTCTTCAAAGTGAACCGATAATTTCAAAATATTCATTATTATTAAATCTGTAAGCAGAAATCTAAATACATACCGAAAATTTAGTTTTAAAATTGAATCTTTTTCTTGCCATTTCAAAAAGTGTTTGATCAAGACAGAAAAAATGCATATGCTGTCTTTCATCAATAAAATAAAAAATGAAAATCAGAAGTCTTGATCCCGGAAGATATACTTGAAATTTGACACGTGGACTCCTGATTTTTTCACACACGCCCAATGATTGTGGTTTGCTTTTCATGAAAGTGTCCCGTTAAGACGAAACCAGTATAGCAGGAAACTGAATCCCACAGGAATGTATTCAGGATGTATCATGCCTTCCCGACCCAAAGTACAAGTGAATTCAGAGTCTTAATTAATTTAATTAACTGCAAGCATTAGGATAAATTGATAGTTCCTGCTTTTAAATACTGCTGTTCTTTCATTCAAATCCAGTAAAATTATAGGAGATGATGCAAAGATATTTGATTGAAAGAAAACAGGAAATTTTATTAATATAATTTTTTTTCCAAAATTCTATATTTTAGGAATGAAAATGCATCAGTATTAGGCGATTTATATTAGTAGGATACGTTATGGATTAAATGAGATCTTTAATTATCCTTCGGCTCATTTTGAGTATGGATTCGATTTCTTTCGCTTCCTTAGTCGTGTACATACTACCTTTGATAACTTTCAAGTATTAAAATTCCTAATATTTGTTACGCTCATTTCTTCTACTCTACTTCTCAGCTTAGATTTCAATCAAACGTCTACTCTCTAACCTTCTCCAGCATTGCTTATATTTTCTACCAATCCAACCTCAGCCATCATAATAATAAATAACCTGAATAAAACACCTGATAACTCCCACAGCAGGTTTAAAATTTGACATGTATCGTCAGCATAATGAAATCTTCAAGAGAAAATTTTTTTAAGATGGTAGCTGCGAAATTCCTCGATGTCACGATTGAAAATATTAATTTCAATCCAACTTCCTTTAACAAATGAGTAATCAGAAATCGATCTCGGATCTTCCACTTTCTAGGTAAAACTCTTTCTCACTGACGATGAATCAACGACTGAAAAATCCATTAGGTATTTACGCTAATGATAGCAAACTTTATTTGCCTAATTTTTCAATTCTATAGCCACGACACAAATTTGTCTTGTTCCACAAACATTGAAGATCAAAGGATAAAAATCTCAGCAGAGAGACAAATAAGTCTGCAAACATTCATTTGCTCAAGTATGCATCAAACACTGTACATACATACATACTACTACTGTATTCTTTCTACCGTAACTTAATATGGGATTCCTTCGTTTGACTGAAGCTCACTTGATCGACAGCTCGATTGAATGAGAGTTCCACTGAACGTCATATCTCTAAACCGAGATTTTAAGTATGCGACTTGCTTCCTCCAATCACCAATTTTAACTATCTTCTGTCTCATGTGTATTGCGACGACTAATTGGTAATATAGTATATTAGCGATCTCAGTTCAGACATAGGAAATTCAATCGAACTCTCGATTAACCGAGTTGTCGATCAAGACAGCTTCGGTCAAACGGGGTGGATCCGCTTAAGTTACTGTAGAAACATATGTACACCCCGAATAATGACCTCCTAAGAACTTCGTGAAAAGATAAATGAATAAAAATTTTAATGGAGGGATAGAATTCCCATATAAACACGTATAAATTCAAGACAGCATCAATTCTCATATACATGCACAACTACCCTTTAATATCTAAGATACCGTTGCTTAGAAACATTAAATAATTCCTTCAAAGGAACTCTACTCTTCTCCCTCAATTACCTGCCATTTTTGTCTCGCATAAGAAACGCAGAGAAGACTTGAAAAAAGAGCGAAAAGGGATTCTCCACTTAGCTCTGCTAATTATTAAACTCCTCGGCTTGAAACTCGCGCCGGGTTTGGAGAGGGCGCTGAGAACTCACGTCCTCTTTGCGAAAATACGCTCATCTCTGCAGACAATGCGCCCGTCTTTTATTCACCTCCTCACAACTCTCCGCTTTCCTCGCCTGCTACTGGGTTCGAATCTCGCCTCCATACTGCCCTTCGGATTAACGGCTTATGTCCCTAGGGGCCATCCACTCAATCCCTTAAACTGCTCAACCCGCCGTTGCAATAGGCGGCTATTCCTAGAGGAGTTACCCACAATCCCTTGCGCCAGGATTCAAATCAACGCCCTCCTGATAGGACGCTCCTCAATCGTCCTTCGATTAAGTGCCTCATTTGTAGCAGAGATGGAACTCGATCCCCAATGCGATGAGAAATGTCTGTTTGAGATTTGCTTGGTTTGGAAGGATTCTGCTGAGGAGCAGTAAGAAAATCAGTTAACTTTGTCTACACACTAAACATACAGACGTTCTACTCTGCTCAGGTAGATGGAAACTAATCCATGTATCGCAATGTAGTACCTTCATGGTTAGGGTTACCATATTCTGATAGTCAAACCTATTAAATGAGCTACACTAAGACAAAACCTGCTAAAGAAGTATTTTTAATCCAATTTCATGAGCCTGTTAGCCCCCAGTGTATGCATAGTGATTAATTACAGTCTTTTTACTCTGATTTCTTTAATTCTTCTCCCTTGTATTCTGACCCTTATTCTTTTAAATCTCCCGTTTCTTCTTTCTCGGAGATTTTAAAACATATCGGGGCAAAAACAAACCAAGGGTATTCCTCTACACCAGGACAGTCCTAATCAAAACGGAACGTACGGTAAGACTAGTTATGGTCAACCCAAGTATGAAAAGAATAATAATGGTAAGAAATATTTTATTGAAATTATTGTTTTGTATGTTTTAATATATGTAAGCGGTAATTGGTCTAGCCGGACGAAAGAATTTACAGGATCAAAGGAAATGGATATGAGATTATAGAGGAATGAACATTGAAAAAGATGTTGATCACCATTTATATTGATAATTCATTATTCACATGACCAAACACAGAGAATGACATATGAAAAGCAGTACTTCTCTTCAAAGCTCTATAAACATTTGAGACCGTGAAAGAACCTTTTATAATTTTGTTACAGCACATCATGTTTCGAATCTCTATTAATACACTGCGACGCAAGAGTTTGATCCAATCGCGCTTCAAATCTGACATAATGAGAGAACTATGAGGCAGAACAGCGCTAAAGCACATTACGTACGACATGATAATCAAATAATCTAATGACGCGGAATCATTATCTAAATTCAAGTTCCGAATAATCACCAGATAAAGTCAACGGATGGCAGACTTTGTTTTCTATGCCTCTAAGGATCATTCAACAAAACAGACAGACTCAATAATAGAGATAAACAAGGTATAAATTGTGATAAATTTATATGCCTGTCATGGTAGTTTTTTGGAAGCTTCTAACCCCAAAGAACATCGGCTAAAAAGTCACAGATTTATCGTTTATAACTTATTAACGACTTCAACAGGATGCACTTTAAAATTTTCTTAATAATTTACACAGGAATTCGAAAAAACTTTAAAATTAATGACTTGCAGGTAATACAGGCACTATAAATACACTAGGAATGGCAGTGCGCACAGACATAGGACTGAAGAAACATTCTCATGAGTTAGTCACTCAATTCAAATGAAAAATTAAACGTGATCAGACGAGACGATAGACAAACAATGTTGAATTCGTTTCGTACGGGAAAAAATTGGTTTAGTTATTCATTCATTTACCACGACGAATGTTGTTGAGTAAACAATTGTGTTGGCAACAACACAGTTCAGCTAAAAAGAACCATTAACAATTCGTTTCAAAACAAAAATGAATATTAGATGTGTTAAGCACCTCGTTTTATGGGAAATAACTCCGTAACATACTCTGCAAATTTGATGCATCGCTAATTTAAGAACCTTCGCTAACTACTTTATGCATCCGTGAATTTACGTTAGCTTCAGACCTGAACGGTATGATAAATTGCCATTTATCCGTATTTGTTCCTTTAAATTTCGTTTCTCTTACAGAATTTTTAAGTAGTCTTTTAAAAATTTTCCAATCATTAAAGTGTTACATTCAGTCAAGCATTACACCGCGGTAGTCGTTGAAGCTGGTCAACCGCGAAAGACTATCCTGAAACTCGCGTTAAAACCATGGAGCGGTCAACTTGTTAAGGGGTAAATGTATACTTGAGCACTAATTATTAAAAATAGCATCATCAAGTTCAAATTATCTCTTATCCAGTGTAATTTACTGGAACCCCATACCAACAAATTAGGATGCACTGATGATTATTACTTCCCACAAATCATTTATCCAGTGAAGTGGATAAGGTCAGGCGTTACTTAGTGGAAGGCCATTGCACAGAAGAAAAGAAACTTGGAAAATTTTATTGTATGTCATTTACTCAGAGCAACCGCGGTTTTGGTGTGGATTTACAACATCATTAGGTCCGGGACCTTACGTCGAAGGCTTAAATACACAAACTTAGGGAGAGGGAGAAGAAAAAATCTAAGGGAAACAATTAGGTTGGGAGAGTTGCTGGGAAGGGTTCCTGCTAAGTGGTTAAGTGGAGGGGAAGGAAGTTGTGTTGGGAAGGTTAGCAGTTTGGAAGGATTTTCCGGAAAAAGATATTCATCGATTAAGGAATAACATGTGATAACTGATGATGGCGAAGGCCACACCGAAACCATAATCTTTCTTAATAAATAATTTATGGATCACTGGTTAAAAAAAATGTTTTCATATTTTTATTCTATTTAGTTGAAAGCTTTATTTATCATTTCTAAACACCCGTGTTCGGTGTCCAGCGCTTTTCTACCTTCACACTCCATCAATATATATAAATGTCAAACCATTTTAATGTGAAAGTTTCCATTTTCCTGCGAAAAAGAGACCAACAAATGAAACATGCACCGTTTGGTCAAAAGATCGAGTTATAACTTTAATTTTCCCTGAGATTTCCCATATCGAAACGGACCCTGATACTCTGTTTTCCTACCCAAATGCATTTCAACAACTCTCTAATCACTAAAAACGAATACAGAAACGCTAAAAATATCTAAAGACACACCTTATAAATCAAATACTCAACTTTGCTGGCTATATCTTACTCTCATCTGTGATCCAAACCGTACTTTCTCAATGGAATACCCAACGTTATTCCTTTATGGTTATCTCTAAGATGGCGAAAGTGTGATTTTTAGTTTTCCTAGTAATAGTTATTTCGTTATTTCTGTCGCACGGACTTCAAAATAAACAGCTTCGATGTTGTTTTGATTAGCCTCCATAAACGAACACCACCTAGTTAATATTATTATCGTTACTTACACTTCTGCTCTCTGCTATGTCTGCTATATCGCAGCGCAAGTTAAATAGCCTAATGTTGTCACCACTAGGAATATTGATTTCAATAACCTTGCCATATTAACCAATTACAGCAAATTTTGTCATGCACCACCCAATATGAGGAAGTGCGAAATTTTTGACCGAGGCAACTTCTATTTCATCAATAAGTTATTCAATAATAATCATAACATTCCTCGACTCCAATGATGATGCTCCTTCTCGATCATTTTCCCCGAAAATCTCCACTTCCGTATTCTTCGCTAATTTCAGGCCTGGTTAATTAGCCTTTGGATACAGCGTTTGTGGACGATCCCATGGATACGCAGAGGGTAAATAAACAAGCTCCTTCACAGATCAGCGACATTCCAAGCGCGGAACGACACACAACGTTGCGCCACCTGACGGCGTATCACAGGGATCTCCCTTTTATAAGTGATTTTCCATCAAAATAAACAGAGGCGCTCGCAGACGTGCATAAACGTGCGCCTCGCGGAAACGAGATTCCGTCGGCGCGCACGAAATGAAAATATATTCGGGCTCATCTCTCACAAAAGCTGGAGCGATTCCGTTCGGAATATTTCGGCTGAAAAGCCCGTGGCGAAAGGGAGGTCGCGAATGCTGACGCGGTATCGCACATTCTCATATTCGTCTTGAATTTATGACCCCCTCGGATGAGTAAGATGTTTCCAGACTTGGGGGAAAAATGGAGACATTTAAGGATGGGGGACTCCTTTACTGAATTACGGTTACATTTATAAAATTACTATCCGCTGCGTCGCTAAGCAGATGCCTCCCGTGCAATTTTATCCAATTTCGTAAGATCTTAGATTAAAATTCTTTCAGAGAGACATATTTTGGAATTGCGAAGTCTTAGGGATATATAGAAACTCTACAGATATGACTGATTAAAAAGGTTTTCTAAATATAGGAAGTACTAAACCTGGATGATTATTCATGCCAAAGGAATAAGAATTCCAAGCAGTGAAGACAGAGTGAACTTTCAAAGCTGTGTAGATCGACGAGAGTTATAATTCTGAAAAAATATTTTGTTAGAAATGGACTTAACAACTTGCAATTTAACCCGATCTTTCCTCATACTCAGAGGTTAATAATAAGTGGTGCAATTTTTCGTGAGAAATATTTTCACATGAACCTGAAATACTTTCGCCGTTTCATAAACAAAACTTGAAATAAAAAACGAGTACCTATAACTCTGATTTTCCTAAGAAAACACAGACACAGATATGCAATAACAAAATGGAGAGAAAGAATTTCATACATCACGTTTCTAAAATTTTCATAAATCTAATTTTAATCCTCGTCATATATTTTCAATTTACTTGTTACGAATAAAATGCGCCTAGATATTTCGGCAGATTTAATTCTACCTATTATAAACCTTCAATGATAGATATCAAGAGATATATTAGAGAAAATGAGATTACATTTGTAAGGATCGTTAAAATGAAAATGATTTCAAGACATGCGCCATAAAATTGAAGTGCTCTTCTACTTAGCATAAGAAATTTAAGAGTCAAACTTCGTCAGAAAAATGCGGGTAACCGCTGCATCTGTCCATTGATTGAAATACATATTTAGATAGATAGATGTACCCTTTATCGACGAAAGCAGGTCCAATTGAGTCTCTCTTCCACTTTACCTTGTAGATATGCCGTTCTGATTAATAAAAAATGAGGGTGTTACTATTTATCGACTTTTTAAAATAACAATACTCAGAGGAAAGTAAACCTTACGCATCCAAATAAAGAGATAATTGCAGCCCAACCAGAATTCAAAGATAAAGTATTTGAATCGAGAATAGGGTCACGGTGCAGAAACGCTGAATGCTATTAATGCACGCTAAGACGGGAAAAATGTCTAGAAACGCAGCGAGACTAAATCCGCGCGGAGACAGTCGCTTAGCGACACGTCGATGGCGACTCCGAAGGGGTGACTCAAAAAAGCCCTCAAAACAGACCTCTTCTACGTCTGCAGTTCATTCCAACGGCTCACCTCACATATCCCCTCTTCTCGCGCCCCGGAGCCATTTTCCCAACGGTTTCTTCCTACGTCTTCATTTCCCATCGGAGGGAGACAATGGAGAGAGAGAGACGATGCAAGGGGATGCGAAATGAGATTCTTTCCCGTGGACTCGGAGGAGATTCCACAACGGCGACGGAGCGGAGGACCGAATTTAAGAAGAGGTCGCCGAGGGAAGGGTAAAGGATTAAGGAGGAAGTGGGAATGGCTGACAGACGGAAAAACGGCTTTATTAAATGCGGAATTGAGACCTAAAAGTCGGTTCTTACATTTTAATCTTAGGGGGCGATATTATTCGTCTTGCAGAGGATGGCGTCGTAAAAACAGAAATGATTTTTTAAATGGGCACGGCCTGTTTTGCGATCACTTCTAATGAATTTCAACTGAGCAAATGAGAGGTCGTAAACTGATAGATTTGGCGAAAAGGAACGAGAGGGAAAGATCGGAAATTGAAAGCTTGGCTGAAGAGTGACTGCTAAAATTTTCGGCAAGCGAATTTTTCTTCATATTTTCAGAGATGATAAAGCCTAATTGATGTTGACTATTTTCCCCTACTAGTTAAAGAATGAGGTAAGTTTAGTATTAGAATTTTATTTACAATTTGAAATTATGTGAAAACTCGTATTTCGCCACAAGTAAGCTACATCAGAACCAATTACCTTGTATAACTTAAAGATATATTTGCATATCCCTGACTATGAGTGAATTCTACCGGATTCAAAGATGTCATTTCATCATCAGGTTACCAGTATATTAGTGTTATTCACTAACATAAGTGAGTATCAGTAATAGTTGCCGGCATCCAGTTGCCTGATGTCAAGGAGACATTTTCGAAACCGGTAGCGTTTTACAGAAATTATATTTTTGTGGACACAGTCAAGTTTTTTCTCTCATTAAATAAATTATTTAATGACTGGACTTATTTAGGAATTTTTCTTTCATCTCAGCAGTTTATAATAAAAATAAGGAAAAGATATATAAGTGAAAAATTCTTGCTCAGGTATTGTTTTACAGGAGCGAACAAAAACAGGTTCTTATCGGTTAGACGGTTTTTGATACCGAGCAATATCACAACCGAACCAGAATATGGAGATTTTACTGAGGCAGAGATAACTGGAACGAAAATAATTTCGTTTGAAAGCCCCGCATTGGAGATGCAGGTTGTTTCCGTTATAGTATGACTTCAAAACTGCACGTAGGGGGATGAATTAATAAGATGATTAAACAAAACAGTTTCTTCCATTCCAGTTTTACTTTATATAACGAGTGAGACTCAGAATTAAGTAATTTGAATGTCTGAATATGCTTAAGGAGCAAAAAGAAGGCTTCATTTAGCCCCAAGGCCGCATGTTCCCCACCTCTAAATGCTAAACAGTGCGTTTAAAAAAATTTAATCCGAGTTTTACTGATAAGTAAAATAAAAAAGAGGGTATATATTTATGAATAGTAATTCCATTTACACGACGTCTCGTGAGATGACGGATTTAACGCGAGGAATTTTTAAAGAAACACAAGAGTAACGAAGAAAATTAACTAAGAATCCTTTCGCCTCCTCAAGGCTTTTAAGTTTTTCTCCCGCAATGTTTCATTTTCTCAAAGGTAGCACCTCTCTAAATATGACATATTCAAGCTCCGAGATGACTTTTAACTAACGGTGTGAAGTAATGTAAATGGTAATGAAATAGCAACGAAGTATAAAAAGGGTTATACGTATATGTGTTTTTAAAAATTTTCTCGAAAATAATAACATCAATTTGTTATTAATAATGAAATAAATAGGTAGATAAAAGATAAAAGCTTTTTTAATTCGTCAAAAAAGAATCATCGGAGCAGTCACTAGGCTCGTAATGCTCAAAGAAGACTGATATTGTTTATAACCTTAAGATAGAAGGCAAAATGAATATTGTAAAATTAAGGCAGATGGAGGGTGGTGAAAACATTCCGGCATGCTCAAGTATTCTAATGACATATTGGTAGAGATATCTTGCTGATTTCATAATAAAATACACGATAACATTTTGTTGCAGCTAGGTATTATAATTTACAGGGGCGTATAAAAACTAAATTGAGCTCACTTCTCTTCCAAAAGATTACAACACTTCAAAAAGGCGACAGCAGCTGATAGGAAGTCCAGTTGAGGGAAGGAAAAATGGAGGAAATGGTAGAAACTTCAGAAATAGAGGTGAATTAAGTCAGTGGAAGAAAGCCAGAAGATAAAAAGGTGACTTCACTCAAGAGGCGATTCCTTCCTTTCTGCTTAGTCGTACATTTCAACGAAGTAGAAAAGGGGGAAATTAGACTCCTCGAGAAACTCACTAGTGTGTATTTATTTATATGAAATCATGAATTCAAATTATGTTAACATTTTATTAAAAGAGATTTGGAGTACGAATTTGAAATAAAAGATACTGGAATGATTATTCGTTTTAATACTTATATTACTAGTTCTGATTGCCAATCATAGCCAAAAAAATTTCCAAAAAACATTATGCATATCAAAAAGAACTTTTGCCTTATTTTTCTCTGAAATGTGTTGAGTTGGGTTCTTAAATAAAGTATGTAGTGGAAGTTTCTTCGAAAAATATTTATTTAATAGTGTATGAAAATACATTCCCATTGTACTTTAACATAACATTTTTATCCCCTGAATCGCGTCCGATTATTTTATGAATAGGCCATGAATTTCTTCTCTGTGAATTGATTTATAAATGTTGAGAATTATTTTCTTTTGTCCATCCCAGTTTAAGAGGTACGTACATTGTATTGGAAAATGTTTACCTGTGATTATTGAAATAATTTCTCCAATTACCCTAATATTCATTCGTAAAACTCGAGGTAAGGTATTGCACACTAATTACATGTATTTATAACATGATTAACATGAAAAAAACAACAAAATCCTTTGCATTCTACCAAATTATATAACTTTTTTCCTTTCAAAACTGCGGAACGAAAATCCTCTACTACAAAATGTAATACTATTGCGGTTTTTCATCAAAAATTACAAAATTGAAACAACAGCTGTTTAAAAAATTGCGATATACGCGATTGATATTCTACCAATGCAGCTTCCATCCGAACAATTTTCAATTTTAGGTCAGCTAAATTCAAAATAATATTATTAATTTTTGAAACGATATACAGAAAGTAGAAAAAAGTAAGTTTCGGCGGAAATTCTCTCAGAAAAATAGAATATATTGCTGCAAAAACTAATAATGACGGATGAATTTTTACGTTGACTCAAAAATCGGTTGCAGGTCTAACTATGAGAGAACTCTATTTCCATAGAATATTTAATTTAATTCAATTACTGCCAAACTCACATGTATTGAAAGTTTTTCATATTGCAAATATATACTGCACTCAGCCCCACAACGACTATTCTTAGTACTCAATCATGAAGACACATTGTGCTCACTTAGATCAATACAAGAATTGGGATATAGCGGCACTTAAATAGTGCGCAATAATATAACTTATGTAATAATGCGAAACACAAATAAGGAAGAATGTAAAATAGAATAGAACACGGATTTACGGAGGGCGATATTGATATTATTCAGTCTCACCTTACTTTTAAATGACTTCTCTTACCCTTGCCATATTAGGTGGTGGTTAAGATAGAGGCAAACAAAGTAAATAAAAAGAGAAAAGATGAAACTACTCTGTGGATAATAAATATTCGAAATAATATAATATAATTAATACAATACTGATGAGAAAATCTCAATCTCAGGAACATACATGAAGAACCAGCAAAACCCGCTGATAGTAAGAATTAAATTGAATTTGAAGGAAATAATTTTACAAAAACTGAAAAGGGGTAATTAACACTAAGGATAGAAAAAAAAATTCTTAAGGGGTGCGGGGAAGTGTTTATAACTGGCAAAATTGAACATGGAAAAATATAAAAAGACGTAATTATAATAAAATGAGTAGTCTAAGATAGAAATCAAGTCTTAATGGGTCGGATGTCTCATATGACCACTCTTTCCATTAACGATTGTAATTTACGAAAAGAAGCTGCAAATCCCTACCCATGAGTCAAACCCAGCGTAGACTATCACGCTATCCCCTACGAAATCAAGAAAACCTTGATAAAAGGGTTAAAATAGAAAATATGATAAGACTTACCTAAGAAATATATAAAGTCGATGATTTTACGGTAAAAAAACCCAAGGTGTTTCGCGAGAAACGGAATCCATATGAGCCTTGCATTCTCGCGAGGAAAACGTTATGGATAAACGCAAATGCATAATTTTAGGGGACGTTAAAACCTCAACGTCAGACAGTTTCCATGGCAACGGGGTCTAAACAAAACGACATCTCCGTTTAAGAGAGTAAAATATTGCGTCAGTGAGAGAACGTAAAAACGGGAGTTGGATGAGGTCAAACGAGTGAGAGAAAGAGTGAGGAAGGTGTGTTTCCGAGAAATGAAATGGGAGCAGTGCATGAAATGGAGAGCCGCATCACAGTTAAGTGAGGGATGCACTGTCGCCTTGCACGGGATTTGTCCGTCAGAATGGAATCACTGAGACAGGATCGGTTTAATTAGCAAAGCGTTGGAGAGGCAGAAAGATCTTTATTCTAAGAAGCGAGCGTGCTTGGCCGTAATAGGGATGCACGTAGAGTTCGCGTGATTAAACGTGGGAAAACTTGAGGGAGGCCAACGCAGGAAGCCGAGGAATGAATTGTAACCGAGGCATTTTGAAAGAATGCGTGTTCGGTAGGAACCAAGTGGATACTGTTGAAAGGTTAACAACCTGGGGGAATCCGAAATCTCGAACGAAAGGTGCGAAATATCCTCCCATAGGGTGGTATACTGTTCGTTCCACAGTTATCTGGGAGTTCAGCATTGTCCTTCTCTTTCTTAAATCGACGAACCTATCTACAAGAAATTTATCCTGACTTTTATTTTTTCGAAGAATTAAAAAGTTAAATTAATCTTCTCCATACGCTGATAGAATAGATGTAATTAATGGAATGTTTCACATTGCATAAATCGATTAGAAGAGAGAAATGCGTCATTTATTAATTAAATTTATACGAGGATGTCGCTTAGATTATCTTATTAAAAAAAATTAATTGAGTTTGAATTTAGCAACAGCAGGATATCATTTTTGGATCTTCTTATCTGTACTGGATTATAAATTAATAACACAATCTCAAATAACCCCATTGGCCGCTGATTATTTTTATCATAATTTAAAATTTTAATTTTAAAATTATTTTTCTCTGTTTTTTCCTCGTTTTTTTTACCCCTTCTTGTTCGGCTACTTTCTCGCAATGTAGGTTTCTTCTCTAACAACCACTATGTGGGGAAATTTCTCCCACAAATCAAATCCTTTCTTTTGTTTCTTTCCTTTTCGTGTAAACACTATGTATAAATGTTATACACATGTACGGTGGAAGAGAGGCTCACTTGGGCTAAACCTCTCCCATAAGTGTTCCAGTAATACCAATAAATTCTTTTTGTATGTTTCAATTCAACGTAAACTATTTTGAAGGGAAGATATTATTGTTACTAAACGTTCTTTACCACATGTGAACAATTTTCCAAAAGAGTAAAGACCGTGAAGTAATCAAAACGTTACAAAATATCCTTCGTGTTGGCCACCAGCGAAATGATTGATCGAAGATGAAATCATCGAGTAAAATGGGGAGTTCCTTACCAAGTTTGATGGGAAGAGCGAACCATCTCATCCGGAGCGAAGTCGAGTGTTTGGATTCAGCAGACGACTCCGCGAGTCGAATCAATCATTAATCAAAAGTTTAATTAAACATACACGACGTCGATGGCAAATATCTGCAATCAATCACGTGAAAGCCTTCAAAGCTACGGAGAGAATACACGGATGGGTGAATTTCGCGCATGCAGCTTTCACTGCAGCGAACTCTTTGATCTGCAGTTAAAAGCTTCGGTTATAGTATTAGAAAACGATCGCGACATCGCTCAAATTTTCAGCTTTATCCATTTGATTGCTCGTTGGAGCAAGTGTTTATATCGCTCTGCCTAAAATTGTTATTTGTATCCCATACGGAAAATATAGATATATGGTATCCATGGTATATCCGACCATACTTGATTTCTGTGAAAAAAATATCTCTGCTCTAAAAAATATTTTCTTTAGTACAGACATAGCAGGAACAGTATCATCATTTTCAAATCAAATAAGGTATTAAGTTCTGAAACTTACACCCTCTTTGATGAGTTATATAAATTGAGGAACGCGGGAATTAATATTTGTTTTTGCAACGCCTAAATAAATATTATTGTAAATCAATAATAAAATAAAAATATAAATAAGTAAGAGAAATATAAAGCAAAAACTAAAGTTTCCGTGGTAAAATTTGTTCATCGTTAAGCCTTATTTATTTTGAAGCGAAAATATCTCATCTCATGGTGCCCACTTATCTTTGGATAAAAAACTGAAATGAATTTATAATCTAAATATCCAGGTTTTTTCATATTTACTGCCAAGCGGAAAGCTGAACACGAACGAGTATAATCAAATAAGGGACATAAGATATTTATTTAATGTTTAGCATCAGACTGAAGGTTACTAAAATATGCAAAATGAAACAACTTCTGTGAACGGAAAGGGAATCGTGGAGAATCAATGGGTAATTTCTTATATAACTCTCGAGAACCTAACTGAAATAAGGCAATAATATACTTCCTAATGTTATAATACTAATGTTGATCCTTCCGTACCAGAAAGATGAGAGCGCGGATACTACTTTAATACAAATCCTACCACGACCACTTCCCCGATTTCAAGGAATCCCTCAAGAATTTCAAGAAAATCATCAAAATCATTTTTGTATTTTCAAAGAAAGGGATTCATAACAAAGGAGACAGTATGACGGCACCGTACGTCCATTTCTATCTTCGTGACGGAATTTTACAGCTAAGACCTCGCCTTCCACGAGGCGATTTCTCGTAAACATCCATTCACAACATGATCCTGCCCCAAACGGTCCTGTCGGCTGTTAACCTGCAGAGCGACACTAAATGAGCTCCGCGAACAAAGCCTAGGTGGCGCAAGTCTTCCCACGGCGTTATTTTGTGTATTCACCGCGCAAACGCCATTTTCATACGGGTCGCGAGGGCCATCAATCTTCCGAAAGGGCCTTTTCTTCCTTCAAAACGCCAAGGCCACAATCAAAACGCCGTCTTAACACACTTCTTCCACGCTGTATTAGAAACATATTGGCTCCGCGGAGAGATTCCCGAATTTATGAGGCGATCTTTTCGCGACGTCATGCCTCACCTTCGCTTTCCGCTCTTCTTCTTTTTATCAATTTTTCCTCGGGGCGCTCCAAATCGACCTATTTTGCGTCTTATCTTTCGTGTTGGACCGAACGCGCCGGAAGCGAGGTATTGTCGGTGCGCCAACCACTTGCATTCTGACTTGCAAAATCCTAAGATGGCGCCTGCCTCCAGGTTACGTTCTCCGGGCGGATTCAGCAGCCTATCCTTACTGCGACCGAGTCTTAAGCTTCAAGTTCTGCTATCGGGAAAGTCAGTTAAAAAAGAGAGTTATTCCATAAATGATGGATTTCTTCGAAGTTCACTGTGGGCACTGATGTGGGCTATAAAATCGGGAAGTTGGAAGTTGTTTAGATAGAGTAAGTAATTTCGCACGTTCATGAAGAGAATATTACTGACAAATTTTCTTTAACCAGGCGAGATTGAGATAAACTTCTGTTCTATCTTACCCAACTCTCTAACTCTATCTTCTGTATAATCACATAATTCTATCTCTTATCAATTTTTAATAGACTTAAATTGTGATAGAGAGCATGAAAAAAATTTACGAGAAAAGGGATTGAAAATACCTAAAATGCGAATGGGAAATAATTATCTACACCAGGAAAACTTGAAAGACGAGACGTATGAAAACCTGCGCGACCTGACCGATTAAAATTGATAAAAGATCATCTCGAAGATTACCTTAATAAGTAGAATAATCGGAAATTTGAAAGGGTATAGCGAAAGGTCTGGTATTTTGTTGAGAATCACAGTAGTAAATCGGTCGGTAATTCTAGAATATCTCTTACCTTCAAGGGGGATGGAAATGGAAGAAAAACGTCAATATTGGGTTATATTTATCAGTTAATACAAAGATGATGAGTTCTCGTAGATACCTTGTTGCGGTTTTTAGGAAATTTATTGATATTCGCCAAACTTTAGGAATCTGTTGAAGTTAGAGACACTTATCTAGTAAACTAGATTCGAGGATTTAGATGATATTCATAAAGATACGTCTTTAGGGAGTATAACTTCAGAAATGAGTTTAAGTCTTACTCTTTTGATGCTAAATAGTAAGGAAAGATATATATTTCGTATGAATAGCGAAAGACCGCACTAACTATTGTTAAAGTAAATCTTAATGTGTTATCAAGATGTATGGACACTACGCAGGGTTGGACTCGTTGGAAGAAGTAAGATTAAAACTTTGGTAAGACTTGCTTAATAAATATATTGGAAACAAATCTGGGAGGGATTAATAGATTCTTTGCTTTGACTAGAGATACACAACCCAATACCCGTGGGACGCAGGCGATCCTTATCCGGCCGGCATAAAAACTTACTCACGGAGAGACCGAAACTCATTGCTTGATCTGAAATTTTATGTTCCAAATATTATTTTCGTCGTGAAAGCACTGAAAGCAATGTAGACCATAAGTATCAAATTAGAAGAAAAGGTGAAGTACGGTATATGAAATCATTTTTAACTGATTTTTCACTTTATTGGAATATTTGATTCTAATAAATAAAATGAAAAATCGATTTCTCTAAGTAATTATACGTATCTCTTCATTTGATAAATAGCTCAGATTCATTAAGTAATTTATAATTTTAGTAATATTTTATGAGCATAAAAAATCTCTTGTGCGGCCCCTTGACTGACAAACGTGCATCACCGATAAGATACGCTATTCCAATAACAAAATGGGGAAGAGCAAGTTGGAGAAGTCTATTCAAAATTAAACTTTTCCGCGAAATATAAAAGACGTTATCTTACAACATAATAACGCTAAATGGTGCATGTATCCATGCTACACATCATTAGGCGCCCAGCATGGTACACACGTACATGTAAAAGTGTTGCGGTTATTAATCCTGCGATAGCGACGCGAAAAATTACGCTAACCGCCTAAATTGCTTCTGCAGGAAAAAATATAAAGCACCTTCGCTTGCAGTAAGGCCCTGCATGTCAATCTCTTTTTCTCTTTTGAGTCGGCGGGTTTAATACGGAGGTAGACGTTTATTACTTTCCCGTATGCAGTCTCGGTCTCGTTGTTCGAAAAATCCAAGGGGAAATCCAGTTTGTAATATGGAAGTTTCCTTCGAATGAAACGCGCATTTCACTCCGTATAGAGGAAGTGTATTTACGAAGAGTTTACAAAGTCTAACGTGAATAGAGGTTACGCAATATATACCGTAAAATTTGCAATCTCCACCAAAGCCTTCTGTAACTTTATTAAGGATCAATGATGCACTAATTAGAACTCCATTTTCCATTAGCGAGGTCGTAATAGGTTTCATGTAGTCCAATATTCTCGTTTCTCCGCTATTCCAAAGAAAATTGCAGCAGTAAAGTCTTTGGGTTAACCTTTTTGAAGGAATAATCACGCGTGACGAAATACTCTTCCCTGCCATTTTATAAGGAACTAATATAAGTAGTTATTGCTCGAAAAGAAATCACGCAGAAAACATATTGTCACGAGGAAGACATTTTCTGCGTATGAACATTATAGGCTCCAGAAAGGTTGGTTATCTTCCCATAGTAGATATTACTTATACAGTATTATTTACTTAGATTTATTATAGTATCTAGACAGAATTTCCATTTTTCTTCTATTGAATTATATTAATTAAAAAACGACATTAGATTATGTTTTCTCATCCTCAAAATCTTAATATATAGCGATAAGTTATACATAAAAAAATGTGGGTATAATAAAAAGTTTCTATCATTGAACATATCTGGAAAATACACTATTTTCAGGCCTTTCATTAAATTATAGTTTTTTTATACTTTATGTAAATCTATGTATTTATGCATGTATATATGAGTGCAAGATACTGGGATAGTTAAAGTCGATGGCAGTAGAGCTTGTTTTATAGTGATCGTTATAAATAGAACAATAATTTATAGACCATGCCTTGCTTAACTAGAAAATAAATGAGCTTTCACCTACGCTGGGATTAATCTGGTCTGTCTACAAAATAAATTTCTGGATAGATGAACGGAAGCGATAAAAATGCATTCTCACTAGGCGAAATAATGTTCGGGGATAAACGAAATCACATTTCGCTACCTTATTACGTCGCTATCACCGTATCTCTCAGCATTCTATCGTATAAAAGACTAAACATTTCTTCCAAAGGCCATCCGATGTCAAACGAGGAATCTTATTCCGCAGTATTTCATCCAATTTCCTCTTAATGAAGTAGTTGGGTCGCAAAACGAAAAGAAGCTCCATAAAGGTTGAATCACTCCGTTTTCCATGTTTACGTAGATTTGTGCCGCGTAGAATAAGGGAAGAGGAAAGCCAAGTAGCAACAAGGTACTCTTTCAATTAGCGAAATCGAGACTGTCTCCAATTATCTCGGAAGCGCGTTCGCCGGTACCAACAGCTAATTGGGCCAAGTAAACCTTAGACAAAATGTAAACAAATTTTGCATCAGATTATGTGGAGTTGCAACGTACAGCAGGAAACGAAGTTAGCTCTGTGATTCAATCTCGTCTTATAACATCGCCTCGTATTTGGACCGTCTCTTCTCCAACACCTTCAAGTTTTCGGTTCCTATAGGATCCTCCAGTCTGCGGCTGCGTCCTCCCGCCCCTCTTAATCCAGTCTGCACCATTCTCCAATTCCCCCGCACTAAATCTCATCTCTCCACACCTCTCCTTTTTCGAATTTCCTCCTTAAAACCTCCCTCTATTCCACTTTACAGCTACCCTCTCCCTGAATGCTTTTTTGCCAAACAGCTCTCTTCCATTTTCCCCCCTCATCCCCGTTTTCCTGTACTTCTTTTTCCCCTGCATCTCGTACTAATGCTTTCCCTTACGGAACTATAAAGTATTCACCTTAAAGGGCCCTCTAAATGTGGTACCTTTTTGTTCCCTTACGGATCATGTGACCTTAGGTAGAATGATAAGCGACGTATGCTTGAGGATGTTCGGGAAATTTTTTCATCGTATAATTTTTTAAATCAACAATACCATAGGGAAATGAGGAGAAAGTTTAACAAGATACGTCCTAGAAAAATTTTTGATAACTTGAAACGGTAGGATGGTAAAAGACACCCTTGTCAGGTTAAACTTATACATAATTTATTAAAATGATACCAAAGGCAGAACCAAACCATAACCACTCGCAAGTATTTTGATTAATCTGAACAATTAATAAAATGTGTAACAAACCTATAACAGCAGTTAACGTGCTTAGTTACAGAAAATTAGTATTTTTACTGAGGATCCTTGCTTAAATAACGAATTTAGCGTCCTTAAGATTTAGTATTGCTGACTGAATTTATAGAAGTTTCATCATAAAACTAGCATGAAATAAAAAATTGAAAAGATGTATAGCGGTAGAGAGTTTTACTTTTGAGGAGTTGAACAAAGAAAGACCTGAATACTACTGAGTCACTTAAAATATTTCAAAATTCAAAATTCGCTGAACGATTCTCTTGCCCCTTACAAATCGGAAATTGATAAATCAATACGTACCTGACTTAGATTTTTTTTGAATTCTTTAATGTTATTTCATGATCTTCTGGATAAAAATTGATTACTTGTAACAACAAAATCCCCAATAATTTTTTATTGTTAATACTTGGTGTAGGTAAATGGAATTATGTATTATAAGTTAACATATCTCCTGCCTCAGAGCTATGACCTGTAAAAAGAAATGCGACAGCCGTTCATAAGAAACAGAAACTTCAGTTTATATTTTAAATTCAGCAGCTTATAACTAAACAGATTAATGTTATTTTTTTTGGATAAGAGAGAGGTCGAGAGCAACCTTTCTTTACTTTGATGCCCAAACGACATTTAGTTTATCTCACATTTTTATCTAATATATTATTTACAAGAGAATCTAATCGCGTTTCCTGAATGGGATCAGCCTCGTCTCTCCCCTTACACCGTTTTCTTCCCCACTTCTTATTTCCTTATCCCCTCCGCCACCTCTTCACTTTTGACATCGACCATCTCGTATTTCCGAACCGGAAGATTGCACTCAGGAACGCGAATACGGCTAAGATAGATGCAAAGGCTAAAAAATGAGTAGATTTCTTTATAAAGCTAAGCTATAATAAATATTTTTCTATGTAGAAATTCGAGAAAATTAACGAATGAGGCTAATTCACAGTGATAATTAACGAAGTGAGTCACTCACATGGAATGCTCCTTTATGGAAATAATCATAGTTTTTATAAAAATGAAAAATCATGGTATGATTAAGGCTAGAGAAACTGTTACGTAGATTAAATTTTGCCACCTAGTGAGAATCTGAGTCTATGGGTAAGACGGGCTTCATGGAAGATTGCATTAAAAAAGTGGAGGAAGCAGTATCCAAAAGAGAGATACGGAATCCTAGGAAATTATTGAGTGGATTTAGAAGAAATAGCATCTATAACATGTTAGTTTTTCCTCATAGGATAGCGATAACTGTCCTAAGATTATATGGAATTTATCTAATATGCTAGTCCCTAGACTTATTCTGAAATACATAGCAATTAGATGAAATACCTTCAGGAATTTAAATTTATTTTACAGTTTATTTACCTTTAAAATTAGTAAAAAAATGTAGTAAGAAAGATGAAAACGAAAACTACCTTCTCAAGGGAAACTTGCTCCTCTGTTATGATAAATAACTGCAAAATACCATGGAACAATTTTTTCATAAATAAGGAACTAGTTTCTCATGGAGGAGCAAAGAAAAAACCACCAAGCCACTCGTCCGTCGGTTAAGTTTAATAAAAGTATAGAAAATATATTTATTATCATGTTTCATTTACAAAGAAAATTTCTCAGACATAATAATGATATAGGAACAGGAAGAAAATGTAACATTCTGAAAATTATTTCTTCATCATTTAGTCCTTGCTGTTAGCTGATGTATGAATTATGTAATCACTGATCCTAACATTTATTATATCAAGACAAGAGCTAATGGCAAACATAAAAATATAACTATCAATTACGTTTTCCTTTATTAATTTATACGTGAATTCAATTATTAACAATCTCTTCATGATAAACAAAGTGTGTTTCATTATCCGCGATGAGGATTTTGTAATAAGAAGCATAAATCATTTTAGATGAAAATTGCGTTTGTTCTAAACTGACATCCTCACTTTGATACCAAATGATTCAACAGATTTAGGATCAACTCTCTGTGGGAGGAAACATGACTCTTAGAAGATAAATTTCGAAGAGCTTTCATTTTAGCAATTTCAGTGTTGGGATAATGAATCAGGAACAAATATTAACCATACTGCCGTTAATGTTTGCGCTGCTTTTATTCAAACCCTCGCAAATGAGTCCCTCTCGAGTTTATAAATAGCGGATGCGGTTTTTGTGCCCCATATTCCAGGTCTTGATAAAGTAATAGGGTCCGCCCGCAAAGGTAATTGAAGCCCGATGAACAATACAGGTTAGCGCACCCTGCCGATGTTCCCGGAATTAGTCTACTAGTTGGAGAGCGTTTAATTAAACCTGCCTAGTGTTTCATTAGGGCGAAGATGAGTTCACTTAACACTTCGGCTTTAAGGATGAAATGGGAAAGATAACAAATTTGCGTAAATAAACTTCGGGGGCTGTAAATTGCATCCTGCCCCGGGGATTCAATTCCGCGGGAGCGAAATAAAAACTCGGGACGCGATTTCGGCGTGTAATGGGTCTTCGGCGGAACACACGTCGGCGCTGCTTTAGAGGTTGTCTTGTGAGACAATATCCCGTCTGAGAGACGAACGTCTTGTCGCGGACTTCCGAAAGGAACACGAGAGGGCGGGCTTAATCGCATTTCAGGGAGCGAATCGAGAGGCGACAGGATGGTCGCTCTCGGGGTTTTAACAAGAATCCTCTGACATGGAGTGGTGGGGAAGGGTTGGAGAGAAAGGTGCGTGAATTATGAATAGAGACGAAGTGTCGGGATGGGATTGAGTGGCAGCAAAACGTTCGGGAGAGAAATGGAGGTTGGATAGGGAAAGTTCCGTGGAAGCAGGGGATTGATCAGCGCAAGGAACTGCAGCACTACATCTCAAAAGGATAGACTAAAACCAAAGCAACCCAACACCTGAAAACTCGAGACCTGAATAAACTATGATTTTACTCCGCACGTTTTCTTTAACCCGAAGTACGTTTTGGATCAACCAGATTTAAGTATAAATCATTCTAAATGATTGCTAGTAATATACATGCCTCATGCGCGAAACAAATCCTCTAATACTCCATTATGTAGGTAATAATTTATATATTTCAGTACATTAACCTTTGAGTTGGTAGATTTAAGTCCAAATTCAAGCTAATAAAGAATTAAAAACTATTGTTCAACAAAATGTGTGTAATATAATCAAAACCAAAGCACATTACGGGTTTAATGAAAAATGGATACTAATATGTTTCAAAATAATCCAAAATAAAAACTCCAGTCATAAATTAAAATTCGTACTATGATGGATGAGCATATGTAATGAACAACTAGAATGTATGTAATACTTGTGGTTATTATTTGGTTTACAAGCTTGTGGCACACTACTGCGGCACAATGGAGAGGTGGCAAAATTAATCCCGGAAGGTGAGAAATCAATATGCTGCTTTTAAGTTCTTTCTAGTAATGATAATGGGGAACAAATTTAAGTTTCGAATCACAAAGACACGACATAGTAGTAATATAAGAATATAATAATAATATAAGCATTTTATTGGGGCGAGAGTGAAACTAATTAGTCTCTTCTTACGTCTCATTGTCATATTAAATTTGAGAGAAAAAGAAAGACACGAAGAAAGTTTAGAAAAGAAAACTTCTTTATAGTTTTCAGATGTGATTTCCGTTATATAAATATGTTCGGACGACTGGTGCAACGTTGAAAGATACATTCAACATCAAAATATCAGTGTTATATAGTTATTTGTGCTTAAATTGAGCCAATGAGGGAGGAAATGAAATTTTAAGTTTTAAGGCTAATATCATATACACTACCGCACTATTAAACGAGCTCTCCTTTGGAGGGTCGATGTATTTCAGTTTGAATAAAAGCGACGAAATTCTGTTTCCTTTAAATATAGCCCTTTAATAACGAAAGAGAGGGGGCGGAAGCTTGCTTATGGCGTGAAGGCAGCCATAAAATGGCCGATTGATTGGCTTCTTTTATATTACTTATTACCATTATCAGGGGGCGCATGGCATCGCGATACGATTCCAACACGACTTAACACCGAGAGAAATTCCCTTTCCATTGAATCGGTCAATATCGAAATGAACGTATCGATTGCTGAGACCATTTATTGCCGAATGTCGACAACTTTCGCTCCGAGGACATTGGGATGGGGAAACCACGGAATCAAAATTCATTCCATCAATGTTCTATGAGACAAAGAAACAAATAATAGGCCCTTTAAATGTGGCGATGCAGATACGGGCGACCAGAGAAAAACGTACGTCATGGGTTATATCACTTTTCCAATGGCCTGGACATGGATTATTTCGCTTGTTAAATTACCGTTCACGTTTGATTGGTTGCGTTTTAACTGAATGCCAATTGAGTCAGTTCTTTCGAAGTTTAACCACGAAAGGTTAATGTGCTTGGATATACTATTAGAATACCTAAACAGTATTTACATTAGAACCTCAGCATGTATAACTTCAACTAGCATTAGTAGCAGTAGTTTGTTAAAAGGACTTCGACAGCTGACACCATTTCGCACGTAGTCTCCTACTGGGAATTAAACCTGGGACAACTTAAGCTAAAGTCGACCACACTACACTATCCGGGAGTATCAGGGAATATATATTGCATAATACAATGTATCATTGCAGCATAAGATATGCCTCTGTATCTCTGAAATGATTCTATTTATGCCTCAATGGTACACTTTAGAAGACTTAGGGGTAACCTCCACCATCTGAAGACCGTTATCACGAATTTAGGATGCATGTTACTCTTCTTGGTAACCATATCTGGACACTAATCATCCTTTGAAAGTCAAACTTCAAAAATAATGCTCATAGAAAATTACATATCCATTCTTAACAACAAAGGAATTAAATACGGTAGTTCGTTTCGTGGAAACGAATTTTATTCGGCTTAGTTAAGCAAAATAAAACTACTTGCGGAGGATTAAATATTGCCGCAGTCATAGCTTTTAGAATTATACTCGAATAAGAACGTACCCTAACAAGCACACATGCAAACGAGGTAAATACGCAACTAATTGAGGTATTCGAGATACTAGTGGTGGAAATTTACCAGGAGCGCTGACCTAAATTCAATTTCTCAACGAATATCTTGTACGTGAGGCCAAACCATATAAAAGTATTATTACTATTAACTGCAATAAAAATGTATGTACCCTTCCCATTTGTTTCTTGCTACCAAATTTATCTAAATATTTATTAAAAAATTATGCGTATATATCAAATAAGGAAGACACTTTTACATGTAGTGGATATTCCTACACCATCATCAATATTTAGTGGAAAGAAAATATCTGCGACCTTTGAGCGAAAATTCCTCCAAGTGCATTCATCCTCCACGTTCCCATGGGAATGGGAATACCAGCGAACACCTTGTCTTTCATTCTGAACACATCGAATAACAGAGGTGGGCCTTCGCATATTCGAAGCAGTAACTTTGCTTATTATGATGTTTATGCACTGGAGCAAAAGCTTCATTAAAGCGTTGATTCTATGAACTAAAATGGAACTTCAACCGAGAACTTGCGATCTAATTAATCTAAATAATGAGGTTGGTATATCCAGTGTACATAAATCCTAGAATGTATAGAAAAATTGAAATTTTATAATAGGATGTTCGAAAAGATGACCTGAAAAAATCCGTTATAATTATGAGTAATACTCTAATGATGAATTTAGAGCAGAGCTTCAACAAGTGGTTGACAAATACATAGTTAAAAATTAATTAAGTGGTATGCAACTATTTCTTCCAATAATAAATCAATAATACTGGGTTGGAATTGTTGTACTTGATATACGAGTATGCCATATAGTCGATGAGACGTCATAGGGAGAATATAAAAATATTTCACGATCATCTTGTATTGCTTCTCCTATTATAATTAATCAATGGTAATTTGTGAAGGTTAATCTTCAAGTCGAATGTGTTGATGGTCAAAATGTTTTAGCTATCTCTGAATTTTTGGTCATATGAAAGTAAGATCACGAACTAAGCATAATGAAAAGAGCAGGATCTCCGCCAATCTCCTATTCTTTTCGGTGACTAATCTAAAATGATACCAAAGTCGTTAGAAAAAAGAGTTAGGTCACCCAAATGAAGGGAATTGATTTTAATAAATCGAGTTCTTTGTGAAGGTTAGCGAATATTGAAAATTTCGAATCGAATCCAACTATTATTTTGGTCTAAAAACTTTCTAAGATCTGAAAAACTCGACTTTAATCAAATCGAATAAAAAATTGAATGCAAATTTAAGTGGTAAAATACTGTTTTCGTTACTCATTTCTCCTTCTTCGCTCAATTTTCTATATGAAGTTTGTGCGGCATATTTTATATAAGTACACTTCTAACCAAAACTAATTCACAAATGAAAATGACTATAATTACGGTGCTATATCTTATTAAAAAATTTCATAGAATAAAATTTCAATATTACTTTAGCGGGTAACGACGATAAGCAACAAAGAAATTTCTAGCTTCAGTTAGGGTAATTTACGAGAAAAAAGGGCCAAAGCATCGTGTATAGAATTGAATATATTGAATAATACAAGCGAAAAAGTACTGTTCGCACATCACTAGCCGTCTGATATATAAGAATAACCGAGAGCGAAAAATAAATACAAAAAATCACACATTTCAAATGAAGTGGCAGTGGATGTTTGAATCGAAACAATAGACGGGGCAAAAGTAAAGAATGACTGGAAGAGAGCGAAAGAGAAGAATGAAATGAAGATTTTGGAGAGACACTGATTCCAGCGATTTTGAGCCAAGCATTAACGAGGCGCACTTCGTCTTAATGAAAAATAATAATCCTTAACAACGTGGCACAAATGAAAACGGCGGAGGGAAATTAAGACGGAATGATAAAAAGGGGAGGATTTGGCATTTATGGCAAGAAGGACCGGGACAGAGAAAGGAGACGTAAGAGTGGCAGATATAAATTCGGCGGCGGAATGGAATTAAGAGTTGGATCGCTTACGAGAAATGCCGGAGATTCCTAAGGGAATTTCCTTGAGATCGCTCTTATTGAGCGACTCGAAATATGAGTGAGAAATTAAGGCAAATGTTTATAAGGAGCTAAGTGAGTACGTATACCTAAGGAGAAATAGAGACTCTTAGCAAGTCAAACTCTTTAACTTTATATGCTAGCTCGAAGGTAAAACAAAAATGACGTTCAGGAAACAGAAATTTAGCATCCAAGGACGAAATTTAGGCATTAGGTGATCTTCGATATGAGGAAATCATAACTGTTACCGAATTCCTAAGGTAAAGACTTATTAGGAAACGTGTCACCAACTTAACTTGCATTACTCAAAGTGAGGAAGGTGCATATTTGAGATTAAATTATCAAAGAGAAGTGTATTTAGAAAACGTATCAATGGTCTATTCAAAGTGAAGTAACTCTTATGGAGGAGTTGATGGAATTTAAGCTTATTAATGACAAGAAATTAATCACCTACGAAGCAGGTATTGATTCAATGAATCGAAGTAGTGCAATGCATTGATACTTGAAGCTTTTAGTACGAGTTACTCTACGTAGAAATGTAATTTTCTCGTCATATCTCTGCTTAACTTTTATCAACTCTTCCATAGAAGTTACTTGTTAATTATTGCTGCAATTCGATTTTCCACTCATAATCACTTATCTTCCTCATCTACATAATCATAAAACTCATTACCTTAATATATAACATGGCTTTTGCTGGACCATCACTGATCCACCCAATTAAAATATATAACGTTTGTAGATAATGCAAGATTTCTGGGACATATTTTAAGTTAACTGTTACGTAATGTATGTGGGTTTCTTATATTTATGTTTTATTATTTACCTTTGTATGCACATCATAGTAGTTTAAAATTTAAAATTAGTGTACTAATAGTAGTATTAGTAGCTGGTAAAATAGCGTAGTTACTGGATGGGATTTTTAAATGTCAACGTTCTGTAATTTTATAATTAGAAATTAGTTTTATCGCTTGTGTTGTAATAGCATACATTGACGTCGCCGCCTGACCTAGGGACTAAATGTAGCAGTATTGTATATAATAATAATAAAAATATCTACCAAAGTCAAATAGCTACCAAATTAAGATTTTTATTTAATTAGAGAATCCACCGAGTCAAAATATCCGCATGCCATTCAAACCTTAGCGACCGATTAATCAACATCACAGGAGTTGCCACGGAGATTAAAAGGATGATCCGCTTCTAGCATAAAATAGGATCGTTAGGTTAGAATTAAAAATGAAAGTTGGTAAAGGGAGAAGAGCGCCCATCGGTAGTGAAGGGAGTATAACAAAGTGAGTGAGAAGGCGTGTGAAATGGAGGAGAGTAGAGCGGAACAGACGAAGGGACGATAAGAATGAAGGAGCGGAAGTGAGTGGGGACAGGTGCGTCTGCAAGGAGGTGAGTGAATTGCCCGTGACGTGCACTTTTCCGATGAAACTGTGTGCCACCCCATGCGGAGGTCAACAAGGATGGAAATCATTTTATTCGAATCAAACTGCTACGAATCGTTACATGGATTTATACATGTTTTCAAAATTATATTCAAGTTTTAGATTGGATTCCATGGTCTAGTTTTATTTAAACTCAGATTCAAACATCATTGACCTTGGAGAAGGCACGTTCAACGGCTTCGGTTCTAAATTAAGATCTTTTAGGATATAACACAAGTAATTTTTAAAGTGCTTCGACAGCTGAGGTAATTTCGCACGTGGGCTCCCACCGGGAATCGAACCCGGGACCGCTTTCACCAAAGTCGAACGCGTTGTCCACAAGGGCGTCCGGGTGGCCTCTACTAGAATATCTGCTAGTTAATTTAATCTAGTATATAAATAATTAGTACTGTACCTGAAATAATCTAAATTTCAACAAAAAAGCAACTAAATTGGAGTAAGAGACTCTATACAGAGATGAGGAATAAAATAAGATTAAAATAATGCGAAAATTAAACTAAATAGCACGACCATCATTAAGGTAGGTGATGTTATTCTCTATCCTTGGCGATATTATTACTGAACTTCATTATTCAAGCAAAATAGTTGAATGGAATAAAGAAGTAAATAGACAAAATACTTGAAATAAAATTAATTAACCATTGAAATTTATAGAGTGCCACGGTCACTATCAGGTTCAATCATGACAAAGCTTCGATAACCAATATAAAATGACGAAAGAGCTTATAAATTACTAATTACTAATCAAGAAAATATTCAGGATAGATTATTAAATACAATCCGTAAAACAAAAAAAATACCAGCGCAACGATGGTTGAACATATGAATAAAGTTGGATAAGTGAACAAACTGTAAAAGTAGCAAAGGCAGTGGAGGTATTCTACCGTTTATACCAATAAAAAAGTCAAAACTTCATCACTTTAAAACGATACCCTTAGTTCCAATTATGGCCCAAAATGCAAGAGCAGGTGCTGCATACGGGATCAAGTGCAGGTCACCTCCATTAATTAGGAAAAAGGGCAGCAGGTGAAGTCCCCTGAAGGTATAGGGAAATTCTTAGCGGAGCGTGAAAATACGAGGAAAGGTAAAACTCATAGAGATGAAGTCACATAATTAAACGGAGTGACGTGTTATTGTAACATTCGGGTATCTATGCGTCTATTCTATTTTCTAGCACTTCTCTCACTACTTCCTAGAATAAAGTTTGATTATTCATCAACTTCATTTATCAATCCTCAGGATGGAAAATAGAATGAATCCTTCCGGGAAAGAGGTCAAAGATAATGGTCTGTATGTTATTGTGAAACGGCCGCATGCGAACTTTAGGCCGCGGGCTGGGCTCTTCCTGCATAAAAACGTCATTCATCATTTTATATTCGTAAATTAGATGAAACTATTTCTTAGGGTGCTTAATCGTGCTCAACTTGATAAATTTAAGAATTAAATGATTCTTTTAACTTCTTCGCAAAATTATTCTATTTAAAGATCTAGGTTTTATTGCTCATTAATCAAAGTAAACTGCGTCCTTAATTTGAGAAATTAACATGAAACTTAGGAAAATATTTAGATTCTTGATAATGGCCCTTGAGGATTCTCATTGGAAATACAAGAGATTAATTAGTTTTCTACGAGATAAGAGGGACAGACTAATACTTTATCCATAGTTTTATTTTCCACTACTGGTTTCAGCAAGTAATCGTCTTCATCAAGTGATGTCACACTGTGAAAAATTACCAGTCAATCTCTCTTCTCTCGCTGTAATAGGTTTTCACAATACGAAGCCTTCTTCTTTGGATATTATAATTAGTTACAAGCCTGAAACCCTTAGTTCGAATACTACCTACTTGTATTATTTAGTGAGAGCTAGCAATAAAATGTGCAAAATACGACAGATCCTGGAAAAGCTGTGGATATCCTAACCTCTATAACCCATTTGTGTGAAGCATTCTTTCGACTGCAGAATGACAGCGATTGAGAAAACTCCAACGGCCGCATTAGCTGAACGAAGAGCCTCGAAATTATTTCTGTCTCTACAGAATGAGGCTCTCTCACTGAGCGTGAAACTGAATTGCGGTATGCTCACTGAGTGAAGCATGTTTTCAAAATAACCATCGTTGGAGAATGGGCCAACGCGGATTCGTTTTCAACGTGACTGAGCGCAGTGGGGTCCGACGAGAATGTGCACCTATTCTTTCTGTCAACTGAACACCATTTCAGCCACCTTTCCTTGTAAGTGAGCCAATGGAGGGGACTACCCAAACAGATGAGCGTAGCATCTCAAGATTAAGAGATAGCGATGTCAATGCCAAGCCTTGTTCATTTGTACGAAGATGCGGTATACATGAGAGGAAACTGGAGAATTGCAGTATACCTGTGCTCCTTTGGTTTTTGATATGCCGCATAATATTCAAGAGCAGGGAAGGACGAACCTATGACAGCGTGACCAGTGGTACACTATAGAATTTTTTGGCTGGCGGAACTATTCAAAGTCCTATAATTGGGCCTGCTTAGCTCAAAAAATATTAGCTGTAAAGTAAATAAATCTGATTCCTATTATAAGAAGTGCTGGTTGATGATAAATTTCTAACAATAATTGTAATAGCATAGACAATATCAAAATCTTATGTTGCGATTTAGAACCTTTTTGGCATATATATCTTTTATTTAACCAAATATAATCAAATCTCACAGAAGACCCACCCCTGTTCTAACATATTTTTACAATCTTTCATTACCTCTATTCTGTTGCGTATTATGCATTTTACAAAACTTTCCTTCGAAATATTTTATGATAATACTGATTTATTTTATTCTGGAAGGTATTGTTAATGGTGTTTCAAATTTGGTATTTTCAAATACATTGCGACTGAAGCCATCAAACATTTAATGTACTGCATACTTTAGTTTATAAATGCGCAGTGGAAGCAAAATGTTAGACGTACAGCATTATGAACTGCCAAATTCTTCCGGTAGCTTATATTTTCGTTATTAATATATTGAAACACAAGGTAAACCAAATTAGATCATATAAATAATTAAATGAATTAGAATTGAAACGAAAAACTGAGACGAATTAACAGAAATTCTGTTTAGGTAAAATTTTTTCATGCAAAATTGATTCGTAGATTACAAAGACTGCATTAACTTGCTGCATAGAAAACTACGTCAATTAAATGATCATGTAAATTTAAAATGAAGGAATTTATTCTTTTCAAAATTTAAAATTTAATTTAATTTAAAATTTAAAATATTTTCAGTCTTATCTACTTCTTAAAACCCATTCTAATGAGACTATCTCTGTAAAAACCCTACCGTTCGCATTGATGAATGTTTGCGAACGAGTTTTTTTTTCCGTAGTATTAATCTTTCATCCAAAAATTCAGTTTATCTCTAAATTCTCCACGTATTTGAATTTGATGCACTCCGTATCTTCAAACCTGCTTTGAATACGGGATTATCTGCGGGTTCATGCCTTCTGAAACAAAAAATTAGACCCTCGGGCACTTTGTAGGACGGCACGCCCAACATAAATCATCTAAAATCTCGATATCAGGCGGAAAATTTTTCTCCCTATGTCGCACGTGGAGCCCCTGTCACCCCAACCGCGATCCCCCTAACGAACAATGGAATTTAGCAAGCGTGTCATGAAAAACGCCTTTGCCCCAATTCCAGAATGTACGCTATCCAGACGTAGCGTATCTAGGTATTACCGTGGAGGGTAGTTCAGGAATTACTTTATGAAAATCGTTGATCCTCCGGCGACTATATCAGATGAAAGGAATATCTGAGTCATTATTCCTGATGAGATAATCAGGGAAAGGGGTGAAAAACATTTACGAGCTTACTCTAGTGAAATTGAAGTGGATATTTATCATGTTTTAAGCGCAAGAGGAAGCGAGAAGACCCTCATCTTTGACTTAAAAATTGTCATTCCTTTTATATTTAACTAGTAAAGACTGTTATTTCTTCTTAGCAGGTAAACCAGTAATTTGGGGGACATATTAATTTATTATATTCTTATGTCCTGATGTCATGATAGAGTATCATACAGGGAGATATATATTGCGATAATATACTCTGCATCTAAAATAGTGCATTAATGTTTTATAGTGTGATATCACATTACTCAAATCATCATTAACAAATAATTTATGAGATCAAATAATTATTAGCGATAATGATAACATAAAATAGTCGAAAATTATGCGTTTGTGAACAACCCTTACCCCTGATGACTAAGGCGATCCTTGACTCTTATCAACTGCATTTTCGCACATGAATACCCGGGGGATTTAGGCCTATATTAAATCTATATAGAAATATTAATGACTTAAAATTCACTGATGCTAGCTTAAAGTTATCATATGCATGACATGAAAATATAAATTTTTATATAAGTTATATAGCAAATTGCATTTTATTCCCTAAGCTATATTCATTATTGTACATACTGGTTTCAGCGTTTCTAAGTTTCAGAATTCTTTCTCTCATACCCTTCTCCAATTAGCAACAGCGATAAACATTCCCCTCCTCTTCCACTCTTCAGCTCCCCTGATTTATGCATACACTGTGTGCTTGTTTTGTATTTAGTTTTACTGCGGACGCAACTTAAGGCCGACACCGGTAATAAATAATGCTTGTGGAAAGGTAACAATTACTTCTCATTTGTTGCATTGGATTTCCAAAACATCTCGCCCACCTCCTTTGATTTTATAATTTACCCTAAGTTCCGTTATTTTTAGAGGGAACTTTAACAGAAATTAACGAAAAAGACAGCCGTAAGGTTCCGACTTGCTGGTTGCTATAAACAATCTCAGGCGAGAGCTTTGGCCGAAATTCAAAATTTAGGAGACTTTCTAACTTTATTTAGCGTTGTTCCCCGCAAAACCTGTTCCGAACAATGTTAATGCGGCGAATAAATTGACCGCCGATCGGATCGGAGTGTAAGATACCCTTATCAATTGATAACATATCGGATTACAACATAACACATTCGGCGACTTCCACGCATTCCTTTTTAGGTGACGAATTTATTGCAGTCGTTGCATCCGGAAAATAAACAAAAGACCCCCCCAACTGACGCCATAATCCTGAATATCGCCCTGGAAACAAGCGCGGCATTTGTTCGTCATTTTTTTTCGTCGTTTGAATTCGTGGGCGTCGATCTTCATGACGTTAAACTACGGACGCGGCGCGAAATCAAACGCGTAAACGGAAAATGTTTCGAATAAAACCGCCGCGGCGGTCTTTTGAAGGGGGGCGCTGTAAATGGGATGGGCGGTGTGAATGGCGTGGGTGGGAGAACAGAAAGGCCGCCTCAAATGCACCGACCTCAATCACAAAATGGGCAGATTCGACGCGAAATTATAGAACTTAATGGACAGGAGAAGAACTTAAAAGTTTGCCTTACATTTCTCTCAGTTAATTGCAATAAACATTAGTGATTACTTTCACGAGGTTAAAATGATCTCGTTTTTCATTAAAACCGAATACTCCTGGTCCATTTTTTGGATGCAATCTCTAAATTGAAAACCTAATAAAAGGTAATGCAAATAATATATAATACTATGATGTATATAACAATATATAATACTATAATGTATATAATAATATAATACTAAAATCTATAATTATATAACACAATCAGGGGAGAGTATAATTAATTTGTTCGGAAATTGAGATACAAAGTACAAAATATACAATAATACAGCAATAACGGCAATAAAAGAATTTCAGGATTAAAAAAGATTTAATATTACAAATTAAAGAGTATTTTGAAGCTATGAATTCCGTCTGTATAGTTTCAAAAAACTCTTTTTAGTACTTTTTTGCTTATGAACTTATAGGTTGCAGAACCGTTTGAAGTGTGCTAATTGGCCAGATCTAGATAAAACATAAGAAAGAAAAATTGTGGCTAAGTTTATAAACTGGCAAATTAATACGTGTAATTGATAAATAGTGAGTTATTATTAATGCAAATTGAAAAAGAGAGAAAGAACCCTTCTTAGATCTTAAAGCTGAGCTGTTTTCTGGATTGAATACCACCAATTCTAAAGGTTTAAATGATATAACGTGAATAGCTTTACAAAATATTACATCCGCGGCCTTGCTTGCCAACCGAGAATTAGCAACTATAAACATAAAAACACAAAGAAACCTTCCAATATCATATTATTTATATTGGAGTGGCCTTCACACCGTTCCATGCCCGGTCACATTCACTTTTACACTTTAATCTGTGAGAATAATGAAGCCATTTAATATCATTTCAATATAATAAATTTCAAGGCTTTCTACTAAGGTTTCTGACACACAAATATGAATGAAAGAGCAAAAGGTTGTGTGAATGCGTATCGTAAATTAAGCATTTGGAGAATAAGAATTTGTTTGAAAAACGACATTAAAAGCTTTCTAAGAGAATGAATGAATATATTTGAATATCTTCCATTGTGAATTATTTCGGTTTATTCACTCGACCCAAAACATTAAAATATACCGAGCAAAAATTAAAGAAAATTTTACGTTTTATGTCTTTTGATCCGTTTGATAGTGTTCTTTCAAAATAAAAAGCTAGCTTCGTTCTCTAAGATGTCGTAAATCAAATAATTAATTTACTATCCATTGCCACAAAAATCATTTAAATACAACAGTCCCTCGCATTAAAATGTCGACACGGTCTCTCTATGAGTGATTCCAAAAAACGTAATGCAGAAAAACTATCCACCACATTTCTTTTTCTATGTATTTCAACCACTCGTAATAAACGGGGCGTTGCCCAGGCATTCACTGTGTTATGGTCTCTTGACAGCTCCAGCAATAAATCCAAGCAATCACGCTCCATGCGGAATAGGGCTTAACTCATGCCAAACATTCCATTTCGGGCACTGTAAATGGATTACTCATGAATCTCTACCGAAAAGTATTACTTTCCTTACCCCATAAGTTCTGCGCTTAATAAAAGAAAGTCTGAGAGAGCATAGAAATATGACCGCACTGCTCCCTTTAGGACATCTTAAGCATGTACATAACAGGATTCTCACGGGTATGAAACTTTCACATTTTTCCTACACAAGATTACATAACCAAATTATCTGAGGTTAAAAAGAAAATTAATTTATCTGAGTGAACCTAAATATTTAAGTAACGATTTTAAGATTAGTAAAAATGTAGTTTAAGCTAAAGAGAAATTTAAATTTCTTCGTAGTAAATCTGTGATTCAACAAAGGCAGATAAAATAATTAAATTATTGTTCTTCTATCTCTGAAGATGGTATTTCTGACGTAAATTAAAGTCTTGAAACCCCGATATTAACTCAGAATTCTTAAAAGTAAATCCTTTCATTCAGAGTTTGTTTTTATTTATGGCCGCAAGCAATCAGAAAATTCCAAAAATTCTGTTAAGTACTTCATTTACCCTTGCTTTATGATTGTGTTTTATCATGCGGCGGAGATATTTCAAATGAAAGGTTTACGTTATACCAAAAATATTTGTACTCATAATTATACAAAAAGATACTGATTTAATTGATTTAAAACCAGCACGGATAAATTTGACTATATGTTATTGAATATAATTAATTCTACTTTTCAAATAACGACACCCTCGACCATATCTCTAAAATCTATAAAAATTAATTTCTGCGGACCAGTAGTAAAGGGACACTGAATGCATTCCGGAACAAATTTCCTCGCTCAAAATAGCAATTCTCCATCAATTCATCGACCATGAAAATATCACCATTTAGCTCGCAGGTCTCTTAATTAACCTACTACGCTTTTTAAACATTATCTCTCTGTGGCGCCCATGAATGTCCCCAATCGATCCGCATTCATAAACGGGCGATGATCATCTGATAAAATCTCATCGACACCCGCTTCAATTGGGGATCGTATTTCTGAGGCCGCACGCACCAATAGGACTGATTTCGGTAACCGCAGTTGGAGGGCTTCGCCGGCAACGCCCCCTTGTTTTCCGCCGTTTTTGGCGCAGGGCCGCCGACAGAAAGATCGCCGGAATTCGGTACATCTCTCTCTGGCGTGGCGATGGAACATGCGTGCGTGAGTGGGGGGCGTGGATCTGTGGCCAAGAACGGAGGGCGAATTCCGGCGGCCTCAGCTTTCCTCACTATTGCAACTAACAGGCGCTCTGAAAATTCGATATGACGCCCACTTTATGAGTCCCAGAAGCACGGCCAGACACTACAAACATGTTTAACTCCTCCCGCACTCTACCACCGCCTCTCACAACCTACAGCGTATGCGGCTAATCCCAGAATTTCCGCTCCTCTGGCTTAATCCTGTGGATTCTAATCCTTTATTTCAGCTCCTCCAAGGTAAACATATCTCGGGTTAAAAAAGAACCCCTCCAAGGGCATGAATTAGTTGTGAGGAGGTCTACGAAAATACACAAGATAAAAATAAAACAGAACTAAAAGGCAGCAACTTTTTGAAAAGTTCATTCAAAGTCACAGTATTGTTACGGTGTATGAAATTTCTTTTTGCAAATTTCTGATGCTGAGATTTAAGGGTATATATGCTTTCCTTCCTAAAATTTCTATGGCTTTCTTTCTTAGAGCAATAAAGATCGCACAGCATATCAATTTTCAACAAAATAATAAGTTAATTTTCATTTTATAAAGCGTATAGATTCTACTCTAGATTATTGAGAAGGCAAAAGTTAAGGATAATCTTTTATTCTACATCGATCGCCTTCATAATAGCAGCAATTTTCTGAAAGAGAAAAATGAGAAAGAATGCTCCAATGCGATCGCGAAATTTAAAATCTTACATACGTTAATTTGATTCAGGTATATACGTATATAGTTCTCATATATTGATTGATAATATATACGAATCATATTTTTCGGCGCAACTCGATGGATTTACCAGTTATTAATTAAATGACTCATGAATCGTTACGTAATAAATCTCTTTCCTAAAATGAGTGGAAATACTTCTTTACATAGCTTCGGTAAACCCGACTTCCCTCTCGAATGCTAAATCTATCTTCATTTAACTCTCCGCGGCGGGATCAGTATGTGGCACGGACCACTGCCACCATTCCTTGATTCGTCGTATTTCTTTTGCAAATAATTATTTTCGCAATTTATTGTTGTATGGAAATTTTTCCCATCTAGCAAAAATACACACAATATAAATTTTGAACCCTATTATTTAACCTCAAATTGAATATTATTGAATCATACTAAATCGTTGGATTTATAAGGCAGCAAGGAAGGTGGCGATATCCATGTATTTTTTACCTAAACACCTGCTAATCTTCTATTTATACCTTCTTTTGAAGTTGGTAACGTTACGTGCTAATCTAGATAGTTCATTCATCTACCGCGTTTCAATTGTGCAGGAAGGCTTAGAAAAGGAATGTAGATAAAAAAAGCTAGAACACGAATACTGAAAATGCGCAGATATGAAAACACAATCTTTGTAGTACGAAACCACGATCTCACAGAAGATAAAAGAGATCTAGCTTGTATATATGCTATCGTAGACAAAAAGGGAAACAGTTTTACAAGCAACGAGTGCTAAGAGAAATTTAGTTTTATTTCGAAATACCACCAAATTAAAAAATCTTTCTTGGTTACACACGAAAGTGTCACAGCTAATCTTCTATCTTAAATTCTATTGCTCGGAAGGAATATTTATTATTAAGGTATAACATGAATCATTACTTTGGTTTAATAAAATCTCAGCAGATTTTCATGTGTCAAAAAAATTTCTGAATTAAGTATGCAGTCATCAAATGCTGTATATTAAAAATCTCCTAATTAACAAATCCTACAAAATCATCACAATATATGGAATGTGTATGTTGAAAATTGGTTATTTCTTAAATTGGAAACGAATTTAAGGATTTAAAAAGAACAAAATAGTCATTCAGTACTTAAATCTTCGATAGTATTATTTATTTGCTTTGTGTCAACTTTATTTGCCGATTGTCATATTCTTGGTAGTTAACTTTAAATTAAGATAGCTCTAGTATCAGAAGATTCTAAGGTTAATTAAAACTTGATGAGTGTTTTACACAATATTTGTGAATAATATTTAAAATACTCAGAATTTAAAAATTAAGTTAACAATTAACCAACAGAACAAAATTCTTAGAAATTGTTACATTTAGTGCCTTCAACGACGCAAATTGGTTAGAGCTCTATCAAAATATTAAACTTTTCCTGGAATTAAACATGTCCATTGAGGAAATTCCAACCCTTTAATAAAGTGTAGGACGTATTATTGCGGTGGAATTAAAACAACGTAAAAGCCTTAGTTCAAATAAAGGAAACTAATCTCAAAGGAGTTCATTTGTCGTATCAAAATAAGCCGCGCGGAGACCGCCGCCTTCGACAACTAAATACTAGTTAATTGCCTATTTTCTACGAAAAGCTCTCCTATCCAGGGCGCAATTCTGGTCGAAACAAAAGACGCATTAAGAAGACGTAATTGTGGACGAATAGCAATTCCCCAAAGGCAATGGTCAGATGTGGCGCGTGGGGCCGTTGAGATAACAGCCGCTAGATCAAAACCGCCCTCTCGTGGGAGAAGAGTTCCTAAAGGAAGATCCTTCGCCATTAATTCGGAAAGGCTCTGCTCCTATTTTTTTCCTTAAATTCTCTCCCTCAACTTGTTATCTAATTCCCTCCGCTCCTAGACCGGAAGTTCCGAGGCTTAAAGAAGCCGTTACAACTGAGTTCACCCGACGAACATAAGGCGTCCTCACCGACACCACTTCCTTCCCTTTCCTCCACTTGTCCTGGCTCTCGAGAAGTGCCCCAACATGGCGGCAATATAGAGGAAAATAACGTACTCGCGGACCTTAATAGCGGAGTAACGTTACTTCACGAATTGCGTGGCCTTTTCACGAAACTACCATCGCGTAGAGTGGATTCGAAAACGGATGGTTTAGAGGAAGAAAACTTTTCCACACCTAGGACGAATTCGTGGCTGGCAGACCTTAGTTCCCCAGTGCGCAAATAGAACCTTCAAGCTTGGAATATAAATAATATCGAGGGCGGGTAAGGAGAGAAGACGGTTTATATAACGTACGTGATGTATTACGTGATATATTTTCTCCTTCATTTCTCTTGGGTGACGGGAACCTAGCATTGCTATTTATTGTTTCGAATAAAAGTTACGCGGAAATTTGTCATCTAATGCTATACCAGACTTTACGAACCATGGTTACGTTTCATCAGAGAAAGGAATAAACTTTTTATTGCAAATAAAATTCATTCGGGATCACGGATAGCCAAGTGGATAGCGCAATCGCCTTTAGTGGACCGGTGCCGCGTTCTATCCCGGGACAATCTAAATGAACTCAGCTCTCGAGACACATTAATAAAAGCAAAAAATCAATCGTAATCAAAGGTGATTGAGATATGTTAATCCATATCTTAGCAATCATTATAAAACACCGAATTTCGTTTATGACTTATTTAGTGCCTTCTGAATTATACTCCCCACGATTGCAATGACGCGTCGCTCCTGTTTTTCTATTTATTACGCTGTAACTTTCCCCTCCGTAAACCCTGGCGCCATAAATTCGGTATAGTTATTTATTCCCCTCCCTTTCAATTCTATAAATCCGCGACGCCAGATTTCGGCGACATCAAATGATATTTCCCGATAGATTTATCTCCGCGAACAGGATTGCATAATTACGCCCGAATAAATTTATTAGGCAATATCCATTGTGCCGAAACGAAAATAACGCTGTCCGAAAGAGAGACGGAGGATCAAAGCTAGATATAACAAAGGTGACTTTCCAACTCTCGGCGTAAATGATACACCGATTTTTTCAAGTCCGACTCCGGGACTAAGTTTAGAACGCCCTTGGTTATCATTCGGAGGACAGTTTGAATATCATTTTCTGCGGGACAGAATAAAACGCGTGCAAAAAAATCTGGCTTCAGGGTAACAAACCGGTGAAAAAACGTGGAGCAGACAGTTCGATGGAAAGCGAGGTCTAAAAGGGAGGAGTGGTGTGGGAGACAGGGCCGGTGCAGTAATCAAGTAAGCCTCAGGGTGGATACTACAGGGAAAGAGCTAAAGCTGTACCTTGCATAACGCACTTTTTTCTGTGTTATTTAAATCTCACGAAAAAATTAGGAATTTAAATGATAAATTATTAATAAATGTAATAAAAATAAATAGAATATAAATTTATTATAATTATTGGAAATAAAAGGAACTTCATGCCTTCTAAAAGGGCTCAATAACTGTAAGATTTGTGAATTTTTTTCCAGCGTTTTATTATATACCTCCAAAGAAAAGGTGAAAGATGTTTAAAGGAATTCGGGTTGAATCTATCAGTTTCATCTCACAACGTCTAATAATAATTTTTAAGGGCTGATCTTCATAATTTTTATTTCTTCCACAACATTTAATAATCGTTATAGGAGACAATTTTCATAAATACGTTGAAATCTATATTTTAGAGTCATATGAAAGGCATATTTTACACAATTAAGGAAAGCTTTTCACAAAAAAATAATCAATCAGACTTTGTAAAAAAATATTCAGGGATAGTTGGAAGGTAAGTACTCGGATATCCAAGTGGATAACGTGTTCGCCTTTAATGAAAGCGGTCTTGGGTTTGAATCCCGATGGAGACCCCCATTCAAAAATTTTCCAAATGAATTTTTTTTTAAAGTTATAATAATCGATAGTCCAAGGAGGGGAAATATCTGATCATTATGCCGTGAGAGTATGGTAGGGCGGCCTCCATACTCAGGGTGACAGAAAGTCTAAAGCCGGCCCTGACGAAGGGTAACAAACCAGTAAAAAACAAGAAGCAGACAGTTTGATAGCAGAGGTCGAAAGGGAGGAGAAGAGGACAAAACAGGGATAAGATGAATAGATGGAAGAGGGATAGGAAATGAGTAAGGGGCGGAGAATCAAGAGGGGAGTAAGAAAAGGAGTGACATTTGGTCGAGAGCCAGCAGGAGACGAAGGTCTGTAACCCAGAAAAGAGCGGAAGAGCAATCGAAAGGGAGAGTGGAGTTAGCAATCCGAGGACTTACGCCAGCGGCCAGAATAGTAATCCCGGAGAGGGTGCGGGAAGGTCTGCGGCTGCCGCGCTCGATGCATCGCGATGACACCGCACGCACAAAGGGTGCGGGATGCTCTGTTTAAGCGATGACTCTGATTTAATGGCACCGCGATACAGGGTGACGACGGATAGGGGCGTCATCGCCTCTAACGCTATGCCCCTCCCACGATGCACAGTTATTTCTGACTGTAGGTGCATATAAATATGTATTTCTAATAATAGGGAACTCGGAAATGAAATGCGGAAGATTTGTGTAGAGTTCAGAGAATATATAACCAACAGCAAATATGCATGGCATGTGGCCAATCAGAGTTGATAAAGCGGTTTGAGAAGTAGTAGGTTTTGGAATTTATATAATAATTAATTCTTACGAAAATTGAAAGATTAAAATTTGAGAAATAAAAGGCAGTAATTAAACATAGGCTCTTTAAGAGACGATAGATGGCAATAGAATAAATAATATTATTTTCCCAAAAATCTTCAAAATATTCGATGTAACTTTAACAACGGGATAAACCGTACATGAGAGACATTAGCGGAGTTTTCGAAGATTTCCCCTACAATCTTAAGTCCTCATTACCATGTCTTATATTTAATAGTAAAAAATCAGAAATTTCAAAGAGTTATAATAAAAACATTCCTATTTACATTGATGAGTTAACCTCATTGGTGGAGTTATCCTCATAGTCTTGAAAATATGCAGCAAAATGTAATTGAGAAATAAAAATTACGAAAATAAAATGATCATCAGCATTTCGCAATTAGGTAGGTCACGTATTCTGAAATTATCTATGTAACACAATGGTCAATATTTTCTTACCAATAAAATAGCAAACGTTTTACGAAATGTATACTCTCTTGAGTAATTTTCATGCATGTAGTAAATAATTACCAAATTTTAAAAGATTTTGGAATGAAAACTTTTGGATCTCTACTGAATGTAAAGGATTCACGTATGCATTATCTGATAAATAATGAACTCCTGCTATCTACCTTTAACATCCTTTTTTAGCTTAACGTTTCCATACTTTTCTTTAACTACTAGTAAGAATCTCTCCTTCGATACTAGATACTTACGATGATATTTAGAGAATAATTTAAATAACTTAACGATGTTAGCGTAGTCCTGACTTTTCACGACCAAAAGTGACAAGGTAATATTTGTTTGAAACTCCAATCAGTTCAAGAAGAAAGGAAACAGTATAAACTAGAAAATACTTAAGTTGATAATATGAATGGAAACGCAGAACATTTAAGGGAATGTTATGCCTGGAATAATCTTCATAGACAAAGGCTAAAAGATCACTCTGTACTTAAGAACTTAGAGATGGATTGGAGAGAGTAATGGAAAATAATAAAAGAGAGAGTTGAGATCAGAAATGAAGTGGAATCACAAAGGACTGAAGGAACGTTAAACTAATCGGAATGGAACTAGAACTTTCTCGAGTAGCATTAACGGAGAATAGAATGTGACATCAAAGAAATTCCTAGGCGACTTAAAGGGTAAGGGAGTTCTGCAACATTTCAGTTTGTAGATGAGCTTAGCTGGGATAAGATGACATCATCATCTAATAAGAGCGATCGAAACAAATAGAATTTCAAAGGTTAATATCTGTCGCGGATTTTCCAATATAGATCAATAGTTACGAATCGACCTAACTGATCCACTTTGGAAAAGTGCCTGATATCTGTTCTAGGGATATTTCTGGAGACTTATCAACGGTATTCCATAAAACGCATGCATTCCTAAAGTTATCGTAGTATATATCTTTTGACAATGAAAAGTTACGGTTATGATAAGAATACTACTTAGAATGAAATACAACTTCAAAATTAAAAATTTGTGATCGTTCTACTTATCACGATCAAACAAATTTTTGCAAACAAAAATTAAGAACAGTATAATCTCTCTTAATCAACTCTTTAAGGACTGTACACCTGACCAGTTGACCCGATGTGTATTTACATAATTTATGTAATTAAATATTTCTTTCTACTTCGAAAATATATTTCAAGGTATTACGAATATAAATAGAGAAATGCTCCCTTTTCACACCTATTAGTTCTGAATTCTATAAATATGTAAAATATGAAATCTTACACTTATACAAACAATTTAAAATTGTTTCTTGAGAAAATGTATAATATTCTTCCATTTTGCATATTTCAGTGAACCGTCGAATGCATGATTGCTTTGAAATAGAACACGTAAACTGAAACCAAAGTACGTTTTTCAAAGTAAACAGGTTATTTTACACATGTTTTGTAAACAGGTCGGTTAATGCGAAGCCGGTTAAGAATAATTATATTGCACGCATTTTTATACTTATTACAAGAATCTAAGAAATTTTTATCTAGAACAACTTTAATTCCTCTACATTCTTCCATCACGAAATTTATTCCCGTTTCCCACAAGTTTCGTTCTTGGTATTGCGTATTTCGATCTACCGCATATAACCGGACTTTTAATTAATTCAGACCTTCACCCTTTACAAATAGACAAATTTTCTTGAAAGGACAACGATAAATGCGCGAAATTATGACCGTAAGCCATTACGGCTGTACAGTGGGGGATGAATGTTATCTATCTCGTATTCACCATCCGTCGCCAGCACCCCTCTGCAAACCCCCGCAGAGAGTAAAAATTCATATTCAATCCTCTATCCAAGATTGCGTTTCCTTTCATCGGTCTGTGGGGGCGTGTTGTAATAAGGAGGAGTAATGGAGCGTCTTACAACCCCAACCGAAACCAAAGGGTAACATTAATGCGTGGGCAAACAGCATTGAGCAAACGTCACTGGGGAGCGTCCTTGGGTCTGCGATAACCTCTTAGGCCACTCAGACAGGTGAGCAGAGAGGCATTCATACCTTCGATTCCTTATGGAAGCTAAGCTCGTCTTTCCAAACTTCATTATAATTTAATCGCGAACGATCTGCCTAGATTGTCGTGCAAGCTCTAATCTGGAACGAATTCCAAGTTTGAGTCCTTCGATCAAAGTTGCCAGCTTCGCGAAGATAGCATCTGGTACGAAATATATGCACTGATGGCGCAAAGGGAGTGGATTATAGAAAGTAGGACAGGAAAAAGGAGAAATATTTTGGGTTTAAATGCTAAAGTTAGCGATTCCGACCGGAGGAAGCGGAAAGAAACTGCAAATACGGCGAATTCGAGTTCTGCCATTTTTCTCGGCGAATGAAGATGCTCCGTCTGCATTTAAACGTTTTATGCAGGAATAAACGTAACGTAATTTGCATATCTGAGATCTCGGAATGAAGACCCGGGATGCAGGTAAAGCGTTATAATCAAATCAACGAAACGTGACATTTCGGAATAAATACGAAACCCTATACTCTTTTATCGACTTATTTAAGTTAAAAGCACAAGGATAAAACACAATATTTGGAGGTAGCTGTTTTTTTATAAGAGTATGAGGTAATCACTTGGAAAAATCCTAATATTCTTGGATAGAAATCGGTGGAAATTGGTAAAAACAATTGGATACTTTCAGTGTAACTTGAAGATTTTCCACAAATTTAATGAAAAACTACACAGGTTATATATCGTTAAATCCCATGACCATAAAACCACTGGCATTCTTCGTTGAAAATGTCCAGAAAAAATTGAATAACAAGTTGTTTTTAGCGTGAGATTATTATTAAAGATAATGAATAATCTTTAAAAATCTGGCGAGATAGCTATCCACTTGATGAGAGCGGTTTTAGCTTTCAAATACTTTTACGGGTAATAGATTTAGCTAATTATTTTCAGCGTAAACGTCAATAAAAAGATATAAAACAACAAAATAATTTTGAGTTATGGTACAATCATCTATTTCTTTCCCTTAGTAAAAGTTAAAATTGATTGTAGATAAATTTTTCAAAAGAAGATTCATTTACGGCTTTATAAAATTCTTCAAATCAACCTTAAACATCTCAGGATTTTGGTGCAAGGATGGCAACTTACACAAAATTTCCGCAAACTTTCCAAGGATTACGAGCAATGGGTGAAGGAGGAAAAAATCCCACACTGAGATCAAAATTATGATTGCTAAATACTAGCGAATTTCTCCGGGTACGCGACCTAAAGGTAAGAGAGGAAATATCGCATTTTCCGCGAAGTATCAGACTTTAAATCATTAAAAATCTGTAGATATCTGAAGGTAAGAGACTAGATATTTTTATTTTTAAGTTGTAAAAATACCAATGAGAAAAATTCAAGATTCCCATAAGGCAAGAGAACTTTGATTTTAGTCCTAACTTCAAATGCAATTTTTTTAAGGAAAGAGAGGATTTTAGTATATATTTCTGATCAATAGTATCATCTGTAAACAGACCCCTCATTTCATCAACGCTACTGAGGTGTCGCAGATGATAGTTTTTACAAAAACAAAGCCACATCGTTTTGATTAATCCATAGAAAAATGTCCTCCAAGAATGTGGATAAAAGGATTTTTGAGTGATGAAAGTGCTATTTTTTGCTTGTGTCTGGATGGGGAGCTATTAGTGAGAATTTACGGTGAGCTATGCGAGTTGTTGATCCAATGGGGTATTTATAAACGAAGGTGTCGTCAGAGCATGACTCAAGGAGATCTCCGCCAACGTAAGGAGAGTGATTCGCCGCCTTCATTTTCAATTGGCCCCCAAACAGACATTACGATTACACTCACTAATAAATATAGAACTCCGAGAAACGTAGGATATATGAAAAATTTAAACGACTGAAAATCATTCTCAGAACAAACAATATGAAGGAAAAATTAATTTAACGAATTCTGGAATTATTTTCATGAAGGTTTTAGAGAAAAGTTGGCAAAAAATTTCTTTATCAGTGGGAAACGTCACTAGAATATAATGAGATGTTTTCATTAACAAAACCACTCGGTATAGCTCTCTGATTGGGAAACTCTACGTTCGAATAGATTTATGCATACGATTCATTTAATCAATAATGCACTGAAACTCACCGATTGATGGATATTAAAATCAGGGAGATCAATCTAGAGGTATAATTAATTGTGTTCTACTAATTACCAGTCTATGACATCGATTGAAGCTATTTTATGCAGCCTATTTACCAAATTAAGGAATGAAAAACATTTGCAAACGGATTCGAACATTTTATACCTTCATTTGATCCTGAAAAAGATGTGAAAGATACAGAACTCCCTACAACCGGTAAATTGGAAAATAAATACCGTACTCCAAATAATAAAAAGGATAAATTTCTATTGAATAAATATTTACAGCTGAACTTCCTGTATTATTCTAAATTTCTCTGGAACCACACGCCCAACAGAGTTAATTCAGTAAAAATCATCTATAATCAAAACATTGTAGCAAAGTTTCCTTTTTCTTAAACGATTTGATAGAAGGATCAAATTCACAACAAAAGTTAATGGACGCTCAGTTTAAATTTAGAATGAATACTTTTTTCAAATTAATTAAGAATATTAGTTGATGATGCAATTTATTTAACTTTTCCTTCACAATTACAAAATGTTGTTACATTAGTTCCCATTCCGTTAAATAACCATAATGTTAAATAACTAACGCTATGGAGAAAAAAGGGAATGAGTCGGCGAATAACGATAACCTATTCTTGGGAAGCTTTCTTAGAGAAAGTTTAAATCCAATATCATCAAGAAATGTCGACCTTGGCGCAGCTTTAATTATAGCCCGAAATGAGAACATCAACTAGGAATTTTTATTTTCCCAATGGCTTACATTCCGGATCGATCCTGATCAAACAATTCTCTTTAATTCCAGATGCCGATTTTACGAATATATGCCATTAATTTTATTTCGTAGGCTTTCGCGGAGGGGAGACTCATGACAATCGAAACCCCCAAAGCGAGAATCGGTTATTATTTCGCCAATTCTGCCGATCCCACTTTTATTCCTATGCAACCAACACCTGCTTCGGTGGGAGTTTGACAAAATGATCTCCGCGCCCCAAATCCGCCGTTTGAAACTTAAAACACGATAAATTTCTCCGATAAAACGAGAGCGCTGGTGTATCCCAAGTAAATAATCCGCGGTGGAGGTGATTCCCGCAAAACCAATATTTTAGCCAGATTTAAAGGAATTTGCGTTTCGGGAAATTATTTCCCAATAAGGGCGTCGAATACCCGCGCTCAGATTAGTTCTGCTTCCGAACGCGATGGAATAGATGTCACCTCGATCGCAGTTGCCTATCGCGATGCGTGGATTAAGATGTTTATTTGCGTGACGCGTTCCATTATCGTTCGCCCCGAAAAACTCTGAAACGAGAAATAAATTTTCGAGTTCAATTCCCGACAGCCGTCGATTCCATTGCCGCGAAATAACGTTCTCGCAACCTGCGAGATTTCGTTGAGCTCGCATCAAGGTTTGGCATCGAGCGGTTGTAACAGTAAATGGTTATTCGTTTTCGTGAAGAGTTCGAGGAATAATCCAAGACTCCCTTCTGATACGAATCTCTTATACTGGCTGTGCTTGGGATGGTCAGAATTTTATTTGTTCTACATAGGACCAGTAGCAATACTCTTAATTTAAGATGGACAAACACGGAAAAATAAGAATATGATATTTTGGGCACTTTAGAGTGAGAGAGTTTATACGGACATTCCATACATAAAACAATACATCAAATAACAACTATTCTAATCTCTTTTTCAAACACGTAACCTATGTTATACATTTAAAGTATTTTACATTAGTATACTCTTATACTCTTATAGTATTATATTAAAATTATATATACACAGGCATCAAATTCTTATTTTACGATACAGGATGATTTTTTAAATTTTATAGTAAAGGGAAAAACAAAATTTCTAAGTAATCATGCTTTACTAAATCCGAAGCACACTAGCCCACACATGCTATGAAATAAAATTTTGAATCCGATATCAATTACTTACCGCTTAGGAAACTACCTATTGAAATCAACATCAAAAGCGTTCAGTAGCTTCACTTATGTGTGTATGGAATTTCGGCAGGATAACAAAACACAAAAGTATGGAAACTTTAGGTATGCTAAAATAGCTCAATCATTTTTAACAAAATACTATACTGTCTGATTTGGTGATAGTTTCAATATAAACTTTGAGATCTATTCACATTTGCACAGAATCTTAAGCATATGAGATAATAATGGATGGCATATGTTAGAATGCTCATCTGTTGGTTATATAATATTTAAAGAAAAACACAAAAGAAAGCAAAAAGAAATGTTTACGTAATCCAGAAGCAGGATGATTTAAGGCTTTCGCCAAACTTCTTCGACAATCTAAATATTTCCAAAGCGAAAAAAATGGTAAACAAACGGAGCTGAAGTAAAGGCGTAAATGAAATGGGCAAATGCGAAAGCTTTTTAGTGAGAAATAATCTCACAACTGTATTTATAAGGAAACAGATAACAACAATAAAACAAGTGTGTAGTTATATGTAAGTAGCTATGTGATCCATCAAGTTTCCTATCTAGTTAAAATTTAGAAAATGGCCATGCAAAAGTAAATATCATCTAAGTATAGTAAATTCTCAAGGAAATCTTATTTAGGGGTCGAAGATCATTCATGTTTTAAGTAATTTAACTTTAAATTTAGGAAGAGTCAGCAATGAAAACTTAGGCACCTTATTATGTTGCACGGTGGAAGCCCGTAAAGATTTCCTGCATTATGGATAAAGATCAATATCAATCACGTTAGAATCATGTATGCAGCATCTACTACAGCAATAAAAATGAAACAAAGGATAGCTATAAGAAAAATCCCTTTGAAAATTTATCCTTTCCGCGAACGATCCGTAACAGTGCTAGAAAAAATATAGGTTGATTGCCTGCTATTTTAGCTCCATGCCACACGCCACTGGATGGTTGGCGGTCCATGAAATCAGCTATAACAGTCTGGCTAATACGTAACAGTATTTTAAGAAATAAATATCATTAAGGTCTTTAAACTTTGCTTTTTCGGATTTTATTCAAAACCAAATCCAGCAGTTTCCACTTGGAAATGTTCGTAACATTCAGTGGCGCGTAGTCAATTTTCGGTCGAGAAACCAGAGTCTATAGACGGACCCGCAGAGCGCGATACCCTCAAAGCACTCATTAATTTGCTACCGAAGGGCTCTTAAATGGCGATTCGAATAAAATAACCCCACTCTAAAACCGCCTGAGAGCAGCTAATGCTGAGAGTTTACGTCTGCAGGCTGCAGGGACCCAGAAACGACCGGGTATACGTGAAGGGATTCGATCCTACGCACCTCCGTCGTTACCACTCTCAGAGTTACGACGCTATAAAACTACGGCCCTCTTTTCACGTCGCTCCCTTCAATATTTTTGCGTTAGTTTCCATTCTTCGGGCGATTTTTTTTAAGTTCTAGACGCGGGAGCCTAGCGAGTCTTAAACTCTGTTTTTATCGCACCCAAGTTACGGGTCTCTATGGTAATAAGTAAATATTTCCCTGAAGATAGATTTAAGGAAATGGAAACAACTTAAAGGATTATAAGCGCCATTTCTCTATGATTCGCAATGAATAGCTCAGTCGTCGGAGATTACCAGTTAAATCAGTAATATAAATATGCAAACGAAATCATAGAAAGTTAAATTTTATAAACATGTTTTGGGTATCTTCTCCGAAATTTTAGAGAAAAATTCACAAAATTTAAAAAAAACTCTTTAAGCTACTAAAAATTTTTAAAAACAAATTAATGATGATTAAATTTCTTGCGATTATTCATACAGGAATGCTACCTTTACAATATTGTCATTATTTTTGCAAGAGATTCGCTATTTTCTCTCAAGGTTGATTAATACATTGTCAAGTTTCCTACAATTAAAATACTTTCAACTTGAGTGATCTTTCCAGCGTTTTTATTCTAATGATTCTAACGATTTTAATTTAACGATTTAATTCAAACGATTCCGATTCCGAATGACTCCATTTACCATATCATCTCTATTTTCGTTGCCATTCTAAAATAAAGAAAGAAATTAATATGATTGTATTCAAAAGATTTTGAATATCATAAAATACCGATAAAAGTGAATGTATCGTAATTCATTCAACAGAAATCTTCCCAAATATTTGAATTGCAATGAACAGATTAATTATCGAAAAAATATACACATTAAAACGATGACATCTTTCCAGAGTCGAAATCAATTCGCAATTTTTCACATTTATGCGTGGGCTGAATACCTTTCTTTATAATTTTAGCCTCGAAAATTCATCTCGCGCTAAAGAATGCTTAATATCACACGACATACGTTTATTAGAATTTGTGAAGAAAGAGTATGATAAAGTTTCCAAGCGGAGAATATCATTTCGTTATCATGATGTCTGCAACGGTCACAGTGTGCGATAATACCATAGATTAAAACAAAAAATTCTGGAGTAAATGCAGTGAAATTCGCAACTTGACTACCGCAAAAAAGTCTTTTAGATATACCTGAACTCATAAAATTAGTACTACAAAGAGTATCAACTCATAAAATTACTCCTACAAAGAGCGATAAAAAACGTTCCGAATTACTGTCAGTTTTTATAAATAGAAATAGTTTTTAGGTAATTTTTTACCTTCATTCTCGTAGGCAAATACGAAAACCTCTACTCAAAGGAGATACTATTTTGACAACCAAATTTACCCTTACAATCAGGCAATATCGAGTCTTTCAGAGCACCGTAACTGGGGTTCTAGCCGAATAGAACTTCAATCATCCACGGAAAACATCCCTAAGCAATATTGTGATTCTCTTTGCCGTCCTTGAAAATTAATTAGAAAAATACGATTCTTCCCTCTTCCCAGCGTTGATGAGAAGAAAATAAAGTGTTTTGATTGCTTTGAGGTTGCTCTCGTATCAATCGGAGTGTATGAAGCGCCGTTAGCGGAAAGACCCCGTGGAACCCCTCAGAAGGACGTCCTTACGCCATCGGAGAAGTGATCAAATCTTTGCTGAGCATCCTATGAAATTTTTTCCCTACAACCATATGGATATAGCGGGGTACTAAGGCAGGGTCACACACACACTCTAGCAAATACATATTTTTTAGGCCCGATATTAACTCCAGCAGAGACCACAAAAAAACAGTGAGAAGTTTGACTATGGCCTAATACAGAAGAGATGTAGTTACCGTTTTTGAATTGCGAGGGCATTGAAGTTCAATGCGATAGTAAAAATATCAATTAAGAAACACTTAAATTTCTTTTGGATAGTAAACTCAACCGACTGAAGAATCATTTGGTGGTATTCCCCGATGGGAAAATAAAAAGAGAAATTACTTTTTCAAGAGAAACTAGTTCCTTATGTATTTTAATAACACTATGCAAAATACGGCAGAACAAAGTCATATGATAAATTCAAGAGATGCGGCTTTGATAATGTAGAAATCAAATAACAAAATGATGCAACAACAAATAATGAGGATATGGAACTTCTACAGGAAAGGCTAAAATAAGTGCATCATCCTTATTATTCGTTATTATCTTTCGGATAGCTAGTGTTAAGCTTCTCACCTCATTTTCATAACTCTCGAAATAACTCAAATTTTTCGGCACATGTACTACGTGTTTGTTATTTACCGCTGAAATCCGTATTATTAAAGGGTGTGATAGAATAGAAATCACAGGGAATTCAGCGAGAAATTTTAATAAATCACGGAAAATCACCACGATTACGCGAAGCTGCACGCAAAATTATGTTCGCGCACAGCGAGGCATTGCAAAAATTTGTATCTTTCTATTATGTATATGAGCAGAATATGGGACGGCAAATAGTTTAGCGCGGTACACCAAAGCACCGCGGCCAATCGGTGTGAGATCAGTGGCCTTGCGAGTACTGCGTTTTTCACACTGCGAGATCCTCCGGTGGGTGGCGAAATAAATGAAATATTAGAGTCTTAATGAGGTGAAGTAAAACAGTAAAAATAAAGGAGGACGGTCCTCTAATTCGGGTTCTTCCCAATGATAGGAAACCTGATGACGAATTGGATGAACAGTTTTTGAAAAAATTACAAAAATAAACGCAATTTTTTACGAAAACGTCTGAAGGATTCCTCGGTCATTTTATTCAATTGATTATCATTCTTAGACACCAAGGTAGATACAATAAGATGGAAGATGTAGAGATATTCATGGAGGAGAAGAGTAACAGGAAAGTGGAGAAAGATGATCCATGCCCCTGAAGCACTTATTTTTGATCTTAGTTACCAGAAAAGATGTCATTTATGGTCCACTAGTCATTTAGGTTCGATTTAACACAGCCAAATTTAAGGAGACCGCTATGAATATCATTGAGTGGATTAAAAATAAACGGAGATAACGTAGATTTACTATGACTAAGAACAAAATATATTACATAAAATTAAATCGGTGAGCGAGTACAGGTTTTTGTTTCTCACAAAGCTGTAATAAAAGAACAAATATTATTTTGAGCCACCCATAATAACATTGATTCCTTCAAAGAAATCAGTTACCTGTAGGATATCTGAAATATGTTACATACGACGTAAATTTCCAGTGATATGAGTTTACGCTAAGTTGCAGTTGATGATGATGATATCAATGATGTGTTTTATGGTGGGGCGTTTAAGTAGCCGAAAAGTTTAATGCTACTTTATTTTCCTTTGTTTCCCGATATATTTCTTATTTCCATAACCTTTCTTAACAAAATTAAGTTCTTTGAGGTTCACCGACCTTCAATCGAGCGAAAAACCACTGGTTCTGAAGCAAATTTAGAGGCTGCTCAACATCATACACAGATTCCTCACAATAACATGGATAACACGAACGATATCAGCAAGAAGTATGGGATCAATAGGTCTAAATCTCCTATATATCCTTAGGGTTTAGCTATACAAACTTCTATAAGAAACTCGGACAACGTATGCATTCCTCTATATATTCAAGTGATAAATGTACAGAATAAAACATGAATAAATTATAAGTAGTGAATATTTGGGTATAATATTACAAACGTAAACCTTACTTGGGTTTTCATTGCACCCCACTGCACTAACGGTGGTATATATACCTATTCTATATACTCCACTAAAGCAGGGGTAACAGCCCTATGCTTGATACGCCACTTTAGCCGTAAAAAGACGGAATAGCCAAAGCTACCGATGTGCATACACTACAGAAATACAGCCAAAAGTACTCTCGACGTAATGCTCCATCAGGCGGTTTGAGAAGACAGTCGTCGCACGTGACACTTCCGCCGAGACACATTTCAAAAATAGGGACCGAAAACCGGGAGAATAAATCTGTTATTAAAAGAGACGCGAAATCTCTGTATTCCCTTTGAAGGAGGGCTTTTTTATTTGAAAAGCCTTGGGGCGGCATAGCGTAAGGTTTCCTTCGTCGGGAAAAGAATAAGTAAATAAGGTCGCTTTCTCGTGAAATGCCAAGCGAAATCACATTCGACCGGAGAATATTCAAAACGCTTCGCGACGTGTAGTGACGAGTCGTTATACGCTTTCATTAAACGGAGACGAAACGTTCAAGGAAGCTCCCTTTAACGAAATCTTCGCCAAAGTATGAAAAGTTTACATTTTACATTGGGAGTCGATCTTGAGAGATTGAAGGCCATCTCGAGAGGATTCTGGTACCGATTCACTCACGAAAATTTCATTGTCATTGCAAAAATCCAAGTACGTGTATTTCCCATAGTTAACGTCAAGGGAACACAAAAATATACAAACTGCCTACATGCATACCTTGGACCATGATCAGGCTGCTTTCTTCATGTTACAAGCACATCACAACATATTACAACAAAAAAACAAAAACATGTTGAATATTCTATAGCTATAACTTCACAAATCGTAGGTGAGGGGACTAAAATATATGATGCCGATTAAAATTCACTTCCCCGTGCGTATCTTCTGAATAACTTCAAAAGTTAAGACCCAAAAACCACACTACATTAGAAATACGGTATCTTTAGTAAGAAAGACTTAAACGTATTCCATGGAACCAGAGTCCGTCTTCTGTTACTAGTGAGGGTATGCTTGAGAGGTTCCTAACGTACCTTATCCGAAAATGAAGACATCAGAGTATGAATGAGACGAAATTCTCACAATAGCGCTAAAACTTCATAAACCAAAGAAAATATCGTAAATCACAGCCGAATCGAACCGAGATACACATCTTGATTAATATATTCCAAAGGATGAGTGGAATCTTTCAGCTTCAGATAAAAATCAGGATGCATAAAAAAGAAATGTAATACCATATTGGAAGTATACCATGAGACTCATTAAGCATCGACTCCATCATCAGCCAAACATGCGTGAAGCCTACGTAAGCTCCATCGTTAGCCAAAACTTCAAACTTCTAGTTCAAAGCACAGCGCATACCGACGCGAATCCCGACTTTTCCTAGCAAATAAAAATAAAACAAAAATCCCTTCTCGAGATTGGAGCAAGCTGGGAAGGGGAAGGATCCATCAATATATCGGGACACTGGTTACACAATATACGAGGCAAATGCCCCATCAATAATTCAACACGGAATCCGAGGAGAAAGGGAAAAGAAGTTAAACAAAGTCTTAGAGTTGCCTCTTGAATTATTACGCGGTTCACAATGATGACGTCGGCAACTAATTTCCTATCAAGTAATTACCCTGAAACACGTCGCGCGAACCGTGAAATTGGGACGTGGAGGGTAAAAGATGTATTCCGGTGAGATTATTTATGGTGGAAGCTGAGGAAAGCTCAGAATAATCCTCTTCTTAATCTTAAAGCGAAAATCGTTCTCGAATATTAAACGGATTCGGGAAGAAATATCCCGATGAGCGAATTAATATTTATCGACGGCAGAGGGCGAACAATATCGTCTAAGTATAGACAAGGTCGTGGGATCGAATCTTGACAAGGTCTCCGGGTCCATTAATTACTCATCGCGAGCTGTCGTGGAGTGATGCGTTAAAAGCCAGGCGGTGGCGTGACAGAGAACGGACGAGAAAATACTGAATTATATCACGCGACTGAGGGATTTACCTTCCTTCGGCGACAAAAAGAATCGCGGATTTACATGTCGAAAGCGACGACAAAGGTTGCAATCCGAGCCTTTTATTTACATCACTTCAATCCGAGATCACTCAGAATGAACTTTGGTTAAACTGGGAAAATGTTGCGAATCTCACTACGAGATAACAGGATAAGTGGAATGAAAAAATAGGGAAAATCATCTCCCGCTTACGAGGACCGAAAAATAACAAGGCTCGATAAAAATTGAATTTGACGCCGTTTAAAGATATAATTCTTTATGGTCACGCGAGGATAGTTCGGAGGAATTCGAGCCCGCGAGGGGAACGATAAAGTAGGAAAGAGGCGTTCGTTTCGCGAGATTCCGATTATGGGCAGAAATGGAATGCAAATAGGCCGAAAAAGGGTCGGCAATGCGAATGCAGTGTCGCAAGTATTCCAGGAATTAAAGCTATGGATCGAGACGGGGGGTTGACTACGGGTTTTGGCTGACTTTGGTATGAATGAGAAAATATCAACGAAAGTCGGAATAATATTTGCAAAAAAATCCTGAAGTACCCTTCAGAAAGGAATGCTTGACGAGATAAGTCGAAAGTTTACTTAAAACAAAAAATAATATTTCCGCAAACGCATGGTAAACTTCGTCAAATAGGTCTACAAACAAATTTACAAGAAAAACCCCGTCACAGTAAAAGTGGGGAATAGGGAAAGGTAGACGAAGTCGTAGGCATATTATGCGAAAAAATGTTTATTTTCGTAAACGTTTGCTAACCGTCGGTCAACGTAGGCTAGAAAATATTTGCAAAATAACCCTTTTTCCTTAAAATTAACGATTGAGGAGCGGTCATCTAGCTGAAAATTTACTAGCGAGAAGAATCTATTTATTTCCGTAAACACTTAGCAACCGTTGTTTAACGCAGATCGTATCTGCAATAACTCCAATTTCTTTAAAGGCTAACAATGAGGAAACATTTGCAATGAGAGTGGAGCACGTATTCGCGAAAAAATCCATCCCGCACACGCATGGTAACCGTTGCGAGGGTACACACCGAAATCACAGAGCGATCGCAAAGTTCCAAATGGAAAAAATGGAACTCGAGGGGAAGCGTTTAAAAATGTAGGTGGTCCGTGGGCGGTATTTATAGCCGAAAAAACGGCAGACGATGAGCAATTCGGTCCGCAGAAATAGAAAGAGGCGGCGACGGACTCACCTTTGGACGGGTGCGGGAGCAGGATGCAGCAGGCGAGGGCGAGGAGGCGATGGCCCATCATGGCGAAGCAGTTCCGGATGCAGAAGAACAGTTCACACGCACCGCATGCAGGGGGCGCCCGCCGGGGGTCTAGCTCATCCTTTGCAACGCACACTAAATTTCACACACTCACTTTGACCGCGTCCACCGGAGTCTTCGCCCCGTGAGGCCCTTTACCAGTCCCGGCCGAAAATAAGAACGATCTCCCTGGGTTGTACGGAACAAACAGATAAAAACACTGGCACTTATGGGGCGACTGCGAGTGGCAGCCTGAGGTGTTTCCACGGGTGATATATATCGCACTGAGGATTCGGGGGTACCGCACGGCTGACCGGCCCAGTTTGCCGTCAGAGCGGGAATGAGGGAGCGAACCAAGCCGAACCCCTTACTCGCTCCCTCCCAGAGAGCAGGACGGCGACGCCCACGCCACGCCGCGGCACAACGACGAACTAGCAACTGCCTCGCCCTCCTCTCCGATAAGATTCTTTTTCATATTTTCCCTCTTTCGACGTCCGCCGCTTTTTTTCATCTCATACTTTGAAGTCCTCGGCCTCGGAGAATTAAGCGTCCACCCTTTCTACGGGTCGAAAGTTGGACTGAAATGTAAGGAAGGGTGCTGTGAATGAGGGAAACATTTCGAGATATTGTGGTTCTAAACCGATGCTAGTTAATCTCCTATCCTGGTTCTCGTGAAGTCTCTGATACTTTCTTTTTCTACGACTTAATTTACACAGGGAATCATCAAAATCATGTGGGAGATAAAAAAATAAATCATCTAAATTAGGCACAATTAAATTCCGCAGATTTGCGAGTAATTTTGTAGTATTATTGACAGGAAATAAATCAGGATTTTTTTCTCGAGGAAACTATATCATTTTGGAAAGTTATAAGACAGGATGTAGCTTCCTCGTAAAAAATATTCTGATTTATTTCAAGTACATTTACTCAATTTTATATTCTTTAATTATTCGACAGTGCTAAGAAAATAAATAAAATATTTAAATCGCAAAGAGGCGAGGTAAAACATCAGAAAAGAGAATATAACCATCCATTTCACGACATACTGCTGGAAAAATTCTGATACTAGTCTCCTTTTAGCTTCTTATAAAAATTCCAAAGTTATTTTTTTCTCCAAGGTAATTCACGCCAGGAATCACTCTGAATTTTTGGTAGGATAAAGGATCTACTAATTAGGTGCGTTTACTGATAATTTTATTTCCCTTAATCATTGAAAAAGCTCTAGAACGGCGCCAAGAGCTAAAAATAATTTAGAAGGGGTTCTGGGATTAAAGCGATGAAGTTGAAGCACTGAAAAATGCTTGGGTTAATAGACCTTTACAAAGAGGTGTTCCACAACGGAAGGTGATTTATATCCACTGCGATTTTATTTACACAGAGCTCACGTACGTACTCTTCGCTATGTCCATTACCCAATCTATGATAGCCTTAAATCAACATTTCAACTAGAACTCTTAATCAAAAGCCCAAACTGGTCATTCATTCAAAGTGTTAAAAAAATATTCACGACTCTACAATGTACTGAGGTAGTACCTTTCCATTTATTTTACCATAGTTTTGTATTTGCGTTGAATTATTTTTCCAACATAAGAGAAAATAAAACAACTCTTTTGAGAAAATAAGGTCTTATAGCAGTTGATTAATATATTAGTAAGAATGAACTCGACGGAACGGAGGTTCACTTTGCAGTATTCCATGACGAAATGGTGAATAAAAGTAACCACATTTCAAAACGAATCAACACCAGTGTTGTGCAAAGTGATTTTGAATAAATAACACCAGTTTCGTTTTGAAAAGTGGTTCTTTGTATTCACCATTTTATCAGAAAGGATGTTATAAACAGTTACTTTACTCGTTTACGAAACTATTGTCACTGTTAAGATAGTAAGAAACTAATACATTTGATTACTTGGTCCTTTCCTCTCAAAATACTGGAATAGAAGTTTTAACATCAAAGGCTGCGGTGTTAGGATTCGTAAATCTCTATCGTAAACTTACTGAGGAGATAACATAGAGAACGTTAAATGTACCACATGTATTGTTTTATAAATAACCGAAAGAGAATCGTATCTGGACAAAGATTAAATAATATTTGATTTGCTCTGGGAATCATGAAAGTGCCTATGGTTTAGAAAGAAAGACACTATATTTTCTCGATTCAAACACTGGAATTTTATTTTTCTATTTGCTCAAGTGACAACAACATGGCCTGACGCTTTACTATATTGGGACATATAAATAGTTAACAATTAACGTCATCCTTTCCAAATAAGCACCGTCCTTCGACCCAATGAAAATAAATGTAGTAGCTGAAAGAAATGCACAGAATGGCAGTGAGTATATTGCAATAATGTTGTACTAATAGAAGCATAAGTCTCTCGCAATTTCAGGTTCAAGTGTGGGTAAATACGAAATGAGAAAAATCCAAAATAGGAAACTAATTAAACAAAAGCCTAGTAAATACACTGTTAGATTGAGTTTGCATGCGTCCGCAACATAATTGTAGTGTTTTACATTTTGAAATTGGCGTAACTAATCGAATAGATTACTCCGGTGGAATCTTAAAACACTCATCTCTTAATCTACAGATCTGTTAGCTACTCATCTGTTTGAAGATGAATTTTTTAATTAAAAGTACTATTTAATTAGCAATGGATTTTCTCACATCTACATGAAAACCCTGTAAGCCGTCCTTCGGCGTATGGCATGGGGTGTAAAAAAGACGTTTGAGCTACTATTTTAGCTTGTTAATATCGCGTATTGTTCGAGGAAAGAATGAGTTCTTAAAACCACTATTCAAAGTATCTATATCTCTTATTTTACGCTCATTTTCGAATCGGCCGATTTTTCACGAAGGTCGTATAGTACCGATTTTTCTGTATATACCAACCATTCGCAGCCTAGCTTATAATCTCATTTCTTTCGATGATTCCCAACCTGCGTCTGAGAGCATCTTTGCAATGCTTGATTTTTTATCGTGGCATATTTTTATAGGAACGCTTTGCGCTGCACTTTCTCTAGTTCACGGGTACGCGTTAAACCGCCGGATCCCATATACCTGCTGCATAGTTCAGATGTGGTCTGACCAAGATGAAATAACATCGCTCTCTAACATTTTCATCTACCGCTTGATAAAGCCAAGCTTTTTGATTATCTAACCGCAGATTGTTCGGATATGCGTTTCGATTAAAATTATTTGTAAGAATGATCTCGAGTTATTCAAAGTCATGACTATTTTTATAGGTATTCCATTCATTATATCCAGTTAATTCTGACGCAGTTGTTTCCTGTAGGATAATTAACGGAGCATTTTATTTCTTTAAGTTCAATCTGTTATATCTCGCACCACTTTGATTATATCTAAATCGTTTGATAGAGAAACGTCATCACGAACGGCAAATTAAGAATAAAGCAATAACTGAATAAGGTATTTCATTAAAACCGTCAACTTTCAGTATTTTAAATAGGTTAAAAAGTTATATTTCTCAGACCTCCTGTTAACTGAAACCTTTTCCTACCTATCTGCTAACTATGCACTCTTTACTTGGAGCATATCTAACATATTCTAATCTCAGTCTGATTGATTACAACAGCATACTAATTTTCTTACGAGCGAATTTCTATTCACCTAAGCAAACACAATTACCGAGGTGAAGCCATTATAAACATACTCGTGATGAGTGAATATTACTGAACGTGACGAAATGAAATGAAAATTGGGCTTCCATTTATACACAAGCAATTAGTTGCATTTTGCATGCTATGTAGAAAACTACCTAAGCATGTAATTATAACGCCTATGCCTCGATACGTTTGTATAAAGTTTGAACGGAGATGGCTCGCTAAGAGGGAGTAATAAAAAACATTCTACGTTCTATATTAACTCTGTCATTGAGGCAGAACATGATATTAAATTAGTGACTAATTTAGAAGATAATATTTTCACTCAAATGGTGTGAATCAACCTTCTACAGGAAATTTTCCGATGTTAACTTCATCCTATTGAATTGAGAACGAAAAGCAGAAAGGTTCACATATTAAATATACAATATTGAGATCTATAATGCATAAGTTATCACTTTATTATTTTCCTCAGATCATACCTACTAAAATAATTTCGAATTATGTTGCATGGAAAATTATGTCAATATATCAATATATATCCAACATAACCTAGGAGAGCGGCCAGAAAATAAACAAAAATAAACTCGAATTCCACAATGGCATTGGTCGTCCAGGAGACTGTTCTAAAGCCATGAATTTTAACAAATTTTTACCTTGTTAAATATTGTGTGAATTGCATATCTACATATGCACCCAGCAAGCTGGTAGGGGGTGCATACATCATGACTCCACTTTCCTAATCGATTATTTTCGCGTATCGGACTTGGAAAATATAATTCTGGTTCCAACATCTATATTTCTGATCTTACTCGCAGTACCAGAAATGCCGATATTACAAGGAGGACGCATTCTATTGGCCACATATTCTATGAACATCCTCTCTCTGAATTTTAAGCAAATTGGCGGATAACAGACTAGTGATCTATATATACAATAGAAAATTAAGAATTTGTAATCAATTTTCTTCCTCGATTTCATATTACAATTCTTTCTACTTCAATTTTGCATAGAATTAAAGGCTACGATGAAGATAAACTTGTATGTATGTAATCCTTATCAAAACCTATTTGAGTGACCTTGGTTCGGATCCAGTAAAATCAGCGTATAAAAATATAATATCACTTCCTTCTTTGTCTCAGAAAACATGTATGCAAAGTTTGACACATATCGTGCTAACGGTATGTACAACCACCACAACGGTACCACAACCAAATCTAAACCACAAAACTGCAAATCTACAAACCCACAGAATTTCTGTCAGTAAGAAGTATTGCTGTGGAAGCATTGTCTACCCTGAAAGTCTTCCGCATGCCTATTTATTCAATTTCTTCTGAGATTCACGGTAACCTCTTTCAATACCTACATAATGAACCGCTAGAACGTTTCAACTTTATGTGTTCCCAATTATCCACTTACCACGTAATCGTAATTAACGCAAATTCTGACTTTAATACAAGAATAAACGTGATTTTCCACAAAAGTTGTATGTATGCACAACGCCTTCTTTCTTGTTCATTATCTTATTCCTTACAGTCTAACCTAAATTACTCTCCTCAGCTTTCCCTATCCTCTCAATGTTTGACCCATCCATTACCTGTTTATGATGGATATACATAAGACTTTTACAGTAAATTATAAAAAGATACTCTTATAAAGCAACTTTTAATCTGCGATAGATGAAAATCTAATTAACTCTAAAACTGCCGTAATTACCCGATAGCTGAAAGTTAATTTTGATAAAGATGCAAAGGCACAATATCAGCACGATATTATTCTAAACGCTTTTATGCAAATAAGATTAAATAATTGAATCGGCTGAACACAGTTCGATTGTGGTAGATCGGAGGCAAAATTAAAAAGATTTCAAGTCCTAAAGTTTTTGCCAAGGAAAAATAAAATCATACTCTTATGTTATCACAAAAAAACCTCATGATCTGAAAACTGGGAATATAGCTTTTTTACAGATTCTGCTAGATTCTCCAATTTCTTAAAACAGCGTTGCCATCCACTCCCCCTCGGTGGGCCGTATCGAGTCCGTACACTTATGACAGCAGTCCTTTATCGCTCATTTTTTCCCAATACTTCCCAAAATTTTTCTTTATTCACTACTCTTTCGTTTTTATTACTCGCGCTCACTGTCACTGGCAATGAAATACATGTCATAAACTGATTCATGAAGTTTAATGATCAAAGGTTCGATGACTTCTTCCACTTTACGGTATATGCCGTAAAAATTTCAAAGTTCATGTTGTATCGATGTCCTTTTTATATTTCCATTGTGATAACATGAATGCCACTAAAGTATAAGTAGAACTGAATAATGTTGTTTATTTTGGCAATACCTTATAGGAATTATTACTCATGCAGTCATTATACCGCAAAAGTACTTGTTCTACGACTCAATGAGGAAAGCAATAGCGAACTACCTCACTCCTCATCGTGCTTAATAAGACTCACTCCCTTCAAAGAATTTAGCTAGGTAAAAGTCGAGTGAATAAAGTTCAAAGATGTCTACGAGCTAAATCTGCAGACAGACAGTTCATGGGGTACGAAAGGGGTAATATTAGATAAAAGAAGGGAAGTAACTTAAGGGCAGACCTCTTGGTAAAAAGTTCCTCTCGCAAAATGATCGCCCCTGGTGTCACAATCATTCACGCTAGCGTATAAATGCATGGTCGTTGAAATTCGGAGAGACTTCGCCAATCGATTTTAGGCAGAAACAAAGGCGAATTCTTTTATGCTTCCAGACGTCAGGATGTGCGAGTAATTTGACCGAATGCTGGAGCGACTCGCCTGCAAGTAACGTATCGGTTTCCGCCACGTCTTGGCTCCCGAGTCCGAGGGAAAAACAACGGCACCAACTTGATATCGTACGATTATGAAAGCTCGTGATTGGTCGAAGCTTACCTTTGGGGAAGAATTCTCTAAAACTGCAGTGTTGTTTTAGCTCTGTGTTCGTGTAGAAGCAGCTCTCTCAATTGGAGGTGTGCTATTCTTCATGCCAAACCTTAGCTCCTACAAAGACGTTAATGCAGCAAAACTTTCAATAGAGAGATCATTAAAATATGTGATAATCCTGATTCCCTCATCATACTTTGGTGTTTGTGCATTTGATTCTAAAAAGTGGAATTTATGGCTTTCACTTCTGTTCCTGTGTCTTGTAGTGATTTTCATAAGTGGTTGATGTTAAGTTTCCAAAATTGTCTATTAAGAAGTTGTGCATTTGTGAATTTCTGAGAGCAAGAAGCAACGAAGCATGGTGTGGTGACAACGGGCACGCATAGCTAATGGCGCTGCAATTTTGAAGGAATCACACCTCAACTCAACCATTAAACGTGAGTTAATTTTACATAATATCTTCATTCTGTGAATTATTTTTTCTCTGTATGTCTCGATAATCGTGTTATATATAATGAGAAATAACCCTTGAGGCAACTGTTGATTTCTAGCAAGGCAATGATTTGAATGATACTTGCAGGGCAGTGGAGATTTTTCATTAATATCGTTTCATTTAGACATTACCAAGGCAACATTGCTTTTTTCACTAGATACCCCAAAATTTTCCACAAATTCTTCCAAATCTACCGATGATGTCCAAATATCGAACTTTTAACCTGTTTATTCTTCCAATCAAACGACCTAGTGGTATTTCTTTGCGATAATGCGCGACAAATGTCTCGGATATAAGCATGAAATTCATTCGTAATAAGAAGCCGTGTATTTGTGGCTATTAATAAAACGTTGAACTAAATAATTTAATAATAGTACATATTATTGCAATAAATATTTTTCGCTTAATTTCACGCAAGTTGAAAAATTAATATGAAGGAGCATTAATTAACCGGGATTAATAGCAACAACTTTGTATTTTACGAAGAAGGGACATATAGTTCCGTTGCTACAAACTAATGTTGATTGTCACGTAAGCATTACAGAAATAGGAAAAAAAAGTTTAGTCTACACAGCAAATGTACATTCATACCTATGAGGGATGATTATGACATCTTTTGAGATAAGAATATGTATACATATGGAATTCAGTCTTTTTAAACAGTTCATAAAATGTAATAGACGTAATAAATTGTCATCCAAACTTACTAGTATGATGCTACTGATAAATATTTGTAATTCTAAAGTTTTCAAATAAATAAACTTGAAAATGTTTACCTTATGAGTCAGGGATTAAGTGAAAAAGATTCGGAACTGGATATCTTGTCCGCAATTTAGCTTTCCGAGGTATTTATAATGTCGATTGACGTCGGTCACCGGTCAACTTAGCTTCGAAACTTAAAATGGTGTTCAATCGCAGTGCATCATGGTTGTAAACACATCCATGATGCCTTGCGGCCAAGACAATACGGCGGATGCGAATCTGCATTAAAAGGATAGAATGCAATTAATTACAAGCTGTTCAGCTGGAGAATATTTGGTCATTTAGACTTTTTACGGATTAATATAGTAGATGACCGGTGGTTATATGTATCTCCCACCTTTTCTATTAAACGTTATAACAGCAATTTACGTTATTGGAATAATATGAAATTAGTATTTATGGCCATAGATTATGAGCACGAGAAAATTACTTACAAAATTGCGGCAATAGTGCTTTCGTAACCAAACCGTTTCCACGTAACTAGATTGTCTGCTATTTTTAATATCTTTAGAAAATTATGGTCATATAAATAATGGCTCCGATATTTATTACTTAGAAAACATTAATTTTCATCGCAAGGGTAAATTTTAATTTACCTTCCGTGTATTTGCCCAAACATTACATTAATTGCAGTCAGGAATTTCCACAAGTGATATAGTAAAACGAATGGAATTCACAGTTTGATGCAAAAATTTTATAAAAGAGATAACTGCCAGAAATGGATAAAAGAACATTTATTCTTTCGTATAATGGAATTACTAAAAATCATTAATGATTGAAGTCTTAAGAGGTAAGACGAGTTATTTTCTGATTTATTTCAAGACAAATAACTAATAAGCGATGAGAAATATATAAAATAAGATGAATATTATGTAAAATGAAGGAAATAACTTGAATTATGATGGAAATTAATTAGGATGGAAATATAGGCTGATTTAGATCGATGGTGGTAGATGTATGGGCTACTTGTAGCAAACATGCATTTTAATTAGGTAAACAATATATGATTGTGACGAAAATTGCATTGAACGATATTGAATTAATCTAATCAATATAGTAACATAATGATATTATCTCATGTTACTCTTAGATTACAGATTGCAAATTGTTCGCATGTTTCAGCAAGTTTCTAAGTATGCATATTTGTGTGTCAAAAGGAAAAGTTCATCTTCAAATAAATACAGAATGGATAAGCAGTTTATTCTGTGGTATTATTATTGATTAGATTACTTTTGGATTATTTCGGTGAATTTTTAACTAGGTAGCAGAGATAAAACAACTAATTGAGAATTATTTTTGTTTTTTCATTCAGATATAATAAGTGTAACAATCTTACAGTAGCATACTTCAGAAAATAATCAAAACAAAGAAACTAAACTAGAGAGAAAGAAACCACTGTTGGAATAATGAAGTGTGTACTACATTAGCAGTGATGGACTGAATAAAGTAAGATTATCTTGTAATGGGTAGCACACATGCATGTACTTACGAAGCAAAGCAGAATAGGTTAAAATTAAGGAAGCCTAGGAAATTTGAATCACTAAGTTTTGACAGTTTTTGCATAGTTAGACTTTTCAGTACATTTGTTTTTATTGCAAAAAGCTCTCTCTCCGAATAAACACCAGATTATGCACAATTTTTTTTCAATAAATTAAGCCAAAACAGCCAACATGTTATACTAAATAATTCCTATACCTTACCATTTAGTTTTGATACTGTCTATTCTTTTTATGTAGAGTTTTAGAGCATAACTTTCCACCTATCATCAAGTTTGCTCCATGGCATTCACATTTACCACTCATAATCTCTTTTGACCGGCCATGATGATGTTTTACTTAAATATTAGTATGAAGCATTGATTACTTGCAAATTAAATGGTATAAAAGGCTGGATTTGAGATGCGTGTGCCATGATCGGTGTTTTTATTAATAATCAATTAATCACCGATATTGTGTAAAATTATGAGAGTCAGAGTAGAAAACCTCCTCAGCTCGTAATTTGCAATCAGTTGCATCGGGAGGAATATTTTCACAAGAGAGTGGTATATTTGGTTGCTTTGCATCGCGGATAGCTAAGTAAAAGTTCTCTTAGTACGCTTGCTTGATAAAATGAGCTTATTTAGGGGAAGTAAAATTTTTCCTTGGCGATTAGTGTAATGTTTATGTATGGTCGAGTTTATCCAACTTTGAAGTTAGTGTTCTCAGACAGATTATTTTCAAACTGAACGGGTCGCTATAATATAATGATATAAGTTGCATAATTATATAATATATAGCAAATTATCTTGGATTCATGATATTCCCTATTCAATACCTTCTAATTCGCTTTTAATTTAATCAACCCACTATTAAAACCATCTAACATCTTTGGTCTTTGTATTCCCTTCTGTCTCTTTCCTTGAACTCCACCCTCAATTACTCTCCTAAGCAATCCATATCCTCTCAATGTTTGACCCACCCACTTCCTCTGCCGTCACTTAATTACTTCCTTCGTATTTGAGTATCTGGGTAATTTGCTGTATTATACAAGTATCACTTAGAAAATTGAGACTCTTTACTCACGTGCATTTTCATCTGCTGACAAACTAGTAAACCCTTAAGCCTATAGAATTCTGAGATGAAGGAGGGTTGGAGCAAAGGCACTGGTAACTTGGACTGATTATTTATATTTGTAACATTATTTGCCGCGGTAATCTGAAGGGAGTCTTAACTGCTGACAATGATAAGGGTCAATTTTTTTTTGGCATTAATACACTATGTAACAGCAGATAGGGTAAACTATATCAAGATTAGCTGATGATTATAAATTGACTTGAAGCTATGACCATGTATTTTTCAGTGCTTTTAAGCATACATTTCCAAACTCTGTAAATAACGGTACTTTAGAGAAGCCCAAAATTTTAAATTCTACTTTTTAAAACAATGAAAAAGCATCCAGCAAATACCCGGGTTTGAATCCTGACTACGGCATGATTATTTGTGATCATCGAGAAAGGGTTAATTGTAAGTGTGGTATCCTTAGACATAATTCATCCAATTAAGAATAATATTATTAATAAGGAAAACAGACGGAACCGGGAATCGATACTTTGTCTATGTTCCCTCATGTGATAAGATACCTTAACCCCTTTCCTGATATTATTATTGTCAAAACAGAAGTAACTGTAAATTAATAGCTCATTAATTATATATTTGGACACAAATCTCTGAGGAAATTAATAGTAGTGTAAGTGAAGTCTATAGCGTTGCATCCCAATTTAGGATAAGATCTAGCCAGGCGGTATTCACCATAGGTGACACATGGTCAGTGCATCGATTCTCTAAGCGCACTATTTGGTTTTCGAGACCGTATCCGCTACTTCTTTAACCAGATAGCGACTTATATTGATCTCGTTGCTAGGTGCATACAGATAAATGGTCCCCACCGGGAATCGAACCCAGGATCGCCTCCACCGAAGGCGAGGCGTTGCCCATAAGGCTATCCGGGGACCAATCAATAGTATGCATACCAATCAATTACTGGGAACTAATCAATAGTGTAAATATTAGTATGCCACCATGAAGATGCAAATGCCAACAGCTTGCAAACGGATTTTCAGGATTGGTGTCCAAGCCCCTTAAATATGACTGGTTGGAATATCACCCACGAAACAATAAAATCAAATTATTCGAAATCACTAAATTCGGACAAGTAAAAAGCGAAAAACGCCTCCCGATATTCATAATGGGTGCCGTTATTTCAAAACGCAGCACGTACACACAAAACGGAGGGAATCAATGAGGGAGGGAGGGGAGAGAAAGCAACTTTGGGCGAATTACACGTGAATTATCGCGGGTGCGGGGAGAATTGAAAATGGCAAATCGACGCTCCTTCCAAATTAATCTGAGGCGAATAATTTTTGTCGGAGATTCGGAAGGCGTCGATTGGAAGTAGAAGCACAAGAGACGCCAAATGACGTCGTGTGGAAGTGCGAATGTCGTCGTTTGAAAAGGCGTCTTTTTAGGACGTGTTTACGGGACTGCGATTGGGATGCGCGGATTCCTAGCCTCGTTATCGCGAATCCCTGTTTATTCATGTCCGAGGCGAAGAAGGAAGCGAAAAAGTAAAGTAGCCTCAGAAAGGAAAAGATTGAATGAGATGGAATGAAAGAATAAGAGGGACTGCTACAAGTAAATAAATAAGGTCTTTCTCTTGGGCGGAATTGAGACTTAATAGGCTTCTCTTCAACGTATCATCAATAAAAATATATGTTATCAGGAAATTGTAATAAAAGGTAATTTTAAGTAATAGAGAATAGTAACTATTCAGGTTATTTTGTTGCAGTTGCTTTTTCTTTTGTATTTTGTTTGCTCTCATGGGACCTTCAAAAATCCCAGAGCATAATAAAACTTATTATTATTATTATTATTTAAGAAACCTTAGCGAAGTTAAACAAAAGTATCCTCATCAGGAAAACATCCAAAAATAAGGGGTGCGGGAAAAACTTCCACAAGCCTACTGAGATTATTGAATAATAGATATTAGATCAGCCAACCGGAGCACGACCTAGAACTAAAAGCAAGGTACAGAAAACGAACACACAAATAGTTTTCACTAGTAATGGTATAATCCACCAATAAAATGGGCTAAATATATAGTAAACCATAATTAAAGCATGCAGTCATACTCTATAAAATATCAAGTAAATGCAGAGAAAGATTACAAACGATAACATAAAAGGTATATGGTATCAGAATAATTAGTGATGAAACTTTGAATAGTCTTTAATTTTCACTTAAAGTTCACAGTTGATCAAAGGTTAAGATTTAAAAAAACATGATGTATATACAATTACAAATAAAATATATCTGAAAATTACACTCTTTTACTTACCAACAGCAATGAAATCAGTAACTTAACAATGATGGAAGACCTTGGGACTCATAATGAGACAAGATTCCCAATTGATAAGATTTTTCACCATTAGCTAATGAATTCAATACGGGGAAGATTTGTATGTGACGCATGAATCTTGGTTGTTTTTCCAACTATAAACGTACATTCCAATGCAAATATCTCACACTATTATAGATACCGATCACGTATTTAGAATGAATTTGTATAGGCTTAAGGTCTGTACTAGGAATAAGATCTATACTGCTGTCAGTATCTGTATGGTGATTATTCTCTAAAAGGCTTACTATTAGATGACAGAATAGACATTGAATCTCTATGCTTAATGTTCGCTAATCTATTCTCTGAATCTCTCTGTTTACGAAGTCTCTCGAAAACAAAAGCCTCGCTTCTTCCCTCAAAAAATTTACTTCACTATTGATTTGTTTTATTTAACAGCGACATCAGTACTGAGAAAATCTAAGAAGGAAAAACCTAAGTGGAACATCATACACTTAAAGAAATGTTCCATTCAGTATAGCCTTCGCTTCCTCTCAAAATCTTGCTTCCCATCTAAATCTCCTACGATCTCGGTTACTCATCTCTGCTCCTCATCTCTCTCTATGACTCACTCTGTTCCTAATTTTCTCACTCAATCTCCCCACTCCTCTCCTCCTTCTTTGCCCCATCTCTTTGCTGTCTTTCCCCTCAACTCTCTATCCTCGATTCAGCAGAGTGCCGATTTAATAACGTCTCTTTTGTTTGTGCACTAGATTAATTCGTTCTGAATACGAAATCCATCATAGTAAACGACCCAATATATCGTCATCATTCGTTGCGGATGGACTAACAGTTCGGTGGCAACGTCATTACGATACCTTACATTATTTAATGTATTATAGTTAACTTGAACAACCTACAACGATATACTCCTGAATACATAACAACAGTATAGTATTATTATACAAATACCTACTGGCTAGAGCAGTACAGTACTGATTTCTCCCTTACATATAATAAATATTTACATAAAGGCTAACTCATATTGATACATATACCATTCAGAAACTTAAACAGAGTATTTATACAGAAAGAAAATTAAAAAATTATCTCCTCTATCAAATTATAGGGTAAAAAAAATATCATATCAATGAAATGTTAAAGCGATAGTGATACATTTGAGCAAAAGAATGAAGAAAATGAAAGTTTGGGGTCAAATTTGGCGGTAAAAAAGCGTGAGCTCCCTGGGAATTTTTAAATGTTGCCACAGCAAATGTATGTTATTCATTTTTCAATCAAAAGGAGAAATTTATAAATTTTATCACCTTCATTATAAGCTTATACTTGAGAGGTATACGTAAATATAAAATCATATTGAATATTTTCATCATAATATTTACCATACTTCCGCGAACAGCTAATTTCTCATTCCCTGTTAACTGGATTTGATCTTGTTCGCTCATGTAAATCTGATGTTATTTTGACGACATTTCCATGAAAAACATTAATATGAGTTGGGAAAGTTTCCAGTTTGCTGTTCAGGCCCAGTGCGTGGGTTTTCAAATCAACTTTCCGGTGCTTTCCTTAGCACTCTAAAACCCAATATATTTACTGATTCGTGTCTTAACTCGAACCAAAAGTTTGTAGACAGGAAAAGATTTTCCATAACGCACGATTACATTTCAGGCACAATCATTCTCTTTTTTAAAAAGCTATAAGTAATAAAGAAGGTTAAGGGATGCATGAATGAGTTAGCACTTTTTTCTTGTGAGATTAAATCTGGAGCGCACGTAGAATTATTTTAATTATTTCTCAGCTGATGAACGCTTCGGCAGTTTCCTTAAAAGAAAGATATTGCTATGTTTGCAGCGCCTTGGTTATCACAGAGACTTTTTAAACTTTTCCATTAATTTATTCCTGATAGGAATAGCACCAAAGACAGATGTTTTCGAAGCCGTAAGCACCTCCAAATTTAGCATACATAGAAGATTATTTTGCCAAATAAAAGCAGAAATGTTCATTATTCTAATGTTGTGTGCAGTGAATGTAAGTAATTGGACTAAGGATGAATCGTAATGGAAACTTTTCTCTATTTGCTTTCATTACTTGCCTTCAGACGCTGACTTCTCTAACTCCAACTTTTTTGCCATTTTCTAAGTCAGAAATTATAAAGGAAAGGTCACACAGGTAAAAATCTGGACTGGCCGAATCTATGAGATAAACTATTCAATTTTCTTAAAATTATACCGTTTCATTAGAAAACAGTAATTGAAAGAGATTTTATTCATGAAACAATGAACATGGAAGTAAAATACTATAAAATGCGAGGGTCATCCGGAAAGTAGTACCCGTTCGTGAAATAAAGACACAAAAGTAAATATTAACAAACATAAAAAATTTTATTTGAAAGAGGATACTTTAAACTACTTCTCAACATAATCTCCAAGCAAATTAAGGCATTTGTCATAACGTGTGACAAGTTTCTGTATTCCTGCTGCATAGTCCTCCGCCGCCAGCTCATTGAGATACAGGGTCACTCCTTCTTTAAGGTCTTCATCGCTGTCAAATCTTTTCCCCGCCAAAAAGTCTTTAAGCTTTGTAAAGAGATGAAAATCTGAAGGGGCCAAGTCCGGGCTATACGGTGGATGGTCGAAAGTTTCCCATTTGAATTGCTGCAAAAGTCTTTGTGTTATCCCAGCTGCATGAGGCCTGGCATTGTCATGAACGAGAATGACACCAGTAGACAATAGACCTCGCCGCCGATTTTGTATTGCCCGCCGTAATTTCTTTAATGTTTCACAATACGCATTGGCATTAATAGTGTCTCCACGGGCCATAAAATCAATAAGCAATACACCTCGTCGATCCCAGAAAATGGTTGCCATGAGTTTCCTGGTGGACAGAACTGTCTTGAATTTTTTTGGTTTGTTTGGTGAATGAGCATGATGCCACTCCATTGACTGTCGTTTACTCTCAGGTGATGCATAACAAACCCATGTTTCGTCACCAGTAATTATGCGAGTCAAGAAAGAGTCTCCTTCATCAGAATAACGTCCCAAAAACGTCAGTGCTGCAGCCATACGCTTGGTTTTGTGCTCATCTGTAAGCATGCGAGGGACCCATCTTGCACAAATTTTTGCATAATGCAGATGGTCTTTAACAATTTCATGAACAATTGTTCGAGAAACATTGGGAAAATGCTCACAGATGTCATCAATTGTGACGCGCCGATCGTTCCTCACGAATTCGTCAACTGAGCTCACCAGTTGGTCTGTAATGACAGACGGTCTCCCCGAACGCTCATCGTCGTGTGTGTTCCCCCTCCCCATGTTGAACTTGCGACACCACCGCCGAACAGACGACTCGTCCATTACATTGTCTCCATACACCTCCTTTAATTGGCGATGAATATCACATGGGCGAACGTTTCTTGCATTGAGAAATTTAATCACTGCCCTCACTTCACAACTGGCGGCGTTCTCAATTTTTTTAAACATTGTAAACAATCACAGAAACAACACAGGCAATGCTAGCGTCACGCAACTTGGCTCAGAGAAGGCAGACAAGCCACTGAAGCTATCTGACCTTGTCCAGCGGCTACTCGCGTCGTCAGCACTTCATGCGGCACTAACGGGTACTACTTTCCGGATGACCCTCGTATTATAATGAATAGCAATTGAGTAGTTTAATACCTAAGAATTTCATAACTTAAAATTTTATTAATAAAAACTAACATTTAAGCAATTCATTATAAAAAATCAAAAGTGATTGGAACGTAAGATAAACTACTATCGACAATCGTCATTGATTGTGATAAAAAAAATAATGGGCAAAAATCTTGATAAGATAAAAATTAGGTATATATTAAAAAAAGGGATTTTTCTAAGCCTAAATATTAAACAAAAGGATTTTTCTAAGCCTTTTCTAAGAATACTAGAAGTAGAAGTGAACAAAATGAGACAGTAATTAATATACCATGTTACGAAAAAGTAGTAATTCTCTAATGTCAGTGTTTAGAGAGCGTTTAACCGCTAAACCGTAGACGTAATACCGACAGTACGAGAAGCAAAAGATGAACTAAAACATTTAAACTCGCGGGCAGAGAAAAAGAAAAACTGAGCAGGAAAGTTTGCATAAATTGAATAGGTTACTTATGCTTGATCGTAATATTATGGTCTCCCGATTCGATAGCTTGCAGTCTTATTGTCACCAACTTCTGGTAACTTCTCAAACGGTTGCCACTTTCTCATCTGGAATTCAGCCAATAATCCGCATCTAAAACAAACCAAACTTCGCCTTCTGAGACATGTGCTTCCCATTTCTTTTTTCCAAACAGGCACAGGGATATGTCTCCTTTTCTGGAGTCGCTCCAAATTAATCGGATCCATCCATAGGGACAGTTTTAGTTACAAAGAATCCATTAAGGCATGCTTTGAAATGGCGTCTAATGTCATTACCGTTACCTCAGCGTGTGAGATAGCCGTTTCTTACGTGCCATTTCGAAACCCACGCCACATATTTTTTTCTATCGAGAGCAGCTTGTTTTCCATCCATCATAGAGGAGATCGAGCTCCCTGCAGCTTCTTGCGCATTCCCATATGGAAATATACAGCGATGCTTTCTTGGAATAGAGACAAAAAGATGTAAGTTCTGAATGTATTTATTATACAAATTCGCCTCTGTAAGATTCTGGTATATGTTGCTACGTTAATTTACACATTTTCATTTTAAAATCCATTCAGATCATTATACAATAACAACGAAATTATTTTAAATAATACCCTTACGTATTCCCATATTTTGCAATGACTTCGTTGAGAAACGGGTATAATTTACACATGAACTTACTATTGCATTGTAATAGTATTAACATGATATTAATTATTTAAGTATACATTTCATACATTTAATTTAATAATATAAGTATTAGAATATGTGTTTTCCGAGTATTTTCCACAGTATGTCATAATTTGATTTAGTTTATCTCTTTCTTTTTCCTTTTATCCATGACACGATATAATTATCGGTACATAGTTTGATTCTTAGGGCAGTGTGTGAAGCTTTTCAAAGCAGTTCAAAGGGTATTTTCATAATATTTACACCAGCGTAAAAACAAATAACAAGTGCTAATCGACCCACATTTACGTAAAAGGGTAACGATAAAATATAATTATGGGCTTATCATGATAATGAGTGAGTTGATATCCGCTAATGCTTATCTTTAATACTCTTTAAAGATTAGTTTACTAACACTGTAAACGGCAGTCTACTCTATACTTTGGTAAGCATCCTAATTAATACATTAAACAGAAAGGCCTCCAGAGAAATGCAATTCAATGTATATATATTTAATATAATATATAATTAATATAATATAATTAAAGATGTTTAATATCAGATATCGGGAAGCGATTCTTTAATCTTGTTAATCCATACTGCTTGTTTATTCTAGAAAATGTCAGGAATTAATGATATTATTAGCAAAGCTTTTATCGCAAAGCTAGAGAATTTTACCTCATTTTAAATTATGACAAGAATAAAATATTTATTTAAATCTGATAGTCAATTATAGTAATTTATCTAAGCAGTGATTTGTAACTGGTACTGAACTAATAAGCTCGTACAGTTAATTTTGCGCTATTCTATCTTATTAGAGAATCATTGATAAAAAGCAGTGATTATGAAACATACTGAAACATTGAACTACTGTACATTCATGTACTCATCAAAACCGAATAAAAAAGTCTTTCCTAGCTCAACAATATATAATTTAACATCCTGGATATTTCGCCTGAACTTCATTGTAATACCTCGTATGTAAGTTTCATTAAATGTAATTATTTTTTTTAATTCGTTTTTAAATCGCATAGAAAGAATTATATTACTCTACTGTATATGACAAAATATTTCATAAATATATAATTCTACTCAATTATATATTATTTGAATATTAATACATAAAGAACAGTAGAAATCATTACGTTTGAGATGAAGTAAATTCAGCAGTCGCAAACTTCTGAAGAAGAAGTGAAGGAAGTGATAAGAAAGAAGATTTAAAGGAAGGAGGTCAAAGAAAGAGGTAGAATGAAAGAGGAAACGGGAAAGCGGTCGTGGATGAGAAAAATTTAAGGAGGGCGTTAGGAAAGCAAGCGATGATTTTTCGTTCTTATTCTCCTTCCTCCATTTTGCAGAGGATGGGTTATTTCGGTCGCTTTATTTCCATAGGGATTCGTAAACGGGAAGAAAGGCGCGCCCTGGACTTTCCCACAGCTCTGCTCATTTTCCCCTCCAAACCTGCCTTCAAAAGAACGGCTCAAGAAAATTAACATCGCCTGTCACGTAGCGTTTCATGACTTTTTTCCAGTATTCTTTTCATTAACGGAATGTAATTTTGCATTCGTCAAACATCCAACGAAAAGGCTGACCACAGTTTTTAAGTTTTATAAATTCATTGCGAATTAGATAGGGTACGTGCGAAATTATAAATGGATGGAATTAACTACAAAGCAACAAAAACGAAATGTAAATTTAAGGTAGCAAATTATAGAATTATCTAAGGAAAAATCCTCTCTTCATCGTAAAATTATTTTACCACTTATGTTATAATTGAAGCTCTTTATTTCCATATCAATTTTCATGAGGTTCTTATGAAACTGTTATTTTATAATAAAACAATATTCAGTGAAAAACATGCCCTTGATTTTGTTTCTGTGTGTCATGGGTGATTAATCTAAAATAAGGGTTAATGATATTGGAGGACGAAAAATCAGCTATGGATGTTACCTCAGTATTGCAAGTCGTATTAAAAGTAATGATAATGCCGTAATGCGTTCACAAATAAATCCTTGAAACTGAAGTGTATTTAACGGTTAAACGAAACCCTTAGGATGCAAATTATTCACCTTTAAATTGGTCACACTATGGTAACTGTCTTTGACATCCATAACTTCCGCATTAAAAAATTAGGAACCATTTCAATTTAAATAGCAGTAGTCTATTACCCTATAAAGTATGCATTATATCAGTAGTATTTGCTTTTTTGTGAAGGGTTTTTTTAGCTTTATACAATCATGACGCCATTAAAAAAATATTTTCGTAAATTATACCCCCTCAATAGAGGATCATAATCACGAATTTGGGAAGTTTACTCAATTATCCTAGTAACAAAATAAATGGGAAATAATTCCTTATGAAAACAATTTCATGATTACTAAAATGATGAAAGTAATAGCAATCAATAAAAAAAAGTAGCTAAAAAGTTCGGTTTTTATACCACCTGCCACACGCCGAAAGGCGGCTTGCAGGGTTATAATGTAAATATGGATACATTTAATTATTAAAATAAATCACTAGAGATTCTCAAGATAAGTATAAGTCCAAGCAAATTCCTAATGAAAGACAGGAATTTAGTGACTGGAGATATAGGTATCACGTTCATGCTGCCACTCATTTTTAGTTACAAAAGAACGTCGCGCCATTATGCCGTCGGAGTGTGAGATAGCGCTTCATTAATTGGTGGTTTAACAGTTCTCGGGCTAAGAGCCTTAGTTGGGATTGTTCCTTGGAGAATGTGCGTAATGAATGGGAAATCATCGATTTCTCTCTTACGCCTCAAGCCGCACGTGCCTCCACGGAATTGACTTGGGTTTACTCCACTAAGCCCAGTCGATTACGCATGCTTTTGCAATTACGTTAATGAAGACGAAAGAGGAAAAAACGAGAACTTGATGATGTAAAGCGGAGATGACCGAACCATTCCATCTCATCCAGGGTAGCCAAGAGGGCAGAAAGTTCATCTTTGGTGAAAGAGGTCCCGGGTTCGATTCCCGTTGGGAGCCCCTAAGCACAAATGATCTCTTCTCTCGAACCCCTATTTAAGAAAACCACACGAGAAATTTGCATCGATCGGCGGTGACCGAAATATTTATTCGCATTTTGTGATAGCACATTACCCATTCTGTGGTATGGTCGATATTATAAGAGAATGTGAATAGTTTGATAAACGCTTTTAACAATTGCATCACTTATTTGTATCAACTATAATAATATGGTTTATTCTTTAATTTTCTAGCAGTTTTTGAAATTTGAGAGCGTTGAATCAAATTTTATGTTGTCGGACAATAACATCAGAGGAGATAACTCAGGAATTATTAATAAGTATAAAGAGAAACCTAAGTAATTTCTGTTTTTATATAAATTTTATAATATGTCATTGCATCCAATGAACAGTAAAATTTTTTGAGAGCGTGTTGCTTATGGCTTACATTAGGGGGATTTAGTAAGTTTTCTCTATCCAATTTAGATCGAAATAAATCCGTATTTGAAACATAACTTATTGAATACAATGGAAAAATTATGCGAAAAATATCGCTAGTTTCATTTGAGACCGGAAACGAAGTTGCTGAAAACTCGTCTTACTTACAAAACTTTATTTTGACTTCACCCCAGAATTGTTTATAATTAATAGCTATTACATCTATTCTGCAATGACGTAGTATTTCATAGAGGTGGTCTTAATGACATAAACGTCTTTGCATCATTTAAATACAGGTAGTTGCGTTAGCGCTATTTATCTCACTCAGAAGTAGAGCTTGAATGTGTAACCCACGATTCTGAGAAGCGCTATTACGGGTATTGAGTAAGGGGTTGTTGAATGGGAGAGGTGAGCGAAGGAGTACAGAAGCGCCGATGAGTAAGGCACTGCAAACGTGCACCTCTTACGAAAGCGTGATCGGAAATTTAGGTAATAGCCTTTGGCAATTTTGGCCCAGCCCTTAATCTAACTTAATCCTCATTATGGAAGAGGTGAAAGAGCTTTGTGAGAATATATCGGGGTGTGGGAGATTGGTAATGTTAACTTTCGCTATCACTCAATGCACTTTTTGGTTGATGAGGGCTTGAGAATGATAGAGAGTAGAATTACTCGCCCATAATGTGAGACTAAAGTATTGGCTCTCTGCGTATAATTTGAATAGATCCAACTGAATGTAAAATTAAAAACATAAAGAAAATTTGATTAAGGACATATGAAATTCATTAATTCACTTACAGAAAAAATGAAAAGCTCTCAAACAACCTCAAAGCTTTATTCTTGACAAAAATTATATATTGTTTGATTTTAAATGTGTTTTAATTTTCAAGCCCTGAATATATCATTAAATTTTTTCTAGTTAAAAACCGTTCTGTTTGCTTAGTAATTATATTATATACATTAATTAATAAAAAATATTGAGTTTATAGTAAAATCTTTTCCTTTAAAGTTTGCATATACAAAGAAAATTAATAGCTGTTTTCTCTATCGCGATTCCGATTAGATATCAAAGGTAAAAGATAAGGGAATATTGAATTGAAAATTGAAATCTGTTTCACTGAACTACTGTTTCATGATAGTAATATGTATTAAGGATTAAAAGGATTGATTCCGTCAATATCTAATGTAAATCAATTAGCTTGATCAAAAGGATTCAGAATATTTTTATACTTATAGAATTCAAAAGCTGATCGATGAAAAGATAATTTAGTATGGCCTTTTTTACCATTGACATGTAAATAAAAGTTTCTCTACATACGTAGACTAGCATTGATAGAATATTCAGTACTGACTTTGTAAATATTTTCCTTTCCCGATTAAAAAAATTAATATTTCTTGCTAGGGTATTCTGTAAAGTTCTCCCCATGAAGGATTCGGCAAAGGGATCATGTATGATAGAATACGACAGGGTACATTCGCTAGGCGAGTTCCAAAGTTCTCTGTTCTAGGAAAAGGAGGAAGTGGTCCTTAAAAAGTAGCGTAAGACATTTGAAATATGGATTGCCCTCATAGGAAAAGAGGCACTTTCCAAACTTTCCTTTTTCCCTTTCGTTAAACCTTTGGAAATTTTTGTTCGAGAACCTCTCAACTTCCGCCGTTATTCGCTCGACTTAAGCGTAGGGAAGGGCATTATCTGCACATATATCCTTTCCTTCATCTGCCCTCTCTCTGTGTGTGTTCCTCAATCTCTACTTCTCTTTTGCAAATCTTACCCAGATCTCTTTCTTCCAATCCTTTCCCGTTAACCCTCTCAAATACACTTTCTTAGTCTTTCCAGCCTCCTTAATCCCTCCCTTACTTCTATTCCCTCTTTTTCTCTCTCACCCTCTCAAAATACTGCTCACACCCTCTTTCCCCGCACTAAGTATATGTATGAGCCAGGGCATTGAACCGTCATATTTTTGTTCAGAATTCGCTCCAGTTAAATGAAGAATCAGCATTTCGGTTTAAATGCAGTCTCCGTCTGTCAGGAAACGTCAATCCGGACCCAATTTTTTTCATTCTAAGATCTATATACTCATCTGAAAGTTTTAATTTAAGAAGGGGTACTATTTAAACAAAATTACTATGTGGAACAGTTTTGAAACCGAGATAAAAACCGAAACCAAAGCAAACTGCACCGAAAACCGAGTTTTTCGGAGTGATAACCGAAACATTCTTGAACCTGAGCTGAACACAAAAACCGTTAGTAATTCCGTTTAAATTTCCGGTTTCCAGGAATTTAATTTACCCGAATGGAAATTAAGGAATGATTCAAATTAAGAGCGACAGCGACTGGTAAAGAACTAAAATAAATACACTTACGGCCCCCCGATCTAATATCATTTCAAGTTTTATTTTAAAATTCATACCACTTTACTAAATTGACAAATAGCTGCTAATAGTAAAATAAAAATACTTCAGAGGTGTGTATTCTGTTGAATCTTTGGCTCTAAATATATCTGATTTGAACCGGATCGACATTGGCTGCCGGAGAGAAACTGGAATTGGAACGAATTTTGAAATTTTATTTGAAACGGAACGAAAACCGCTAAACAATTTTATGGTTCGAATTAATGTTATGAAAATGTCTGTATTTTCTGTTATTAGATATGTCTATTAACGAGACACTACAGAAGAATTTTTTGAAGCTCGCTTCTTTTTGCGTTCACTTTTATGCGGGCACAAAAATTCAAAGATGACCGACATAAAACATGCTGTGCTGCCTATCCTTGCTACTTTTTCAAAACAAAAACTAGTATCATAGTAAAAGAAAAAATTGAGGTATTCATAAAAAGTGCTACTTCTGAAATCATACAGCACGAATGGGCCAATACCGGTAATCGAACTCAGAATCGCTTTCATTACAGGCGAACTTGATACCCACTTGGCTACCTGGGAGAGCAAATTCGTATCTAGGCAGCATATATATGTTTATTTCCACATTTGAATCCTATGGGAAATCGTACTCCGGATAAGTTTTACGTTTCCTGAAGGAATTATCTCTGTTCGCCTAAGTATAACTGAACTATAGTACTTCCTTAACTAACCTCTACTTCTGGAGGAATACGCCAAGTTTAATTAACTTCGGAACTTCTCATGCGACTTGAATATATTTAAGCAAACTTTGCATAAGAATTCTCTAAAATTGGAGGATTTAAAATTTCTTTTAAGTCTGATGAGTTAGCTGTATATTTCCACGATCTAAGCAGCGTGTTTTAGGACAACCCTTTAATTTAGATCAGGGCTGGCTAAACTTTTTCAGCAAGAGCAAGCACATTTGATAAATAAAAAGGAAAAACGGAGCCAAACCATGTAGATACAAATGATGTTTATTTTATTATATCAACGATGAGATTAAGTTGTTGCATTTGATGTAAACACTCATTAATGATAATTAATATTGAACTGAATCTCTATCTCTCGCATACCATTTTGGGCGTGGGAGTCATAGATTCGTCTTCTCTGACCTAGATATGATTTAAACCCTTCCTGGAGTAGATTAAGTACTCGTTCATTAGAATTAAATCACACAGCTTTAAACGATCAAACAGCAATAAGAGGAATTTTGCGATTAAGCTAATATGCGAATGGCACCAATTTTAGATCATTTAAAAAATATTTTAGGAGTACAATAATCTTGATATTTTACTACAAAATTATGTTCTCTATCACTGATAAGCGCTGGGGTGAATTACACTGTTGTCTCGCCGTCCACATCCTTATGGATTCAACCATGTTATGTAACACATTAAATTTTCTGTTATTTCAGAGTTAAAAGAAAAATATCGTGTAGGCTGTGTTATTCAAAGCTCAGACTGAGATTGAAATAGGAAAACATTAAGGTTTCCAAAGGCTAGATTCTTTTCCTAGAGGGTTAATTTGCTTTTTCCTTAATTATAATTAAGCAAAACTTTGGGGAATGTGGATGAAATGTCTTAATGAAATGAAATGAAAGGTTGTAATGCCTAAGACAGAGCTAAGGTTTAATTTTACTCATGGCGAAACTATTACATCAATGAATCTTCAAAACCAAGGGGAATAGAGCTGTAATGAAGAAAAATCCTTAGTAATTCGGGCATATTAGAGTAGCTCTCAACTTCAACCTCAAGTCAAGTTCATTCCAAAATTACATGGAAGGGTAATTTCTTATTAAATTAACTTGTGATAACAATATTTACCTCCCAAAACAGCGAACAAGGCAATGTTTGGAGGAAAAAACGAGATTTAGATAGAAACAAATTGATCAAAGAGAAGAGATAATATTCCCAGCGGAATTCAGACTTATTATGAAATTAACTGCAAGGCAAGTATACTGCAAACATTCCAAAAAGACAAACCACGATTTATTTTTGATTTTCCTTATTGTTAAAGAAATACTGTATTTACTAATTCTTGCGAGACCTTATTGTACTGAAATTCACGGAGGAAATTATACAAGTTTTATTCCTCTCTATTCTGTCGGTATGTATACCATTTCAAGTTGCATCTTGGTAACGTTTACCGATACTTCATATATAGATTTCCGCGACTTAACATGGAGAAACGTACTGATAAATTATCGCGAGCAATGAAATCGTGTTAAAATTCTTACGTTCCTTGTCCTTGGGTAACAATACGGATTCGTTTACAGTGTGATGCGGTGGAAACGTGTAATATCTCCATAAAGCGTTCGCCAGGAGCTATCCCAATTCACGAACGGACACCTACGTCAAGCGTTGACGCCGCGTCCGATCGTAAATCGAAGATCAACCCGCGTCAATTTCACGACGAGGTAAACAAAACTGTTATTAAGTGTAGGGAGGCGTGTCCGCGACGGGAGAGAATACGCAAATAAGGGAATCATTCGCTTCGATTTCCGGATGAAAGGCCGTCCTCCTTGGACAAGCGACGGGTATAAATAGTCGCGGCCGCCCGCTGGAGCGTGTGCACCCGCAGCACTCGATTTCCGGTGCGTGAAATGGAATGACGGTGCACGATGGCTCACTTTGTGCTGAGGATTCCTGCTTATTGACACGCTGATGGAATGCATGAATGCGGAAGGCAAAGAATGGGCCGACAATGTCCCGCGCGGCATAAACGGCGCGATTTTGCCGCCGAGGAAATTGGGGCAGAATTAGTGGGGAGATTTCACACTCCAGGCGGCTCATTAATTAGTTTCCACGTTGATTTAAAACGGCGCGTTCCGAATGCATTATTTGCTCCTCCGCTAAACTTAATTGTCGAAAATTTTCGGAATCGAAAAATGATCATTTATTTACGAGGGCTCTCCGGCAGCCGTTCTGGGGGAGTTTATGTTTGGAGCAATTATACATCTCCGACGCCATTAGGAGTGGTGTGTTATTTACTCGGGCAACTTTGTGATTAATGCATGAGACTGCCTTAAAAATTAACTAAGAACGTGTATGTTTCATCAACTGCTGTCGTATTAAAGGAAAGTGGATAAGGGTACCCTTCTATATATGCCAATTAAGTAGGAAGCCAAGAACATTAAAATGCATGAAATAAATAAATATTTACCATTTATCCCCATTTCCTGCATTTTGGGATAACATTTAACATAAGAAATATAACTTTTATTTAAAAATTGCTCAATAATTTACATAACAAGGGCTCCTAGATAGCCAAATTGGAAGCGTGTTTGCTATTGGTGAAAAATGTGTAAATATATAAATATGTATTTATTTTCCCGATTTTATGAATTTTTTGATGCATTTTACATTATAAAAATATTTTCAATAAAGAATTGGTCAACAATTTACAGAACAAGAGCTCCCAGATAGCCAAATGGGTATCACAGTTGCTTTTGTTGAAAGTGTCACCGGGTTTGATTCCCGGTCATAAATGCAAATTGACTTTAGCTGTCGAGGCTCTATTAAAAATGTTACTACTAAATTTTTAGAGCAAATACATTTTTTTCGAACAATGAGTCTTATTGTGCGTATCTTTCCATATTACAACAAGATAGGTCTAGGTAGGTGCGAAATTTTACATAAAAGGTAAAATGGTCATTCTTCCAAAATGAAATTTTTAGCATTTATAAAAATCTCAATAACATTTTAAATAGTACCAGGTAGCAGCTATAAAAATATTACTGTTGTTTATATATTATTCCCTAATTCTTTAAGCCTATTCCGTCGTAATGTCGGAAGATACGCACAAAACAATTTCCTTGATATCTTATTCCCATTACTAATAGGGTCGGCTGATGATTTTTGAAGATGGCAATGAAGATGAATTAGGATTTGGCACTTATTTCTATGGTAAGATGTTATTCCTGTCGATACACTTAATCGGGAACTCCGGTAGACATATACAACAATTCCTTCACTTGGAAAATCCGATTAACTGGGACTCGATCCCTGGATCTTGGGATCTTGGTGCGTTAGCAAAATAACCACTCTACCACTATGGTCAGTATAGAGCAAATAACATAAAAATATATAAAATGGCCATGGTTTCATTAGTAATCAACATCAACGGTATATTTAATTAATAAATTATTCTTTTAATATTTGTTTGCATGCGTCAAAAAAGTAAACGCCAAAACCATGGACGATAAATAACATTAATTATTCAAAACGTTTTGCGTAAATCCCCAAATGTATTCGATCAAGCATCCGATATTAAATTGACTCTTATCTCCGAAATTAGATTTTTTGAAACACATTCATTAATTTATCTTGGCGAAAGTTTTTAATTGAAATTTCCCGCGGCGGCTGAACCTGAATGCAGCTTTTGAAACGGTCAACTCGTTGTGAGCAAAGTGATATTAAAATTGCGAGGTCATAATTTACGGGTAGTAATTTCAAAATGGCGAGCAGTCGATCGTTCATGAAGCAGTTGGCACTATATTTCGAGAGCAGAGGCGTCGTATGTCACATACAAAAACGCATGCGATAAGCGACAAAAACCGTGGCATTGGGAAGCATTTTTCAGATAGGCCATGGCTAGATTAACACCATAGGTAGAGTTCACGTCAAAATTATAAATTGTCATTATTTGTTGCACTTGTTTTATATGAGAATACGTCCATCCATGGAAGAATTGTTGATTTTCCGTGGGTAACATTGTCCCGATATGTTATCCTGACACCAATAGTAGTATTCATGCGTTCGTTCATTTTTCATGCTCTCAAAAAAGAACTCAGGATTCATTTGTACCAAATCATAGAAACTTTAACTCACCAACGACAAAATTCATATATAAAATAGTGCAAAAACATCGAATATTACGACTCTGGTTTGGACGTATCATCATCTGGTGAACCAATTTCAAATTGCAGTATTTATTATTGTACAAAGAGATGGAAAATAAGTTTTGATCATGTCTCTAGATACACTGAGCAATGCCATACAATTGCGATTACAATAGGAAAATCGCCGTGAGATGACAGAAAAGAAAGTGTACTATATTTCTTCGTAGAAGTCTAGGTCAAATGTTACTAACGTCGATATAATTAAGGATTTTTCCGAAATAAATAAGTAAAAAGTATACTTCATTATTACACATATAAATAACTGGTAAAACAATTTTTGTACTTATTAACTTTCTTCATACTTAATGTCTCGACTGTCAATTGAAAGTAAAAGATATGACATCCTTCATATATGTTGGCTGTAAAGGTACAGGTTCATTGCAGTGTACAAAGATGATTTTTATAATTTTTCATTTTTAAAAGATAATTGTTCTCTAATAGCTTGATAAGTTTTTGAAATGCCTTGAAGTAGAAGCAAGAAGCAAATTTTCGTGAGTAGAAACGTTTCCTGTGATGTAGGTACTCAGCTGGGGAACCAGGTAATGCCGGTTGTCGCACTTCTAGGAAACTTTAAAACTGTTTCTTAGCAAATAATTTCAATGATTTTCATTTAATAGCATTGTTGATATTGATTAGCATTGTTGGATCTTCGTGTCATACATCTTCAAATTCAAGCTCTGAAATTATTAGTCGAACAAAGATCACGTATCACTAATAAATTCTAATCGTATATACCCTTTTTTACCGGGAATTGAAGGAGAGGGAATTAAATAGGGAATGTGGGGGCACATGAACCTACCGAATGGTAGAACACTATAAAAAAAATATACCCCTTAACAGCCAAATTTATAATTTCATTTTTAAGAATGAGTTTAAAACGTCAACTTTTATGTGGATACTCCTTTTTAAATTTAATTTAAAAATCAAAGTCTAAGTTCTAAAATTAAAGTCCAAGTCAAAATTTCAAACCACAAAAACCTAATTTACGTATAAATGATTATATAACAAAAATACGAAGATTAACGGTGATTTACGAACGATTGTATACATCCAAACACAAGTTCTGTTAAAAATACTCCCTCAGACCATTACCATGAACAATTTGCCCTTGTAAACATATGAGCTCTGTATCATTCCCAGCCATATTCATATATAGAGAATTACCGATAGTAACTGACCTACAATTTGGCTTCCGAAAAGTAAAAGTCATATTCTACATGTAAACAAATGCTTGGCTGCCTTTCTGTACAGATAAGATATAAAAATATAGACTTGACTTCTATTGGAATTATATAATAAATTCAGGATTAAGTATTATTGTGTTTTACGTACGTCGACAGCTGAAGTCATATCGCATAAATGAGACTTAAGCCTAGAATGAAACACAGGACCTCTTTCACCAAGGGCGAGAGCGCTGAACACATGGCTATTCAGGAACCATTTGGATCTCTAATTCTACTTTTAATAATATGGTCGATATTAAATTGAATCATACATTACTAGGGTATATACGGTACTTCTGTTTTTTTATAAAATATTATTTTTGCTCCATGATCTAAAAGAGTCAGCTACATAACCTTAACCTTGTAACGTTCACCGCAAAGATTTCGTATATATTAGAATTCCCTTTATAACTGATTACGTCATAACCGAAAAGCCATATATTTATATAATATAGCGAAGAAATCCAGAGAAGTCGAGCAGAAGAGGGTTATGGGTAAGTTGGGAAATCAAAAAGAGGATTGTAAAAACGGGGAAATCTTAGAAAGGCAATCTTTGGCGCAAAATGGAACAAGAAGCGGCATAAAATGAAAGAGTGAAAAACGGTGGATGCGGCATCTGCTGGAATCGTTTCTAAGGTCGAAACAAAAGAAGGAGCGTTCCGCGAATCGTTTTAAGAGGTGTTGCGGAACAGGACCACTAATTCCGAAGGATACGAAAAAAAATATTAGCTCCCCTTTCATCTCTAACAAAAGAAATTCCTGCCGCAAGAAGCCATTTCCTTATTTCGTTTTATTCCGCTCGCTAATTTTTTCACGATCCTGTATCTGTCTGAGGAGGCACTTAAGACGAATCGTTCTTTTTCCTCATTTTTACGGCCGCTTTTTGTTCCCATCGCTTCGGGGTTCTCTCTCGGGAGATTCCTTCTTTTACTACCCTTTCCTCCCTTCCCCACTTCTATTACTATCAAACCATTTCCCTCCCTCCTTTCTCTTCCCATTCCAAATCAAATTACTATGGTTATAAACCCCAAGATGCTGAGATACTGATTCCCGAGATTACGAAATCGGGATATTATTTTCCTCTCCCATGATATCCCAGCAAGTCCCGAGAATTCTCGAGGTGATCCCGTGAATTCCCTGGTTAATCCCGGGAATTCTTTTGATGATTCCGGAAAAGGTTGTTTTAATTTGACCCCATAGGCAACCATTGATTACATTCCTTATAAAGGAATATTTGCCATACTATTTTACGGAACACTTGGGGTTGAGCATTTGTTTTACGGCTCCACAACAAAATTTAATTTTAGGTTACCTGTTAAATGAAATGCAATTTTTAAGTCGGATGTTAAGTTTTGGAATCTTTAAAAATTTGTAATTTCTATAGCTTATAAAATGATTATTCAATGACTTTCGGCACCTACGAGCTTATTTGTGACGTGTTTCGTGCATTGTGGCTTATTCATACGTATATTTGTTCAGATAGTATCAATTGAAGTTATTCTTAATGGTTATTCATTTAGATGCTATTCAAGGGCTAGTTAGGATTGAATAGCTAACAATTATCCATAGCCTATCCTATATTTGTTATCGATCACCATAAATACACTGCGCTGCACCGGATAACATGTATATGCAACATCTTTAACATAGCACCTTTAAAACTCATATGGAGCTAAATTATGTGCTTGATGTAATTTTGCACGTGTTACTGAATCAAAGAAAAATGTTGCTGAATGATATCACTGAATCAAATGAAATCTGAAGGGTTGGATTTGAAAGGGGGCGTTCAGGATGATCGCTCTCTACAAGTTCCCTTTCCAGCAAGAAAATGAATTCAGATGGCTATCTACCAAAGCAAAATTTTTAATGATACGCTTTTATAAATGTATCTCATTCATTCGTAAACAATGTTGCGTGAACGTCCTTACAGTTGGAAATTTATGATAGAAGTTTCTGTAATACGTTTACCCTTATATTCCTTAGTGTCTTCTCCTGTCTTATTCTTATAGTCGACATTATATTAACGAGGCATTAATGCAGCTGAATCGTACAAAACCTACTCATTTCCTTTATTTATACCAATGTAATTTTGAGAGATTTCCTAGAATGGATGGATATAGGAATTTACCAACAGGGAGGTTTGAGATGATTTCCTTATGAACTCATCTCCGATTAACTTTTAAAATGCAATTTCGTCATGATATTTAATTAGATACATAGTGATAGTGAAAGAACTTCACAATCTGATTTTAATTAATTTATTAATAATTCTATGTAATTTACATCAACCTATCACATTTCTGAGATGCCTACAATAAAATTATGCAGGCGGAGTTGAAAAATACAAAATTATAGGAATTCTCTCTGATTATAATGAATTATCAATTTATTTTCGTTTGAATTTCTTACGTTTCCAAGACTAAGAAAGATATGTTTATTTTACATTCTGTGATTTTAATGTCATGCGTATAGTTATATTTATAAATAGTTTTCGACCTATTGTTAAGATTATATCTAATATCCCAACAACGGTAGAGGTATCTCTAAAATCATGTAATTAATATCTGTTCCTTTCCCTTATTCAGTAAGAAAAAGAATAGATATTTCTTTTTATGAATTTTACCGATATTCCTACATATTTATTATATTAAAAATTCATTCAAAATCTAATTTTAATGCAGGAATTGATGTCTGCTTGCAGAGATGTGTGTAGATTTTTAGATGTAGGCGAGATCTTACATGGTATATTTATTATATTATATTGAGATTGACGAAACCATGAGAAATATCGAGAAGCAAATCTCAAACAAATCTCTTCTTTGGAAACCCTCCCAGAATTCCACGCTACCAATTTATTCCAGAATTTACCATCCCCTCATTCCTTAACACTGCCCTTACTTGAAACCCATCCGATTTGTCCCCCGTTCTTCGTGTCCCCTTTCCTACCCCTTTCATCCTTTAAAAACCTCCTGTCCAACCCCTTCCGCCTATAAAAGACCTCTCCCATCACGACCATGTGTTTCCGAAGGCAGTGAAACTCCCGGATTTACTGCTCTCCATCTCGGGGCGCCCAGTGTCCAGGACACGCGCGGCGGCGGCAGATGTTGCACGAGAAGAATTCGGAGCAGTTATGTCCCGACTATTCTTCCCGGAGAAAGGGTTTCGGAGAGTGCGTACTCCCATTCGTCACGGCCTCGCCATACTCTTCGACAAAAGACCTTTCTCCAAAGGACGATTCTCATCGCTTTGCGCACAACTTATGCAAGTTAAGCATTTCGCTTCGCAACTGTTTTTCGTCCCGCCCGCAAATGGGAAACGAAGGGCCCGATTTGTGAATCCGCTCCAATTTGACACGGAGATGAATGTTTCGCAGCGCTGACATCTTATTTGGAAGCAGAGATGTGATTCAAAGGGAAGCTGTGTACGGGACAGATGCCGTGAGGGTAATTTATTCGATGATGTTAACAATGGCAGACCGCATTTTGATACTTGTGATGCCGCTCTCTATTGAGTTTTTTCGATTGCAGCGAAAATTTGGAAACGCATTCGGCGGAGAGCAAATTGATGGAGGGATCGAATAGAGTTGCGGCAGCGAAAAAGTGATGCACAGTCGAGTACCTAAAATGATGTCTTTTTTATCACGTTGCATCAAGATCAAAATTGGCGTCTATTTGTTTCAGATACAAAAGTAATTCTAACGTTTTGATTACCAATAAAGATTACCAATAAGAAATTTAAATAGATTATTTTCTTTATTTTTACTTAGAGAATTGAAACGAGGAAAACTTACGAGGAATTTTTCCTTACTTACTTTTAAATCTGCTTTCCGTAGTGCTGAATAGCACTTAATTACTAGTCAAATTAATTTCACACCACGGAGCGTTATGGTCATGTCCTAAATGTCACGCTTGAAGTATAGAAATTCTTCCTCATATAAAGTATATAAATTTCTGAGGCATATAAAAACCCGAGTATTTCGCATATTGAGAAGTTACGTATTCAAACATCAAATTTTAAAACCATAATTCACTAAATTACAAAATCTGACAGCATGTGAACTTAAATCTGAAAGGTTTTTGAATTCAGATTGATTTTCAATGAACGATCAAAGGATGTTCAAAGCATATTAAAAGATATAGTTTCAATGATAGCCCTATTGATTGAAAAATATACAATAGAATTATATCTTATGATTTATTGATTAGATATTTTATTTCAAATTATTATTCTATTCTCCTTCTCTCTCTGTTCCCACAGTAAATAAGGTTCTAAATCATTTCTTATATACATTTGATGTTTCGACAGATTTCAATACAAATAAGTATGTAGTTACCCTAATCGTTTGTTCTTTTTCATTGAAAAGTATCTCTGGGGTATCTTTTCGTTGAAAAGTATCTTGATACTTATGATTACTTAAATAATGTTTGTGTTCTTCAAAAATTCTGGAAATAGATACAGCTGAGCGGCATTTTTCCTTAGAGAGGCTGATTATAATGCAAATTTGTGTTTTATTAATACATATCTATAATGTGATATTATTAAGGAACGCCCAAAAAATTTCATCGAGAAAAATGATACTTAGCTTAGCATTTGTTCCTGAGTATCTGACAGCACCGCCAACTTTAATATTAGTACTGTGGTGCCACATGCAATTATAATTTAAATTTGAATAGAGTGTGTATAAGGTAATTTCACATTTAGGTCGAAAGTACACAGAAAACTAAGGAATATCATTAAAATATCAAACAAAAATCCCGAACAAAATATTACTTCTCCAGTAACGAAATAGTTTACGCGATATAATGATGGGGTAATTTTCATGCTGTATCTATTCTCGTATCTCAATTAAGCGCTTGTTGTTTGCCTAGAAAACTCGACGTTAACTATCATGGAAAGCTTAATTTGAATCCATATCAATACATACAAGAATCACCTCTGACCTCACATCAGCAAACAATCATGTTTGAATTCAAATACGCAAGTGTTGTGTTTGCTAGAGTCAAACAGGTGTATTTTAGTAGATAGGTACATTCAGTAGAGTGGAGAATGATTAAGCGTTACCTCAAATGAAAATTGAAGCTTATTAAGAATTGCAGACGTTTATCGCAATGCGCAAAATAAGACATATTAATAAGAGATATTTTACACTGCAATGTAATGGAAACACTAGATGTAGCTAAATTGAATGTTCAAAATCAACGACTGCACATCCCTCCCGCTTTGTTATTTCACTGAGAATCGGATTTCGAAATTATTTTATGCATGAGATATGTGTCACAGGAACGAAGTGCTGGTAATTGAATTAAAATAAAGACTCGATATATTCTGCAATTCCCGCCAGAACTGAGGACGTTGTCAGTAACACATGTTATCCTCCACGATTGATTCCGAAATATTATTAATTCTATATTTTGTAGGCCAGCGACCCGCAAATGAGCCGCAATAACTAATCCACTACGATCTAATAATTTACAGAATGTATCATCGGCGTATTTTTCACATTTGGATTACGATTTTATTTATGCGACCCACATAAGGGTCGCTATTTTTCTACAGTTTTCATCCTCCCCTTACCATTCTAGTGTCTGGAATATAGCAATTATTTTACCATTTTCGCGATGGAGTTTCTTCTGCGACCCACATGAGGGTCGCGGAATTTATCTACCATCTCACCCCCATTCCTCTACCTTTTCACTGCCAGGAATATGATACAGCAGCGATATTCCTCTTTCCACGATGGATGTGAACCAGCGACACACGCGTGGGTCGCTTCCGCCACCTTCAACTCCCACTCGAAACGTATCAGCTCTGGGATCCAACGAACCCTGAAATATGATCTCGCGGCGATACTTTCATTTCCGCGACGGGAATGAAAAGGGAGACGAGAAAATCGCTTTTCAATTCAATCCCGCTTCCGCTCATTGGTTCTTGATTCCAATTTCCTCAGCGGCGGCGGCCCCTTCTTTCCGCGATTTATAATCTGTCCGATGCGTCTTTGTCCCCATCCGTGGGACTGCGGTAATAAGTGGAGACGCGAGGGGCACCTGCTGCCGCTACCGCCGCGGCCTTTTAATTAATCCCGGGGTCCCCGGTTCGACTTTAATTGGCGGTGTTTGGCGGATTTTTCGCGGTGTTCCCCGGCACTGAGTGCGGTGGAGTGCCTTGTTTTGACCTAATTCGCACGAATATTCCCGTGCATACGGAGAACTTATCGAACGGATTCGACGGAATTTAAAATCCCCCTCTGCGGAAGGAGCGAAGGAATTTATTCAAAATGAAATCCGCGAAGAATGATTTACTATGGAGGGGAATTTAAAACGCGAGCTCCGCCAGCATTTTGTGTTGACCCGACCGCGACTCGGGATATTTATCTTCTTGACGTTAACATCAATCGAGGAGAGAAGAAATTTCCCTAAAAAGACCCCACTGCAAACCCCTGGAGATGTATGTATGTTACTGGTAAGGACGCGAATACACGTTGGATTCTTCAAAAAAACTCTCACGATTTCTACGACTTCAGTGCGGTAAAAGCAATCGATAGGATATGATTAAAAATAATTAGACGCTGACCTTAAAACTCGGCGAAAGATTCTAATGAGGTTGGTAGAGTATTGCAAGACATGAGTTTCATTGTGAATCCAAAGAAAGGTCATTCTTAAAGGGGAATAATGAATAAAACTTGGTCGACTGCGGAGAAAGACTCGGCTTTCCTTTTTTCTCTCCTTAACTCCGACCATTGCTTAAGTTAATGAAGAGACTAATTACTCTTTGTCGCACCGCAACGGAGATATTTCATTGAATGTTGTACTCGTGACGTCAAAGAAAAAGACTGCATAAATATGAATGAATTAATGTAAATGCAGAAGTGACTCAAGAAAAAGTTCCACTTGTAGTGATTTAGTGATTTCATTAAGGATTTATCTGAAAGGAGACAAATCTGGTGCTAATGAAAATGAATATTAACGGCAATATTTTTAATTAGTTTTTTTGTAGAATAACTTTTGCGGTCACGAAAGAACATTTATGTTACACGTGATTAAAATGATTTAATAGTTGATGCGACAAATGAGAGAGCAATTAATCACCGTTGGAATCAAGTAGCACCGACGGAATAATAGTTTAAACTATTACTTACTGATGTATCAAAGTATATATAATATTATTCTCACTGTGTATAGAAACTCGATGAATTAATACAATAAGAGGAATACAGTAGTTTGCGTCTCAAATGCTAGTTTCCTCAACATTCACATGTTTTCATCTTTCCCTAATAATGTCCATACTACGTGAAAACATGCCATGTCAAAAATCTATTGTATCCAGCTTCGAATCTGTACTTCTCCCATTCGAGAATGAGAATTTTTGAAGAAATTCTCATGGTTCTACAACTGGCAGGATGAAGATCCTATGAAGATTTTATGATGTAATTTCTTGGAGCTTGGCCACAACACAATTCGCAAGTATTCCTTGTTGTTGTAATGAAATTAATTAATATTCTTATTCCATATCATTACGAATTTTATTACCATTTTCATAATTTTTCAATTTAAAATTAACAGATTTATCGAAAACAGTAGTTAAGAGTGTTAAGAGACTAAAAATCTGGCTATAAAAATTAAACAATTATTTTACTTATGCAGGTGTGTATATTTTGAAGAGCACTGTCTCAGTAAAAATTACCAAGTTTTTCTATCCCATGACATTTCAAGTTATGACAATTCATTCAGTTCTTAGAATTCTGTGATACGTGATTAGGACCGACCTCATATAATGATCCCGAACATTTTTTTTCCGAAAAAATAATGTTTAGTAGCTCGTTGACTCTTCGTAAATGATTTAGAATCTCAATCCTACTCTTTCCAGAGGCACTAAATAACTCTTACGTCTTTAAAAAATCCTGATACTTAGGGTCTAAGGGGTTTTGATAATATTTTTCAAGAAACACATTTGAAAATAAACCAAGAAATATGTATCATTGTCTAGTTCTTATTTATGTTTTCGACCAAGTTTTCCTGTATGATTATGGGTAGATGTGAATAAAGGACTGTCAAGTATTAAACCATTGTTAGATGTTACGATCCACCGAGGGTTAGATGCAAGAGGAGAATTTATTGTCTCAATCTCTCCCTAAGTAAAGTCCTTTATTATTATTATTATTGTAAATAATAATCTACGGAAATATTTCTTCCTGCTCATAAAGGTAACTGATTATAGGACTCAAAACCATGGTTGTTTAAATAAATAAACAGTTGACAGTATATACATATTTTAGTGAAATTTTAAGTATAACATCCCAACACATTTCACTAGTTACAATCAAATAAGAACCAGAACGATTAACGATACTGAATATGCTATGCTGAATAACAGTACAATCTTATCAGAATCCCTTTTAAGACATTAATGAAAGGGTATTAATTTACTATCATAAAGTTAAAAGAATATAATACTGCATTTTTCAGATCCATCTATTTATTATCTGAAACTGTCTTATTTTATTACTACATCGCTTACGTAAGCCAACCAACACTTGGAAGAAAAATTCGTTTATGAAATATTTACAAGGATGAAGCGAACGGCTCAAAATTTTCCGTTGATGGGAAGTCTGTGGACATATTGTCTGTTTCGTGGATGGATAAACCTTCTGTAGAAAGACAAAATCTCTAAAAAGGTAAAATGGGAAAAAAGATCTTCCTTTTTAGACTCCTACCAGAACCGTTGCATAAATCGTGCCGATTTTTCAAATTCATACCGAAATCTGTCTGATAAGAGAATGGGAGACCGTAAACGCGGAATATTAGAAGTGCTATGCATATGGTTTGCAAGAGGAACACAGTTCGTAAAAAAATTGGCAAATTTCGTGAATAGAACATCTCGTTCCCTCAAGCACCGAAACCCCGTAAAAGTAACTACACTTGGGTTAAAAACGCGATTTGGCGCACGTAAACTATATTCACTTCCGAATTCAAATTGAAGAGAACGCAGGTATTTGGGATCCGCGGCGATCTAGCGCCGCGAGCGCCAATATAGCTCGCAACGGCCGGAATCGGGACTAAAATGGAAAAGAAAATCCAGTTTTGGCGAGCGACGGTCAAAATGAAAAATTAGCGGAATTGGAAAAAAAAACCCGCGGCGAGGAATCTCCAATCTAAAAATATCTCGCGCGCATTCAGCACTTTCAATCTAAATCTCGATTAGGGGAAGAGCGGGGAAAATAAACGAAACAATTTTTGGGAAGAAAGAGATCTGGAGATAGGCGAAACAAAAGGGGAGCAATAAGCCAGGGAACAAAAAAACAACGATATTGCGGATCGAACGTAATCTCTACAAGCAATCAAGAACAACGAATCGCGGAACATTTTGTCGGCGTGGCGATATTATGTGTGGAAGAAAATCGAATTTTCTCCTCGGAACGGATCTTTGACGCACTCAACCCATAAGAAAAGACGCCTCTCCGAATCTCATAAATTATTAATTCGGTTCCCATTAACTCGAAAAAGATTTAAACGCTCCGGATATGTCGTCTCTAATCGAAGGTTAGCTCTCGAGAAAGTCTGCTTTGCGTCACTTCTGAAGTGCTTTGTAGTGGAAGTTTGCTCATCTCCGAAGAGAAGCCCTTAAAGACGAAGCACAAATAAGCGTAAGAATTCCTCTCCTAACTCTGAATTACTCTTGGAATGTAACGAGGACTTGTTTCATAGGCTGGAATGCGCTAGACAGAAGCTGGATGAGCTCTTACAATGAATTCTAGTTTTAATATCGCTGTTAAAGTATCGAATTATGTGTTTGTAGGAGTCTTTAAGTCCTTCTTATAAAATAACAAGGAGTTATTAAACAAAATATGTAGAATCTGAACGAACGAGTGAGCTTTCTGTTGACGAACTGCTAGTGAAATAAGGATTGCTTCGTGTGGGTGGGGTGGGGACTCGTCTGCTGTAATTGTGAAGGTCTACCAGGAATCCAGAAAATACTTTTAACATAAATAAAGGCTGGATTGTAAGGAGCAAATATTAATATAAGTAAATTTTTACCGAGTGACATACTTTTTACACAGATATTTGTAGTGGAGATATCTGCACTGAAAAAGTGTACTGTTATAGCTAGTATACAGCAGTATTTTAAAATTGCATAGCTGTAGCTAGAGGATATTTGCACAGTAATAGTGTATTGTAGTAGCTAGATGATATATCCTTATTACTAGCCAAAAAAATTGTATAGTTTTAATTAGTATCGTATACTGTAGTACTAGTCGTACTAGCATTTTTTAAGTTCTTCGACAGCTGATTTTATTTCACACTTATGGGACCCCACCGGGATTCGAACCCGGGATCGATTTCACAAAAAGGCGAATTCGCTGCCCACGAGGCTATCAGAGAACCATACAGTACTGTACCATTGTATTAATGTAAAATAGTATTGTAATCCACAAGGATACCTCCGGACTGTTAGTCCATCGATAACGAATAAATGATGATAATGATCGCCTTCTATGAAAATTATTTACGCTGAAAATATTTTCTGTGAGAGCGAAATAGATCAAATGAGATAGAATATTAATCGAATAACGATAGGCTCGTGTTTAAACATGTATAGCTTAACTCCGAATACATTTAATTATTTTGTAGGATAATCGATTATTGGAATCAATATAATCACTGGAAATAAAGTTTAACTCTGTGATAACTTATGAATTCAAAAACATCTGAACCACAGCATAAAGAAACGTCTATCTACTATCCGCGTACTATTCTTCAATTCCGTGAGTTTTTGAAGATAATAAGGCATGAAATTACAATAAAAATTATAAAATATCTTTCCTTGTTTAATAAGTAGTAAATAAATAATTCTATAGATTTATCTCGCTTTCAAATCTATCATTACTATTTAAATAAATTTGAGAGTAGCCAGGATTTGTGATATAATATGATTTACGATATAATGACCGTTTTGAAATACTTCAATGTTTACGAGAGATAGATACTATAATTTTCGTTTGACCAATTTCTGTTTCACCATAATGAAATTTGCCTTACGGTCAAATATTAATCATGTATATCTCATCATAATAAATACTAAAACTACATTAGACCCACGCAAACACAGAGTACAAGGGATGACTCTCAAATTCTTTTCAAGTTATTCAAATAAACCTTTTTCATGCCCTGTCAATTTTTTAACTCAGATTAAGTTTCCTCATAGTACGTCAACCCTTTTCACAATGAGCAGATTTTAATGCAACATAAACGAAGAGTACAGTCTCGCATGGTCGTGTCTGCAAGAAGTTTTTTATGAAGTCTCTAAAATTCCCTTAACGACCTGACGACGATACGACCCGCACTATTCCGAGGAAAGCCGTTAACGATATACTCTTGTAATTAACTGGATGCTACCATATTCCACATTGATGGACGGCCGGAACTTTTGCTATCATCCCAACTTTTGCGATCTTACTTTCACTAATCGACTTTTCAAAAATCTTTTAAATTAAGGGCAAAGTTTACTACCGATTCCTTGACAGGCGAAAACTTCTCATACTATTTTACTCAGCTAGATTCGGCAGTTATAGCGAACCATTACGTATCGATAGCTTTACAGGTTATCGATTCAAATGATTTTTATTTTATGGGTTTGTTATGAAAACCTTCATTGCTCTTGAATTTCTGCGTCGCTAAATTCTTTGAGAATTATTTTAGTTTGGAATTCTCTTACATAAAATAAAGTTCTTGATCGTTTCATTATTGATTGGGATTATGTTTTATGTCATAATCATCTTGCCTTCTATTCTTTATTTCCTAATCATCAATCGGCTCTAGTTGAATAAAATTGAAAAGCCATCTATTGTTCAGGCTGTATGACTGTGTAAATACTTTTGTAAAGAAAATTAAGAAAACTTCTTTCTTAATTTCCCTCTTTCTTGACCAGCGGTGCTGAAACAGGAATGCAAGAGTCATTGCAAAAGGTTTTTCGTGCCTAACTTTTATTTAGGTCACATTGAAGATGTTATTAGTGTCCTACCGAAACTGTTATAAGATAAATATTTAAGGATATAATAGGATGGTCTAATCAAATCTGTAGTTAACAACCGTGCCGGAAATGTAGGATCTAGGAGTGTTTATCAGTAATTTCTCGTAAATGCAGAATCTTCGGATAACACAGAGCAATTGACCCTTTTGGCAAGAAAGACACAATTAGGAGATCAAGCAAGACTGCTACATCTGAGACGTTCCTTGAGGAACAACAAGGTTGGGATCCAAGAAGGCTAAGGGATTCGAAAAACAGGCCATGTCATTACAGTGGGGTAGTTAAGTTCAAGATGATCATCCCTAAGCAAAGATAGGAAACGCAGACATGAAATGGTTCAACTGCTAAGTGAAGCCAATTACAGTCCTCGGGCTTGATCTGCCCTACCGAGTACTTTTATCCAGCTCAAAAATACACTTTTAGATAATATCTTTAGTGAAATAACATAATTAGATATTTGGTAATTTATAAAATCATCCTCTGTGATTGAACCTCTCTCTTATTTCTTCTAGTATCATCCCAATATATTGATGTGCTGCTCATGACTGAATATAACGAGGTAATCTTATTATTGAGCAAAACCTAAATAATTTTAGCTGAAGTTTCAAGCACATGCTTGGTATCCTTAATGGCTTATCTAACAGTGAAGATTTTCTTTAAAAGCTTAAAGAAATAGAACAAGGTGAACGTCCATGTATATTCAAGAATACCTTTTGTGCTTACATAATAATTATCATACCTTCATTAATTATATATAATAAAATCTATCGGTTATGTGTTCAATTATGAATATTAAATGAGTCAAGTACTAAATAGTTGGCGAATAATTTATGGAATCTATGGTCTTATATAATTTTTAATACCATAATGAGAAAGAAAAGAAAATGGAACTCGGCTGTTAATGAATATGATGCTCGAAAAATTCCACAATCGCAGATATTTCGCTGACCGTCGGGTGTCGATTTATCAAAAGTATCACGGAAATCGCTGGTAATCGGGTAAATCGATAATTTTTACTGTATAATATGATGCAGCTGTAACACAAATAATATAAATCATCGATTCCTCATTTTAATTAAGTTTACAAAAAGTTTTAACACCAAGTATCGCTTGAAAAGATTATTTTATTATAGTAGAATATTAGTAGAATAGTATTATATAATAGAATACAGACATTTTGGACATTTGTCTCAAGCTGAAGGAAAAAATCATCGTAGATAGAAAGATATTATTTAAATTTTAAGCGAAAGTTAGCTACTTGGCTTCACAGAAATAGTGAAGCTCTTTAAACATCGGTCCACCATACATTTACGAATTAAAGAATATATCGCTTGTCGTATCATAAACTACACGCAGAGCTCCAGAGAAGCGATCCAGCTTGCGCAAAATAAAAACGGCCCTTTTCCCATCGACTCGTCATCAGGCCTCAATTCCGAATCCAATCCGAATGAAATGAGCGTAAAAACCGTACTTGGTCTGGCTTAATCTGCGAGATGTTCCGTAGGTTCGGCGTTCCAGTGCGTGGGTCTTCTCGAAGGAGTGGCCAACGGGTGGAGCGATTGCCAGAATCTGCCGACGGATTTTTAGATGCGATGCGTCAACATTCGCTAAGCGCCTTTTCTTGCGTCGGAAATAGCCGGCAAAGCGGATAGGGGAGCGGCGGTGGCACACAAGACAGACGAACGACTTTATTTTAGCTTAAGACGCTCTGGAGTCTTTCTCTAACTCTTCCTCGAACATGAATAAACACATTAGACTCAGGATGAACTGCCTCTATGGGACAAGTTATGTCTGAGGGAAGAAATATTCCCGTTACAGTTTTGACGATTCTCATTCCAAAGGGAGTTTATTTATGCATTCGATTCGACCAGAGAAGTATTGTAATGATTCGCAACAAGATTGAGTGATGTACGGTGGGGACTTGTCTCCGAAACCGCTACATTAGCCGTTAAGGCTTACCAGGAACCCCGAGAAGTCTATTATGACAAATAAGGGATGCTTATTTAGGTAAAATAGTTTTTGCATGTAAATTTTTATTTAGTAAGTTTCCTTCGTGTATATTTATGAATTTTAAGTGTACCAGGATTGAAATACTGTGTATTTCTAGCTAGGTGAAAGCCTTGATGTGATATTGTTGTATATGTTGTGATATCGTAGCAAGGAGGTATTTGTTTCATCACAGTTTATTATAGTAAGTAGTTAATTATAGCTATAGGAATTAGTTAATTTATCATCTATTTTTCAATAATGCTGCATTATGTATATTGTGTAATTGAATATAGTATTGTGCCATGTTATTAGTTTATAACGCTATTGTAGGACGTTGCCACCGGACTAATAGTCCAACTACAGTGAATATATCAATATTAATAATGATAATTAACTCATAATGCCTAGGAAATCCTAGTCCGGGACAAGCTCGTTCAACGCACGAAATAAAACCTTCTTATGGATTTCTCGATTCTGCTAAAACTTCTTGTAGAAAGGAGTATTCTTCATCTATCTTCTAGCAGGGCAGAGGCAAATGCATCTTTCATTAATGTTTTTCTATGTCTACTTCAAAGCTGTGGTAACATCAAAGCTAATAATATGGGAATGATCCATATCAATGGCGTTAGTTTTTGTCTCAGCGAACTAAACATTATGAAAAGCTTTACTCATATGGCCACTGTTCGGTATTTATGTTGCTTTTCCACCCTGAGCATTCAGAATTAGTTAGGATGGTAAAGGCAAAATACCTCAATTTTCAACTTCTAAAGGAAACCTCATTTCCTGTCTAAAGCTTTAGTTGGGTAATTATGTAAGGATAGAGAACGAAGTCAGCCTTTGACCCGAATTTGCAGAAAGATTCCCCTAAGTATGATTTAACTATTACTCTTGATTACTGTAATGGAAATTAGGCGTGTTTTCAACAAAATATACGAAATTTCAAAGCATTTGCATAAATTTGAAATTTTATGTACAGTTTTATTAAGATAACGCTATTTGCAATAAAGTACTATAATTGAACCGAAATACTTTACATGCGGCCAAGATAATCTTAAATGCTAAGGTACTCCGCTGGAAATAAACATCAGAAAATTGCTCTATCTACTTCTCATACAATTAAACGGATTATAAGAAAAATTCCGAACTGTAACCTTTCTATCTCATCATAAATACTGAACCTAAAATGAGAGATCCCATTTTAGAAACCGAATCTTTAAATTTATTAAACCGGGTCCATATATCATCCAAGGCCCATATTAGATGAACCGAAAGTTATATCCGAATAAAATAGAAGCTTACGCTAAAGACTTCGTGGAAGTCATTATTCTTTCTATAAAATAAGGATTCCGGAACCTAACTAAAGAGACTTTTGCACAGAAAACTAACAGATGTTTAGTACGTGCCATGAAAAACATGCTATAAAAACTAATCATTTATCAAGTATCCCCAGATGATTAACCTATGAAAGGAAATATTATTTTTATTCAAAATAATTCCTGAGCAATTCATCAACGCAAGAGAGGCTAGAACAGAGCAATTTTAACCAGTGTTATTGATTCAAAAATATATATACCCGTGATGATAAAGGTTTGAATGAAGCGACATTAATTTTTCCACAAATGAATATTTAAATAGTTTGTAGAATAGTAAAATAAGTAACTCAGATCGTGGATGGGAAATGTTCATACGCTAATGATGATATTCACTTCAGGGTTGTGAGAAGTGAGAAAAAATAATGTAACTTAATAATACTATATAATGGAGAAAATAGCCTAGTAGATCATCAAACTTAACATGTATTAAAGAACCAGGTGATAAAATTTTGAATTTGAACCCACAGAAGAGGGTTGTTCGCGATTTTTAATTTTCTTTTAAATCATTAATGAATTTAACATCCCGATATTACATTATCGACATAGAAATTTAACCTAAAGAACTTGAATACCTCAAATTTTGATTTATGCTATGAGATTTATTCTTATGTCTTTACTCCTATTCTTATACTCTATATTTTATTCACTATTTTAGGGAATAACATTCCTTCGAATTGAACTCGCTATAGCTCAATTGAAACATGGCTACTCACGCAGATGATAAATGTCACTGAAGATTTTTTCACATAGCTTATGTTGTCGATTTCGAAACGCTGAGCTCAATTTATAACACTATTCGCTGCCACCAAACGACAGTTAAAAAAGAACTAAACGATAGATATTTCATGCTCGGTGGAATAGGTATTATTCATGCATGCGTGTTTCGGTTGTCGAATTGTAATGGAAGAGAAATACGAAGATAAAGCTGCGATTATTTGGAACACGTGCACTTTTTTACGTTGAGTATATGATGGAAGATTTAAAAATTATGCCAATAATTTTTATAAACAAATATATTACCCAAAAAATTATATAACTAGATCTAATCGAATTATTGATTTTATGTGGTCTTACTCCATCATTATCAAGGTTTCTTTTGTTGATGTAATGGTGAATCACATTAAGTTTTTCACATGACGAAGAACTTTCCAATTACCAAACGTAAATATGCTTATTTTGATTTTACTTCACAAAAACGTTTCAGCACACCTATTTTTACTCGACATTTTGAGAACTAAAAGCTTGAGAATTCTAGGGAAAATGGATGGATAACATATGAATATATATCATGACCGTAGTGTGAAATCTTTGTTGGGAGTACGCTTTCATGAATATAAAACTTTCAGAAATATTCTAAAATGACCAGCTTCTAGTGATACATGTTTAAATACCATGATCAACTTTTTTGATGAAATAAGTAATTTTCTGCAAAAACATTCATGGAAAATATTACAGAAGTTATCAAAGATTAATTCTAATGACTTAAAATTAGTATGGCTTTGGGCGAGGAGAACTTTTTTAGGGAATTATTAGAGTTTCTATTTCCTTGATGAAACATTGCCTTTAACTGAAATTAACAAATTTTACAATCATTTTTTTAAATAATTATAAATACAACGACCTGCTTAGATATTTTCAGGGATGAAAGAAGGGAGCCGGAGTTATTTAATATAGTGAATTAATCTACAAGAAAGAGCGAATTGGCCTTGATTGAGCAAAAACAGAAAATATTATCAATTAATTTCAGTTGACTCTCAACAAGACGAGGGTGAGTCACGGTAAACTAAACTATCTTTAACCGATAGCTGTACGAGACCCAAAAGCGTTCCAGTCTTTAAGTTTTAATGCAGCAATGTATCAAAATAAAACTGGTAACCTAATGAAGATACTTAAAATGTACGAGTTGGGCTTCGGGTATACCAGTTATAATAATTCAATGTGTTTAACTATCACTAGTCTTATCCCTAATTATAGGCTATGATTCAACGAGTAATTTTCCAAGTAAAAGGCACGCTACGACTATTTCTCTCTTGCTTCGTTACAAAAATAGGTAAGACTAGTTCTGGGAAGCCACACTCATAGACACAGTCATCGACCTATGCGACATACGACATCGTGTTAACGACCGAGCGTTTGGCAGTGGTGTGAATGGTACTCAGCTGGGAAAAAGCAAGAAATAGGCTGAAGATGCATCTGATCTAAGCCTTGGGAATAGTTGAACGAGTCTTTAATTGGAAGCCATAGGTGTTATAAAGTGATGAAAATGTAAAAATCAAAATAAACGATGAATTATAGATACCTAAAAATGTAAATTCAGTCGTGACGATCTGCAAACACGGAACGAGCTCCGCTTACTTTATTATTCTGACACCAAAAAGAGTTTGAAAGTATGAAATTATATCAAAAGAAAATTCGCTCGCATCGGTTTCATTAATACATTTTATTATAGCCCAGGAGGCTAGCTTCAAGTTCCGATACTTTATATAAATTTGCATTTTTCATTTACCACCTCACTAAAGTTCTAGAACTTACGTGTGATCATTTTGCTTCCTTAGTACCGACTTCGAATCCACTGTAACCTTACTAATTTATAATAATCGAATATAGTAAAACCTAATTCATTTTTACACCTCTTTCTAGACTATTAGCATAGGTTTATTTCTCTTAAAATTTCATTACATTAATATATAGATGATGATAAATTAACTCTACTCATACTAAAAATCAAAACAAATAGAAATGTTTATGTTAAATTTCTGAAAACAAAATCAAAGGCTTTGTTAATCAACGTGAAAATTTTTATCCCTTGTGTAGTAAATGAATCTACTTTCGGAGGAACTCATGTAGTTTCATAAAAATATCTTTGAAAATATCCTTCTTAATACTTTCTTCATAGATACATATAGAAAATTCGATGACATACTTTCCAAACCGATGGATCTAAACTTTGTTGGAAGCCCTAAGGCTCAAGGAAAAGTAATCTAGTGTAAAGAGATAATGCTTCCATAGAAATACAATCTATTGTAGATTAAGAGGCAAAGCTCGATACGTTTGCAACAGAATTGCTCATATCGATCTATTTTTATGTCCTTTACGCAAACAAGACCCAATGCAGATAAATCTATGTTGTTTGAGTTATATTAAAATAGGGAATGATGCAGTTCCTTCTCTCAAAAGATTTTAGAAATGCGAAATCATTCGCAATATCATTAAGAGAATTTCTATTTCATTCAATCATTGTTTTAGGAAACAATATTATTCATGACTAGATTACCACATTCAAATTTTGAACGGGTTGATATGCCCAAGCAATATTTCCTTTCTTAGTCGATAATATAATGTATATATCCTTTCAAGTTAGATTTGTTAGGTTTGCTTTTAACAGATCTCTTTCATTTCGGGGACTCTACAAGGAAAAAGGAAACCTCTGTAATGTGAGGATGAATAAATAAACAGAAAAATATGCGGGAAATATAGGGAAAGGTTTTCAGCAGCGGATGTAAGGAGCATCTGAGGAAAAGGCGAGGAAAGGAAGGAGGTGAAGATGCGGCTGTTTTGGCATTAGGCGAAGCTTTTTGAGTCTTCGATTGAGAGAAGGGTGACGAAAAATTTATAGCCAGGGATTCCCCGTCGCTCGCTTAGAAGTTGCGAGGTGCAACCACAGTACCAGGATAAGAATAACAGGCTCCTTCCTAACTGAAGAAGACGTACAGCTTAGAGCTTGACATCTCTGAGTTTTATACGTAATGAAAATTAATTTCCAATGAGAATTCACAGCGCTCAGATCATTTTTACATCTCTCAGAACAGATCAGACCAAAGCATCGTACTGAAACCGAAACGAAACAGGGCTTCTGGGTAGCCAAGTGGGTAATACTATTCGTCTATTACTTCCATTCTTTAATATTTCAATCTAATTCCTATATTATTCCCGGTTCTATAAATCTGATCAGCCGGGATTAGAACCCGGAACCATGGGGTCCGAGCGATAGTGCAGCTAGAACGCTAACCCTTTCGGCCACCAATGCCGGTAATTTTCCGTAAAGTGTCGATAAAACGCAATAAGATGGAGTTAAAAAATCTTTCCAGTTGATGTCCACTGGAGTAACAAGTATCATCGGAAATTTTGAAGAGATATCTAAATATTAATGTTACTGTAAATAACTAGAAAAAAGAAAAAGTAAAAAGTTCATTTGTATATAGTATGACAGTTATATTCTCAATGTAGCTTATATTTTATCAGTCTATTGTTACGTGCGGATATTGAATTCTGAGAACCTCATGAATTTACCAAAAGAGAACAAATTAAATATCCTGCATTGATTAATGAAAGTGCAATCAGTGTTCCATGAACTCTTCTCTAAATGTCAAGGATGTTTATCTACTACTCAACTGTTTTTCACGGTGACATTGAAAGACTTTTGACAACGTAATAATTACTGACAGGTTTTCCTAATGTCCTAATGCTTGGGTGGTCGCCATACGCTTTTTTTGAAATTGTCTCCCAAACAATTTTCCGACGCCTACGACATTCTGAATGACTCTAATATTCCCGAGAATATTTTTTCTCCTACAATTCCCTTTCAGTTTCTCACCTTTGGGTTGACATTACTTAATTATGGGCGCCTTAGACACTATACTGCGCAGTCATAATAAAATATACCGATAATTACATATTTCAGGCCTTCATTCCTTCAGCGGGAGTACAAGTATTTATTAACTTATTTACATTTAAAGTTGCAATTAGGCAACAGGCCAGATGGTAGACATCATTTAAAGGGCAGTAATAAAAATAAAAAAATCCTACCGGATATTCACCCTAGGCGAGTAAAATCCCACTGAATTCTCCCAAAAGCTTTACTTCATATAATTTGAATACAAAATTAACAAATTCGTTTTACGTTTTTAAGTATTTTTCATAGTAAGACAATTTAGAAATGAATTGACCTAAAACATTATTTATATACTTAATACAAAATATCACATTGGGATCATTATAAAAATTGTTTAAAATATATTTACAATTGAAAATTTCCAGACGGAAGAAAATGTGCGAAATCTCTTCGGATAAATTCTATTATTCCTCTACCCAGAAAGAATATTTGCAATATATCCATTCTCTGTATAAGAGCCTAAACTTTATATTTATGATTATTTTTCCCAAGACAATCTGGGTCTTTCATATTAGTTTTCCATTCTTTCTTGTAAGGCTTTGCAGTAAGAGATTTGTACATATTCCCAGTCCTTATGGTTTACCTCTTGATTTTAACTTCTCGAGGATTGAACCCTTAAGAAGAACGGGTTTTACTGTATATTTTTCCAGATTTACTTCTGAATCAATGCAGAATATAGAAGACTACAATAAACTTCTCTCTGTATTCAAAATATATATATTTTAATATTTTTGATAATTAATCGACAGATATTTTCAGTTGCCTAGAAGGAAAAAATGGCTAACTATCTAAACTCAAATGTCTACTTTCGGTTTGGCAAGAATGAGCAAATGATTCAATACCAGCAAAATTATAGGTATTGACTTAGCTATAGAAGCGGAAGGGATGTCTATCGCCTATTTTATTTGAGAACCAATTTATTTTTAGACTAAGTAAGTTCATCTCGTAATCCGCTGAAGTCGAGCGCAGGCTGTTAATCAACAGCTCATAACAAGGAGGAATACCTAGAATGGATTGTTTGTCTGCTTTGATGTCGTCACAAAACCCTTCCCTGGATAACGTCCAAGGCTCTTTGAAAACACATGACATCACCGCCTCATAGAGAGAGAAAGAGAGAGATAGAGAGAGAGAGAGAGAAAGAGAACGAGAGAGAGAAAGAGAGAGAGAGTGCATCTCCAAGGCGCCTTCCAAACAGTCCACGTAACTTGACACCTCCGTCCTACATTCACTCGCATTTCAAATATTAAGGATATTTCGGACCCTCTCCACTACGTGAAGATTAACGTTGAAGGATTGAAGGAACTTTTTCCTCATAGTCTATGAATATAAAATCCCTTTAGTAATAGCAGTAACTTTCCGGGTGGGCGTCACTCCCAACTCTACATCTCTTTGATGACAGCCTTTGGACATATGTGTCTATATCGACACTGACATATCGCCCCCTTTTCGGCCTGTGGCTCCGAATGCGTTTCCCTAGATTTCGACTCCGCCACCCACATCTTTCCTCCGTTCGATTCGTTCCTTCTCTTTGGGAGCAGCATCACAGCTCCTGATCATAGGGAGCTATTACCGTATTTGAAGGCACCAAAGAGGCACCTTTTTCCAATATCATGACTGGAAAGATCGCCTTGCAAGTGAATGTTCAAGCTCCTTGGGTTAACCTTTAATACTGAATGCTATTTTTACTCTAGATAGTCAGATTGACTCTTAACCATTTTTACTCCAATATATTTATTTATATTTTACTGTTCACGATTACATTTTAATGAGCTCTTCGTGATTAAATAGCATTTTTCTTTAAGTTTTAAAATCCAAGATGGATTGGATTTTTTTCAGTCAATTTCTTAATTCTAGCGCTAATCTTAGTGAATCATTGAATGCTGATTATCTGCCTTGAACCCCTGAGGATGGTAGTATAGCTATAGAAACGGACATTTGGTGATTCTCAGGGGGAGAATATTCCGGGATTTCTTCTTACTATCCTTTGAAACTGGTCCGTATACCGACCTTCATTTATCGGAGAGTTTTTCAAGTCTCTAATTATCAAGGGAAAGCGTAATTCGTAATTTAAATAAAAGAGACAAATTTCCCAGCAGTTCAACCATCGTCGCTGGCTTAAGTAATGGAAAGCTGTTTCGGAGATGACAATTATGATAAGAGATTATGATTATGGTTTATCAGCATAAGCACACTTCTACTAAGTGCTCTTTTTAGAGATAAAATGCAGTGCAGACAAAAGGAGTGTTAGAGTAGCTAACACAAAAAAGACATTCAAAACAGTCTACTCCCCCACGCTCTGTTATATAATTTTTCGGATCATTTTCTCGGGTTACGGGTCGCAAGTAAAAGTGAGAGAGTAAAATTAGAATTCAACTGAGTCTGAAAATATACCATTTTAAATGTGCTTTGCTTATCAAAACAGAGGGCCACACACATTTCACATAAGTGTATGGCGCCAGGATTTTAATTGTGCTGGAAGGAAATAAGAGGGGAATTGAAGAGCAATAAATCGAGAAGTTTTATTGAGGAAGAAAGGAATGATGTGCCCTTCATTAGTTACGTTCATAAATGGCAATAGGAAAGACTTACATTTTCTTTAACATCTTTTTTTAGTCGGAATCACTTACTATCGTGGGAGTGAATGATAGAATTTAATTTTGATCACAAATGGAGAATAAGATATGGATGTTAGCTTCCTAAGTTTTTCATGCTGCAGAACCGAGTGATATTCTTCATCATGACATTGTATTTACTTCTTGCTCATTTAAATAATTCATTAATATATGCGTATATAACTGTCATGCTACTACCGCTAGGCAATAGGGAGCCACAATATATGTACCTTGGCATTCTTCTGACGCTTAACCTGAACAGTATGGACAAACCTACTTAAAACTTGATGCACACAACGGAGTGCTGAGTTACATAGCCAAATTTTACCATCCTATAGAGTAGAATTTCTCAAGCTTTTTCGCTTCGGGGCCCCTTTATTCTTTCATCAGATACTAATTAGTCCAGAAGGATCTTGTCATGAGCGCCTTATACACTGATTTTTTAATTTTATTTAATCTTTTATTCACCCCTTACATTAATGTAAAAATAAGCCACTGCTTAAATTTAAATGTAATAGGTAATTCAAGATTGAAGATGTGATGAAAATAATGTAAAGTGAATAAAACTAACTTAGCTGCACACACCATGGAAGCACTAATATGGAAAAGATGAAAAAACGAATACACTCATTTCTCATATAAGGGATTCGACCTATTTTACAGGGCGTATATAGCGACACTTTGAAACTTAATTGGCATCTCTGTAATAAAAATTACAATTGTGTTTGGTTTCCCGATGACTATTGTATGCGTCGAAATTTGTTGTGCTATTCGATGTTAGTGTAGCAATGCATAAATTGATTTATATATAAATTTTTCATTAGGAAGTTAGTTTCAAAAAGCAACAATTACAACGTTTGATTTAGCATTTTGTCGGGAACCCCACGAAAAGGCCATACTGATCCCCATAAAGTGAGAAACTCGGTTTTAAAGAATCGTACGATCACTCCCGCAGCGATAATCAGAAAAGGTTACGGTTGTGACAACCAGGGAAAATTTTCCACTAATGATCATTAGGGCGCTTATGTCATTAGCTTAGGATGCTTGGAACGAATGCTATACAAACTGGATATTTAATCTAATATTACCACTAACTACCCAATCTAATTATGTATCTGATGACCAAATGTAAGATTATTCTATTTAGCCCAATATGAATGAAAAGTCGAAAATATTAAGTAGGCCGAGTTGTTCAAATGTTTGATATATCCGTCGCTGAATATTCTGAGCCCGGAATCATGTCTCAGTATTCCCGAGTGAGGTGTCTCGCCACTAATCCAAAAATAGTGAAAGGGGTAAAAGATGAAGGGGCGGAACACACATTTGGCAATGGTTCACTCTCCATTGATCGTTTCCTTCGCTCCATCTACAACAGAAACTAAACTCTGCCAGATATTACGAACCATACGTTTTTAAAGAATCATAGGCTTTAACGAACGCTCAACATTGTGCATAATTTGGAGCAATAAATTATAGCATGGATGAGTAACGGGAATAATAAACAATTAGTACAATTTTCAAAGAGGTTACATTTATTCATTTTTATTTATCTATAATCCGCGAAAGTCAAGTTCAATACCTAATGTCTTCTTTTTTATAACGTATGGGAAATATCAATATGGCGATAGAATACTGGTTAGGAAGAGTATCAGCATATCTCAATGGCAGTTTTCAAATTTATGGAGACTGTATTCTATCGCTAGGTCTCACTATGTTTCACCTAATTAAATATGTCAAATGTATACGTAATATTGCTTTAGAGATGCCGAAAATACATTTAAAGATAAACCTGATGAATCCACAACTCCAAACTTAGTACCGTGAATGACAGTATTCATATAATTCATATTATCACTGTATTCACAATTTAAAGATATCATATTTTTTAAAATAATTTCAAAATATGGGCATTCTCGTTTAGTTTTAAACGGCCATATTATTTTATATAACTAAACTGCAAGTATTAATTCGACAGAATCGGGAAAATATTTGTGGTATTCCATGACAATTGAAATGAGACAGGACTCGATTTCTCTCAAGAAACTAATCCTCCTTAATCCCGTTTTAATACTAGCTGAGGAAAATCATCATAATTAAAAAACACAGGGATAGGTTGGACTTGAAGCTTATTTCTACAAGTATGCAACGTTCTTGCACTTCATGTCTAGAGAGATTAACGTAAAAATCAGACAATTTGCAACCCTATTTTAACGTGAGTTTATTTTTTTTAGCGACTGCTAATCTTAAACATATCGGAAAAAAATTTTGCAACATAATCTCCTCGTCCACTGCAAAATAATTTGAACGAGTTTTAGTGCTCTTAGAAAAAGTTGAGGAGAGTAGAAGTGAAAAAGCCGGACTAGAAATGGATGTGCCAATTTTTCAAAGAGACTTCTTCGTGGATGAGTAAAAAATTCCGATTTTAGCCAGAGATAGAAAGAGAGTAACTCACACGTGCTACCAAACCTTGCGAAATTTCTCAATCATCGGCTTAAATAGAAGGTCAGATGCACGGAAAGAGCGTCGTGAATAAGATAGAATTTTGCGTGAATCGAAGTCCTAAAATAAAAACGTTGGAAGTGAGAGTTTTGGTGGTAACGTATATAGGGCGCGCTTCAAAGCAGATCTGCAATTGGAAATAAATAAATCCGGCGTGCTGACGCAATCAGGACTCGAAATATTGGTGATTTTCTAGCGAGGAAAGCGGCTATTTATTGCTCTTGTTCCACCTTTGGGAGATCAGAGAACGTGGTCCGCAAAGGTGCATTAAAGATTACCTGCAGCTCACCCAAATAGGGAAACTATGTATTTTTAACACCTCTAAATTCCTAGAACGGAGAAAATTTCCTAGATGCGTAACTTAGCGATTTCATTGAAAATATTTATTTTTGGATCACTTGAATTCGTTTAGACTGTTTCTGCGATGACGTCCGTTACTGTTTGTTTTGGTGAAAAGTCTTGGCAACCGAAGCTAAAAGACGTCGATCATCTTGCTCCCGAACTGCGAGTAAAATATTCGTTACAAGAGGAAATTTTTGTACAGAGGACATAACGCCAACGAAATTTTAAATTACTATCCGATCTCCCATCAAATAAATCTATATGAATGAACTTATTACAACCGAACTAAATTAACACTCTGGTCTCCAGAGACTCGAGAAATACATTTTCGAAAATAATCTTTAATTTTTTGATGAAATTGATGGATTCTATATTCCCAAGGGATCATTAGGAAATTAAAACGAACAAAAAAGTATACATAGTCTAATTTATGTAAAAGGAGTCACGGGAATGCATAGCATTCATCCGGGACCGTCTCTCTACATAATATCGTGTCACTTTATTAATCGCATTTGTGATGAGGTTATTGCAAATCAAATCTATCGGAATAAAACTTAATTAAAATTAACTTAATCAAACTAACGTTAATTCAGTTTTCAAATGAAAGTATTTTCAGTATCCAAACACTAACTTCTTTAAAAGGAACTTTCATTCTTATCATATTATTAAAATGCTATTATAGGCAGTGTAAACCATTTTTAGGAAATATACCCGTATTGCAACTTGTATTGCAAATAGTGTATTGTTTTAGCCAAGAGACAGCTTTATTTTAAATATGGTATTGTAGTAGCAAGGAGATATTTGTGTTTTAATAATGTATTGGTATACTTTGGTGATGTATGTTCCGTAATAGCCAATAGGGTTGTATTATTGTCATTAGCATTGAATTAGTAACTATATCATTGTATTAATGTGTTGTAATTCATAATGTTACCTCTGGGATATTAGTCCATCTTGAACGAAGGAATTGATGATAATAATAATAATTTACAGGAAGAATGTTTACGTTAATATAAACAAATAGAAACTATGGGTGAAAGCAGATTGGCCATGGGAGTATAATTAGCAAGAATTGTATCCGATAGGAGGAAGACCTAAGAAAAAACTGTTAACTACAGTGAATGAGAATCGAAGAAAATACAGGCATGTACGTTAACAAATGAAAGGAAGGGGTTGAATGAATTTGCCTTAAGATACATATGGTTGGACAGGAATGGATACACTATTAGAAAGGTACGACAGAGTGTTGTTAATAAAATACGATGAATGAGCCCAGAATGGTCGAGAGGTTTAGGTGTATACATGTGAAGTATTAAGGCCGAGGTCTTTTCGAACTTTAATCCCTCTTCTGGTAGCAATTAAGAGATAGAGAATATACCACAATCCTCATCTTACCAAGTAAGCCTCACTTTCTCCCAACAGAGTAGGAGAGATTGGTGATTATATGGTAAGATGAGGATTGAGGTAGTTTACGTCCTTTCTGAGTCAGAATGATAGTTTAGATAGTCCACCTTTAGCACGAAGACTATAAATAACTCTTTCATAGAAATAAAAGAGGAGAAAACAAAATTAATTCTAGAATTCATCATTATCCAAACCTTAGTAACTTTAATACCAGGTATATTACAGATTATATTACTCCGGTGATTTTTAATCGTCCCTGTAACCATTTTAATGAAAATGGAGCCATTCTGTTTCTTTGTAACCAAAATAATTTCTACGCAAGCTGGAGTAATACGTCACGAGCAGTAGAGGTAGAATCAATGTCGAATCATGAGACACATGTATAGTTATAACAGCTCCAAGTACAAGAACGATGAGGTCAGTGCTCAAAGGGGTTGCACATCCCGAGGGTCCAATCCGCTTCTGTTTACAGCGTCCGAGTGATGAACACGCGATGCATATTCATACACTGATCGCCTTATATCCCCAATGCACTCCTCTCCTTGTTAATTTTCCTTATGAATGCGACCTTTCGCCTACCCCAGGGATCATTCATTTCCTTAAACGGACGGCCATCTTCGACTTACACGCTATCAAATATTTTTTATGTACGGAGAAACCCGGTTAGACGCTTTTCGGGTCCCGAGTGAAAACGACGTCTTCAGCGGGATAAGGATATAACCGGGTCGTTTAATACTGGTTGAATTGAACTGAATTGAACATCTTATTTTTTAAGAATGTACTTCTTTTCGTTCATAGAAAATATCTTCGTTATTAAATTTTGCTCATTTTCACTCTACAATGAAGAAGATATCATCAAATAGAAAAATAGGGATGAATTAACATCTTTTATCAGCAGCGGTCAGAAGGCATCATGATCTCCCCAACACTTCACTCAACAGTCCGCAAATTACTCCTATTCAGATTTAAAAAAATATGTTTACTTCTTAAAATTGTGACGAAAAGAGACTTTTAATGTATGTTCCGTCCTGAGAAAAACTGATTGGGAATATCTCACTCTATTTCAAAGATTTGTATCTGCTCCGACGGTAAGATATAGATTGCTCTGTCTCTAATTGTGCGTCTAATAAATAATTACTACTTTAAAAATAATATACCAATAATATGAAAGTTCGATCCCAGTTATAAGCAAATGCCATTTACTTACGTTTTGCGCAAACTTTTAACCAATAGGAATGACAGCACCGGGTCACGAACTCCGGTAGTTCAACTTATACCGATTTTTTAGTCTAATCCAACATAATACAAAGAATTACAAATATTTAGTATGTTTTTCGGTGAAATAGGTATATTAAAATAATTCCAGTCTATTAAATTTTATCATTCTCAAATTGCGCTCAAATTTTACTGAATTTTATTTTCGTATTTACAATTTGACCAAATTTTACTCTTTATTCTACTTATTTTCAGAACCCATAAATAATGAAAGTAGAACCGATCTTTGGTGTGCTAGCCAGTATTGGAGAAGTGCAGGTGAATGAAATAAGAAAAAATTCAAAGATGGTTATCAACACGCACCTGCAAATTAGGAATTCGTAAACTTGCGAATAAACGTATTAGAAATGGGTCGTTAAAAAGAATATCTTATCACTTACAGCATATTTGAAACATGATAAACAGTAAGCGACGAGTTTATTTTAGATGAAGCCCGATCTCACAAAACTACGCATGTTTGGGACCCTGAATAATAATTATTTGAATATGTTACCGGAATCTGGTACCCATACATCCATATTCCATCCAGATAACTAATATTTATCCTATCATTAGCCAATGTCTCAAAAATTAGGAAACATACGGCAAGAACATATGCAAAAGGAGTCGGAAATAGAAGTGGGCGTGGCAAATTCACTCTCGATACAGCGACACCCTCATGACCACGACGTATGTAAATACATGTAAAAGAGCGAATTGAATAATTCGGACGCGCACTCCTTAGCGCGGGAAGATGGGCGTAAATATTTGAAGGGCTTCGCGGGGAAGGGTCTGCAAGAGATACCATTTCAGGGGGCGAATCCTTGTGAAGCCCATGGGCTCGGAGTTATTGCGGGGATGACAAGGGCTTTGCGGTTTGTTGGTATAGCGAGGGGCAATTCAGAGTGCTCCCGAGGGTGTATTTATGGAGTCGCATATGAGGCAGAATGAAGGAGGCGCATTTCACGCCACCGACGCATTCTACACCGCGTAATCGCCCGCACACACAAAGACCGATACTCGCTTATCTGAAAAAGAGTCTTGTTCTAAAAGGGACCCTCAGTGGGAGAAAATATGTCCAAAGGGTCGGGCGTAAATATCGCTCTGCTTAACATAGCGACCTTCCATGGAAACTAAAGTTTACATGCGTGGAGACTTAAATGAAGCACGGAATTCATGTCGTCTACGATATCAATCTATGATTTGAAAAATGAATGTAATTAAACAATATTAATAATGTTTTATTTCACTAATATATGTTTCCCCTACCACACGCTGAAAGGTGGTTTTCAGGGTACGTATGTAGATGCTGTAGTAATATAAATTATACTAACTTATGAAAATTAAAGATAAAATGCTAGTACTGAAATCAGATATTCTAAAAGCTAAGTCATTAATGGGACTTGCTATTACTTGATTAAAATCATGGCAAATTATAAAAACAACAGAAAGTGATTAATGTATCACAATGTATGATATATAGTGAAAGAATATAACGAATAAACTATATTTAATGAATCGGAATGGAAAACGTCTCTGTTGGTATTTTTCTATTTTATCTGAAATCCACAAACTACGAGAAACTATCGCATATTGTGGTGTTTGGCATAAAATTAGTGGTTTTTACTCCCTTTTAGTTTTTACGTCCCTAACTATCCAGGATTTTGGTTACATGACGGTGGATTCCCTGCTGAAACTGGGCTTTAATTTCACTTTCCACACTTGAATTCCCTATCCGCTTTCTTTGATTGTTCTATCCTAGTTTTGTTTCTCCTCTTAAATATTTGACTCTGATCTCACCAAATATATTGGTTATTAATTGGTCTCACTGGCTCCGGCTATTTGGTTGCAATTACAACTATTTTGTATGTCTGATCTCTATTTAATGCTATATTCATGAACTTAACACACTGTTCGTGATGCAAAAGAATACGAGAAAATATCTATTTTAAAATCAATAGGTTACTATTGTGAATTCTTTAAGACATTGATTATTACACGAATAATTCAGTGCATTTCATAGAATTCGTAAACCGCTTTCGAACTCACATACACGATCTTTGTCATCTGCATATCTAAGTGACATTTGCTACTTCTCCACCTACCTTCACTCCTTTATCGATTTATCATAGTTTTTAAACACCGCGACCAAAGAACTCTTATTAAAATACATATTATCTAATTAGAATATAAATTTTCACAATAAGCAAAATATTAGATCATATAATTATTTAACGCTCAATTGATACGGAGAAATTCCCAATCATGTTTCACAACTTATGATAAAAGAACGATACTTTAAGAAGACAAATATTATTTTTCAGAATAATACCGAGAACTCTCTTCTGATATAAACACAAAGGGGTTTAATTTTGTGAAAAGGGTAATTGAGAACCCAATACATGGATACAAATTGTAACTGAATCAAAGAAATGTTCGTAGTTCCCTCTCTCTCAAAGTTAAAGGTACTCTAAAATTGAGTTTACTTGCTCCGTAGTTTAATAGATATACAAGGAAATTTTTTACCTGACCTTCTAAAGACTTTTTAGAGAAGTTTTTAAGAATTCTTCGGGGGACATTTCAGCCTAAGAAAGTATGGCTCAAACAGAAAAACAATTGTGTGTGGTAGATACACACTGTGGAAAAGAGAGAAGGGATTTTCTAAGTATTGAGAGATATGAGAAACCTTGGGAAAGTACTACATGGTGCAATACGAGGAATGAAACAAAGGAGATGACAGTAAAAAATATGTTGTTGATGCATATAAAGGAAAGAGCTGTAGAGAAGTGAATGAATGGGTATGAAGTAAGGAAATTAGGGCAAAAGTTACCGAGAAGTAAAAGAGTTGCGTACCCGGGGAAATATTTATTATTAGGCGCCTAAGCGTCACCTAAGGACCTCATGCATAAGGAAAGCCACAAATGACAGGTATTAGGATCACTAAATAGTATACTTTATGTAGAGGTATTACCTCACGGGTTGTTATTTTCTCTTTAACCCTCTAGAGGTCGCGATATTGGAACACGGAGCATGTGTAATAGACTCAATTTGCTTAATTATTCATAAAACTTTAAAATTTAAGCACTTCATTGATATTATTCGCTCACTATAACACAATGAGAAGTTCTTTTGCAAGAATTTATTTTTTTAAATAAAGTGCAGCAAGATATGTCTATAAGAAGGTATATGAGCGCGTTTTCTTTGGTATGCTCATGGAGTCTCACATACCAAAATTACTTTTATTATATATTACTTCAAATAATATTATATAATCAGTTAAGTTAATAACAGACACGAAAAGAAAATTCGAATTCCAAGAATGTTACCAACTGGAACAAAAGTCGCATGGCGTCTGTGAGAGTCACAGAATGTAAAAATAATTATATTTAAATAATGATCGGAGATAATACAAAAAATTACATGGAATGCAGATATTATCAAATGAATACTTTACAAAAATTTTGAAATTCTTATATAAAAGTATCCTGTGTGCAAAGAAAATGGCAGTGAAAGAGTTTAATACGATAAACCCCACTTGTAGGACAGAAGAGGAGAGAGGATTACGAATACAGAAAATGTAAACAGTTTTCGGTCAATCAACTTGAGGTGGAGGATTGGCTATAGCGGGTTGCAGCTCATCTAGGAAAGGGAGAGTTTAAGCGTATGTTCAGTGTGAAAGGGACAGGGACCGAGAGAAACCTCCTACCAAGCGGGATAGCGTATTACGTGAGAGCGTTATAAACGGGTTTTACTGCATATGTTAATTATTCTAAGCATATATTCAAAGTGTACATATTAACGGACTCGTGTTCTTATATAATGCAAACTTATATATTGAATGATTCGTATCTCTATATAATGTAATCTATCCATAATTCTTTTAATTGTTAAAAATAACGATTCAATACGCTCAATTTTTTCCTCATTTTTTGTCTCAGTGAAGCAATTGAATCTTTTATCTTGAGTTTTTTTCTGGTATTTTCTAAGTAAATGGCCATTGTTTACTCTGTCGATTGCTAATGGGAGCCTCAATCTGATCTCAGTAAATGCTTAGGGTTCTGAAGGACTAAAACTACACCTGTACGTAATCTATATGTAACCTGTGGTTCAAAGAGATCAAATTTTGCGATAAGTTTCAGCTATATTTCATCGAACTTCATAAAGAGACCAAGAAAATCTTATGGCACCTTGTATTCTTTAAGGAGGAATGGCGCGCGCTGTTCGTATTATATCAAATTTAATTCACTGCACGCTGAACGTCTTCGAAATCAATTTTTGCCAACTTTCTTTTTCTATGCAAAAGTCGCAACAGCTCACGCCATTCCTCCGTAAGGAATACACGGTGGAATAGGATTTACGTGGGCTCTTCATGATGTTGGACGAAACATAAGAAAAAAATCTTTGGTCTCATATAAAAAGACTGAAGTTCACGCGGTCGTTTATAGAGGGGACTAATAATTTTCACGTTTTCTCTCATTGTTCCCTTTCCTTCCATTCTATGAGTGATAGGTGTCCAACGTGTTGTGGTACGCCAGCTTAATGTATTAATGTCGACAATAATTTCCAGTCCGATTACTTTCATATTCATCATTCATCTTTACCACATGACAGCTGCTAAATCAATCAACCTGATTTATATAAAGGATCTGTGATTAGCGGGATTAAAATTTGACATCGAGTACTCAAATGTCAATCAAATCATTCCAAGGTTAGAAAGTTTAAATCAATATATAATCAGTTGTGGTTGTCTGTTTCTTCTAAAGAATCACCGCTTTCATTTGGAAGCTGAAAAGCAGTTTTTCACTACAATTTTTCCCACACTTAAGCTCTAATGAATACACAAGGTACATCAAGCAAAATTTTATCTAGTATAGGCTCTGAAAAGTACGTATAACATAAGCCAATTAGGAACTGTGGCAACTAATCTACTTGAGCCGATGAATTTAACCTGCTCAGAAATTTATGATTGTATTTCTCTTCTAATACATAAATTTACTGACATATGTTCAGTCTTATTGTATGCGAGTTATATTGTGATTTTTGGGGTTATGTTGAATTTCAGGTCGAAGTTTCAGAAGCAGTGGGCTAGTTAACGAAAAATAAAACAAGGGATTTAAAATTTCGCCAAAAATTTTAAAAAATATCGACATTGACTTTGATTCTAAGATATCAAAAAATGAAAACAAGGGCGAAAGATGCTGTTTACCGAAAGGATTGCCAAGACGAAGCTGCAAAGAATATGTAGTGGAAGTATGTATACTATCTCGAAAGCATATGGGCTCAATATGTGTAAACTGTGAGCATATTCACACCATTACAATGAGCTTCTAAAAAAAACCTTTTTAAGTCAGAATAAACATTTCCGGGTTGCTTACGTCTTAATACGAGTCACTTTTCCATATTTTCAAGCTTTAATGGAGAAAGAGAGATGACAGGGATTTTAAGGAACAGAAGTCAGTGATAACTATAACAAGCTTTGTTCCAAATCGTATGAGTTAACCGGTATTAGATTTTCTAAAGGGTTCAAAATCGGAAAAAACATATGAAATACCAAAAATAGCCACATTGTTCTACTAAATAAAATGCGTATTTTCATATTTAGTGGTAATTTTTAAGCTTATTGTGTTTGGCACATTTGCGTATTGATTAGCCAATTCGGAAAACAGGGAAATAATCATAATAAACAAAAACATCGCTTTCAGGGATACTCGGTACATACCCTAGAAGCCGCTTCTCAGTTTGTGACATTAATCTTGCTCTACATTTCTAATTGATTATTTTGGTATACCATTCACGGAAAAATGAATTCTTCAAGCGAATCGTTCTAGCATCTCTTCCGCTGTTATTTCTCGCGGCATCAGAACGGTCTATGCAAGAGGGAATACACATAATATCGGCAGCATCTTCTAAGATCGTACTTTTTCTGAATTTATGACGTAATTTAAGCCCTCGTTTAAACATTCAATCCTGAGTCTAGAGATACATACGGTATCCATGGTATCATATTAGTGCTCTAAATTTAACTTATTGAAAGGTGAAGACAGTGAGTATGTCTGTCCTCTTATATTTCCATCTTAGTTGTAGTAGTAATGTTAAAGGTACTACGACAGATGAGGTAATTTCGCTCTGGATTCCCTCTGGGATTCGAATCCGGGACCGCTTTTGTACGCGTTACGCACATGCATTTCCCACTGGTTATTTATGAAAGATGAAGGCACTTACACATCGGTACTCTGAGTCAGGGTCATATTGGCTCATACTCTAAGCTGACCTTAACTACTTTGATTTCATACTAAACCTTTCCAATGCTATATCCCTTTTTACTTACTTTCCATTCTCATTTTTTCCTGTCAACTTATCCACATTCATATATTTATTTTACAACTATCATCTTCATCACCCCCAAAACTTCGGCTAGGATCGATACTTTTTCATATTTCTTTCATCCAGGAAATACGCTTCACTCAGTTTATTGCAGGTCGGTATATTTAAGATCTTTTAATTCTGCCACCATCTAGCACCCCTTTTCCGAATTTCACCTAAAAAGCTGAAACAGTTACAAACGCGAATTTTCACCAATATTTTCAACATATCTCTAACTGGGGGCAAAAGAGTATTAATTTCATTAAATTTATAATTTCATTACTTAACGTTACATGATAAATTCACGGAGGTTTATTGTGTATGTAGAAACTGGTTAACACCAAAACGGATAATATCGAAATTTCGGTTAATACAAAGAGAAGCAAGTTTCCTCTAACTTTCAACTTATCAGTCGAGAACATTATAGGGTCCACAGGGAAAATATCCTTATGAAATGTTTCCGATAACATGGAGTGGTGTATATTATAGAATTTCAATTAAAATTAAATCAAAAACGATAATCTTGGATTTTTAATTCGCCGCGAGAAGAAGATACCGTATCGCATAATCTATTCCTAATTTCTATCTAAGCAAATATAAGGACTATAAAGAAGCAATGATAAGAAGTCTTCTTTCTCACCATTAAATAGTAGAAAAGAATTCTAACCATTAAATCCTTGTTGCCATTTCGAACACATTCTTTTTTCAAATTAGGATTTTTACTGATTTAAGTAACACTTATAAATAAAATACGGGAACGATTACAGACAAAGAGCGAAGAGTTAAGAGTTTATCTACTTAAAAACCATCTTTTGACAAAATGATTTCTCCAAATCACTGGCAACTTCCCAATTAACTTGATGTTAAATACCTTTGGTTTGTTAAATTTCAATTTTCTCTCGTATTATATACCCGATTTTTATTTTTAAAATAACGGGTAATTTTTTGTGAGCATTAATTTTCATTCTTTTACAATCCGATGATTGGACACCACTATAAAAACATTTATTTAATTAATAAATGCTTTTCAGTTAATTTCGTCATTTTAACAACGGACGATGACAAATATCGCTTACGTAATTAATCTCAATAATTACAAATTTGATTACACCAATTAATATAAATGATTTTATTGAAATTTCGTGTTCCACTAAACAATTCCCCACCCTTTGTTGCGCAGGGAAAAAAATCTTTTACTAGCGTAGGTGGAACAAAGCGATAGAAAAAGAGTAGAGCGTGAATGTTAGGATGGGAAGAGGACAAATAGAACGGAATCGGGGAATAGCGGGTGGAGCGAGACGAATTCGAAAGAAAACAGTGCATTCTGATTGGCCGATGAGATTGAGGCTGGAAATAGTAGCAAACCAAAGGGGGAAATTCAGAGGGGATTCCAGGGGATGCGCAAGCGGGACGTAAAAATTTAAACGCGGATTTTAAAAGCAAATTGATGTTTAGCGCGGAATATTTCGCATTTATTCCTTAATTGCTTCCCCGGTGAATGGATAGAGTCGTCCGATGCGGTATTTATTCATCTGATATTTGGACCGAAAATGACGGCACGTGTTGGGAACGAATTCACCAGATTAATTGCCACATCGTCGGAATTCGCATTCCATAGATATTGAGATGATATTGAAAGTACTCCCGAGTTCCTCCGCGCGTTTTTCCCGTTATAATTAGAACGGGAGGCCCAAGTTAGAGGATAATAGCGTGCAATTTACGCACTAATTATTATCCAGTAGGTGGAATACGAATATTTTAATAATTGCTCGACCTCGTGGGGGACCTCTCTTCATGTCGTGATTGCTTCTCTCTCTATCGATTAGCGAGCCGTAATCACGAAATAAATCGCTCACGTAGATTTCCCATGGCTGCTCCTTGTTATTATGTCATTTTTAATTGATTCATTGAAGCTGGAACGGTATGAGGCTGCATATTCTTCTTATTATTCTATTCTGCATATTTAGGAGCTATTTTTTACCATATACATCCAAATAATAGTCGAGTTTTTTGGTCTAATTTCTATAGCTGAATTTAAGAGATGTAGATATTACGTACTTTTTCAAGTGACGAAATTCTTACATAATCGATGTAAATTAGCATAATTTGATAGCAGGAAATAGACAAAGAAACATAATTTCTTGATATTTTATGTAAAAAAGGGAAGAACAAGACTTATACTATATAACAAAAATTTTTTTATTTGTTAAGCAACCAGGTTTCGACCCCTTGGGTCATCATCAGGCCTGTTGATGACCCAAGGTTAACGAATAAAGAAAATTTTGTCATATAGTATAAGTCATGTTCTTCTCTTTTCCATAATGGAGAACTATCACAAAGTTAAGGCCGAACTGGTGGAAGTTTATGTGGAATACATTTTTATCCGACGGGTTTCGACTCGGTTCATCTTCGATTTTGTGTTTGATGTTAGATTTATATCATACCTCTAACTTCATGTCTATTTTTGCCCTTAATTTGAATTAACAAAAGCCTAATGTATGAAGAAATTAACAAAATGAATATGCGAAGATCAGCGGTAATTTATGTATGATAATATACATAAAGACGGAGGATGTCAAAAATTATGAATTACCATAACTGTGGACATTTTTTTCTTTTAAATACTATAGTGAATTTAAGGGAAAATGAATTAACTGTAAGGTAGAAACTTATATATGTAGTAAAACAGTACTGTTGATCTTATCCGAAAGATTAGCCTTACTTCGATAAACTCGTCGAACTAGAGCAACATTTGTTTAACGACTCTCTATCCATAAAAGATAAAGTTAGATACGACATTCCTGCTCAAGCACCCAAGGTAAATTACTTTCACTGGGATTAAATCGTCCATCAGGGGTTCTTTCCTAAGTTCAGGACCATTAGGGAAACAATTTGAGCCACGTTCATTTAGAGACCCACTTTCCCTGAAATATCGATGCTTGCATATTTATTACGTCCTCGCTTAACTATTTTTAAAGCATTTCCTGGAAGTACAAATTACAGCTCCGAGAGATGGCGTGTGTTTAGTGAAAACAAATTTAAATAAAATCCCCTTTCGTTCTGGATAGGCCATTTCTCGCCCCCAACCCTCATCTAGCTTCGATTGCTTCCTCTCACGCGTTCTTTGCCAGCACACGCTCCCGCCTCATCCGTCACGGTGCTATTTTCACCGCACCACGCTCAAACTCGGAAGAATTCCACTCAAAAACAGAATATTTCTCCGCTCCTAGGACCAAAGTTTTTTTTGTTGGACGTAAAACCTACAAACTATAAGGAACTGTGCCATTACTAGTGACGATATTTCTGGGTTCGTTTCCGATGGAATTCCGGTCGTATTCGGGTTGGGCGGGTGCATGTCAATGCCCTATGTGTGGTGGTCGGTGTTTTGGATTGTAAACGGGAACCACTCACGTTGATTAAGAATTCAACACTTGCTTAAGTGCATGTTCCCCTAAGTCTCACTTAAGGATTCTTATTTCCGAAACCAGGGTTCTCAAAACTGTGAGACCAACGACCTCGTCGATGCGTACGGAGTTGCCTCCGAAGTGGCAGGTCAGAAATAATTTAAAGCTGAATTGTGCATTTCGTTCACTTAGATTCTCTTTAGCGCGGGAAATACTTACTCCTTACTGAGACTAACGTAAATTTATTCATATACATCTTAAGTTAACATAGCAAACTATCACAAAAAGAGTACCTCTAATGCACTTTTAATGTCTCAATGGAGAGAGATTACGTTTACAATGACGTTGATGAACAAGATCTATCGAAAGCAATGATTTTCAACAGAAAAGGCTGACATACCTTCAGTTTCGATAGGATTCAATACAAATCGATCAACTGCAATGATGAGATGAATAATTTTTCACACAGGTTGATTATTTCCAATCCGAAATACCAAATTTCGAATTATTTTCAAATTCGTAAAATTGCATCAGCTCACTTTCCAGTACTTTTTTTTTGTAATATATTTGGATAAAAATTTTAAATCTAGTCATAAAACCCCGTTTAATCGTTCCTTTTGTATAAAACTGAAAATAACTACCAAACGTTTTTACGAAATTGAAATTATACTCAGCCGTATCCGAAATTCGGAAATTTTCTTTTTAGTTATACGTTGAAGACATTTTCGTGATGAAAATTTACGTAATTAAGCCTTCTTCTAATGATATTAATCATGTTTCAGGTTTATATAAAACACGGGGAACATCACAACCAATTTTAATTTGGATCTACTTCGTATAATTTAAAATTTGAGTATTTTTAATTAACTGCTGGATTGAAAGCTTCCCTACTAGCCATTCGAGTCAATTAAATAAATCTTTTAGAAACACGGGTTTCTCACAGTCCTTGTCATTCACAGTCGTGTAATGTTATGCAAAATCTTCATAAATCCTTCAAACTTTCAGTCTATATCTGATGTATGTATATGAAGATTAATCACAGGATCGTTACAACGACCGTTGTAGAAATAGCATCGCGGAAACTGCATACACTAAACTGAAAGAAAGAACTATGAATATATATTGTATGAACAAGATATATAAGCCATGGCATTTCTTGTCTTTCCATCACAAAAATTTGCGAGTATTATTCATCGTAATTACGATGAAAACAACTGCCAAACGATTTTCAAATAGTAAAGAGATTTAAAGAGCAGTAAAAATAGCAACGAGGCTTTTATCACTATGGTTTTAGCATGACATGCTTCCATAGAAATGGAGAGCTTGAGAGAAAATTACACTACTATTTATCGAGCAAAAGAATAGTGTCATGAAGTCTCGAATAGGTATTCGAAAGAAATTACCGAGATTTTGTACGCTACAACTTTGAAGAGAAGGAAATATACTGAATAAAAAAGTGGATAACAAAAATGATTTTTAACAAAAGTAATCCTAAATACGAAGATTTGGTGGAGCGCTATTATAGCTGGATACTAAAATAACTACTTCCCTGATCTATAGAATTTAATTAAATTTAGATTAATATTGAATAAAAATCGTGCGGATACCGGAGAATTTTTCCATGAAAAGTACACTTAGTTTTAATAAGCTTATCGTTTATTCCTGCTTTGCCAAAAGATGGGCAATGAAGTATTTGAAAGGCAATTTCCTAATGCGGGAATTACAACGGAAGATGTTCATTAATAGAACACGATGGAACTGTGGTCCAACAAAACCGACAACGCTCCCAGCTTCACGACGCAATTACATTCTCACTAATTAAAAAAGCCGATATTTGGTACAAAGGATTTTCGTGAAATTCAGCCTTTTATAGAGAGAACTCTGGAGCTTTATATATTCGATCTCAGAACTCGACTTTCACGCTTAAATGGATTGTATTAAAACGTAATTTAATCAGTGCGAGGATGAGTTATGAGAAAAATTCTTTTCATAAAAGTGCTGTTGCATTGTTTGTGATGGGTTTGATGTGTATAGTGAGAATAAATATTGAAATAGGTTAACAAATATTTGGAGTGAATAAGTATAAGGAAACTAAGGTTTATTGGTCAATATTTGACAGAATTGAGGCGATTGCACAAACTAATGGGATGATGAAAGACCTTAAAGAGTGGATGAAAAGAAACAGAAGATAACTCAGCAATGCAGTGTGAAGATTATGTGATTATGATTGCTGCATACAGAAAGTTATTTATACAACTCTGTGAAAGTAAGGTAGACTTCAAGGAGAAGGGAGATGGTAATGGTTTCTCAGAAAATAAGAAATTAAACAGTAATGATAGTTAGCAAACCAATTCATCTTCCAATAGAATGTGATAGATCAACCTAGCCCTTACCGCCAACTGGTTGGCGTTTTAAGTTTTCATGGAGGCGGGGAGTATTTCTTAGACAATAAATAGACAATTGAGGACATGAATGAGAGTGAATTTATAATTCAAGAAATTCAAATCCAATTTGAAACGAAGGCGTCGAAAAAAGTTTAACGTAGATAAATGTTATTGTAAGATTAATTATTTTTGAAGAGGTAAGACATTAAAAAAATTTCGAATAAATTTTCCATGTAGTACTTTTTAGTTGAACTGTCTTTTTCATTCTAATTATTTTTAAACAATAGTAGTGTCTAATATTATTATAAAGTGACATACGTAATATAATAAATCTAATATCTAATAATATCTGTATATTTAATTTGTGTTAATGTCATGCTTGACGATTACATCAACTAATACAACCATGTTTGGCGGTGTTATGTAAATGAATTTTAATAATAACAACATTATTATTTTTACTGTGTACCTGTTTTTGCTTAACTATTTTCGCGCTAAATAAAGGTAATGGGACATCTGTGGCCGATAGGAAAATTATTTTTTGAGGACATAGGTGGGCGGTTGGTAAAACAAATTTAGCTATCAATACCTTACGTAATGATACCAATAATGCTAACAGTAATGTACGCTTCCTTAAAGTGTAAGCTATTTATTACACTATTAATAAAAGAAATGGCTATATGTTGTAAGGCTTTAGCCCAGAAGCTCGCAAAATTTCCATTTATGATTGAAACACTGATATATATCGCCTAAAATTGTTAAGTTTTTTAATTAAAAGTTGAAGTGTTATTACAAATTGCTACGCTGTTTTGAAATTAAATATTATAAATAAAATAAACATAATTTGAAATCAATATTACAAATCTTAAATATAATTCTGGTATCTTTAAGACTGCTATTTTTTAAATCTCCTCAATCCAATGAATTTGACTCACTGCGCTCAACGTGTTTTCAGATTGTTTTTCGGCAAATATCTCACTATCTATTTTCACGATGAATGTAATTGATTAGCGATTCCCTCCCACGATTGAATGCGACGGCTTACTTTGTCCTTAAAATAGCATTAAAGTCGTCAGCAACCGGAACAGAATTTACCAAGAGTAAAACAAAAAGCGAACGAAGCTTTCCGAATGATTCCACGAAGAATTTTCCCCGTGTTGACTTGAAATAAATTATCTCTTTGGCGGGGGTGCTAAAATTGCGCAGGAGTTCCTTTAAATTGAATTCGGGTTTGAACGAGTGTTTTGTCAACAGAATTTTGGATCGTTCGAAGAATTGCAGAAACGACGCTTCTCCATTGTAGAAGCATACCGGCTACATTCGTCCGTCAAAGCTATTTTTAAATATGTGATTTAAAATCGGGAGCCGAAGGCAACAATCGGTTATTGTTAGAGTTGGAGAGGAGGAGAAGACAATGGACAAAGTTGGCGCATGCGTACGAGAAGTTTAAGAAAATAAATTGCGAAAAACAGGGGAAATGGCTCTCGGTTATAATTAGAAATACGTTTATATTTGAAACCTTTTCATTCATTCCTGTTGCTAAAATCACTGGGGATGATTCTAATTAATTCAAATTGTTATTGTTATAGTAATTAAGTATGACTACTTGCCCGTTGCGAAATTTTCGCAGATATACACGGTTACTCAAACACTAAAACACATCTTCATATTCTGTACCAGTGTCAATTTCGTATGTACCAATAGATATTGATATCTACACATGCAGTAACGAAAATCTTTGGGAAGTTCATTTTTAACTATTTATTAACCAAATGTTGCATTTTTCATTTGCTGATCTGTATTTAGCAGGAGGCAGAAAACTTGAACTTTAAAATAGTGTTTCATTTTTATATTTTGATAAAGTAAGAAGGGAGAAAAGTATTGGTCATTGAAAATAATTTAGAAATAAAATATAAGGATATTATGTTAATATGATAAGCGTTGCCACCTAACTAGAAGGCCTAATAGTAGCAAAAAATTTAAATAGGTAAATAAATTTAATATTATTTTATATTTTTACATGTTTTAATTAGGCAGGATATTAAGTTATGATTTTAAATGAAAATTAAGAGGACAAGAGAAAAAGAAATTCCGATATAGATAGGAAACTGTCTGCTGAAACCTGTCTTAACAGTAACCTCGTTGATTTAAAATTGGTCGAATTTTCAATGAATGGAAGTTTAGTTGAAATTTTGATGAGATAATCTATTTTGCAAATGATATTATTGTGGCAACAAGCAATTTATCTAATTAAGATCTTTCAGCGAATCGGGAGAACAAAACAGAATTAAACGGAATTTGGAATAATTTGGAAAGATAATTCCAGGCATTACTCTCTTAAGTAAACGCATAACAATGATCCATTTTAGGCTGTTTTCTTGGATGTGCAAATTTCATTAGCAAAATTTGTGAACAATGAAATAATTTAATCAGGGAATCTCGGTTCAGCGAAACTCCCAAAATAGCAAGTACTCCACGATTCACTGATTTTTGAGGTTTGATAATATTCAATTTTCCTTTGACTCAGAGGTACTACATAACTGTTGGAATTTTCGCATGGTGTCTTGTTCCCTCGAAGATAAAAAAAAACTGTAAATACCCAGAAAATATGAATTGAGTCCATTAACTACATTACATATGGAGTTTATAAATGGCTGCTATCGTTGTTTAAATATTTAATTTCTTCGGATGTAGCAGCTGATTCTAAATTGTTTATAATTCTATTATATCCTTTATGATTTCAAACTATACAGAGCTATTTTGTGTATTTAAAAAATAATTTAAGAAGGAGAAATATGCATGAAAAAAGTCTGAGAGGGCCTGGAACTCGAAGCCAGATCTGCTTATTGTCTTTTAGATTCTCAAACCATTAATCTGTCTTACTGTGATTGGTCATAGGAGGATCCGGGTTTGAGTACCAGCACTGTCAGATTTTTTCATGTTCATTTCTCCGTGAAAATTTTCCAAGCCATCACACAAAATCCTAAAATCTTCTCCAAGTCTGAAGCTAAACACTTCGTATTTTTCAACATAGTTTATTTCTACTCTTTCAAACAGTGTGGAAATTTTCAGTTTAATTTCAATTATTTCTTTCCGCAAAGTCAAGCCTACGAATATCGATTTCATTCTTTTCCATGAAATCAAACCGTTTTCTAAGAACATATAATATGCTGAAACTCTTTGACTTCTCCTTCCCAATGACAATATCCAATAAATACTAACTGAAATGTATTCAATATTAATTTCATTTATCAACAGCAATTAAAACGAAAAGATTTAGGATTCCCTAAAATAGAACGATTTTGACGATGTTTACTTGGTAACTTTGATTGTCTTTAGATAACCCTATTCATAAACAAGGATATGAATCGTTCCACCTTTTGCTTCCATTCTGAACGTTCTCTCTGAACTCGAATTTAATAGCTTCCTTAATCGAATTCTACGTCGGCTAACTCATTTACCCCACGCAAAAATCGGCGAAATATCCCGAAAAGATTTGGGTTGAAACAACAAACAGGGAATTGGGCTAATTTATACGTGGACATCTCTATCTCGCGGAAATTCAATCCCTTTGACCGCCTCAGAGTAATTACACAGTGGAGCACAACGCCATTATGTTGGGCATCTCCATCATGACCTGTTGACATTGTGATGGGATGTTTCCGAAAGCGACAATTTCAGCCAATTTCCATTTCTGGCCATCATCAAAGTCCGCTCATGTGTTGGGTTTGAGTGGAAACTAATGGCGGATTCCTTATAGTTATCAGAAATGCCTCTTCCGCGGCGAATTATTGGCTGACGTGATGAGATTGCCAAAAGCTAAGTTGTTCGGAGCAATGCAGGCCGTTTCGCATTTAGTTTCTGTACTGTTTTTATTTTGTAGCCTTTATTGTAGTTTTTCAAGTCAACCATACTGTTATTGGTACTCTGACCCTTGAATTACTCATGGTATGGTCTAATGGCAATCAGTCGCATATAAATCGGAATTAGAAAAAATATGCTTTTAATTACTTACAGCGTACTCCAAATCCAAACTTATTCTTCAAGGAAATCTGAAATTTGACCAATACCTGCATAGATGCAAGTTGCATTTAATTTGGAGTGTTTGCCAAGTTTGTTGACATAAATACAAAGAAAATAGCAGTTACTCTAATCACAAATGTAGCCACTGACATGCCCTAAAAATGCTCCTTTTCTAACGCTCTCCATTCCATGCCGTTAAAATGTAATACACTGTAATTTCCTCATTTTGGAATAAAATGTACCTGAAGATAATCGCTTTGCTCGAAACCGGTAGTTAAAATGTTTCGGAAAGAAAGCGAAGTATTTAAGTAAGATCTAGATTTGATCTTATCAAACTATTGAAACGGCAAAAATTTGAGATTCGTGGGTTTATTTTTCAGAGACAGAATGAGAAAACGTGAGTTTCATAATCTTCTACTATCCGATTTAATTCAAGTTTCGCCGCTGCCGCTTCGATTCGAAAGTTACTCGCGTTTCATAGTTCCCAAATTTACATAGTATCCCATCATCCCTTTCTTATTTTAGTATTTCATTCTTGATGATTAAAACTGAAAAAAGGTTAATATCATGCTTAATGCAACTACCATTGTACTGCTTAATCAATAAATTAACTTGAAACATAGTATCTGTAACAAGAAGAATAGATACTAGTAGATTGAAGGTAATCTCATTGCATCGGTTTCAAGTCATAAATATGTATTTAAGAAATATACGCATATTGGCGAAAAAGTTCCTAGGGAAACTGAAACTACGTAAGTTGGGATATACAAACGTAATTGGCATTGAGGTAGGAAGTGATTGGAATTTATAGAAATAAGTAGATTATGAAAAGCAGGCATATAAGCCACAGAGTCATGTGGAGGAGAAGAAAAGCCTTGAGGAACGGAATCCTGCAATGAGACCTTCGTTAAGCTGTTTTGTTTCAATGGTGATGACCGTATCAGTAGAAAAAATTTTCGTTTCAGTTTCATTTAACGCTTTAGAGAAAAATTTTAAAATCACATAAATTAAATAAAAACCATTCCAAAGATATTATTCCTTCGTTGATCGAGATCGTCCGTGCAATGGTTCATACTAAAAAATAAAGCAGCACTAACTAACGATAATACGTATTAGGGGTGCATATTTTCTTATGTTGGGTACATGGGATCACGGTAAAATTAGGATACTTGATATTTTGTGTGTCAAGGAGAATGGACCTCGGAAAACAAAAATTGATTCACCAATTTATAAAAAGGATGAAGTAAAAATCAGCTTTCAGGTAATGAAATAGCAAAGAATAATACATAATCAACATAAGTTATTAGCATTATTTATAATTAAAATTGTGAAAGCATTAAAAACATGCAAACAACTATCATATTGATAGAATTTCCGTTTCACGAAAATTTCCCACAATGTTAAATAGATGAAGAGAAAATGGTTGAGGGAAGATGAATATCCTCCTAATAAATATTAAATTTTGAATAATGCTCAAAGCTATTTTTACTGTGATTTTAATAAGTGATTCTAATCAATCTCCTGAGCATGGCATACTTAGAATCATCACTAGCTATTAGCCAGGAATTTTCAAAAATATATCAGCAGAACAAATATCTACATATCGTATCTACTGAGAAAGAAACAAATTTAATTTCTGGAACTTTCGAAATAAATCTTTCGCGTATATGCTTTACGATATCCTCTTAAGTTGAAAATCGAATTGTGACTTTATCTGATAAACTAATCACCAAAGATAAAATCAAAGTTGGTACACATGAAACTGAAGTAAGAAACGATATTGATTCATCTATAACGTGAGTAATTTATTAAAAATATTAGTAATGTTTTCGCAGCCGATCTTTTTATTCATATTTCCTCCCGCTAATTTTTCCATCTGGTACAAATTTAAATAAAATTCACGAAAAATTTGAACAGCCCTTCATAGAATAACATTAAAACCCACATCGCTTTCTCGCCAAAGGATAAAAGTGAATGTTTCGTACAAGAGAGGCACTAACTCGTAAAAGATCAAGAAATAGAAGTTTTCCTACCTTTCGATGAGGAAGCTCATGCAGTCCATCGTTGGAAGTTCTGCGTCGAATTTTCACTGACCTTAACGTTTATTTAATCCCTCGGTGATTCCATTCGGTGGTTGACCTGCAATAGCAACCGTTGCAACGCAGCAGACCCCTGAGAGAGAAAAAGGATAAACGAGGTTAAAATGGGACAAAACAGTATTCGCACACTTTCTTCACAATCTCTGCGCTTAATACTTCAATATTTTACTTTGAGTACGAAGGTAAGCCTCGTTCACCAAAATACTTCAGTCAAAAGTGTAGTAGCTCTTAGTGATGTAAGATAAAAAATTTGGTCACTAATGAAGTTTAATAAATTCTATGGAAACTGTTATTCAAAAGGCTGTTATGCTTATGTGGAATGTTTTCTCTGATAGCTTTCTGACCCAGTGAGGTAAACGAGGGAAAACTACCTTACTCCTTATCTTACCTTAGTCGCCTCTTTCCCTCTTCGAGAAGAGGATGGAGATCGAACCAATCTTAGAGCTGATGACATTAAATATAGAAATATTCGATTCTAGCTGAGTGGATATCAGTCCATTTTTATTTTCCAGATATTTTACAATTTTCTGTGCATAAAATTAAGTATGGAGTCAATAACTCTTGTATGTGAGGCTAATTCTTTATGGAGTCAATATTGAATCAATAAATCTTGTGGGGGAGGTATTATTTCTAGAAATTACTGTCCTTTAATATGATATATAAAACATCAAATACCCCATTAAGTTACGCAATATGAAACAAAGGGACAATTGAGCGCAATTAAGTAATGAGGACAGGTAAAGTGATGGATTTTGCAAAGATCGTCACGCGTTGTTAAAATGTGTGATTCCCAATCCATTCACGTTTAAAACTATTTCCAGCTTTTAATAGTCCAAAGGATCGAATGTGAACGGAGGATTTACACTTCCAAGGCAATTAAAGACCTTAAATATCTTAGCTAGATATGCAGACAGCTTGATCAAAGGGAGGGCGATATTTATAAAAACAAATTCCATTGAAATTCTATTGGTTATAGTTTAGCAACATAATTTTTAATTAATTATTAGATGTGATTATATAGCGAAGCACAGAAATAAAGTGACGCAGAATTCAAATGCAATGGAACTACAAGTTACTCTGCAATAACAATTCCAATTTTAACAAATAATTTACAGAAAGCACTACCAAGAGAAATACTTGTTCCGAAAGGTTATTATTATATAATCATATGCCTAATTATTGATCAGTTCGTGTTTTCTTTCCTTAAAACGACTAAAAATGAAAAATATGTGGATGAATATGACTTTGGAATATTGATTTCTATCTCAGGAATTGATTCTGATTTTCATCAGTAAGTGATACTATATTAATTACTGTTAGTATCAATAACAGTTATATTAATCTTACAATCTTGTTAGTTCAATTAATCAACTAGTTAAATATCTTTTCATTCAAACTTCAAATAAATTCTAAATTATTTGCCCAAACTGGCGTTTCCTGTCAACTTTGTTGCTCGTCACTGATTCCAGGAATCCTCCTCTTGCTTTCAGCTCACACGGAGAGGAATAAAGAATCCTAAAAAAGGATAAAAAAAGTATACTAGATATAAGTAAAATATTTATAATAATATAAATGAATCAAAATAACAGACAAATTAAAGACTGAAGCTTTTGTATTATATGCTACTTATTGATAATGATTGAAAACATTTTAGTCAAATTGAAGTTTTTCAAGCATGAAATTTTGGATTATTGTTGAATTATTCATTTTAAAGTGGTGCCTAGATTAACAAAAAACTAAGTTAATGAAAAGCAGCTACTTTAAGAAATAAATAATAAATAGAAAATATCTTTGGCAAAGGCAGCCTTGGTTTAAGAAGCCTCGCCAATGAAAGCCCGATTTCAATGAAACTTGGCAGGTTCCCATAGATTCCCAAAATAGGAAATAATTCGACTATAGGCATTTTTGGCTCATAGTTTTTGATATTTAGAATTCGCAGGTTTGATATTTTTATACCTGAGGGAAAGTTTATCTTGCGTAAAGGCAGCGACTGTACCATTGTAGTTTAAATAAATAACAGAAATCGGTTAACACAAAACCAACCGAGGCATTTCGTACTAACCGAATTCCGTGTTAACGTAACGAATCTCTTAAGTTCCATAGATAGAAGTATTATCATCTCTTATATTCAAAAGAATCACAATTTTACGTTTATATAGTAAATAAACTTTTGAACGGTGAACTACAAAAATATATTAAGTAACCTAAGATGTTAACAAAATAATTTTTAAATTTACGCAAAAATGTACTCGCATTTTTAATTAAATTGAATGGTATTTCCACCATCGATGCCGTTTTTGTAATCAGAAATATCAAAATGCATAAACACGATACGGAATTCTTTCTACAGAGTACATCTGAATAGCGTTTTACACTCGGGACTTCAATGTATTAAATATTTTACGAGAAAATAAAGAGAAACTGAGCAAAGAATGTAAATAGTTCCACAATTTATTCGATTCACTAAATCTACATTACAAGGAATGGTACAAGGAATGTACAAAGATTACATTTAAGTAATACCGGTATTTCTACAAATATGAACGACTGCAATTTTTTCTCAGTGAAATTAAAGAATATTTCTTTGTATTGCACACAACGCAAATTAAAACATCTTGTGCTGTTATATTTTAAATTAAATAAACACATTTCATGCTTACCTCTTCCGCAAAAGAAGATCTTGGAGAAATGCAAACGTTGACGAACCGCAGCTTCGTTGTTGTTTCGATTTTTACCAATATGTCTGAGATGCAGTCTCACTTACCTGTAATACAAATTTTAATTTAGTATTCTCACTGAAAAATAGCGAAAAGAATTTTTCCTATTCATCTCAAAGAAAATTTGGACATCCTTCTCTATGTCCTCCTCCGAGAATTTCCCAAAACGACTGTTACTAGATCAACCGAAAATTGTTTCAAATCAAAATGCCAGCTCGTGATTGGCTGTTCGTTTACCTACCGCTGATTGGCTTACCTCCTATCCGTCTTGAAATTATTTTACTAAAATTATTTTCATTGGAAATTATTGTTTTATATAAATTTATAATTATTTTTAAATTTTAGAAAACTTACCGCGATTAACAAGTCTAAGAAATAAATTTTAAGTTTTACATAGTACGTATTTGCGATATAGATACCGACGCCATGTTTTTGAACAATTATCGGTTTACTTCCGGTAAATATGAGAAATTTCGCGTACAAAGTGAATTCAATCTGATTACATCGAACCCCAAGGCATTATTTTCCTTTAAACCTGAGAAAGCATCTGATAATACCCTCAAATCATTAGTCCGAAGACTGGTTAGCCTAATATCTCCCAAGATTAGCTACAAAGACCATTGTAGAGGGAATTATACGACTAGACAAGATAAGACATAAGGTAGTTCCGCCATTTTCTCTTGGGAGCCAACATGCCGTAAGATGAACAAGAGTACGCCAAAACAGTACATTGATCCTATGACTAACAATTTAGGAAGGATTGAGTTTCTAAAGCCTCGAATGAATGCCATCATTTATTATGACACCCACTAATAAGATTAAGAGAATAAAAATTGTTGACCTCGAATCAAATGAAAAGGATAGATGTACCACTCATCGAGATATTATAGCAAGGGCACTGGAACTACGATTTAAATATTTAATTATCACTTACCAAAGATAATCCATCCAATCCTTAAAAAGTATGCACCGAGATTTATAGTACGACTGAACGTAACGCATAAGTGTAACTCATGTTCACTAACGATTATGAAATATCCAAACACCATCTCAAAAATTCATTGTATTATTATTTGATGATTTTAGGTACACAGTAACATTTAGTAGCATTTTAGTAACACCGTCATCAGCAGTCTTCACTATTTTCGCTTCACTTACGACGTTTGACAAAATCACACAATCACTACTTTTGGAGAATGCCAATATCCTTCATGCTGGTGGAGTTGTAATGCCTTCCGGTATTATTTTACTCTACAACCAAGACACTTTAAACGCACATACACTTTCTTAAAAGCTAAAAAATTATCGTTTTTTAGAGAAGCAGAAACACTGTGCACGTAAAATAGACATGGCTAATCTTAGTTTGAGGTTGTTGTTCACTACATGTAGCACACATTTTCACACTGTTCATCACAATATTCACACAACACTTCCCATTTACACACCAAAACCATTCACATTAGAGTGTTTGTGTCATTCACAATTGATGTTTTCACTATTGATCGCACATTGATTGCACACGTTGTCAAGAGACTTAGAAGAGCTGTTAGGGAACTACAAAAATGTCCACAGCACAATGCAGTTACTCTGCAGTATTCCATTTTGCATCTCCTCCAATGGTTGTGGGGATTCATAGCCCTTTGCAAGCACTCAGCGTACGTAAATCCGGGCTGAAACTTCACAATAACTTGCGTTCGCCACCGATAGTCATCAGAACTTAAACAAGAGCATTCGCTTACCGCCGAATCTCGCAGCCAAATATTTCAGTCGCACTAAAACACAATTCACTTTCCATAGACGAGCGTGAACTAAGCTGACCCCAATATTTCAGCAACTACTAAAACACCACGGACCCAAATACTTCACAATCCGGAGCAGATAGTTACGCTGCAGCACCCCGCTGCGTTACCAGGCCGATAATTCTGGAAATTTATTTGCAGCCCTCCTTTTTTCAAAACACACGACTTCTATGGAACGTACCGAAAGCATTGAAGTCCGAAAATTCCACCTGACGTCATTAAGCGGTCAGCAAAATTGACAAGAATGCATTTCGGCGGCGAGTACGAATCCGACGGAGAGCAGCTCACTTTCAAGTCTAGTTGGAAAAGATCCAAACAGATATTAAAATGCCGCTGCCGAAAACGCCGCTCGGAAAATGAATGGGCCTCGTCTATACATCAATGGACTGAAATAATAGTAACAAAGGAGCCTTGTGAGAGGAGGTGAGATTTCTAAAATTTTCCGCATCGGCATTCTCTACCTGAAAATCTAGAAAAAATACTAATTCATCTTGATTTAAATACGAATATTGGATATTTCATACGAGAAATTCATAGTTTTCGAGAATAAAATAAAAATAATGGTGAATTAGTGAGCCATAAGAAATATCAGCCCTAATCTGTTCTTATTCCACAAAAGAATTTCTCTCATGAATTTCTGAAGTGCGCAACCCTAATGTAAATCAAAAATATTGGGGAATTTCAGTAAGCAATTTATAATGACCCTCTTGTTATCTATTTACTTGAAGACTGAGGTCTTAAGATAAAGAAAAATGTGAACCATCCACAAAATGTATTGGCTACTAGATTATATTATCACCTATATCCCGAGTACATTCTCAGCTGTGTGCCCAAGCGTCCGCGCTTTACTTTTTTAGTACTCATTCATCTCCAGATTTTAATAAAGAAACCCAGAAAAATTGCAGTTTTAAACTTCTCCTTCATGATAATGTCGAAGTAAGTGAAGTGCCCTTTAAAGTAAGTAATCTTGCCACCAAAAGATAGAATAAAAGAAAGGAAATTATGTCTCTATCCGATATTGAATTGAATTTTCCAATTTGATTATTTGGAAGAAGATATATGGATAATACCAACATATAGTAGATTAAACAAAAATGTACCATAAAATGATTAAACATGGAAGCTATAAGGAATATGAAAAGGAATCTTAGCATAAAAACGTACCACTCTTTCCTTCTTAAGTACATATTTCGTTCGACTTTCATTATATTCCAATATCAATTGTTCTATAATTTTGGGAAGATAGTTTTTGAATTTTAGCCTCCATTAAATACTAATTTAAATAAAAATGAAAGCCCTCCGTAATGAAAATATTACGCAGTGCTTTAATTTGAAGGTACTTTTCCGTTCTCCTAAGGAAATTAAGTTATTCACGAATATGAATTCACCTCAAATACTTAAATGTTAAAACTACATAACTGTAATCAGTCATACTAGAAAAAGTTCCCGAAATATAAACTAGCATTTAATATTTTTTAATTGTTAATGCCTCAAACTCACGCTTTTCCATTCAAATCAATTCAGCAGTTTCAGAGCGTAGTGTTGTGAGAAATGAGTGAGAATTAAAGAAACGAATTAAAACATCTTGAGTAGAGAAGAACGTTTTCCGCGAATTACGTAACAGATGAAATACGAAGGTGATTAAAGTTCGAACACATTACTTCCATTTGAAGTGATTAAACCTTTAGAAAGAGACAGAACGAGGTAAAGTAGAGAAAAGACGACTTACTTACTTACAAATCTAGTTCTCTTAAGAGGATTTCCTCGGAATATTTTCAACTTTTGGCCTTGACTCCTTTCAGAACTATCGAGTAATACGTCTTTTTCTCTCTTTATCAGTTAACCTTAGTCGAAAGAGACAGCCTGCGAAAACAGTTTAGCAGAGATGACATCTCTTACTCCAGATTAATTTTATTTATGATGGGAATGATGATGTGATGTTCCGTGATTATATTTTATGTTCAGATCTTTTACTACTGGATCGAAACTTAATTACCAGATTTATATCTACATCAATCCAGCTCTAACTTTTTCTATATGATTATTTTATTTCATATGAGAGCAAAACTTATTGAAGCGGGTTTCATTTATTTTTTCTGAATGCAGTTTACGACCCGCATCGGTGAATGTCATCTTCATCAACTATTTAAAAATAATTTGTAAGGTTCTCATGGCTATACTTAATGTTCAGAGAATGTTTAATTCTTTGCTAATAAATCCAAATAATTTTTGCATTTATGTCAATCCTGCTCTAACTTTTGTCTCCTTCTCTACCTGTGATTATTTTTATATATGAGCATCATTTATTAAAGTAGATATTTATTTTCTCAATTTGTCTTCCTGTTGGAAACTGCCACACCGTTATACACTTTTCATTTTTTTCTAGCTGATCTTATCTTCAAGGTTTAAGAAAACAATTTCATTTGAGTTAGCTATCACCATAAGTAGGTTTTGTAGGTTTTCCACCCACGTTCTCTTGTGGGTGTTTTCCTGCAGTGGAGATTTTTTTCTAAGTACTTCCTTGACGTAGGATTATATCAATTCGCATGAACTTTTTTCGCTCTTTCCTCTTTTTCATTGCCTTATTTCCCTCTTTCCTTACCTTCTTCTAAGTTAACAAAGGAATAGACGCTAGAGAAAACTTTATAGCCTCAATAAAGCCGTGCTCCGTTCTTTTCTATTCTATTAATATCCTGCAAGCCGTCTTCCAGTGTGTGACCGGGGAAGGGGATATTCTTTTCTTACCTGTAAAATATTATTTTATCAACTGTCATAACCTCACTAAAGGAATAAGAAGAAAACGTATTTTCCACAAAATACATTTTTTAATATTATGTGGAAAATACGAAGTTCAGTCAACTCATATAGTGAATGCCGTTCAACGAAGTCAATCCATCTCTTATCGATTTCATAGTAGTAAATGATGATAAAGTTTGAGTTAAGAAGACTAAATGTCCTACAATATCAGTCCTACAATATCAATATGTCCTACAATACAGAATGTGACGTATGTATAGCGACGTTTTCGGAATCTGGTAGAGGTATAAGATTTACTGAGAGAGATGATCACTCCATTGATTGCTAATAATTACAATAAAGAACTTGGTAAATAACTGCTTGGAACAATAAGAAATATTTTAGTATTTTTATCTTCTCCGATCATCTGAGCCAAAAATATACGTAGTTTTTATTTCAGCCATAAGAAACACTTATCATGTACCATCACGTGTTGTTGTACCTATTTTAAAACTTCTAGATGGAAGAACTACATTTTTCATGTATGATGGATGATGGTGTTGGTGCATTGTAATTCGGATTGCGCAGTGAATGTTACTATGATATCGGTTGATGCAATTAACATTTTTTGTTTTCTTTCCGGTGTAGATAAAAATCCGTGAAGTATGAAGCAGCGTGCCGTTATCCCGAGTACTCTTTTAAAGTGTATATAACAGCATAATATGTGAGCACGATGCGCTTAATTGCAACCAAGGATCATTCGCACAACTTCTCGGATGGAACATTTAAATGCCGTTCCGGCAACAATTTTCCCACTCCTCGACGCCGTTTCCATCCCACTTTTCGTCCCGACTGCATTTTAATTCAAGTGCGGCTGAAACTTCCTCGGATCTCTCTTTCGCATAATTGAGCAAAGTTAGCGGGGAAAATCTTCCTCATTAACAAATGCTAAGGGTTTAAAAGGACCTGTGCTGGCGGTTGCACCGAGAAATATTTTAACGTCTCGCCACCTTGAATTTCTCGTCCCGATCTCCTCAACTTTTATTCCAGCCGTAAAAAAAGCTCTCCACAAACTTGAGTTCATCGACGAAGGGAGTATTTATAAGCACGCCTCCTTCACAAGTCTGGATTGAGGGATTCCCCACTCGGGTCTCGAACGAATTCCTCTCGTTTGGAGTTTCTTTTTCTGGTAAGGACAAAGGGCAAGGGGGTCTTGAGGAAGGTGGGCGGAAATCTCCGGATATATCATTGGAGGAGAAAAGGGAATGCGAGAGAATAAATGAATGGCGTATTCCGCAGCGAAGGGGGCATGTGCTCGGGAAGAATTCGCGCTCCTCACATTTCGGTGCCTTACTGACTCCAGACGGCAAGAGAGTTTTCTTTCCATCGTTTTAAGGAAGGGTCCTCCAAACTGTATGCCGCGGCACATTATTTTGCAGCGGAGGTTGTAATTATGCTCTGAAAATATTGATGATAGTCAAGATGTTGTTAATGTGATACCAAGGCGTCGCACCGGAACGGAACCGAAAACCGAACCTGCATAAACCGTTATTTTTTCGGTGTGAAAACTAAATCCTAACTGAAAAATATAATTACTTCAGTTCAGTTGCAGGAAGGTTTACTAAAGAGATGTAACTATGAATGGAAACTAGCTATTTAAGTGACTAAACTACTAATTAAGTTTATTTTCTAAAATTTAGTATAATTTAATTTATGTGAAGAAAGAAGTAATGAAAAAACTTTTCATGCATTTCTCGGTGGTGATAGTTATCCTATCAACAAGAAATAAAGTTACAGGATGAAATCGTTGAAAACAAATTTTTACATTCCCCACTCTCTTCTAGCCTCCTACTTTCGATTACTTGGTTTTTAAAGGGAAAGAAAGCTATGTTAACGATTAGGGTGGATGGGGAAAAACTAGAACAAGTAGATCAATTTCCATACTTGGGCAGCCTTCTTTCTAAGGAAGGAAGATGCTTAACAGAGATTAGAAAAAGGATAGCATTAGGGAAAGAAAGACTAGTGAGTGAAGATCAGTGTCAACCATAGGAAATCGATTGAGGATCTGCACAAAAGAGACTATCATAGTATACTTCCATATCATAGCTCACGGAATGACAAAGCAACCAATCATAAATGTCGAAGAAGTTAATGTCTTGGAAGTATCTTGACGGTTAGATTCTTTCAGTGAACTAAATCTTGTTCGGTATTTTAAGACGGTGGAGGGGAATCGCCATCGCTTCAGAAAGACTGTAAAAGAATATATATTTAGTTTCCACGTGTAGAGTGGGCTGAAAACGGTGCCATTTTCTCCACCGGAAGCGTGTCACGTCGCGCCTTTTTGGAATTTCTCATCTAAAGGAGAAGACACATGCCGCGCGCACTATATAAAGACAACGCGGATTTCCTCTTTCGGTGAATCAAAGACAACCGAGGGCTATCTTTGGATTTCCATCGGCTCACTATTTTAATTAACATATCGTCCAAAGAAAAACGGACTTGATAAAGGCTTGATAACCGGGAATCGAACCTGGGATCTTCCCTTTCTATATCAGGAAGGCTGCTATAGCCAACTAAGCTATCCGACCAGAGCAACAAACCAGGGTCTTAGGGAACTTGGTGTGCAAGGGCCTCCCGAATAGGAAGATTCCGGGTTCGATTCCAGGTCCCGTCGGATTTTTTTATCTGTTTTCCTTTCGGTGAGGGGTAGAAATATAAATGTTTCACATCTCTCATGTGCGGAATCATTTCTATATATGCATCATGTCTTCTGCAATAGCTAGCCATTATAAAACCCCAAAAAAATTACCGAATATACCGAATATCGATTCATCTTATCAAAGGTATTAGAGATTTATAATAAAAAGCTATCTCCCAAGATAAAAATAGCTCTATGGAAGTAAATTTTCCTCAATACTAGCTCTGAATTCGAAAAAATTTGAATTGCTAAATATATTTACGAAACACCAAGCTGTACAGATAATGTATAAAACCATAATTCAACTTTCACAGATATTTTCTCGAACCTTCTGCAATCGACCCTGGGATAGAAAAGTGATTTTAACAGTCCAATATGCAGCCTTAGCCTATATCCTCTTCATTCGATGCCTATTTTATTATTTTGAGCAATCTGTTTCTTAGGGAAATTCACTTGCCTAAGAAAAATGATATTCTACACGATGGTGCATAGTTAGTTAATTACCTTAACAAATTTACATTATAAAAGTATATTTATGAAGTCTTAGGCAGAAGTTAGCAATAATTTACGGTCACTAGTCATGATGGAACAGTTATTATGATAAAAGAGCAAATAAAAACATTATTAATAATATTAATAACATCAGTACCATAGACGGATAAAAATATATCAGCAAGTATTACACCTCCTTCCTTAGCATAGAATATCTCTTGCTTATGTCAGTAGGGCAAGGCTTTCTATATAAGTATAGAATACACGTGTTCTAACGAGGTCCTTTCTACTTGTCTGATGCACGTACGATGAAATGCCGCTTTCAACCAGTCCTCGCTAGATGGAACCACTGGTACATGCGATGATCTCGAGAGTCCCTATATGAGGTAAGTTTGGAAGCTATCCAAGGCATTATCTTCCGCTGTGGAGAAAATGAGCAATTCTTGACCACTTGGAGGGGATTTGAGCAGGGATCTGAGAGGCCGTTCTGCTCTGTTACATTTCAGCTCAACTGGGGACATTAATTAATCCGGGTACGCTTTCTGGAGGTTACTTTTCAAGATTTAATGGACAACCCATTCAGAACGTATATCGCGAGGTAGCAGGATGAAAATTGGCACTCAAAGTAACAATCTTGATTTAATTATTTACCTGGAGAGAGGATGATAAACAGTTGAGGCGTTAATAACCGATAGACCATATCTGATAGAACAACCGATTCACTGATGCAAAGAGTTAAAAAGATGAAATAGTGTAATATTCATATAAGAATGGCATTATTATATGTTTAATGTTTACAGAGGAGCACACGGCAAGGCACCTCTTTAATTAATTGCAGAAGATAATTGAAAGATTATTACTGATGGAAAGTTAAGGTGTTGTGATAGGAATTAAAGTGTTTTACTATTACTACTATTCTTAAATAAGAACTAAGTTCACAGAATGAAAGATTTCGAAACAAGTGCGTCAGAATTGCCCGTATAAAATGAATGAATCAAATATCCTTGTAGTCTATTTTTTTAATATCTTGAGATTTTATAGAGAAACTTAAAAAGAAGCAGATATATCTGAAAAATCTATGGTGAAGCTATGAAAAAGTCTCTACAAAGCATATTGTCAATAGAAGCGATAACGATTTTATTTCACCTAAGGCATCGTATGGAATATGAGGCAAGTATACGGGATATGGCGGATGAAACGCGTACCCACAAACTCGAGAAAATGCATCGATAGGCTTTAATTTGCTTTGATAACCTAGGGAAAGCGGAGGGGGAAAAGGGAACTAAGAACTTCTTGTAAGAACATTATATCTTAGTATACCGCCCGAAATTTCAATTCAATTCATTTGAAGGAAACTTGAGTAAAATTAACTAGCATATACACAGTCATAGTGCAAGTAAAATCTCCTATTTCTGACCATTATTTCTTTCAATTTCGCAAGCGAAAATGTTCTTAAACGCAGGTTGGGAATTCTTGAATTGAATTCGTAACTGATATTATGCGATCCCTCTGCTATTTCCGGTCCGACAATAATTGTGAAATGTCACTTCTATACTCTTAAGATATGCCGTTTTAAAGACTTTCCGCAGACGATACGAGACAAGTTAAAGAATTAGCTCAGACGCTCGAGCTTTACATTCCCTGCAACACACCGAATTATAATTACATTAATGTAGATGTTCAGAGTTATATCGCGGCACTTCCTCCGTAGAAGAATTTCGTTTCCTTGGAAGAGTAAACAACCTAAGGAAAGATACGCTGCGGTAGGTTGAGGTATTGATGAGAAGGAATACTCTAAGAATTATCGTTTTTGCAGTGCTAGTTCTTCTTTATCATTTTCTCCTCACTACTGCACACCGGATTTTCATGAGCTATTCTGAAGCTAACGCTGTTCAAATTTTCCCAAAATATTTTTATCGAGAATAATGCAGAGAATCCCAAAAGTGACGACTACTTTCAGCCTTGAAAACTGAATAGAATACAGCACAGGGTATACTTCTACCGTTTTCCGGTTTCTAAGTATTTACTGACCTAGTAGAATGCAACAAACGCATTGTTTTTGGGATACTCTGTAGAAGACTGCCGATGCAAGGGGTTCAGGAATGGGTGTCAAATGAAAGTGTCCATTGTTCACTTAAGGGAAGATTTCTATGGAAGAGCGCCCCGCATAATGCAAGATAAGATACCGGATACACTGAGGGCGACTTCCGGTTCCTTCCTCAATCAACGCATTGCTTTCATTCGTAAGCAATCGTCAACCCCTGTCAAATGTTACAACTAAAATGATCAATTATCATGATCCTTTTCATATATCTCTTTCCTTGGGAATCTTCAATGATTTTTTCAAAAACTGCTCTTCGTAAAAAGCAGCATTAATTTTAGACATTACAAGAAAGCGGGGAACCATGACAGAAATTGAATCCGGTGTACAGGATTTTCCAAAAATGACGGGCATTGATGATTGCTGCATTCTACTTGGGAAACCTATTGAACGTGTTTGATAGCTCTACGAGTTTTTTTGACTCCATGATTCTTAGAATAAATCAATTTTCTCAAGACCTTGTCTAAATAATTTGGAGATTTATATCCAGCAAAAAGGAATTATTGTTTTTCAGCTTAGTTGCATTATTACTTATCTTTAAAATTTTTATGATTTATTACCATAGACATGTTATCAAAAATTATAATTATGGAAGGTGGAAAATTATAATTTTTCTTAGGACATGACGCAACATAGAAATATTAGGACTTATAAGATCAGGTTTCGTATCCACTAATGTTTTTCGCGTAAATTTCATTTATAATAAAGATAATTTTCTAGCTGAAAACTCAGAATATCGGCGAAATGTGATTTAAAGTCAATTCCGTATCAAAATCTGCCACATGCTGCTTAAAGAATAAATTCGCTTGAAGCCAGTGGAGGAACTTCAATCTGTTTGCGTATAGCATAACCGAAACTACGTCCCCGATGCCAAGGACAACACGGAGAGGAACCTAGTGATATGTAAATGACGACCCGCTCTGGATTATGAGACTGAGCCTTGGAGATACGAGGCCTTCCAGAAACAATGAGCACTCGGCTCAATTAATGCCCCGTTTACACAGCCCTCAAAGCGCCCCTTGGAAATATTTATATGAATCGGCCCATTTGGCGTCTGGATTTCGGCGGAAATGTTTAGCGTCTTTTCTGCTTCTCCCTCCGAGCGGAAGGAACGATCGAGGAGTGGCTGCGCGAATTGGTTCCGAGTATTTCCAGTCGGTGCCAAAAATACTCGAGCGCTCGAATCGCCCGAGGCACTTTTCGTGGACTTCCTCTGGTGCAATTCCTCCTCGAGATTTATCTGCAGAACATGGAGTCCGTTGAGAAGGAAATCCGAAATGCCGCAGCCGTCGTGTGAAGCGAAATTAACTCGGACTGCGGCACCCGCCCGATTACGCCTTTTCACTTTCTACATTTACTCACACAAAAGAGAAGGAAATGCCTCTTTTGAGGTACACAGAACAGATATAGCCTACTTTCCGAATGACGTGTCCGGGTACGTCAGGGTTACGTACGTCAGACGGTAATAAACGTGAATGGGTTATGAGTGCCCCCTCGAAATTTCCACCGACTCTACGTTAAGATATTCCCTTTATATCTTGGTGGAAAAATCAGATTTATGGTGTGCTTCTCTATAGAGCTTATTCTCCGTTCATCTGGAACGGTGTATTCCAAAAAGTGTGCTGTGGTACAATAGTGTACGGCAAAAATTTGACGGTGGTGTCGACGCAAAACTTTGAATATCACTCGAACATATCGAGTATTTTTAGGCGCTTAAAGTCTGCGCAAATCTTAAAAAATTCACAACAGAACTATTGGCACCTACAAATGTCAACAGTTATGTACTATTCTTGATTGGTAGTTTGTGCCAAAATTGTTTGTTAGATTCTTGTAATAGATGTATAGAATAAATAGTTACTGGTAGACTGAGAAGAATGTGTCCTATTATCTCCTCTTTCTCATCTGCTGTGAGAATAAAAGATCTCTTTAACCATTTAAAATTACGGAACAAATCTCTAATAACCTCGAGAAAATTTGAGAATAAGCATTTTAATATGATTAACCATTCGGCGAAAAAATTGCTTCACAGCAAACCTAAAATCAGATTTCGAATATGTATCGCAAAACGAATTCCCAATCTCCAATATAAGGGGCAAAAGGGGTAAAATAGTTGGCCAGATTTGCTTCGTGTCACATCAAGCACCCAATAGTTCATATACTGTTTATACCTCTCCATTAATAGCATTGATAACCCTCATATACGTACGAAATTTCTAAATATTTTACTCGTATATTCATAGAGAATTTTTAAGGTCTTACTACCGAACAAAGAAGTAGGACAATCGTTTAACTTGACGAATATGCTACATCATATTCATGGTTATGGCCAATAGCAATCATCCAGTTCTCTTCTATCCCGTTACTTATTGTTTCTAACATGTTTAATTATCTTTTCTCTTTTTATTTTCAGTCTTCTTCCCAAGCTGACTCGCCGCAATGAGGTTCAAGGACGATGAACAGCTGTTTCTAAGGCGAATAAACAAGAAAAATTTCCCTAAATGGAATTGATTTAATTATATTTTAATCATCTTACACGTATAGTTGAATCAGTTTTTGTATTTGGGATGTACAAGAAGCTTAAAAAGCCGTTTTTGTGTGATAATTTATACTAAAAATATTTCTTAAATTACTTTAATACATTGTATAATTAGAAAAAATGTTTTCAGACTTTTTTCTTCACTCATAGTTACTAACAGCGAGAGTCCTCTAACCCATAAAACCCACCGCATAACTTCTAAGACACAATGGAAAACCAATTTGGACGCAGAATTTAGGAAGTGTGTCATAATCGGTGACGAAAGGTAGGTTAATTAATTTGAATATCAAAACGGTCAAAAATTCCCGGAATGCTTGGGTTTTAGATTTTTGTTGTGACCAAATTTGCCGACCGCTGTGGCAGTGTATTTATCGTGCTAGCGCAAGTAATAAGCTGTGTATAGAACAGCAAAATTAACTCTCTTACCATATCTCTAATTAAATATATAGACAGCAAGTATAACAAGAGAAGAATTATTAGATCAACTGATTCACAAGTGGAGTGGGGTTTAGATAAGATAAACTGACAAACCATAGAGGTGTAGTTGGGTGGTGATAATCATCGACGTCATAGGAACCTGAAAACTTTATTTTCCGGATAAAATTTTTCATTGAGCAGGATTTGAACCACTGAGGATAATCTTCGGATACTTTTGGAACGATTTTGGAGTCATTTTGGAAACTGGAACAGACACTCTAACCACTCAGCCAACTTTCTGTGCAAGCATCGTCAAAAAAATAGGATATAATTCAACAAAAAGGATGATTCAAGTATGCTACTGCATGTCCCGGTCAGAAAATGACAGATAATAATACACATATATCTAAATTTACATTAATACCCCACGTGCCGCCGTATGGGATGGCAGAGTTTGTGAACACCAACAGATTAAACCTTACTGAACCGACATCTTTTTATCCATTTTCGATTGTGAACTTTGATTGATCTGCGATAGTATTCAAGCCTAAGCTGATAAAACTCTAATTGGTATGCGGTGCATTTATAAAAGCTAAATAGATTAGTGAAAAATATCTTAAAGGAGGAGAAAAAATGCATTGATAGGTCGTGATATCTGTGTAACCCGAGCAGACAAAATGAACGGTGAGTTCTCTCCTAGTAAGATAGAAAAGTGCTTATTAAGGAAATTTAAATTTGTTTTCATATTCCGATTTTGTAGTCTTCAGTTAAAATTACGCTATCTAAACAGTTATAGTATCGTAACTGTAAGACATCACTATTACTCACTATTTCTGTTTTCTTTATATGCAAATGATTTCAATACATTCATTCCCTGAGATGACTCAACTAACTGTAGACCACTTTCGGGATGGTAGACCATTACACCACTTAATTATTTTTAATTACACATTGATTACTTTCCGACCACTGTCACTTCAAAGTCATATTATTGAAGCCTGACCAGTGCTATTTTAAATTTACGCCACCACAAGGTCGCTTATATTAAATATAATTTTTCCCCTTCAAATGAAAATTCGGTTCTCTGAGGGTTTATGAGAAGATCATAGCAAGCAGGAAAAACGGGACCACGGCCAGGGGCTACAATACTCGGGGGCACAAAAACCTCTTTAATCCACGTCCAAATATGAAAAACCAACAATAATTATCAAATTACCGTTGCTTGGTATTCGACATTGTTAGGTGTTTATACCTCCCCCACACGCCGAAAGACAACCTTCAGGGTAGATTAGGGTAGATGTACATAACTTCAGGATTAGCTCAATGATACTTCAAAAGAGCTACAGAAAAATCAACCACAACGTTTCTGGTTTAGTGGTATAGAGCAGGGGTGGCCAACAAGTCGATCGCGATCGAACGGTCGATCGCGAGGCCAATTTTGGTCGATCGTATATACATACCTTTGCGAATCGGCATTTTCATACTTGAAGCTAACGAAGACTAAACAACGTTCGGTCCTGACTGATTCCCATACAGAAGACTCATTATTATTATCTTTGTCAGGATATACACCTGATTATGATTCCTTGGTTAGAGACATGCAAACTCAGTCTTCCCATTAATGTTAAGGGAACAAAGTAAATTCTAAATCTGTATTTATCTGTGGCTACTTTGAATTAATAAATATTGTTAATAATTATCCATGCTCTTTTAATTCCCCTTGACGTGAGTTTTTTGGCCCTTTAAATAATTATTGTTGATGTTTTTTACGTAGGTAGATAAGCCGTATATCTATATTTCAGTACGAGGTGTACTTAGCGAAATATTGATAAATTAGCAAAAAGTAAGTCATATTATTCTCTCATGATAAATTTTCTTGTCCCAAAAAAAACGAGAAAGTGAAATGTTGTAATCAAATTATCAGCCATACTGTGCATTTTTATAACAACATTTTTATATTTACGAACAATTAGTAAAACAACTTATACATTGCAGTTGATAAAAAAATTAAATTGCATTTTAAGTTAGTAAAAATCTATCTCGAAAAAGTGTCGGAAAATCAAATTTTTTAGGTGCCGCATGTACGGAATGCTGCTATCAAAAGTTGGGTCTGGAAATTTATTTTCTTCAGGAGCCTATATCTCGAAAACTTAATAAGTGATTTAAAAATAAAAAATATTTTGGAACATATATTTTACTTATCTACCTATACCTCGCTGGAATGCACCTTATGCTGAAACACAGTGAATAAACATAGTATGCATTTCACACCCCTTCTTCCCCCTTAGACTACGCCTATGACAATAAGTCGATCGCGACACACTTTTAAGATAAAAAGTCGATCTTATGTACAGAAAAGTTGGGCACCCCTGGTATAGAGGTCTCGCGCTAAGGTTGCATGACCGTTTCCCCGTTTTCATGACAAGTCCATCCTTTTCCAGATTGTAGAATTTGGGGGTTGGGTAGAATGAAAGGATATTTACAATTGGCATACTATTAACAGTTCTATGAGCTTCTCCTCACCTACTCCTTCTTTTTCCTATTTCTTTAACTTATTAGTATTTGGACGCATCCTTAGGGCGCGACTACTGTGTTGTTATCAGTTATTAATAAATTATGCCTGTAATGAGAAATATGGAGAGAATAGATTTACTTTGTTGAATGATTTAGATTGAGTCATGGAATGATGCGATGACTGAGAATTGGAGCTCTATTCGGAAAAATGTTCAGTGATTGACTTCTTTGAAAGAAAATCTATTGGCAATGATTCTTACAAAGGAAAAAGTAAAATCAGTGAAATAATTTGGAGTAACACTCTTCAATAACTTACCATGAGGTACTCATGGCAAGCTATTCTATATCCACTATCCTTAATACATGTGGGCGGGCAGTTACAAAACTGGGCTTCTTCTTATTAAGAGAATATTGGGTAGTAGGGATGAAAAAGTCCGCGAACGATGTCACTTTGCGCTAGTTAGTGTATGCTTGAGGTATGCATGCAGTGTATGAGGACCTCCAATTGTATTCACGAATCAGGAAAGGCACAACGTAAGGAAATACGTTTTCTTTAAGGAATCGCTACTGCAAATCAGTGAGCTTACTCGTACTCTTCAGAACGGAAGAAGGGAAGAAAGAAAGTTTAAATAAGGCTTAACTTACTTAAAAAATTCAGAATGAGTACAGTTCTTTAAAGATGTAGCCGGTGTATTAATCGTATTTCTTGTTGCACAAGCCGTTCTGATATTACGAGAAAAACCAGGGATATAGATGGTTGAAAAAGTCGATTCGAGGACTCATTTTTTCCGCGAACCCGCGAAAGTAATCGATTATCAAAGTAGGGTTATGGCATACATCCATTGCCACACGCAGATAGGCGGCTTTTAGAGTACATAAGTGGATGTAAATTTCAGGTCAAAAGGATCAAAACGCTTGGATATAACGCCAATTTGCTAATGGTGGGAAAAACAAAAATTTTGCTGCTTTATTCAATTTTCATTGCTCCACTTTGGTGTTGAAAAATTGTTCCGGGAAGGCTCTTGTATTAACTTATCTTCGAGAGGGTCAAGATCTTTCGCCTCGGGCGCCTAAATGCCAAGGGCGGCCCCTGAAAAAGAGAATAAAAACCTACAGCGCATCACTACTGCTAAAGAATCCGAGATAGGCAAATAAAACCACTAAAGTCCACTATATTTATCATTATTTTTTAATATTCAGGAGGAAATTCAGTCAACTTCAGTGGCGGATACTCTTGAAATTTCGGTAGGTTCTTCGATTAATACAAGAATGAGCCCTTTAATCTTCATCTGAAGTTTCCCTTAAGTTCTCCAACGAATTTTATGTGAAGCTCTCGATACATTCTTTTCTGCTCGACCCTTCAGATTCCGATAGCTCTCCATCGTAAGCGCATCTTTTATCTGATTTTTTTCCAAACCCTTGACTTTCCTTCAAACTTATCTTTGACCCCATTCATCGTTGTCTCTCAAATCACGCTCCTCAGATCAGATGTTATACACTCGAGATATTTTTAGTTTTATCGTCCTCCTCCATCTTTCAGACGGAGAGAATTGTTCTATCAATTATTATGGTAAGTAACATTATAGTCATCTAATTTAATTAAAATAGAAATTAATATACGCTAGATGTCCATCCATATTTATACAAATATTAAATTCACAAACTGCACCCCCGAAATTCTTATCAATCCTATCCACTTTAATTCAATGGGTGGAGCAAGGGTTGTCATCATCACAATCAATCATCATTTGATTACAAATTAATACATCATTCAGTAATATAAATGAGCAATTTGTGATTTCGATAATATTATAGTTGGATTATCCAATTTCAAGGCATTGTAAATGTAGACCTTCGGGTATATCCTCTTCAATCTGCCAAATTATTCCAGAACTCTTTCTGCAACGCGTCTTTTTATTCAAGTATTAATTTAGCCTAAATTATAACGTTTTTTAATTATTTACAACCGAATATTCTTTTGTTGGACGAAAATATTTTAACTTTAAAAAGTATGATCGCTAAAGAACGATGATTGAAACCTACTAGGTTACTAGGAATTGGAAAAAGTAGATACCCTTGAAAATTCATGCTACACATTTCGAATCTTATTACTATTAGATTCTAAATAACAAGTAGTTATTATTGAATTACTTATTAATAATATTGTTAGATTCTAAAAAATAATTTTAGAGCTTTTTATGCAGGAAAATGAGATTTAAAAGGAGGCATGAACTCACTTAGCGATGGAATATCGTCTGATGTGACAGAAGAATTTTAGAGAATTGAACGGGCAATCACTCGTCATTGTCTCATAAGGTGTAAAAAGAGATTTTAGTCTCAACCTCGCCCAATTAAAGACATTTTATTATCATCATAAGTATAATCAGGAAATCACGGTGCCGTAAGATTAACGTGATCTCTTCAAGACGTTGGACAAAGTATAACAAATTCTCCTCTCAAGAAAACGACTTCACATTTGAAACTGATGTCACATTTATTGAAATGAGAGCACAAAACTTTGAAACATCAAGAAAAACACGGAATTTTCCTACTCTCGAAAACCCCGCAACTTAATTTCGTAGAGCTCACTCCAATCTAATCTTCTCAAAAGAATCATTCCCGTTCCATCTTTTCTTTAAAGAAAAATGTCTAGTGTTTTCGTTAAGGAGACAAACTCGGTGAGGAAGTTTTCATGATGACCTTTAATCAGAAAGGATTCGCAGGCGAAAAGGACGACCGCCCAGGGCGGCGAAGTTGTAGAAGGAGCGAAAGTTAAGATGAGGTTGGCCTTATCCGAGCGAATCACTTGTGTGGTCACAATCTCGGAAATGAGGTCGCAGTGGATTTCAAATGCTAAGCCGCGAAAAACTCATCGCTTTAGGGTGAGAAATGAATTGGACCGTTCGCTGAAGCCACAAACTGCGTCGACAAGATCAGCAGAGATCGGGTTTTAAAGCATTGCTGATGGGGGATGAAAAGGTATAGCTTTGTCTATATCCTTATCATTTCCACAATAAACAACAAGGCCCGATGGGTTGGACGTAAGCCGAGATCCCTTATACATGAAGATTAGATATGCTACATTAGTTCTAATTTATCAAGTTGGTATTATAAAATATTTGGACATTGACTTTACTATACCTGCAATGCGAAACAACATAACTTTGATCCTTTGTTATTTCAGTTACAAAATTATTCAGAGGAATGTATTCGATAATATATTGTTGCTAATGTTTTGAACTAATTATATTAAGTTAAGCTGATGCTAATACTATCAAATTGATTATTCATTCACCATTTTCTTCCTGTATTTCCTCTCTACTACCCTCCAATATTAATTTACCGATAATGATTGAACTTGTAATTTGACGTGATAGACTATTTCCTACCATCCTATGGATGTATTTATGGTAAATTTCCTTTTTTCTTCTAATTTAAATTTACTGTCTTTCTGAAATAGTTTTTGCTGCTTCTGTATCTGGTTAAATTGGAAGATGGAACATCTCAGTCTCAATTTCACCAAATAATATCTTTTTTGCCTGAATATTATTATCTTGTTTCGAGATTGCACTAAAAACGTTTTACTGGAACGTAGCTTACATTATAAATAGTAAACCCTGGAAGTTGCTCGAACATAAAGTGCTCTCCATTCCATGAAGGCAAATATTTATTTATCTCTCTTCTCATGTTAAATATTCTGCCACAAAGATATCTATTTGTCTTCCATATTCAATGATTTTTTTATATTTGAGGTAGTATAATAGAAACGCCTGCCTGTCATGAATTTAAAGTAATTAAAAATAGTGCATCTTGCACTGTATTACCTAGGCCAAGAAATGAAATTTGTGACCATTTTCCTCGTACTTTACTTAAAAAATATTCCCTACCGGTAAGATTTTCTTATAATTCACAGGGAAGAATTATTTTTTCATTGTCGAGGATTGGTTAATGCAGCATGAGGAAGTAGAATTCGTGCTTTGAAAAACGGTGTAAAAAGTAATTTCTGAGCTTTAACTCACGCGTTTACGTTATAAGCCTTTTCCTTTTTTTATTCTTTGACTGAAATAAAATCTCTGAAAATGTTCTCAGAAGAAAGGTAAAATAAAATTCTTTCTGAATAAAATTGACATACGGCCTTTGCTTGGATAGTTGAACCTCTTGAAAATAGGTTGAATATTTAGTTATATTTCTGAGAGGTCTAAGCTGCATTTTTCATATTTTACTGTGATAATATTCATGGTGAATGCACATAATGACGCGCACTGTTCCTCTTGCTATTTTCACAATAAAAATCTAAAATTTGAGATTTGTATTCCCTCCTTGAAATCATAACTCAATTACTTGATGTTAGAGCCCGTAGCAATTTTTACGCACAAAGGGGAAAAAACTATGCTTGGGGATTCAAATGGGAAAGATATAGCAGTGAGGAAACTATTGAACGAAAAGATTTAAAATAAACATAAAATAAGGCTTGCAAAAATTATGCTTAGACTACTTCACAGACTTTTTCAATCTAAAGTTCAAGCCTTCATATATCATTAATTTAATTAAGCGGAGAAAGAATTACGAAATCCATAATTAATTCTCAGTAGTACTCATTTAAACTGTTACAATTATATTTGCTGACATAGAGAATTTTTTATATTAAAGACCCAATTTTTAATCGTACTAACGAACTAAATGTAAAAACCTTTCATATCGTACAGTATTAGTTAATTTGATGACAAAAAGTTAGCTCTGAATATGAATCTTAGAAAAATAACCAAAAGAGAATAAGTCTGACGATACAGGGAATCGAACTCCAGATCTATCAATTATCTAGCAGTTGCTCTAATCTAATTACTACGGATTTGATTTTTATTAAACTTCTATTTATCAGGAAACTGATACATAAAGACATGTGTCTATAGAAAAAAACTAAAATTCATGATCTTGTTACATATATTATACCTTTTGTGGAATTTGTACAAGTTCTGGCTTTTGTAGGTGTGTCTACCTTTGATACTTATACTCATTCCTCTATGACTATTGATATAATGAATGAAATAGCTCTTTATTCAAGCGAGGATAGGCCTAAGTTGACCTCTCTTCCACATAACCTAATTTTTGTTACACATTTGAATTGGATGTTAATATTAGGAAAAAATACATGAAAATCCAAATTATTAGAGTTAGAGGAAAAAATCTTCTCAGAAGATTGTCGAAGAATACATAAACTCTGTGAGGTGAAGAATACATAAACTGTGCGGGAAAACACCTACAAAGAAGGGATGAAAAAATATCGTAGAATGAAAATTTACCAAAATTAAGCGACGAAAAATGACACTTTCTGTACGTCAAGCAGACCAAATGTATAAGAAAAAGGCAATCAGTAATATGTAACATTAGTTCGCGTACTCTCTAGATATCTTCAGCTATGATAAGTAAATTATGCTAAATATCTTTCATCTTATATTCTTTTATGGTGTGGAGCATTTATTTAAAACTTAAAAAGACAAAAAATACTACCTAATTTTTCTAATATATTAGAAATAAAAATAGTATCTTGCTTAAACGATGCTTTTCACTCGGCTCCCTGTAAAGCATCTTAGCCGGGTTTCATGTATATAGTGTGCATATAATGGTCTGGAACATCTTTGAAGTTGTTAAAATTCCGCATATTTTCCTTCTCATTGGCGATGCACGTCTTGGAGTGAAACATTCTCGCCCTTGAGGTTTCCGGCGCCGAATTCGCGACAGCTTCGCACTTTCCGCAGCAAATCCTCCTGGAAGCAGATTTCTGCTCCATTCACCAATACCACTGCATCCGGTGCACATCTTATTTAAACAAAGATGTCTCATAAGGCCGTTCCATTAGTCTCCGCTCCCACAGCAATGCAAGCCCTTGCGGCAACTCCGACAAGACGGCCAACTTTGGACGCAATAGTCTCTGTCCACTCCTTCCCCACTCCTCATCACCCTTTCATCAGGATCTATTGTCTTCGAACAAGACGGAACACAAAAAATACACTCCCTTCACGTCTGCGATTCCTTCGCTCTGGACTTTCTTTCGTGACAAATGCAGACTCTAACACTCCTTCGTTTGAAATTTTATTTAATAAAATAGCTCCCGTCTGATGATAGCTTTAACCAACCTTGAGTTTACATTGCTAGTCTCCAAGACATTTACAGTAGAATCCGGTTAAGGCGTATTAAAGGGAACTGATTAAAGACCCCGGTTTCCCGGTAAATAATCGAGATGGGATGTATAATAATTTGAAAGATAATTTTACATTAAATAGATAATTTTTAATTATATAGATAATTATTTATGTATATTACTTCCATTTATTTCGTAAAAAGCAATACGGAAGGATCTTTTGGTTCGTTAATTTTTAAAGAAGAGCTTAAACCTTAGAGCGAAACAGAATATTCTTAATTTTGCTTAATTTGCCGCAGTCGTAGATATAAAAGATTCCACAAAGCATTTTTGCGTAATTCTGGTAGCATTTCTGTCATTCTGTTAAAGAATGGTCGCAGAATCTTAAAGGTTCGCAGATATCTTGCGGGTCTGAGAACTATTTGTCTGTAATACCGCTTTGCTTTCTTGTTATACATTTTAAGAGTACTATTTGTACAAAGAGAACCTTCTCCATTCGTAGATAATATTGGTCATTTTCGCTGAAACAATTACATCAGGTAGGCAAATACGGAATAATCCTGTATATAATTTTCGGTGTATTGACTAGTGGCTATAGTGGATTACAGTGCATCTGGGGACGGGAAAAATCAGCGTTATAACTGGGTAGGAAAGCATCTTAAGCCGTACTTTTACCATTTTTTCTATGAAAAGGATCATGATTGGAAGAAACACGTGTATTAAGAGGGATAGCGTCTTAAGCGGGAGTGTTTTAAACGGGTTTCAATGTATTTAGATTCTCGAAGTCGAACCAATAAAAAGATTGAAATAATGGGCGTTTTCTATTTATGCGATTATATCCGTATATCCTTGAATTATAACCGCTGACATTGCCATGTACCTTTCCGCAATTTCAAATAAATAAATAGAAACAAATGTTTAATTTAATGAAGCTCGTCTGCCTAAATACATCTACGACGCATAAGATACAAATATGACATGGCAATTGCTCATCAATTATTCCTAAATGATTTCACAAAAAAATGCTAAATTTTACATCCTTTCACTTTTTCAATTATTCAAGCGATCGCACAATATTTTAATGAAAATGTATGGCTGAAAACGTGCGAATAAAATTCATGAATTTATCTTTTAAAATCTAATTTTCCAGCTTTGAAGATACTGTAGATGATGACTAATTAACAAATATAAAAAATGACGGTGAGCTACATTTTGCTCTCTAGTTCGTTGTGTAATTGGAGAATATTAGAAGGTAACATCTTCATGCTTAATGGAAAACAGGGAAGGTTAAAAAATAGGTCCCACCGAGATTTGAACTCGGATCGCTGGATTCAAAGTCCAGAGTGCTAACCATTACACCATGGGACCTCTTATAAGAAAGGATGATTACTATGCATCAAAGTGTATTCCACTTAATTTGATTAACACTAACCAACATTTTATCTTTTTGAGATGTCATTTGAATAATACTATCAAATGTATTCATTTGAAAAACGCCTACTAAGAACTGTTAAATGAATTTTTCTTTAAGAAGTTGGTGACTGGATTTATATAGACAGGAATCCTTGAATTCTTACAAATGTGAGTTAAAGGAAAAAAATTGAGATTTCCCAGAGCTGGAAAGAATGATCCTTATCACTAATTACTGTAATAATAATCTATTCAAGAAATACAGGAAAATACATAATAAAACGTATTAGTGCAGGCTTTTAAAAGTTTGCCTCCTGTGAGGTATATTTTAATTAGAAGTTTTCATGTAAAACCATCGCTCACAGCTTGTTTCGTCCGTTCCTGATACTAAAAAATTCCTTCATAAATAAATAAATTAAATATTTCTTTTGAACGAAATTGAGAGAAATAAAGCGACGTAATTAAATCGATAAATAAACTGAAGGAAAATACTCTAATTTTGTTTTCGCTAGTTATGAATAACTAAACATAAAATTATATCATTTAAAAGTCTGAGTTTGCATAAGGATATAAAGAAAAGGTAGCAAGTGTCCTAATGTTAGCTGACCTCCATCTGTGTTCAATGCCATTCCTAATTTCAAGATGATACCAGCTTTAAAATACTACCAAGTAACAAATATAGCAGCTGCAAATAAATTCATGCCTAAAATTATTCATACTCCTTGGGCAACGCAAATTATAACACAATCAACATGCAAAATCCTTAGAGAATTTCATATCTCCGCGCATTAAAGCTGTAAACTCTGACAAGGAAAACGACGTTCACGAATAAAGTTAACGCGAACTCCTTTACGGGATACGGAACTTTCGTAAATTTCTTCGCTGTACTATCCGTAATTAGACCTTAAACAATGACGGAAACGGAGATTTATGGCGCAAGTTTGGAGGCAAGCGTTTGTCTAGCGCAAGACTAGCGAATGAGTACGCTATGAAATTAGACATAAATTCATTAAGTAGTTTGCGACTGAAAATGGGAGAAGTAAAGCAACGAGCTTGTAAGAAATTGAATTCTGAGAGGAGTTAAAGTGAGAAGAAAAGCATGAAAATGGATGATGGGATGATTGCTCTTTCTAGAGAAACAGACACATAAATGAGACTGTATGAAAGCAATAACAAGTACCTGGAAATCTAACATCCGTGATAATGAATGACGCATATCGTATACACAAGTAATATCAGAACTCAGTTTAAATTCGACGCCGTAATTTGTGGCCAAAAGATCTAGAATTCTTGCCTACTTTCAATTTAAATTCCATCCCTGATATTTATGTCTGACTTAACATTCGCGCAACCGACTATAGCATATCATTGCATGCACAATTTTACTTTACAACTTTCTGGTCATCCCTCTGTTGACACACTTTTCTGTTAACAAATCAAGAGAAAACAGGTCAAATTAAATACAATTTTTACTTAAACAGACATGAGATATATTGACAAAAGTTGATTTTATTATCCTAATGAACGTATTTTCCCTTGCCTCATTTTCTCTTCTCTACTTTTTGTTTAAGTTTATACAGATTATTTTATTAGATTTTTAAAAATAAATTTCTTATCATTTGCCTCTCGTAACGTCAGTTTTATCATCAGCCAGTATTCGAATCCTAGATTGCTATACTTAGTCGGCATTGATCCCATATCGGCCATAGAAATAATTTGTTGTTTCAATTTATAAATTGATACGTAAATTACCATCGATCTTCGTTTTTGTTCTCTAATAGTTAATAAATAAATAAGGCATTTGCTAATTAAAATGTCGACCGAGATTAGGAATAAATTCATTTCCTGAAATATTAATATCCTCTAAAAATTAAACTTCTAAAACAAGGTCTTAAAAATTGACTGAAAAAATGGATTATTATTCGGGTAAATAGGGTACTAACATTAAAAATATTGGTAGAAAAATTAAGAGCAATACTAGTGATAAAATAAAATACGTGAATTTAATTATTTGTGCTTAAGATTTACATAAAAATTACTGCACGTGTGGGAGGCGGAGGAATGAACAAACTTCAAGTGAGTTAAGCAAAGTTTCGTCTTTAATAAGAGGCGTATTTCGAAATTGTGAAGCGATTAGAGGGATATTACATTATGAGTTCCGTCTAAGCGAGTTATAAACTTGAACAAGAGATTGATTACTTCTATCCTTTACTTACAGGCTGCTATATTGAGAAAATTGATTAATAGAAGTATATCAAAGTTGTCATTTTTAGCGGATCAGAAACCTACCTAGACACAGTAAAATAGTTCTTCAAAGAACGATGTCATCATCTGCTCATCCTGCATACTTCAAGGAATAATTAATATCCTTTACCATCCAATGTTATCGTCTTCCTTGATGTAGAAATTGGTTTTTAAAATATTTTTCTGTTGTCAATTTATTGGGAATTCAAATGAATATTTCAATGATTACCACTTGGCTAACTAACATTGATATTGACTCATCTGGAAGAAGTTTCAAAAGTCGGTTCCTTTCTTCACAATCTTTTGGTGAGGCCTACTCTGTGGCATATTTATGAGTTTATATTGAAAACAACCTGCCAAAATATAAGAAGAAAAGCTAGAGCAGAGGTGGATTCTAAAGGATGTAGCTGAGTTTACTTCGATAGATGATGCGGGGTTGGATTTGTTGTGTCTGGGGGAATCATAACTTCGTTTCCATCAATTTCCTAATATTTTCCAAGGGATGCATTATTTACTCATCATCGCTTGAAAATGAAAAACTAGTATCTCAAACAAAATAAAAACTATTTTAATTTTTAGGTAAAATAGCCCATATCTCAACTATTAATCAGCTGGAAGGAGCGCAGCAAAATCTAAATTGCATCCTTTCAGCAAATTAATCGTTAAGTATGAGCTATTCCATCTAAAATACGAAATAAAGTGTTTTTATATTTTTAGATACGAGATCTTCATTCTAAGGCGACGATATATGTATCGAATCAAGGGGATCTAGCTAAACAATTGAGATTCAAGAAAACTTCTGTTTTCAAACACTTTTTAAAAGAAAAACCGAAAAAACTTCAGAGCTATTTAAGGGTATACTAGACAGTGCGTTGCAAAAATCAGCTCAAATCAAAACTTATACGGAACATTAGAGAAATACACATCGAAGAAAAAGCTATCTGTTAGGACCTAAGCGAAGATAAAGCAGAATGTCTAATCAAAGTGGATTCCATTGAGAGAAACTTCCCCGAGAGGTCTGAAAATTAGGAAGTGCTCTCAAACAGTTGTAGAGAAAAACAGAGTGTGTCTTGGGAGCGCATAAATGCAGAGGACACAAACAATTTTATTGACGAACAAAGGGATTTTCTCTTGTGGACGTCCTTTGAGACGCGGCCAACTTTCAGAACTCCTCATCGGTTTATTTTCGGCGGCTCGTGTTTTCTCCGCTGCACCACACCTATGCGTTCATTTCCTGGATTTATACTCATCGACCCCATCAGATTAATTGGTGACGGAGGTTATTTTAGGACAAGCGGAGATTTATATCGTAATTAGGTGACATGAATATATTCTTAGCAAGGTGAGGGATATATATTATTATTATTCGACTCTTTATTAGGCGAAGTTAGGCCCAAGTGGGATCTTCCACCTAACCTCGTATGATGATCTTACATGGTAATTAATAAAGGAAAAACAAAACTAAGAAAAAAGAAGAAAAAACAAAAAAGAAAAAGGAAAGAATTGGTTTGTGGGATAAAATCTCCACAACTGAGGGTTGATAGAGAACAAACCCTCGATGCGGGAAAACACCCACACAAGAAGGGGGGCGAAAAAAACCCGCGAAAACATAGTGAGGGAAAGAAATAATCAAATAATATAGAGATGAATATAAGTCTAAATTTCAGGTTTATCTTCGTTGTAGCAAGAAACGCATGACAAATCCATGATGATCACTTATGCTTAACCTTAAAATGAGGAGATAGCGATCCGGGTTGGGCTTTATCATAAGACTTGACCATCAAATTCTCCTATTTCGCATGATGTATTCTTCCGTTATTTTCCTTAATTTAGTACTAATTGCAAATTTTTACTTTTACGACTATCTTCTGCAAAATATCTCGATTGATTAGAGGAGCCGCTTATCAAGTTGAGGATTTGGATTTCACTCTTTTCAGACTTTAGGCATCGAACCGAAAACCAAAAAAAAAACTATGATTTCCGCCAGAGTTAAAACAGAACCCGAACCAAAACAGTAAATCTTATCTCATTTCGTTCTGATTTTTGCTTCCCAAAAATGCATGTTTTACTTAGGTTTAGTAGGAGGAAGGTTTAAAGGTTAAACATGTGTAACTTATTCTCTAATCTAACATTTCCAGACTTTCACTAAAAATTTTAATTATTTATTTTAAATAAAAAAAGTATCAATCCAACTTATAGATGAATGTAGTATTGCAACGATCGGAAAAACTAACATTTTTGTACAATTTTAGCATTTAAATTATTAATTAATTAATAATAATTCGAAATTAATTCGTATTGTTTCCTGAAGATTCTTGTTTACTATAAAATCCTGGATGCTACTGTCTCATCAAGAAAAGTGAACATGTAATTTCGAACAAAGATGATTCCTTGGACGTGAGAACCTAAATATATGTACCTCCAAAATTAGTAATTTACGTTACATAATAATTAAAAGATATCGAGTGTTCAAATGTATACTGGTAAAATTTTAGCCTCGTAACAGATTATGTCTTAATTCACAGCATTTCAAATGTATCCTACACAGCGCTTTACTCTCAGCCTCAAACTTTGCGGTGCAGCACTTCAGCTTTTCTCAAAGTTATGATCCTATCGAACGGTTCAGGTGCATACTCAACTATCTTCGTCTTCGATCGAGTGATCGGATATGCATTACCATTTCTCGAAACAACGCGATTTTCATAACCTGCAAATTTAGAAGAACAATTTCCTTTTTGAAGTTGATGAAAAAAAGCCATCATTAAGTATATCTTCCAGCTTAGTTCCGATTCAACTATTGCATTAAACTTCTAAACGTAGATCAATACCTGCCCTTGTTTGAGAGACATGAATCCTCATAGACGACCTGAATATCGTCATCGACCTCTAGGGGTCCGTAGATATCACTTATAGAACCCTTAGGGTACACTATGCTCACTAGTTCCAATTCGAATGCGCATAGGGTTTAAAACAGAGTAAGACTAAGCGTACAATGAAACTCTCTAGAGATGAAATCAAGTGATTCGCCAGACTGATGAAATTCTATCTTCAGTTGACCTAGAAGACGATGTTTTATCTCTATATCCTTCCAACTAATTTATTTTTCCGGTATAATAGCAATATATCTAGCACCTAAGCTTGTATATGTGATGATCTTGAGAACTTATGGAAATAATAATGAAGAAAAGAGTTTTCTGCCGGCATTATTTCACACTAACCAAAGGAATTGAAACCAAAGGAATCATTTTCCGTCTTCTCGGCATTCATAATAGTCCATTACTATACCCCATAATATTTATTTTCACTGATAAGGAGAAGAAGCAAGGAAAATTACATTTTTTTAATCCAGGGAGAAATATCAGTAAAAGATGAGCGACTTGACCATTAAATTATAAACGCTCATAATCTCCTTTATTGTCAGGTAGAAATCCATCTATATCAACTTAGCGATGCTGTGTATGATGAATAGCTTTTCTGGATAATGTATTATTAAATATTTATTTACGATTTTCCATCGACATCCAATCAACTCCCGATCTAGAATCGTCCCTAGAAATATCATACAGGTCCTTCTGTTCGACTCAGTATAGTAAAAAAAGTGATTGGGAGACGTTTTATTGAACACAATGGCTAAGGAGAGATAATGAGTGTCTCCGAGTTTACATACCTTTAATCTAATCATATCAGATTCCCTGGTGCCCTAAAAGATTTGTTTTTTATTGCTCCTTCTCCTCAGCCGTGAGGATGAATTTAAATAGGTATAGCAACTCCAGAAGTATCAAAATGTTAAACTGTAATAGAATCCCAATTTCATGGGAAGTTGCCAGTGTATATTGGCACACATCCATCGCAGTGCTCCCTTTTCAAAGTTCAACTACATCTACATTAACTTCCTGCAAACCGCCTATCAGCACGTTATTGGGAGTGCATACATTCTATAATCAATTTTCCCATTTCTTTTGTGTCGTTCGTGGAAAAATGAATTTTCGAAAGGACTAGTTCTAGCAAATATTTCGATTGTCTAATTTTTCGAAGAAAAATATTTTAAAATTACATCTTAAAACTGTGCATTCTGAGATAAAATTATTTTTCTTCTGTGCACCATTTCAAGATATCTCTTTCTTTCGAATGCTAAATGAGGAAGGGTCACATGTGAAAAATGAATATTTAGTCCCAGTCTCACCTGAATCAAGACACTTGATTATTAGTATTATTATTGCACACTGGTAATATTATTTGTCACGATTTGCGTCAGTAAAGGAAGAATGTCAAAGATAGGCTTTTCGTCGTGGCATAAGAGGATATTTAGGAACATTTCACTCATTATAAAATCTACATAAATTTTCGCCCTTGAGGTTTGAACGATTAACTTCGAGGAAAACAGTTTGTAGCTTATGTCAACATATCTTTTTTTGATTTAGAGTTCAAGTCAGCGAAGAGTGAAAGGAATCCTCTTTCGCCACTTTTTCCTTCATAACGAACGAACGTCCGAGCCTCAAAATCGCCTCCCAAAGAAGAAAATAAAACTAATCATTGGTTAACGAAAGCCGGAAAAACGTTTCCGCTCTCTTTGTACTTCCTTTTAAAGGCTTTTGAATTTTTCATAAAAGCCACTCGTTACGTCGGCTTTACTTCTTTTTTCCGTTTCATTGCCCGTGAACTTTTCAGTGCGGGTTTAATCGTATTTGTTATTTTCAAGGCACGTGTCTACTAAGAAATAAAAGTAAGAAATATAGCACTCCTCTGTCATCAGGTTCTTTCTTTCCTAACTACATCAACGTGGAATTACTCTCATTTCTTTACAACTCACCAGGTATTTATTTTAGGTCAAAGTCATATGAAGTAAAAAAATAGTTCTATTTCATTCTGATAAATCTTATCGCCACTGCGATATGTTCAATATTTATTTATTATACAGTTATTTTCAGTTTGACTGTTCTCATCTGACAGTCCCAACCGTTTTCTAGTAATACATAAGACGCTTCAAAATCACTTACATCATAACATCATATACAGATTCAGATTTTGAAATAACTTCATATTTAGAAAAAAATTAGAAAACATACAAAAATAACAGAAAGCCTGATTTTGCACATTATCTTGCTGGTGCCTCCTCCAATACATTTAGAATTCAGATGTCCCATAATTACAGTTGTTACATGGTCACATTATACGTCTTTCCTTTGTAAAATTACATATATCTCCATCAGGTTTTCAATCTTTACACTTATAATTTACAAAAGAACTACAAACATTTACAAATTCACTCCATTACTTTATTTTTATTATTCTCCACTCCAGGTTTTTGATAATTTTTGTTGTTTACTTTGATACACTGATATTTGCGTATAGTTGTTCCAATAGTTAAACACAATGAGGGATAGTTTTTAATATATTTCTAAACTAATTGCTGTGCCATTATAAAGGTAACGTAGATCAGATGTGGCTAAAATATTCAAAATAATTTTTGGCAATTCTTCATTGTAATTTTGGCATATCAGCAAAACGGTCTTGGAAAACGAAATTTCTCTATTACAACGATGATTAGCTTTGGTTGTACTTACTGGGACTCGAACCCAGGTCTCCAAAGTTGAAGAACTGTCTTCGTGTCCCAATCAAGTCACCATTTTACATTTCTTGTACATCCTTGGGTTAAGACGCACGCCTTCTCGAGCATAGTTATACTTCATTTCCATCAATTGAATGATTACCTTGAAAATCACGCGATTCAAAAAGAGCGATTACGACATTGACGCTGAGCGCATCGAGTAAGTGGTAAGAGTTTTTTCACTAGCCTTTGAACCTCAAAACAAAATAGCCTGACTTCACGAAAAATTTCACTCGGTGGACTTGACGGTGTTTTCCTCACGTTTTCCACTACGGGAAGGAAAAAATTAAGATTTGGATGGTGCACATCGCATCGATTCACCTCCTCCCGCATTGCGACCCCCCGACCGATTGCCTACAAGACGTCGCAGTTCAAAGAAGCGATACCTTTTAACGATCCTTCCCTCGTTTGCCATTCACTGCACACGTCAAATGAAAGGAAAAGGAGATTCCTTCAAATAAAGTCGACATCAAAAGTTTCTGAGGAGGAATGTACGCGGTGATAGATTGAGACTTTTTGAGATTTTTTACCCCAAAAAAGGCTAGACATTGATTTTATGAGGAGAATTTTACTAGGTTATTTTCTGAAATATGGTTGTAATAGAGACGTAATCGAAAGCCTTCCTTAAATCGTTTACTTTCCCTCTTTCGTATCCCTTATTTGAATAGTTTTTTTTTAATCTTTAGGTAATTCTTATTCAACTGCTGATCGTACTACAATACGACAAACAAACGGAAATAATTCTAGTATTTTCCTCTGATTTTATTTTAACGACCAGTTTTGATCATAGCTATAATTTTCAAGGCCTGAATTGATGAAAATAATTATTCAAATCGGTCATAATAACTCAAGCAGAATTGTTTCAATGCATTTATGATGGCGTTCCACAAATTTCGGCCAGAACACCTTGAATTTATGACCTCGATGATGGTTTCCTTTCTGCTCTTGATATAATTACTTCTTTACCCAAGGAGAAGCAGAAGCAAAAAATTACAACACGACAGGGATTCGAACCCAGGTCTCCCACTTTCTGTACCACCGAAGTATCAGGCCGCGTATTTAACTCTGCTAACGGGCTGCATTGTGAGAAATAAATCCATGTATATTGGGGATGTGGGCTCCCTATGTTAAGTCATTTGTGAGGGTTACCTCAAGATATTTCATCGATTCTAATGTTCATGCGACATGACTGTGACTCGAACCCAGGTTGCCTACTTTCCGGGCAGGTATTCTTACCGTTTAATTATTACGATTTCACACTGTTAATGGGATATTTTACGGTGGAGGCATGGTAAACAAAAACTCAGTCCTCTGAAGATGAAGGCAATCGTTGAATGTACTTTCCTATAAGAATACAAAGGGAATTTATACAGAAATATATTAAAAGTATTATAGACGTATCGTTCCCGCATTCTGGCTTGAAAGGATCATATTTATACCATAATAGATAAACAGTTTAAGTTAAATTAATATCCATTTTTTGACGGGGAAGTTCGGTGGTGAGTTTCATATTCGTTAATCGTTTTATAACGGATAACTCTGTCACTAAAACTTAACAAAAGTATATATGAGTGAGCATATGTGTTTATTAAATAATTATTTATTTATATTCGAACTAAAATGGGCATTTATAACTGAGCTTTAGCTTGACAACGTTTTCTCTTGTCAAAAAATACAACTATTAAAAATTGTGCAGCAATTCATTACCAGATAAATTTTATCTTCGAAATTTTTAAAATGATACTTCTAAAACGTTTTGGCAATGGACGGATGAAAGAGTATTTGAAGAGCAATTTACCTAACGGTAGAAATGTTTCCAGAAAATATTCTCTCACATTAACTCGAAGTACCACTGAATACGAATCACCAATTATTCTTCCCTTACACATTTCAGCGATAATTCCCATAAAATGATATAACCATGATATATTTTACTGCGATATAAGGGCTATGAATTTTTTATTTTAATTGTTAAGCTCCTATGTGCATAAACGAATCAAATTACAAGGCAAGAATAGATTTTCAATACTTCGGAACTGCTTCCAAGCCAATATTTCGATCGACCGGAAATTTTTCTCTTTCGGAAGCTCTTAGCGTCGGAAGAATGAATTTAATTTTCAGAGGGAAGTTAATTATTTCAAGTCATTTCTTATTGGACTTTCAAACGGAGATGTTCGATCTAGATGTACGATAACCTTGGAAATTGAATCTTAAGAAAGTTAACGTAAATCAGAGACAGCGATGTTTTATTTCCTTTAATGGCGCTATCGATCCCCAATGACCTTTCTCTCTAAGCAATTTTATCAAAAATTCTATCCCTGAGACCTCTCTATTCCAGCCTTGTAAATTCAGGGGTTTTAATTAATTTATATAAGTTCCTTTCTCTGCTCGTATGTACATGAAACTAGTAGTCGTATGTACGTATTGCCTCCGAACAGCCTATTCGGTAATATGTTAGTAAAATTATCAGATAGAACCCACAGACGTGAATAAAATGATAAAAATAATACTGAAGATGATGATGAAAGGACTTTATTCGGACGAGATTGGACTAATCATTCTCTTCTTAAATCTAACACATCGTCATATAAAGGTAAAGAAGAGATTATTTGAAAAGAAAGGTTCCCAGTAGAAAGATATTATATGTGATAAATTAAACAACTTTGTAATTTCTTCCATCTTCAGGCCTGAAGATGTAAGAACTTCTTACGAAACCGGTAGTAATATTAAAAAATCCGTGGAAAATTACAAAGTTGTTTAATTTATTTTTGGCTTTCCACAAAGTTACGTCAGATCATATTGATTTCATATTATATGTGAGTTTACCAATCTAGGTTTGTGCTTAAAAAAGTATACCACAGTAAGGAAACACTCAAAAGAAGAGAAAACTACAGATAGTTCACGAATCTTGAGGGATAGGCAGGTTAAGACACCTGAAGGCCAAAAAAAAAGATCCAGGTACATTTTACACAGCTAACAAAAAGATGTAATTCAATTATAAACTACGTTTCGTTCGAGATATAACCGTTTTATCATCCGATGATATTCCTTGACCTGTAAACCTACGCATGTGCGAGATGAAGATTTGATTCAAAAAAACGTTGGTCCGAATATTCATAGGCATAAAAGCCGAATGTGAGGATTAATCCGGAGGACTGAAAGGGGGGAACGTCCGATCCTCCTTTAATAAATTATAACTTTATCGAAAATTAATTTGGATTAATCGTTAATGAATTTCAACCGCTGGCGTTTAACGGGGTGAAAAATGAAGGGAACTGTTTAAACGGCGGATTCGTATTTGATTTTAAAGAACGCACTTTCGATACAACTCGAGCTAATTGGCACCGGAAACTGTACGGATTAGCGAAATTTCACGTCATCCGCACTCATCCGCATCTCTACGTCAGGGAAGGCTAAATGATTTTCTAGATTAATAGAATCTCGAAACGTAATTCCCGGCGATTTTTTCTCTTCCATGCCGTTTCACGCGGCTTCCAATTTTCCAAATTCGCTCACTTCATATTTCGGTCCTTTGCTAAAAATTGAAAATTTCCTTCCTATACGCTAATAGGTTTTTACTCTGCGTTATCATGAAATGCGTATTAAATTCTATTACCGATGGATAAGTTCTTCCTCTTGGAAAGAGGTAATTTTTCCTTTCTCGAGTACGACGGATGTATAAAAATAATTTTTTTACAAGACTGAAATATTTTCTCGTATTTGAGTAGCATAATTTATAGCACAATCCCTTTTAGGTAGGTACTACCTGTAGGTACCTCAGGACAGCACAGCAGGCCGGTTGATGTTTTGCCCGGTTAATCCGATGTGTACCAAGATATCCTCATAAATGTAATTCCGCTTTGGGGAAATATTTCCCAGGTGTAATGAGTAAAAATATGGAGAATTGTTCATTTTAAGCATATTGGTTCTGCATCCACACATAATAGTACATGAAAATAAAGAATAACGTTTTTCCATGCAAGTTAAGAGCAAGATTTTGAAGAAGTCCATAATCTTCTGTCTTTTCACCTTCAGTAAATGTTAATGCGTTATCTTACCATTTTCTCGTCTAAAGCGGTAAATGATTCTTAGAGAATAGAATGTGTAAACTAAAACCATATTTCTATTACTTCTCACACTTATACTGTAGCAATGACATTCCATAATATATATTTTACTACATCGATAAATTTCTCGCAGAAGTTTTTTTTACCAAGATTTCATTATATAATAGTTTAACTATCATCATCCATCCAAATTTCTCACTTGCAAAGATGAGTTTCATAGTAAACGATTTCAACTGAGCTTATAGCATGAAAACAACTCCTTCAGCCAATAATATCCTTCGCATTTTTAAAATAATCATGGGAGGAAGAATTCCCAACTCCTCTTACATGTTAAGAATGAAAGACGTTTAAATTGGTATCTAAAAGTGTTAGTAAGATCTCTGTCTCTTCTGCTTAACTCAATTGCGCCACCCAAGTAGATAAACAACGGCCACTTGCCAAAACGACGACAATTCACGTTCTTTAACTTAGCTAATGAGAAGGCATTGATGGACGTTAAGTAGGCATGGGACGTCAATGACAACATCTTAGTCTTTTAAAATTATTCCAAGATACCAAGTAGAATCGAAATCCTGTTTACGAAATGAGCTATCAATTAATTTGCATAGAACGCAGTATTATGATGAGACAGTGCATTCCTAAGGGAGAGAGGAAGGAAAGTTTTGGTTGTACGACATAAACTTAATTAGTAGAATATGAGTATTCGCGACCGAATCTTAAGAAAAGAATAGTCATCTAACGCAATACATTGAGGTGTTCCATAGTAAATTTTTGTTAAACGTTGAAAATAAAATTATGTTGATCAGAAAACCCAGTATAAATTTTTAGTTAGTAAAAATAATTGTTACTTTGATTATTTTTATCAATTAATATAATGTATTTCAGTCTATTATTAATTCATTATCATTTTATGATTATTTCATCATTTGATTATTACTGCATTACGAGGTCTGTTCAAAAAGTTCCCGAACTTTTTTTATAGTGTGCCTCCAGTTGGTTATTTTTTAATCTGCCTGTAAGCGCTGTATCCGCAAAAGCTTCCCAAATAACCACCTTCAATCATTTTGTCGATATCTCGATTTGTTCAGTAGTTACGGATGTTTATGTGAACAGGTGATCGTAGAGTGCGGCGAAAAATCGGGTCCCCGGAAATGAGCTCTTTGAAGGAGCAGCGTTCTTCTGTAAAATTCTGCGTGAAACTGGGCAAATCTTTCACGGAAACTTTTGAGTTGATTATTGGTGAGCATGCTATGAAACGTACCGCGTGTTATGAGTGGTTTATACGGTTCAAAGACGGGCGGCAATCAGTGGAAGACGACGAGCGTTCCGGAAGACCATCAACGTCCACAGATGACCCCCACATCGAAAAAGTGAACGATCTCGTTCGTGCAAATTGACGTTTGACTGTCAGGGAGCTTGCAAAAGAGCGTGGCATCCCGATTGGTTCTGCTACGAAATCCTAACTAAAAAAATTGAGGATGCATCGAGTCGAGGACAAATTCATGCCTCGCCTGATGACAGCAAACCAGGAGCAACACGAGCAACTCGTGACTTTTTAGCCAAAACTAAGACCACTATGCTTCTCCAACCACCCTATTCACCAGGCCTGGCTCCATGTGACATTTTCCTATTCCCAAAGCTAAAAACCCCGCTCAAAGGAAAAAGATTTGCCACCATTCGAGAAATAAAGAAAAATTCGACGGAGGAGCTTATGAACAGTCCGAAAGAAGCGTCCCAAGACTGTTTTAAATAGTGGAAATACCATTTGGATAAGTGTATACGTTGGGGTGGGGAGTACTTTTAAGGAGACTCGGAGCAATAATTTGTAAGTGAAATATTTGTGCTGTAATAAATAAAGTTCGGGAACTTTTTGAACAGCCCTCGTATTATAATGAGTTACAATTGAGAGTCATTAATTTCATCCTTCTTTTCATACATTCAAACGTTGAGACCTCTATTAATGTGTATTTACGAAAATTCGGACTTAAATGAAGGAGTAGAGTGACGCAGAATAATTCTCAAGGTAAGAAATCCTGCCAAGGTGAGATACAAAAAAATGATAATATTCAGATGCGACATTTTTAATGGGCGACACGACATGAATCTTGAGCCGCACAACCTGCACTTGTGAAGCGAACTCTTCGAAAAGCGATTCACGTCGGCGACAAGGTAAATCTATACGAGCGACAAAAAGAGGCCACAAAAATGCGCGTTTTTTCTTAAATAAGCGCGAGCTTTCTCTCGCCCTTCCTCCGTCATTTGTTTCTTCATTTTCGATCTTCCCCCCGCCGCTCCTCTCTTTCTATATCGGTCCTCATGTTAAAAAAGGGTGACGAGTAGAGGCGAAAAAGGGAGGGATTTCGGTGTAGTATTTTCGTTCCACGGCCGCCGTTTCACCCCGTACCCGCTAGGCGGCAGTGTGCTCACCCTTGCTGTGCCGGAGGGCGGAGGGGGGCGGAACAGTGCTAAGGCGAAAGCCGTGGCGGGAGGTACGGAGGTTCGTCGCAGTGGGGCGCTTCGGAATCGTTCTCACGCTTCTGTACTGGACAAACAGTGGGCGTGCCGTGGGATTTCCATAAGCGTCTTCGAGGGGCGATGGGTTGGCGTCCCGACGGCTCCATGGCGGCCACCGCGGCGCTCACGCTGCTGGTCATCGCCTGCACCATCCTCCACGGTGAGTTCCCACTTCCGGGGGCGCTTTTGTACATCGGCGGAAGTGTCTTCCGAGGGCTTTTAATAGGTCCTCCGAAGTTCCGTTCGCCCCCTTAGCACGGTCTTTTTTAGGAGCGCGGCGATTGGTGGACGCCCGCCCCGCGTCACTTCGGAAAAGTTTTGCGCGTTTAGCTGAGTGCCCCGTTAAAAAGTCTTAATCTCGGTGCGAATTCTTAAGGAGGGGTGGGTGGATTTGGCACATGCGTCGTCTTCGGGAGTGGCCGAGAAAGTGGACTGTGTTAATGTGGAAGTCATCGCTAAAAATATTGTGCGTGGAATTGTAGTGCGACTGCGTCGGATTCTGCATTAGCCCCTCGAGTGTCAACGGAAATATTTATCGTTAATTAGGGCTCGAGTTTTGCGGCTTTTATTAGAAAAGTTACGACAGGTAGTAAAGAACAAATAGTAGGTAAGCAATATTGCGTTTTACACTTTGTCCGCTGAGAAGAAATGCCGGCTTTTGTTTTTGCCCTTCTTTTTGGATAGTCTCACTAGTCCATGAGGAGAAATTGGTGTCAGAGATTTTTCATTACGACTTAGGTCACGCTTTCGTAATCTAAAGAAGAATTGATAATTACTTCTTTTTTCGAAGTAATATTTTTATGAACCTCCATGGATTCGCATTTATGTTACCTTATCAGGTGTGCTATGAATCCTTTGAAAAATCAATGGAAAATCTTTACTTTGGATTTCACGACGCAATTTCTCTCGAATATCAAGCGAATTACAAATCAAGTGATTTGAACACCTGATAAGGTCCGCGGAATCGTGGAGTTTCGTTAATATTTGGATATGGAAATCTGGAAACACGAGTTTATTTTTTTTCTTTTTATTTGTGAAACTCGTGTAAATTTTCCACCGAGTCACCCCTTCCTACACCAATTAAGTTCATGCTTTGATTCTTCTCATTATCGATTAGCATTTTTAGACTAAAATTTGTGATAAATTGCGCTCAGCTGAACAATGCCTTATCTCAGCAATTTACCATAAAATGTTTGATAGGTGTGATAAAACCAGATTTTAGGTTGAATATCTTTCAACGCGATGAAATTTATATTTAATTAAATTTGCCCTGATTTCGTAAGTTTGTCAAGTTAATAATAACTACTTTTATTTTATATTCTTTGCGGTCATTATTAAAATTAGAGCAGCATTCAAATCTTCTTTATTGGTGTATAGGATTCCGAGAAAATTATGAAATCAACTCCTTTATTATGCATGAAAATTTATTTACTATTTTTAATTAATTGATTCACTCTATGAAGAATACAAATCAATTTCAACATCCTCGTCTCGTTCCATTCGTTCCAGAAAAACATTTTCTGCTTAACTCTAGAATGCCTTTTGAGACAGCTGATATCAACCAATTAAAAATCCTTTTAAGCCAGGAATTCATTGTGATAAATATATTAATTGGAGTTCACGTTGGGTAAAGGTTGGGAAAACAATTTCTCTGCATAAATGACACTGTAATTTAAAGCGCGTTAATTGAATACTCCATTGATATGTGAAAGCGTTTTTTCCAGGAGGCTCGTCTGGCGTATTAATTGAATGTTGTAATTGCATTGAATATTTTCGAATAAATTTATGGAATAGAACACTGTGGAACAAAAATTATAATGTACACAGAAGAGTCCTTATAGCTTCATGAGCAAGTGAGAATTAATTTCCGCTCGTAATTTCCTATTCTGCCCCATATTGTGGCATTCTTCTGTGAAATACTTTTGTTTGATCCATAAAAAGAACGTACTCAATAGAAATATTCCTGAAAAAATCGAAAAACAGCTGATCGAATACTTATGATGTAAGCTTGCGCTAAAGAAATTACCAAAAGGTATAATTTATTTTCTGATTAATTATTTTCTTTCCACTATAGGGCAGCAAGATAACGACCGTAAAAATTCGAAAATTACCCTAACTCCTCTGGAATTTCCTGTAAACATTACGTCTACGAGGGCGGTAATTGCGGAAGTACTCTCATGTTATTTAATCTTTTGATTCATCAGTTTAGCCGTGGAATGTATCAAAACGCCTTTTCATGCAGCGAAAAAATTCAACTCCTTTTAACCCCCATTGAGATAAAGTAATCCTTATCAATCTCTAATGAATTATATATTCCAATCGATAAGCAGGCCCGAGCAAATGGCTCTCCTTGTCTCGGCCGGATAAAAAATTTGAAAGTAAATCGTCAACGGACGGGAAACACCGGGGGCAATGTCAAAGGGCAATCGCATAATATTATCGCTTTAGAATTAGAGAAAAAAAGGAAGAACGGCAGCACCACCTGTCGACCTGGCGGAACTTCCGGCGACTCAACATCCGCTTCCTCTTTTGTCTGTTCACGTGACATATTGCTCCTGCGGCGGCCAAAGGCTTCGCTACAGAATCAGGACTTTTAAACATATCAACATGTTCAAGTGGTTCGATTTATCCACACTGTTTTGTTTTCTCTCCTTTGTCAGATTTGCCGGAGGAAAAGTTGGGCCGCAAAAGTTGGTCGTGAAGATTCGGCGGGTCGAAATGATCGATCCGACCCAGAAAAGCGATCGCTCCTTTCGGCGAAACCTATTGAGGAATAGAGTTGCCCTTTATCTCCCGCATAGCTAATTTGGGGAATTATCTCCCCCCCTGTCAAACCCAATACACATTTATCTGCAGATACCAAACACGTTCACTGTTTTCTCTGGAGCATTCGTTCGAGTCACTCTCTTTTCATATGACATATTGGGTTAATATTTTTACAGTTGTTATGGGAAGGTGATTATTTGCCTAAGCCTTCCTAATCACAGATATTCTTTATCTATACTCATAATTCCGTCACTGAAAAGGTCAAACTTGTTACTGACTTGTTTACCTGTTTCTCCATCTCGAATTGTTTTTTCTGAAAATACCAAATTTGTGCACGAAAATAATGAACGAGTGCATTATAAATATTCAATTGAGTTAAATAATCCTATAGAATATTAAATTCATAATATTTTAGAAATGAATATGGATAGGATTAGATTATTTCATGGATGAAATATTCTAATTAAATTTTACTTATCAAGAATAGCCTTTGTTTAATTTAAATTATGATTGAAAGCGCTATAGGAAATTTAAAATACTGTTTTGATCCTCTCATAGTTATTGACTTATATCTCACGAGATTCTCCTTAGGAAAATCATTTTGATGGTGGAAATATATTAAAATAGATATGAAATATCTCCTTCTAAGGTATTATAAATTCATATGATTCATATTTTTATTCGAGATATCCCCTTACGTATCCTTTTTTATAATCTAAGTACTTAAAATATTACATTTTAAAATGGGAACTGAAATGCAATAGCGTTCTTTAAGCTACTTTTTTCCAACTTCCCAAAATGCATAATTTTGGAGATATTGATGGCTCCCACAGTATTTCCTTTAACATCTAAAATACATACTTGAAGAGAATGCAGGAAAAAAATCACAAACAATTGATCTCGACTGGTCAAATGATTTAATTATAAATTACCGAATGATTTCAATTCAGCTATGTATATTTTTAAAGGTATGTTGAATACATGCTTTGATACAGACTTTAATATATTTGAAAGATGACTGAAAGTAGAAGTACACGGATGTTAAATACTTTCGTCCTGGTATCACATACATTCGATATAAGCCAATCGGCGTCGATCGATTAGTATCGAAGTCAAACGCAGCGTGAGAAATATATACTCCTGTTTCATGGGAGGTCCCAACTATCGTTGAAATTCTCAATAAAGTTCAGTATCGCTCTCTTTGTTATAGTGCACTCGGTGACGGATGTTTACCCCGCATTTCCTTATCTCGGTGATATGAACGCTCTTCACTTCGAATTTCAAAAGCTTCCGCAGTCTATTCACGAATTCTTCTCACCTGCTTCGCTCACCTTAATCCTTTGAAGGAAGACCTTGTGACCGTCGGATATTTTTTCAATACAAATCCAATCCTTCGGCGATTTACTCTCGAACAACAAGGGAACCATTATAAGTATTGACTCGATGTAAGCGGAAGTCTACTTTCACGCGATAACCAATATTTTGATCGCTGTGTTTGTATGAGGAAAAATTCACATTTGGGAGGTGGTTTTGGTGTTCGCTTTACTCCTCGCATAAAATGATAGGGACCTATTATATGGATAGATGATGTTTAAAATCAATAAAGGTCCCTTTTGAAAGGGGATTTTTTAAATTGTTAGAGAAATATCTTTTGGATAAATATAAACTTTCCGAACTAACTTCATGGTAATCAAAATAGACAAAAAATACGAGATTGAGAGCGTTAGAGTGAGGGAGGTCATGGTGCATTAAATATAGAAAACCGTTAATACTATTTTAGTATTGCTACTTAAATTTATTCTGTTAATTCGAATCTCACACCACTCATAAGTATCTATAAATATAAACTTTAAAACAGAATTCCATTTATGGGCAACAGATGAAAAAATCACTTACGTATTTAGTCATTTCTCCTGGTATCACGTCAGCTTTATTATTTATATAATAATTTTAAGCAGTTATTTATTCCAAAAAGCAATAAGATTATGTGATAATAATCATTATCGACAATTTGAACAAGCGACATGGATGTTAAAAAAAGTGTCTCCATTTTAGATTATGCCTTCATAAAAGTTGTAGATGGTACTGTTTGTAAATATACACTTCTTATAAAGATTTAGAAAATACTTTATTGTACACCAAATTTCTTCAAATAAGCATGTTAATAATATGTCTAAAGTTACAGTAGATAGTTTATCTTTGTGGAGTAATGAGCAGTAAGAGTTTCAAGCATGACTTGGAGGAAAAATGTATAGATATGCACTTTGAGTCAACTCAGAATTGTTCCATATTTCATTTAAATACGAAGAATAATACATTTCACATACGAAAATGATTCCGTAAAACAAGAATGCAAAAGGAATGGCACCTTTGAATTGGTTCCTGTCTCCTTTTTCATTTTACGTATGAATAGAAGAAAATTGGCTTTGGCAGATGTTTAGGATGTGTATCGGCGGTATTCTTCCGCATTTTCCCTTTGGAAATCTTCGATAAGTGTCAATATCGATTCTTTGCCTTCGATCCCGTTTCTGGCATTTTGCTTCTCAAAGGAAACGAATCAAGCGCGCCTCCAGCAAACTCCTTTGTGGCAGATCTTAAACATACATGATCGTGCATTCTTTTATTCCAAGAGAATGTTTTAAGTACGAATTCTCTGTCGAAAACACTGTTTTTCGACGACTCCGGAGTTAATAAGATGAAAGAAATACAGATATACAAACGCAATGATACGAAAGAAGAAAGAAGCCCAAATGAAAAAGAAGGTTAAGGTTAACGAATTCGATATTGTTAAAATGCATCTTGTCAACAAAAAGATTTAGACTTGTAAAAAGGATATATTTTATTTCATCCCATCTATATCATATTTAAATCACGAAGCAAACATTTAATGTGCTTAACTCATGCAACTGACTTGGAAGGAAGGTAACGTTTCCTTTTTAATACTATTTTCAAGACATAACGAGTTTTTGAACTAATCCAAAATATTAGTATTCAGTCATCTCTGATGAAAGATAAGCTAATATTCAACGAGCACACGAATTATTTTATATATGTTATGAATTTATTTCAGTTTTTCGTTTAACTATTGGTATTATAAATTCAAGAGGATGAAAAGGGACATTGATAGACAGGAGGCATGGTTGCCAGAACTCATTCATTACTGAAAAAGTCTTCAAAATGAATAATTAAGGAACAGAATTGTTAATAAGACAGCGTACATGCTATAAATGGCTTGATTTGTACTAATAGATTCTTATTTTACGGAATATTTCGATCTTTTCAGAAAATATTTATTTCCTGAATAAGCCTAATATTAAGGAATAATAAAAATTAATTATTATTTCACAAATATTTTAGTAAAAATATTTAAATCAATATAATAATAGTTGAAGCATTCCAATTACCTCATAGACATTCTGTTTGATCATGCCATTCAAAAAGCAGCAACACATTTCCTACTGCAGATTTAAAACTCAATTTTTATTGTGTATTCATTTGATCGCAAATAATTGGCGAAATTGCATACATTAAAGTACTCGGGTGTGAGTTAATTGCGTCTGTATCGAAACTGAGATATCTCATTGATAGAGGAGAACTATCTACGTCATTAGCATAAAAAATCATTACTTTTGATTAATGCAAAGCCGTGTCATTCCGATCTGCATTCATTTATTAAAATCGTTTCATTTCCGAAGTGCATCCGAGTATTTTTAATGGGGCTCATTTCTCCACCTGTTCAAAGGCAATTAAACGTCTGAAAATGAACGATAAGCGCACCTAATCTAGGTCCAGAATCGCTTGCAATGACGATTTCATTATCTGATATTACGTATTATCGCAGCTATTCATCCCGCCAACGAGGACAATTCTTTCCATCGATTTATCAACTTGACGGTAGAGCTCTCATGCGACTACGGTTCTCCAAATTCTTCGTCTCCGGAAATCTTTTTCCTCTTAAAAATTACCGGGGAACGGTATGGCTTTCCGATTCGAGCAGCAGATAAAGATTTCTCCCGTATTATATCGTGGCATAGTCATTGGGTTGAAAGGTTCTATTCACCGTATCAGGTTAAGCTTATGTTGGCTCATGAAATTATTAAACGCGATTAGGACTGGTGATACTAAGCAAATCTGTTTTTTTTCATCCAAACAGTGTGGCAATTACAGGAGAAGAATTGTGATTATACATTTTCAAGCTACTCCGAACCGAAAACCTTACAAAAATTGAAACTCTTTCTAACTTAAAAAAGAAATTAAGACATGATCGAATATTATGTATAAGTATGAAATTTAAAAATTTATTATTCCTGATTTAATCGAAGAAAGGAAGCGATTTCATCATGGTGCCTTCTCCTGAGGTTTTTTGGTATCTAATTGCTTTTATATGGTATTCACGGAAGAATAATGTACTATCTATTCCTTGTATAACATGATATATTTCTGTGGTATAATTTTTACAACGAATACAATTCAGAATATTCTGAAGGTTAACTCAATGTAATGACACCTTACCCAATAAACATTATTCTATAATGAAGGGACATTTTGGTAGATACAAATACGTATAGTATCAAAACAGCAGGCGAACTACAATCAAAACAATCTTTAAATCTTACCCATTGTATACTATTCAAAGGTTGCAAGACTTTCGAGAGCATCAACAGAGATATCATGGTTTATCATAACTTTTTAGCGATTAGCTAGCAGGCGATCCAAAACAAAATAATTTCTTGTACATTTTTCAAGGGTTGAGTGAGAATTTAAATCATGACTTATAACCTTTACCAACTTTTTTTAGGTTTGAACATTTTCGGTAGCATCCAAAAAAAAATGTGAACAGCGGGGACCCTTAAAATTCCATCAGGGGCCTCCAGGGGTACACGAACCATACCTTGAAAAATCCCTCTTTATAACATAAGGATAGCATGTCTAATCGAATCATTTTAATTTGCGGGCAGACGTGCATCGTGTGAAACGTATGAGAAATTACAGGGCTCAGTTTTTCTTCAAATTTATATCGAATCATAGGATCACATTTCAAATGCAATATTTAGTTGTCCCTGCACACGCTGCAAAGGAGACCGACTCATGCGCGGAAAATGCAGTATTAAGTCTCGAAATTCATCCGAGTTTTGTCAGCTGACGCTGTGTAATACGGCTAATATGAGTTGCATGGGAGAAACGTGGCTCAGTGAAGATGGCAATATTGTAAAACATTTTTATTCCTCGCCGCTTTGCAGGAGGTGAAGGAATTGGGGCTTGATATTAAATTTGGAATGACAAACATTAAATCTGAGGCACAATGACGTACTATGCGACGAAGTTGGCATATGGGCGGCAAATGTAGGTTTTAATAATCCGTGGGAATTTCCGTGCTTTCATAAAATTATATTTTCATCAATTTAGGTGCATGTGCACTTGTATGACCTCGTCTTGTATCTCTATTACAATCCATATCTATTGGAATTAACCACATTTCTCAAAATTTAAGGAGATATTAAACTTATAATTTCGCTAAAATTATATTTATCCCTCACTATGTATGCATAATTAATAGCATAATCTTTTTCAATCCCACTGTAAGAATTTGGGATCGATTTAAATTTCCATGAGACTTAATGCTTGCATATAAAACGTTGAAAAATTTCGATTACCGTAAAAAATATCAAGATTTCCTTTCTTGCTAAAATGAGCAAAATAATGTCGACTTTCTCTGGTTGAAAGCTATGACTGAATCATATTAGAGAAGGTTCAAAGGAATGCACGTTTCTCTAGCTTTAATATAGTAGAGAGCAAATTAAAGCTTGCTCTCTCTTACATGGAACAATGATAATTAGTGAAACAGGAGTAGAATTTTTATACTATCAAGTACTTTGGTTCCTTATCTCAGCTCACTTTTTCGAAACATCAATAAATTTTACCATTAAGCCCTTAGAACTCACCTTTCAAGACTTATCTTTTGTATTTTTAGTACCACAAGAATTTACTTCGACAAAAACAGCTCCAGATCTTCCGCAAGTTTCCCGAGACTACGTTATCAGATTTCATTAAATAATATATTTTGAAAATTGTTTCACATATGTTCGAAAAGTATGCGCCAAAATCACGTTTCTGCGTCAAGCTGTTATTTTGACATCAACCCCTCGAACTTACATTTGATATTCGTACGCTGATAATGAAGGTAAACAAAATAAGGGTAAATTTCCCTTTCCCACCAATCTGACTGGTGAAGCATGAACTGAACGTCATAGAGTTGAATCAATTTTCGGTTTTTGTAACTGAAATGTTAAAGTTATCCGAAATCATTTACACCTATCATCTTAGAATTTAATCTCCTGCGTTTATAACCAAATTGGCTGATTTGAGTCAAACATAAGATAGTGTAGATCAATAAAACCAGAATGAATCATGTGAAAATTACTCCCACAAATAATTCAGACCTTCCTAACTTATTAAAATGATTATCCGAGCAATCAATTAGTCCGATAATATCTCATCGACTGAAGACCATCTCGACCACAGCGCAGAACTTGGTCCGATGACCTGATTCCAAAGATTGGAAATATTCGCAGTCAAAATGAAAGCTGTGTTTGTTCCGAGATTCTTCAAAACAGCTCATTCTCTCAGTTTTTAGGAGGGAATTCCGACAACTCCATCTTCCTTAATTTCCGAATCGAACCAACTTTGACCTACTCATTCCGCCCTGCGAACGAGCGAATAACTTGCAAACAAAAGACGCTCTTTCCGTCGTTCCTTTTTTCCAGCCGCCGTCGTGTCCTTTCGACAAACAAAATTAATGGAATGCCGCGGGACTCGAGGGGGTGGGGGGGGGGGAGTGTCACTTTTCTTATTCATTGGAGAATGAAAGAGTCGGGATAACGGATTCGTCCAAACAAACTAAATAACCTCCAACTTAATCCGCTTTTTGTATACGTCACGGACAAAGGAAAATACGGCCGGCGAAAAGTCAGTTGGTTTGATGAAAAATAATAAGAATTATGAGTGGAATATTAGAGAAATGAGTTATTAAAATTCGCATGGCATACACGAAGCCATGAAGTAAGGGATCTTATCAATTTATGCCTAGGTTTTATTTGCATTTCTAATTAAATCCCTCTCAAAAACGTTTTTCGGTATCAACATTTATTATTTTTGAAATAATGCTGCTGTTTGCCTATGCATGAGGTGGCATTGTCATAAAATTACGTAATTTATCTTTATTTATATATGTACTTGTCACTGACTAGTAAATTTCACCGTCAAAAATGACTTTTACTGAAATTGAACTTTTGAAATCTGTATAACTATTATTGCATATGTCCATATATCAAATACTGTCCTTCTAAATAATGAAAAGGAAAAATAATTATTTTCCAATAACAATGCGGTTTATACATTGTAAATGAAAGGCAATCCGAATTGTTTCCTTCCGAAAATTTCTACTATTATATCTCCAGTAAAGATGATGCATATATGGATTCCACACAAAATGACAATGAGGATGGTATTCGTTAATTTTATTGCTGTTACAACATCACGCTTATTTACATTGTAGCCTTCGGAATCATTCGGCGGCAAAAATTTTCCACGTTTTGTGAATTAAGTCATATTTTATTCAAAGCATAGAATACGTCAAAACATAACAGCAATAATTAGCATCCATTAATAACTTAAATCATACAATCACGGAAAGCAAGCTTTGTGCAAATATACACGAATTTCACATAGAAAAATATTTACACATTATATATGTATATATCATATCATACCGTTTTAAAACTAGTTCTTTCGTAAAATTCAAATTTGCGGAGCATACGTTTTAATCCAGAAATTATAAACTAGTTTAGTTTATTCATGTCTCGCGTTTAATGCTATGATACCTAGTGTGGATATTTTCTCAATTATTTTGTAAAACTAGTAACTCATATATCGGTTTTCTGTTTCCAAAATTTATATTTTTCTCGCATTCAAAGTCAGTACCTCAAGAGGGTTCGCCCTGTTCCTTGATGACTTACTAGCGATTTGCAAGATCTGATAGGAATCTTGAATGAAAATCGGATGTAAAATTTTTCCACAGTTACTACGCGTTTGTGACTACAAAATAGCATTTTGAAGGTTAATTGGAGATGGGTTTATTAAGAAATTGGCTAAACCCCCAATTACAACCCGATTTTTGGGAAGTTGTCTTAAATTTTTACAAATACCGCCCCTTTTGGCATGTTTCTAGAATCTGTTGTGAAACCTCGAAAAACTAATTTTACCAGAGAAGTACAATTTTCTTTGGACCCAGTCTTCTTTAAATTATGCATTTATGATTCCTGATCGCATAATGCACGCTCAAGAAGATAAAGCTCTTGAATGACGTATTCAGTACATAGATCATCGAGACGATCATCCTACATAATGAAATATTTAGTATGAACAAGCAACGTATGAATAAAGATACTAATGCATTCGGAAGTTATGACCATAGCTCCAAAACCCTACATTCGAGAACTATTTCTGGAATCATCTCACGCGGAATACCTTCAACATTTCCAATAACTTTTGGGCGTTTGGTTTCATGATTGTGGGACGCGCATGGTTTTCAGGTAAAACATACGTCATTCGCGAATCGCTGACTCTCGAATTTCTAGCCAATAAATGTCATCGCAGTGGATTCTGATGCCAATACAGATGCAAAATATGATCGACTCACAATGGGAAATTTGACCGATACGCTATGGATCGATGAGAGACGGCGAAGCATTTTCAAACACGCTATAAATGAAGGAAAGTTCTAATTAAATATTGATTTGTAGAACTTAGATGAAAACAAGAGCTGCATGGATTTATCATGGTGTGATCGCGGACTGCAGGAAGAGAATTTTGGAAAAATACAGCATTTAAAATTACATAAAGAAAATGTATTTGAAGTTAAATCGCACAAATAATCTTTCTTAATGATTTCTTAGCTATGCTTTATTTATTCGGTAAAAATGTCTTATTGATTACAATAAGATTGGAAATATATTTTATGAGTGAAATTCCCTAATGTCAATGAACGGTCTTCATATATTAACAATGCATTACAACGAAAGGCATGGATTGTAAGGAAATATAGAAATTCATTTCTGATATTATGCTTGATTAAGGTAAAATAACTCATATTCATATGTATCTTTTAGTCTTTATGCCATTGGATTAAAAATAAATTCTAAAAGAATACTATATACAAATCACACCTGTCTCATTCGTGAAAACGAAAAAGCGCTTGATCATAGAGAGAAAACTAAGTTATTCATTAACTAGAATATAGTTCAAATGTCAATCATGAAATAGTTCATTCTAATTTCTTTAAAAGTCTTAATTTCTTTAAAAGTCTTAAACTCAAGAATGCAGACCATAGTAACGTACTTGTTATGGATAACATCCTGTTCCTAAAAATTTTGAATCCCAACGCTGACTTTGGGGCAATCGAATATTGTATCACAGTTCCGCCATATCGGGAAAGAAAAAAATACCGATAGAGATAAACTAAGCTTTCGGACTCAGGGTATAAGGAACCACCGCAATCGACGTAAATTATTCGAGTGTCCTGAGGGAGAGAGCCGTAAAGCGGCTTTCTTATGAATGTGGCACCACCGCCTGTGAACATGCGTTCCGGATTAAAGTCTGGAGTAATTTTGGATTCGTCTATTTTTAACCGGACTCCGGCGTTTCGCATCTGCAGGAGTCCGCGATCGAAAGCGTTTAGCATCTACATATTGATTGCACCGCATTAAGGCAATGGACGGGGCATCTCTCATAAAAGATTTGAAAGAGGAATTCGTGGCATCTTCCCATTCTACACATTCTGGGCGGTAAAGGGATACTGGAGCCTTGTTTTCCAAACGTGGAATCCGACTTTGCTTCCACCGATCGCATAAATTCGGCGTTACTAAGACACGGGCCGCAGTTTCCAAACAGCGCACTGAGCTATTTTCATCCGGCCGCATGCCCCGCGAACTTCGTTTCCAACGTAAATTTTCGATTAGACTGCACCGATATTACCCCGACTTTTCTGTTCTTTGGCGTATCGAAGATTCATCAAAGATAATGCCCGGAGAGGAGGCTACCGAGAGTTCGGGTCACCGAATCCTTACAAATACGCACGTATATATTGCAGGGCGGAAACTGTTGTTGGTGAAATCAATGGGGTACGAAGATCTCGCCGTTTAAGAGGAAATCTATCGAGAAGAAAACAAGGCCTACATTTTCTTATTTGAGGAAATAACAAAATGAAAAGCTACTGAGAACAATCCATGCGTACAAAGAAGTTCTTTGGTGTAAACTGGGTGGAAGTGAGTCTGCATTATGAGCAAATATGTATGATATTATTCATGACTTCGTGGTGGGATTACATAATGGAAATAATAGGAAATGACTTCTTACCTACTTCACAGCATACACTCTGCCAACTTAGTTCTCAACGTACATGGTAAATACATATTTATGTTTCAGACATGTTTTACTCATGTACAATTCCTATTAAAGATGTGTTTTCTCGTAGAATCTATTCATACATTAAATATTTAATATCCTATTTAAACTTTTCATCATAATGGGGATTTGCACGATCCAAGCCAGCTATATTTCTTTGAGCGCCATCAACATAAAGTTATTACTATTTTAAAGTAAACAGTATGAGTAAAATTGAATGATTATATAAAATAAGATCTTAACTTAAGGGTTATTAATTAATAATTTAATTCAGTTCAGCCGAAGTTTTTCCATAACGTTTTTCACGAAAATCGCCTGCATTCATTCTCTCACGGCCACTTTTCATACAATGAAATGGCAGTTTTCATTATTTATACAATAATTTGCGTTTTCTCGATTTTATATTCCAATTTGAGGCCAAAATGTTCATTTTATTGACATAATGTCGAACATTTTTATTAAAATGGGTTTTAAAATACGAAATAATTTATTTATGAAAATCAAGAATTGATATCTCGTAAAAATAAATTTTAAAAAAGCCAAAACTATCAGATGAAAAAACTGTACATTCTGTATGATATATTAAGACTGTTTATAAAATTATTCACAAGAAAGGTATATCCTGTTTTAAAAAATACTAAAAAATGTTACTTGCTAGTCTGTGGAATTTATGTATGCAAAGAATGACTAGATCAAAAAATTGGAACGAGTGTTCTTCCGAGGAAAAATTATCATGGAAGAGAATATTTTCCACAAGAGTAGCAACCTTATTCTAGCCCACTCTTTACATGATAATAAATTTAAAAGTAAATTTATTTCATACTTGTATTGGAAATAATTCCACTTCTTTTATTTCATTTCTCGCCACATGACTCTCTTAATTACATTTCCGGAATTCTCCTCAATATTCCGCCAACGTTCCCGCCCATTAAATTACTTCCCGTTAATTATTTTATGTACCGCTCGAATGATTAACCTTTGCATTTTTCTGCGCCCTCTAAATTCCATTGGCCAGATAATCTTCCTTTGTTTAATCCCTTTGACATCGTAATTTTGCACATTTTTCTAATTCTGACACAAGAGAGGAATTCCGGAAATAAAATATTTCTGGATTTCGCTCCCCAGCGTAAGTAGCTTTGATGTTCAAAGAGTAACCTTATGGAGGAATCATTCGGAAACAGCGAAACGAATTTCGCCTGCTGAAATTTGAAAATAACGGCAACGGAAAAAGTAACGCACCAGAAGAGATCTCCGCAGCAGACGGTACAAGGCGCTCATCCCTAACGGCGTCAGATGGCCCTCTTACCTTGAGACCTGCGACATCCGAAATTAAAGTCACCCTTCTGGAATAAGCAGCAAGCTATGTGGAATATAGGAGAATATAAATATACGACGTATACTATGTTGACTATATATAGTAGATAGAAGGAGATAGAAGTTGACTTCAAAATAATAATGAGTAAATATCTTTGGAATAGATCACATGCTCCTAGCCAACATTCTTTCTTGTACTCCATTATGTAACCAGCTAGTAAAAATAAGACTTAGAATATTCTAACTTCAATGCAGCGATGCGAAGTATACCTAAGTCTGTTATATGGAACTTTTAAATTTTTATTCTAGGAATTTCTAGTATAATTTGTAGTGATTACTAGTAAGTATCTTAGGTTTATAACATATTTTCCCAGGCAGTCTTCTTGATGAACGCAGAGAATTAAAATTCAAAAATTCTAACTACAAAAAAATGATTCGGAATATTAATGTTACATTAAACTTTTTGAAATTTCATTTAATTGAATTATTAAGTTTTTTACATATCTAGTATTTTGATTACGTTAAGCCGTCTGTTTAGAGCTATTTGAACTTTAACGACGCCAATCATCCCTTTCCGATTAATCTATATAAATACTGAGCGTCATAAACATATAGTCAAAATTATTGAGATTAATTTATAATGAAGATAAAATGTGTAAAAATTGAATACCATTCAATTCAAACAGCCTATCTAATGTAAACCCTTTTTCAGATGACTGAGATCGTAAAAAAGAAATACTTCCGTTACATACCATCAATTAATGATAAATAATTACTGGGCAACGTGCCCAAGATGGCTTAACTATGGCTCCTGAGTAATTAAGAAATAAGTGTTCCTGATTCCGGGCAAGTTTCCAAGTTCTTTGTGTAATTGCCTTGTCAATCGCATGTACATTCCGACTGAATCATATATTAACGGTTCTGAAATTATCAGAAAGATACGATATATAGAGTGCTAATCACAAAGCGTTCATCTTGATTGAGGTTTCCTCATCGTATTTTACATTCTCTACGTTTACTTATTTCCCATATAGATCTTGGACTGATTAGGATTGAAAATATCATTTGCTATAAAATGACTGTAGTTGACAAGGACTACAAAACGTAAACTACGTTATCGGAGAAGATGGAATGCATAAAATCAAAAATGATAAGCCTATCAAATCTTGATTTAATTATTCTTCGATCCAATCCCACTCCCATCCAATCAGCGCTAACTCGGATTACCTTCACATCTCAGCGATCAGTGATTACCGGAATTTGGAAGGTGCATCATATTATGGAATATGAAGAGAGTGTAATTCTATCACCCCATTCTCCTATCGAATCCAGTTTTTTTGGGCAAAGAGATGGGACACCTGTCCAATTATCTCACGTCTGGTTTCACCATATAAAATTTCAGGTACATTCGTGACATTGATATTTCTCTTCTCGGTTGGGGAATCACCTTCGCAAATATTTGGGAAATATCGGATTCGCGAAGACGGAAAAACTTTCATTTTGAAAATTTTTGCGATTTTCCACTAACTAGAAAAACTTGGCTAAAAAACTTTTCAGGGGAACGAGTAAAACATGCCCTATAAGTGGGATAGTGTTTTATTCAGGATAAGAAATTTTATTTCTTTTACACTATTTGCAAAATGGAAACAAGGGCCAAAAATGAGGCAAAGTGAATCAGAAGATGAGAGATTACGACGGCAATATAGAAAATGTAAACAGTTTTTGAGTCCATCAAATGAGGTGGACATTCAGTTACAGCGAATTGCATTGCATCCGAGAACAGGAGAAATCTACACTTTAAACGGGTATAAGAGCGTCTTAAGCGGTATTCTCAAAGTCTGTTTTGGGTGAAAGGGACCGGGATCGAGTGGATACCGTCTAATAAGCTGGATAACGTCTTCAGCGAGAACGTTTTAAACAGGCTATACTGTTCTATTCTACAATTCTTTTCATTATAATGGTTTAATTTCAATTATCATTATCTATGAGCCTATAGCGAGCTAAATAAATAAACACCTTAAAACAAATCACAGTAATTTTTGCATTAATATATGAAAATATTTCCGGAGCAGCTCCACCGATTTACTGATTCAGAAAAAAATTTAAGAATTCATAAAATCCCAACTTACTTTCGGTTGAGGTCAAGGCAAGCAATTGCACGATCAGCCTAAAAAAAACTTTTGGCGAATGTCAATGTATAAGAATCCTTTCTGGCAGCGGCTATGGGACACCAGAACGATACACACGCACGCCGAGAGAATGGGATGCTTCAGATATCAAAAGCGTCGTGAATGTCACTCTCTTGACAAAGGGAATACAGTATGCTCGGATGCTAAAAAATATCTCTCTCCCTTTGATAGATTGACTCGCGAACGAGGTTGTGACTAATTAGTACCCTCTTACTCATAGTGTGCCATAGTTTGGTCTAAAACGTTAAATAGATGAAATACAAAGGGCACGAAACAAAAATGAAAGGGTAGGCCTTGTGGAAAAAAAGTTCCCGGCTGAAGGTTGACGGGGAAAAACCCACGTTGCGGAAAACGCCCACATGAGGAGGGGTGAAAAGAACCGCAAAACGGGGAGAAATATAACACGTACATGAGCATGATATACCCCAGCTAGACAGGCTAGGGAGAACTGTAGAAAAGCAGAAACGGTTAGATCTGTTACAACGTGCGTAATGCAGACAAATGGTTTTTCCTCTATTATTGAATTCTACTCTACGATATTTTGAAGTATTACATGTTGATTTTATGATGGACCCTAATGAAATACGTAAATTTCCTATCTGTTAAAATAGAACTGATTTTTCTAATATATTTATTTTTGAATTGATTTCATTTTCTATTGTATAGTTCTCTATTGTCGTTTGCGACTATATGACAACTAATTATACTGTAAGAAATTTATTTAAGAAATGAAATTTAACATACTGAGCTGATACTTGGTGGAACTTTTCCCCGTAAAGAAATACTTGACTAAGTATATACTATTATTATAGTAGTAGTACTAATACAAATATTTTTTATACTATTTACACAATCATCAGTAAAAAATCTAAATGTTTCACCATTATGTCACAGAATAATATTATTTGTAACGTATGACAAACAGCAGAATTGGCTATCATATGCGTTATATTCCTATTATTAATTTAAATTATTCAGAGGTCATACCTGTTTATAATAATGATGATGATACAAGCTTGTTTCCAATATACTTAAGAATACAACTGGACTATATATAAGTGAGCCGTTCAGTAAAATTAATTACATAATTAATTACAAATTATAATTTACATTGATTCAAAGCCATTGATATTAAAATTCATCGCAGTAAAAAACAAACTGGAAAAAGGTTTCATTCTATCGTTACCCCTGATGATCATTCCTTCGGCATTGGAATGCTTATCAGGTGATTTTCTACCTTTTTATGGTTTACTGAAGTGAGATATTGTTATTAAACTTTGCCATCAGTTTGGTCCTCTCGATAAGACACGAAAAAAGAGACAATCTTGAAAAGAAAAACGTCTTCATTTGAAGATGACAACGCATTCACGAAACATGTCGAATTTAAATCTTCTGAAAAATGTTTTTCTTTTAAAGATGATTGCTGTGAAACATGATCGTTCATAATAGTTTTATGAAGAAAAGAAAAATAAGTCCTTAGCCGGGATTCGAAACGGGAGATCCAGGTTCGAGCCCCGGTAAAGTCAGACTTTTATTCTTCTCAATTCGTCCTCCACAGTAAGGACGCGAGTAGAAGTCTTAACGTTCTTAATCTTCTTTAACAACCATCACAATAATAAGCATTCGTATCTCTGAATGCGGACTGCTATAACCAGTTGCGTCGTTCGCGCCGTAAGAGGATATTTCGGTAAAGAAATATGCGGCTGAACACGACCCTCTTAACCACTCGAGTCGTTTCCGTGACTGGTTCACGAGGCGAAACGGACGAGCGTGCCCTGCACGTTCCTCCAAGGAGCGATGGGTGAAAGAAGTAGATATCGCCATTGTTTCTCCTCCCCCTCAATCCCAACCGTCGTAGGAGGACCGGAAGCCTAAGGGTTTGATGCCACGCGTCGCTTCTCGCACCAGGTGTGACGGCCGCCGCTCATTCCTCAGACTCCCCCTCCCCTCCTCCCCCCACCACTCCCCCCTACCTCCCCTCTTTTCCTCTCCGAAAGGCACGCAAAGGGACGCCCCTCAATTTCCTTTGTTTTTCTCTCTCCGTTGCTGTTACTTTAAAAGGGCCAAGAACTAATTCGGCGAGTGCCCTTTGAATTTAAACTCCGATGTTTATACGCCGGAATGATATGAAAAGGTGCGCCCTAGCGGCCCTTTTTGGGAACTATATTTAAAGTTAGTGCAGAGCAAAGAGCTGACGAGGAAACAATTGGAGGCAAATGCAGGACGATGCAGATTAATTAACCATTTGTGTTCTTCTCGAATATTATCTAGTTAAAGAACATTTTAGGACATTCTTCAGGACTTTTCGCTTAGAAATAACCTGTGGTTGAAACCATAGCCACGAAATGAACATCAACTCTAAATGAAAACAAAAATCGTTTATTTTAATGTGATTAACATTTCTATTTGAGAGATTACACATAGATAGAATTAAAATAATATTTATGCTCAAGTTACGACGGATAATATTCATTCATGATAGTGATAACATATTTACAGGATTACTATTTACAACGATGTTTTGTATGCAAGCAATATAACTTTGAAATGGGAATAGGAGTGAATAAAAAGTTTCATAAGAAAACAATCTGAATCGTCATTCATTTACAACATAAAAAAGTTATGTTACTGAAGGGCGATTATTTTTGCTAATTATTAAGAAGGATCAGATGTATTTTGACGAGGGAATTCACAAGTTTATTCATAATAGTGATAGTATTTTCTTTCAAAAATGTAAGAACTCTCATTTCTATATTTATGTGAGAACCTGAAGGAATATTATGAAAATCTTCCGAAATTTCCGCATCGCTAGAGCGTAACATGGGAGTAGCAAAGAACATGCAGCAAAGCAATGTAAGCTAACTTCATCCTTCAAATGCAACGAGCGAAAAGTTCAAGGAGAAGCCTTAGATTGTGAGCCGATAGGTCAATCAAAACACTTAGGCAGCAAAAGCTGTTTCGTTAAGCCCTCACTGATTAAATTGGAATCCGCGTAGTGAAACATCAAAACAGAATGATTTACTTGTTTGTGACTTGGAAGTCTTTCCGGATAGAAGGGAGCCTTCTTTATACAGGTAAGATAGGATGCGGCAGTTTTTAATGGTCATCAAATGCTGAGGTCATCTGAAGATGAAGAAAGAGAATGAGCCCGTATTTCCATGACCATTGCGGGATTCAAAACCGCTATCTCAGATACTAACAAGCGCACCGACCACTTGTTACGAGTCAACGCATATAATATCGCTAACGATCCTTTACGTGATTATAATTCTAGAAGATGACCAGTCACACACCGCTGTAGGGGTTATAAGTTTACCGAATCGTCAGAGGAGGAAATAATTTCAATTTATACACTTAAATTTTAACTAATTGCTAGGGTAGTACCCAGAGGATTGAAGAGTGTATTTGATCTTTTTCGAATTCTCATCCATTTTTATAGGATGTAATGAAGAAATATCAAATTATTAAATTTTAAAATTATGAGGGTGTAGGGTAAAATAAAATTCGCAAAGTAAAATTCCAGTGAATAAACCATTTATTGCTCTGCCGGTTACGAGCTAAGTTAGTTCATCTTCAGATACCAACCATAAGTCAACAGAAAAATATATTATTGGAAAACCGAAAATATGGGTCAAAATGGAATATGGAGTACAGGAAATAGGATAGAGGAACCAGAGGAAATGGTGCAATTAAGTTTTGAAATGGAATTTCACACTGAGAATGTTATACGGAGTAAAGGCTTTATCATTAGATTTTATTGCAACATACTAAATCGAAATGATATTTCTTAGATACTTCATATTAAATTTAAAACATAATATGATTACTAAAAGGAATATATCTAAAATTATTCATTCAAAATTGTGTGTGAGCAAATTATTTTTGAATAAATATTATATATAATATTCAATAACCTCGACAAAGTCAATAGTATGTAGAGTGTTTTTCTAAAGTTAATCCCACCGTCCAAACGTCAAAGTGACGAAAATATTAGGGAATTTCGATAAAAGTTTCTTTATTATTTCAATTTCAACCTTTTTACTAGCCGTAAAATATTAAATTTACGATAACATAATCGAACTTTGGTACGTTACCCATCGAGGCTAGGGCACAAATTTCTTCTATTTCACGTAATTTGCTTAACTTTTCATCCCACTATAACTTTGTATATTTTAGTTTAAGGGATATTGCAACCCTTTAGCGCGATGGAAATTTGCCTTTCGAAATATTAATCAGGACAGTAAACCCGAAATCGTAAACCAAAACGTTGGGCCTTACTTTGTTTACTCCGCCCGCACCATAGGCCCCTTCGACCTCTAATCCTTCACCACTGTCCTTCCTTCCTTTTTATTCCTTTGAAGTTAAAATTGACCTCACTCCCCCTCCTCATTTTTCGTGAGGCCCACGCTGCGGTCGCATACCGCTGCGCTTTTTTTCCCCTAGACGGGATATCGATTTTAATGAAACTTGTGGTGGACGTAATAATTTCAATGAAGGCATTATTGTGGTCCGTTGAACGTTATTCTAAACGTGTACTTCGATAAAAAGATCGTTTTCCGATACCCAGTTTTAGTACGATTTTTACGGTTATTTAATTTATAAAAAGTATGAATATTTCGGTATAAGCCGTTATGGCGAATTCTACTGCATACTAAATAATGAATCTGAAGTTTAAATATGGCTACTGTTTGGTCTAGTAATAACATCTCTACATATCTTCTCGTAGTCTTGTAACAATTTTGCTGCGAGGCCACAACTGAAAGAAAGTTAATTAATTAATTATTAGCTTGATTACGATGATTCTTCCCTTATTAATCCCTGAGGGTAGTAATTATGGTTATGTTAAGCAAATAATTGAATCCAGAGGCCTATATTTTTTTCTTAATTGAGAAACCTAAGTCAGGAAAATATTACATCAATATTTTATTTCTTTTAGTTTTATGAAATGATGGAAAACATTGAATTTTTAAGCCCGACTTATTTTTATTTTATTTTTAATTTTAAGTCGATTCTTAATTACTAGAACTGATAATGGAAACGGCACCTTTGAACTGATTCTGCATTTTAGGAGAGCATTTATAGAAAATTTATGCATCAAATTACGATTACATTTAGTATATAATATATTATTATTATATTCTTAATATCAATAATTCATCATAACAATAAAAATGTGCAATTTATTTATATCGTCGAAATCGTCTATTTTTTATTTCAAAGAAGACCTTTCGACAAGAATAAATGTAATGCCTTTTGCTTAAAGTCATAATTGTCTAAGTGACGTAAGACATGAGAAAGTAATAATTAGAGCTGCTATGTGATAAAGGAAAGTATCTTGAAAATTAACCGTTATACAGTTTTATATACAGAGGAATCCACTCAAGCTAACTCGATTGTCTTCTACGACCTATTTTCCCCAATAAAACATGTCATCCGTGGCTTATAAATGATCAATTGCATGTAATCAATGTAATTAACTAAATGAAAATTTGTAAACGTTAAATTGTACAACATACGTACTACGTGTACATTTTCTACTCCCTCACGCACGTGATGGTCTGTCCGGACAATTGAGTTCCTGAATTGAGGGGTCCACGAAATTGTCTCAATGAGCTCAAATAATCTCCGAACCCCAAAATAACGCGCGGATTTATTTAGTTAAGGGGAAAGGAAAAGGGAATAAGGGATTGCAGAGGGTGAGCGGCAATTGCTTTGGCTGCCGTTCGCCAAAACGTTTAATGATTGGATAGGGAAACTCCACGTGTTAGAGGGAATGCCAAGAGTGGAGACTACTATTCTAACTCAGTGTCTATAAATATAGCCGTGAATCGGTACTTATTTTGTACATGTGCATACAGCTCACCATCAAGAGTCACGGTGAATCTCACTACCGCCTAAGTGACAAGCGTGGAGACTGATGATTACAAAAGTCGAACTTTTATTCAAAGCGATAGTAATAGATATTTAGAGTATCTATCCTTATCAGTGTTCTGATGACATAGTCCTATGACCTATTTTTAAGCTGATCATACGCTCAGTTTTTCCTAGGATGCACTAATTGTCGTTAATATCAAAATATGTATTTCGTCCCATTAAAGACTTTGCCGAAAATTGTGGTATTTGAATGATATCCATTGCAAAATACAGAGAAAGAAATTTTCGGATATACCTACGCTGAAAGAAATGAACTACATGAAATCGAGATGTAATAAATCATCAAACATTTTCGTTAATTTTATCTACCTCAGAAGTCCGAAATGTATGTTGAGTTTGAGCTGAAAAACATCAGATTCCAAAATTGACGCTATTTTGCCTTCAAAATTTATTGATATTGTTTTAATCAAATACAAGAATATTAATTTAATAAAGTTAATAATATGCCGTGACCCTTCTAGTATTCAAATAGCCTTTGCATTGGAGTAATGAAGTCATTCCTCGGAAACGGAGTGAAAATGTCCCTTATTGTCCCGTCTTGCTGTTGTGAGATGTCCCGTCTTCAAAGCGATGGAATATAGTTAGCCTACTTACAGTCTTACTTACTTCTATTCGAATACCAGACATTTTTGCTCATGGACCTCGACAGTTAATGAACCTTATATTTATATCACCCCAGTTAATTCAAAAGTAATACCAGTGTATTAACTGAGTTACTTTTCTATATCCTTTGGGTATACTTCAGATTAGATGATTACTTTGATCAGCGTGGATCAAGAGCGAATTACTCACTTGGACGAAGAGGTAATTCCAAAGAATAGCTCTTTTGCTAACGAGTTGCCCTTTTAAGTAAGACTTCGTTTCTCTAATCCCACAAACCCGGGATCCCTCCAAAATAAAACACAACAAGACTGCAATTTGTGCATTTAATCGGCAAGATAGTCATCTCTTTTGTACACTTCAGAGTAACCGTGGGTTTACGGCAGCCTTTCCACAGAGCTCGGTTAAACGCAGTTTCTTTGTTTGGCCATCCTTAGAGGCAGATGCTCTTTGACCATCAAAAGGATTACTGCGAAATCTCGGTTACTCACCGAAATGCTTTGAATGCTGACCTTCCTCTGAAAGAAATCTTCAGAGAACATTCCGCTACAGCTCAAGTATCCAGCCACTTATTATCTACCTAAAGACATCGCTTAGCTTTATCGAATTTTACGTCAATACAAAGTGGTCAAAGGAAGATTTTCGAATACGTAAGAAAAATCTCTCTCTTATGAGAGAAGTATGCTTCTTTGCGCGGAAAAGATCGCTCCTCATAAATACCACTATAGCTTGTAATTGAAATTGTGTCGAAAATTTTCCTGTATATACGTACCTTAAAAAATAAATAGCAATAGCACATATTTGTGCTATATTGTTTTAGTATGAAATACATTCCGCAATAAAAAAGGAAATCCTAGTGACTCTTTTCATGAAAGATTGTGAAACAGTCTGCCTACTCATGGAATGACGATGTATAAAGTTACACAATTATTTAATTTAAGATAGATCGATTGTGTTAAAGGACAATGAAAGAAATTATAAGCTTATTTTCCAGCAATCTAACTATCAAACTTCCTTTTTGTAGCACGAAGATGATTTTCTGTTGTCAAAAACTGAAAAAAATTATAAGAACCTTATAGCACGTTAAACAAAGAAATTGACGACGCGCCAATGCACAGCAAATAACGCTCAAGACTTCAAGAAAGTCGGACTATTCTCACATATTAGTTTCCATCAAAAAAGTTTCAAGAATTGGTCATTTTCAATGATGCATAAGCACAGCTATAATTCAAAGCGTTGACTGAATAATTAAAGAGATTATCAGACCGAGCATTTAAGCATTATTTTTAATCAGTGTGCAATCGCAAATATTAGCAAATATTTCTCGATGCCGGCGGATTTGTTTTTCCATTCCAACTGGGGTCACATATTTTATTAGGTACCTCCACCTATGGATTCTTTCATGGACTTTTACTTTTGAATAATTGAATTCAAGCATAGCTTGTGGGTCCTCATTAGCTATCGGATGCGTTTTGAAAATGGACAGCTTAGCAAACAATGGATTGTATGATGAAACGTCTATGCAAACTATGTATTTAAAGTAAGTTTTATTTCTAATGAGATTCAGGAGGATTAAATAGGAGGAAATGCTTTTGGAGGCTATCTGAACTGACCAACTATTATTATGTTATTTCGCGGAAGGTCGAAGAGCCCACCCATTACCTAATAACAAGGCCAATGTTCTCAAGGAAAGCACTTTCGCACTGTGAAATCTATAGGAGTCAGCCGTTCCGTTACTAATTTTTATAGTGAGTGTCATTAAGAGATATATAAAATGACAAATACATACGAAAAGATAAGGATTAACGAACTGAATTTGATGTAAAACTGATAAAATATGCATGATTACATCTCAATCTATACAGTGAAAATTTGAAAATGCCTATTTTCGTTAATACTTTATTTCGAAATTAATTTTTGTATGCTTTAAAATTTCCGATCACTGTGTGATATTTCAAGTGTGTACGATTCCGGATATAAATTAAATATTTTATATATTTTTTATTTAGCCTATATTTATATTTTTACATATTTTATCTAGCCCAAACTAATATTAAAAACTCGTTAAGTAAGTAATGCCTGTATTTATCAATCCTTCTGTCAGAAAAAAACGATGAACTGTACTGTATTTCTCTTTCAAAATACATAGCTTCCAAATTTTTCTTTGAGCTCCAATGTTATTGTAGCTCGAGATGAGCCATGGGAAAGGAAACATCGTATAGCTCGTTATAGCTAAAACTGCTTCCATTTATCAGAATCAAAAAATCTCAGTTAGTTTCACGTTTGAAAAAATATGCGAGGAGAGTGTGATTATAATGAAAGATATCAAAATTTCTACACCAACGTCGTTGGTACTTTTGTTTACTAATAAACTCCGAGATGCTATTGAATTTTTGAGTCATGGAGACTTAACTAGTCTTTACCCAAAACAATGATGAAATCCAACGGCTTGTTTATTCTTTACACAGAATAAATTCTCTAGATGTCAAGTATAAACAAACCGCGCTTAACTTCATCATTGTTATTGAATCCTTAAGTTCTTGAACCACTGCAATTATCTGTGACCTTACTTCTATTATTATAAGAAAAGAGCACTTTAACGTTAGATTTGTTCGCTAGTTTGCGAAGGATAAAGAATTTTCCGGTTTTTCTGTTTGGATAGCCCTGTAGTAAGTTCTGGGCCAAATTCTTAAAAACAGCAATCCAGCATTCAATGTTTCGCTGCGTTAAAGTGGATCTTTTCGAAGCATTCCTCCTGCTTAATCTCATTCACTCTTTTCTTTAAAAACCCTCCCCTCTCTTCCTGTTTCCACTCTGTGGCCAAAACGTCGTAATAAAAGCCTTGAAGAATCAAAGATGGCGGCGTAGCCATCTTGGTGGAAAATGCAACTCGTACAAATGGTTAGGGTTTAGTCTCGTCTTTCCTATGGGAATTGCTCACCTCTCCAATTCATGATTCGCGACCCGAGAATTAAATTTCATGCTTCCGAGAAACGAATTGCGGAGGACTCCGAATCCACGCTGTGCGAGAAAAACCGTACCCACTCGAGATAAAAAAAAAACAAATGAAGTTTTCGCGTCTGTCTTCTCCAAAGTGCCATATCCATCGCAGGGATAAAAACTAAAACTGAACTCATAATTCTCGGAATCGGATTGAATTGTGGAGGAATTGACACGAGAGTCCACAGCGAGGACGAAGTCGACATTTCATAACCTGTTACACATACCCTACAGACACAGTATAACCTTCGTTTTAAAAAATTACTTTTCTGTTGTGCCGTGCCCCGTCTCGCGCCAAAAATAGGTCTCTCGCTTGAATCAATTTTTAGTTTTCAAGCTCGTAAGAGAATGTTTTTAACTCATATTATATTGGTTCCTCCTCTTCTATGTCGCCAGAGTGGAAAGCATTTGATTAAACCAAACATTTTTCTCTATCATTCTTACATTTTCCATTTTCTTCTTGGTATATAATTTATGTTTTGATGGAAACGGTCTGATATAGAGATTCGAAACAAACTGTATTGTATTCCTACGAGTGAGAAAGTCCTAGAAAACTATTTTCATTACTAAGAAGATTGGACTTCGAACCTAGTAGACCATAGTACGTTTCTATAGGAAATACCCGTGTGCTTCACCTTTATCGGTAGTGGGCTTAATTTCTTTTGCAAAATTAAATTAGCAAGGACGGTGGACCAGATTGGAGTCTCAGCATCAACAGAAGAGAAATAAAATAAGGATTCTTTGGGTAGTGGAGTATCGTTTTCGATTGGAAATAGCAAAAATATTGATCAGATATACTAACGTTTTGTTAAAATTTTGTGGTTGTAAACAACCTCCCCAATTAAGATTAATGCGATCGTTGAGCTATGATTATTTCCGTATCAGCCCTCTATGGATTGCAGTTACACAACTTTCCTCATTTTATGATTTTATTCCCTTTCTCTTTTGCCAGTAGTCTTTGATGCCGTGACTCACTCTTCCTCTTCCTCCTTCTTCCGAGAATACACTTTTGATTCTTCTTGGTTTCTCTTCGGAAAGATCTTTTATATCTGCAGCCTTCTTTATGAATATTACTCTGTTTCGTATATCTTCTTCCCTGTTCTAATGTTTTCTTAGATTTTTACGCATTTTTTCCATTACCAATATGTAATTTTTTCGAAAAACAGTTTTGACATTACTGATATCAACATCAAAGTCACAGAAGACCTGTTTACTTAAATTCCAAAACATGGAATTCATATCCACATATGCACATGTACTCCATATGCATGACTTCTTAATCGATTTCTCAGCCCTAATTAATTGCAAGAAGGTAGACATTCTCAGTGTTTAACGGCCAAAATGTTGCGCAAAGAATTGAAATGAGAAACTCAAAGACATGTCAGAGTGAAATCGGAAGGAGAATTACTATCTTTCCTCTAACCTTCATCAGTGATAAACGTACTGATTATCGTTTTCCGCTCTGAATAAAAACTCAGTTATTTTACGCGAAGATGGTTTTACAGTTAACGTTTTCTGGATACGCTCCAATTCTGGTGATGGATTTAAATGAAGGAAAATCGTTGAAGTTTTCATGCAAATTAGCCGAAACATTATAAAATTATTAATTTGTAAGAGGAAAAATAAGGCATATATTCACTGTGATGCTTCTTAAATTTTACTTGTAAAAGACAAAAGACATAGTGGTAGAAAGATGTGGTTCCAAGCAATATTGATAGTCAACTATATTGACAGCAAAACATATCGAAAAGTCAAAAATATCTATATCGAGAGACAGCAATTTCAACATTCCTGGCCCAAGTGCATTGAAGATTCATAACTCCTTGCCAAGGATGGAAAAAAATTATTTCGGAATTTCTCCCTACCTATGAGCAATTTCATGAAGGATAGTTTATTATACAAAGTAATATCTTTTTTACATAAATAAGAAAATTATAAATATTAATGAATATAATTAATATACATAAAGGTTAAAGCTGAATGCTACAACCACCATTTTTAGTATATTGTTCTACATTAGTCATAATGATTTTGTTTACGCTTGATGAATGCATTGATGCAAATACCAAACTCTACTATGGATAAGAAAACCGGAATTTTTCAGTGGGAAAAGGGAATAAATGTATGCAAGAATTCAATCCGAAGACACCTCTTACCTCCACTTTACATCGTGATTTTCCAAGCTGAAGGGTTGAAGTATTTTACCTGAAATTTCCTCAGTCATTTCTCCGCTGAACTCCTTAAATCCTTGTTGATGACTGCCATCTCTCTCTCGATGTCACTTTTCCGAGACAATATCATTCCCTCCACTTTCTCTTCCTTCTCTCTCTCCATAAGCTCCAGACCTCTTCGGATACCCAGAATTCCTCGGGCGATAAATCCCACGCAACTTAGCCAGGCGCCTCTTCGGAATCTGCAGATCCTTGTCAATCGTTGCCTTTGCTTACAAAGTTTCCCCTAAACCACATAATCTTTTAAAATGCTTTCGTTCGGAACTCTTTTCCTGCTCGGATGAGACTTTCTTAAGCCGAATTATATCCCGGCAGTTTGAAAGAAAGAGAAAATTGCGAAGATGTCATCCTTACGCCCTCACTTGTTTCAAGAGCATTTTTGAAGGGCGGGCGTTTTTTCCCTTCTATCAGCCGAGCCGAGTTTACCTTGGTTATTTTATAAAGCAAGCCAAGCGGATTTGGAAACTGGGAAGTTGAGATTAATATTTTAACGTGTTTTCGTCAGGGGATATGACGAGTTATTTAATTAATGAAAACAGAATTCCCCATGTCAATTAAAACTAAGCCAAAATACGTCTTCATCTTCGCTTAAAGAAAAAGTAATATTATATTGATCACACGCCTGTAAAAGCTTTCAAAGCTGATCTGTAAAATATTATCCTCTATAAGTTAGATATTTGATTGATGTGTTTAATAATTTAATTGATTTACGACTATAAGTTGTAGATCAGGTCTGAGAATTGGTAGTTTTTTCGTATTTATCAAACGCGTTGTTGAAAAAACAAAATTAAAAAAATATATCAAATTCTGCCATAGATAGACGTTGAAAAGCAAGTAGCAAACTATGTCGCGTGCGTATGTTTGCTTATGCAGAATTCGTAATTTCTGTAATATGAGACAAATAAATTGTAGTTGGGTTCATCATTCATAGTTTATATGCAGACAAAAAGCTTGGGATAATTCGTGGAACTTGATTCAATGATACGAGCAAACAACTCTGTAGTTTTAGTAATAAAAGGAAAATCAAACTTCATAATTAACGTTTCGTATTCATAAAGGCGAGTAGCATATTAAAATATTTACATTATAATCTTTGATCAAGGGAACAAAGAATCCTACTTTTATTCATATTGAAGTTACGATCTTATTTTAATTGAGAGAAGTTCAGACATTCCTTCTTTGAATATACTGAAAGCTTTAAATTGATATTTTGGTATTAATCCACACTGAACACAAAGACGTACACAAAAAGTGTACCATTCCACACTTCAATTCACCAAGGTGAAGGCAAAGAGAAACTTCATCATCAGCGCAGTGTTATAAAGAACAACTTCGGAAAGATTGCATCGATCTTCACGGAAACGGCTGTGCGGACACTTGGAATAAATATGCCACGTCAATTCTCAGCAGCGATACGAAAAATGGTAGTCATTCCCGCTGAGATATTTTGTTTATCTTTACCGTTGCAGAAGGAGATATTTGCTTTATTTTGGAGGAGAACGCGCCTGTCATTGCCATCTCAGGCACGCCACACTCCCTACCGTCCTTCCACACCCCGCCGCACCCTTCAAGCCCTCTAGCGTTTCCGTCACCGCAAGACACCGCACCCGAGAGACCCTGAGCTCGATAACCGCCACCGCAAGGCTCCGCTTCGTGAGACTCCCATTGCAACCTACTTTGAAGCCTCCAAAACCAATTCGAATTTATTTTCAAGTTATGCCTCGTGCAAATCGCTCAGATGACTTAAAGTGATTCCAAACCGAGGTTTAAATGCTAAATTTTATAGCTGTATTTCATTCCTTGTCGATCTTATTATCTGGGGATGCTATTGCACTCTTTGAATGAAGATCATTCCTTAGCAAAGTGAAATAGGTCTTCAGTATTTAAATTTTTCTTACGAGGCTAATATTCTTCACTATCCCAAACTCATATAATCTAGTATTATTCTTTGATAGGTGATATTAATTGCTACTCAGCATCCTTTACATTAAAGTTAACGGTTTTTTTATGTTTTTTCAGCCATTATTAATCTTAGTAGATCACTATTCTACGATCTAGTAGTTTCTACACTAAGATCTTCTTCATTGGTGATAAAAAGGATTTAAGTTAAAGTGATAAAGGGAAAGTTTGACGAATTAATCCCATTCAAGGCCACTGGGATTAATGCTCGTATGGGGATCATTGGGAGTAAATGGGAGCAAAATTTAACGGTGCAAGTTTGTAACCCATACTAAATTTAAATTTGTAATAAGGAAACGTAGTATAAATATTTATAAATCGAGATGAAAAAGATGTCAAATAATACAATAGGCGAAGAAATCAAGTGATAATACTAAGAATTTGAACAGAAAAATATATCAGAAATAATTTCAGCCTCAATTACCGTATTTTATGTCAAATAAATTACGTTAAAATTATCTTTAAAAGCGAAAGAAAGGTAAAATATCGGGAAGTTAGGCATAGAATATTAGTTGAAATACTTAAAAATATTTTGAGGTAAAACTATTAATTTCAAACATTATCAAAATCGGTTAGTCTAATGACCTAATAATATTTAAAATGATAAATAGATAATAAAAATAGTAACACTTCTGATTCTTATTCGATATAAGCTAAAAGCTATTTTTATCAGATAATTCTAGAATTTCGAAACTTTGAAATCACCGCTTCACGACAATGATAAAACGACCATAAAAAATCATCTTCTTTATAACAGTGTTCCAAGCTCAAATGAACGAATGGAAACATGCAACTCTTATTTCTGTCTCTCTTAATGATACAAACGAACATGAAAAGTCCCGATCACCGAGACGAATGAATAATGAGAGCTGTACTTGGGACTTTATGGAACATGAATGTTCTTCTCAATCAACATCAATCTCCCGACTGCAGGTGTCCTCAGTTACATCCTCTGTCCCCACACATACTCTCTTGTTTCCAGAAACGTTCTTGAAAACACTTTGTCTCCGTCTTAAGCTCGTCCATCATTTAGAATACTCTCTTTCCATTGATCGTTCGATTCCATGTTTGATGAGATGGTGACTATGCATCCATTAGGATCCTTCATCATCTTGTCATTTGCGAACGTTTTAAAATTTTTCGCTGTTGCCATGCCAATGTTACTGAAAGATACTATATACCAAGGGAAATCAAGAAATTTCACCAGTTTAAGTTATAAGGAGGGAAAAATTGGAAATCTAAGAAGACGGAAATGATCGGAAATCAATTACAGCAATAATAATAATGTTTATCTCACTTTCATAAAAGATACATACTCAATAACATTTAACAGAACAAGTAGTGAAATTCAAAATTCCCAGAAGGATACCATTTATGGGGATTACCATTCTCTCAAATAAAAATTGACGTTTTTCCGGCATCTTTATCAAAAACAAATTTTTATTAAAATGCTTATAGGAACAGAATGTTCACAAACAAATTTTAGTGAAGACATAAGTTACAATATGGAAAAATTACAAGAAGATAAGAAAGAAAAGAGCGTACCATACCCATAGTTATTTTAAATAAACCTATATGTCGTTTTTCAAAAAGAGCAAATTGTAAATAACATGATCTTACAGTAGAAATAATGTTATAAGATCAATTTTTCATTAAAAACATTACCAAAAATTTAATATGACAAAAATTAAATCACACAACGCATCATATATATCTCTTATTTTGTGAATATAATTTTAATCCTTATTTATTAAAATATAACAATAGAGAAAAAGAACAACGGGATAAATTAAAATTGTTATCAGTATGAGTACATCCTCGTCATTAGTTGAGTTACGAAACACTTCATCTGTTTTCAGCTGTTTTGATGAATACTAAAAATATTTACATCGCAAATTCTTAATTAAAGATTTCAAGCTCATCCGCTTAAAAAATGAACAGCTTTTATGCATGGCCTTATTCGTTCTTCATTTTTCAACGGCTGGAAATTGGGAATTCATTAGCGAACAGCAAGTTTATGTACGGAATTCGAGATGAATATTTTAAGCCGAATCTTGGGAATTTTTAATCAACGCGAAGAATCTAATTATGGTTAACGGCCTTTTTATTTAGTAAGGCCCCTAAAGTTTGGCGGTCTAATGTGCGATAATAGCAATTTATCTCGAAAAATAACGTGATATACTCACGACGAATAGTTTTCTAAAACTTTTCCGTTGAAATGGAGGGAATTAATTTTGTGGGTGCGTATGAGGATAAACCGTGGTCAGCTGAAATGTAATCGCAGGAACTATACATTCCCGCCATAAAATTCACATAAATAAAGTGGTAACAACGAGTGAGCCTCGTTCCAACTACATTACAACATATGGAGTACGATTTTTTCCAATTCTGTAAAGCTATTTTTACTTTGATATGCAAAAAAGCCATTTTATGTTGATTTGTTTTCAGGACATGTAAATGTTAAATTCGACGAGATTGCATGGGAGAGAAAAAGTATTTTTAAATTGATTAGTTTTTTACGCAGATCAGTAATGATACGACTTTAGAAGAGAGAAAATATGCACTAATTAAATTATATCCTTTTATCTATTGGTTATTTAAAACGTAGCTATATTTAATAATATAATATATTAATTAACTAATAAGAAGTTAAGGATTGAAGGTAAATTTTAAAGTGAAGTTGTACTTAAGAAAATTTCCAAGGAAAATGGACATATCTGACAGGGTGTACACTCGAACCAAGATGTCATCTTCCTTGTCATCGGTCTTTCTTTAATCATGTCCGTTTTTCCTTAGGAATCCTCAGCTATCGATGCGCTCCTCACTTCATTACGCCATCTCAAACGTCCTTTCTATCCACCATCACTTCCGGTGACAGAAACTGCAATCGTATATTTCCGGCAAATCGCGTTTGCTTCACATGTCACTTTACCGAGACTAACCAAACAGGGAAAATAGTAATTCAATATACTCAGTAATAGAGCGGAATAAGGGAAGAACTCCAGCATATGATGGAATAAATCCCAATCGTTTTTAGTGAAGATGTTCGTAAAGTAATAAAATATTCATTAAACGAGCGCTATTTTATTGTCAGTAAATGTGAATCCTGAAACTGTAAGGGCTTGAAAATCGCTTAGAGTTTCAGGATTGGAGAAAGGAAGGACAAATGAGATTTGTGCAATGATAAGAGCGGTTCTAGTTGGTGTGGGTGGAGGAGAGAGATCGTGTGGAATGGAGAATAGTGGAGACTCTTATGAAATGAGCAGAACTTCTCCGAATAAAGAATCCATTTCTGAGCGGTCCTCCTTTCATTCGCGCTGACTGCGGCATAATCACTTTCTGAATCGTAGGATTCATCAAAAGGCAAGATTTATCACGACTCTTGCTAATACGTTTTGGCCGTCACGCTAGAGACCGCACGTGTAAGCATTCGTATCCTTGTGAATACGATCCAAAAACGCAGTCATAAAATTGTATTTGATGAATGAAACCTCTACTATGGAATTTCTTAGTTGTTAAAATAAATTCCTGAGATCAACCGTTCGGATATGAAAAATCAATCAATTGCTTGAATATAAAATAAATAGTAACTTTCATATTAAATTTCGCACAAAGGAATATTTATAGCGAATTTAATTTAACCTAGTAAGGAAGAGAGTATTAAAATCTATAATAGTTTCTTTTAAATTCTTTATTCCACATTGAAAAGCAAACCAATAATTTTTTCTATGGCTTCTTTCTCACGTAAAACAATTTATGCTGGTTAAAATTGGAAAAATTGAGGCTATCACAATTAACTTAATACTGTGTGCCTTTAAAACATTAGTAGAATAGGAAGAAACAGCGAAAACATATTTCATAATAATTGTACTTTTTAGGAAAATTTTGTGTCAATTCAATCACGTATAACAATGCTCCCGTAATTCTCTGGAGTTTGATTCGACTAAAGAGATAATATATGAATTTCATTCCAACTCATAATTCAGAAACTTCAGGCGCGTAGCCTTGAAATAGTATTCTAAAACAATTGACGTCGAGTCTATATTTTCATGGTTATTTTATTATAACCAGATCTACTATTTCACGTATTAAATTGTTATAACAGAAAAAAGGCAATTTCTGTTATTAACGCAACGGTAGCCGTTAAGACATACCATTGGTCATGAAAAATCTTGCATGTAATACCATGTTTTAATTAATAATAAAAATGAAATTAGTGAAAAAAGCAAGCTCAGAGTGTATGTTTTTAGTCATCTTTCTGCCTCTTTCATGCTATCCTACCATGTTAAGGCCCACCAAATTTATGCTAAAATGTTTGCTGTTTTTTATTCTCATCCCAATGAAATCGTAAGCAACTGTCTTTTAAATAAAATCAAGCGACGAATCGTAACTTTGAGAAACTCCATCACAGGAATACATTAGCTTAGTAAGTTGTTCCACACTATTGTGAAGGACGTATACTAAGTTATTGTATTTCCATTCCGTCTCATATTCATTTTACATTCTGAACAGGTCGTGCTCACCAGAATGCTCTGGTTTTAGCGAAACATTCAAAGAAATTCGTAGCAACAATCGAATATTAGTTTTACGACATTGGAACCACTGTGTCAATTCGCCTCAAAATCCCATTTCTGTGTGCACAAAGCGTTGTAGTGGATGACTTTGAACCTCAATCTATGAGATTGGTTCGTCCTGAACAGCAATGCAAGAATCACGCCGTCAAGTTGAATATATTTCGTGGAAACCCGAGGCCTTAACATCGCTAATGAATCCCCTGGGTCTCTGAAAAGGATTCCGAACAAATCTCCAGAATAAATGAAACGCCATTACCTCCGGCTTAGAAAGAAGTCACGCTGCTTAAACGGGTCACTCCATCAAGTGATTGACGCAGTACTTCCTCCACATTTGGCTCCGCTCCGAAATTCGGAGAGTGATTCTAGAAGCTTTTTGGCCCTTGTGACGTCAAAATAGCCCCCTTCTGTTCAGCTTTAAGGGTTGAGGTCATCTCTCGTAATCCCATTCTCTCCCGGAATTTAATGACGTTTCAAATAGTATTTCGAACTCCACTGAATCATCCTCTGGGATTTTCAATGGATCTCACCTAAATTCAGCAGCGATTTTAGCAAGAATATGTGATGGAGCATACATCGATGGCAGTGCTCCAAGGAGGAAAGTGGATTTAATGCAGTCTTTTCGGAAGAAGTGCTTCTTAACCGAATTTCCGATGGGGTTCCGTGATTAAACCGATGGTGTGCCGCGCAATTCCGAGAGTGCCTTGAGATGGATCTAAAAGTTATATTTAAGCGAAATTTTGGTGGCCTTAATCTTTTGATTAGAGTCTAAGGAAGTATGAATAATGTCTCCACTCATCGAATCATTTTTTCATTGTCAATTCAAATATAGACGAGAAATAACAAAAGTATCTTCCCGCGCGTTTAAGTTAAAAGAGTCTCGGGATTAAAGGAACGCTAGGAAGCGAAACCCTTAAGATGATATTCATATGGTTAAAAGTATGTATATTCCGTATATACTCCAAGTAAAAATACTATAAAATAATAATACTATAAATACTACTACAAGTAGATTTGAAAAAAGCCTGACACCCGGAATCTTCCTCTTTTTATCATTGGTGCACGCCCTTACGTAATACTTTACCATAACCCCCTTCCTTGTATTCAGTATGTATTGATTTTCCTGTTTTAATTTCTCCCTTTAATTTATGAAAATCAGCATATAATCACGTAAAACTAGGTGTTTGATCCATAATATTCAAATTGAATTCGTAGTATCTATGGCTTAACTTTTGGGAGAGTATTCGGCTAATGTATTTACTCAATACATAATTTTCTCTTTGAAATCTTATCCATAAAAACATCATTTAGAGACCCCTTATGCTGTAGAGAGTTTCTATGATTGTTCATTTAGATGTTAACTCGATGGATTGTAATCATCTTAAATATAAGAGGAAAAATAAATAAATGAATACAGGATGTGGAAAACATATGACAAACCTTTCTTTAATGGGATTTGACTGCGAATTAAAGAGATTTATTGGCATGTTCCGTTATAAGGACATTGATTGTAGGCTGACTGAAAGATTGAGCTACTTTGTGCTGCTCCCGAGGCGTTTAGGTATCATTAAGGAAGAACAATAATCATATGCAAATTTTGCCCTGCGTAGTAGGTTGAAATTTATATAAATTTATGGACTTAATTCAAGAAATTAAGATGTAAACATTGATAGAAAGTAAGTCGTACGGGAAACTTTAGTATTTCTCATTGGAGATTTCATTTTCATATTACTCCGATGATCATGAATCGGAAGGAGTTGAACCGAAAGTCTAGACAGTTAATTTATTTATATGAGACAAAATAATCTTTGATTCTGAATTTTAAATGAAGGGTCTTTGGCTAAAAAAGTTAGAATTTTCGCGATGACGATGATAAAGGGTAGGATTGGCATCAAAGAGCTCTATAATTAACCACAGAGATAAGAAATGACAATCATTCATATTTTGATCGATTGCATGTAAAATGGAAGGCAGAGTAAGGAAAACAGTTCTATATTCGATGAAGATAAGTGTTTTCCTTAAAAATATATTCGGAAACGATTCCAGACTGCCTTGACTTTCGCATTTTTGATTAGTGAAAAAAAGTTGTAATTCCCAAAAATATTACCGAAAATTATGAGTATATAAATAGAACTCATTGTGTAACCTAGTATTAGAATGAGGATAGGAGATAGTAAATTATATACAAATTGCATCCGAAGTTTTGAAAACTTTTAAATTCTGCAAGTTTTAGGGCGCTTTGAATGATTTATTTTACTCTATTTATGGAGAATTAGCAAAATGGTGAACCTTGTTTTTCTCAAACTACGATATATCAGAATACATTAAAAAAGCAATTTCTTTCAAACAATTTGATTTTTAAACTACTCCTCATTATAACTGATTAATTTATTTTTGACGCGTACTTTTCCCGACTTCAATTTTTATCAAATCTATAATTTTTATAGATAAAGATGTATAATATAAAATGACATTATTTCTTAGAATATACAATTCCAACGAAATGTCCCGAAAACTCTATAACACCTTAAAAAATCTAGCAACTCTCGCTGTAGGGAATGGAGTAAAACCCTAATGTCGTTATATAAACACACATACTTTGTCCCAATCTTTACGGCGAAAGTGTAACCTTGTGGAAATCTCTGACCTTTGCAGTATAAATAGAGCTGCGAAACGCGTTCCTATGCCATTCGGTCAACCAAAATCAACAAAAGTCGAGGAAACAAAACACTGGAAAGAGGCAGATTGGGAAGAGTTTATTCTCTGAGCCGCTCTCGCAATCCAAGCTCGCGGGGTCAATTTATAACGCACCGCTGTTTACAGTGAGTCACGCGGACGAATTTTTCGCGGTCAGCGAATTAAAGGAAGGAAACGGAATTTCCGTGAATCCTTAAGAGGGCGTCCATTGAGAGCACTCATTGGAGTATTTTGAGCGCTTCAAAGTTGGCAACGCTGCCGCCGACGCCCTCGCGAGACTATGGCATATTCGTGCACACACACGCACCGGCGAGCACACTCACAGAGGCGCTTTCATTAGGAGAATGGAGTGAGGTTAGGGATTCATGATTCTCAACTGGCAACCTTCCTTGTTTTTCGAACAGGGTTGCCAAACTTTGGAAATTTATGCGAGCGGCATTTCTTGGCCTTCGGAAAGAGAGAATAGCTGGATAGAGAGTTCAAAAGATTATGGCAACCGTGGATATTACTTTCACTGATGGAGGTTGATTTTTAGTATGATGATGAGACGGTAATTGCTTAATTATTCACGAGAAATAGCAAGAAACTAGCTGATTTAGCAACTGACCGTTCTTGCCTTCAGGTGAAGGTCGCTGAATAAGGTTCATATTTTAGTTAAGGTAAATAGAGAATTTAACTTACCACATTTTAGATAGAGGAAGGAACTACACAAAAAATAATCACCAACAATTTTTCAGGAAAGTTAAATATTTACGAACAATAAAATTCATACTTGTCGAGCCATAATATGCTGCAAATAAACTGAAAAGGGCAGTTCATTTTTTCTTACTAATATCATCTTATAGCGAATAAACGGTAAGGTTAATAGCTTGAATATTATAAAATATCACAACTGGCTTAGTAACTGAAGACAAAATAATCGCCGAATAATTTGAACATTGAAATTAGTTTTTATTAAATAAAATGTAATTGAAGATTATTTTGTATTACTTTAAGACCATAACACGCTTTTTGTGGAGTAAATTCTATACGAAAAGTGTATTCACTATAATTCGTCTATCATCATGAAGAGACCACGTAAATCTTATGGCCCCGTGTATTACTTACGGGGGAATGGCGCGAATTACTGCTACCTTTCTATATAAAAAAGTTGTGTATAATTTTCTTTGAAAACATTCGTCATAGAGTAAAATAGATTTCTGATATAACAGCACGTTCCATTCTTACGTAAGGTGCCATAATACTTTCGTGGTCTCTTCATAACATTGGACGAAGTTTATATCTCGGTATTTTACTGTGCCCATAAATTTTATTTTTAGCTAATTCTCTTTTACATTTCGATAAATAACCACTCGTTGTATCATCTTACAACTTTGCTCCTTGTCTTTAATACATACATAACTGGAACCTGACCTTCAACTCTTCAGCAATCCACCCCCTCTTAATATTTTATTCAGTAGAAAAAAAAAGTTAGTTACATCAAAACAGTCCAGACAATGATTCGGATTTCACCTAGTGGTAGAAACTGCAGCGGCGAGCGTTAGCCCATTTTTTCGTACTTATAAACCTCGTGGACGTCGAAGATGTTACGGGTGTTGACCACAGCAGACAATGCGAAGGAAGCTTTCTAAAGTGGTGCGTGGAGCGTGCCAGCCGCGTGCATGGCTCGTGGGGGAGGTAGGTGACCGGAAGTCTCCCTCTTGTACTCTCCGCTTATACTCTCCTTCGATCGGCCGCTCATTGCCCGCTATTTTGCCGCATCTGCTGCACCTAATGCCTCACCATCGCTCCTCGTAATTGGCCCTTCTCCGATAAGATTTCTCTCGGCCGAAAACGCCGTTATGAAGCTACGAAGAGTTCTGAGGAGAGCGTTAATTGAAAGCACTCGTTAATTGGAGAAAATATCTTTTATTACCGATGTGAGTAAAGGCGTTTTCTTTTCCAAAGCCGTACCAAAGGCCAATTTAAGTGAAACGGTATTGAGGTGCTTTTCCTTGTTGAAGTGTCGAGATCGGTTTCTGTCATTTTCTTCCGCTACTGCTCTTTCCTTGAGTATCTCTCTTGTTACGAAAATCACAAATCAATTAGATATTATTGCTTCAGTGGACATTCAGGAAAATGACACCAATAGGAAATATTGCTTCGAAAAATATAGTGAATTGAACCGTCAATAGAGTAAAACAGTCTGTTAACACAGGGTATATCCATAACAGTGAATCTAAAAGTAGTATGTTAGAAGGATTATATAATGTATGCAGTAATTGATTCAGAAAGAATGTTGCTGAGAATAATCCGTAATGTGAACATACGGAAAGGAAGGTTTATATTTAATTGAAAACTCTTACTCATTGTTTATATTATATTCACATGTAGAGAGGTTTATTGAATGCGGCGCTAACAAATATACTCATTCACCGTTTTTTAAACTTACTGAATAATTTATGAGTGATGAAGATAATATCTATAAAATTTATGATTGAGAAAAGACGAAATTTTGTGCCCAATAAAGTACAATTAATCCTTCTGTAAACTTACGACGTTTTTTTCCATAATATAGGAATTTATGCATGCGCAAATTTAAATTCAAGCTGAGGAATTTACCTGAATTATCCTTGGTAAATCAAGTACAGAAAGAGGCAAACGTAATATTACAACAAATGGAGTAAGGGAAAGGGTGACAAGTGACCTTGTATTTACTTAAGGGTGTGCGCATAGATTATTCTCAAGGAAAAATGTTTGTTTTTCCTTGAGAATGAATGAAAGAATAAGTTTATAGAAATATTTTATTAGAATTTTATAAAAATATTTTATTTAATATAATAAGAACTAGTAATTTAGAAATAAGTTTCCAAATTACTAGTTTCGCCCCTTTTAAAAGTACTCTGAAATTATATTTATAAAATTGATATCTCTGCATCAGATCCGTTCATATTACTTACTAATAGATAGAGTTAAAGTATATTATTATAATAAAAACATGCACCAATAAATACGGGATCAAATGCATGAGCTTCGAGGATTGATAAATATACCCTGCTACCTTTCCGTTCCCCTATAATCGCACTGTGACGTCGTTCTGAGAAGTCAATCATTTAAAGCCAATTCGAGGAAGATCCAATAGAACCTCACGACATCCGATCAAAGAAACGAGCTCCTCCGACAATGGAATCGAAATACTCTTCGGAGGGAATGAGCCAAGTATCCGGTCTTCCTTTTTTAAAATATAAACATTTAGTCGGGGTAAAAAGGGAGTGTTGGAATAAAGGCCCCCTCTCAAGGGAATTCATTATCGGCTCTTTCCTGCTGCTTTGCCACGGAGAACGCCCACTCTCAGGAGCGCTGATTTTACGAGCAGTAAAAGGATGGGGAGAGAGAGAGCTGTGATGTGGGAAAAGACAATTTGACGAGGAAGAAATAGACAGGGCGTGGCCAGGAAAGAGGCTCTCGAAGTGGGGACTCTTAGGTAAGAATCACATACATCCACATGTAAGTCTAGCTGCACGTCATCCTCGATAACGCGGAGGAAATGACTAGGACGAATTTTCAAAGTATTCCCGATATTAGGAGGCACGCCTGTCATCGTGGTGTGGCGCGGAAAACAAATGATGTAGGATGGATCTATAATCAATTTATAGGAGGCGTTTTTAGCCCAACACGTGCGATAGATTACTTAAAAGTAGAGCACTTCTGAGAAACTACCGCATCTGCCACCCACTTATTGATCTTTGTTTGATCTTCCTTGGTATTGATATCGAAGCATTCCGCAAATTAAGTTGTAATCGAATACATATTTTTTCTATTATAGGGGAAATTAAAACTTTCCGTCTTTGGATTCCATCTTGCGTATACCCCGATGGAGACATTCATATGAAAGATCAGTATAAATACAATGGATTAGATTAATTAAGAAATGTATAATGTATAACGTGGTAGCACTGAAATCGGAGAAAAGATTTGATTGTTAAATTGAAATACTTTAATATTTTCAATAGATAAAAAGAATCCGTTGCAGTCAAATGTTAAACGCAGAAAACAGAACGTACAGTAAAAATCAAATTCTTACATGAAAAATAGAATATTAAAAGCTGGAAAGAAAATCAAATAAATCTGAAAAAAGTCATTCTCGATCAGAAAAAACGTTACCGGAAAAAAATTCTTTAGGATTTCATATACAATAGGGGAATTGGTAACATATTTACGTTAAAAAATATCTTAATTGAGTAATTCGTCAAGTGTAAAGGATCTGTGAGAAAGTCATCTTAAAGAGCAAATAAAATCGTGGTATACAAGTATAAAATGAAAGTAAAATTATTTTCGTACAATACATATTAATGTATAATATACGGGATACCTGAGAACTTGAATAATTGAGCGGAAATTAAGTCTAGTATATGTTGGACATTGTTTAATACTCATAGCTACATAAAGCTAAAATAAAGAAAATAAAGGGAACCTCGGATTTAAAATGATTTCAAGATGAAAATCACGTACGATTTCCTTGAATAACGGGACAGATGAAGATATAAAAATTTAAGCATTAAATCGACTACATAAACGAAAAAAAGGACGGCAAACAGAATTGGGAGTAAAAGCAAATACAAGCAATGTACACTTGTTCAGGGTATCAAGGCGGAGATAGGGATTTTATGCGAAATAATTTCCAGTCTTCTTTTGAAAGAAGCCATAATTCAATATCCTTTACCCGCAACTCAATTTCCTTTAGCCAGCGCACCATCCTCTTCAACGTCACATTTTCTGTTGCGGTATTCCCACTTTAAAAAATAATATTTCGCGAGGGATTCCCTTGCTGTGTGCCATTCGCAAACCTTGTCGGAGATGATTCTCTTTTATTTACAACGCGTTTCCATCTCAGAGAAAATCCTTTAAAACAATTTAATAGTAAATTCCTCTCACGAGATTCGACCTTCGTCTTTTCCGGAATATACGTAATACTTAAGATATCCGAACATTTCACCCAAAGCGTTTCACTCAATGGATGTATCTCTTTGGGACATTTCACCCAAAATACGTTACGCCTGGGGGACTTTTCACCCGAAACTTTTCACTCAAGGATTTTTCGACCAAGAATTCTTTCCATAAAGGCAATTCAAGGGAAACCAAGGAATATTTCACCGAATGATATTCCACCCAAAAGATCTTTCACCCAAGAGTTATTTCTCCAAATGGATACTTCATTTACTGATGTTTTCAAACCGAGTTAACAGGACAATTCCTTAAAAATAAAAACGGGATTTACAAATACTTTAAAATTAACAGTATGTTGACTCCTACCGATATGTCTTATAATAACACATTCACAAACAAAAAATTATATTCTAGTGGGTGTGATAAGACTCAATCTTACATATGCTATTCGTAATTGCCAAATAAGGGTTTTTCTATATAAATTCAGTCCTGAAATTGAAAAAGTTGAGCTCAGGGGTTCCACTGGGCGTAACGCTGAGTGTGAAACCTCCTGTAACCACTAATCGATTAAGCACGAAGCACAACCGAAACAGTAAAAACAATACTTTTGTCACAAAAAAACAAAAAATGTAATATAATGCAAAAACAACAATGGAAACAATATGCTTTATCTTAATAAAACATTAATATGATTTGAAGCAAAACTCATAACAATAGTATTAGTTATGATCATTCTTCATAAATTCATACTTCATAAGGATAATTAAACATAAAATGCAGAGGAGGAATAGTAATTCTTACATAAACGCAGGCTTTCTTATTAGATCATTAAGTTAAACTGCATGAGATTAAATTTAAAAACGTTCCCGAAATTCACTAAGTATGTATATATACTGAAGACACGCCAGCCTAAAGAATTCCATATCTGTGTTTATTTTCCGAAAAAATCGCTGCATTTATCAGTTGCGTGGATCTCTTTCAGGAGCGATTATTTCATGGCGCAAACAATCGTCATGTAATATTTCCACATATTTTATAGTTGCGCAATAACCTTACTCAAAGTACTGCTTGAGATGATTGCTCCCCATCGAAGTTTAGTGAGATCATCAAATCTCAAATCAAGGCTGCGTCCTTGGACTCCGCAATTTTAATTGAATTTAGCTTATAGGATCGCAAACTATTAAGTTAAGCTTCCATTGGATATTGGGCATCACTGATGATCCTACACCTTTAAGTGCATCCTACAGAAGCGACTGCTCTCTTAGACTTCTCCAATTGGCTCTTGGCCAACTCCATCTATAAAACCCTCTTTCCGAATGAGCACCTCACAGGGTTTTCCTTTTAATCGCAACACACGGATCACAGACGGAAGGTGAGCTGAAGGAGGTTGGTTCACTGGAGATGGAGTAATTGGTATATGGTAGGTTAGACGAGGAAGTGAGTGCAAAATGAAGGCAAGGGAGGAGCTGATTGGAAAAATGGGATAAATCTGTCGGTATCTACATCATCATCTTCTATTCGTCCTTGTTTCAGTAGCCCAAGTAAGTCATTCGTGTATTATATAGAGGAGAGGATATACCTTCCTCACTGCCAATTAACAGAAGTTTGATGTTGATAGAAAAACGTAGCGGTGAACTTGTGCAGCTGACTTTGATTCTTTGCAGCGCATATTTAGAAAAATCACATGGACAGAGAAAAATGTTTGAGTGACGGATTGCTAGGGATTAAATAGTCACATTTTATTCAATGTGATGTGACATCGCAAGCTGCGGAGTCTATTCACATTTTTCGGTACGGAAAGTGCGTGATTAATTAGGCTGATCATATCTAACCCTACTGAAAACGGGACATCCCACCATAAAACGGGACGAATTTTCAGCACGATTTTTCTCCAATGGGTTTAATGCTTCACTGTGTGTATTTTTTGAAATATTTCTTGTTTATTTTGTTGCTACATGCAAACAAATAAATGAAATTAACAAATTTTAAGGATCAAACGCCGTCAATTTTAGATACCAACGGTATCCACCATATCTCAACATGGAGTTTTTGGATAAGAATTTTTGTGATGAGAATATTTACTACTAAAATATTGGATCTATCTTCAATTTAACTATTTGGTTGAAGTTTTACCTTTCATTCGTAGCCAAATTTTTAATTCTCTAAATATGAACATCATAAAAGTCAGTTTTTGTGAAAAATTAAATGAATGAAGCAAGTTTTTGAAGATATGGACGGGACGGAAGTGCCCGAAACATGACGGATGTTTTCCGTATGGTTAATACGTAATTATTTACTCTCAGACAACAATTACTACATATTATTAACTAGCAGAATATTAACATCAGTTAAGGCTCCGAATGCAGGAGATATAATTGGGTACAAAAAAGCCATATTTTGAGTCGGTAGAAAAATATGTCAAGTAGGGGTTTTGCGGAATCCCTCAAAAGTCGGGGCCCAAGGCGCTCGCTCGGTGCCTATTTCCAATCGACGTGGAACGATTACCAGAATTTAGAGGTTTACGAAGGATTCAATTGCCATATCCGATAGATAGACTGACGATCATACTCCCATTCTAAAGGCCGTCGGCCATCCGAATCCCATCAAACAATCAGCTCATCCAGAAGTGGCCAATCGGAGATGCAACCAGTAACTAAGCAATCGCATCTATAACAAGGCGAAAATAGAGCGGATTCGCGGCTGTGTCGTAGGTCACCCTCAGGAGTGCCCTCGAGGCCGCCCTCACCTAATTACTCGGACGCAATTTGGCGCGATGAGCCACTTGGCTACCCCTTCCAATTGCCCCGCCCCTAATCACGCCCCCCACTTCCGCCGTACAGTGGTTGAAACACGGGCATCCACCCTCTGGAAGCAACGCCTCCAGATACCCTTTGACTCTGGTCCACGAGTCCGAGTGTTAGATGGGATAGTTTCCTCAGCTATTGTTGAACTGCAATCAGCACGGCGGAATTAGTTTTCAGTGAATATTACTAACATGAATATGTATCTCCTAAGTTGACTTTTCCTTACTGATCACCACCAATAGTCTATTGACAGCTACGCGATTATATGCTATACCGATTCCTTCATTCTCCCTATTTTTAATAAGATACCTATCTTAACTGTTCTTCAGCTTATATGGAAACTTAAATCTCTTCTTTCGTTTGTTCTCTTTCCAACGAACTGAAAGTTCGTTGGAAAGAGAACAAACGAAAGAAGAGATACTACAGCTAAATGTGAGAGAACAAAAGAGAATTAGATTTTAGAGTCATTTAGTGAGGCATAATAGGTTGATTTAAGTTATTTTGGAGGCAAATTATTACACCTCGTCTAAGAGACCACGTAAATCTTATGGCCCCGAGTATTACTTTCGAGGGAATGGCGCGAACTGTTGCGACTTTTGCATAGAAAAAAAAAAGTATATTGATTTTGAAGAAATTCAGCATAAAGTAAACTTGATTCCTTATGGAACAATGCGAATAGTTCGCGCCATTCCCCCGTTAGGAATACACTTGGCCATAAGATTCATGAAATATCTTCATGATGTTGGACGTTGTACAGGAGGAAAAGAAGATGACGACCAAAAGTAGAGAAAGTATCTGTATGATATCCAGGCTAAAATAAGGGTTTATTCATACCATTACTTAAAGTGAAAGGCAAAAGATAGGATCTCCTGGCTGCAGCGACAAAGCTCTGCTTTTAGATGATGGATGGATCGAAGCTTTCTAAACTTGATCGTTTAGTTGAATTGGGATCCGATAAGCCAACTCCGATTTATAAATGCTTCGAAGGGAAAATATATTATTGCGTATATCCTACGGCTTCCAGAATCAGATGATCAATTCCCATAAACGAAGTTGTGCGTTGAATTAGAAATTATAAACGTGAAATCCTTCAATTCCGTATGGATTATTGGAAGTTTGTATGGATATGGAGAGATGCAATAGAGTAGGACGAGAGGGTGTATAGGTTAGAAAAAATGGGGAAATGAATGAAAAGAGTGTTCTGCATCGTTAGACATAGTCTCGCCTCTACGCCCTTCATTTCTAACTCCTCCTGACCTGGGTCGCTTTACGCCCTCTTGTCACATCAAATAATAAAACAGCCGTTCCACTTTACGTATTTTTGTCCGTGACTTCCAATTCGTGGAGGTGAAATGATGACGTTTCAATTGCCAAGTTCGCGTTCAAGGATTGCGAATATGTTTCCACGAAACCAGCAGTCCGTTGAGATTTCAAGTAATCATATGAAAGCTCTGCATTTAGTTTGCTTAGAGAGACCTGATACGATTCTATTGTTCTTATTTCCCTCGGATGTGCGTCATTGAAATAGGAAAGTGGAATATTACAAGCGAAGCAGACGCAGGGGAAAGTTTTATTCTAATATTTAACGGTAGTTTCACCCATTCACACATTTAAAATTTATTTCTGATAAAACTTGCATTTTGAGTTCAGTTTTTCCAGACAAAGATATGGAATTATCCACAATTTAACGAGAAAACCGATCAAAAAATGTTCCATCATCAGAAACTAAGGATTACCCCTATAAATAATCAATCTTGGTAATGAATGACCGATGATAGAGAATTCATTCTATATTAATATTTTAATGTTTGTTTTCAAACTAAACTAGTATTTACGTAATTATCTAACTTGATTTGCATATACGAATAGAGATTAAATTTATGTCCTTCAATATCAGCTATGTTGAAAAGACCAGCTCTAAATTACCAATAGCAAAGGGCCTCTATCGCTTGTGAACCCCCAAAAATTTGGAAGAAAAACTATTTCTTCTTTACCTATAAAATAGATTCCTCAACTTTGACCTGCAACGTCCACAACGTCAACGTCCACACATAGCTGCATGCAGTGCCGAATTAACTTATTAGCTAAACGAGCCATCTCTTAGGACCTCGATCTCCTGGGGACCCCAAAAATATAAGGAAAAAAATCTGATGCCCGTTATTCGCAAATGACTTCAGCATAATGCAAGTACTCTACGCTAAAAACTACGACAGTTTGTCATCGACAAAGGACAGCTAAGCATATGAAGGTCCCCGTTACCTTCAATAGCTTAGGGCCTCATCAAGCCTAAATCCAGCTGTAGTCATTCGAGTAATTTGAATGGCTGAAGCGACCCGCGGCAAACAATGACCTGAAATTTCGTTTTTCCCGTACCAAAAGCGTAAGGCCAAAGGAATGATAGAATTTGGGAAGAGAAGACACTGAGTCCGGAAGAGAAAGATATTCGGATGAAGGAATAGAGGAATCCGGACATAATGCATTTAGGATATGGGGCGCAGTTGTTTCATCGCCTCAGCGAAGATTAATTGATTCGGAAATGGAGTCTTTGACTCGGTCGGATTTATTCGGAAGGGGAAACAAAACACGCAAAATCCATTACAAAATCTCAACTTCAGGATATTGGCCCGACCAAATACTCCGTAAAATTTGTACATTTCCAACCGAATGTATATCGAATACCACTGTCGATAAAATGTTGCCGCTTGAATATATGGCATCGAGTGATAGTGACGCCGACGCCGGCTTCGACGAAATCTTTTGGAGATCTACCAATTTCTCTTGTTTCCCATTCGCCCACGTATCCAAGAGTTTCTTAAAGGAGCCGATCATAAATTTCTGTTTCTCGCGACTCATAATTTATGGTGAGCAAAATCTACTTAACATCCATTTCCGACCTCGAAGGAAGAGGTAAATTCATCTGAAGATTCGTACTATATTTACGGAATTTACTACACGTATAAATTTCTTTTGTAATTTGTAGCGAATCAAATAATCATTTCGTAACTACATTTATTACATTAATGTAACCAACCCGACATATAAATGTCCTTAACCTATTCGTTGTTAGCGATTATAATCCCAACACTTAATATAAGCTTTTAGAATCAATTGTACTCTTAGAATCTCCTCCTCAAGTATATTCAGTTTTAGAATTTCCCCATGATCGTTGGTTGAGCATAACTAGTTACATAAAAGCTGTAAATTTATTTCCTTTTTTATTGAAGATGTTAGTACATTTTTTCAAACTGAAGGAATCGCCCACCCCCAACCGACCACCCAACTCAACCAAACGTAGCTAATTACGACCTCGTAAAAAGAGCTGATTCAGACTCTTCCTCCCTACTTGAATTCCCTCCATATGTTATGGATGGATTCCAAATTTGATCCAGTTTTTATTACTCTAGAAGGGTTCAACTATTTTAGCATACTAATAAAGTCGCAAGTCTAAATACCAGGGTTACCGGAAGTATTCAATAAGGTCGTATGTGAATTTAAATTATTTTATTTGTTCGTTTCATGCGTATTATTGGGCTTAAAGAACCGGAATTCAGTGAACTTCCGACTATCTGTGGCGAAAAACATGTTTTTTTTTTTAATAGCTCACGCATTATTTATGAATATTCCTCGATATTTTTTGCATCTTTTAAAAGAAAATCAAACATAAAAATGGCAAATATAATTGATTTGATTTAGTCTTCTCTTATTTCCGTGGAAAATGATACGTGATTTTATTCCTTTTCCTTTTAAAATAGCGTTTAGTATTTATAATATATAATGATATTTACGCAATATAATGCAAGCAGTCTTACTTACTGATTACCTTGCCGCTCAAACTCACCTTTGAAACGTAATTTTTTCCTTAATTACGACTGCAAGGACATTTTCACTGCTATAAAGATCCACGGTCGGGTGGAGAAAACTCATAATGAGACCAAGAAGCAATTGGAAGAAAAGAACTCTGTGCACAGTCAATTATAAATCGTTTATTTACGTTAAGTATAAACTTTACAAGAATCAGATGTGAAAGATTGGATTATCCGTGTTTACTGACTATTCATGACCCTCTTTCCAAGACAAGCCCGGATAATCGAGAGTTCACTGTACTTAAGAGCTGATAACATCAAATGTCTACATAGAGAGGTGCACTCTGAAGAATGAATGAGGAGATATTAGAATCTGTGGTTCAGTTAAAAGCGGAAGATGCGATGTTGAGTACTGGATCGTTTTAAGTAGAGTAGTAGAAATCTAAGTAGAATAGAAAATTTAAGCTGTTTTTGATGGGTGATTGGAGTTGTTTACCCGAAAGGCGGTGACTTTAAAACAAGAAGGAATAATACAAAGAAGGAAAATTATATCCAAGATAGTTTCTTTTACCTAAAAGTAAATAATTGATTAATTTCTTACTTTGGATAATACAGTATATGTAGAGAGGAAGATATCCACGTATTTGCAGAAAACGAGGAAGGTCACGATGGCCTTACCTAACTATATCGTGGTCGATTTAGGATTCAGAATTTTCCATTTTATACAAGCACGCGATATAGTTTTCTCAACTAAATGACTGCACAACGAAGAGAATTCGTTTCGAAGCGGAACGAAGCTGATTAAATTGCATAGTGAAACACAAATTTAATTATGTAATCGTAGATATTCTTGCGTAGAAATGCACTTGCAATTGCATTATGGATGAGCGAAAATCAAGTCATACAATACGGAGACCTTACTTTTTGGTGAAATAATTCTCCGTGGAAGTTGAAACAACGGGAAAGCAGGCTTGATTACTTGTCACTTCCCTATCTAACTCGGTGCTTTCTAAAAGTTGAGACGCACCTGCCGCCCGCTTCGGAACGGAAGGGAGATAAGATAGTCGGCAAGTCACAGAGGGTCAATTCACGATGAATAACCTCGACTGGAATGAATTGAGACCTCTGTCGACGTATTCGGGAACTCAGGGACTGTGACAAGAAGTTGGCACTCTGCTTGGAACATTAGTGCATCTCCGTAGATTGTTTTGTAAAACCAATCCAAAGCCTCAAATCAAAAGCAACCACTCAGGAGAAATTCAGAATTAGAATATGATGGTAGGTAATCAACAGTAGTGGATAATGGATTATGATTCATTTTCCCCGAAAATCGATTGAGGAAAAGTTTATCATTATGTCGGTTGAAATTAGAATATGATTATTAGGTAATCAACAGTAGTGGATAATGGATTAATTTTCCCAGAAAGTAAATTCTGAGGAATTTTCGGACATAGTCAAAAGTATTGCGGGACATTGTTCCGTTAATTGTCCTCATTTCCATTGAAGACACTGTAGAGAAGTTTGAAGCGTTATACGTAGTTTTGCCGAGATCGAGGATTGAAAGCCGTGAAATAACAGTTCGTTTTCTAATGCTCGTTTAGCAATAGACGAAGAGAAACTGCCTCAGAGTACGCAATCGAAAAGGAAGAATAAAATACTGAAGAATAATACATTTAAGCAAGAATTCCTTGACCCGAAAATAATGCTTAGATAATTTCAAGTAAATGCATCACTGATGGCTCTGTAGGATAAATCGTTTTCCTTGCGTGACAAAAAAGAACAAAGTAAGTATTAAAAATTAATTAAAGAGAGAGATAACAAAGAATATATCTCTGAGGATAGAATAAGAATATTTTATCTGAATTAAACAGAATGTATTATTTTAGCCATTGAGTGGTTGTTGGCAAATGCATATCATTGCGTAGAATGCTGCATGTATTATTATCTGCTTGTAAAGTTCTCCAATAATAATAAATGTATGCACTATGACACTTGCTATGATAGATTCCGCTGTGCTCCAACTTGGAATAATGCCAGATACGATACTTTCACCTTTTTTCAGCGTGTGAACTGTGCTTGGCTCTGCTTTTGATATAGTGAAAGATTCCCGAAGATACGGTATACATCAAACTATCTGAAGAGACAATAATTCATACGAGCAATGCAGCAAATTAATTACTTTTGAAGTCTACAACAAAACGGGAACAAATATGCTACTCACCTTAAAAATCATCCTATATTTTTCTTATAAAAGCTGTACGTCTATAAATTATATGATTAGCATAGAACCGTATCTCATGGTCACGCTTCTTTATTTCATTAATACACTTGTTATAGGAAATTATTATCATCCTTGAATATTACCCAAGGAAATGTACATTTTAAGTAATATTCAATACCTTAGTACATTTCCTAAGGTAATATTTACTTCTTTTTGGGATTAGTAATAAGTAATGTTTTTGAAGTTTTTCTAACTTTTCCCTCTTCGACACATTTTTTGGGTTAATCTCATAATTATTGCTCGTAATCACAGGTTCATTCTTTCAAAATAAGCTCTATCAAATAGGGAGTAAGCGCCATGTATCTAGCTCATTACGTCTTTATCATGAGGGGAATAAATCTCTCATTAGCTGGACCGAGTTTGACAGCCTCGTTAAGGTGGCCGAGACCTCCAGCGGTGTATTCCCCACGGTTTGCTATCAGTTCACTTCAGGAGAAGAACTTAGCCCAGCTATTTCTATAAGCTCTCTTGCTATCGCATTCCCAACCGGCTTCCAACTGAGCACAATTTATTCGATAACTCCGTAGTGTTTCTATTTGTGGCCAAATGAATTATAACCGTCTTCTCCGAGGTAAGCTCGGATTGAGAATAGGAATTCGATTGTTATCAAGTATTCGACCTGCGTATATTACGGCTAAGGACGAATTAACCATGGTTATAATTTTATCACATAGTTATTTATTTTAATATATAAATTATCATTAATAAATTTTAGCATTTCCTGCGATGCCCAGGCTACCTAGTTATAAATACTGTTATGAGTAAATTAATTCAATTGACAAATCAAATCAAAAGGCACTATGAGTAATGAAAAGCAAATACTAACTGCATTTACCGTTCAAACTTAGTAAATATTTGGTGAATTCTTTCATATATTCAAAATACCTTAAACTACTCACGGTTCATCATCATCATCTCAGAGAGAAAAGGATATATTTAGCTACTTTTACGTCAAAATATAGCAAAACATAAATTATTGATACATATATTACAAAGACACATTAACTCGTACCTGAAATAAATTATTGAGATAAAATTTAGATATTTCTATTGAGTTATAGATTGACAAACTAAAACATGAGCTAGCTGATCCTAAGAAACTGCAAGGAATATTATTCTCCACAATTAAGAACCACAGTTTTTAATTAAGAATTAAGTGCATTAAAATAAAGGCAAGAAAACGAGATGGTATCTAAGTTTTAGAGGAAGAAGAGAAACTTGGCATTTCTCAACATTTCCTTGGAATGACTACGAACCATGAAACGTTGTCCAGTATATGGAACTAATGAGTTTCACTCCTGAAGTAATGCATGAAATAATAGCAGAACGCACATAAAATGACTCATCCCTTCAGCGATATGAAGCTTCTATTCTCATATATAAACCAATAACTGCAAAACAATTTATGTTCTAAGGCTTCCATGCAGAAACGTGAAATGAAAGCCAAAAGTAAAATTAATTAAGAATAACGTAAACAATTACGTTCAATACGTAATTAGTATAGTATACTATGAAAGCAATATACCTGTGTTAGCTACATAGAAGTGCCTTAACTAACGAAAATTTACATTAAATACCACAAAGCTCCAGTAGCTCGGCACATTTATAAATGCATTTCCTAAGTCCTAATAATTAGTAATGCAATAATCCGTTTTCATCTTCCAAAAGAAAAGGCTAAATTGCAATTGCTCAAATTTAGTCACTACTTCATAATAGAATAAAAACATTTGCGAAACTACTCTTAATAATTGCTTCAAATGGACAGCTAACAGATGTTCACAGATGTTGAAGACCACTTCACAAATTCAGCCATCAATTTTTGGTCGCAATTAATATCTGAAATGAAAATTAAAATTTGTTAAAATTAAATTTTGTTATTGAGACTAGTAAATTACGGCGAAAAGTCGTCAAAAATATCAATATAATTCCCAAAATTAACAACGAAAAATCACCGTTTGAGCCCCACCACCAAGGAACTTAATAAATTGCGTTTCGATAGGAGGCCATATATCGCGAAAATTAATGCATCCGTGGAATGCAAATGATGAATAAAACAATTGTACTACTTTTTTACGAATATCATATGAATTATTATACGTAAAAAGTTTATGAAGGCTCGAGATAAAAATGGCAAGAAAATCAATTCGTATAATTAAACGAACGTGTCTGGGAAATTAATTCTAATTTCATCCGTCGAAATTTACCCAAGAGCCGCTGCACGTTTGGATGGAAGTCAAACATCAAATGGATATTAATTATTGAAATACTGTGAATGAAATTTTTTCGCTGCAGAATAGTTTGTGATCTGTTCTCTCCGCGTACCTCTTTCGCACTGCACTGCGATCGACGCGAAATTAAACCCGGCATTTCCAACAGTCCTTTTACAGCCGTTATTCCGACTCGTTTGCAAGCTCTTCATTCGAATCGGTAATACGGATCGCCGGCGACAGCTCAACATTTTACGCATATTGTGCTCTCGTCCGGTGTCTGTTCGGACACCGCACCATCTGATACGAAGTGAAGCCCTTGGTTGGCATTGCTACTGCTTCGCCACCTTCCCAAAATCACAGCATCCTCACTCTCTGCTTGGGGTGGAAATAAAATATTCGGGCAACTGGAAGTGCCTTGATTGAAGCAAGGATACGTATTAAAACTATATTCGGGGAGATTTTTATGATTGAGCAGTAAGATTACTATCGGAGATTAAAATACGCGCATTTTCTCTGTAATCTACATGTATAGCACAGAAAAGAAAGTAGCATGAAAACTATAGTTCATTTTTAACGCAAGGTAAAGGGCGATGAATATCTTTTAGGTAAGGTACTTATGTATTGTCATAGTAGTATTTATATCTATTATATATAGCTAACTCTCCGGATATACCTATATAGATATATAGATATATATATAGATATAGGGGATACGAATTCTGACCATGTTCCACAAGCGCCATCGACGTCAGATTTTTTCGACGTACTGGCCCTACACTCTAGACGCCAGAATAATGCAGACATCGACGCTAGCTATCATGGGTTCGATACCAGAAATTCCCAAAAATCGCAATATTCCCATTAGAATGCATTGCGCGGATTTTTGAAAATTATTTTGAGGCACTTATCGTTAAGATAGAGGAACCAAAATCTCGGAGGTTGAAGTTGGGGTAGTTTTCTATATTACGAATGGAAGAAATGTTATAAAATGACCGTGTGTTCGACGCCAGGTGGATGCAAAATTCTTCCATAAGAAATGCATTGCTGAAATCTTTGAAGATTTTTTTAAATGCCTTTCCGATAAGCCGGAAAGATAAAACCCTGAATGGTGACAGAAGCGTTTGGAAACTTTCTTCCATGAATATCATCGTTCGTCTAGTGGTCCTTGGTTCGATGCAAGAGGGTCATTCCGATTCCTCCATGTATTTCAAATGGGGAAAGCGGAATCTCATTTTGGGACCTTCCCGATAAGATATTGAATCGAAACTTTGGAACAAGTAAGGATGGCACTTATCTAATATTATTTTGCTATCTTCTCTCACGGAAGAGTCCTGAGTTCGACGCTAGGCGGTCTTTTGCGCGAATTTTTTCAATCTGTTTTGAGGCCGTTCTCGATGCGATAGAGCAATCAAAATCTCGGTGTTTACAGATGAGATGGTCTTCCATCGTACCAAACGAAGAAATGTTACCAAATGTCCGTGTGTTCGACGCCAGGTGGGTCCGAAATGCCTCCGTAAGAAATGCATTGCTGATATCAGGGACGATTTTTTAAAATGCCTTCCCGATAAACTGGAAAGATAAAACCCGGAATGGTGACAGAGGCGTTTGAGAAGATTCCTTCATGACGTCCACTGCTTCTCTAGAGGTCCTTGGTTCGATGCTAGAGCGTCATTCCGATTCTACCATGCATTTCAAACGGGAATAACGGATCTTATTTTAGGACCTTCCCGATAAGATACTGAATTGAAACTTTGTAACACGTCAGAATAGCACTTCTCTAACATTCATATGCCATTGTCTCTCACGAACGGGTCCTGTGTTCGACGCCAGGCGGTCATTTACGCAATTTTAAAAAAATTGTTATGTTTTGTTATGCAGTAGACTATTCAAAATCACAGCGTTTGCGTTTGAAGTAGTTTTCTATAGAACCAGTGGAAGTAAGGTTGCATATGACCGTGAGTTCGATGCCAGATGGATGAAAATTTCTAACGTAAGAAATGTATTGCGGCAATTTTAAAAATTTTGCTGGATAAGCTTCGAAGATGACACCCGTAAGGGGAACTTATTGTAAATTTTTACCAATTAGCTTGCAGTATGCAAGCAACTTTTACTCGTAATATATGTAAACAAGGGAAAGGGTGATAGGTAATGTTGCAGGTAAAGACGTGCACCAAGGAAAAAATAAACGGAATTGAAAAAGGTCTCACAGGACCAAGACTCGAACCCAGATCTTCCATTTGCCGGTGAATTATTTAATCTTTAGCTTCTAAGCTAGATGTAAATCAGAAAATTCAGTCTCCCGAATAGTTCCCCAAAACAGGGTGTTCTAATCTTCTTGCTAGATGGATAAATATGAACGAAAAATAAAAAAGAAGAATTGGCAAGAAATAAGTTGACAACTGTCCACTATGTGTTCATTTTTTATTCTTATTAATACATTAAAAAAATATTTTGTAGATTTCTGTGAACCTGATTTCAAAAATTATCTTTCTTAAATTACCATAAGAAAGAGCAGAAGCCCAAAATCGGTTTGAGTGATACGTACAAAGAGAATGTGGATATATCAAAGATTGGCATAAATGATAGGTATTTTAGGAGTCATGGTAACACATCAATGATTAATAACAACGAATCGCTGCAATAAATTAGAAGCGATAGATTCTCACGTCAACGTTATACTTAAAATATTGGTTGCGCTGAGGGGATGTAACATAAGCACTGTGTCTACGTACGTTATTGAGCTGAAGCACCTATGCGATGGAGTGCATCTGAGGTGAAATTGGACCGCCAAAGAAGCACCCGAGGCGGAGGGCGGCGAATCGTCAATAGCAACGGTACTTGACATCGATCTTGAGGTCGTCATCTCTAAAGGAAGCTTCTGCCTCCAGCGAAGACCCCAAACGTCGTTAGAATGAAAGGAAATTTTGGAAGGAAAAGCAGCAATTACGGCGTCGAAAATTTAAGCGGACCTTTCTGATGCAGAATTCCAAAGATAGTGACAGGGATCTAAGGAAATTCAAAATTAAATAAATACGTCGGATAGAAAGAGAGATGTCCAGATATTGGCTAGTGAAAAAAAATCCTAAAAAGAAAATAGAAAGACGAACACATCTAAAGAAGATTCTTTATAGTTGACAGGAGCACAAAATAGGTTAGCATTTATTTGTTATTGTTTTTGCAGGAGGTTCCTATTAGAACTGTTTGAATAGCGACCGTATAAGATACATTCATTTACTGAATAACATACACAAATTATCTTCTATAAAATATTAAAATAATTTATAAATTGATTAATTGTATCAATAATAGTTATTATATTAAAAATATTATTCCTAAGTATTATTTCTTTGGATGCTAAATTAACTTATTGAGACAGAAGAGAAATTATTGTTAACAATGGTACAACGGTGAGAGGTAGAGAAAAAATCATCAGCCGCCACTGATTTAAGGTAATGATATAAAATAAGTGAAGTCATTTTATGATTATTAAAGGAATACCCAACACGTAATATAGGTAGGTAACATAAAGTTAATAAGATAAAGAATCAATGACAGTATCAAACAGTAGGAAACCTACCTAAGTTACATAAAGTAAGCTAAAAAACATAAAGTTTTTTCTAAATTTATATGGTGAGTTATGAATCAAATAAAAACGTTAAAATATATCAGAAAGGTGACGCTAATTACAAATTTATTTATCATTGAAGGTCCCTCGAGATAACACGAAATCCAGAGGAATCGAGCGTATTTTAAAGATGTTTCCGAATATTTCCCAGGAATAAAAACACGACCCTAATTAGGTATCTGGTTAGCGGGGCAAATATTGCCACAGTTTTGGGAACTCCCCTGACCCACAGACCTATTACTTTCCTTTTACGTTCCGAACTCAAGAAAAACAAAATCACAGCTGAATGCGGAGCCATAATTAAACCCGGATGCAAAGAACCACTCTCAAATCGAGAGCCTCAAACGAAAGCATTCCTCGACACAGGCGGCCTGGGTTCGTTTCCCGGTCGGAAAAACCTCTCCGTTCCCCGCTTTTCGATTAGTGAAGGTAAACTTCCGGTGGCTTCTGCAAACATTCCCTCCGAAGATACATCGAAAACCAACACAAGAGTTTTCGTTATAAAAAACCACACATGCACACACCGCGGGGATCGAAAAGGAAGCGAAATAACAGAGATCCGCTGTTTATATTGGCGGGTAAACAAAATATTTGCGCAGCGGAAGTTGCTGTAAGTAGCTCCGGCGGAATATTGCGAGCTTTTCCGAGTTCGGGAATTTGCAATCACATCGAGGAGGACAAATAACAGGTTGGCGGACGGTCCCGCAGCGAAAGTCGCGGATTTTCTGTTTTTAAGGAACGCGGGAAACGTCGATGGGTTGTTTTATTGCCCGCGGCGCTCCGATATAAAGAAAAAAGCATCGATTCCGACGGACTGACAAGAGGTGGATGAGCGAATAAGGGTCCGTAGATAAGCGAGCGCTGGCGGTATTGACAACAAAACGGTTTCCAGAAAACACAGGCTTCCCTCGATCTCGGGTGATTTATTTGGGCAAAATAAAGAGCTATGGGGGGAATAGCCAATAATTGCGTCTTTCCGAATCCGGGTTATTTATTTTTCGAAAGGAGGGACGCGCATATAATAAATCAGCTGAAAAAGGGTGATAAATTATGTGATAATTAGGTCGAACACGAGAAACAATTGATCTTTGAGAGATTTACTGTGTTTCCTTCGCATTCGAAAGCGGATTCGGTTTTTCTTTTCTTTCTAAAGTTATTCATATTGTCTCCGATGCACTCGCTGTGCGAAGATTAGCTATTTTTTATCATTTTAAATCGATTCACTAGCCTCGAATATTAAGGTCACCACTTTTCCTCCTAAAAGTCAAACATTTTAAAAAGGAAAGTGGTATAATTACAAAGATGAATAGGAAATGTGATTTCTGAAATATATACTTATAAATTGGTATTGAGGTCACTACTTTATCTGCTTATTATTCGGCCATATATGTGATATTGTAGAATTGTATATTGTATGCAGCAGTTTTATTGATAATTCTATAGTTGAGTTTAATTATAATTTATTTTATTACATTTATTTTAGTACATATTGTAAATATATTTCATTTCATTGATATATTATTCTTGTGACTTGTATTAATTATAACTTATCTGCAATTATGTAAAGTATCTGAAACTGTAAGTCGCATTGTAGAATTCTCGATACAGTAGTCGTAGAATAGTGATAATATTTTAAATAAGTTTGTATGAAGTTATTTTAAAATATCACCATTCTAAGACAGTTTGAAGTTTGAAGCCTTCGGGAAGTTTTTGGAGGGGTTTTCCTCCCGACTAGAGTGAATGCCAGGCAGAGATTTTGTTTTTCTATTTGTTCTTCGAATGACTGCCACCGGGCTAGATGCCTACTTGCAGTCATAAAATATAAATAAATGGGTCAGGATCTCTTTACAGTGAGCTCTCGAATATCTGGCTAACGATGGGGGAAACCATCAATTGTCAAATTGTTATTATTTGCTTACACAATTAGTTATTTTTCATAAATACATTAAAAATTTTCCTAACCCGACTACGGCTCTTTGTAGCAGAGATAATGTTATCATAGTTGCATTCTCACTGCTCCACAGAAAAGGTTTTACGAAGGTCTTGGTTGTAATAGAACGTGGAAATACTTGTGGTTTTTGTTTGACTACATTAATTCATCCAACACAGCGGGTCTCTGAAGGCACAAAATATGGCACCTTATGTTTGAATGTTACATAAATATAATTTTTCCGCATATGGCTAAAGTTTGATAATTAACCAAAGGATAAAAGGCCTATTTTACTTGACGATTTCTACTGCTTATATCTTTTCACAGTGCAAAACGACCTGAGCAAAAAATATGCTGTAGTAAAGCATATTCATCATGTATCTACTTCTTTCAGCGATTCCCAGAATAACGGATAATAACTGAAGTTAATCTTCAATGTTAACGCATGGACTATAACGAATGCTGCTCATTCAAATTGATTTTTTTACAAACAAGAATATATCAAAGTTAATCATACTAGCCATTTGTGAGTGGCAAAAAGATTAAAGATTATTTTCAATGCTTACATTCACCTTGTACTCGTCCACTGCCTTGAAGTGGTCAGTTAAGAATAACGCCTAGAACAGATTAAAAGAAATCCTACCACCTCTGACCCATATGAGTCAGCATTGAATTATAAGAAAATTGAAGGGGAAGAGAATGGATAAGTTTCACCATTTCAAACAGTCAGAGTCTACAGGAGCAGAGAGTATGAAAATTAAAATTAAATAATTTTCTCAAGCCAGTAAATAGCGGTATCTTTTAGCTTCAATATTGTGTAGAGAAATTAATTCAATCCAGGGCTTCAAGATAGAAAACTGGGTACCGTGATCAACTTCGATAAAATTCATCCTAAATTCGATTCCAGGTGGGAGCCCATATGATCTCAGCTGTGGAGCACTTTTAATAGCACTAATGCTGCAATGGTACAAGCTATAATCTTATAGTAAATCGTGCTGAAATTCAACAGAAAAATAAAAAATACACTTTCGAATTCGAAGCTTTTCTTACCGGAGATATATACGCGATGAAACTAAATGGCGAAAAACGTTGCCTCAGTTGTTTTCCAAGCGGAGGGAACAAATCGTGCAGCGAGAAATGTGTACGGCAAGCGAAACCGTTGTTGGATGCGATCTTTGGAAAGTGAGTGGACAGAGAGTGAGCAATAGCGGGAATTTCAGTCGACTGAGGGGACTTATTTTTAGAGGAATCGGGAGGACATGTGATGCGCAGTGGGAAAAAGAAGAGATTTTGGCTGCGGAGCCAAAGAGACACATCGAGTGAGATGGAGAAAGAGACCTAGTGAAAGGCATCATCTAGTGGCAAAGTGTTAAACGTGGCTGCATGACTGGATGTTTATCCGCACAATAGATAAGCTACGAAATGGATCTTTATTATTCGAAGGTGTGCGTGCCGCGTTCTACTTCTGCTTCTCAAGTTTTGCACTCTTGTCTCGCGATGCGGCATTGAAGTTTCCTTTTCATAACTCCCGTTTCACGATCCACCATCAAGTTTACAGAACTAGTGACTCCGAGAATCCGTGAATAAACTTCGGAAATCTGGGGAAGTTTATGAAGTTAATTATGTCTACACCACGGCTCTCCACGAATAAACGCCTTCCGACATTAATTACAAGCCCGGAATCGTTTTATTTTCTCTTTCTCGACTGCTGCGCCAAGGATTAAATTGAATAATTGCGTCAAGCAAACTCAATTCTGCACTCTTGAGTAACTCTCTTAGATTTGCTTATTTTCCGATACAAAAAAATAAAAATGAAGTAATACTAATTTCAAAATTACGTATAATAACATTCCTGTTTATTATGTATTAAATATTGGAATAAAGGATACAGAGGAGGCCGTGAACTATGGAAATTCATAACAAACACAGATATATTCTTTTTCACAGTAATTTAATGAATAACTACCGGTATCAACTACATAGCTCATCAGGTTTACATTACACTAAATTAAGTAAAGTTACCAGAAAACCCAGTAAATAAATTACAGTGAAAAAGTATATATCTGTTTTATATGGAGGATGGAATATTTTTTATTTATCTTTTGGAACATTATAGAAGAAATTGTAATTTTTATTTAATTTCATTTCGAACTTATTCATATCCGAGTTAACACGAAAGCTACTGAGATATGAGTGATGCTGAATAATGGCATTCGATTTGGCTACATCTTGTTAAATACTATAAATAGATATCTATAGAGTCACACAACAACAAGGAATAATATGAAAGCTATGTGGGTACAGTTGGCGTACCTCTGCTAGCACACTCAGGTGTTCTGCTCTAAGCCTGGTTTACTTAGCTGCAGATTACTGCGCACCAGTATGGCTAAATAGCCCTCATCTAAAAAGATAAATACTCAACCGAAATCTACCGTGAGAATGATCACAGGTTGCATCAGTTAAACTCCCTTTCATTGGCTACGAACAAAAGCCATATTAAACCACGAGTCATTAGTAGACAAGAATCTCTTGTGAGAGAGTACAACAAACTCATAAATTATCCCAGCCTCCCTATCCATGATGACTCTCCACTTTTAGAATACCACCGACTTAGATCTCCAACCCCTCTATGCTAACAACAGAATATAAATTTTGATAGTCGCACTCAATGCTAAACAAGTGATACACCACCAGAGCTCCATCTTTTGATAGATCCAATTATAATATCAGCTGATTTTGAAGTTACAAGTAATACCTGGATGAGTACATAATGTGACTATGGAAGGGAAAACCAAGCTATTCGAACCATAGTGGAGGAATCGAGACTAACAGCTTATATTAGTGAAATAAAATACTTATATGAAGGGACCCCACCCGTTCTAGAATGGTCTGTTGCTTTAAATTTAAAATTATAAGATACAATGATATAAGTATATGATATTGATTACTCATTCGGAATACACTGCTCATATTTCACTATATTGTTTGTAAACTTAAAGTATATGCGTGTAACAGTTTCACTTAAAGGCTCCTTACTTTTATTCTGGCTTGGTGGGGAGAGCAAGCTAACTACTTCAGTCGCCTCATTTTTCTCTCAAGGATTTTTCGTTGGAAGGGCTTGATCCAACATACTCATGGAACGATGACTATGCACACAGATAGCCAAAGAACTAAGTCGTATAAGATAATGAATAAGTTTTTTTATCTAAAAGTACAGAGAAGAAAGAGAGGAATAACGTTAGAGAGTGAAGACCAATTTTTAATTCTTTTTAAGGTAATACATTTCCTTGAAGCGAATATTCTTGAGGAAAGGGAACCGAATTCTTGAATTTCTCGCACGTGGATCGAAAAAATACATATTGACTGGGAAGACAACCTTGAAATTAGATGTTGCGAGTATGAGGAAATAATAAAATACAAGAAATATTAAAAAATTGTTGCAAAGAGAGATTTAGATAGAAATCGAGCAATAGAATGATAGAACGTCAGGTAAGAGAAGGATAGCAAAAACGATTATACATAAACATGTGAGGAAAACAGAGAGCATTCGTAAAAATCAAAACTGCGAAAAAATTAATACTCGAAAAATGATGAATCACTATAAAGAGTTTCATCCAGAAAACTGCAACGGAACACACACTATATACATATTCCCAAGATATTTGCTACCGACAAAATATATTAAAGATAAAGATGATATATTTTACGTATATATTACTACCCATATTTTTGCTATCTTTTTTGTCCCCAAGCTTATTAGAAATGAGCGTATATTTTCTTACTGTTTCATATTTTTCAAAATTACTCATGTATCCTTAGATGTGCATTTTCAAATGATCTCTCTTTTCCACACAAGCGATACCTCATATCTCCCGTCGACTTCTGACCTTTTCCATTTCTTGGCATTCGTCTTGAAGTAACCTAGCATTTACCCGTTCATTAAAAGCAAAACATGACGTAATAAGTCCTTAATCTTTAAAAAGGTTTAAGTTAATGCGTGCACGCTATAGGATTGCGTAATTGAAAACTAGGTAGAACGAAACAAATAAATGAGAACACGTATGCCTGATTCCCATTCGTTCCCTTTTCCACGATTCGACCTTTTTTCTCCGAATGCGTGCGTCATCGCCGAGGGCTCTTACCCTTGGAGGTAAACTCCCAGAGAGTCATTAAGGTCCGTACGCTCCCCTTGACCTTGCTAGCCGCAAGTACCAAATTTGCTGGAGCACAAACTCTATGGGATGACTCTACGAGCAAATGAACGAATGATAACATACCGAAGAAGGCTAGCGAAAGTGAAGTTGAAAAGGCAGAACAAATCCCAGTAAGTCAAAAAGGTGGAAAGTTTTCTTTAAATAATTTTTTTCCTATTACCTCAATTACCCGTAAGTTTCTTACTAGATAGAATCAGGGCAATTAGTGCTTTTGATTGTATCTTAAAAATGTTGGAGTGGCCTTGTTTTTTTCAATATTAAACGATGTCACTCAGTCGAAGGAACCACACGCCCTTGTCTCCAAAGGCATGTCTGAATGTTATGGCAGAATAACTTAGTTAATTAGAGCAACCTCCCGGCAAGTGGAAGATTCGGGTTGAATTTCCAGTCCTGTCAGTCATTTTTCATGCCCATCCTTCCTTGGGAGTACTCCTAGAAGTACTACTATAGTAGAGTACTCCTAGAATACTCTCTACCTGCAATGCTAACTTTCACCCTTTACCTTGTTTACTTACATTTTATAAATACTACTGTGACGGATGTGTAATGAAAGATGATATATTCATCATAAGAACCGAAATACCGCTTCCAGATTTGCTTTTCGTGATGATGATTTTTGGCGAGTAGTTAAGTTAATATCACTTTCATATACAAAAGAAGTCCTCAACTAAAATATAGCTTCATTCACATTTCATGCGCCCGATATTATAATGTTAAGCCAAATAATTTTATTCAACAGCCTAAATATTATTATTGAGAACTGGTTAGGGGTATAGAGTGTTTAAAAAACTAAGTACATAGTTAGTTAGCATTATTTATCAGTTGCCTTGCCTTAGGATATATAGTACCTTATTAAGTTATAAATTTTCAATCGGGAAAACCAATTTTAATGACGAAGGCCTAAAACTGGGACAAGATGTATTTTATTGTGATAACGACGGGACACAGGATTTGGAAACGGGACTTCCCAGGAGGAAACGTAACTTATGGGCAGACGAGGTCAGAGAAATGTATTTAGAAGGTAAACAGGCATATTTTCACAAAAGCGAAAATAGCCTAACTGTTCCTATTAACAAAAAAAGAATCGAAATACCTCTTGGAAATGTGGATCAGAATTAAAGGAACCCTTCTTTTAGCGCAATGCGAAAAAATGTGACCCCTTAATCTCGCGATTATTCAAAACAAAATATGTTACATAAATAATGAATCATAAAGAGAGAGAAAAAAATATGAAGAAGAAGCAAAAATGTTCCCATTGTTTGAAAACCGAGCTCATTCCATATTTATGAAGATGTGGATAACGGAAATCGCAAACAAATAGGGAGAGCGAAATTTATTTCCATATTGTGAAGAAAAATAAGGGAAAAATAAGAAAATAATTCGTCAGATTCAATGGGGAAAGGGAAGGAAGAAAAGAAAGGAAAAGCGGATGATTAGAGGATGAGGAAGAAAACAGCGATGAGTATTTTGGTGCAGATGAAAACAAATGCGAAAATACGAACGAATTTACGATGAGAAATCAAAAAGCTCAGTGAATAGACGAGAGCTAAACCACAGAGCAATTAATCACCGGATGCTCTCTTATACTACTCTGATTGCATTGTGAGAGTTTAAAGTTTGTTTCCTCTTCCATTAACACGTGCTAAGCGGCCATCTCTCGTTGGGAATGCTATTTACTCCGAAAAATATAAACGTAAAAAATGTTTATACTTGACAGAGATTGGTACCCGCATCTTCCACCTTTCAAGCGGATATTCTGAGCGAATTGAGCCATATTGAAGAGAATTCTCACTTTCTCCATGACCTCCCTAAAATAGAGTAAGACTGCTCTGCGTGATATCTCAGTAAGAGATTCAAAGATTCCTCTATGCTCAATACTTTACAGACAATCACAATTATATTTTAAACGTCAAAAAAAAACTTTCGAACGCCGTTTCTTTGCGCTAGTTAAGCTTCAGTAAGCATGCAGTATATTGACACCTATTGATAAATACTAATAATTATATAATAAAAATAATAATATTGCATATAATATAATACTATTAAATAAGTAGGAACCTATTGAATAACTGTATTCGCGAATTAAAAATATGTACTACTTAAGGCGTTTATTTTAAGAATTGCTATGACGAATCGGTAAGCGTTACGCGGATGTTTCAATACGCAGGTTGGAAATCCGTAGAAGAAAAAAAGATTGAATCAAGGAATTAATTTAATTAATAAACTCAGAGAAAGCAATTTCCTCGATGTAGCCGGTATTATGCGTCCTCTTTGTTACATTGATAAGTTTGTCACCGTGAAATGGCACTTTTTAAGTCACTTGAAGATGAGTTCATCAAAAGATTGTCTTAAATTGCCCCCCCCCCCCTATTCCTTTCGGTAGTACCCTCCCCCTGGCAAGATTCTAAATTTCTTCTCTGCTTTGATTTGCGATTAAAAATCCCCATCACACATTAAACCCTAATACAAAAGCAGGGTTACTCTAATCAATATTTATATAGTATAATTAAGTATGATCATATTAAATTTAAATTTAAGAGTTAAAAATAATCTTGGAATTTAAAAGTCAATATACTACTACATTTCCAATTCCTGATTAATACCGTAACTTTGACAGAATCATGTATCTTTTTTCGAACACACAACAAGAAATTAAATTATAATCCGATTATGAAGTGTTTCCACGAATACACCTCAACTGAACTTATTAATATAAAAAGGCATTTTAAAATTAAAAACTTTAATTGGAAATGCGTTCATTATACAAGTTTCTACATCCACCCCTGCTCTACATAGTATGTACATTAACAATGTACATTAACGATTTAGAGCCATCGCCATTAAAAACAAGCCAATTGGCAGTAAGAGAGCTCTTTTGGACACCTTAGGGCATTGTGTAAATACGACACAATAGAAAGGATTGAACTACATGTGAACTGATCTCCAATTGGAATAAAGCCGTGTCGTATTGTATGTAGTACTATTGGCCCACTCCACTCGACGACTCAAAGAAAGGGAAATTTTCCAAGGAGCCTCTTCTGCATAACGAGATCTATTCTCCTTAAATTGTAGCAGGAATCTGTATCACGTATTGTCGGATCACCGCAGTAGGAAAGGGAAAGGAATATTTCTTGTGCCCGCATCGTTCCTTTGATTAAACAACGGATCCCGCCTCTTCACAGATAACAGTTTCTTGGAAATCGCTCGAATTTCCCGCTCTCGCCTCAACGATCCACGAATCGAAAGAGATATTCAACCCGGAAAAAAGAGAATATAAATAGCTGTCATCCTCAGAGGGATCTCTCGTTATTGAATGTAAAACTCGATACCTTCTCTGATATATACTATGCAATACACAGTGTTAGCTATTTCAACAGTTCAACAGAGTTGTATTCGTTCTGTAGTCCGAATAAATTTAGGATATGAGTTAGTACGCACCTCTGAGCGACTGTGTGAATTTCCGAAATGGAAAGCAGACGAAATCACCAAGTGAACTAACATACCTTAGAACTGAAATTTTCATCTGATGAAATTTGATAAGCGTCGACGCCTTTGTAAGTTAAAGTAGAAGTATTGAAATCAGTGTAGTGAGGCATGACTCCGTGGAAGTCCATTAAGAAGAAGGCAGAATACAACTTTGTTGAATTATTGTTGAAAGTACTTCAGCGGTGGTCATTTCGCACTCGTAGGCTCCTACGGGGACCACTCTCTCCATAAGTGAACGCGCTACCGACTCGATCATCCGGGGTTCTCTTTGTGAAGTATACTTGTCATAAAAGTCACATTACGGTTCCAGAGAACACCAAAACTAATTCCGTGAATAGTTGGGGGAAATCGAGCGTGAATTTAAGACACGTGAATCAAGCATTTCTCAAATTCATTCATTCTATTCAAATTCATTTATTCTATTCTAATATTCTATTTTCTCCCACATCATACTCTCTTTTTCTCATTGATGCTTATGAAAATTAGAGCAATAATTGAGGTCATACAGTAGAGAGGTTCACATAGCCCCAACTTCTCGCATATAAGGCCCATCTATCCGTGTATCTCTTAAAACAATATTCACCCATAAACTTCAAAATTACGACGGTCTTGAATAGATGAAATCCTAATTTTTGAAACTGAAAACTTTCGTACTATCGATTATATTTGCAAAGATTCTTTACGTACTCAGATATTAACTTCAAGATGTAGTTTTTCTGGTACTGCAAGCAAAGAAATTTAGAAGTGAGCGCTCAGGTCAGTGAAATTTTACGATAACTCGCGAGTGCATTACTTCCTTGCTCTAAATCTTAACATTTTCTAGCGGGAGAGAACTAAACTACTCCATACAGTTGCTCAATGGAATGGAAACAATGCAAGGAGAACAGGAAGCTAATGCAAGATACTTCCGTTGCTGACCTACAAACATTTCCCAAAAGAAAGGGCTCTTCTTTCTGTTCTGTTAATTCCATTGCACATTATTCCATAAAAATACTGAACTTATTTACTGAAGGCTAATTTTCCTCTATTGCTGATGGCAATCGTTCTACACGCACGAATGAATCTATCTCAGGGAGCAAAGGTCCTCTTATGAGAGGGCTCTTTGAAGAAAAGGAAATACAAGAGAAGCAGAACAAAGCATATGCGGCAGAGGCCTGAAAAGAAGAGATAAGATTCTGGAAGGAAGAGAGAGGGAGATGTGACTGAAGACCAAATGTAGAAATAGGCAGTGGAAAATTGGGGAACGATGGAAGAGAAGGGAAATGCAGAAAAGGATAAAAAGAAGAGACGTATTGACAGAGAGAAAGGGAGAGAAACGTCTTTACTAAGGGTTACACCGAGGACATGGAATGCAAATTTAAATCTCAAGATATTGAGTCGAAAGAAGGAACTTATTTTCGCAACAAAGACTCCAAAAAATCTGGCATGATAAAAAACTGACTGCCAAATTTACGCGAAAAATGTGCAGAAAAATCCAATGGCAAGGAAAAGTTAATGAGTTAAAGATTTAAAAGGCAGAGATAAACTTACAAAAGTGTATAGATTTTTCGGAAAAATCGAAAAAAGTTATGATTTAGGAGGTATATTACCAGAATAAGCTACTTTAAATTCATCTCATTAATTAATCAAACGTCAATAAACGAGTAAACATATTTGATTTCTAATCTATGCAGCAAGAATAGTAAGTTAAGTCCTCTAGTACTCAATCTATTGAAGCCTAAAATGAAATTGTAATTATTATAACAAAAGCATGAGAAGGGAGCGCAAATATTTATTTCAAATCCATCAGTATTAGTAATACAAGAATATTCCGTAGTTAAGATATTTGGATCTAAAAATACCATTGCAAAATTCACATAATTTTAAAATGAGATGAAGGGATGTAAACTGCTTCAGAAAGTTACTGAGGGGATGATATCAAGTAAGCGAATAAGAAAAAGACAGATACAGAAGGTTTCTGGGGGAAACAAAAGGAGGAATTACGTATCGAAGAGGATGGGAATTAGAGTTAAAAATAGTTACAGTAGTGCTCACTTGGATACATCGAATAATATTTTGCGTTATTCTTCAATTTCGCATTCAATATATAAGTATTTCTGGTAGAAATTTTGTCCTTGAATGAGAACCCTTACGTTAAACAATGGAATATTATAATCCAGGCTAAATATATCCTCCTCTTTGACATCACATTGATAACACAAAAGCAGGCGAATGAAACGTGGTGAAGTTTGAGAGAATATGTAAGCTTTTCGCGTAAAACAAAAGGTCTGGAAACACTGAATTGTAAGACTCATGAGCAGGGAATAGATACATAGCACTCGTAGCAAAGGAAGAATCTGCCTACCAGATTGTATCTCCTCTGCTGCCGTTTGCTGAAGAAAGATGATTACATTATAATTATTAAAACACGAATTTTAAATTACAGATTCACATCGCAAATTTAGGAACACGGAAATTATACCTAACAAAATACGTAAAAGTAGCAGAATAAATTGGAAAAAGCATGAATAGAGCAATCACATCATATTATAAATCCACATAAACATAACCTAATTTCACCAATCGAAATTTCGTGGAATTTCACACGATTCACTGTAGAAAAACATCTCATAACTGACACAACAGACTTTTGAATTCGACATGTTTCGTCAACCTGTTTTCATGTCCTGAGGATGTCAACTTGTTGATGAAATATGCCAAATTAAAAATCTCCTTGGAAGTTACGCAATGTTTTTCTTTTCTGGATCTTTTCACATAAACACCTTCAAAGAACTCTCTTACTGAATAATAAAATTCATTCATGAAAAAGGATTAGAATTTTTTAATGATGATACATGGTTTTTAGACAGTTGTTGTGTCATGACAACGGTGAATTTTTTTATATACTCATATATGGCGGACTATTTGCAAACAATTCCAGTCTATGTCTAGTATCCTTTAGTTTTCCCTCTTGTCTAATACATATGGACTGTATATTTTTTGGAGATTTTAGATTTTCCCTGTCATAGCATGTTATGCAGTCAATCTTTTGTATATCGTGAGCTAGAAGGCAATATTATTAACTGAAGTTTTTCTTTCCTTTTCCGTTCTTACGGGGTAAAGAGATCTCTTAGACTCAGATCTACGACCAGGCATTTAGCCAGTGAACAAACAGTTTAGATTAATGTGTCCGGGAATTGTAGTCCCCAACAGCCAAGTTATCATAGGGGGTTGAATCTTACACCTGAATCCTTATTGGATGCGTCTGCAGAAAACCATAGATCATAGGAAGAGCATAGCAGGTTGTGGGATCCAACACCGAGTGAGATGTATACGGCTAATGGTGCGATATGAACCGATACGTACTAAATGTGTTAACATTTAATCATCCGATGGAAGTAAATGAGAGACAGAAATAAAAGGAGGGAAGAGGCAGTGGTTGAGGGATGCGATTTGGGAAAGAAGGGGACGTCATTGGAATGGTGATTTATTGGAGGAGAGGAGAAAAATTGAAAGAGAGCGGTGTGTATAGAGGAGAGATAAGGAGGACATTGAGTGATCGAAAGGAGCGATGCAAGAGGATGAGGAAAGCATTCACAGTGACCAAAGATTTTGCGGATTTAGGAGGCCACTTGGAACTTATTTCACATCTATGAGAATGCCTATACAAATTCCGGAAACTAATGGGTTTCTATTTCAAATCATTCTATGCATCAAGGAAAGTAATGTATTTTTGTTGGGTAAATCAATGATTAAATTTGACAAAGAGTTTTAAGTGAAGTCAAGAGTTCATAAATGAAATTAGTATTAACTAAACAAGTTGGAACAAATACGTAAACCTATATTCTATTATATAGGATATAGGTCATATATATAATGAAGCTTTCTTATTCTGCATTCACCCCCCGGAGAATGGTAACACAGCTACCGAAGTGAGAATTGGATGATTCTTAGAAGGTCGGTAATCCACGGCTTCTTTACTCCATAGAGAAGTCCGGAGAAGTAGCCCGACGATTCTCTGACGTATCGGGTTAACAGAGAGTTTTTCAAACCAGCTATAACTAGGATTGTGTGTAGAAATAATGACCCACGCAGTATTTAAGAGATAACAAATCCTTTTGGAGATTAGGAGAGATTTTAGTTTGAAATATTTAAGCTAATATATAGTGAAAAATTTTAAAAATAAGAGCAATTTTGGTCCCATTTGGTATACATAAGTTCTCAGAAGTTCCTTCCATCCTTACCAGTGGTTGCTTATTTCCTATCAACCAACCGTGGACGTTTTGAGTTTTCAGATGGTTGGTGTTTCCCAGGTGAGAAAATCGACATTTGCGGCCGGCATTGTGTGGATGTTCATAATAGAGAAAGTTTAAACACACTTCAAAATGTTGCTGGTAGAAACGCTTTATTATAAAGCTGGCGATTTTTATGGGATAAGGATATTAATACAACAATGTAAAAATATTCTCCTTCTTCTATTGCACCTTGTTTTCTATTTTGTTTAAATCGAATACATTGATTCTGAAAGCGTAACTTGTATTTTATATTTTCTTCGACGAAGGTACCAATTTACTCAACTATGTTATGTAGTGTCGCGTTCAATCATATAAAATTTCATTATTTACATGAATACTTTTTCATTATTCATTCCAAAAACAAAAAATTAAGTTACTAGGGTATTGATGGAGAAATTTTACCATTAACAAGAGAAAAGAGGTGGGCAGTAGTTAAAAAAAATACGGTTAGAGACCACTCCTTTAGATGAATAGAAATATCCAAGTGAACGGATATCCAGGTCTGAATAGACGAGCCAGAATAGAACAAAGGCTAAGTTCGAAATAACATATACCCGTGAACTTGCCAAAACTAAAAATTGATTATCGCATCGTCAAAGACTCCGAGTATCAGAAATGTAATTTCCAAGAACTCTCCTGGACCAAAGGGGTATCGCTGCACATAAAGAGAACTGAAAAAAATTAACCTTTGAACTAATGTTATCCGGTTGATTGGAACCGCTCACCTGCGACCTAAAAGTTCTTATAACGAGGCGAATCGTGCGGAAATTTCTACATTAACGGAGCAACGCAGAGGCACAAGTGCATCCGAGAGGATGTTTCGAAACTATCGACTGATGTTCTCAGCTGAGCTGAAATCGTTAACACACGAGTGCACTCCGCTTTCTGACATCTGTAACGCTCTGCCGACATCAAACTGCCGTAAACTTTGCATCGCACAATGGGGACCTTAAAGCGGAGTACGAAGATGCACGGCCCCACCAATTGGATTTTGCGAACTCCCTTAACTTCATGGCGCGCAAAAAATAAATGGCTTTATTGTTCATAGCGAAATTAATTATTTTTACCGAAATTATTACCAAATAATCGAGAGTTAGAATCCGTTTTCGATTGATTTTCGGATAATTGCTCATTACGCTATAACTTTCAATTCCAATTATCGCATCCCACTAACGCTTTGGTATATAAGCCACTGTTCATTACTGATTAAATTGAGACAGTTTAAAATCAGAGATTCATAACCTATTCAGCTGCTGCTACATTAATCAAAATTTGTCCTTGCATCCTTATCAATTATTGAATTATGATTCACGAAGGGGAATAAAAATTGGGAACTCTGCAGAAAATAAATATAAATTCAATTCTGTTTATACCAGTGTTTCTCTGTCTTTTAGTGTCTGTGCATAGTTCTCATTATAAAAATTATGAAACTACAGTACATTATTTCCTATAGCAAAATCATTATTTTAAATTGTTATATACGAAGGAAATATTAGCTATACAATATTAAGACAATGAATCAATCTTTAAACACCAGCATTAAAATGATGGTTTTACTAGTTTCCTTCCACGGACGTAATAACCGATATATTGCCAAAATATCTCGCCTATTCAGAGATTTTTGTACCCTCAGAAGTTTATGAATTTCTTATTAAGAGCAAATTATTTAAATTTTAAATGATCAAATTATGTATTACACACTTAGAAAATTTTTTTATTGATTTCAAAATGTGATTTGCTTGCATTTTACTGAAAACCAACAATATCATTACAAAATAGGATGATTCACCCCATGACCGCTAGAACAATCAACATGTTTTATAATTGAAATATATTTAAAAACCTCAAGGATTTACTGAATGCAAGTCTTATGCTTTTATATTACTCTCAATCCTTACCTAAAAATTAAAACATCGATTGCTCTAAATATTTAAATAATTGTTTCGTACTCGATCTTTATGTTTAACTTTGCTTAGTACAAACTTATTCGGTGCGTTGGAAACCAAACAAGTATTTGTTTACTTTCTTAACTATAACTTCTTTCTTATCAATAACAATCTAACATGCCTTAGGCGTTCTCTCCCTTCACTCGACCCAGAATTAGTTTATTTTATATCAGAGCAGCGAATTCTTCCAGCATAAACCGAGAGACTTGCGTAAATACACGGAATATTCTGTTTACCAGATTTTACCAACGGAATTCCCATGGCAGCAAGATGTTGATGAGAATGCGGATGGGGAGCGGAATGGCAAAGAGTACACTAAGCAAAGGAATTGGCAAAGTCGTGGGACGAATGGAATGAAGGGAAAATAGTGAAGGGGAGCGTAGATTGATGCGGAGAAGCAGACAAATGACCCCATCACGGACGCAACAAAGAACGGAAAGTTGAAAAACACTGTCAGACTACGGTATGTGTAACGAGGGATAGAAATATCAAGTTCAAGTTCTAATAAAGACAATTTGAAACTGAAATCAGTATGAAACATAAGGGTTCGCATATATAGATAAAAAGAAGATAAGAAAAAGAATGATATAATATTTCGAAAATATTTCCTCCAAAAAGAACTTGGCATATGTATACGTACATGTTCAATTCTTTGAATGAATAATCTTTGAGTAAATATATCATTACTTTATGTGATATTAGAGGATAAGCTATAAAAATTTTCGCAATAATCTCTCAAAGCAATGCTCCTAAGAAGTATCTTTTTCTGAAAATTAATCATAAATGTTCCTGTTTTAAAGTTGGAAACGAACGAGCTTTCGCTCACTAATGTTTGAGAGTTTACAGAGTTAGGGTTGACTAAATATTTTATAATAATAAAAATAAACTACACAAAATTCATCTACACACATTTGAAAACATTCCTCGTATAATAAATTTCTTATACCATGTATAATCTTTGAAAAGGCTGAAGGGATGAATACGATATTTAGAAACGACTATTATAAATTATGCTATCACGGTCCTCTACTAGAATGATATTTTGCTTCGTGCCCATCTACAACATACAAATCAGGGAGGCAATACTGCAAATCATCCTCTCAACTCAACCACTAACTTGTGTCATGTTTACGCTCCCTACGAGCTATGATTTCGCCAACGAAATAGCCGCTCTATCTCGCTGCTTATTTTTCCGCTTATTTTCAGCTATTCGCGACCCATTTTATTATTTTTTGCGACCCACTAAAACGGCCGCAGTTCGGATAACCCTGCTTCGGGCAGTGATGGAAAGCGGGAGAAATAGAAATAAAATCGAGAAACATGATACGTATCTCTGAGAGCAAAAAGTTGTCTCACAGTTTGACTCGGGGAGGGTTCGATGAAATAGATATGCAGTAGTGAGACGCCTCGTAAATTCTTCTCTATGCATCCACTCTGCAGAAGGGATGCTGAGGATGCAGGACCATAAGAGATGGTTTGGGATATGGGTGGGGAGTGGCAGAGGCGGTAATGTGGGGGTGGAAGAAGAGTAGGGGTCATGATGGATGACCCGAGGTAAGGATGGGTCTCAGTGGTACATACGCACGAGGCGCCGTCTTTAGCATGATTCATTCATCGTGGGCATTGAAAGACGACTTTGAGCCCTCTTCCACAAGACGATAGCGAAAGGTGAAAAATTGAGCTTCCCAGATAGTTGAGGAGTAATCCGGGCTGCGGCACTGTGATTACGGCTTTCCTAAAACCCATATTTATGGCGCGGGAGAAAAATCGGCCAAACAGAGCGGTTCGTAACTTTATTCTCGCGGCTATATTGGGCGCCGTTCACTCTCTCGTCTATCTAAATCACTCAAACGACTCCATCGTTCACTCAAAAGTCACGGCAAAAGTTTATGGCTTCCGTTCTGCCGATGGCGGAGGAATTTTCTGGCGGATATAAATTGCGTTAAAGGCGAGGACTCTAAATAACGAAAGGTATGTTCGATCGAGAATATTTTGCAATTGATATTTTGTAATAAAATTAATATAAGATCTTGGTAGGACATCACCAGAGAACAAATAAGAAATTGTGTCTGCATTTCACCCCAGAGTTCATAATTAATAAACGAACGGTGGATTAAATTTTGTCTTTCATATGAGTGGCTTATCCTTTGCTAATCCTTTAAATTAACATATTGGAAATAGTTTTAGAAGTGGAATTAGAATAACGATAGCAGCGGAGATTTCAATGAGAAGGAGAAATTGTAGGAAAAATATGTTGTGGAAGGAATTCGGTTTTTACATGGTTGGTGTAGTTAAGTTACGGCTGAGGTAAAAGAGAGATGTAAAGGTAATATCAAAATTTTAGGCATAAAAGAAAGAATTATTTATTTAAAGAAGTATTTATTATCGATCCAAAAATATCTCTAACTCTTACATTCGATAAAAATATGAGGAAAACCGGGATAAAAGGCGATGATGTAGTTCCTGATCCAAGGAAATATCAGGAAAAAGAGGAAATAGTAGATGGAGAATGGATATTAGAAATTATACGGAGATATCAGAAAGGTTAGAGGAGCGATCATATTTTAGGAAAATCTTAAATCGAAATTGATAAATAATCCAAATAATTCTAAACGGCTTTAATTAGGATAAAATTGAGAGTTTCAAGTCTCTATTTCCATTACACCCATCGTCAATGTAAGATTTATCTCATTAGTAATTAATAATAAAAGACGATTAAAATTAATAAATAATAAGAAGTTTTAAGTTGTAGATTAAACCTTAGTAAAAACCAGAGTGAAGCCTAGGAAATGTCATCCAAGGCAGGAAAACTCATATAAAAGTGGAGAAATGTAAAAGCTTTTCACAGATTCACAAACGTACAGTGTGTCATTATTAAAAGATTTTAAGGCAGATACCGTTATCATGGACTAGAAATAAAAAATATTGTTCGGATAGCTCACAAGGAATTCTTGTAAATGGTTAACTTTAAAAACATGAAAATTTAAAAGAGTAAGCAAGTCAAATATATCTAAACTATGACGTAATATTGAATACATTTTAGAATAAAAGAACAAAGGTTAAACTTGTTCTTAGCATTGTTATGATTATTATCTCCATTTATGTACCATTTGCGTTTATATGGATGGAAGAAATTACCTTCATATTTCTATCATTATGAAGCGATTTCTGAACAATGAGCTATAGGGGTAAATCTCTGGGAATATGAAATAAAAATTTAATAAACAACAGAAAACACGTCTATGAGCATCTAAATTGAGGATGAAAAGAGTAGCATATGAATATACAAGTTATGAACTAAATTTTAGCATTTTCCCACTTTAATTCTCAGAAAAGTAACCACATCTTCCTTGACGTCCTTATCAAATAGGAATATTAACGGACATGGACGCAAATTCTCAGATGGTATATTTAATTCCCGTCGCCGTAAGGAAAACGTTTTTGAGCAAACAGAAGCATCTCCGTCTATTTGATTTGCAGAATTAATATTTAATCTAACGTATTTTCCTTGTAGAATCTTCTAGAAGGAAATGACTATTTACGCTTTGGTCGTGATTTTAGCTTAAATTTAAGGCGATCAAACATTCATACATGACATATTAGCCATTCATAATTATAGTACATTGATAGCTGTATCACTTTGATCCTATAAACAGTGGAAATGTGAAATTTCGCGGTCGTGCCCAAAATGAAGCAGTATTACAAAGAGAAAGATTTCTTAGCAGAAAATTGAATATCAAAGAATTCCAATGACGCACTTCGACAAGGAAATATCAGTCCATCCAAAGTTTAAAGCCGTAAATGTTTATTATCGTATTGAAATACCAGCCAAATAGAAATAGAAGCGCTATACATTGAAAAAATTATATGTATATATATATATATATATATATATATATATATATATACGAGTAAAAGTTGCTTGCATACTGCAAGCTAATTGGTAAAAATTTACAATAAGTTCCCCTTACGGGTGTCATCTTCGAAGCTTATCCAGCAAAATTTTTAAAATTGCCGCAATCATTTCTTACGTTAGAAATTTTCATCCATCTGGCATCGAACTCACGGTCATATGCAACCTTTCTTCCACTGGTTCTATAGAAAACTACCTCAATCGCAAACGCTGTGATTTTGAATAGTCTCCTGCATAAAGAAAGGCCTCAAAACAATTTTTAAAAAATTGCGTAAATGACCGCCTGGCGTCGAACACAGGACCCGTTCGTGAGAGACAATGGCATATGAATGTTAGAGAAGTGCTACTCTGACGTGTTTCAAAGTTTCAATTCAGTATCTTATCGGGAAGGTCCTAAAATAAGATCCGTTTTTCCCGTTTGAAATGCATGGTAGAATCGGAATGACGCTCTAGCATCGAACCAAGGACCTCTAGAGAAGCAGTGGACGTCATGAAGGAATCTTCTCAAACGCCTCTGTCACCATTCCGGGTTGTATCTTTCCTGTTTATCGGGAAGGCATTTTAAAAAATCGTCCCTGATATCAGCAATGCATTCCTTACGGAGGCATTTCGGACCCACCTGGCGTCGAACACACGGACATTTGGTAACATTTGTTCGTTTGGTACGATGGAAGACCATCTCATCTGTAAACACCGAGATTTTGATCGCTCTATCGCATCGAGAACGGCCTCAAAACAGATTGAAAAAATTCGCGCAAAAGACCGCCTAGCGTCGAACTCAGGACTCTTCCGTGAGAGAAGATAGCAATATAATATTAGATAAGTGCCATCCTTACTTGTTCCAAAGTTTCGATTCAATATCTTATCGGGAAGGTCCCAAAATGAGATTCCGCTTTCCCCATTTGAAATACATGGAGGAATCGGAATGACCCTCTTGCATCGAACCAAGGACCACTAGACGAACGATGATATTCATGGAAGAAAGTTTTCATACGCTTCTGTCACCATTCAGGGTTTTATCTTTCCAGCTTATCGGGAAGGCATTTAAAAAAATCTTCAAAGATTTCAGCAATGCATTTCTTATGGAAGAATTTTGCATCCACCTGGCGTCGAACTCACGGTCATTTTATAACATTTCTTCCATTCGTAATATAGAAGACTACCTCAACTTCAACCTCCGAGATTTTGGTTCCTCTATCTTAACCATAAGTGCCTCAAAATAATTTTCAAAAATCCGCGCAATGCATTCTTATGGGAAAATTGCGATTATTGGGAATTTCTGGCATCGAACCCATGATAGCTAGCGTCGAAGTCTGCATTATTCTGGCATCTAGAGTGTGGGGCCAGTACGTCGAAAAAATCTGACGTCGACGGCGGTAGTGGAACATGGTCAGAATTCGTATCCCCTATATATATATATATCTATATATATAGGTATATCCGGAGAGTTAGCTATATATAATAGATATATATATATATATATATATATATATATATATATATATATATATATATATATATAATCTTAAAAAGGAATTCAACTTCAAATCGAATTAAAAGGCAAGCTCAATTAAAGATGATATGGTATTCTTGTTCATGATCGAGGTTACAAATACTTCTGATTTGATTATCTAATCTTAAAGCATATTTTAACGAGAATCGAAAATATAGAGGCAATATTTCAAATGTAGAAAACAATTTTAGAGTTTCAGAATTCAATAATATGTATTGAATCAAGGATATTCAAATTACTTCGGAATTAACTTGCATTTTAACGGAAACGTTTTACCTCTTCATCAATTTTGCCTGTCTTCGTATGAAGTTGGGGACAAACGAAGTTGGGGACATTAAGTCTGCAGCGTTAATGCTATTGTCGAGACGTTTATTCGAAATGAGGCAAGAAATTAGTGGTATTACAGAGAATAAGTTAGATCAGGAAACTGACAGGAAAGTTCCTTTCACCCCATCTCTATGTTCTTCTTTACTTCATTCTTTTTTCATTATTTTGTTTTACTTATAGTAAAACCATTGCTTACATTGATTCTTATTTCCTTTCATTGTGGAGCTGAAATGACCTCAATATGTAATGTTTCATTATATAATTATATAATTTTTATTGTCAATGAATTTGTATTCTTAAAATTTATTTTGTTATCTTTCTTTCTTTCTTTTATGATTTTTGTTTCCCTTCCTTTTTTACCTAGAATTAACGGGATGAATCTAAGACGTAATTATTTATTTAGAACAATTTAGTCTCAATTTCGCTTGAAATAAAGTCTTATGTTGGTTTGTACGTAAGAATAATGAATATCCCAGTAAATCGATCAAGAAAATACATACATTCCTTATTTATCACAAATGAAGCGGGTTTGAGAAATGACCTCAGAAATTGCATCGATCCTCGTGCCACTGACACAGAAATAACCATCTATGCGTAAAAGCTCAGTAAAGACTTTTAAAGACACCTCCTCCGTCTCCACGTGAACTAAATCCTTAACTTTAAAACCCATCGAGTAGAGGGAATGCGGCATTTAATGCAAATGTCGATCATCAAGAGGCGCTTAATGTGGAACAGAAGACGCTCGTTGCGCGCCTCGGAATTCTTAGACGATGCCCATTTGGATAAAAAGACTTGCGCGAAATAGCGGCGGAGGAGGCGGCCTATTAATAGTATGGCGAAGAGAGGAAAGCAGTAATAGGAATGAGGAAAGATAAAGAGGAAAGAAGATGAATAGGGGGAGACTAGAGTTATGCAGAAGGGATTGCAAAGTGGAAAGAAGCTTTAGGAAAAGAGAATTCACCGCCGGAAGTGAATTCCTTACAACGTTGCCATGTTTAACCTTAATTCAAAGAGTGGCCTACTGAAATGCATCCTTCCACCATGACCCAGTATAATATTTACGAATTATAACCAAAGAAGAGATAGACAAGTACTTTTTCCACAGTTTTATTTTCCATTCCGGTTTCAGCGAGTAACTGCCATCATCAGGTGACAAAAAAAACTTGATCCAATCTTTTTTCAGTGTGAACAGTTTTTTCTCACCTGGTGATGGCGATTCGCTGAAACCGGTAGTAGAAAATAAAACAACGAAAAATGTACCAGTCGGTCTCTTTACTCTTGTTGTGATGGATTTCCACAATTCTTCCGTGGATTTTATTTACAAATTATAATTATTTTATATTTTAAAATACGAATTTCTGCTGACATTCTCCATTGAAATTGATCATTGGCTGAAACTATGCCATGACTATTGCGTAAAATAGAAACTGAAATGATAAACAATAACAGTTGTTTAATGTAGTGTTTACAATATATAAATATTCGAACGAACTGGCTATAAAAGTATGAAGAAGATATTCTAGGACGTATCAACTACATAGCGCGCCCCGTGCGAGAAGAGCGGTGAGATCATACCTTCTATTTCGGAACCAATGCTTCAAGGTTCTACGCCTTACTTTGGTGAAAATAAGAAATTGTGCGGAATTAGTTAAATTCTGAAAGTTAACAAAGCATAGTGGAACTTATAGAAATCTATTCTAATTGTAGGTAAATTTGAAACGAGTATTCCGTAACAGCGCAGATTTAAGTCATAATGATTTCTATGAATTTATTAAGGTGATTACTGTTTTATCCAGGCCAGTAGATGGTAAAGGTTTGATAAGAAATAAATTTAAAGAGATTTATAATTATCATGTCATGCTAGACCTGATGTTGAATCAGTCTATCCTCCACCCTTCCGATGGTATAAAATTGCAGTTAAACTTTTCGCTTACTTTCCTAGGTAAACTACTATATTAAATGAGTTTATTTTTTATTCCTGCTTTCCATTAATAGCTAATAATCAAACTTAAACGTAAGCTAAGGTGCGAAACAAATTATATACTTCCACTATTCAATCCATTATTATATAAATCCACTATACATAGAATCTCAGGAAAACTTTTACGAAATATTATGCATGGATTAATTCTGAATATTTTGGATCCAAAGTATGTAAATTCATAATTGACTGACAGCCGAGGTATTCCAATGATTTCATTTCATTCAAATTAGAGAAAAATCAATTCATTAATTGTATGGCTTTTCTTTTTCATTCTGAGAAATCAGATTTATAAGAGGATTTTATCTTCAAAACAAACACTATAAACGCAGTTATCAATCAAAATAATGGTAAATCCGTCGAATTAAAAATATCACCATTATTGCTCCATTTAGAAACGAATTTATAATCTGCTTCCGTATTTATCGAAGCATGTTTTTTCAATAATTTTTCATCGTATGACAGTGCCAAAGGTGGTCAAAAAAGAGTAAAAATCATTAAATAGAGCAAAAAAGCATAGAAAAAACTCCCGAATGAAACTTTAAGAGATAGAGTTGGAAGCTTAACATTTAAGGTTCCAATGAAGGGGGCAAATTGCAGCCAGTGTGCCAAATTCAGCCTGCTTAGGGATTTCATACGGCCAGCAAAGTATTCGATAATTAAAGCAGTCAAAAATCATTAATATTGCCATCGTTAAATTATGTTGCGGTCGTATTTCACTCTGGTATTTAATGAAATTTTCCTTTGCACGGTTTCTGTCACTATAATAAATACTGTTATTATTACAATTATTCTTATACCCTTTCGAGGATAGGTGGAGGAGAGATCGTTTGGCTCAACTTCTGACGTTATCGCATGATTATTGACTATTACGACAAAATAATTAACCACCATTTACTTATAAATGGACGAATAGGTCAATAAATGTAAGAAACATACAGATGTTAGACTTAATTTAAAGTACAAACTTACTATCATTTGCTTTGGTTAAAATTCCTTTTAAATTCCTTCCCTAAAATATGAGGTTTGCCTACATCTCGTTCGGAAACTAACAGCGAATAAGGAGTATAAACAAAATAAATTTTAAGAATGCGCAATTAAATCTTTCACAGTGTCAGTGGAATATTTGTCCGACTGGATGGGTTTCAGAGGGAGCTCGATATCAAGAAAGGCTCGATGGAATCTCAACCGTAGCTGTGTTGGATGTTCTAATCAGTGTCAATTGGCAGCCAAGTGATTGACGAATGGCTCTGATACTCAAATGGATTCGAGGCGAGAAAAATCACTCTCGGATACGCTCGTTACTCGGCCGCCGATCGTCAACTGTTCGACACCAGGAAATCGCGATTAGCAGATCACTCGTGCAAAGCGATCCTACTTCTCGGTGACGATGTTGGATGCGGTTATCGTTTCTTTGATGCATGGCAGGACGAATTAATGCGCGCAAAGTTTAGATCTCTGCACCATCCAATGCATTCCCGAATCGAAATTACTTGCTGAAATTAGTGCCTAGATAGATATACTCGCGTAGGCGTAGTTTTCAACATGTCATCCACCTAAAAGAAAGGTAACCTATTGGAAAATCAGCCATTTTCTTCATTATGTCCATGAGAAACTTAGGGCGGTCTTTTTAAGTTATTTTAGTGGGTGAGCAATAATTTAATTTTGTATTCATTAGATTTTTATTTTTCATTTTTTATTTACTTTTTATGATATGTACTGAAATTCGGTGTTTGTATGTGAAAGATTATGGGGGAATTGTTCAAGTTAATAGTTAAATACCCTTGCTGTATGTGAAAGCTGTAGATTATATTGTAAATAGCTATTTAAAACTATTGTTATTTATGATAGATTATATTGTAAATAATAGATATTTAAAATTATTGTAATATATGATAGATTACATAGTAAATAGCTATTTAAAATTATAGCTATTTATGATAGATTATATTGTATATAACAGCTATTTAAATTGTACATCAGCGTGGCTGGTTGTTGCACTCGTCATTTTAAAATTGCTCTGACGTCTGAGGTCATTTCGCACGTGAGCCCCCACCGGAAATCGAACCCGGGATCGCTTTCATTAAAGTCGAAATCGCTGTCCAATTGGCTATCCGCGAACCCCATAAGCGTTGCTTTTAAACTATTGTAGTAAATGAATGAAGTTGTTAAATGCGTAACACACTGTAACATTGTTAGTGTTAGTTGCTCAATGTATATTAAGTTAACGTCGCCACCTGTTACAGCGACTAATTGCAGCGGTATTGCATTGTAAATAAACGTAGGTTAGGGAGCTCAGGGAAGCAAGCTACAAGCGCAGTTCCCCTGACACACTGTGGATGAGGTTTGATGGTAACAAAGGAGCATCGTTCTCCTACCTTTATAAAATCGAGTTTTTATATTCATCAGAACATATTCCTCAGATATGCATACCTCAGCTTCAGCTATACGTGAGAATTATCCCTGCATATCAAAAAAATAACTTTTACTTTCTCTTCCGTTTAGAAATAGTTTCCTAAGATGCAAAGACTTTCTATATTGAAAATAACTTGCTAATCCTCTCAAAATCTTCAACATATCTCTTTATTACTGCTATTCACTGTTTACATGACACAAATTCTTCCTTCCTTGCGTCAGAGGACTCGTTTCCTATTCGAGGGTCGATTCTTTTCCTCTTATGTGCACCAAAATGAAACGCAGCTGACGACGCCTCTTTCATACTTGTTGTGTACATTCATCTCCATACCTAAGAGAAAGGCTTACTTTGTACTTTGCCTTTTAGATCGCCGTCGGTGATGGATCAGAAGTTCCAAATCACGGATGCTTGTTATTTAACACAGCGGATTTCTATGGCTTCCAGCGTTTTCTTTCCTTTGAGATTTCTCGATAAATGACTCGCTCAAAAGTGATGTAAGAAACGTTTGAAACAGCTTTATATGTGACGATAAATCTGCTTTACAGATCTCTTATAACGCTATCCATCGATATCAGGTTATTCTCGATAATTTTTCATGAAGGAATGAACTGGTGAAAATTAGAATGAACTAGCCTCACTGTCCCTTTTAGCTACATTATTATTCATAGATATGTGTATTTTTGAAACAGAAATAAACGGAAATATTTACACAATTCCACAGAATATATTTAGCCTTCGAACATGATATCGAAAATTCAGTTCATCCGCATGCAAAACATTGTTCGAAACCACAGTGAGACTATATGTACATTTTATGGAATTGCACAAATATTTTCATTTGTTTCGGCTTCTAAAATATGAAATTCATGAAATTTCGCCAAATGTCGCTAGTGTGCATGTATGTTATGCTCTACTTTTAGCAATGACTTTTTATCTGGTTCACATTACTATTTGATATTTCATACATTAGAATTGTATATTTCATTATATTGAAACATTTAAGTCCAAAAGTTGTAAATCATTTCGGGTATGTCAATTCGGAATTAAAGGGAAACATGACGTGACTCTGCAATGCATTTATTTATATATAGCTGTTAGAATGTAATATTATTCTTCAATTTATTTACTGGATCATTCCTAAGTTGCATGACCATAATCATCAGGATTTGAGGTCATTTATTTTCTATCAACAAATTCATCTTCTATTAGACGACAGATAATAAGTTACATTCATCGGCATAAGGAAGAATGCATGATGATATCGTTCTTGCTAATGAAATTAACCAATCTTCTCAAAGAGATATTACCTGGGTAGTAGTCATACGGTCGTTAGTAAATATTACCAATTAAAGCATTGATTGATCAAATCTTACAAAAATATAATTTAATTCATTTTTAAATCTGGCTAAATATAACTAGAAGATATATATATATATATATATATATATATATATATATATATATATATATATATATATATATATTACTGATAAATAAATACTCTGCTTTTAATGAAACATTTTAAATACAATTATTTTTTAAATATAGGAACGAATCATTAAAGAGCGAGTCGGTAATAATTCAGTTCCAATCCATTTACTCTGTGTTACTCGACTTTCGTATTACATTCCTTGCGCTGAAGATAAATCGACTTCTCGACCAGATACTCGTATATACTTCAACAGTTTCCTTTAACTTCGACTTTAAGACAAATGACAAACGCCGATATCGATTATGACGTATAGCTATGAGTATCCCTGGAGATCCCAAAAAGTCGTTAGGATTCTTTAAATCTCCAGAGACCGTTTCAATGGACAGTTTAATCTTTTCGTCGACAGCTATCTTTCGCTTTAAACGTTTTGGCGCCTTTGAATCCGTCAACGAAGATCCCTTTCCAAATATTTGATTGGATTTAGCGCTCTCTCTTTCATTCTTTCTCTCTCATTAAAATCCTTTATTCCCCTTTCTTTCCTTCATTCCATTCCGCCCTCAATCGAAATTCCACCAAATGCATTTTGATGGCCGAATGCTTTAGCGTTACCGAAATTTCTGTGGAAACTGTCATAGACATGTGGGCGAGAGAATTTCCAGAGGACTGCGAGAAAAAAAAACTCAAAAGGCGGAATTTGAGTGCTTGAAATGATTCGCGACGTTATTAAATTCCGATACTATTACGCGCATATATATTTTTTTAGTGTTCCCGCGGCATGTTGAGGAAAATCTGCGTGTCAGATGTTAAGCCCTCCGTCAATGTTTGCTTTGGGCAAATTGATTCTTCTGTCCTGCAGTTGTTTCCATTCTATCAAAGGCCAATTTTGGTGCGAAGCTCTAGTGAAATAGTGCACGGTGTCGAGAAAGGCGTTAAAATAGCGGCGTACTTATATGAATCTGTGCGAGAAGCAAGATTCCGCCTTTTAAAAGTTACTTTTTATGCTAGTCGTTTCCTTGATGGGGAAAATAATTTGATGGGAGAGTTTAAAATTTTAACAACTTATTCAGTTAAAGAGAGCACGATGAATAATTACTCGTCCGTAAAAAGTAGATGAAAATTCCAGCGTACGCCATCTCATGTAAAACGATTCGAAAACTAAAGTTAGTCTCGTCGAAAAATACGAATTTTAAGTTTTTTTCCATTCCGTAATGTGGCGGTGTATCAAGTACCCCCTTATGCTTTCAGGATTCACAAATCATCGGAAGTTAATTTTGAAAAGTGACGAGTTTAAGTTTGAGGAAGGGAAAAATAATTTATGTGTATCATAAACTAAAGTTTGCTTGACTTTAAAAGAGGGCAATTTTGTCACGCAGTTTAATATTTTTCGTTCTCAATTGATTTTTCAAATAGCAAATGTAAACTGTTTTATCAAGAAACTCGTATATTTCATCTTTAATGTTATGAAAACAAAAGATGCATTAAATTTATGTGCCTCTTGCCACATAAGATTTTAAATCTTAAATCGATGAAGACATCCTTGGAAGAATGATTAATAACATATAGGGTGCAATAATTCTTGAATTTTACACACACATAACTTACACGTTCGGACGACAGTTATTTTAGCGAGTAGTCTGTTTTTCTTCCTTTCGTATTTCTACGCATTATTGCAGAAAATTATGTAAACCCATTGGCCTTGGCCCGTGTGGCCTCTCCGGTAGTCTGTGGAATTGTGGTATCGATTCCTTCCTTCACTCTTTCCGGCCACTTTTGCCGAGGAAAATAAACATAAGATTTTTATAATAGTAAGTTAAGATTTATTTAAAGTATCCCTCCCCGAACCACATATTATTAAATATTTTTTTATTTTTTGAGTAATAAAAAGTGAGGAATGAATACAGCTTCACATCCATGGCAAATAACCATTATTCAAACAGTTATTGAGTGATCATAATTACAACATAATTGCAAACGCGTGTCATTGCAAATTCACCTTTCATATTAAAATAATTGGCACCAAGGCCTACTCTCAATCCCACTGTCCATGAACGAAACCGTCCTAATTATGAAGCACTTCGAAGTGGTGGTAAGTTAGACCCAACGATTTGTCTTTTCACTTCAAACGCTAAATTCCCGAAAAATTTCCTCTTCTTCAAAAATTATATCATATATCTAATATTATTCTTACTATGACTTGACTTACTATGACTGGAATGAGCCTTGATTCATACTGGAGAATACCTAACCTAGAGTTCATCTATTACCTTGGTTGTCAAGGGAGATGGTGTTTAATTAAGACGATATCTTACAAAATTGTCGTTTATTTATCAAAATTCTCGACATTATGAATGGAAGCAACATTCCTTAAAAGACAAAATAAGTATCTACACACAATCTACCTTTTTTGGTGCTTGTCTTGACTTCGTACGATTGTTCTTTGTAATTTAATTTTGCGAAATAAATTATGCCTGCAATTAAGTAAAATGATCTTATCATTCATTTCTAGAAAAAACGCTTTGACTCATCTGGATTCGAAAACGAGGATATAAGAATCATAAAAGTTAGCCTATTATCTGCACGTGAAAGAGATATAATAACATGCGAAATTTAATGACTGTAAACCATCTGGGAATAATAATAATAGAGCATTTGAACGAAACGTGGCTTAGCAATGTAAAAGAAAAACATGACGGTTATGATCTTTTTGTATTATATAGAAGATATAAAAATCTGCAGCTATAAGAAAACTGCACAGCCTCTCCGATAAACAATCGAAAGACAAAGCTACTTTAACTTCCGTCTTTCTGTCTTGCTAATATCGTAATATATATTACTAGGAGCAGGAAGAAAATGATTTTCCTATACTGATTAATTATGGAAGAGAAAAGGGGATGCGAGAATTCGTTCGGAGAAGAGCCGTGGAATGGTCTAGATGCATATTGAAGGGATATTTGAGCGTCAGATGGCCTTCGAAGGCTAATGTCCTGCTGAATAACGCATACGTGGTCTATGCCTTCGATCCATTAACTGCCATTTGCTCCACGATAGGTTTCTAATAGACTCTCATCGTTATGAGCGCTCTATCTGGAAGAGGCATCGCATTGCTTTGTGGATATCATAAAGGGATCCGCACCTAATATTTAATAGTGCGTTCTTACGACAGAACCGAAACGTGAAATATATCACACAAAGAAGGCCCAAAACAGTATTACGAAGGACATTGCATTTCAGAGGACGGATAAGGGATTTTAGGAGATGCATTATGAATCAGCTTTCAAAATAACTTAGACTTACTACATTTAATAACGATATAAATCAGGACTGCTCATTATGACTGCTTTTTACAGCTTAACTTTAGTCACCTTGTATATATAAAATATTGTCTGTGAAATAATTATTAAAAATTAAGTAATGCTATAGTGGAGGAAATTAATAAATAAATAAGCATTTCTGCGGGATAAAGTCTCTAAATTTATATTTCGGGAAAATATAGAGAGTTGGCATACTGTTGTTGACATAGAAAAATTATAGGTAACAAGTGTATTATTATAGTAGCCTCTAGATCCATTACTTCACTGAGTTATCATGTTAGTAATGAAGTAAGCCAATAAATCATTGTATGAACTTAAATCTCTTAAATAAACTATTTGCAAATTAAAAAATATATCCTGAGTAGTAAAAATATTTAATGAGAAAGAAGTCCCAAATTCAGATCAAGATAATTTACGAACAAAATTTCTACTTCTTCAATTTTGTCTAGTTAATATGCAAGTCAGAACGAATTTATAATTGAAGAAAAACGCTCAATTACTGCATGAAGGACACTTTGAAAGCAAAATCTCAGGGATTAATAGTAATTTTTATGAAAAACTGTTACAATGAGAACGTTATGAATTTGAAAGGCATAGCGTACTTGATTCTAGTACTGTCAAGTACCCTTCACTCGCTTGGTAAAGGAATCTGCTCCGAACATCCGCCGGACAACAAACATAACAAATGCCGTCAGGCTGCAAATCTCGCAACGTCAGGTCCAGCGTTTGATTGCGAGAAACTCAAAGCCGACAACTGAAGACGAAGGGGATACGTGAGGCGAACATCTTTCCGCAATTTTATTTCATTTCGCGCTTTCTGAGCAATCTCTAGGAATCCTCAACCGCAAGAAGATGAGGGAAATATAAACCCTCATTCGGCGAGACATCTCGTTTGAGAAAGGAGCTGTTGGGAGCACAGATTCATCCGCGGACAGACGGACGCTTAAACATAATCAGCTGAAGAGAAAGGAATCCTTCCAAGTCCGAACCCTCGAGAGGAAACGGTCATTAACACTCGCCTCTGGCCGAAAAGTGCGTGTTCCTCACAGCATAGTCCTCGCACCGCTCATCTTATACCCCTTTTATCCGCGCCACAAAAGTTCTTCATTTCCAGGGATCCCTTAAGCCCTTTTAACATTTTATGTGCGCAGCACTTCAAGAACAGCACTTCCACTCGAAAGGAGTGCGGCGATTCGAAGGAAAAAAACGCTCGGAAAACATAAGCGGAGGGGTTTGCTGATGGCTCCATCTCTGCGTCCGCTCGAGAACTCCTTCCGCGGAAAACTTTTTAGACGCGAGAGTTCGTAGCGTGAAGAGTCACAGCCGTGACACTGCTATGGTCCGACAAACGCATCTCCAGTGACGTGAGAGGGGTGACGAGGAAATTTTATGCCGTACACTGCCACATGAACCCATTCGCAATATTTTATATTAAGAGGCTCTTGCGCGAAAAAACTCCCTCGAGACAAATTTCATTGTTTTTATCACATAAGACACACTGGCGTCAGAAACGACTGTCATAAAAGACGACTGTTCTTACACCATGAGCCAATCTTAAGCTGTATAATACCACAACACAAATAAATAAATACAATCTGGCTTCACTAATTAGTCCTACATCCATAAATTTGTTTAAAACACGGGTAAATGAACCTTTCCTTAGTGGAAGGCCGGAAACCATCCTCTTTCCTTAATATTTAACATTTATGCACCAGCATTATATATAGAAGAAGGAATGCCACCGCTAAGTAAACTTGAGAAGAATATTTTCAAATCCTTGAGACAGAGCAAAATGCTTTGAGTATCTCGATTACTTTAAAAATTTGTAGAGCGTAAAATCAATAGACGACTTAGAATTGCAACCCTTAATCTCATTTTACATGATCCAACTAAAGCACATGCACTACGTACATAACCAACTGATCACGTGGAACATGAAGAGTTCTTGAAAGGGGGATACGTATATTAGATAATTATATTCTCGTGTATCGCGATTTTCAACGTACGGCAGTTTGACTTTATGACCCAATGTCCAAATCGCCCTACAAGCTGACTATAGAAACCCTAGTAGTCGTAATTCGACAACTGTCTTTACTATATATATTGCTACCAGAATTTTATGAGTGCATCGTTCTGTTATCTCAGCAAAACGATGAAAAGGGGTTTTATTACGAACTTTACGGCAGAGAAAGATTTGGCATCCGTTTGGGAATATGATATTCTCAATAAAGCTGAGTATCGCACTTTTTGTATCTTAGTCTTTCCCTTCCTTATGTATATTAACTCTAGAATCAAGAGGTATTTTGATTTGCTCCTCTCAAGATTCTTTCCAGGGAAGTGAACATACGAAAATTATCAATTCTTCCTCCTGTAACAGGAAAGGATTTATTCCCTCACAATTAATTATACCAGAAATGTTCTTTTATCTTTCATTTTATCAGTTTTAGGAATCCTGTTCAGAGTTAATGAAGTACTAAAATCATAGAATCTGTTTTTTTTAAGGAATTTCTCATCCAATGGCTAACTTTAACTTTTTAATATTTGATACGAATTATGAAAAGCTTTATCAATATCTACTTTCCTACGGTCAAATATCTTATACGCGACTGGCAGAAGGATTTCTATACTTTTATGAATATTTGAATTCGAGGTTTCTCAAACGGAAATGTGGTACGCGGAACTAATCCAATTCATATTAAGTAGTCTAAGAGGAGAATTCATATTAAGTAGTCTTTCTGATCCCAGCGTTAAATGCTCGTATGTTAAGTGTGGAGTAGATTTTACAAACTGGACTGTAGCGGGATTAAGAACATTAAGTACAGGATCCTTAATTACTCACCCCTAAGATGTTTGCAAACACCAATATATATAAATGTGCATTAATTAGCAGTATTGCGCATGTGAATTTTCTAAATTATCTTATTCAAACATTCGTTTGCGAAACTTCAAGTTCGAATAAGAAAGGGATGTTACATATTGGGAATCATTACAATTATATAAATAAAACTATCTTTTCGTCGTAACAGTCAGAATAATATGCTACCTTTATCGTAGGATATCATCAATTAAGTATGGAATCAAACAAAATTAGGAACCACTTAGTGTTTTGCGGAATATTCCAGGATCACATTTATGTGAATCGATGAGAATTGGCTGAATCCCACCACTGAACATGGTGCTGAGGAAAATATATTTATTTGTGTACGTTCTTTCTTTGCGTAAGCAGTTCTTAAATAAAATGTACTTTATAAAATTTCTTACGAAAAATAGTTCTTTAAATATCAAGACGAAACATTTTTCGAGCTTTCTAAGATTTCCTCCCTACGAAATCTGCTGCACTCTCTCAACGACCGGAATTGTTTTTATGATAATGGATAAAATCTTTCATCCAAGTGATGGTATTACAAGGATATCACGCATAAGTATCCCATTCAGGTGAAAGTGTGCACAGAAAAATATACAAACTCTCAGAATATAGCAAAACAGAATATCAAGATATCAATTACCAAGAATTCTCCCGTATTAAAAGACTCTTTGGTAAAAAATAATTTTCAATCCATGAAGTTTGGAGTGGAACCTTAAGAGGACGGTAGGGAAGAAGTCTTGATACTTAACCGTTGGAAATTAGACGCTGGTTTCTAAACCCAAAGGATAAATGGAGGGAAGATGAGAGATAGAGTATGCGTAAAGAAATAAAGTTTGGAGTGATGAAAGGAGAGTTGTTATCTCAGTTGAAATGGAGTGCGAAGAGAAACTCTTAAGCGATTTCCGAGTTTAAGGCGAGTTTTCAAGTTCTCAATGGCAGAAACTTTCAATTACGAGCATCCTCATACAGAACACAACATAATTGAGGAAGATATTTCGAGCAGATCTTATAAAATCTAAAGCAGATGTAACAAAAGATTAAAATTTCGAAAAACACGATTCCCATTTCAATGAATTTTTGTTTTGTTGTATTACTTTATGGTAATAATATGATTTTTGGTATTAGGATATAAACCACGTCATTGTAATATAACAGAAACTCTTCATTTTAATATTATAATACTAGAAAACTGTTTTGAACTTCAAAAAACATTGATTAAAATACACAGATATTTTTGAACGTTCTACGATTAATAAAATTTTCAGTTATCAAAACCGTGAGATTTTTACATGTTCAAAGCTTGAAGATAAGAGATTAATGTCATAACACCGAAAAACGAGTTATTTACACTCATACTAACTATTCCTTATCGACGCATAACATGGACTTCTCCCTCTATACCTAAAAGCTCATACGCATAACTATCTTGTGTAGTACTTGAAATTCCTAGTCCTTTTTCTTAACTTGTCTTACTTTACCTTCACTTTAGGAGACTTTAAAATCTCAATTTCTCCTGATTAAAGATGTTGTTTACTTTATATAGTGCGCGTGTGTCGATGTTAGTCTCTCTTTTTGTCCAATTTAACAACCGTAACGTAATTTCTCTACATTTAATAAAGTATATAACAAATGCATGATAATACGTAATATATTACACATTTGAGTTCCTAAATATAGAGAGGGATAGAGAGATAGTAGTATAGAGAAATATGAATTATAAAATAGAACAATATAAAGAAATATATGCATCTTATAGGAATATACACTCTTTAAACTAAGTCTACAATTAAAGACGAAAAAGTTTCAATACGCACACGTGTTTTTCCACGCGAAAATCGACATTATAAACCATTCCAGAAATAGCCGACTAAAATGGGATGATATCCGAGGCTTTAAAAAACTCAATACGGTGCAAAAAATGTTACGCGAAAAATCATAAACCGATTCGATTTGAAAGCCATTGAAAATCTATCAGAGGGCGATAAAGAGAGAGAGACATGTCGCTTTGAAATCCTGCGAGGAATGGAGTGCGAATCCTTGAACGAGCCATTTTTGTCGAGAAGGTTTGAATGGTTTCGGATGAAACGCCGCCGGAACTCAGGCACGAATGAAAAATAATTCGGAGGTCGACGTTGATAAGACATGCCCTTGGGCGGATCCCCTTCGTCAATGCACCTTCTGCTGTATACTACAAGGACTGCAAATTTTGATGCTGAAGGCATGGGAAGAATGGATATCTCCATATACCCCTTTCCGTATAATAACGCCCCGGAATTAAATCTATCTAATACATATATCTGAAATTTCAGATGTAACATGATATACCACTTTCCGATGTTTGAGCTAAATATCCATTTATTAGTTTTCTGTATTACATTACTAATTTTTTCTTCGCCTTTACGATGAATGCAGCCTGCTACAAAGGGTGATCCTACAAATAATATTATAACGTGTTAAAATGAGAGGATTCCAGAATTTTCGAAAAAGAAGCCTGATTGACACAGCCCTCAGAATTAGGTGAGCCGCACTCAGTAGTTTGCGTCAATGAAAACTAACTTTACAACTCGTATTTCTATCACATTGTCTATTTTAATTTCAAAATTCTTCTCTTCCATACATCAACATGTCTTATTTATGCATTAGCTATTACCTCGAGGTGAATCAAGTGAAGGATAGTTAAGCGCCATGGCCAACTACACCACATATTAAGTTCGTAATCGTTCAATGATCTCTTATCAGAGGCGACCCAAGACACTTGTGAGACGCGCGGTTGCCCGTGGCGCCGAAGTTTGTAGAGCACGTGACATTTATCGTTGGTCGAATATTTGACGAGACGTGGAAAACTTTTTTGGATCATTTTCTCATGGAAAAACCTATTACGGAGAACTTTGGGCAATTTTTGGCTATGCGCTGCATAAATGAATTCCAGATTCGGATTTTTCTTAAGAATTGAAATTTGATCGTTATTAAGTATTCAAGCCATCACAAGAACAATACGATTTAGGCGATTTAGGAGAGTGTTTTTGGGCAATTTTCTTTCAAGAGTGTAGGTAAAATTGTAGAATTAATTATGAATTCGATATTTAATGAAGCAATCGCTTGCAACAGATAATAAATATCCCTATATTTTAAAATATAAAGATAATAATTTGAGCAGCAATAACCTCAATAAATATTATTTTTAGAATAATTCCTTGCTAAGGTAAAAGATTATCATAAGAAGAGCAAGTTGCTAGTAAAGTAGTAAATAGTAGATACAATGGATATTTTACAAGTACCTGGATTTTAAGCGACTGCGAATATAACTGCCAGTCGATACACCACGGGCTGGCCCTATCTCTTAATATTTACGCTCCCAAAATATTCACATTATTCGGCCGAACTTTGGATAGTACAGGTGTAAATGACTAAATATGAAGAAAATTAGCCGCTAGTAAAAATTCTGTAGAAACGTACCAAATGTAAAATATCACTAGGATCTTTTCCAACCTTAAGAAGACTTTGTGCTAGAGAATAACTTTAAATAATTTACTGAGCGTAAAAAATTATCTGAAACCTCAACGATAGATCGAAGACATCTTTATTACATAGTATACCGGAATTAATGTTCTTGGGTTGTTGAACAGTTGTATGTTATAAGGGATTTTTGGTTCATTATTTTGTTTCGGTTATATCATAAACACCCGAAAGGACTGTTTATCCTCCTTTTTTCGTTGAGGGATATTTAGATAATGCTTGTTTATTTGTATTGCGAACCAGTCACAAGATCGACAATAAATACAGAGTTAGTTCCGCCTGTTACTACTTGGACCACAAATACTTATTTAATTTATTTACCACAAATATTTATTTAACTTATACTTTTATATAATGCGCCAAAAATTACATACGATGCCCGAGTACTATTCATCCCAGCATATAATAACATTTTAATATTTGAATACGGAAAAAATTAAGTGTCTTAAGTCCATATTTCTCTTTATATTTATGGGATAAAATGATTTAAATCATCAATTATCATAATAGTAAATACAATGGATAACGAAAATGTTTACGCCATCATACATGTAAAAGAAAAGCTATGGGAAGGACCCAAGATGTACAGACTACTTTTGTCCAAAGGGATGATAATGGTATAAAATAATAAATAATAAGCGACCAAACTTCGGTGCTTTCGTGATTCTTCATTAGCAGTAAAATTGTACTCATTTTCACTATCCTTCAAAATATTTCAGGCTTCAATCTCTTTTCAGATTATCTCAATACCTGAACTACTATTCACCTACGTACTGAATAGATCAACGTATGGCGTGAAGCATAAATGCTTAAAAAATTCGAATGATTTACTACAAAAGCGAGACCCTTTTCTTTAACTCTTTGTCAACAATCATCAGCAATTACCTAGCAATCCAACCCTCTGGCCCAATACAACTGACTTCAACACAATGTGAGCAGGTGTAATAGAACAGCATCCCGGAGACAATGAACCAACAACGCCCACCAAGCCTAGAGCGCCTCCCCCCAACGCCCCCTCATTCCCACCGCCCCCCCCTCCAACTCCCCCTCATTCCCACCGCCCCCCCGGCTAAATTCTCCCAAAGCGTTGCACCGCCTGAAATCCCGCGGATGTAAAAAAAAGTACACGCGCACGCATAACGATCCCCTGCACACGGCTCCCAAAGAATTTATGTCCTCAAAAAGATGATAAAATGGAGACCTGGATAATCATGCGCCGGAACGTTTGAGAAGGGAAGAAAAAGAGGATTATATTTTGGAAGAGAATGCAAAAGAGGAAGAAGAGAAGATAGACGAGGTGGAGGAGAGAAATTGAGGAAAATCCGAGATCGGAAGGGAATACGTAATGAGGGTCTCTTTAAACTCGTTGGAATAAAGCGAAAACTGCAAGAGACTGTGACAGAATTGATAAAGGATAAAAAATTCGGAATACAACATGTTTAGCGCTTGGCGATAAATCTCATTGAAAACTCTTGCGTTAGTTTCAATAGTTAGATCTCTCAATGAGCTGTACTCATTAGCATAAACATTCTCAAACGTCAAACTCCAGGTATTCGCTTACGGTTACTGCCTTAGGAAGTAAATTCGTTATTATGAATAAATTCATTTTTCCGATCTGCTCATATCTCATTTTTCCTCTCCCATTCTTTTATACATACTTCAGTTCTCTTTAGTGCTTCTTTTCTGCCTCTCTCCTATTCCTCCCAACCTCTCCCTCTTTGAAACTCACTTTACTGTTCTCACATCAGCAAATTAAACTCATACAGTAATGCAAGCACGTTTATATCCGTATATACTCTTCAACTGAAAAAAATTGAGTCAACTGTACTCCAGATTAAGTGGTAACATTTAGTACTATGAAGTGCATGTTTACCGAACCGCAGTGTGATGATATAAATCAGGGATGGCGACTCTATTTCAAATACATCAAATCAGCCGGTAAACCCCACGTTTAAAGTGTTTTTCACCGAACAACAACTATTTCTTTCCTGTCCAAAATAATCCATTAGACTATCACCACTAATATCAATTTATTCCTCTATATTCTCATTTTTCAAGACTGAAAGGGTGTAATCTGTAAATATTCTCTTGGCATATTTCATTATGTTTTATTCTTGTATTTTAGATGCTAATAGCGTTTCCGTGCAATTAATACACGAAAGAGATGACAAAATTTTTCTCCATGCAATGTGATTCAAGTTTCTACTTCAACCACATTCATGCTTTTTAAATCTTATTTGGAGTCTTTTTATCACATTTTGTACGTGGGGATACCCGCTAACGATGTACGAGACCCTTGTCCTTCTCTCTTCCCTATTTCGTGTACTTCTTGATATGCTGAATGATTTCCGCGAATTTTGCCCTTTGAACTATTCCTCCCTGTCACTCTCTTTCCTTTAGTCCGGCATATGTGCGTTTTGGACGCTTCTTCACTTAAGGATGGCGCTTGGGCGTCGAAACTAGTCTTGTGTTTTTCTACTGTCGTGTTTTGCTCAGTTATTCTTAAAATAGAATCTAATCTCCTTGAGAAGAAAATGACTCGTCTTCCTTCTCCTGTCATACGACAGAATACCACAAAGGGACGTCCGATTTCTGTGAATTTAGAGATATTGTAAGGTCCATCACCAATAATATAATACGTCGATTCCATCCGCTTCTCCGACGCAGACGTTCATTTCCTTTTATACAGATGACCTCATATGGAACGAAAATTTTACTGAAGTATTTATAAACATTTATTCCATAATGATCATTTCCTCTTCCAGAATTTCCTTAGCGTTGAAAGGTGATAAATTTATTCTTACTTTATTAGATAAATAAATAAAACGATTTCCAGTTATGATAAAAAATTCTAAATGAAAGGAACACAAAAAAATGAATAAAACAAATTCAAAATAAATACTTCTAAGAAAACAATGTAAATTATAAACAGGAGAGAAGCTTAAATTTATATTGATCCTCTTTTTAAAACACAAGTTTTTAAACAATATTATTTAAAGGATCCATTTAACTTTTATGTCCTTCCAAATCTTCATTTCATTCTTTAAACTTTCTGTCCATTGCATAATTTTCTTATCATTTTGATTAATTTCTTTAATTCATTTTGCAACCGGAGATTTCGTACTTGTCAAAATACAGATAATTTTAACATTTCTCTTGCCAATTAAACGTATTCGTATGTTTCTCGACATAACTTACGCAAATTCTACTTCTTAATTAAACAGAGTTTACTTTAATAGTTTAAGTAAACTTTTGCTATATTCATACCCTAGTTTCCAATTCTTGCAAAAACGCAACAGAACTCCACAATTACCCAATGTCAGTATGCAATACTTCAAAATTAATTGAAAATTTTCTTCCGATTCTCGTTCATTTACTCTGCCTTATCATTGACAGTCATACGTAACGGAGCATTTTCATCATACCACGTTGAACACTTCATATTAGACCACGCTTCAATCTCTTCTCAAACGAAAAAAATACAACGTATCGTCATCTCTACGCCCTTGGCTTTCCTCATTTCCAACCAACGTAAACATAGCTTGTTATTTCGCAGTGCGCCCTTACAGAACAATGTTCATTTCGTCGTCAAAATAATTACGTTATGGGGATGCTTATGGGGACAATGTCTTAATCCCCACGCTGCGGAATAATTGGCCGCGTGCTTGCGTGCGCTCGCGTGACAGCATTTGCGCACGTGCATGACTTCAAACGAAGAATGAGGTAATCGAATAAAGAAAGACTTCCAGCAGAGGGCAGGATTTTTAGCCGCAAGAGGGGCTTGTAGAACTATGAGAATGTAATAACAAACACTTAATGGGCTGAATCTCTCTCTTTCTACGTACGAGCTCTGTTTGTCACTCAACGCTCTCCGTCCTGGAAATAAATAGGGGAGATTGAGTAAGGTTTCCTTTGACGACGGACTCTTTGCAAGCACTGCCCATATTTTGAGTTACCTGGTGCCCTCGGGATGATGCTGAGGATGCATAAAAGGGATGACAGAGCTTGAGTTAGATGAGTCAGAGGTTTTGTTTTGATCATAGATAGAAGTTTTCCCAAAGTAGTATCACTAGGAGAGCTGAGATCATTTCGCTCGTATGGACAACCTCCGGAATCAAACCCAGAAACGGTTTTGGAAAGGCGATCGAGCTACCATTTGGTAATTAGGGGAGCAAGTTCTTTTTAAAATTTTTAAAACAACAATATGGTGTCTGTTCTATTATTATTTTGAATGTGTGTGGTGTGGGAAAAAATTAACATCATTAATTAATTAACATTAATTTTATATTAATCGGTGAGCGAAGATTTTAATTACTATCACAAGTAAGAAAAGTATACATTATTTCAATATCTTTATTTTACAATTCAATTTAATCGACTCTTTATTTTACGGAAATGTAAGAAAAAATTTATGGACGATCTTCTCCTTTGACCTGTATGAGTTACATATGAAGAGCATATGAAACTCCTTTAATCTATAAAATTTATATTTCTAAAGAATTATGCATACTTTTGCCCCCATTTCATATAAGCCATCCCTAGTTCTCCGGTATCTAGAAGATGCTGGCCCCGAAAAACGATTAAATGAGTGTTTTAAACCTCAAATTTATTAACAGTTGTCTTTCAATTTTCTTTTTTACACCCTTGATATTCTTTACTTTAAATGGTCCCTAATGAGATTTATGCCGAAATCTTCAACATTTATACAATAATTAACATTCACTAATTATTTTATGAATTAAATTGTTACAATTTACATTTATTGCTATTATAATATATCAAGATATTGAGATCTGAAAATTTCGTTGTCAGCTCGTTCCGTAATTCTGTAGTAAAATATCTAATTCAGCTATCTAACAAGCATTTGCTTTCGGCAACAATTTTCCACTACAATCATTAATGAGCATTTATCCATATTTCCACGAAGAAACGATTGAGTATCTCGTTAGCTGCCTCCGGGACTAACAAAAATTAATTACTCCATCATCATTTAGGTAGAAAATTGATTGAAGAGACACGTTCTACGCATGAAGGGAATGTGTCCGAATAGAGACTTCGCTTCTGCTAGTTTTGCGTTGAAGAGAAAGAGACATTTTCAGAAACCAAGAATTTTCGAAGGTCACCTAGGTAAAATTAGGATGGAAATCAATTAGGGGAAGAAAATGTAAACGGATGTTTGCGTACATTTCCGATAATTCAATCACGCCATCCATAACACCAATAAAGGGAAATCAGAACTAATTTAGCCGATGTCCTGCGGCTGGTGAAACTCTTCAGTTTACAGATGAGATTCTAAGGTAAGCATTTTCATGAGCTCCCAATAAGTCATTGGTCTAGAAGTAATAAATTGGCTGATTTCCATATTTGATGTCAAGTTAGTTACAATACGTGGAAAAGGTGACGAATTTTAATATATTTATAATATATTATATAATATTATTTAAAATAATTGTAATATTTTTCGTACATTCAATGTGTAAGTGTAAGCAGATAAACAAAGATATTACCGCGTAAAATAGCGATATAAAGTAAATACTGAATCAATTCTGTTGTGCTTGGGCTGATGTTAACATTTCTTAAAAGATCAGCCGCATTTCTTTAATAATTGGCATACGCCTTAAATGTCTTTCACTAATATTTAACATAAAATTCCGAATTGAAACTATTTTACAATTAATAAAGTTACATTCAGAGATTATTGATTAAGTCAGAACTTCAGAGCAGAGACTGGATACTGTATCAACGATGATATTCTCAGTTCAATTTTCCACCTTCAAATATCCTGAAAGATTTTCATTTTGAAATTATATCTCTTATGTAATTTTTTACTTACTATACCTTACTGATTCCTATACGACCCCTCTAAGTTGAATTTGTGTAAACCGATAAACGGTAGCTCTATGAGGGGCTATTGAAAAGATATTGTGTTGAGTTAGTTGAGATAGTGAAAAAAAGAAACTTCCATTCTTGTTTCATGAACTAGTCATTTAAAAAATCCAGGCAGTTTATTTTATCTGATAATTCCAGTGATGCTTTCCGAAATCCTAGAGAGGAAATTGTTCCTGCTGGTGATACGTAGGTTTCAATGTTTGGTCAGCTATACTAACTTCGAAATCTGTCGAAATCAAATCTCCCTCTAAGTCAACAAACCTAGCCAACGGTTTGAAGCATTAAACCCTACATTCTTAAAGAAACAAATATATAGTATGGGGTAGTAAAATGACTTCGGATGTCAAAAGTAATCGATTTTGATCGATGGATTGAACTCCCATTGAAATTTAAAATTAAATTTAAAAAGTTTATTAAAAAAGAGATCAAGAATGATAAAAAGTAGTCCAACTTTTTGAAATTACCGACTCCGAGCACACAGGCATAATTTGTCACGCAATAGCTGTAAAGGCTAATAGTAAAGACCCGATGATTTATCGTCGAGCACTTGTCATTAATCGACTCTCTGTACGTTCAGCAAGTATAAAAGGAAGATGCCGAAACGCGGCTACGGAAAACCTCCAAACAAAAGCTTTTTTTAACGGCGCTCTGAGATAAGCTGGGAAAATGCCTCCCTAAGAATGACGGGCGCCTTATAAAATTGATGGATGGATCTATATCATTGCTTCTGACCCCCATTTTGGGTCTTCCCTTCGCGAATTGTTTTCCATTCCGGCGGCAGAGGCCTCTGATGGCTTCGAGTCCATTTCACTTTTCGCTTTGGCGCGTTGCCTTGGACACAAAACGGATTCGGAATTCGATGCGAGCCGATCGACTTCGATGGAAGGTCGATGCTGGAACATTCAAAAATAATGGTGAGGACTCCCTTATGAATACGGACGAAAGATGCCGCCTTGTTATACCTCCAAAGCTTTCCATCCCTTAAACATTTCATGAAAGTGGAATCGATCTCCAATGTTTACTTCGGAACCTCTTAAGCTTAACTTACGTCTTAAGCCATGAATGGTTACGTTATAATGCACTAAAACTTCGTCTGTACTCATATACTATTTATTACATACGTAATGCTACATTGGGTTCTCCCAGTGGATCAAACAACTTTATGTTCTTTAAATATATTCAGTCTGTACCTCCACTCTCGTAGAAAAATGTTAATTCGTTACAGATATTGCGATACAAAATCAAACTACAAAATGTTACAATAGATTCATTAGTGGAAAATTCCTTTCATCAGCCATAATACAAAATATAAATAACAGCAAGTGCAAAGGTATTTACGGTTAATAAGTGCACATATGAAGTGCACATAAAATAAATAATTGTCAAATCAAATAGAAACAATGGTAATATTTTACATTTCCCCTCCACATTTTTCTTTGAATTCGTTCTCCTAAGGGAGAATCCAGAATTTTACCCTGGATTTTTTTCTTTACTTGGAGCTACCAGAATATTAGCATATATATTTATTCCTGTAATTAATCTTATAGTTAAATAATACGTGAGTGCAGGAATAGTTACAAGATTATCAAAAGTACGTATATAGTGTCGCTCAATGCGTTTCCCTCCCATGATGTATTTTCCCGCAACTTTGATCTCTTCCTCTACGAGTAATATTTTCAAAATAATACGGCGGAAATAAACTTGTTTGTTCTCAAATGCTTAACGAAAGACTACCTTTAACTTACTTCATATTTTACACAATCAGTGCACTCGTGTATCGATAGTCATACGTAAGTGGAATGAGAGCATGAGAGGTGGAAGTTTACATAGTAATTGTAATATTTATCAACATATGCACAATCCCACTCCAAAATTACTAATTTACATAAAATGAATACAAGCGGACAATCGCCAAGGACTGGATATCCCGGAAAGCTGGATATTTTCTGATCAGGGAATCGTTGAATGCGTTAGCTGATTGTTACCTTCTACGCCTCCGGTAATTGTCTAGTTAAAAAATTTCTACTGAGAAAAATCGGGATATACATTTATTATTTCATGCGGAAACCTTTCGGAATACATTCATTTTCATACCCCATACCCGCCTCCAAATATATGGTCGTATATCCTTTCTCGACACGCATACGAATAGAGAGCAAACAGACCGCTTTCCCATCCGGACCACAGCAAACCGTCGAAACTTTGGGGAGGGCGGAATCTTTTGATGGTCCCTGATAACCGCAGAGAAATGATCCGGAATGGATGTGCCGTAAAAAGGGGGCGATGATTCACTCTCCGGTCAAATCACGTTCCTCGAGAATACCGCATCAAAGCAGTCCATCACATAGCCCGCATTCCCCACGCCTTGCACACATCGATAAATCTTCACAGCGTCATCTTCCCCTAAAGCCACTCTGTTTACCCATGCATGTGTGTGTCCCGCGATTCTTGCACCTCTCGACCCCATCGCCTGGAGGGTGAAAGGCCGAGACGTCCTTGACCTATTACTCCCTCCAGCGAACAGCTTGGGTCACGTCGCCTAAAATGGATCCGTATAAATAACCCCAGCATTTTGCATTGCCTTCCGTGTGGAGGAGCCACAATAGCGCCTCTTGTACATTTCCGGAGTTTTTCCCGACCCTCCCTCGAGAGCTTTTTTCGCCGAGTGCATGTCACTTTTTTTTCTATTTGCCTCTGAATTGATGATGAGGTGCTGCGTTCAGGCTTTCCTTTCTTCCGATTGAAGTTTTGGTGCCTCGCGATGAAATGAGATCATTTCGGCGGAAGCTCTGTCGAAATTCGAGCTCTTGTCAGTTGATTTTGGAAGCAAATGCACTCACAGCGATGACTTGCTCGGGGTGTAACGCTGAGCCCAAACTACACTTCCTGCAGTTTTTCTTGCCAGCGTAGGCTGTGAATAGGCGAAAATATGGGTACGTGTTCTGCAAGAAGGTACCTCATCCAATTTAATAAACTTCGTGTAATGCTACACTGTGCTTTAAAACATTTTTGTAGGAAATAGAAATGATTCTTTAGAATAGTTCGATCACATTGCTGGTATTATACCTAAGGAATGAAAACCTTCTTCCGTAAGCGCTCGAAATTAACCCAGATATATCGTGAAACACTAATAATTACCCTTCAAGTTCGGAATATTAAGCCTTGAGACTTAAACGATGACAGAGGATGTTGAATCTTATAGTTTTTTGGTATAGATATCAAACAGTAAATTATAGGGAGTAGCATGATAGCCTCACAACATCCTCATGTTATTATTACTTATAATAATGAGGGGAATTCAAGTGGTCATTTAACTGTATGTGTCACTAATTGAAAACGTTTCTTCGTCACTTCAAACATTTCAAGCATCATCGTAAAAATATTTAATTTAAGGGATATTTCGTGGAACTTATTTTAATGTCTTAATCCAAATAAAAACTAAAAAAATTCTGAGTAAGTCGCTTCTTTTTAATGCGGAATACATATTTTATTAATACTTTTAACGTACGCATTACAAAAATGTATACTTTTCCTCGATAAAATATTCAAATTTTTCCATCACAGCATAGTTATTTAACTCCATATCAGGATGCTTTAAAAGAGTTACGGATGGTACATTCTTGATTATAGGCACTCCTAGGAATCGAATGACTTAATTAACATGATAAAGATCATGTATGTAATTTGTGTCAAGTTGAGCATCAGCTACATAGTTGAGTTATTTACGTTTTTAACCAATGCTTCATATGAATCTCAAGAACTTTTAGATTCTTCCCATTGGTTTACCGTGTGCGTATGGTGAAGCGATATCTTTCACAAGAACATAAGAATTTTGGAAACATACATGTTGGAGCATTTAGAGAGAAAAGATAATGGATATTAAAAATGCAAAATTCTCACAAATAAAGTAATTTAAACGGATGCATTCTTTCGATTCACAGAGACGTATCATTTTAAATCATTCTACTGTCCCATTCTTCTATTGAACTTAGATCTATCAACTTTCAGTACTAGAAGCACTGCAAAAGCACGAAGAGAGAGGATATCCTTGGAATTTCATCTCCGCAGTCACGTTTTTTATGTTTGGATGTTCTCCGTTCTTTGAATCATGCACATTCCTTATTACACCCATTTTCTCTCTCACTCTCAAATCCCTTCCAAACATGGCAATTTTTCCCATACATTCCTACGAGGCCTCCCCAAGGGAAAGCATCTTTCCTAATTTCCCCGAAATTCCAATTTTGCCATTTTTAAGCTGCTCCGCTCGAGATGACATCTGAACCAGTGGCGAGCATCCAGTTCTGGCTCAGGACCAATTTAATAAGTTCCTACGCGAGGAAATGAAACCGAAAGTTTACATTGAAAATGTAATTTTATTTACTTCCGCCGAAACTCGTCTTATTTAAGGGAGCGAATATTAACGGATAAAGTCCAAATGGAAATAAAAAATAAGCGGAATGCGAAAAAGAATTTCATGAATTAAGATATAAAAGGGAGATAGCCGGCTGGGAAAAATTATGAAAAGTCATCATTGAATAAACATACAAATTTGGGGAAATAAAACCACCGAAGTCTTTATCTCCATGTTTTTGCCGTCTTATATTAAATTATAATTATATTCCGCTAAATGAGATAAAAATCAATTGCGATACATTTATCCTTCGAAATGACCGAAATTTTCGCATTTAGATATTTTTCTCATCTAGGAATTTTATCAATTTGGATTCGCCTCACCTGTATTAAACTTTAGATAGTCTTTACCTTCATTTTGTGGCCGTTTTACATTCAACTTCAGTTTAATTCTACAAACAGCAAAAGAAAGTTAAATGTGATAAATTTTTACTTGTATATATACTCGTTTTTTACTACTTTATCGGATGAAATTCTGAAATCTGCTATCGTATTCAAAACTACAACTGAAACATTTGACAGAACAGGAAAAGAAAATAAGAAATTTTAAACGGTATTAAATTTTCTGTGCCCATTACGTGTTCATTTAAACTACCTTTACAAATAAAATCCTCTACAAACATTAATAAAAATATAAAATTGATGCAAAGGATATCTTGTACTGAAAATTTTAAATTCTAAATTTGAAAACCATTAAATGACGGCGTAGATTAACATATAATAATAATTGTAGGATATATATGATAATATCTATATTTTTACATTGTGGACCTTATGATATATACTATTCTGTAATGCAAAATACTTAAATTATGAATCGAATACAAAACTATTTCACGAGGTATATAAAATCTGTGAAGTTAATCGCATCGAACATAGCTTTTTATCAATATATGGCATCGTGTAATAGATAAGAAATTCTTCACATGCAATGCTCGTGGGGCTTTCAGCTTGAATTTTACCTCGCCCTCAAAACCAGATGACTTGTGCAAGACATATTTCATATTGCTTATTCTCCCGAAGCAAGTAGATACATGAGTAGGCGTCACGAACAGAGCAACACAAAGATTACGAACTGCAAGTATAGCACTGCTAGGAACGTAACTATACATTTTGATGATGAATAAAACAGAGATAAAATTAAATACATCATTTCCCGAATAAATATATATATATGTATCATGATGTAAAAAAATGTAAGTTCATGGAAACCTATATTATATATATGAATTATTAATGAAAAATATTGTTCAGAATTGAAACTCTACAGGATGTCTATACTAATTTCCGAATGGTAGCAATTAGCGAATGACTCAAGACGAATAATATTCTTTACCAATCCCCGACAAAGGAGGGATTTTCTCTAATGAGAATGTTATAATTCTCAAGTTAAAAAGTTTCCTTATACTTGGGATTTTCTTTCATATTCATCTGCTCATTGATATTATTAGTCTAGTTTAACAAAAAGGTCAAAAGAGTAGAAAAATTTACTGCAATGTTTTCAGCGTGCTTAGTGAATTCTCTATTTTCCTATTTCAGATGAAACAGAAGCATTGAAGTTACTTGGGCTCAAAGTTCCTGGATTGGTCCAAAACGGAACAGAAGAATCAGTGGTACTGGATTGCCTATACGACCTTGGGTCTGCAGAAAACAGTGCGGAAGGTAATTTTTCTCTTCAGTCTTTTTCTAATATGCAAGTTATCATTCAGTAAGATAAGTGTCTTAACGAGGAGATGAGTTCTTCGAATAATTAAATTCATATTTAAAAAAAGAGAAGCATCATTTCTTCCTCATTCATCACCAGATTTCTCTCATGAGGATTATTTTTAAAAGAAGTACCGCTACTTGTGATCTTAATAACCCGCTTACTCTTCAGAAATACGGGAAGTGAGGCTATGATACAAACAAGGCAAGCTAAAATCTATATCAGTATTCTTTGTTATTCACAAAATTATATTTGAAAAAATACGTTTCCGCGTCGAATACGCTATGTGCAATAAACTAAGGTAGTTAACTCGATGAAAATACTGCTCATTATCAGCTGTTTAATTTCTTATAGTTTCGAAGATTATGGTACATCTTCTTATCATTTATTTTATGAAGTAGATCCTGAGTTTCGCAGCGTATTTCTTTTTTTCTAGCTTTCCCTCCGGTTCAATGAAAACCCTGACTTTCGATTCGGTGCCAATTTTTCTCTGGCAGCAATCGTTATTTTGCTTCAATAAAATTGCCTATTTTATTGCCTTCATATGCCCTTGCATATATATAATTTCTTTTAATTCAATTCTAGAATAAAACTATTGATATAACGAAAAGGATAAGAAACGACGTTTTATATTTCAATGTTAATAAATGATGTAACAGTAATCAATTCATATTCTTATTGAATTTAACTTTTGTTACACTTGATGCAAACCTACAATCGGGATGGAGAAAATTACTATTTACAATTTCAGTACAGGCGAAAGGATTTTATGATCCACTGAGAAAGGCATTTTGTGGAACCTATTCATAACTAAAAAGAACTTCCTACGTAAATTTATTTGCTCACGCGTACCATCTGATAGTTGCGATCATGTGCTGAAACCGGTTGTGTGCAAATAAATCTGTGGAAAAGGTTCTGTTCTTTTTTATTGGATTCTTCCGGATATTAAATTTTCGGCTCGGGTTCGGTTTTCACTTCTCAAAAAATAATGGTTTTTGGTTCAGTTCCTTCATTTGCACATAAGATGTAGGCAGTGCTGACTTAAATTTTTCTTCCACGGTGTCATAAAGGCTTATTTAACAAAACCATATTCCGCTCTCAGATGCGATATACTTTATTACTTCCGATCTGATTTAATTTACAGGTGGTAAGAGATTAGGCCTCGTAGTCAAGTGGTTCTTCGAAGGTGACCCATATCCAGTGTACCAGTGGATACCCAAGCACCCTCCGCAAGGACAGGGTAAACTCCGGGGAAGAGTGGACCTGGACTACAGGGCCACCAACGACGAGAGCACAATGCATAGAGCCCTTTTCATCAAGAAGCCTACGGTTGAGTTGTCTGGCCAATACACCTGCACAGTCTCCACATTCGACGACGAGGAGTCCCTATCTAAAACTATGGTCGTTTTCGGTGAGAAAGTTTAAAATATATAACTTATCACTGCAGTACCGGCAAAATTTTGGCAGACTAAAAACATTGAATACATTTTTTTTACGGGCGTAGTTAGAAACAGCTAGATCTAGAGATCATCCGCGAATAAACAAATTGTTCAAATGTACATATTAAGTATATGTAGGAATATTTTGGTTCTGTCCAGATAAATTACGATTGGATGCGGCAACTTGATTTCGATAGAATGATATCTATATAGATTCCTAGGTTACTAAAAAATCTTGTTTATGTAACGAAATATGTCAGCAAATAACAAAGAAATGGGCTAATAGTATATACTGATCTTTGTATAGATATTAACAGCTTTCTTATCTATATAAAGAGATAGAGGAAGGTAAATTATATATTGCGACAAAGATAAATCTGATACTAATATATTTATCACAACTCGTTTTCTAAAGATGAAGTTGGTAGAAAGCAGTAATACCTTTTTTCTAATCAATGAAAGTCTGGAAAGGGGCTCTATTACTTTCCTTATGTATGCTTTAGGTCGAAGATTGAGAGGAATAAGTAATGTCATCATCAGAATTATATTGCTGAACTATTAAAGTATTAGCGTTCAATATGTCAAACAGAAATTTTCAGGGAGAAAAGAAATTAAGTTTTGATTAATACTATATTAATGGGATAACGTTAAGAAAATTATCAAAGAATGTGGCTGAAACTCATCATAAGAATGGAGATATAAGCTATCATTCAACATCCTCTAAAAGTAAGTAGAAGCAGTAGTAAACTTAGAAAAGTATGTTCTCCATCGAAGACTAGGATGCTACGCAAGTATGCACATCCATCTATTTGAGCTGATGAGATAGCGCGAGAAAAAGTGGGTGATAGATGTTAGGACTGATCGATTCCAAATATTCATTTTTTCATGAAAGATATACGACAGAAACGGACTGGAAAATAAACTTAACGGTGTCTGTATCCACGCCACATAAGGAAAATTGGATGCTGGAGGCACAGTACATGTACATGTAAAGGTAGATTTGATATTTATAGTCCGTAATCTTAGAGGAATAAGTGATTACACTTTAGTTAATACTTATGAATATTTTCCCGAAAAAGTATACGTTTTCTTCATTAATGAGTGAATATCCCGCTAGAATATGAGTTTACTTGCACCTCTAACATAATAACTAACTAAACGTTTAAGAAAATAATTACTGATAGGATTTATGAATATTCATTATTTATATATTATTTTCATTTCATACTAATATCACTATATTAATATAATAGTAAGTTTTGCAAGTGTTTTGTTACTGAATTTTTAAAATACGATTCCTAGGATTAGCATCACTGGCGTTTATAAAGAGAGAAAAAATCCAAAAAAATTAAAGAATACCAATCTCCCCAACAAAAATCTAATTAAACGCAACAGTCTTGTGATATGGTTAGATTATTGTCTGCACCTCTCAAAACAAGCAAAGACAATTAATAATTATGTTCCTTATGTATAAATCTATACATCCGTTAATAATACTCAAAATAGATGAAATTACGCCGCATTTGCAGCAATTGCAGAAATATGAATCAGGATTATGAACGCCCCAAAACCGCTATCGGTGAAAGTCACGGCAAGAAAAGGTCTACGGTTGGAGAAATAACATAAAATTGGCTTAAAGTGCTTCTCAGTTAGGTCCTAATTGGTGTTTCAGAAGGGACAGAGTCCTTACGTTGCTCGTTAGTACCCAACGAGATGGTGGCGCCATTTCGTTGTGCGTGCTTGCGGAGAGAAAAGCAGTTAAACCGACGCCCTCCTTATTATGCAACCCGCATCACCGATGTGACCCTGCGGGTGACCTAATCCACAGGGGCTAAAACTTTCTGCCCCATTAGTTTACAACCTAAGATCGCCAATGGAGTAACGAAGAATTGCTAATCATTTCTTTTCCTAATCTTAAAGATGACAATTAATTTTCCTTTCAGTATCTGAAATTACTCCGATCTGTCAAGGTTTGCGTCGTTATGTTTTATAAAAATCAAACAAACAAACTTGTTGTCTAAAGCCAAAAGGGTCATCGAGCTATTTTGATATTTTAATTTATTATTTTTTCCATAGATGGGAAGAGATATGGACTTTCTTGACTAGTTGGATCGGAGAGTTATATGTTTCATATTTTTAATTTTAAAGATTCGTGCTTGCGAAGTAATGATATTATTCGAATTATTCTAGTTAGTGACCATGAGCCGTCACATACAGTGTGGTGGCGTTACCGCACCCGGATGCCGTAACTGTACTAGAGTGGGAAGCTGGAGTATTCCTCTCCTTGAATATGGATTTTAATTTCCAAGAACCGCAGAAATCTCTTACACTCAAGCATCAAGCACCATAAATGCGGCCTTGATGGTTAAGAGAAAGTTATAGGCCAAGAAAATGTTCAAAGTTATTTTTATTATCATTAGATGCAGTCATTAATTAATCATTATTGCCTCTTCTCTGGTGGTAGCCCCTACACATTGTCAAATAACAATGTAGAAATGCACCACAATCCCTTGAAGGCTCATAAGTTAAATCATTCCAAAATAACATTGCTATAATTACTTACTGTATTAGAACACATACAAAACAACAAGACTTAACTTTCAGAAGATTACAGACAATTACAGTTACTACATAGTCGCAGTAGACATCGTATCTTTTACGACCAATAGTCGTGATCAAAACATAACTACATTAACATAAATTAATAAATCACTTAATACGAAACACAATACAACAATATTGGTAGAAACTCTCATGAATGTCTCTTATACATTAATGCTTGGATCTAAAAGTTATCAAAATAGAAAATTTATCGAGAATACCTAGTAATAATGAGCTTTGCGTCGAATTTAATCGTGGTACTTACAAAACTATTTTGAGGATATTGATTTGGATATCCTATTGTATAGCTAACGAAGAACGTATGCTACTAAATCGTAAACAAAATATAGTATCATATCAGAATATTATGCAAAGAGGAAGAAATATCATTAACAAAAAATGCTACCCATACCGAAAGTTGAAAGCCATCCGTTTCGCTCACATAACATAGTTCATGATTCGAATCATGATCAATTTGCATGTACGAATTGTACATTCGTACAGGCAAATAGCCTATAGAAATATAAAATTCGATAGGGTGTCATTATCTTTACATAAAGGATCGGGGATACATGTCGTGCGTATTACAGTTCCTGCCTTCTTTTCATTGACGGATGTGCTTCCCTTTTGCAGTACCCGAGAAGACAATAGAGATGTGGCAGTCAAAACCCCGAGATGACTTGGTGAGGGTGACTTGCAAGGCAAAGGGTGTATATCCGGAACCAAACGTCACCCTGTTCCTGCAGAGGGTGAAGCCAGGCGGCGTCATCAACCACTTGAGGGAGAAGGTTGACACGGCTCAAATGGACGAACATTCGGATGAAATGGAGGAAGAGGAAGTAGATATCACCACCCTGTAAGTCTCTGACACCCTTCATTCTCTAATGTGACCGTTACTAGCTCGGGAAGTCTTAGTTCCGAAGCACTAAATATATCGAGGAAATATTTCCGAAAAACCAAGATTACGTTACACGGATACATCGATATAGCAACGCTACTAAAATTGAAATCAGTATATTGATTTTTAAATTTCAGGGTTTACGTTTCCAACAAAATCGATACCGGTCTATTTATCTCTACACTTAATATAGGAACTTTCTAGGAAGTAATATATCAGGAAATCTTAGCTTAGTCGTTGCTGAGTAATTTATTTTCTCAATAAGCTGATTGTATAGACATCGAATAATGTTTCTTAAGTAACTGCGATAATTTGCTGGGATATAATGTAACGCTTCTAAATTACTTTGCTTGGATTGATTTTTCTTTGATTATATTACCTAAGGAATAACCAAACATTCAATGCGGTATGGACAGAATTCTCAACATCTGAACATTAAATTCAAAGATTACTCTCAGTTATTTTTTTATTCGATGAATTGATCTCTATCATTTCACGGCGCACAAAAAGATATTCTATAGAGGAAATCAGTGAAGCTCGATAATATCCAGAACAGCCGCATCAAATAGACTGGGCCTCCATTTTTTCTGGAAAATTATTTAATAATCATCATTGAGTCGAATCAAAAGTTTTATCGATCGAAAAATAAAAATACGTCTGTTATTTTATCTATGAAATTCTCAGTTCATTCTGAATTCGCTTACTGTTGAAGAATATTTCCGTAGAAAATGGAAGGCATTACGAAATATAAAAAGAATCACTTCAGAGAAAGAATTATTAAAACATATACAATTAATATGATATAGATTTTTTAATAAATCTTACATTTCACTTTATGTTAAAGAGTAATGTACAAATATGTACAAATTCCAGTCTTTCGCCTTTAAGCGATAGCGAAAACTTCTGTAAGATCTGGAATTTTTTTATTTTAATGATTCTTTGATATTTTCCCGAAATAGAAAATAGTTGGATCGATCTTCTTCCAGCATGAAGTAATAATAAAAGCTTTCTTTAACCACCTAGGACGCCACTAGAAGGGGTGAACGTGCAGACTACGAGAAGGGAAGAAGGCCTGTGGGATGTGGAGGCATACGCCGAGGTATCCGAGAGATATCTGATCGAAGGAATGGACTCCGATAACCCCACTCCTGTTTTCTTCCATTGTTTACTTGGAATCCCGCATTCGGAATATTCACGGCGGGTTAGCATCATCTACTTTCCAGGTAAGAACAGTTACCTAGGCAAACCATTACTAACCACACGATTCCCGCATAATATCTTCATTAACCCTACATGAATAGTACCTCAGTGTGATCATCAAAGGATCTATAACATCTCCACGTAGGTACGTCGGAGAATTGACGCGATTTACGTACATTCAACTGAAGACTATTCCTTTACTGGAAAAGCAAACTTTACACCCGGTGCTTTCCTAATCCTGTGAGCCGGTTTCGCTTTGTTCGAATACAGGTACACCCCTAAACATTCCCTTTAACCTAAAGGGCGTTCTGCTTAGCATAACGAAAGATTTAAGACAACACTAAACTGGACGCAAGGTAACCCTTTTACCCTATGTATTCTGTCGTAATATTTTACTCCGTTCATAATTCATATAACCCAAATATTTTGATAACCTCTTCCTCTTAAGTACTCATCTTTATTTCTAAGATTTTACCTCCTTAAAACACGCAATCCCGCTAGGCTGAGCACTGATGCGACAAAAAGAGAATATAATTATTCTAAATATGTAAATAGCTATAAATATGATATATGAATAATGAAGTATTTCTAATTTTGGATATCGTAATGCCCAACCTCACTAATGGTGATGCAATATCGGATTTGACGAATGTATAGTTTATTCTTCGCTTCGTCAGGTCCTCTACTCCTGAGATAAAAACAAACTAGTATTTTCTCTGTTCACTCTCCATGACTGATTACTCACATACTCATTGCATATGCATTTTCATTTTTTTACCATCTCGCATTCACTAAATATTTCCATACAAGCCCACCAACCACATTCATCTTATTTAAACTCGTCATAATTTTCCTGCACTCAAATCTATCTTTCCTTATTTCTCATCGATTCACCCTACCCCTACAGATTTTAACTCTCTAATTACTCCCTTTTTACGAAATCAAGAATTTAAAGTGATGAATAAATAATATAAATAAAATAGACGATACTGTGGATTTATTGATAATCATGGGTGATGGTATATAAAGTGCTACTTATCTGAAGACATCGTTTAATTTGACGGTAAGAGACTAAAACAACCCAACCCACCTAGCTTATTTTACCCAAAGCCAAGGGTGGGGAACGTTTTTCAATCAGAATGCCACATTTAGCATTAGGCCTTACAAGAAAGACCGGATGTAAAACATTCAGGCCATTCCTGTATGACGTACATTCAGATGGTTAAACGTTAAAATTATGATACGGAAACGGACTCATTCTCTGAGTAAAACAGAAAATTTTCCACGTTTTATTTCATTTTGATTCAATATCAAGATCAAAATTGTTAAGATTAAAAAATATTTAAATGGAAAACAAAATTATTTAAATTGAAGCAATTGCATTAGGAAATGACCACCCCAAATGGTCACATTTTTTCATTGAGCCGAAGGTTCCCCACCTTTGTCCCAAACCTTCCTTGGTAGCATATTCGAGAATTAGAATAACCAGAATTAGTAGTTTGTATCGCTCTTTTTTGCCTGGAGCTAGAATAACCAATGTAGAATTAATTACTGTATTTATTGGAGTGCAAAAACAGTTTCAATCGGCTCAGCCCTTAAGCCAATTAACTTTACTAACCTTTAGAAATAATTCTAAATTTAGTCTAATGTAATTTAACAGAACCTTAAATAATGTTGCATTTTCATGCTCTAACAGCTTGTTTACGGTTGAATATTCACCATAAAACGTACGATTCGATTGGGTTTACTTTTTATGCATAATAGGCATCGGGTGTCCCAACTAATTAACTATTTTCAATGAAATGTTAATCAACGAGGTTTATACAATTGAGCATTAAATGAACATGCTGCTCAACCGGTATCCACTGCTTTTTTCAAATTTAATGCGAGTCATTAAATTAATTTTCAATTGAATAAGATGCAATTTTAATTGGATACATTGAAATTTACGACCTATTCCTTTGTATATAAAAAATCGCATCTGTAACGGCAAAGAGTTGGTAATCCTAACAAAATTTTGCACAATCAATAGAAGTGTCTGTAATAATACGTCAACGCCGTACTGTGGTCATTACAACAAATATGTATAGAAGCAGCTTCTTGGGCATCACGGCTTCATTAATTCTTTTATGATTTTTGGTATTTATTACTTTTATGATTTTTCTAATATTTTCTCTGTTTTTAATTGTTTGCTTTAGTTTTGTCTTTTGTTTTTAACACCTTCCTTTGTTTTTGCTTCACTTCTGCCACTCTTACAGGGCCTTCAACGACACCCTCTTCGGTAACCATGGAAACCACCCTCGACGAAGACAACGGTAAGGATCGAATTATTTATTTATTTTCCTCATTCATTTTAATCGCGGAGCTCATTAAAATATATAAAGGAAATCCCCGAGTTATTCGTCCGTTCATTTGAATTCGGTCCCATAAATCATTCATCACCCTCCAGAGCCATCGGTAATAACCGATTCCCACTTTTTCCCCTCTTCAATCACACGAATCCTAGCAAGAAACTCCCCCGGGGATCAATTATTAACTTCCAAAACTTCCCGCCATCACAACTTTTCGACCCGATCTTTTTTTGTCCCAGTGAAAGTTTAAATCGTGAATGTTTTATCGGAACGTTACTGATTGAAGATGGCGAAGGAGGATAACTTATCTCGACCATAAATCGGGTGACTGATCGATTTCGGATACTTGACGTCCGCTCCGAATTTTTTGCGCATTTCATCCGGGCATTATGAATGGCGATTTGAAAAATGATAGAGACGAATCTTATGCGGAATCAAATTCGGGAGCAGCGGTCATCGGTCGCGGTGATCGCTGAGTGTATGCACCAACTAATTCCATAAATGATTTTCTGGAGTAAGAGGTTTAGGGAAGGATTGGTGGGAAATGTTACCTGAGATACCTAACCTACAAGAGGAGGAAAGGATTCATGTGGCTGAAATCTTTTTATCCATTTCAAATCGTTAGAGATATAAATAGAGAAATAACCTGCTGAATATTCACAATTTCCATATACAGCGATATAACGACTATCCAGACTAGCGTTGGGAAGATAATACATGAATAATCAAAAAACTTCGATAATCCAAACTTTTACTTTCAATGCTGATAATTTTCATACAATAAGTAACTAAGAAATATATTATTGTTTTCACTCAGATTCTATTATTGTTGATTGTTTAATGGAATCATTAACAGTTTTCTTCAAAAATTGTATTGTGTCATATTTCCACTATCCAGTCCTAATTGCATTAGAACATGAAAATACTTATTTGTTTAGTGTAGACTTTTTCGAAGTATCGCGGAAAATATTGACAAATATTAAAAGATAACGCAGAATAATCTACTAAACGGACGATCTGCCCACGGATAAGCAGGAGTTCACTGCACAAGAGACATAGTTGAACTGAATTTCATTACGAAAATTTACTTTACTAAAGATATTCAGGCTTGTAACAAATAAAAGTGAAAGAAAAGGAATCATTCCAATTGAATCGTATTTAATTTCAAGCTAGTGTTTTACAATATTGCATTGACAGACGTATTGTTGGATTTCGTATCGCATCTGAATCGAAGAACAGAATAATCGAACGATATAGATTGAACAAAACAAAACTGAAAACAACCGGGAAATGAACTGTCTCATTTTATTATTTTTTACGGGGCTCGTCAGGAACAATGAGTGTTTCATTTTAGTGAAATAAAAGCTAAAAATAAGTAGCCTCAATACCATACTTCGGAGAGATTTTAGTATCATTCTTCTGACACCCAAGGTGAACGCCTGGCTAGGTCCTTTCCTCAAATCTTCATGAAAATTAGGATTCTTACGGAAAAAGCAGAAAATTTCAATATCTTTCCCATGAATTTCGTATAATCACATCTGCCCATTCTACTTTTCCACGGTTTGCTGGGTATTCTTCACGGGGCACGGATGATTTTTTCTGTATTATCTCTACTCTACAGCCATACATATCCGAAAGGTTTAAAGGACGTCAAAGGATGGGTATATAAAAGAACGTGCTGAATTAGATAAAAGGGGAATATCCGTATGAGAAAAGGAAGGGTATTAAATTGAAAACGGGAGAAAATACCCAAAGATTATGGAGAAGATCTTTTCATGCATTTATCAATTTCAAAATGGTCAACTTGGAAGCATTTGTCAAATGAAATCAAAGTTCCACCTATATTTTCTCTGGGCGATTCTAAAGTACGAAAATGTTATAAATAAATGTGAAACATTAAATTTCGGAGAAACAATGGCATTATTTTGCACTGGATACGAATTACATTTAAAAATGAAATACAGATGTATGTTCATATACTTTTCTTAAAATACTTTAAACTTGATGAGCCGTTTAACATTTATTCCTCTAATTATCTAAGAATACCTAAATTAAGTACTAAGTTTTTAAAACAGGATCATTAAGTAATAACAGGATATGCTGTCACAATTAGAATTTAAGTAAATTTTTCATTCGAATGTCTATTAACAATCCAAATATTCATCTCCAAGTGATTTCTTTTCTTTATTAGTTTACTTTTATAAAATTTAAAATTATAATAGGTACATCAAGATTGATCTTATATTTAGTCCTTTATCTAAGATTCACATTATGTTTCTCACTGTCATCAACACTTAGTATACAAATTCTAGGTGGTAATAGAACCCGCCAGCTGAGAATATAACACGATTAATACAGAAATCAATATACAAAGGAGACCAAAAACGTTTTCTAGCTTGTCTACTTTTTTCTACGTCTACTATGTCTACTTTTTCCAGTCGTAATTTTAAATATTTGGATAATATCGAAACTAAATTAGTCTAGTCAACTAATATTATCAAATCTGTTTCAGCCCAATTAAGTCAAAAATTTCCGCTAGTTATGATGTATGCATAATCACAAAGTAACGACACACATTAGTGATACAATTATGCTTGATAGGCGCTATTCCAAATAATATTTTAATTTTGTGCATTAAAATGCAGTTGAAAAATCTCGTGGTTCGCAAACAGATTTTATAGAATTAAAAGCAAAACAAGTAATAAAATTATTTTCTAAATTATTTGAATACCAACTCAAAATAAATTACTGAAATTCTAATGAAACGCTCTGCCATTGAGTCGGTCTCAATGGTTGTCATAACTCGATGGAAAATGTAGCTATATAAAAAGAGATTTCAAGTATACCTCGAGAGGGCCATTTCGGGAAGGTAACAGAAAAACAAGGAAGGAAGGGGAAAACAAGGAAGGGAATAGAGGAAGTATTAAAGGAAGAGGAAGAAGGGAAATGAAGTTATAAATTCGGAAGGATTCAAATGACGAGGATGTCTCTGGTGAGATGGATCCTCTTTCGTAGAGATGAGTGCAAGGAGCAGATAAGGTCTCTTTGAGGAGATCTCCAACGGTCGAATGGGGCGTATTACAGGATCTTAGAGTCCTTTTCATACGACGAACAAAAGAGGAATTTGGCGGAAAGGTGGCGTGTTGAGGTTAAATGCCAACGAACTTTAAACGCTCCGTATTGGTGAACTCTCCATCACTTGGATTCTTCCTTTAAAAATTTAAAACATAGAAATAATGCTCCAAATGCTAATATTAGGGTATAAGTCATCATTAGAGTTTCCAGACTCGTCCTTAACTTATTAAACTAGATACTTTTTTCAAAAGGATTCAAAAGTAAGGCTCTTTCGCATTTAAAGAAATTATTTGCTCATCAAATGATTGATATTCATATTGTAGGACCAAGGTTTTCATTTAATCAAAATAACTTTATCTCATTTACTTCCGAAAAATGAAATCCTACCTTACTTTTATAATTATGAATGCAAAGTAAAAACCGAGATTTTTCCCAATTTTCGAATGTAAAGCTGGTGTCCATTGAATTGCGAAGTTCAAAATGTTTGATTTACTAAAAATTTTCATATGCGATAGTTATTTTATCATTAAACGAACATTGAGAAAATTCGACACTATTTCAATGAAATATAGATGAGAAAATCAACATAACAAATTTATCAAGCACTTAAGCTATCCTACCTTGGATTAGATGAATTCTTAGTCCTAGTCATATGAAAGCTCTTTGAGAAGTTTATGGATGCACGAGAAACCCCAATAAATGTTACTAAGTCTAAATTTAAGATATATGTGATTTCTTCTACTATAAAAAAGCATGTATTATGTTCACGCAGTGATGAGAAAGCAAATCCCAGGGATTACTTTACCACTCTACCCACGCATCGATAAGACGGATTGGTGTTACATTAAAAATAAAACTTTGCGATATAACTGTACACTAGGGCGTACCGAAAAACAAAAATTTTTAGTAGCGGGAACGTAATAGGTTGGAAAAGTTGCCTTTTAGGCTCAATAAGAAATGTGCAAAAGATGGGCTCTAACAAAGTTCGTCTTGGGCCTGACCAAAGAGCTCAAAAATTCGAAATTTTAGTGAAAATTGCGTTTTTTTAGGTAAGTTAAATTTTTGACGGAGTATACATACATTTGATTAAATGGCTGTTTTAATTCGTTTTGATCGAGGAACAATTAAATTAAGCCATTAAAACCAAATATGACGAGATATCACACTTTTAAAATTTTTAGAAACACCATGGAAAATGGCAGCTCATCGCTGGTTCAGCTACCCGGGACTCATCATGAGGTAGAGCCTGCTAATCGAGTCCCGCCCGTCTACACACCCGTGGAAGCATACCAGACAACTAGTTGATGTCTTTGAAGGTTGATTTTGTTCCAGTTTTTGGTATTCGCGAGAGGATCATCTCTCCTATGAACCCATCTCTTGCATCGTGGCCTTAGACTAACCGTGACTTCTTTTACGTTTCGTTCGACTGCTTGAGAATCATTTGGGAGGGCAAATAATGCAAAAAGCTGCCTTATAGGTTCCTTTGCATTACCTTTAATGTTTTGAAGATCCTCGGGAGAAAGACTTACAGTAAGTGGTGGCTTGATGACAGTGACTTTATCCCAATCTATCAATTCTTCATAAGAAGGCACGTCGAACTTCTGTTGCAGGATGATGAACTGACAAACCTAATCCGTTTGATGGTTAATTCAGCGTAACACCTTCTACGCTCATCCAATAAGCGTTTTGAAACATAAAAATATTATTTCGGTACATATCATGATACTCCACTTCGAAGTTAGCACATTATTCATCTCGATAATTTATCATACACACTCAAGAGCGATCGTGACAACCAAAAATATTTCTGAGCGAGCATAAAAGACATTATGTTGAATTACATCTTCAACAAGTCTTTTTGTTTGCAAAGGAAGGTATGGTGTATCAGCTAAGGAGTTTTACGGCTCTATCTTTCACTGTGATTTCTCTTAATGACATACCAAATTGGAACGTGGACATGCATTACAAACTTCGGGTTATGATTGCTATGTTTACTGATGAGCGACCTAAAATAAGAACACAGGTAGGACATAGATTCATGAAAGCAGGAAACCATCAAACGGAATAGATTTGTCAGTTCATCATCCTGCAACAGAAGTTCGACGTGCCTTCTTATGAAGAATTGATAGATTGGGATAAAGTCACTGTCATCAAGCCACCACTTACTGTAAGTCTTTCTCCCGAGGATCTTCAAAACATTAAAGGTAATGCAAAGGAACCTATAAGGCAGCTTTTTGCATTATTTGCCCTCCCAAATGATTCTCAAGCAGTCGAACGAAACGTAAAAGAAGTCACGGTTAGTCTAAGGCCACGATGCAAGAGATGGGTTCATAGGAGAGATGATCCTCTCGCGAATACCAAAAACTGGAACAAAATCAACCTTCAAAGACATCAACTAGTTGTCTGGTATGCTTCCACGGGTGTGTAGACGGGCGGGACTCGATTAGCAGGCTCTACCTCATGATGAGTCCCGGGTAGCTGAACCAGCGATGAGCTGCCATTTTCCATGGTGTTTCTAAAAATTTTAAAAGTGTGATATCTCGTCATATTTGGTTTTAATGGCTTAATTTAATTGTTCCTCGATCAAAACGAATTAAAACAGCCATTTAATCAAATGTATGTATACTCCGTCAAAAATTTAACTTACCTAAAAAAACGCAATTTTCACTAAAATTTCGAATTTTTGAGCTCTTTGGTCAGGCCCAAGACGAACTTTGTTAGAGCCCATCTTTTGCACATTTCTTATTGAGCCTAAAAGGCAACTTTTCCAACCTATTACGTTCCCGCTACTAAAAATTTTTGTTTTTCGGTACGCCCTACTGTACACCCCTGTTGTGGGAGCCAATTTATTCCATGGCTCAGCCTATAAAGTTATAGGACGAATGTAAATAGTTTTTACTAACCATAAGAAAAAGCTTAGTATATGCCTCAGATGTTCTCCTTTACTACTTGTTTCCAAGATACAAAGTAACTTCAACATCAAAACAATTCGAAACCAACTTTTCACTTCCGGGAACCAAATTTATCCGAGAAATAAAGCGTAAGGTTTGCTTCTAAATGTTATAATGAAATATTTTTAAAAGTAAAGGAATAAAATAATCCACTTATAAACTCCCTTATTCAGAATTATTTATTTATACTGAACACGTTATTTTACTTGCAACAGTCAATTTTATAATGTTTAAAAATAAAGCGTGGCTCGAAGGAAAATATAACGTGAAAATTTCGGAAGAGATAAACTGAAGTGAAGAGTCATAACGGAACGGAAGGTAGCAATTTTCGTTTATAGTATGTTCCGCGATGGATTTCCCCATCCCTTCCCTTTATTTTATAATGAATTTAATCATTTAAAAATTTATTTTCATCAGCCTCATTCCTCTTTATTCATTTAACAATTTAACTTAATATATATTGGCACTCACAAGTATTCTAAAATAAAAATTATACCTATGCGTATACAAATCCTTTTAAGAATGCATATATAAATATTGTCCTCATTGTTTTCACTTTCCAATCTAAAGAACACGTGCAAAATGATCAAAAATTATCCACAGGAAAATAATCACAAAGGGAAACTAAAATTTCCATCGGAGCAAAACTCGCGAAAGATTTTCCGAACAAAGATAAAACGAATATTTCCTCACCTTTATCCCCATGCACGAAGATGCTCATTTACCGTGATTCATATTCTTATTTTCATCCTTTTGATGCTCGAAAAAATACGGCCGAGATAAGTGCGCTAGAATAGCGGAAAGAAATATCCGCCGGTGGAGAAGAAAACGGCTGGAAAAAGAATAAAATATGAGGAAGTTCGGAGAGCGTGAAATTCTCATAGCGGAAAAGGATAAGGGGTGGGGACATCTCGAGGCGCGTAAAAAAGAGAGCGATTGTTTATTTTTTCAATTGAACGGAAGTCTGTGGGATAAGTCGGCTGCGGAATGGAGCGCAGATAAGGGGAAGAATGGCTCCTCTGGAAAGAGAAAGGGAATAATGTCAGACTGCATCGCGTACACAATGTGACTCGTTGACTTCGGCGCAGTGAGCGCTTTTCGATGTGGCAAATGACATTGCTGCGATATTCTTAACCCTTGTTTTAGTCTTCTTGAAAACACGCGTACCATAAATATTATTAGCATTAATTTTATTGTTAAATGTACTTCGGTGGCCGAGGTCGTAGGGACACATGGGCTCTCATCGGATATCGAACCCCGGGACCACGATCACCAAAGTCGAACGCGCTGTCCACTTATCTATTTGGGAACTCACTCACTATAATTATCTAGAGATTTATGTAGAGTAGCTTTCGTGATCATGAGGAAATATTTATATTAATAATGATTTTAAATGACCTAACGGTTGATGCGACGAATTATAGATTTACTATTTATCAATAAAGCAAACCAATAGTACCATCAAAATAATAGTTTAAACTAGACGTAGCATTTTTTAAAAAGCTTCGATCGATGATGTAATTTCGCACATGAGCCCCCACCAGGTACATAACCCTCCACTCACTTGGTTGTCCGGGAGCCCATGTATGTCACAATTACGAACACATTAATGTACATATATGGTACTTAGAAATACGTATTAACAGTAAATTACTCGTCAGATAAAATATTACTGAATTAATTCAGCAATAATAATTAAAATTTGCTATACTTATATCCATAATCTACTTGTTATAAATTACAGATTTCGATAAAATCATCATTGAGGACAATAATGCATAGGAGAGGATTTTTATGGTATCTCAGAAAATTCCAAGAAAAGTTGTAGTGGTTCGACCATATTTTACTAAATATTTGGGAGTTAAACTGCATGATAGCTAAATTTATGATTTTTGTAAGGAGTGGTAGGTAGATTGAGGAATTTACTGGAGAAAGAATCATGTAAGTGATAGTATAATTTTAACTTCGTATGACCATTTCTTAAGTATTAATATAATTTGGGAAAAAGAAAAAAAGAGAAAAGATTTCTCTTAACATAATACGCCAAAATTTTGTGCACTAGTGGAAATAAACATCTCAAGGTTTAATAGCTACATATTCCGAATTATTCTTTCAGAAAATAAGCCACAAATACATGAGTGAACAAAGAGCAATTTGCCGAGTATTGATAGTAATTTTTAGAGAAGAGGTGGTTTTCTCAATGATTTTACAGCCAGAAAAATACTTTTTGTTTTGATCGGGATTCTTGGGATTTCAATAGTAAGTTTCTTCTGTCCCTATTTCACAATATTTTCCCAAAGGATACCTTTTATAAAATCGTGTGTAATGTTAATAAAAGAAATGAATTTTTTTACTTTTAATCTATCCCAATAAGTTGCATGAATCCCACAAAAATAAAATTTTTCACATAGAGTAGAGTAACTTTTCTTTGTGTTACATGCAAATAAATCAATTTTTAGCAACCCACAATAAAAATGGTAGATTTTTCATCGCTTATCTTTTTGATGGTTACCCGAGCTAATAGATTAGAAGAATCAGTACTCATGTAAGAAATTCAATATTCAATGGTATGTGAATATCATTCTACAGAACGTAAGTCTGTAGAATGAACTTCAAGCCCAACTATGAGGACTTATATGAAATATCGATTTACATGAAAGTAGGAAGATAGATTGATAATATTGAAAGCTATCGATACAAGAGTAATCTTAGAGAAGATAGTACCAGTGACGTAGAAAGAATGGGCCGCTTCGATAAAAGGCAGATTATGTAGATAATAGCATCGTTGAGAGCCTTTGTAAGTTCTTGCGCGCGTGGAGTATTGCTTTTCATGGAACAGAGACATGAAAGCTACGGAAAAGCACAGCGTGCTAAAAAAAGAGATTCAACGGAGTAAGAAAAGAGGTACATTGGCAGATTAATTATAATAAAGGAGTAATATCAAATGATAAGAGAAAAATAGCGCAGTGAGATATGAGATCGAATTTAGAGCTGTGTTAGTAATTCTTATACCATTTAAATGTTTATACAACTAGATCAGGTTTACCACCTTGAATTTGAAAATTAACAAAAAATTCTAGTCGAGAGAGTTGAAAATTGGTAAAGTTAAATTGAATATTACATAGATTCACTAGACTCTGATTCTTTTTTCAATATAAGTAATATCCGATGAAAGACCTATGTGTCGATACATCATCGGACCGGAGTTGCACCTCTCAATATTATTAATGTTTTTCTGTTGCTTCTGTAATTCCTAGTTCTTTTTCGTCCCCACTTTTGTGGTCGTTTTCCAGCACCAGGCGTTTTTCCCCGTAAACATTCCAATTTAGGTTTTCCCCAGAGCCCAAATCTATCTTTGTATTTGTATCTATATCTAGTATCTACATTTTGAATGTTCTTTGTGGAAAAGAGGAAATTTTGGTCTAACCCTGCCGCAAGAGTACAAAAACAGCTTTTAAAATACTAATCATAATATTATTTAAAATAATAAAATGAAAATCAGCAAGAAACGTCCCTTTAAACCATTCGAAAAACAACAAATATCTAAGATTTTTTGTGAATGTTTGCAGTCTTTCATAATCTAGATGATCATGCTTTAGAAAAATACATACTGCGCTCTTCTAATACTTATCTTATTCATTTTCATATTAGCCTTCGTTTAAAGGTACGCAATTAATAAAAAGAACAACTTGCAAATTAAGTTTATGCGATCAATCGCTGGCCTAGAATTTTATTTTATTTTAGAATATACTAATAATAAATATAAGAATATAAATACACTTGAATGGATGATTGGGGGACTATCTTATCTCAATTTCGCCATATGATAAAGTCGTTTTGTATATTTATTAAATTAGAATCGGAAAAAAACAGAAATTTCTCTTTAATATTTCGTTTCTGGAATATTTGAAGTCACACAGACAAACTCAAAACAAAAAAAAGACAAAAAAATGAATGCTGACAGCATAGCATAAATTTTAATCCAGGATGATCGCCACAATTCATGCTATCGGTTTACATTAGAGGAAAGTATACAGATAATCCTTGAAATATGGGTTTTGGATATATGAATTAAAATTTAAAAATATCACATTAAAATTAAATTAACGTAGACACCCTGATTAAATGACTGTTTCTGAATTTCATATTCGTACAACCGGATCACAAATACTATCGATAGAATAATACAAGAAGACATAATTAGAAATTGTTGCTACAATGTTTCATACGTTGCAGCAATACTTCAACTTAGTGAACGTATAAATTTCTGCCTTCACTTTCATAGTGTGTACGTATATATATTTACCGAAGAGTAACATGAAAGGACAAGCGTTGTAAAATATGGAGGAAGGAAGCGGTTGGAATGTCGAGAATGGAAGGAACTAAGGCAAAAAAATGAGGAAAAGAAATGGGAAATGAAGTGAAGAATAGGGAAAATGAGACAGGAAACAAGAATGAAAGGGGGTGAATTTTGTGGGGAAAAAAAAGCGAGCGCCTTGAATAACGGGAAAGGAAGAAGTTGGTGTCATAAGGAAATCATAAAAAGTGAAGTAAAAGCGAGAGAAGATGCCGATACATGACATTGTCTACTTTTCTAGAGGGCGAAAATGACGACTCTTCCGCCAATGGAGCTTTTCATCATGATACAAAAAATACAAGATATGACGTACAAATTTGACCTCGATTCTTATTGGTAGAACACAGCAATAATAACACGCGTTATTTTATCTATCACAACCTTCACCTGACATAAAATTTCTACTCATATTCGAAAAAAAGTTATATATGTTTACCGCAAGGTTTCTCTATAAACCTATCTAGAATCAATTCACCTAGTTAATGTTTGAGTATTCCATACTGATAACCTTTGAAGCATCAAATTTTGAATTTAATTGCAAACTGACTTTATAGTTCAAGTCAGACTTACTAAATATTTTGACCGAAATGCATCTTACTACCAAGACATTATTTGAAGCCAACTGAAAAGTGGAAAATCCAGGTTCAAGTTTTGTGCTATCGGACTTATTTGGCTCCGTTTTTCCTTGGAAACATTTCAAGGTGTAAGCCTTTACATCCAAAGTTACTTTTAACCCCTTTCCTTGAGAAATGAAGTTAATTGGCAAATTCAAGGCGTGTGTACCTAACGAGAGGCTCGCAGACACACACAAAAATTCATAAACTCACGAATAATATGTATCTATATGTGATCAGTATAAACTCTAATTTTCAGGCAAGAAAACTAGAACGTTTAAAAATATTCGTACTAACTAATATTCCACGTCTTCTAACAGAAATGATTTTTCCTGACCCTTCATCTAGAAACTACTCGAGCAATGCTCACGTGAATGAAGTTCACGCAGAATACACGATAAAAGTTCCACTTAGCATAGTACTCCGAATTCGGTAAATTTGAAACATACGAAAGCTTTCTTCCCTCCGTTTTCTCACCGCTTCACCATCCAGGTCCTTTTCCACCTTTCTTTATTCCACCATCATCCTTCCCACTCTTCATCATTCCATTTTTATGGCGGCATCCTGTTTCACATTGTGGCTTCTAAACATAAAACGTGCGGATATTTCGGAGCCTCGTAACAGGCGAGATCGTTAGAACGGAATAGTTGCGGACGTACCCGCCAAAGCTTTACGATAGCCCAAGTAAAAGAGCGGGTAATACGTCTTTTCATCACCATGGAAATACGCGCAAAAGGGGAGTCGATTGAAGCAATGGACCTCCATGGAAACCCCTTACGCTCGAATAAGATATTCCGCTGGAATCCGAGCCGTAAAAAATCGCAAGGTGAGGTGTTGAAAATGAAGTAGTTTCCACGTGGCGGTTGCTTTGAATGGAAACAGCAGCAAATCAAGCGAGCGAGATTCGAACGCTGGGTCGATACGTCGCAGAAGCCTCTTTCCGCCGTAAACAGTTGAAGAATACTGTTCGGAGTTTTCTTGGAGATTAATGCTCCAATGGCTCTGCTAATTTCCGATCCGGAGATGGGATATTGTGCGCCTCCTGCAACTGATTGTGCTGAACGGGTGTTCGCACCGTGGCTGCTACTCGGCACCGTGTACAATCCACTTGAGTTTAAGGTGTTCTTTTCATCTCCAGTTACTTTGAGTGCCGGTGTTCGCGAAAATTCCCGATGGATGACGATATGGCTCAACAGCGAGATACGGAACTTATCTTTAATATCCCTCTCATCAATTCTTTTATTTATTTTGCCAGATTTGCTTTCGAGGGACGCTTCCCAGGAATACATCTTCTTATTCCCCTGAAGAATATTTGAAATAACACATTTTTTAAGGAACATTATCATTGTAGTTATGCAAGATAAGTATACCTTAACACAGCGGTCTTAAGGCTTTTCCATCATTTTACCTTAAGAAAAATTTAAAATTCGGCCATATCTAGGCTACTAACTAATCACAAGGATTCTAAATCGTTACTTCTATTATCCTCCACATAAGATAACCACTTTCCAAATATCTTTCACTATTTCTGCCATTTGCCTTTGGATATCTCTTAGTAACCTAAGAATAATCATAGTTTAAAACAATTAAGAAGTATATTTTATAAGCAACTTCAGTCATCACAGATTCGATAATTTGAAAACCTCATTCTAAATAATTCATATGAAATTTGCTGTGATATTTACAAACTCTGTTGTTTTTTCTGTCATTGTGATATTTACTTTTTTTAACTGTGTTCACTGCGACAAAGTATATCTTTGCAAGTATGCGTGTTTATCCCTGGGTAGCTAACTGAGAGACGAAAAACAATTATTTCTCCGAGAAAAATGTTGCTAGCCATGTTGTACGTAATAAATTTTACAGAAATTTTCAATATTTATTTCTTGGGGATGGCATTTTCGTTCTAAAATCTATCTTCTCTTAAGACGTAATATATTAGGTGCGAGAGGTATCATTAGTCTTAACATCAAATTATTATTGATCATACATTTTATTATTTTTAATTTGAAAGTACTACAGAATATCCAAACGACACAAAATCAGGGGTAATTTTATTGTGATTACTAATTTAAATTAAAGTTGCATGAAGGTTCAATTAAAATTGCTTCTTTTATGGACCCATTTTATTTCTAAATTGAAATTTAATCGCGCATTAGCATGAAATTCTAAGCTAAACACCTTTAAAATAATATCGTGTAGTGCCCCTTAAATCTAACCCACGGACCCGCAGGAGAACGATGGAAATTACTGATACGGAATGACTCGGGGATCTGCGGGAACTATGCCATGGAGGAAAAGCGTTGAAAGCAGTAAATTGATAAAAGGTTGACTCTCGATTATCCGGGCTGATGATGGGGAAAGTACAAATAAATGGAAAATACGGACAATCCAAACTTTCACATCAATTTTTTAAAATGATAGCAATTGACGTAGCCAAAAATATAATTTTTTCACACATTTTCGATTTTTTCATGGATTTGGCTTATTTATTCTTAATTTTTTTGTTGTATCACCAAGTTTTCTCGTTAATAATTATTATCTTTCCATTTCTTTACGATTCACTGAAATTAGTCAAATTGACTGTTTTGATCACATTAAGTAAATAGGTTCATTTAGAGTTTTCTTTACCCGATCGCATGTTTTTTTTAGCTATGTAGTCAAAGAAGTCGTAAGTAAGGAAAACAAGTGCTTGTTACCAGGTGAATCTCAATCGGTAAGTTAAGCTTAGTCTAGAAGTAGGTAAAGTCTAGCTTGTATTCGAACGCGAGAATGCGTGTGTCATTTGGTCTGAATTTTAAGAAGACAGCAGAATCTGCAATCAGATAATTGATAGTTCACCGTATGCAATGATACGATGGAGTTGAAAATCGACGACCATTCCATGGAGCTGTGATTCCTACGGTTTGGAGCAAAGCATAACATTCCCTTACTTGATAACAAAGATGGAGTGATTGAAGAGCACAAAAAATCCTCGTTCTCACCTCGTTTTAAATTTTAAATGCCTTTTCAAAGGGGAAGATCTCTTTCCTGCGGCGATAGGTCGAGTATCGAGCGCGCACGATTTGATTAGGAAGGAAAAAGATTCGCGGAATCTTCTTATTAGGCATCAAAAGGTGGAGAACAAAGGCCGCGAAATTTCTCATAAAGTGATTTCGGTGAAGTGGCGATGCGCGCCGGAGAAGGCTTTTGTTTCTCAAAAATACGTTACCGTCTTATTTCGCGGTCGATTTAAGGTTAATGGAATGTAAACACGGTTATGGTATCGTTGGAAATGAACGTTTTCAGAAAGAGCAAGTTTACGCGAGTAATGGCATTAAAACTTCCCGAAATTAAGTCCGCGCGGAAATTAATCCTTGCTTTGCCGCAAAGATCGACGGAACGTAGTTTTCAAAATTCGGTTTCACTTTCCTTCCACAACACCAGCTGATAGTTTTATTAAAAACAGTTCTCCGCCGGAGAGGGATAATTATTCCTTTCTTCTTCCAGAGATTCAGCTGCGCTCGGAGCTGTTTACTTTCATGATTGCGTGCTTTAATAACATTTCAATTGACGGATCGATGGAGGAGCTTAGGAAAGCGTGTGTATGCATCGGTGGAGTTACCGGAGGAGATAATGTACATTTTGATGAGGATAAGTGAACTTGAAATCTACGCTCAAACAGAAAGTGAAGTAACTCATTCGCCTAATAAAGCAACATTTTCCAATGAATTTGACTTCTGTATACTCAGAGGAGATTGAAGCCCAAAAAAGACTTATATTTACCGCATATGACTGATGGTTATCTCCTTTGTCTCAGCGTATTCATTTTAAACTAAATTTATCTTTTCCTTTTCACTCGTATATGTAGATTAAGAAAGATAATTTTCGGAAGAGAATAAAATCCAGTCAAATGATATTCAGTTCAAAGGAATGTCGAACAGAGAAAAGCGTTAAGAATAAAATTGTCGCCAATAATGAATAAATTTCACGATTTCCTGATGATAAAATAATGTATGTGCGAAATTAAGCATCAAAGATACAACACTGAAAAACAGAATATAAATAAATAAACAAAGAAGGAACTTCAAAGTGACCTTTTATGGACTGTGGGGACTGTTAGGTCTTAGCTTTATGCAATCACTTTGGCGAATAAAAATAATCGCTTAAAAAACTATTATCTAGAAAATGGGTGAGAGATGCATGTTCACTTTTATTATAAAAACCTATTAAGTAGATAATGTATTGATGTATACTTTAATAAGGAAAAGTAAACCTTGAATATATTTCCCGACATGAAATGTATAAGTTGACTTAAGCTTGTAAATTATTTAGCATAATATTAGTGAAAATTTCTTTATGTATGTTTTCATAACTCTAATTCTTTCTCAAGTTGAAGATTTAGTAAAACTTATAATACCTTAAAATTGAATGCTTGCTTAAACAAACACTCAAATTATCAAATATTTAACTTTTTAGCATCGGTAAGAAATAGTTTAATATTACTCTTACAACGGTCTAATACAGAAATATTCATATATGGTACTGAAAAATAAAATCAGTCAGTTCCAACTATTTCACGCCATTTTAATATTAATTATCTAAGTTTAAATGCGCTATTATATTAATTAAGAAACAGAACTCTGTGAATTAAATAAAATAATTAAATCAACAGGGAACTAGATAAGGGAGAAAAGTAACTATGTCAAACAAGCTGCAATCAAAATATTCAGAATAAATCCATATCAAAGTAAGTTATACTATTGCCAGTATAACCTCATAAAAGTGTTGTTTGCGATTCACTCGATACGACAGAAGTAACGGAAAATCGCTTTGTGAAAATGGATTTATTTCTTTTCAAAGCCCCGAGTAATATCTATGTCGAGAAAGTCCCTTACAATGGGAAGAAATATCTTCCACATTCAGCCCTTTCTTTTCCACGGGACCATTGTATAGAATTTAAACATCCAACCCTTGGATGGAGTCCAGCGCCTTTCAGTCTACCCTCTTATACAATCGGAATAGGCATCTGATGACGAGCCCTTTGTTATAAATTCACATACATTTTCATCTGTCTCCTTCCAATGTTAAGGCGACTGGCATAACATGTACGACGTGGCGTGAGTGATTGAGTCTACGTTTATTCCCAGGGGCACCTTTCGCCCTCCCGACCGTCAATCTCCCGCCCCGGGCGATGGCCGGCTAGAAACGGCCCTGCTAACATTTCCCATAACTCAACGGGGACCTTTTTTCGAGTGGGACACGGGTCAGCTCGATTCGATATTGCGGGAATGGAATTCGTTGGGCGGAACGGATTTCCACTGTGCAAACTGCGAGGGCGTCCACCCTACGTACGATCTTAAGTTATCCGCACCTCTCGATTTACTTTATATCCTCCTTAAAACTTTCACTCTACGTAATGCAGTAAACTTGGGAAGGCGACGAGTGTTCTGGACGGCGAGAACCTCGTAAAGTGTCGCGGGAGAGTAAAATTCCGAGATATCGTGTTAATAGAGGGCGCAAAAAGCTGAGCTGGTTCGTTAATTAAATTCATCGGCGGAAAAAGGGGAGAAAGAGGGAATTACGCTTGTAAAAATATGAGCCATTTACATTTGCGATCGGAAACTGGGATTGCAGTTATTTTTCAGAGGGTTGGGGAGAAACGAGGAAATCAAAACCTGAATGATGAGTAAACAGAGATAAGAAAACAACATTTTGTTCGTGTGTGTATAGCAATCTGTACATGAAAAGGAAGCAATTTAAACGATTATTTTGGAAATGAATTCACTTCACTGCATATTTTCATACGCATATGGGGAAAGAACTAAAGAATCACAGCGGCTTTGAAATTTCTGAGAACACCTTTACTTTTAGGTTTCAATAACATATAAAAGAAGACATAAATCAATCATCAAAATCCCTCTATCAAAATATAACAAAAATATATATAATAAAAATATAAAATGTATAAAATATATAAAATGTAATAAATATATAAAATGTATCAAAAATATTATATTTAATTAATATTGCATATACATAATTAAAACATAAATAAAAAGGAAGGGCACGTACGAGTAGATAGAAAGTTCACTGCACAAATGTGAAATGGTATAATACCCTGATTGATCGCTATTTACTTTCGCATTTACTAATAAATAATATGCATTAAACAATATGCTGAAGTACTTTCATGATGCACAAACTAACGACATTTAAAGAAGAAAATAAGTTGAACTTCTCAAAATATTATGTTATTTGCAGGACGGGTTTCGTCACATGTTAACATTATATCCAACTCATACTATATCACCGTTACCGTTAAGATTCATATCATAGTGACATTCGTAGCATAGTAACATCACTTGACGATGTTACTATGTTACGAATGAAGTGGATGTAACCGTGCGCAACATAATACCAAGTTTTGTGGAGATCGCCACTATCTCTTCATGTTCACAATTTAAGTTTGTTAGATCTTAGAATTTAGTACAGCAGTGTGAGTAACTTCCTCGCTAAATATAGTCCCTCGCTGTCTTATTTTTCTCATTAAGTGTATTTCTATAGCATATATACCTTCGTTTTTTGCTTGTTTATAGCGGGATACCTATGGCAGAAAAGCATATTGATTGTATCGTCCCTTTTCTACCTAATACAAAGTGAAAAGGGCCTCCGGGTAGCCAGGAGGGTAAGCCTTTGGTGAAAGTGGTCCCCCATCGGGAAAATATGACGTGCTAAATGATTTCAGCTGTTGAAGCATTTTCAAAAACTACTGCTACAAAAAGAAAAACCATTTATGGGGCAGGTCGTGAGGATAAGGTATATCTTTAACCCTTCCACTATACTATATACAAGTACCACTACTTTACTAAAGTCTCCACATTCAGGTAAATTTCCCTCACAGGGAAGCGAAATCCTTAATTTTTTTACGTGCAAATCTTATCGAAGTATTTATTTATGAATCTTAAGGAACCTGCTACTAACAATTTCCAGAATTGTTTAGGGAAAAAGGTACATAAAAAACTAATGAATAACACCCAAATTATGAGAACATTCGCCGAGAAAATGAATTAATATCTTCATAATAACTGAAATAGGGAGTCCCTTAAGTGACCAGATTTGGAGGCGAGAATCTAATTAGCCGAATAAAGTAAGATTTATCTCTCTAATGTGAAGTTCTGCGGAACGAATTTCCGGTCTGCGAGAGGGAGACTGCTTAATTCCTCTCTATGGGTCGCGTCCTTGCTCTCCATCGATCAACTGCACTTACAGTCGCCTTACTCTGCACCACCATATTCACACCATATTTCTCCACTGCCATTCTCATCTTTGTGATTATGAGCTCATATCGCTGAAAGGACGGGAATCAGGAAGAATGATGTCATCGTGAAAGATTAAATTCTTCGAGGATAATTCCGATATAATTTTGAATTTTTTTAGTGACAAGCGCCGATATAAATTTGAGAGAATACGTATAATTAGACATAAATTGGTATATGAATAAAAAGTATAAACTACTGTTATGAAACAGTCGTGCTTTAAATATTTAATTAAATCTTTAAAGTATTATTATATCAAATTAACCCTTGGAAGCATTTGAATAATACGCAAATGATTCATTAATTTTAAAATTTCAGAAAACTACATGTTTCCATGTATAAAGTTATTGATAATGTGCACTGGTATATTATAAATTAAATATAAAAATTAATATCTAAAATGATATGGAGAAATGTACTTGTCAACAAATAGATCTACATTGAGGTTCTTCCTCTGAATATACTGCGAGTAATTTATCAATCTTTACCTTTCACTACTTCGTTATTGGAAATACTCATGATAAGAGAGGTATCACATTTAAGTTATATCAACTTTGGGATGAAATCATGAACTAACTTATACACACTTTACTTCACAAACAATTTTGGACATTCCTTCAGGACTCTCACCTCTTTCGCTGTAGGCATGAAACGAATTTACTCATCGCGTAAATTCCTTTTCAGTTTTAGAACAAAACCGGCGATAATAAGTGCTAGAAATAAAAGAATGTCGAGTAGGAAGCATGCGGGGCCACTTGGTAGTCGTATCAAGCGGAATTAATATTTCAGAGCCCCCTGTCGAGACTTAGGCCAACTACAGTCGTCAACGGCCTCCAGTTTAAAGAAGTCGCCACTAACAGCGATGCGCCGTTTCTCTTTTTTTTGTCGACGGAGAACAGCAAGTGGGCACATGGCTGTCTCAACGACCTGCATCGACCCCAACTCTATTACATTCGTCACGAATATGTAGCTCCACACACACAAAGTTCCTTTTTTAAAGTGACAGTTTTCAAAACTTCATGCTGGAAAAAGGAAGATTCGACCTCGATAACAGTTCGCCTTGAAGGCTTTTCCAGTCTTAATACCAGTAAGAAAAATTCTCATATTGTATGAGCTTACATTTACTATGAAATAAAAGATAAATACTTTTGAAGTACGGATCACAGTTCTTGCCTTATTTTCCAAATCTTGATTGCATTTCCAAGCAGTAAATATTGCTAAAATCCTTAATTCAATAGAAATATAACTGAGTTGATGTTACGTCAAATCATCTTTAGATATTTGTATCACAGAAAAAGGAAAAATATCCTTCTTCATAAAGTCGCATTAAAAATAACGCATAATATTATTCTACCCTCTGATGACAAATGCAAGTAAACGGAAATGCATTCATCTATCCAAAAAACATTGAGATGGAGATCAAAATATCCACTTTATCGATACTTCATAGTATTTTCATTAAAAATTAATAGCAAATACGAATGGGATATTTTGTGTACTGAAATTCGTTCAGAAAATGAAACGCAAGAATAGATTTACTATATTAAAAATAAGTCTTCTACTCGGCATGTCTTTTGTAGATGTATGTATCCCAGATTTTACTCCTACATACTATATTCACAAAAACTCGATGAGCGAAATTTATCGTCAAAACTGTAAGTTTAAGTATATAAATAACATGGGTAACGTAACTTATATTTAACTCTTACATCAAATTCATGCAATAAAAGTTCTCACTCGATTAATTTACAGCGGAAATCAGATAATACGATACAAAGAGGACCAACCATATACATCCCGCATTAGACGAGCTTCGTGTAAACCGAATACCTTGTTAACACAACCCGCCGCTTTAAGTTTCATACAGAATTTATCGTTTCTCGTTTTTAAAATAAAGATAGGTTTAACATATTTAGTTTAATGAAATTTTAAAAAGTGGATTCTAAAAATTAATCAGGTAATCTCAGCTCTTCATAAAATAATTGTCAAATTTACGGGCAAAATTTAAATGCGATTTATAATATAGTGATTATATTGTTTATTTTTTGATACCCACTGTAAATGGAGTATCATTTCATCGGAAGAATTTGGGGGGATGATTTCTATCAAATTTAAAAGACCATCATGATAATCATTGTTTCGTGTTAATGGTTTATCATCAAACGAATCAATATATATTAATGGATATAGGAATCGGAGCGGACTAATACTGCACTAGGTGATGACCGATACTTCATGTTAACCGTTCTCGTTTTATCCGGTTTCCATTACATTCGAAAGATTTTACTACTTATCGTGTGGTCATCTCCCTTAGATATGCCTGTTTCACTAAATATTTCGAAAAAGCATCAAAACAAGCATAAATAAGGAAAGTTCTCACTTTGGACTGCGTGGTAAGCACTACTCTAGCATATCCTTTAAGGGCTCCTATAACAGTATCCTGGCAACAAGGAATGTGTAAATAGGTGGAGTCACCGCGGGGATCGTCAAAGACGGGGACAGAGGAGGCGCTGAATTTTTCATGATGCACTGGCGTACTCATTACGTAGGGGCATCCCGTGGATGAAAAGGAGTCCAAAGAGAAAGAGCGATAAGGAGTAAAATGGAGAAACTGTCGCAGACCGGTTGCGAAACATTTAACGACACAGCTCTGGAACGTTCCTCTCCACAACCCTCGGACTTACGCTACCAACACGACACTTTCATTCTAGAATTCATCCTCCCTCGAATCCTAACTCAAAGGTGCTCCTCTTTAGACCAAAGAGACCCGGGATCGGTTCCCTTTTCTAGCACCCCAATAACCATTAGGTTCATTCATTCATTCAAGGGACATTCCGGCCATGAAGCGATCTCCACCTGCGCCCTCCCATTCATCCCCCACCTGCACCGCAATTAATCCTCGAGGATCGTTTTATAGACAACGATACACTACGAATCGCTACCGCTCGTTTTTCTTTGAATCTCCCCTACGTTTCTTTCCTCTGAGAGATTAACGCACGTGTCGGTTCCCATCCATTTACTCCTTCACCTTACAAAGAAAGTGACATCATCATACGGGTAGGAACAAAAACTGTGCCTTTGAAGGATGAATGAATTGAAAACGACCCTATTAATTTGTTGAACATTAATTAGTGTTTTTTATCGCATGTAGAATCTTTTCTTGGATAGGATTCCTCAATTCAAGCTTTGCGGACAATTCCGATTATGAAATATTTGTATATTCGTTCATACGGCAATGGAAAAGAAATTATTTTTTAATGTTTGACGAAAAAATTTATCGGAGCAAGTTTTTTTAAATCAGCAAAGACAATCAGAATATTATTTTGCATTTTAACTTTGTAGTCAAAACCTGTCAATCCAAAAAAATGTTACACAGTTATTTCATATCGATTCCTTAGATGAAGTTTCACTAATTGGTAGATTCAACATTCGATTTCATAAGAGACAAAGGTTTCTCCAATCGCCGGCAGCGGCAATCGTCCACGGCAACTCCTCGGAAGAGGATAATCGTCCGGCGGCCACCAGTTATTCAGAATTCCCTTAGGGAATTATCATTTAATTTCATTTGTTCACTTATTTCTTTCTGATATGATTAAATTGGCTTTATGTATCTACTCCAGTAAGTATTAAGCATTAACAAAATGAATTTACTGTGAAATTGAGATTATACTAAAAGCAGGATATTATTCAACTGCGGAACTTCAGTTATTCTTGCACTACCAATCTATTTTAATTACGTATCAATTCAGTACGATTTAATACTCGTAATGGCTGTATCAAAACGTTCATATCAGTTCGAGAGCATTCAGCTATTTGTTAATTTATCAATTTAATTGAGACGTTTCTTACAGAGCTTGTTATTCAAATACATTTTCGGAATTTTTTCATGAGATAAAGTCTCGAAATACTAACTGCTTAATTTTTCGATAAGTTTTTGTAGCAATTAAGTACTCCTTGGTTATTACTACCAATATTTTGAGTGATGAAATCAAAATGCAGGTTATAGTGTAGTAGTTGAAGTTAGTCAAATGAGGAAACACTAATAAATTTGGATAACACCACGTATAACATTCACCAATCCCCAATAGTATTATTTTTGCTTGTGTTAAAATCATATTTTATTGACTTAATTTTATGTAAGGTAGATTCGTTCTTGTTTTAATAATTATATATACTAAGATAAGGTCTGTCCATGAATTTCGGAAACAACTAAAGCAATTCTACCCCCTATCTTTATAAATCACTGAAGCAATGGCGTAATAAATCGGTCGTACTTTTTAATTATAACACCCATCTCATGAATGAAAACATTTTAGAATTAGCTTATAGGAATGGCTTTCCCCATTAAAAGAAATCTTGATAGGGGGGAGATGATAAAATAAATAAAAAACAAACGTATTTGATGAAATCAGTTTTCGTTTTATTAAAAATTTTCAGCTTGAATCATCGTGGTGATGACCGGGTGAAATAAAGTTTTGTAATTGCCTGAATTCATTTTCGTATTTGTCTAACTTTATTCTTTATGTTCTGAGGGGACAATTAATTTTTATGACACACCATTCATCTGTTTGCATCGAGTATTAGTGGACTCTAGGGTGATAGTTTTCGCTCGTACACTTTTTCCTCAAAAAATCTTCCTTAACCCCATCCGAATCTCTCTCATAGACTCTAATATCTCTCCCCTTTTCTCTTTATACATTCCCTCTCCATTCACACTCACATCACTCTTCTGATTACCATGGAAACCTCGTTCTTACTCCCTTTCCTCTTTTTCCAACTGCCGGTGATATTTTCCATTTGGAATGGCCATGACCAATGGTTTTGCATCACGATTGCTTTCCCTTGACTGGGGCGGCTGGAGGAAGCAGTTTTCGCTTAGCTTGTCTCTGGGATTTCATTTATTTTTTACTCCCGGAGAATGTTTCTCTACCGCCCCCTTTCCCACGCCCGTTTTTATAAAACAGATTTCCCGTATAAAGGAGAGCTGGCCCTTGGGTCACATGAAGCGCGGGAGTAAATTCTCCCGCACTGCAAATTGATAATTGAATAGCGTGGTGCGAGGTATTAACTTTTATCAGGTGACCCAGTAAAAACTATTGACGTCGGGTTTTGCATAATTCTTCCGCTGAATAATTCATCCCGTTATCAAAAAATCCGACCAATATTTCGCCGGTGTCGTAATCGATCTCGTAGTGGATTAAATTAAGCTGATTTAGCCCTGCAGTTCTCCATTTCTGCTGCTGATGAGGCTTAAACATAGTATTTTGTTTTGAATTTACGTGCTAGCGGAGTTGATAATTGTGGAGGTCGCAGGCAAAACATGATTTAGATGCCCAATGAAGTCCGTGAATTGCAAAATTATTTGTTGATTAAAGTCACGCGCATTTCCGAATCACTGGTTACACGTCTGAATTTGGTCAGGGATATTTTTTTCCAATCATAACCTTAGTGATTTGATTTTGTCCAGCGGATGTGACGGATAATGCCATACAATCTTTGTCAAACTATGGGTATGAAAATGATTCTGATTGTTTTAATTTTATAGCCAAATTCACTGGGTAAACTAGTATTGACTTGAAAACGTGGGAGTAAAATAACACATTTCCACATATAGGTATATTTGTGAAAAATATACCTGTATGTAGAGTGCTTTATTTCTACTAACTTTATTCTCTTTTCACCATCTCATTCATTTCTACTCGGTAAAGCCTTTCACAATCGATTTTATTCATTTCCATTCAAGGGTATTAGTTATTTATTTATTTATTTACAATGTCAAGTTACAAGTGGACAGCTGTCCGGTGGCAACTCATAAAAAATATATAGAAAATATAAAATCATATATTTAAACATATTTAGTCGACACAGTCCGATTTACAACTCTTACTACAATATAAAATTATCAGTCACCCATAGTCCAAACAAATATATCTATGTTATTAATTAATGGTGGCAGCGTATACATATGCATTAATTATATAACTTTACAAAAAATTCTGAGAACAATATCCAATTGACCTATTGATAATCTACATCTACAATATTTTATCACATTTCTTTTTAAATGATTTGAGATTAGCTGGAAAGGGCTTCAAAAGCGATTCAGGCAACTTATTCCACTCTGTTATCCCTCTGTTTACAAATGAGTATTTAGCTATGTTAGTTCTCTGCGGTCTAAGTTTTATTTTCTGGCTGTGACACCTTCCTAAAAAATCAGGCTCTTTGATTAAATGTTGAAATCCTTCCCATCCCTCCCTGCCTAAAACTATATGATTAATGCAACCTAGCCTAGTTATTAGAAGTAACTAGTTAATATCGAAGCAATTATTTCCATTATAGATACATTCTGATTGGTATATTAACCTTGATAAATTAATCTTTTCTGCTTGTGTTTATCCTTAGGTTTCGAAATTTTTTTTAGTAAAAGTCACGCGTATATCATGATTACTCGATACAAGCCAGAAAGAACTTGTTCAGAAATAATTTGTTTCACTCATATACTTCGTAAAAAAATTTTGCTTACGAATATTAATATTTGACTCTTTATTGGCGAGGCGATTCCAAAGAGAGAAAAAGATAAAAGGGGCGATTTGGTTTGTGGGAAATAATCTCCACAGCAGAAGGTTAATATAAAAAAAACACTTTGCGGGGAAACAGCCAAACAGGAAGGGGGACGAAAGAAAACCGCAATCATTCTGAAAGGAAAAAAATTATGATAAAAAAATTAAAATCAAAAATTATAAAAAACCAGCGAATATAAATCACCTTCAGATGGGGTTTGTCTGAATTATAATCCGACACCCGTTCGTTCTTACTTGATCGATATCTTGGTAACATTAGCTGAGGCTACGCAGTGCCCAAAATGAAGTGCAGTAGATGGAATTGAGGACATGAGTACTATTGTCTAAAAAGGTTTCGATGAAAATTGATTTAATAATGAATAAGCTTAACGTTAGTGTGACCAAAATCGACCTGAAGGCATACAATATAAGTGATAGCAAATTATCTTAGTCGAGCAACGAGTTTTAAAATGATTGTAATTGCTGTTATTTTAGAACAAGACCAACAATGAAAATCTAACGGAAGAGATTCCTTAAGCTGATATCAAGGTGTCCGGGATCTTAGCTATGACTCATTGAAAAATAATAAGAAAGCGAGATAAAACATTCCTTCAGGGAAGAACCAAATAAGTTTTCAATAGTTATCATCTTTAAAAAAAATGGATTTAAATAATAGGTTTCCGCAAAAGGTGAATCGATCTTATACAGCTGCCCTATTCGCTCTCGTGAATTGTTAGGTTTTTTAAGTCGCCCTCCTGTATATGCAGTTTTCCCTCTCCCTGATCCTTGCAATTCATGGCTAGTTGCTAATTTTTGGTTACCTCTACTTTACGCTCAAATCAGCAAATAACGGGTGATTCCTCTTCAATATTTTATGCTATTAATATTATTGAAATATTTTAGTCGATGTAATTTTTTATTACTAGGATTAAATAGAGATTCTTGTGATTCGAGAGGCGTAATGAATTTAACGTTTCAATACATCCAGAATTCTATATTTATTAATTGTAACACGCGGGGAGTTAATTGAGGCGATCACTTTAAACGCTTTTCTGTAGAAAATCCTACACATATTCCTGCATTTAACACACTCGATCACGGAGCCAAAGTGAATCCTTTGAGAAATAAATCACTCCGAAGAAGAATGCCTCTGTTACACGTCAGGTTCAGGAAGAATGAGTGGCTTTCGTACACATGCGTGGACTCTTTGAGGCAAATGGAGAAAACAAGAGGTTTTCGCCCACAAAATCATTCAGAGAAGAGAAGTTTGAAATATTCATCCCTTAGCGACAAAACAGCGACCTCTCCCGTACTTCTGTTTCTAAGAAAAGGGTCCTTGTTGTAAATGGCCCCTCCTATTTCAGGACTGCGATAAATCCGCTTGATTAAGCATCCTCTCCTAGTTACGGAGTAAACTTAGTTGGAAAGGTACATACAATGGTATACACAGTACAGTGTTGTCGGTTCAGCCCTCCCATAGAACTAGGTGAAATATGACGAATTATTTACTATTGGTGTGTTAAAATGTTGTCTATTAAAAATTTGAGTATCTGAAACTTGGGCTATGAACTAGACATATGAAATGTAATGAAATCGGATAATATTAGCAAAAACTCATTAAAGAAAGCACACATGTATTCATATATCCCACATATGGCTGAATTATACACAGCAATATTTTTCATAAACAGACTTGAATGATAGGAGCAATGATTCTCAATATCAACGTCATATTTTAAAATTTAGATTCATGATCTTATGATCTAAAGACATTTTCTCAAGTGAATAATTTTTTTAATTAACTTAAATTCAAGAAAAGCCTCTCTCGAGAATAGTCACTTTCAGTCACAACAGCTTGATCCTTGTTTTTTGACCCTTAACACGTAAGGAATCTACACGGCTGTTAATAAATTAGGGGTAATCCTGGCTTTTTCCCGGCATTCGAATACCTGGAAGATATTACTCCGACAGACGACCAACGGAATGTTTTCAAACCACTAAAAATAAAAGGTAGAGAACCTTTAGGCGTTAAGGATGCGTATAAGAAGGATAGGATTAAGGATTACCTGTCTGAAGAGGCAGTCACATTTAATGAAAATGGATGAGTAGTCGGGCAGTTCTGTGGACTTCACCAGTTGTTAAAAGATTATCGTAACTTACTGGCTTAAATGATTCCAATTGAAGTGTTGAAGCGGTAATTCTAAATACGTATCTCAACAGGAACGCTTTCGAAAGGTTATTCATGCAAGGATAACGAACTGGTTCCTTATTTTAGTAAATGTCTTCTCTTTGGCTTCAAAAGTCGACTTTCATAAGTGAGCAAGCAGTTGTTTTTTCTATCTCCAACACATATTCAAACCAAAACATTCCTCACTACGTTCCACTCGTATTCAAACCTTCACTTCCCTATTCCACTCCCTCCCACACCTGCTTTCCCCCACCCACACCCCCCGTGTTGCCGAATCGTGTTTGCGAACTTCACCAAGTCTCATTCCTCTCACTTAGCAAAAGTTACTCCAGTTCCCTCGATATATCACGTTATGCGAGAAACCTTAAATAAGGCATAGGTGACACCGGTCCGTGTCATGTATGTAACCAATTAATAGCTCGTAAGATGTAATGAAATTTTCGTTAAGTTTTTTGCACCTTTTGAATACTGTTTTTCCGAAAAAGATCCAAGTCTCGATGGTTATACGAATTCTGATATTCCTATACTACGGCATAACTGCTTATAGGATCAATCATTCCTTTTAGACTCCCATATTTTATTATTTATTGTTATCAATTTTTATTTTATTTTAAGTTTTGTTTCCCAGATTTATTATCTCCCTAGTTTTGAATAATGTTTCATATATTTGCATCAGAAGTCAAGACATTTGGTTGAGATAATTCCTGTTTCAATATTTTCTATATTTGAAACAAACTTTATCGTAAATGCAAAGCTATGAAATTTTACGGTGATATTAAATTATTCTATCGCCAAAGAGATATAACGAAGTGAACTTCCTCGCATATTTAATTAAGAAAGGTTAAGAGCATAATGCTTCGTTGAGTAAAACTCTATTACATTAATTGAAATCCAGGCTGTGAAAGTTTGAGAAACAATAATCAAATGTTGTTATTCCATAAAAACGAATTTTCAAATAACTCAGATGTCACTGCAATCCACTCATTTTTCCACCAATATATAATTCCAAGTGCCTATCATACCATGTAATAATACTTCATAGATTTTAACTAATAAAAGGATTTCTGGGAGACAAAGCATGTGAATAGTAATAAATTCTACGACAAGATGAGAATCGGAAATAAAAAATTTCATAAAAGTATTTGAGATTTGGCATAAAAAGCGGAACTAAGAATAGAAACTAAAATATCGAAGAGACATTCATCTTTTAAGGACCAAACTTTTTTATGGAAATGTGAGCGAAAGTACTTTTATAATGTCTCTCATATTCAGCGACTTAAAGAGTGAAGAACTTTTACTTTTATAACTAAGATTAATCGTGCGTCCTCCATCGGCAATCTAAATTCATAGGACGTGTTTACAAAGAGCAGAATTTCATTAGATCCAAAGAAAGGTGATTAATGAACGGAAAGGAAGGAGCGTCACTCCTCATCAGCATTTCAACGTTTTCACGATCTACAAGATGCTTTATCATTGTAAATCTATGTAGAATTACTCTAAAATTGATTCTTTCATTTAATAGATTACTGCGATATAATACTCCATCCTTCTGTATTATCCTCTGCCATTTATCATTTCTATATTTTGTAGCCTTTTTTTACTTCATATTGTTCATTTTCTGTCTATTACTTCTTTTTGTGTTAACATATATACATATTTTATTTGAAATTTAGAATGTAGATGTATTATCTTTTTTGTTTTCCAATAGCTGCCATTTCCGTAAAATTTTAGTTTTCTTCTAACTAAAGGTTTCGTAGGTTTTCTACATACCCCTTTGTGTGGTAGTTCTCCTATTTTTTATGATTAACTTAGGTTGTTAAACCCACAAATTAGTTTACTTCTGTGCAATATTTTCCACTATCTTTTTCTTTTATCTGTTAATTGACGAAGGGTTAATTGTAAGAGTAACTTTTTATTCTCAACCACGCCCAAATAAAGACGTCTTATTATAATTTCTTTCTTTAAGAAGTAGCGCTTGTTTTCTGGACATTCCCTTAACTCACACGACTTTAATCTGGTTTCTCTGGGTAATAACTGAGTACATACGAAGTGGCATAAATGGCCATATTAATCAGCATTTCGACGCAAATGAGCATAATTTTATGAGCGGTACCGCACCGCGAACGTTTAAATTATTGATTTAACTCACCGGTTTAAATTTATCCACGGGCAGAAGAAATGTGTTTTCCCTTCCCTATCAAAATTCGGTGGATGTGTTTACAAAGAAGGAGATTTCATCGCATCCGGAGGGAAGTGATTAATGTGGAAAGCGAAGAAAAATAACAGAGAGAGACAGAGGTTCAATTTCCCTTCTTACTTCCCCCGCCCACACAGATCTATGCTACAAGGCCCTCTCTCGCCCAGCTGAGTTCTCACCATCAATCCTTCTCTGCAGAGTTACGCCTTACAACGATTCCAACAGACGCATTCCTACACAAGAGGATCTTACGAAGAATCCGCACCGATAGAGAGAATGCGAAGCGAGAGAAAAAAGCGCTAATTCCAAGCTCCAGACAAAGCGCTATCGGGCGAAACCCCAATTGAGTTACTCGGCGAAGCGGCGTTTAGTCTCTTTCTCTCCACCTATTTATCTACTCCTGCGCCTTCGTATTTCTACTTCAGGAATTCCGCCGACGCTTTCCTTTGCCGCAAACACTGACGTTTTAAACTGGAACGATCCCTAGCTGTTCTTGCTGCAAATGAGAATTTCTCCATGTATTTGTTCATAGTAAACAGAACGGAGAGGTGCCGCGAAATACATCGCTCCAAAAATTCTCTCGCTCTTTAAATGAATATGGATACGGTGTTTATTGACTTGGTAGTCAGTTAGCTTTCGCCTACGAGTGACTTGAATTTCCTTGAACGTTTTTGCGCGTAGACTTAAAACTGAAACACTTAAAGGAATAACTTAAACGTCAGTAAGGCAAAGACTTTCAGAAAAGAGGATAAATCGTTCAATTTATGTGAATGCGATTCCAGGTTAGATTTTCGGAGAGGGATCATGTACGAAATGGCCTCAGCTGTTAGAGATCCATTAAAATTACTAATTATGAATACAAACTGAGTTGTTGTTGAATAAAGATGAATTAAGAAACTCATAAGCAATTAGACGTATTTTGATCTAAGGGAATCTTCACTGTTTGGAAACAGAAGGCGGATAGTTTGAAATGATTTAAAATGCCTTAAATAATATTATATTCTTTTAGCTTTAAAACACATATTTTGGTTATAGTAATTAAGTATTTAGAGAAGGATGGAGCTTGATAAATGAAGCAAGATATTTATGTAAGATTTGGTCCAGGAATATTTATATGTCTATAATTTCCTTTCAAATATTTCTGAACGTGTAAATGGCTGACAGTCTATTTTCTTACACTTCATTATAAATCAAACTTAATTCATGCATTTCGGGAATCAAACCAAAATTTTTTATCTTTAGAGCTAATACGAATTATAGGAATGATTTTTTTTATTTCGTAACTAGTATTACATACGTCTATTGTAGTACCCAGTTTATCGTATTGTACCCAGTATTGTTCACCAAAACTATCCAGCTTCCATTCAGCACGAGCCTTCGCATGTACTTTTATCGAATTCTGTTATACACTAACAGACAGTAATCTAATATACTTTCAACGAGTACTTTCGGAGCTCTTATTAATTTTGCACTACCGTACATTTACTACATACAGATATTATATTTACTTAGAAAATGACATCGTAACTACTATAAGTATTCGGTAAACATATAAGTCCTGAAACAAAATATGGGAGAAATAAAATAGATATCCTCCTAGTTATTATACTGCCATATGTAAGACAACGGTTACTATTCTTGAGAGGGAATAAACACTCCAAAGGTACTCATTAAATGCTTACAAATTCTAACAGAGATTTCCAACCACTTTTCATTACTACAATGCGATACCGATTTGACATTTACAGTCAGGCGTCTCTCACGATATTCGCAAGTTTCATAAACTTGTTATGAACTCCAGCTTTGTCCCCTCAAACAGAGTTGAGCTCTTCCGAGATTCCCCCCTTGATTTAGGAACTGACCCACAAAATTGATGCTCATCGTAAAAGTGTCGAAGAAGCGTGATTCTATAACTGGCGGGAAAAAATGAACACATTCAGTCGCTGTGAGTGTTTCGCTCGTTATTTTGACAGGAGACAAAGCGACGCTCTGAATTGACATCTCGAGAACAACTGCAGTAAAAGAGTTTTTCAGAGCGTCACACGAGTTAAAGAGTTCGGGAAATGTGAAAGATACGCGGAATGGAGCAAAGCAGGCATCATTTTGCTTTTATGACGTTCTGGAGGAGAGCTTTTTCAGAGCTTCGAAATCGGCAGGAGAGGGAAAAATTTTTTCGGGCGGTTGTTAAAATATTTTAAAACGTACGCGGAACTCTTTGCCCGACAGGAGTGCAAATAAAACGTGTTATTCTAACAAAATCCATCGTCGTAAATTTCGGACGAATTTTTATTTATCGGGAGTCGCGTGGTGACTAAATATTCTTTTTATTAATCCTCGTCAATAATCTCCGAAATGGGGAAGATAAAGGACAATGAACCTGGAGTCCGTCATTGATTACAGTTCAAATGAGAATCGATGAAAGAACTTCAGAACTTGAAATGTTTAGGACAGGGAATCGAACTATAATATTTTATGTAGCGGTTTTTGTTTCCATTAATCGAAACAAACAAATATTAGCTCAGTTCTGTCAGACCGGTTTCATCCGTAATTTTTCACTCCGGTTTCATAATTTTTGACTTTTTTTTTATTACAATTACATTACATAAAACTAAATTTTCTGATAAAATTTAGTTATAGATTTAGTTATAGAGTTAGAGTTAGTAATAGATATAAAGTTTAGTTATATATGTAAGTCGTAGTTAGATAGGTTTAATAAACCTTCCTTCAAATAAACTTAAGTAAAGTGTAAAATTTGGGCTTCTATTTGAATAAATTAAAACTAAATAAGTAATGTTTATTGTTCGTTTTCCACTCAAGAAAAGATAATTATTATTTTTTCGATTTTGATATTCGGTTCAGTTTTAGTTCGATGTCCTGGTATAGGGTACTATGTAATACCAGAAATTAATAAAGATGAATTTAACAATGTCATGGAATATTTTCATAGGAAGTATCTACGTCCCCTTTTACTTGAGCAGAGCTATGAATTTTCTTCTTATTGTGCGTTTTAGTTTTTCCAGTCACTTTTAATGGCTTATGAGGGAATAAAATTCCACGCATTTTCTTCATTTCGGGCAAATACCCTATATCAGGTCGTATTCATGCGGAGTCTCAAAGTCCGATGAATAAAATGACGATCCATTGTTTCCATTCGAAGATTTCAACTGCAATTTTCAGCTACTATGTTGGATAGAAAAACTGAAACTCAGAATATGTATGTTCCATTGCATTCATCACGATAACTTCTTTCATAGATTAAACTGTAATCGTGTTCTGGTATCCAAAGCTTTGCGACTCCCATCTTTCTTCCTGTACATATTTTGGTTTGTTTCAAAAGGATTCTTTCGGAATTTTTCTTTTCCCATGTCATATAGCCCTTCCTTAGCCCTTAATCTTGTTTTTGTCTTGTTTGTTTGCTTATGTCTCGAATTCCTGATTATCTTCGATATCTTGATGTATTCTTTCTGACATCGTGGTTCACAATGGGTTGCTGGGGTAGCACTGGATGAAGGGATAATTTATGTATTTCTAAAATAAAATTCATTCTTAGTTCTTATCTTTACCCGAAGAAAATATTGGCTGCGGTGATTATTATTCCTCGCTCATAAAGCTATGAGTACGTTTAAGCTCTACTCTAAGAGTACTTCCGGAGGTTAAATTACTAGAATTCATGATTAATTTGAGGCAATTTAATTAACTGGCATATGTCTTGGAGACCAAATATCATTTCTTATTTATACTATGACCAGATAACTTCCCGCCGCGTTCTGATAATACGATGAGGAGGAAAAGATATTAAATAAAGCTATAATTTTGTGACAAGAATTATAAGTAATGCACAAAATATTTGCACCAATAGTTATCCCGATATGGAACCAATTCATAAATTATAATGTAAGAAACCAAAGTTTGACGTATTTTTGAAAAAATTTCGTTTTGAGTATACCCCCAAAATCTTTTGCTGCATTAAGTATAATGAAATATGTTGGAGCTTTCTAAAGCTTGTCCTTAAACAGCAATCGTCTTTACCCGTGTTTTAAGTATTGGTTTAATTCAACTTATGTAACTTAACGATTAGCAATTTGATCAGAGGAATTGCAGCAATTATGAATTCCAAAACCTTCTGGGATGAGAGCAAAATTTCCGAAACTGATTGCAGGAAGGGTTATGGGGATAATAGTTATCGATTATTCCATTACTTCTAATGCACCTGACCTTTATGCCTATTTGCCGTAGACGCCACTCCTCACTCAATAATAAACTCTCACGATCACTGTTTCCAGTCGGCATTTATACGTCAAATTTCCTCCTTGTATTCTATTCAGAAAAATAAGATTCTATCTGCGGAAAAACAAATACACTGCGCCACGGTTTAGGCCGTACTCTTATCACATATGTAACCGTAATGGAAACGCCCATTTATGATTTCCGAATTGCTCCTTCGCCCGACTTATTTTCGTACCCCTCTGTTTGTTCATTTTACACTCGGAACGAGCGGAAGGAACAGCGAAAATTTCATATGATGAATCCGCAGAAACAGCCAAAAAATACCACTCGTAGAGCGATAAATCGTAAGGAAAACAGGAAAGAGAAAGATGGCGCACGTAATAAAAAGATAGCGGCGATAAATCCGGACTCTTCATTTGCGAAGTGAAATCGGCGTGTGTTTGGGGGCTCGTGACCGTTTTCACGCGCGTGAGGAAACGTATTAATGTGTCGCAGTCACGCGAGCGGCAGTAGTAAATCGCGGCGAAAGAATTATTCCCTGGTTCCGGAGGCAAAGAAGGGTGAAATTGCGATACATGCGGAGATTAACCCAAAATGCAGAGCATTCGCGGGAACAAAGCGCAAAGCACTCCCGTATCGACATTGCTTTGTTTTCGTAAATTCGTAAAAGATCGGATTTTTGAGGAAGTTTTCTCAAAGGTAAAGCATTAATGGATGTTTATCGATTGAGGAGGTGATCGATTGCCTATGCTTACGATATCGTGGCCGAGATTAAATATTTCAGTTCCCGATACCCACCGGGAATGCTTACCAAACATGCTGTTTTGAGGGAGGCAACCTACGGCATAAAAGAAAGGAATTCGGCCAGATGCATTAGATTTTCTCATCATCATTGCAGTCATGCGTTTGCTATCTTGATGGCTAATGTGTCCTAGAGTTTAACATCATCCCATTCCGATCCTTTATCCTTTGATTTCCGAATTGTGTATAGAGGTTTTCTCACTATCTCTTTTCTTTTCTTTGATTCAAAAAAATATATCCTTTTTGGCGGCGACTTTCTTTTGTTGCCGAAATCGTTGAAGTTGAAACTGTAGAGTTAATTGCTTCCAAATATTCAAACAATTTTTACGTATAACTAGAGCACCCCTTTAAAACATGTTCATAAAACATTTTCAGTCGTTTCGGCGAGATGATTCTGTGGAAAATGTTTCGATTTGATCTCGCAAACAAAATAATAATTCCATAAAAAAAACTTAACAAAGTTAATGGCAGATATAATTTGAGGGAATGCATAATTTTGTTGTAAGACCTTTTATTATTTAGAGAGATCTTTTACCTCAATGACTTGATTTACATTATGAAAAATTAAATTTTATCATGGAAAGTAATAGGTTACAGGCTGAATCGCACAGTCTTGGATATCGTTTCATAGTATAGTGACAGAACGAGTTTGAAAGTAACTTACTTTTGAGAAATCATAATATGTACGATAATAAAGCAAAACAAGTCAAATCAATCTGAAATATATGCGATATCCGTAATTAAGTTTTTTAAGTAATCTTATCGATACAGTTTCCTGCCGTCTGCAATTAGATGTTCAGGAATCCTCATAAGAGAACTTCTCTGGCTTATTTCAACTTAAAAAATAACATTTATTCGCTTTTCATCGCTCATCGTGGAGAGCTATTTCCCACCACGTTATGGCCGAAATAGAGTATTCTGTTTCTTTTTCGCTCTATTAAATTTCATATATAAAATAATTTAATGACTCTTCCAACGATACGCAGACTGCTATAACGATAAAGTGGATAATAGCTCTGTTCCTATATCCATAATAATTTTGAATTCTCTGTAGAATTACGAATCATAAAAACAATCTATTTAAAAAATACCATCGGTTTCGAGCAGAGATTTCTGATACATCGAGAAAATAGCCTGTTTCCTCTAGAAACATTTATTTCATTGCGTAGAATACAGTTTTATATTTTTACGGGAATGAGCCGTTAAAAATCCATATTATTCTAAGTATATAAATGTGTTTGGAGAAATTGAGAATGCCACTAAATAAGGAACGCAGATTCCCACATAGAATAGATCAACTCACATCGCGTATGAGATGTATACATATTCTAAAACTGTCCGATTTCGCCCTCGATATTCCCCTAAAGTAGAACCCCGTAAAATACACTCCATTAAGCGAATTCTCCGCCATCCTCAATTCTCGCATGCAACCTTTTAATCTACATGTATTCTACGTCTCCTCTCTCCACCTTCTAATGCACATTGTGGCTAAACTCTTAAACACTAATGAACTCCCACTTCCCCTTATGTAACCTTCCCCTGCGAATGCCTCTTACCAATGTGCCTCAGGGGTCGAATAAAACTCCCTCGTCCTTCCGCCTCTCTCTGTTCCGGGATAATGGCAAAGAAGAGGAAGGGCTACGCTAGTTTGGTGTAAAGGAAAAAAGAGCAGCCCAAGTGTTTCGCCTCATTTGCTACCAAACTTTTCTGCCTGTTTAAATGGCTAAAGAGACGGCTCATGTGCACGACTTAACATCTTACAACATCGCCTTCCAGAATGGATATCGTACTTTAAAAAGAGATGCAAATATCCTCCATTAAATATTTTCACCCTTAAAATTTTCGAGAGCTCTACTTCCTTTATCGGAGATGGAATATTTAACTCGAAATTTCGACTCTTCTTCCGTAATGAGGAAGTTAACATGCTTTTGTTTACAACTGTATTATTTGATCTTAATGGACAGTTTCTCTCTCTTTCCCGTAACTCCAGAGAGAAAGCCGCTCTAGACAAGTAGGGTTTTCTGAAACAATAGAAATTAATCGAAACTTTCACACGATTAATTGAAATAGGAAAACCATTGAGGACACAAAATAGGTCTTATTCCCAAAGGAAACAATTTCTACAAATTTATCTCTGTACTAAGAAGTCGCAGAAGATAAGGGAGAGAAATAGTTTGCTGTCATTTTATGCCCCGAATCATTTGAATGGCATTCGAGATTTTACTATTTTTTATTTACTAAAGGATATCGATTCGATAGTGTTTCGCATGATACAAGTGGAAGTAATTTCGTTTATATTTTAATCTGTACATTAAATATTTTCTTCAACCGCCTATATTTACTATATGTCTAAAAAATTATAGATTTTGATTCCATAAACTAACGCGGTAAGAATTTACTTCGCAGAAATGTGGAGGTTAAATTTTTGGGGGAAGGTTAAAGTTATAATCAAGTGTATCAGATGGGGACAGAGATTTATACCTGATCGATACAGCTACGTTAAAGCATTCAGGATTATAAACTATATACTGCACGGAAGGGGCTTAGACAAGAACTCAAAGTACATGATTCAATGAACCGAACACTCTTCCACCATCTAGAATATAACTCCAGAGAAAACCCAAGTCAAGACAAGCGAAGAGAGAAAGCAGGTATGATTGTCCGGCAGAGGGGTTGTTGAGAAGAATAGAAGGTGTGTGCTGAATGAGAGAGGTCTATGGCGCAGCGGAGGTCATTAGAAGTCGGGCCGAGTAAAACGCTTTTGGAGATGAGCGGCGATGTGCTGCGAAAATGAACTTTGTAAAATGAAGGAAAGGAGAGCAGAACTGCCAACGGTCCGGGGATTTACGTATACTCTATAAAGTATGAAGAGTTGGACGTATGTCTGAATAACGAATCTCTGCTTACGTTCCGACTTGGTTTGCGTCCTGAAATTTTCAAGAGCTCGTATATTATTTCTTAAAGTGATAGTAAAATGTCTGCTACATTTATTTACTACGTAGAATTATAATTTTCTACACAGCACATAATTGATATTTGATGAGAAACCATTTATCATACGTTAGAAGTTCGAAAGATAAAGTTACTCACTACTTGCGTATTGCATTTCCATAATTATATTTTTCTATAGATGATGACTATCACTTAGCCGAAACCCGTCGCAGAATAAACTCTTTGTGTGACTGAGAAATAATCATTACCCTCTTCATCGAGTTCCACTGAGTTACAGCTCCTTCAATTCATTATATTTGTTATCCATTTTCGTGTTGGAATTCCTCCTGAAAAAGGGAGAAATGCTCTAAGCACACTGGTATTGCTATTACTGACAGTAAACGAATAGTTTCTTCCACTAAATACTAGACTAAGCTTTACCGTTTAATCAAAAACGTTAGATCATATACAATTACATCACTTTTATTGAAATCAGCAACATATCATTAATGTCATTTTCTTCGACTGTAGTGAAAAAATGACCCACTAAATATTGTATGAGTTGACTATTTTTTTAACCGGTCTCATTAAATTTATGTCACCATATTTTCTAGAACTGCATTTACCCTGAATTCACTTTAAAAATACTTTTCGGTACTTTCTCCCAAAGAAAGAAATTAAAAAAATCGGACAGTGAATGAAATTTCATCGGAATGCATGTTCGGCTACGCTTGAAAGATAAATGTTCTTTCATTAAGTCGAAGAGAAGGTCTTTCCGATGGAACGCAAATGTACGCTCTGGCAGGAGGGCGAATCAGAAATCTAAATTCATTGGTGGAAACAATCGTTAGAACTCTGATATAATCACTTTAAAAAGTTCCGCTGTTCTTCGGGAACGGACATTGAAAACTTCCTGTCTAGTGTAACTTCCTGTCTATATGTACATACATACATGACATTTGCGCCTTTCCCTTTTGGAGGAAACCAATTTGTTACCTCCTTTGGTTACTGTATTTCTCCATGCATTCCGGTCATCGTGATTTTTTTTCTTTTCATACACCTCGATTGATCTTTTCGTACATATCTCCCTTTTATAAGGCCATGTGACTCCCTTATATGGTGACTGACTGTGTATCTTAAATGTATACTGTTCAGAGAGTTAAAAACTTTCTTTTTTATGTTCATTTAACAAAAAGGAACACTTAAATTCTGGTATATATTGTATTTGAATTGAATGATATTTTTTAAATTTTTACAATACCCTATCTTACAATCTCTCTCTCCAACCCTCTTTCGTCATCTCTACAGCGTTCGCAGGTTTTTCACTCTCTCTTCCCTATGTGATTGTTTTCCTGTGATGAAAATATTCTTTAATAAGGATTACTACAGTCTTTCCTCCACGAAACCATTCTTTCTATCCTTATTTATTTTCTATTTTTACCCTACATCCTAAGAAATCTGTAGTTATTTATTATGTACTTAATATATTCGTGTAAAAGCTGAATCAATTTATGTAATTTGTATTACATTCTGGCATGGGTTAATTGGAAGGTGGAACATTCTAGTTTTAATCTCGCCTATTAAAGATGTTTTGTATGGTATCATCTACTCTAGATCCCATAAATTATTCTAAGTTTTTAGCTGTCTACGTCTACCTTCGGATCTTCTCTACAACGATATAGCATTAGTACTTTACTGTTCTCATTGAAAAAGGAAATTCGCCCAATTTCATAAATGTCATACACACTGTCTTTCAGTAAACGTTAGAGGGCATGTCATGATTGGTTCCCTCTCTTATCTCATTCGACGATTCATTGTCTAATTGTGATCCAATCAGACTGCATTCAGTTAACTCATTAATTACACGAAGCTGGCACAATCAATGATTTTCAAGGGTCGCTTTTGATTACTATCTTGTCTCATTTAGCTCACTCTGCTTTAGTCTATTACGCATTCATTGCCGACAATACACCCCCTGGCCTTTGTACACACTCTTCATGAGATCCATTCCAACTGCAATTTGTTTAAATGGATGTGCTGAAAGGAAATGCGACCCCAAAAATTTGGGGAGGTCCTCAAGATGGGGGGAACCCGGCTATTATTAACAGGGATAATGGTAAGAATTGTCCCTTTAAAATAATCTCCGTCCAACAAAATGTTACGATCATAATAACCGGAGTATTCCATTGAGTTTAACCATTCAGTACGGTTGTTTACTTTAAAAACGTAATTCTGGTCGCGGGGTGTCGAACTCTTAGGATATTTTTCCTTTGTTTTTGATAGAATTGGCTTTTATTTATATAACTATATTCTACTTAATATCTAATCTTAATAATTATTTTACACATACAAAACACATTTTAGATACTTTATAAAATGTTTTCCTCACTACAGAAATATAAATAAATCCTAAAACTACTTAAAAAAAAACACTTTAAATACTTTTAAAAAAACTCATTTACTATAGTTAGATATGCCCGAGAGGACGAGATGAAAAATATTACATTTCTTAATCTATCTGGCAGTCTAACACTCAAGCGACAATACTCGAGGGTTTAGCATTGATTTCTAAAGTACTAAACTCCATTTAATTTTAAGGTGTAATTTTAGCCAAGCGGTTAGCATAGCAATATCAAAAACTTAGGTTCGAGTCCCGCATACTCAACGTTTCCTGCATGGAAGTGTATGAATGTTTTTTATTTCATCGTTTAGTTCCTCCCTGTAACTTTCCTATGGCTGGACGTTAATGAGGGATTTGAGAAATAGGTACAAAAAATATCTCGTCAGTGAAAAAACAGTACGACATGCCCCGTCATTCCTCCAGAGACTGACGCACGAACCGCGCTAGCCGTGACAGCCTTCCTATTATCACGAAGCGGTTTACAATCGAGAGAATCTTCATACTTTTCCCTCGCGGCTTTACGCACGTGAAAATTTGGCATCCCGGAAATTACTCTCATAGAACTCACTCTTTGCATATCTCCGTACGGACAAGGAAAGAAACGAAGTTAAAAAAGAAGGGAGCAAACGAAATGGGAGGAGAAAGAAGGGACGAAAAGAGAAAAAGGATAGAAAAGGCTCATCTGTGTGGTCAAAGAATACGTCGGAGAGAAAATCAGGGGAGAAATTGAACGGAATTTGGGGAAAAAAACGTCCGAGATGAGGAAGAATGGCCGTTATTATATTTTAGACTGAGAAGGGAAAAAGGACGACTCGCATATTTTACGGAGACAATCGGAGCGGAGGAAGGGGATGCAGATTCTGCGACTCTATTTGAATTCTCTCGACAATGAGATTTGATTTTCCCCCTGGAATGAAAAATGACTCCACTAAATAGCCTTCAGAAACGAACTTATCTTTGAAACGTTGGTTCGCCTATTCCAGAGTTCATATAATTCATTAGGTTTTTTCGCCAAAAGGATAAATTTGGAAAATAGGATCACCATCCCAGATCGTTAGCAATCAGAAGTCATTTTCATTCGTTATAACGTTTACGAATAAATATACAGGTTATTATGAAAAAGGTAAAAATAGTAGGGATATTAAGGAAAAGATTTGTTGCCTTGTGTGCATATATGCGATGCCAATACTAGTGTAATCATCTAGGGGCACTTTAATCTTCCACTGCTCAGATTCTCTATGATTAACTTTCCTTCATTTCCCCAGAGAGATCAAAATGGAATAGATCCCTATTTCGAATTGCCATCTGAAGATTCTCAGAGAGAAAAAAATGAAGAAATGAGCAGATCCACGATGAATCATTTGGATTACAGAAGATTATAATTAAAACGAGCATAAAAATTGAAGTTCCGAGATAGATCTTTCGATCTTGGTGTTCATAGAGAAAAATTTATTTCATGAGGTTTTAGAATTAAGCTAGAAACAAATAAAAATTAAAAACGTTGCTGCTATAGTTCTAAGAATATACGGAACGTCTGAATGATTCTAGGCGTCGGGGAATGCTTGTTTTAACTCGAAAAAAGTTTATGTTACACCACTCTTATCGTAAGTTTATGCAGGGTCGTGCCGACGGACGAGGTTGAGGCAATCGCCTCAGGCGCTTCTTACAGACGAAGCAAAGCTGAATTTTACGGCCCTAATTTTCTTCATATCTGATATTCTAAATAGAAAATAATTACAGATATCTCTTAAGAGATTAAGTGAATCCTTTTTATAATAAATTCCCTCTTTCTTTACCTAATAAATTTGACTACAATTCAACAAAACGACCTAGGATTAAAATAAAAGGCAGCTTAAGACATCTCGCCTCAGGTGGCAAAATACCTCGGAAACAAACTGAGTGTATGTAGTAGTAATAATTTTAAGTACTTCGACAGCTAAGGTCATTTCGCACACATAAACCCCCACCGGGAATCGAATCTCGGACTGCTCTTACCAAATATGAACCAAATAACCCATTTTGCTATGCTAGAATATGTTTGTGAAATGTTGGAAATGAAAAATGATATGCTTAAATAAAAAGATCAGTCACAGAATCGATAAATATGTTAAGTTAAAAAATATATATAATGGGAGGCCTTAAACGAGTTATGGGTACACTTTAAAATAAAAAAATTCAGGATTTAAAAAATTGTTTAAATGGAACAGCTAAAAATTTTTAGATGCCAATTTCAGCATTAGCCTTACACATAGATGGCTGAAAGGCCAATTTAGATTGCTGGATCGATGACATGAGGGAATCAGGTCAGTTTATTTTTATACAACTTTGTATGATTTTAAAACTAAAACGTTCAACCCACTTCCGAATCACCGATTTGAAGTTTCCGTTCTTTACATTCTAATTCGCACTTAACCCTTCGTTTTATCTCTTTAGGTACACAAACCCATTGCTCCCGAAATTTTTCATTCTCGCCTCCATTAGCAAACACGGCCGACGGAACAATTTTTTCGCTTGATTAATAAAGATTAAGCTGAATGACCCGGAAGCTTTTTAAAACGTAATCGCCCCGGAAATATTTCCTCTCCGATAAGTGAACATTCATCGCGAAAATCCTTCGCGAATGCACCCCTTATCTCATCATTTCGCTAAATTTACTCAAGAGACTCGCGCGAATGGTATTCGAAAAGCCACATTACTTCACCTCTTACCGAACGCTTTACTGCCTTTATTCGAACCCCCGGCCATTACCTGTCCGCCATCTACCGAACCCATCGCCTCATTACCATCGGCGAAAAACGCAGACATTTGGAAAAGCCAGAGCGCATTCGTTGTCACTTGTCTGCGAAGAGAAGAAGAGGATAAGGGGCGGAGTGAGGAAGACAGATGTCAGAGGATTCGATGGACGCCTTGGGAGGCCTCTAATAGGGCAGCAGTGGTGCCATCCTCGAAACAGAGGCTGATTTAATGAGAACAAGAAATGTAATTGGGATATATGGTTGGTTTCATAGGGATATGATTCATTGAGTCGGGTCTGAGGGATATACCGCGCCTACGTAATTGCTTTCACTCGTTGTTATTTACCCCTAAAGGTTTACTCTAAGGTACGCAATAGGATTCTAGGGAAATTAATATTGTCCTCATATGCGCCAAGATCTTGAAAAGATAGATCTATGAATTCCAATTATGAGTATTGTAGATAATCATTCATGCAAAATATAACTGTGATAATAGATGATTTACGACTTTCTTACAAGAATCTGGAGCTATGAAATATTGAGATTTGAAATTTTCAGCAAAATACAATGAAATTTATGAGATGTGCATCCGATTCAGATAAATATTACGAAAAGTTCGGGGTGACATAGAGTATTTATACGTTTTTACACTTAACATCACATTATCGCAAGTCTATTTGAATACCGCTACCTTGAGTGAATTGAACCATTCAAAATAGCATAATGGACCAGATCACAATTCACTGAAGAATGATTATACTTCGAGGAAACGCAAACGAAGACGCTGACGTCGAATCGAAGTTGTACATAAAGAAAAGAAAGATACCTAACGAACATTTCATCCGGGAATACTTACTCAACTTCTCCGAGAAAAAAAGAGCGGAAAAGATTAAAAAGAACCTCTTCCTGGCGGAAAGAGACGTCCGAATCTCCAGAGAAAGAAAGGTACTTATCCGGAAATAAAACGGCGGAGAGTGAAATAGTTTGGAAATATTCAAAATGTAATTTATGGAGAGTTAGGTGTCCCCACCCAATTCTATAATCGGAATGAATCATAGGTGAGAGATAGGTGTAGATACGAGAGTAACGGGCTTATCTCTCCCCCATGAGAGTCCACCGTTGTCCCGCCCTTCTTCCGTACCGCTTACTCATCACCTTTCTCCCCATCATTTTGAGCTCCACCCTTTTTCTCGGCCGTCCTCCGCAGCCCTCCTCGCACATAAATTCCCACCCTTTCCTCTTTTTATCCAATCCTCTCTTATCTCCCATTCTTTACCCCTCGTTGATACCAAATCTTCTCTCCCTCGATGGCTTTTCCTTCCAATTCCTCCCCTTTAAAACATTACCTCCAGATACATTCCTCTTTTTTACGTTGTTTGCCTTTCGCCCCCTGATTTATGCATTTTTGAGCCCCCAACGGAGATTAATTCGTTATTTATAAGCGAATAAGTCGGACGCATCCGCTTCGGAAACTTCCCTGAAATCTTAATGTCGCGCGTTTAAAGATACATTCGCCTTTTCGCCGTGTTTTGTTCGCGACTTTCTCCCTTTCTCGATATTGCCGCGACTTGTTTTTGTCGTCGGAAATAAATGTTTTTGGGACCGAAGGGAAAATGATTCTGCTAACTGCGCAAAAAATGGAATGCGTAACCTAGGTCTCGGAACTGAGACTCTTGTGTCTATACCGAGGCATTTATTACTACCACTATCCAAAATAATTTGTAGTAAAAGGTCCTTGCCGCTGTTGCATAATGTTTTTTTCATTCATTAAATGTGTAGATTCTATTAGATCTATATCTCATCAAAAATGAAATATGAGTAACTTGAATTAGTAGCAAAATTGAATAATTACACTAATTGAATTAAATTTCCGAACGATGGTACTAATGATCAATTGAATAATTGATTGATTTAATTGAAAGGCGTAACTCAACTAAGTTCAATGGATGGTAACAGATTAAAATAGGTGAAAATTCTAACGTGGATTTGTGAATACTGAATATTTATATAAATATATTTTTTCTTTTCTACTTTTGCTAAGTAAAGGTATACCACTGTGTCGAGACATTCCCGTACTGCATAAGGAAACGCATGGGATAATAGTAACGGAGCATGAGCCAAATAAAGATTTGAATTAAAAGAAAATACATTGATTTACTATTGGATCTGACTGCGAATAATCCCACGGCAAACACGTCAGGAAGTAAATGTCAGAAACACAATTCTGTGCAGCATTCATATTTGAAACAAATAAAAATGAATATATTTTCCACGGAATCCTACTCTGTGAAAGTTTCTGTTTGATTTCATACTCTCTCATAATTTTAACACCCACGCAGACAAAATATCTTGCATTATAGAATAACAGAACACGAATATGTATCTTTCCTCCTAGATATCATCTTCATCGGAAAATCCCCATAGTGTATATGTATTTACTCAACTTTATTATTAATAAAAGAAAAAGACGTAAAACTTATGAAAATATGTGAGAAAGAACATTGCAGCTTCAGATTCAATTTCAATGACCGCACTAAAAGCAGACATTTCTTTATATCTTTTACACCAAGTTTTACGACTCCAGAGTAAACGTCCTTCAAGAAAATGCATAAAGGATTTTATGCCTTCAGATTAAACATGAGTCTGCATCGACGTAATAACTATGCAAATGACTTCCAGAAATCAGAATATTCCGTTTTAATTTTACGTTCCAAAATAGGAAAAAAGGATTTTTCGAAGCCTGTTAGTACATCGAGAGCAAAATCCGGGCGTCGTTAATTTCAATTGGCGTCGAAATCCGCTCTTTTCAAATACAGAAGAGGAAATCCGCGAAACTGGGAAATTCAAATGGTGAGGTGAATTACTACGGGCATGAAAAGTAATAAAAAACGCGTAAATAATAATAATTACATGCCGTTTTCTACATCTACATTAATGCCCTGAATTCTGCATTTCTGAAAATGGCAGGCATAAAGAAGCCTCGAGCAGTAAGCCATGCAGGCGCCCGTTCTCTAAAAGTACTTGTAAAATTTCCATTAATTAATAATCTACTCATTTTTCGATAGAAAAAGCGCTCATTATAATTCACTTAAAAATATTAAAACTTTAAGGTTTTCATCAAATTTATCGTTCAACTTGTTTTCACTACTAAAAAAATTAATAAACTTGATTGTTCTCATAGAAAGCGTTTATATAGATAGATGTACAAATAGATAAATACTTTCTTTCATAGAAAAAATAGTATATAAATAGATCTCACAGAAATATAAAATATGTTTAGGTTAACCCCTGTTGGGGCAGCCGTCATTTACAAAAATATGCGTTCCAAAATTTTTAGGGAACAGACATATTTAGCACTTAATGAAATAAAATAAAACCGCGGTAGAATGAAAAAAGAAAAACTTTGCTTGCTACATACTCTATATAAGATAAAATTATTTTCATTAGCGAGAAGTCAAGACTTTGTCAGCCGTATGAATTTTCGCTACATTTTACACTTTTTACATGAAGTGGTAACAAGTTAAAAATCTTGGTGTCCATAAATATAGTTTGTAATTTGCCATAACAATTGATTGTAACTAAGCGAAGTAAAAGATAAAAACATAACAATTCTATTCAAAGTTTTTTTTTAATTGCTAGCAAATTTACTAACAGGCACCGTTTTGTGATTCCTTGGATACTTCCGCTAACAATTTCATAACATTAATTAATTAATTAGCCTACTGTTGATCAGCAAATAACCATCACAAATTGTTGAGTGTGAGACATCGTGGTTTATCCAAGAAATGACTATCCACTTTGGTTTCCGCGCCTCAAACATTCAACTAACATCCAACAAGATGAACCCCCAAACATCCGCGCCCCGGGCAACCGCCCTTGTCTCGAGCAGGTTCTGGCAGAGGATACAGGGGGTTTTGAATTTTAGCTTTGGATTTCTCTCCCTCTTCCAAAGCTAAATAAACTATCGTACACCGAAATATATACATATAAAAATTCAATTAGTACATACAAAGATGCAAAAAAATCAAGACTAAATTCGATACCTTGAAGAAATTACGATTTAAACAACATTATTTGTTCCGGAGGCTTTTACGAAGAGAAAACAAAATCTGAATTAGAGTTTTGAAAATAAAATCGACTCTGATTACACCCGAGAAAACAAAATGCCATTCAGGCAACGGAATGAAATACAAATTGTGATGAAATACGCGATCGTTATGGATGGAAAATGATGCGGAAACATTTTCCCAAATGAATATCGCCCGCGTACAAAAACGGGTAAAGAACGCGGAGTAACTAAAAAATAAAACCGCTTCATTCTACTCGAATCCACGAAGAAGAGCGTATCACGAAATGCGTTAACAGAATTTAGCTTAAATCCGTCGCTGAAACTTTTTGCTCTCGTTTGTAACAACAACGGAACGCAAACAAAAACGAGAAACAAGAACGGAACGAAAATATATAAGCGGGAAGAAAATGGAAAAACGAGAAATGGCTAATGGAAAAACGTAGTACGCGAAGTAATACTTTATTCAGACCGCATTTGCTGTTTTTCGCCGGCATTAATTGAAACTCGCGCGAGACGGACACTTATCGAAAAAACGTTCAATTGTTTCGTCGAAGCAATAAAAGCGAATAATGGTTGTTTTGCCGGCGGAAATCTCGCCCTCAAAATCTTTATGAACACAACCGTCGGGACCATAAATCCCCGGAGACAAGCCGAAACGAGACTTCCCTGTCTCAACTTCCACCTACAAAACTCAATGAATGAAAAGGCCGAATGAGAGAAGCATCACCCTTGCGAGACTAATAAAACAACTTCTGTTGCCCGTATCGGTTTTTGTCCTGGAGGAGATGACTGGCGCGGAATATGTGCTCTACGTGACTTATGCCTTCTTTTTGCTCTGCTGAGTGGGGCCCTTCCCAATGGGAGAAAAAGCCTTTTTTGAGAGAGGTGCGGCGAAAATCTCGGGGAAGACGTAAGACGTGACTATACAGATCGCTCGGAAGGAGATTAATAACTCCACCTAGTGGGAGGATGAGGATATTACAGACATGGAGGGGGAAAAGGATAAAACTTGGTGCCAAGGGTTTCTTTGAGTCAGATTTTTGGGGAGAAATATTGCCGCGGATGAAGGCAGGGCTTGAATAAGGAGAGATTCGGGGATAAAGGGACAAGGGAAGGACAGGTGCGTGGAATGGCGAAGATTGTGTTTCGGATAGCGGCGGTTAGAGGGAGCCGATATCTCGGAAGATTCTGCGATACCGCGGAGAAAGTTCGTCTGCTTTCGTCGCCGGAAGAAGTTACGAATTAAAACCCAAACCTTTTTCCGATATCTTTAAGGAGAGGGATATCAAAAGTAAATTGTTTCTGTGATAGATTAACATCGCAGTAGACAGAGTTCAGGGCCATCCGTAGACGAGGAAATCCCGGTTAGTAGCCCTGGGAGCCGAGTTTTGGGCGAATGACATTTGTTAGAGGTTATTGAGAGGCGCGGATTTCTAATAGTATTATCATATACTTATTGGTATGACTACTTTAATCTGTTGGACTCAGTAATTCATCTCATTGTTCTTTTTCGACTTAAATTCCAACTATTTCATCTAAGACGTTTAGATCAATTCTTTCTTTCTTTATCTATTTCTTGCAATTATTATTTATCACTCGTTATCTTACAGATCCAGATTTTTATATTTCATACGATCATTCAGAAACATAACTTATCTCTTCTCATCATTATCAAATGTGAAAAATTGTTCCGATTTTCTATTCTTTATCATTGCCAGCTTTCGAAGATTATTGTCGGAATCGATCTTTCTAACCCGTTTCCTCACTTGCTATCTGTAAATATAATCGGTTTAATTACTGCAACAATTTGTGAGGTCTGTTCATTCTATAGATCAGGGATAGTCAATTGGTCGATCATGATTCATCTATTGATCGTCGAGGGACATCCGGTCGGTCACGAATGGTAATCGAAAAAGTTTTATCACTTCAAGTATCATCTTTATAATAAATCTATGTTCAACTATTATAATTAGACGCTCAAGTTCCAAAGCTTAAATAAAATTTAAAAGAAGTCTCAAAAAAGTGCAAATACGAATAATAATATTTTTCATTTCGACAAATTCCAAGTATTTTTTTCTCCTAGTTGAGCGCGGTCGAAAGATCAGTATCAAGGTCGATCGTAGCAGGAGATCGTTTGGTCACTCTTAATGAAGATCAATCCCAGTTTGAGTTTTCTTCATAATGAATGTTTCATTTATTGCGGACATATTTGGGAGTTATCAGGCAAAATGTTTTGCAGAATAAATTTTGAAACAAATGTTTCCTGAATTATTCTATCGAACTCAATAATGATTGCCGATTCCTAATGCGCGCTCGCATTGCATTAACACATTTTTTGCTGATATTATTATATTATTACTTGATTTGTCATTCAAATAGACAGAGGTGAAATAACATTAATTTTCAACATTTGTTTGAATCAAATAAAATATTTTTGTTGGTGAATCAGTAAAAATAAAGGAAATTTTCACCCTTCTTCACTTTCTTGAGTTAAAAATATTTGCCACGAAGTTTACTGTCACATTTTATACTTAATGCTTCATTACTTTCACTTCATTTCTATGAGATTTAAAATGATTTTAATTACGTCTTTTATGCTGGGTACTAATTCATTATGCAGGTAAGAGATATGGATTTATCTGACAGAATTAGACATGAATATTAATATGCTATTTCTAGACAGGATCTTTAACAAAAAAGTATTAAAATCATAACTATTCATTATATAAAAGGCCGCAAATCTCAGATGGATATATTTAAAAATACGATTGTTTGAAATTACTATGATATACCCTGACCATTAGAAAGAAATATAACAGATACGGTTTTTCCTACCTTATTCAACAGGAACATTCATTCTACGAATCATATATTTTCATATCACAACCTTCCAAATTTACACCGAAATTTTCAGGAGTACGTTACTTCTTTCCTTTCCCTTAAACATATGATACCCCAAAGACAAAAATCCTCTTTGGAATCACACATGTGGTAACCGTTCAGTTCGATACGAAAAAGGTCTTTGAAAGCCTGACAAATTTCTTTATGAGACTCTCTCTGCCGAAATTCCTATTTGGCCATAAATATCGTCAGATTATATTTGCATAGGACACGGTCTCGATCGGTGTAAATAAGTTCGCAAACGGTTCGTACCTGCCACAGGCAATATCCCTTCCTTTTCCCGAAAAACCTTTTCTCTCGCAATATTTCTTCGCTTCCAATTGCTTCGACACAATTTAAAACTTCTGAATCCATGTTCTGTAGAACCCAATCGCAGACCTCCGAACACCGCTTTGCCGATTCACTGGCTCTTCTACTTTCAGTTGACCTCAAACTCGCCTCCGTTCTCTCCCTTACCCGCAATTTATTTCTTTTCCTTTTCGTCTGCATCCTCTTTTTCTCTCAAAAATGCTCACTAAATCTCCTTCTCCTCTAATTCGCATCTCTCCCTTCCCTGGCCTAATAAATTCCGTTTCCTTTTTACTCCGTCCCTTTTCGACAACCGTTTATCCTTTCCCTCTTTTCCCACGCTTTTCTTCCCTTTTATCTCCTCTATCCCTTTTCCTGCCCAATTTACGAGAGACTATCATTTTATACCTCCACAATTCTCTCTAAATGATGCGTCTATATATTGAAAGGAGCGATACCGGAAATCCCTTCAGTTTATTCCGTTTTCCCTTTCAATACTGCTAGATTAAGTAAAAGGAATACGGTCTGAGTTACGAAACGAGCCGGACTTCTGCAGCACGTTCAATGAAGTTGAGCATTATATATCTGTGAGACGATAATAAATTGGATTGCTTAAGCTACAGCTGTGTTTCCTATATCATTATGTGGATAATGAAAAAGCTACCAACTAAGAATATAAATTGAAGTAGTGAAACTTCGTTAGGATCATGTTAAGGGTATTTTCTTTCTTTTTCCCTAGTATTTAAAGTTAAGTTTTTTTAGTTAGATTTTCTTTGTACTTTGTTTTCTTTGTATTTCTTCTTTATTTAGATTTCAAATATTTCTTCCCTAAATGTGTTTCCTTTTTGTATCTAATTAATGTTTCTAAACATTACTACGATATACTAGGACAAATGGAATAGAGGGCCACACGGGTTTAACCCTTCTAATGAAGAGGCTATCTATTTCTCTAAAGCAGAAAATAAATACTCTACATTAAAACTCTACATGCACTTAACAGAGAAGTTATTAGCCAATTTTAAGTGATGATCCTTAAGATGTGCAAATTCTAAGGTGTGATGAATATAACCCACACTTTCTTTGATGAATAATTTAGTTAAGATTAATAAGATATTTCTTATTTATGTAACAGTAACTAAAAATGAAAATAATAATAACACATTTTTACTTAAGACTTTATGATTACTTTGAGATATTTAAGAGAATGAGACTTTTTGGTCTCTTCTTCCATCCAATCTTTTGTCGTTAAAAATTTAAAGAAAGAGGTTTTCGAAGTTAAAAAATTGAAAAAATAATAAAAACGAAGGAAATGTTACATGAGTTGGTAAAAGAGAGTCTGCACTTAAGAGAAATACTAATACCCTGAATACCTTACAGAAAAACACCCACTAGAACAGGGACTTGAAAAACCTGCAAAAGCTACTAACAGTCGCTAATGAAATTTAAAAATAAGAAAAACAAGGAAAAATGAGTTAAAGAAAAGTGTCAGTAACACGTCGTAAAAATAATCAATACATCAGACGATGTACTAAGTACTTACTATAAAGTAGTTATAGTAAAAGTATAACTTTAACGATTTTATACCGATGGACAAAGTCAACAGTTAAAAATGATCTTGTAGATGGTATGATATTTTGAATCCGAAATGGGATATTACTGATTCCCATATACCTACGAGATGAGAGTATTTCTTCCGGACAATTTACTTTGAACTGCCGTGAGCGTCAACTTCTGAGCGTTCTCATCCCTTTGATGGGGTTACCTCGGAAAGTAGTTAGCTTTGAAACCGCCCCAAATTCAATGAAGCGATTTCTCTCTCTCTCTTGGTGAAATAAAAATGTCTCTTCCTATATAAATAAAATATCGTAGGAAAAGAGAATAATTGCACAAGATACGATATATTTTCAGAACTTTTCTGCCTATATTCTTACAAAGAAAAAATGTATTTAAATGCATTTACATTTATAAATCTATGAATTTTCTCATGGATTGGTTAGAAATGTAACCCGGATTATAGAGACGAGCGTTTAAGAAATTACCATTACATTATTACTAAGTAATTACTATGGGATTCATAAATAACTGCCTCGTAAAGATTTGTCTATTAAGCAGTGGTTAATTTTACGAAATTAAATATGTTTTGCAACAGTTTCGTTTGCAACAGACTGAATCGCAACATCTATAAAGCAATAAATAAGAAGGTAACATTTTCCGAATTTTTCTTAATTTCTCATAAATTAATAGAGCTATATTTTTGTGTGTGTTACACGAAGGATTACTACATATATTCCTCTATTATACCGATTTTGCATGAAAACTGTGCATGAATTAATTCAGGTATAAAGAGCATTGCCATCAATTTAGCCAGGAGCTACCATCGTAACCGAAATATGGGAGAGAAAGAGGCTGGAAGTATGCGTAATGGGGCGAAGTAACCCAGCATAAGCTGACGCTAGATGTGGCCTAGATACCTTGGACCGAATAGATGGCCATTTGCGAGGTCAAATCCCAGGTCTATGCGCGTTTACCGCCGGTCTTCATTATTTCATTGTCGTTGGCGAAGCGGCCTTCAGTTTTCTACGCACTGATACCCCGCTAACATACCCATGGGCCTTCTACCACATATAGCTTTTATTTATGGATTGACTTGAGTACATATTCTAGAAAAACTAATAGCGCATCTTTACCCTCAAATATAATAATTTTCTTAGAAATATTTTACTTTCTACTATTATTTCAAAGGAGTCAATTTATTCTTTCCCTAATATATTGCAATAACTACATAATTTGTATTCAAAAACGCCCTGAAAAGAGTAGTTACATGAAGAGTAAATAAATAATGTCTTTCTTTTCGGCGAAATTTCTGCTTCAAATTCCCCTCTATCATTTAAACCCTCGTAAATCTAAGATAAATCTAATTTACTAGTAATGATAAAAGACAATTTTAACAGAAGAGCATTCAAAATCCTTAGCGAACCTTATGGAGAAAAAGTCACACAGGATGGCGAGAAAAATCTGCATAAAACTAAAGAGAGTATTAAATAAAGCATATTAAAAAATATACCTTCATCATGACCCAAGAATAACAAGATGGTACAAATAACAAACGGTATAAAAACTAAAAACAGAATATACCACCAATACATTTACAAATAGAATAAACCATAATTACGTAGTCAAATTCTAGGAAATTTCAGCTAACTGCGGAAAAAAACTATTAAGCAACAAAAATAAAGTATGCTTATAAGTAACAATACGTAATAAGTAATATAACAAAAATAAAGTATGCTAAATAAGGAATATATAGTAATCTCAGGTAAGTGAGGGGAAGAAAAGAAAAATGATGATAATGGAGAGTGAATTGTGAAGTGAGATGCTATGGATTTCACTGAAATACGATATATCTGTCAAGTAAGCGAAGCTTCTTAAATCAAGGGGACTGATATTTTGATATCGAAATTTCGGGATTCATTCAAAGGTTTCCCTTTATTTCATTGAGTAGAGCGTACAAAACAGAGCTCGTGGAAGGCAGAAGCTTGAGGGTGAAAGTCGAAATTGAGACATACTGCCCACAATTTGAATGGAAATAGAATTGATAAATTCGAAAGCAGTCATTCTCAATGGGTGATTCTCGGAGAGTTTTCCGTGAGTTACACTTAGAGGGATTTACAGCTATTGGTCAACCATTTCACAATATATTTTATGCCTTATTTAACGAAAATTACAATGTTCACGCAAAATGCGCGGAATGAATTTCAGAAATAATGGTTCGATTTTCAAATTTAAGGTGCGCAAACAAAGAGTACTCAATGGTGAATATGCGGGAAAGGAGAATGCCCCACCCCTTCGCTGGTAGATGACTTTGTAAAACTAGTAAATTGCCTGTGATTTGACGAGGAGTTCGAATTAGTATCATATTGTAAGATCTCTCTCCACGGCCACTATACGTCTTCTACATTTTTCACGATAAAAGAGCATTTAAATAGTTAGTTGGAGAAAATTTTATAAGAAAATCATATTACGTCACCCCCTTGTTAGAATGCCAATGCTAGAAGAAAGAGTTCTTAGAAAAAATTGAGTATAAAAAGGATTGATAAAAGGTAAAATGTTTTGTCGTGTTGCCAAAATTCTTGAGAAACGCTGACTTTTAGGAAGAATGAGAAGTCAGGTCACCGATTAAGTGAGGTAATACAATACAGTTCTTGCTGCTATTTCCCAGTGAATGGAATACTTTTCAATCGCGTTTCGATACAGGGTAGAGTAAAACGTATCATGCCTTTATTACCTATTGTTTTTCATGAATATGATAATATGAAAACTACTGAGGAGTGATGTTCTGTTAGTGATTCTGAATAGTGATCTTTTTGTTTCTATTTAATAATATTATTCAAAGTGTTACTCGTTGGGTCATTGTATTGAACTTGACGTGAATTTCCACTACTCACGGCACTTTAGCTCAAAAAGGAGAGCGAGGGCAAACTACCTCACTCCTCATCCGGTAAGCCTCATTCCCACTCCAGAGCTCTAGATAGCTAACGTGGTAAACCCACCTCTGAGCTGAATACAGAACTGCATTTATTACTCAACTTACCTTTTACATCAAATGTGATCTTTCGGATTCATTTTCACGTTCTTGTACTTTTTGTTCGCAGCTGCTTGAGATACACCTATCTTTCTCATCTGCCACGCCCCCCTCGCCCACTCTATTCGCTCGGACACGTCCCTATCTGTCGGTGGCCCTCCATTTGCTGAGCTAACACCCCGTAAGCCCGTCGCAGGATTCCGACTGACCCCGATCACAGACGCCAGGAGATAGCAAGCCGACATTGATAGCTACGCCATTATAGGAAGATAGATATCCTCCCAAACTTTTATATTCCTACCGATTTTTTATTCCCAAAAATCTCATTTCCTTCGCATTGGCACCTAATTTAGCATATGAAACGAATGTCTCGATCTAACTTGCAATCTTTCGCCGAGATTACTTCGCTCTTCGTTTGTTGCTGAAAATGTACATGGGTGGTCTGAAAAGTTTCCGACATTTCGCCATTTCACGACATGTTTTCTGAAAATTTCTGAATATTTTCTGAAGAATCGGGGGTCGGAAACTTTTCAGACTACCCTCGTACATCAGGAATTACATTACCAAAAAAAGAAACAAAACTGCTGATAAGCCTGAGATTTCCAAAGAAAAATTCACATCCTTACATGTCCAATACATGTACTTTATATGAATCTTCTCCCGTCTAAAAGATATATTCCTAGTGCTTAATCACCAGTTAATATTAGTTACGTTTATAAATAATAGAAGCGTTAAAATAGTATATGTTTATTGATAGCTCTAGTATAATACAGCATAGAAAATCATTAAAAATATAATCTCTTTCCACAAGTCACGAATGGCCTCTAATGTATTGGTAAGGCACATGTAATGAACTAACTGATTTTAAAAGTGATACAATCTATAAACTGAATGATACATCATATACTAATAAAAATGCATATATTTCGCCCATTCTTCCGAAAAGTAGGGTTAAAAAAATAGATATTCTACGTTTAATGCAAAAATTGCATTTTAAGGTCGTATAAAATATAGGGCTTTTATAAAGAAAACACTATCGAATAATCTCTTCTATAAGGCCGAGAGCATGGTTAACCTCTATCAATCCATTACGTCATTGAGGCGTGATCACACGCGTCTCTTTATTAATGGAAATCATCCGTACAAAGGAGCCCCAGTAAAATTCCACTCCTGGGAAATTAATGGACGATAAATGTCCTATCTGGAGCGCGGATCGGGAGACTGCAAATATGCCCCCGCGAAACATAAAGCACCCAATTCGACCGACTCATCTTCCCGCCAACGAAATCTGCATCGTCCTCTGGGAAGTGACCTTCAAAATGCATTTCGTTCGATAGTGACTAAATCGCTGCCCATGGCACGTAATAAATGCACTTTGCTCCAACGCAAAAGCGATTCCGAAAAGAGCCGAATCAAAGCGCCTCCCTATACATTTGTTTCCCTTACTTTCGGACGTCGAAATTCATTCGGGGAGATATGCATCTCTCTCCTAATTAATAGGACTCCTCCACGGAGGGAATAAATAAAAGCAGTCGGAGGAATTGGTATGTCAAACGGGAGTCTGCTGGAAAACGATTACTCCCTCTCCTCCATATTCTCTGCTTTTTTGACGTCACTTTTGCCGCAGAACTTGGGGCGATTTAGAGTTGCGTTCGATCACGTCCGTTCTCATCGCTCACGATTCACGCAGCGACGCTCAACAAACAACGGAACAAGAGGCGCGGGATGAATGCAAGTAAAGAGGATATTGAATGTAAAGTGACGTATGAGTAGGCTGGCTACTTCCAAGCACATTTAAAACGAGACGTTGCTCATGATTAAAGAGGAACTGAAGAGATGAGTTAACAAGATTATCGGAAGATATTTTTGTTCTCATCGAAACATATTATTTGTAATAATCTGGATCATTTGGAAGGTATCTTCTATCAAAACCATAGGAAATTTTGCAACATTTTTGAGTTTTTCATTCCTGATTTTGACTCATTTTCGATCACTTATATGAATGCTTCCATTAATAACACTGTGACAAATACATAACTAATTACAAACCATTCTTTATAAACACCGAAAATCTTTCTTACAAATTCCACGTGTTATTTCTAAAATAATATAATTGTAAATTACATAGAATTGTTACCAAAAGTATAACAAGTTTACCATTGTCCACTAGCTGTTTTTATTGTCAAAAATACGTAAATATTTCCTGTGCAGTAAACTGTGATCATTTTCCATTCATACATGTTATAAAAAGCCCCCAGAAAAACTACTCAAAACACCTCTCAAAAAGGGTGGATTCGAAACCAGGATACAAAAATACATTTTCCTAAGATTACGCTCGCTTTTCTTTAGTGCAGGGTTTTATTCTTCCGTTCGTTAAATACGGAATGGGAACGGATATCCGTCAAACTAGTTTTGTTCAAGAGTTTAAATTATAATCTGCCTTATTTTTTCTAGATTTTTGATATTTTCAGCCATTAATGCTTTTAATTTGTATTTATTTTGAAAGATAGTTACTGACATCGAATAAATAAATATATAAATATACACACAAAGACGACTATTCTATAAGATTACAAAACACATCCTATTTTCAGCGAAATTACAAAGGGCGAACCCAGAGTTGAGCTCCAACAAGTTTGGTATTGTTCCATCGCAAATCTTGGGGCATATTTAATGGAAGCTGATTTGTCTCCGGAAGCCTCTTGTAGTGGAAGCCACCCTTAGTGTACCCTGGTTAAAAAGCCTCTTGGCAAGGACCCTTTCGTGCTCCGCCATGAATATGGATTGCTCCGTCGGCTTTCATGCACGCCCAAAATAAACCTATTCCTCTGCTACACGGTTCATTCCCCTTCCCATCGCATTCCTCAAGAGCATCTCCTGCTACACTCACCTTTTCAATAGCCGCGGATTCTTCCCCGCCGACGCACACAAGAGGTGCAATACTGACTCGAACGCTTCTCGAATACCTTTCCGATCCCGTCTTCTGAGCCCTCAAATGAACTTCGCCCTCGCACACACACTTTCCTATTATTTTTACACCGTCTTTCCGCGATCTCCGAGCATTTTCAACCCTCAACACGTGCTTGAGACAGTCTTTTTTCAATTGAAAAGATCGAATTGCGTTTCCCACTCAGGATGTTTCGGCGGTTGTTTAATCATCCGGATATTATACCGTGTACACCACTGTAAATACGATAAAAGGGAAATGGAAATTTTACGCTTCGAAATATTGAATAAAATACCAATTAAAACGTAGCGATTCACTCTTCTTAAAACTCATCATCATCAACAAAACTCTCTCAAACTTCCCCAAAATACTTCTCAGAATATTTGAAATTAAATCTATGCTATAACACGAATAGATACCTAAAGCGTTTACTAGTACTAGCCCACTTATACGTTTTACAATTCCAATTTAACTTACTGTGACTAACGCTCATTAGAATTCCAAAATCTTCATTACTAATGTATTTCAAAACCACTTGGTAATAACGTTTGGTTAGTAACGCTACTTCGATAATTGCTTTTCTATTGTAACCTATGTAGACAAGGTTCTATCTATACGTTCAAGAAGGAACAGAATTGAAAAAACATCGACGTTACTGGGATTCGAAATTAAATCTCCCAATCTTTTCGGGGATGTACTTAAACCGCTAAACCATGCAGAGTCAATTCCACTCCGTTAACGGGATGTTATGAGAGTGAGTGGCGCCCCACATAGTGGCACCAAGCACCGCCAGGGTCCTCATCGTGGCAGTCGACTCATATCACGTTAACTGTGTGGAATTGAATCGGCATGTAAGTTAAGTAATTAGAATACCTGCCTGGAAAATGGGAGACCAGGGTTAGAGCTATGTAGCTATTTTTCTCATATCTATCACCTTGAGCCACCATCTTTATGGTTATAAATGTTAATTTTAGTGCATTTTCCTCATCCTTATCTATTAGTTCAATGATTTATTTTGTCTAAGGTGGAGTAATTTGTATTGGGGTGGATTATGGTAGGAAATTCTTTTTCGATTGCTGAGCTAACCTTGCTATTGAGACACCTTCTGTTCTAGTCATTTTGATGCACACAATATCTACGGTATAGTTAAGAAAGTAAATGTCTAATGAACTTAATATTATTGATTTCAATGTTAGTAAAATTATGTCTTGTACGTAAGGTTGTATGTCAAGGTATGGTCTAGGGTTACGGCCTTCGTGTTACGAATCCTTCAGAAGAAATGAAAATAGCAACGTTCGCGGGCGGATTACAATAATCAATTCTCAAAACCGGTAGAATATATTATTAAGATAAGACACATTTCAATTTAATTCGTTTACTGATATATATTTATTTCTGTATGCAAATAAGATAGAAAATAAAACAAAGTTACATCGCATTCAAAACGTATAGAAATAGAAATATCACATTCCATCCTATGTGTAGTAATCCTTTGTATATGACCAGCTATACATATCGTCGGTACTGAAGAAGACAAAAATAATGACGAATGAATTTTAAATATTCGATATCCCAAACAATGGAACAGCTACTAATGAAAGGATATTCTTAAATGAAAGGAAAATTAAATCGAGGAATACTTGCAAATGAATGAAAATGAAAGCGGCGGTCGATTCAAAAAGCATTCACGGCGGGAATCGCACGCTATGAAATGGAGTCAGCAATGAAAGAGAGGCGATCCCTCAAACGCTTCTTTTACGATAGCCGTCGACGATAACTTCAACATGAAACCTTAGATCAACACCCACGTTTATATGGATGCATCGTGAATGAAACGAATCCAACGCCTTTCCGAAGCTTTTGACTCATCAGGGACACCAATCTTTCATAAAAAGGATGTTTTTCATTCATTTTGTTTTTGCGATAAAATCCAGACCATAATTGTCTGTGTATCAAAAACCATTAAGAAGTATTTTGTAAAAAGTGAAAGAAAGGGCGAAAAATGTTGTAACTGGAAAAATGGAATGGAGAAGAAATAGGCAGGCCAATTATTGATATAACGATAACAACGTCAACATTTTCTACCCTTGCCTTTAAATTATACAGAAAATAGTTATATTTAAACATAGTTTTCTCAATTTTGGATGGGGAAGGAGGTTGGATGATCTAAATAAGAATCATGGTTAAATTTTGTTTTCACGATATCCTTTCCGATTTTGTACATCTATTATTTCCAATTAACTTCAGTCAGGTCTGAGGTGAAACAGTAAATCACATAATAAATACAAAATAAAAAATATGCAATAAAATAATACAACAACCAAAATTATAATTAAATTCAATTGTACAATTATTAATATACATCATACAACAAAACATTATACAATATCATATACATATTTTAAATATCGTTTTGATTACTTTTACGACGATTAAAGGAAAGAAAAACTCAAAAGTTGTAGGGTGATCTCAAAGGATGGATAAGGCAACACTTAGTGAAGTAAAATGCTTGAAGAGGGTAAAGAAAGGAAATCCAGGGCACATGATGCTACCGAGACACAAAACACTAATGTGACGTAAGACCAAGTGACTCCATTCTTGTGCACGAGAATGCACGTTGATCTCCACACAAAGAGGAACGCCAGTGCAGCATGTCGTGTCATGCGTCGTCTCTTATGGCCGATTGCTTTTTAAGAAAGGGGCGATTGGTATTCTATGCGGAGAGTGGGGTTGCTTTTCCATTGAGGAATAAGAGTGGGTATCGTGTTCTGAGGAGGGTTGAAAAGGGACGGCAATCCGATGCGGTTTGGCCCTTGGAGGGCTTCTGCGATTCGCTCAAGTACCCTTGGGAGAAAGGGACACACCCCCCTCGTATCACTACCAAGTTGGCAGGTGCGCTTCTAAATACATCGAGACCTGATCTTCGCGATTGATTCACAGCATCATGAATGAGAATTTAGACGAACCATTTAATTGTATCAGGATTTTATTCTGCCTATCCACGTATGTCGTTTTGATATTTTATGAATATCAGCGAGAAATAGGAAAGAGTTTTTGGGGAAAATTCTAAACTTCAACAGAAGCTTGACACAATAGGGGAATTGCCAGGGGATTGCTTTTGCTGCGCTTTAATAAATGAAATACAATCCGTTTATGGAGTCCAATGGTATAAATTCCATTTATTCGTGACATCGTAAACTTTGGGCTCTCTGCGGTCTTTCAAATTACATTTACTACTAAGTACTAGTAAGTATATTCAAGAGCAATGGTGAGCCGAAATCTTCGGATTCGACCCAATTGCGCAACGACTGATATTCTGGTTAGAATAAAACAATGCAATACACCGAAGCAAAAATGCATTCAAACTTCGTTACCTAAACCGAATTCCAAAAGAAAAGGGTGAAACTTCGTCAATGTAATTTTATCGTAACATGAATTCAATTAAACTTCTACTTCGCTTTTTGCCCCTAGCTTCGAAATACTTTAAATTCAATACCTATTACGTGAATGAAAAGATTAAACAAAAATCGTTATAAAAAAGATCTAAATATTTATTTACATTAAATTCATGAGGGTATAATTAATACACGTAATGATAATGAGAAGATCACGCGAGATTCACTCAACTCTATCTCTTATTGGTGAAATACGTATGAATAAATACTGCACACGAATTCATTAACATAATTAAGCCCCGAAGGATATTTAGTTGAATATTCAATACATTTCCGAATGACTTAGCAATCTATTTAAGAGGATGTACAAAATAGTACACCCGGAGGATGTTCTAAACACCACGCTAGGATTTTAAGCATCCAATACTTAGCTTCCGAATTTTAACTGAAATTAGCTTTGAATATAATACTGATTTAAGCATCCAATAGTTACTAAATTTATTTAAAGGATTCATTCACAGGTTTTAAGAGAGAATTACATGCTACAATCTGCTTTTTAACTCGGAAATAATTGTTTCTAGATAAATTATTCTTCCAGTGATATGAGTTTTACTCTTGAAACTTATTCAGAATTAATTTTTATCCAGTTTTCCAATGTAGTACATTTCCATGCACAGCATGAATATTTGGTAATAACAATAAGGTTGTAATCTCATAAAAGCTTCATCTACATCTACATATGTACCCTGCAAGCCGCCTTTCGGCGTGTGGCAGGGGGTGCAAGCACCACGAAATCAGTAAATAACAATCGAATAGTTAAAGAAAAGAGGAAAACCACCCATCAATTATAATAATAATGAACCAATTATCTTAATAACAACCAATTATCTTAATTATCGACCATTTATTTTAGTAATTAATCAATTTTTTTAATGGAAATAATTTTATAAACAAATTTTACATTAAATATATTTTTTTGTTCTCATTAGGAAACGGATATAAGTTATTGTAAAAATATTCAGAAAATTATTATTGCCAAACTTATAGGACACTGTAATTTAAGTATTAGATGATGAGAATGTGCTGGCTAAAAAGTTGAAATCCTTCATATAATTAACGAATATGTAAATTTAAAGTCACTTTTTAAAGATTTAAAATAAGAAAATAAATTATGAAAATGGAAGAAAACGTTTTAATTTTTCTTTCCAGGGAAGAAGTAGACAGAACGCTTTTTTCAGTGATGAAATATAAGAGCTGTTTATTTCGTTTGAGGCCAGAAGAAATAAGGAATAAAAGGATATAAATTTCACGTACAATAGATTTCACGATTGACAAAAAGAAGTACAAGCTTTACCTTGGGCACTCAAGAAAATAGAACAGTAAAATTATATTTCTATATTAAAATCAGTTTTTGCGGAAGCAGAAAAAGACGGCTAATGTGGTTTAGATGTGGGTGCTGTAAGTTGTATCGAAAAGAAATGCTACTTCACAGGAGAATGTAGTGGAATAGATAGTAGAAATGATTTGGTGGCATAAAATATAAATAAATGTATCCGAACACTTTAGTCGAGAAGGAAATGAAAGAGTTGCGGGAAATTGAAAAAACAGTAACTGAGAAAAGAAATATATTAAATGAAATGTATTTGGTATAAAAAGGAAAAAGATGTGACATTTTGAACGAAGATTGGCTCCGAATTGAATAATACTTTCACATGAGCTGTGAAAACGGTGGAGAAAAATCCCTCGATTTTAGATTTCATTCTCAATTTTCCTCCATCTTTGTCCTCTTAAGGAAAAAGTGGGTTTTGATTGGATTTACCCAACTTTAGCTTTAACTTTTACGCCACTCACAAGAAGTAGAACTATTTCCTTAACATCTACACCGCAATGAAAAATCGGGAATAAATTCCAAAATCTTACGATACTTTTTTGTTATAAGTTGTAACGAATAAATGGATGAAAATTTTGCAACAGAAATGTCTAAATCATGACTTGGTATCACTGAAAAAAAAATAAATAAATCGGCAGATATCTTGGTATCCAAGACGCATTCTAAGACAATTGAAACATTCTTATTCCAAATATGCAAAGTATTCTCTCTTACCCACCGTTCTTAAGATATATAACATCAACCATTTATACGTTTTCAACGCTTTATCAAGGCAAACCAGTCACAGACAGATGTTTCATTAGAGCTCTTATTAATACATGAAGTACTAATGAACATGAATATGGTTTAATAGCTATTATTTTGGTTAAATAGCTATAATTAGCTATTGATTTACCTTAGAAAATAGCGGAAACATGTCAGATGCCTATTCATATATCATATCTGTACTACATATCTAGATTGTACTGCCATATACAATAGTTTCATAGACATGTTATACTGCGAATGATGTAGATGTACGCAGGAGAAAGTATTATATTGTAAGGGTATGCCTGCAAAACATTTTATAGGCAAACTTTTTATTTGACGATTTCTCGTCGTAGGAGTAGGGGAATTCAGAGAAATGAGCCCCATGGAAATTAGTTTCCGAGCCCTCTTTAGTATACGGATTCGGATAGGAAGAACGTTTCACTTATGTTAACAATTTATAAAAATAACATGCGTAAATTCTGAATTTAACAAATCCAAGGTCGTAAGGAACACCGATTGATGAATGCGATACATACGCTTAGGAAATTATCGAATTTTATCGAATCACCTCCAAAACTTATTCTTGGAACGTTATCGTGATTCAGAATGTGTCATAAGAAAATCTATTGATGACTAATGCCTTTATAATGAAAATGACATACTTCATCGATTATCTAACAATTACTCCCATGCGTACATGTTTCTCCTCAAGATATGAGGAAGTTTCTGACGTAAGTTGTGCTTCCACGTTCGTGAAAGCACTACTCCCATCTGTTGTTCACAAATTAAGACTTTAAGCAATACGTTTCAGTAGTTCCCCATAAGTAAAATGATTTAGAAGGGATCAAGCGAGGAGATATTAATTCAAAAGACGTCTTTGAAAGAGTATCTAGATTCCCGGCACAACTCTTTCTCGAATTTTCCGTCCAGATGGTTCTTTCCCTCATCATGATAATATTCACCTTCCGGATTCACCCTCAAACAGTCACACATCATCCACTCCATCGCTAGACGGCGCAATTTTTTGAATCTGCATTTTCGGCGGCTTCCAAGAGATCTTTGAAAAACTCCGGAGAAGGAATGGGGGGACAGTGCGTTTCATTAATGAAGGCACTGGCCAACTTGAGGTGCCTTTTTACATGAGAAAGGGATGCAAACGAGAAGGCAGTCACAAAGCGAAGCAGACAAAAGAGAGAAATGGGTGTGGAAGGCATTTGAAAGCAAAATGAGGTTGGTGTTTGACCAACGAGTAGACGGCTTAAGGGCCTTGGAAAGGATGCTATGATTAGACTAGAAATAATCATCTATCTAATGCTTTGTTTCTCCTCCTCCACGTTCGCTACGTTGATTTGCAATCGGTTGATAAAATTATTCACCATCCTCAATCAAGCCTCGAGGGACGGCAATGAACTGGAAACAAAGACAAATTATTCCACAACTTTGTACCATAAATAACGAATCTTAAAGCTAAAGAGATGCGGATGTTTCCCTGTTTACTCTTGGCTTTATTTTCTCAAAATAAATACTCTAAGGTCCTTCATATGATTAAATCATGCAATAATTATAGTTAAGTTTTTTCAGTGTTCTGATTCACTTTCTCGGTTCTCGGGATTTAATTGGTGCATAAAGTTTACCAACTGTATTCGGTAGTTTTGAATTCAACAAATTAAGAAAGTAATTCAGAAATTTAAATTTTACTATAGCTGAAGGGTATATCCCTTATCTGAATGTTAAATTATGAGGAAACTAAATATTGGGAAGATTGAATACCTCCCCCATAATTCAAGAAATTGCTTCCATTGTATTTGGTTAAAATAATATTCTAACCAATCGTAAAAGACGCATATATTTAGCGTATTATGAGCACAACTAATTATTTTTTAATTTAACTTTAAATTTTCTTCCTCTAAGTGAGGGAAAATGAAAGATAATGTAAAATACTTTCGTCAGCCCGTTTAAAAAAAATCTCTTTCATCACAAAGGAAGAAAAAAGCGAAGAAACTCTTTAAGCGTAAGATTAAACAGGCAAACATAACCAAAACTCATTAATATTAATACTTTTACTGAGTGATTATCGTAGGGTATTAAAAAAGCTGCAAACTCTTTAAACTCGCAATTAAATTGAAATGCGATGCTTTGTTATTATCTTCCATTTTGAAAACGTTTTACAAAAAATACTAAATTTTAATTATTTTCTTACCTTTTCAATTAAACCTTGATTGCATTAACTTAGAGAGCAAGGTTCGAACATCAGAAGAGACTAATTCATCTCAATCTCATCCTTGATAAATACGTTTTATTACTATATATGTTCGAAACTGTGTTAAACTAAATGCTTGAATCTATTTGGGAATCTTCCGAGAGAAGAAGAAAAGTATTCATTCAAATATAACCAAATTATCTGGCCAGAGTGTTAATTAAGACTGAGGTGTAGGGTTAGTAAACAGCCATTTCATATAGCAATGATAAGTTTTACTTCCACTGTTTCTGCCCTTGGGACACACTAAATCCATCACGCATTTTCTGAAGACAGAAAAAAAGCTTTTATCCCAACATTCATTCCATCTTACTTGATGTAGGCCCCATATCTATCACTAATTATGAATACATATGGTGATACGACGAATAGGCTCCCTATGTATATATCACTTAACCATAGACAATAACAGTAATCGAATACAATAGATCGAGCACGTTTGACGAAAGAATGATATGAACGAAATAAGCTAAACAGTAGCATAAATAAATGAATAAAAACACTGGTACACTTCCACAGATTTTGTGGAAGTCTGTGGTAAATCTGGAAATTTTGTGGAAAATCTGTGGAAGTGTACCAGTTTTTTTATTCATTTATAATGGCCTTCCACGAAGTAACGCCTTCACACATCGAATTTAAACAGTAGCAGATTTTAGGATCGGATTGAACAGGTAGATACTTCTCCCAAGTGAGTCACTCATATCTACAGCCGCAAAATTAAATTACAGGTATAGTTTATTTCACAAACGTTGTCCATCATAAATAGAAATTGAACGCATTGTCTTTTCGCAAAATGAGGCGACGAACGTGAGTATCGGCTGTGTATAGGACAACTCCATTTCTGGATGCGCCAACTAATGTTCATTATCCTGTTTAAACTCGACATTTTCATGGCCCATCAAACAGTTTAAGGTCAAAATGGGGTAATCTGGTTAGATAGAGAACTTCGCACTTTCACGAAGGGAAGAATGATTTCAACGACCCTATTAAAACTCGCATTATCTAAATTCATAGCGATAACGCAGTCTCTCGATGTGATCAGGTCATTTCGCGGATTTATAAACGCAATCGGGATCATCCTGCAGTTGCCACTTTCGTACGAGGAAAATTTAGATCATCAATTAATTTTCTGCCGAAAGATTCATTTATTCTTTAGGGGAGCCCGTCAATAACAATACAAAGATAAATCCGCTTAAGAAGTTTTTCGGGGAATCAAGCGAAAACCTCATCTTAATAGGGATAGCGTCATAACCGGGTTGTGCAATGCTGGTTGCATTACATCATATTTTTTAGGAATGGTCTTTAAGCACAAAGAAAGCGTCTCAGTACCCATTTTTCGCTCTAAAATGCAGTTGCAGATGCAGGTTTTACCAGAGGGAAAATTAGGGAAGAATAATCTTTTTTAACCGCAGTGCTGAGAGGGCATCACTATCTCACCGTGACTATTCTCAATAGCCCACGAAATACATCTTGTCTGTTTTTTCGATATTGCTATTTCTTAAGATAGAGACGTGAGGAAACACTGTAAATCAGCTTATTAATCCACACTCTGTGGTGAGAAAAACTGATAGAATATATCAACTCTCAAAAAAAAATTGAAAAATGTATCAAATCTCAGAGTTCAAAAATTTGCTTTGGTCTATAGAATGAGGTGAACGATTGGCTACAGTGGGTTAGTGAACCTGAGGAAAAAAACCAGCGTCTTAAGAGGAAAGCAGGGCGTTTTAAGCGGCAATTTTACCCTGTGTTTCGAGTGAAAGGGACTGGAACAGTAATAAATCCCCGTATTAAGCGGGAGCGTCTTAAACGGGTTTTACCGTATTTTTTCGGAGGCCACGGGGGAAGAATTAGGTCGAAATGGGATAAAACGCGTAGTTCCACAAATTCGGCAGAATGGCGTTTGAATTCAAATGGAAAAGTGTGCATGACCGCAATGCCAAGTTGGCGTGCCGTGTACGTGCACGGGTGATCACGATCACTAACGAGACGGAGTGCACTCGAAACGTGGGGCGTGCTTCCCGTAATGATAAATAGAACGCCGAAGATACAATGAGAAACAACGCTCACTGCGACAGTTAAATAATCTCATTGCGCACTGCGTGGAAATTAACGTCTGGAATGGTTTTAATAGCCGTAAATATGTCATTGTGATAGTAATGGGGATGGACAATGTCTAGGTTTCATCTCCGAAAATAAACCACATTAACATCTTAATCAGAACCCGTTGAGTTAAACTAAATCTCGTCATAGCTAACCATCTATATACATAACAGTAGCGTAAACAACCCAAATACGACATAATACAGACTTCCTCCGGTAGAGTTCTGTGCCTCCCCTTCCTCGCCTGAAAATGACCAGAAAAACAGCTAATTCGACTCGGAATTGCGGAATATATCCCAACATATAATTTCCAAAGCAATAATGCGTACAGTTTAGTAAAGTAATATATTAAGAAAGTAAACCATGATAAGAAATAGGTAGAGAAATTAATTCAAAAAAACATTCACTATACATCTCTGAAAGAATGATGTATGCAATCACAGAATTCATAAGGAAGTCTATGAAAATGTGTTCTTAACTTTAAAAAGTATTTTTAAATTTACTCTAGACGGCTTAATTACAGGTGGACCACATGTGATACCTTAAAACCATAATAGATATATACATTTTTAAATAAATTATATCAAAATTCGATGCTTTTGAAGAAGTGTTTTACTATTTATAAAATACTTAAATGTTGTTCCTTAAAAGCACTTCCAAAGGTACATGATGTTTTGCATAATAAGCTTAGCACCAAATTACCGTAAAAACTTTTCATGAAAACGCAATAATTAATCTTCTGGTTGATAACTTTTGAATTAGAACTATCGATCTTGTCTGAAATTTGGGAAAAAAGAACTACTTTCTTAGTAAATTAATTATGCTCCACATTCGATCAATCGTAATTAAAATTCTCATTGACCTGAGAGTTAATGAGATGCTCGTTTAACCAGAACGTTAATACACTTAAGCTCATCTTCCGCTTTAACTTCAGATGCATGTGATGGGTAAGTTAAATCAGAAACTAAACCATTGTAGCTGAAAATCAAAATTGGAAATTCACACCTAGAAATATTCTAAAAAGGATTGTAGGCCTCATATCTTAGCATAGCTGAATTTAAATTTTTAGAACACAAAAATTTTGAGAGAAAATAAAAATGACTTTCCATACGTAAATAGCTATAAATGACCACTTTCATATAATATTCACGAATTTAAGACATGATAACACCGATGAGAAAAAGGAAGGAAATATCGCAAAACATCTCTTGCGAAATTTAGGCTCATAATCTACATATTCCGAACATAAGCAACCTATGTTAATGGAGAAAATAACCTTGAGGAAGCTGTCATTAGTTAATCAGATTAAGAGCGATAACCGGACGAAATTAAGGCAGCGGCGATCATATAAATTAAAGCAGGCTCAGGAGAGTTTTCCATTTCATTAAGGTAAGGCGTGGGTTGAGGCTCATCGATAATGAGATTAAAGGAGATCATAGGAAAAAGGAGAAAAGTGGTTTTGCACCTATAGGCACATAGGAGAATTCCCAAGGAATAGAATCTGTGAGAACCGAGATTCGTGAAATACCCGGGATTGAATCCCGATCCACTTTCGGATTTTTTATTCCATTTTCCTTGGATTAGAAGAAATATTTGTTGAGAGTGAGATAAAGACTAGGTCGCTATAACTACTGGACGGTATATTAATGGCTTAAGCATCTGAGGAAAATGTTATATCAAAATACACGCGGTAGTAATATTAAAACATAAAATGAGTAAAAAAAGCGGTGCGAGAGAAGAAAGACATGAAAATGTCTGCTTATTTTGCTTAGGAAAATATTATTGCGATATCTAAGCAAATAATTAAAAACGAAAAAATATTTCCATTTAAAAGGAATCGTTCTCTAATGTATGCATGCTTTTCACTGAAATAAATAAGCTGCTTAGAGAATTCTAGCTGGAAAAATTGGTAGCCTACCCTCAAGGGATAAAGAAATAGAAAAAATATCTCCATTTGAAAGTACTTTAACCTCACTTCACCACGTACTCTTAAAGATATATTCGCTTAATCCTACTCTGCGCTCTTCCAGAATGAAATTCTGAGACAATTCTCTAAAAAACGGGTTTTGTAACCTTTTGGCAACAAAAGGCAGCAATAAAGACTTCTCGTACATATATATATATATATCAGTCTCAGAGTCTGACGATAATAAAGTTAGAGACTCTCGGGATCTCAGAAGACGCCGTCATTTTTGCTTCTTTTGTCCACGGAATGAAGATATCTCCAAATACATCTCAGCGAAAGCATCTTTTCCAGTCACAAGATCGCGCTGTCAAGATTTGGGACACACAATGGACTGAGAAGAGCTGTACAAAAACAGAACAGCAGTTATTGCTCCCTCGTCGCGCCAACTTGTCAGTTCCCCGGAACACATGGGGAGCTTTATTTGATAATTGGATTATCTATCTCGTGAAGGAGGAGAAAATTTCAAAATTCGACTAATTATATCTCAAGGACCCTATATTAAGGATTGCCTCTCCCAGCAATTAATTACGGATTTTCTCTCCCAGTGTGGCATACTTATCGACTAAACCTATAAAAAACTAGATTTCAACATTTTCAGACACGATTATGACCTTAAGGCTCGAAATCATGGTAGCTTAATAAAGTAATGATGGTAAAGGTATAAGTGTTCTGTAGTCATTTTTATGACAATGAAGACATGCCACAAAGTCGAGGCCGAATGAATAAATTCGATCCTAGACTTTGTATCTTAACTTTCAATTGAAGAAGAAGAACTTTCTATAAGTAATGAGAAGTTGCGGTAAATTAAAAGACGATCATTTGCTATACGGTATCATTAGTCAATAGCTTCCATAAGTGTGTCTTCTATATTTTTCTTTTATCTCATCTCAAGTTAGCTGCAAAGATTAGTAAATTTGACTCTGGTAAAATGAAATTATTAAATGGACCAGAAATTATAGCTAAGTAATTAGTCACGTCTTGCTTTGTCAGGCTACATTCTGCATCTTTTTATTTCCCTAGAGTTACTAGAATAAGTAAATCATAACCGTTATGAGATTTAAGCATCTTAAAATTTAATTTAAGCATCGATTTATCGGATTCCTAAAACTCAAAGTACTTCTTTTTAAGACAATTCCTTAACACACCGCCTTATAAATGATAATTGTATATTTTGGAAATTTTTTCTTTCGTAATTATTCTTCTACAACAAAGAATTTAAATTTTATTAATGATGGAAGAACTTCAGCCGGGACTCGAAATCGTGACTTCACCCGCACAAGCGAGTTGAGGAAGATTGATTGCAGCAACGGCTATACTCAGAGATGCGGTGCATGGTGTCAACGAAGCGTGTGAAAAGTGTATGAGAGAAGTCTAGTTCAGTAGATGAAAACACACTCGATGCACGTCTTTATATATACTGGTGGTATACGTAAAAGAAATAATAATGATATGTAATATTACGTGAAAGAAATATGAAATAACCGTAACCGAAACAGTTTAAGATGAATGCATATTGTAGGTCAATATGATCTCATCCACAAATGTTAGGATAAAAACGAAGAGAATATTAAGTAAATATACTCATAAAAACGATCCCAAAGATTATAATACACTGATCACTTGTATCATCTTTTCTAGCACTCGAAAATGAAACAAATGTAATATACATTTCCGCATATGATAAATTAGGTTCCGCTTTGAATATAATCACGTTATCAATTAAAAATACGGGCTTTCGTCAATTCTGCTTGCGAAAATGCTTATATTCGTACAAGTATATTTGATTGACCGAATAAAAAAATGTGCGATTGGGCACCCAGATGAAATCCACTGTCATATAGTCCGAAACGGTGAGAATTTGATATTTTAAATAATAATTTTATTTTCCATTTATAATCAAATAACTTGAGTTAAACCAATGAATACTAGTTAAAGTATATAGTTATATAGCACCGCGGTTACTTTCATATTGTTCGTGGAAATTGCAAAGTTAAAGAAATATAAAACAAATTAGCCACAGGCCGTATGGAACCTTGCAGGGTACGTATATAGATTTAGATGTAGAATTGACTATTGAGGACAAAGGCATGCCATAATTGGAGATAGTTGGCTAAAAGTTTGAGGGTATATCTGAGGGTATATATGTATAACGAAATAAGTTCTCCCAGTATTGAAGCAAAGTTATGTGAATATATTATATATTGACATAAATATATTTTGTAATGTATTCCAAATTTCATAACCTTCGAAATATATCGAAAGCCATCTAATTTAATCGTATCCATCTAGTTTGATATTACACTTCAAATTCATTTTAACACAAATGAGACTCAAGAATGATTCATAACGATCCACTCGATAATATTCAGCAGAAAATTAGCGCATTAATCTCCAAAACTCATCTCAAGCAGCACACTTCAGAGCCTCATTCACATTTCATTTCCCCCTTTTTTTCTTTCCCATCCAGTCGATTCCTTCGCACACATTCCCCAGTCGGTCCCAATCGGGGAAAACATTACGTTATTTCGACAGCGGCAAAAGAATTCCGCCAATGATTTCCTGCGCGCGAATATAAGGGAATTGGACTCTCAAGGCGCCAATTAACATTTCCGGTGCGACGCATAATCGCCGGATAGGGGACAAATTAGTCTTCCGCGAAGTTCACGAATCGGGCGAAATTCATTTGTGAGCCGTCTTGTCTCCATTGTGCCCCACCTGTCTCTTCCTCTCCCCGCATTTGCCCCCAATCGCGAGGCTTTTCCGCATCTTTAGTTCCTTTTCGCTCCCTTTCACCGCCGCTCCCCAAATCAGGCCTGCCAACTCGACTGACACGCCACCGCATTTTATAATCCAATCGGGAACTTTTTCTAATATGCTCCGGAGATTTTTCGCGGAAAATGCTTTTATCCCTTTTCCCGATCTCCAGAAATTCGCTCCGAAAATTCGGTGATTTATCATAGGCAAAAGTAGACTCGGCCAACAGGTCGACTGCGGTCGAAATGCCTATCGAGATCTCGATCAATCGCAAACTGGGAAATAGTCCTAATTATGAAAGCTTTGGCCGATAAAAATTCAGATTAAAATATGAAATGACACATCTACCGTGATATTGGAAAATTAGTTTAAAATTTCTGAGAGAGTTATAAAAAACCTTTCATCTATATCAGCAGAATTCCTGTGAGTCTAGTGGAATGAACAGATTTCCTTTCACTTTTTCTTTTCCGTCTCATTTTAAATGAATCATCAGGAATTCGTGAAGATTTAATACCCCAAAGTTGATAAATTAATATTTTTTATGATTACCTTAATTAAAAACATTTGATTATGGTATTCCGGAAGACTAATGTAGTCATAAAAGCATAGTTTCATAGAGGTCCGCTAGAATAATTTAATGTTTAAAAGAAAATTAAACAAAATTTGGGAATATTAATTTAAAGTATTCTTCTATGCCATTTTAAACCATTATAAAAATGTTCTATGTCTTAATTATGACTAGTGTATTTAAGGGGTAGTTATCAGCAATAATGATATCTGAGATATACAAAGAACGGAGTAATAATAGACAATTAGGAGGTAGAAAAAATAATGTGATAAGAAATTATAATGAAAAAAATGAATGCTAGGAAAAATTTTCATGATAAAGAACTTTGAACTTACAATTACTCTATTTTGTAACCGGTGGTAGCATCTCTGGAAAGCAATACAAGCAAATCTTTAGCGAACCTCAAGATTATTCGAAGGAAACTGAAGTTTGGTAAGAAACTATTCCTAGTAATTAACCTTAGAGAAGTTCTATAAGAGATTTCCTGATTATCGACACTTTCTCTCTGTAATAAAAACGCTTGCAACGGCGAAAAACAATCATTCACATACTGAGGACATCGAATTTCCATTTATGCTAATCCAAGATCCAATCCGCTTTCTTGATTAACCATTCATTGGAAAAGTTTTAGAAGAGTAAGTAAAACTGCAAACTGACGAAAATGTAAATCAGCCTCAGAATACCAACAAATTTCACTTTTGAAGACCTATTTCACATCGAATTTCAATTCACAAGAGGAAAATGTGCAGAAAGATATTTCAATGGCTAATATTCATTGATGTCCGATTCACAAAAACAAGTTAGCTAGGATATCTTGAATGTTTTCGGCTCATATCAATTCATTTTCAACCTTGACGTTCAAATGTTATTAAATGTAAGGGTAGATTAGGAAGCGCTCAATGTAAAGTTGGCCAATTAACTAATCTAAACAGGATTGACAGATTTTTGGGTTTTTGCTGATGGGTATATCAATGTATTTTTAAAAACACAATAAGTTATTCTGTATGAATAATTTTTACATATATTAGGACAAAAAGTAGGTCAGTCATCAAGTTTCATCTTCCTAGTAATGTTTTCATGCAAAAGTCTATTTTAATAACAATTCCCTAGAGTGGTACAGATTTAATCCCAATGCTGTGTATATTTTTTATCACCTTCATTTTTTCGCTGTTTTTTGTGCCTCCGCTTTGCGTGGGCATTTTCCCGCACCGTGGGTGTTTTTCCGTAGGTTGAAGAGTTCTCCCCTGCAGTTAAAATTCTTACTTATTGATTTTTTATCTTTATCTAGTATCTAAACTTTCTTTGTTTGTATATATTGGTTTATTATTCTAGATTTAAGCTTTTCCTTCGATTGTTTCTGGGGTAATACTTTGAAATTATTATAACTTCTGAGGTTAGGTGCAAGAGAGACCTTTTAGCCTTAACTCACCGTAACGGTCCAAAAATAATGAATTCAAGAAATTTCGTGAAGTAAATATTACAGTTAATTAGTATTAGTTTTGGTATCTCTACTTAAAATTTACCACGCTTTCACTATGGTGAGCTTCTCAAATTGCCATGATAAGACTGAGAAACTCAGCTACTCAAAAGATGGCTAAGAGTTTTAACTTCTAGCCTTGAGATGGTTCAACGCAGGGCAGCTAGATTTGTTATGGGAGATTTCAGATTTGACAGCAGTGTTTCAGCTATGATAGAATCCCTCGGTTGGGATTCGCTTAGTGATAGAAGACTTGATTACCGTAGGAAGCTTTTTCATAAATTTATCACTACGGATCTCAGGGAGGAGGTAGTTGATATTGTCATACCAGTTAGTTGCATACGTGATCTTCGAGACAAAACGACGAAGCGTTACAGGGAAATAGTTGCCAGGACAGATAGTTATTTCTGGTCATTTTTTCCGCGAAGTATTAGAGAAGCCAACAGCAGTCAAAGGTAGATAGGGTTTTCGGTGTTTCACACCCCCTGCCATGCGCCAGTGGCGGTTAGCAGGGTCCTTATGTAAATGTAAATGTAACATATCTTTAAAATAGTTTGCGTATATTCAAGAAAATACATCGTAGGGAGTCATACTGATTCCACTAGAATAATTATTATTCGACCCTTTATTTGGCGATGTTAGGCCCGAGTGGGCCTCTCTTCCACCTAACCTCGTGTGAAGATTTTATATGGTTATTAATAAAGGAAAAACATAAAATGATACCAAGAAAAAAGAGAAAAAAAAACGAAAAAGGAAAGATTTGATTTGAAGGTTACTGGAGATAAAGTACGATGTGGCTAAAGACGTTGCTTCCCTCTTTATCACCAAATCGAGTACCAATGATAAGCGTTAACAGCGAGCTATTAGAGTCACAGCAAAAACGTATTTACTGATATTACTAAATTATATACACTTGCGCTGGCTTTTAAGGGAACATCATTGATTCGTAATCAAAACTTTGAAAGAGAATATCGATCAAATCCCCTAATTGATGGGCGTCGACTTCTCGATTGACCGACTGATAATTTCACTCGTTTAGCCCATCAATCATCCAACAACGACTTTAGAGATCTTACAGCGAATCATTAACTACAGGAATAAAACAACAAAACGAATAAAATGAAATCAAACGGGAGGAGACAGAGCATGAGGGAAGCTATAAAGAGCGAACTCTCGCGAAAATGTTCGCGACCGATTTTTCGCGAACTAAAATAGTCAACGAGTTGAAGAGAACGTGCTCAAGAGAAGGGAGTGAGCAATAGGCGTGGAAGCAGTGAAAACTGAAGCGCGAAACTTGGAGAGAAGTGAGGTTTGGAAAGGTGGCAGCCCTGCCTCGCCTCCACCCACAAATCGTTCCTAATTTCACGCCAAAATCCTCCACGCACTCATTCATTTCCCCTTCAAGCACACTTCGGTTCGACATTTAATTAATCTCGCAGTGAGAAGGGGAGCGGAAGGAAACGAAGGAGGAGAGAATGCAAAAAGAGAAAGAAACTTTTATATCCGGAGGAATGCAGCCCTAACCCGTGCTAATACGCTATAAGAATTCGTGCTTTACATACTATTTGAGCGTCCCTCAGGGTGGCGTAATAGGACCCTAACTATTTTTACTATACATCAACATCAAGTAAAATGAGGATGTTTGAGGATGACAAGGTAATTTTATAAGAAATAAGTCGTAGGCAATTAGATAGACCGCTTATTCGATCAGTGCTACCTGTCTTCTAATCTCTTTGTAAAGAGGATGGATTAATTAGATGAAATCAATTGGATTGAATAATTAAGACCGAATTTTGAAATGGTGCGAGGATGGTAACTGGAGCTTAATGTAAATATACTATCACCAGATAAATGTTTCCAAAAAATATCTAAGAAAATTAAATTCGTCGAGGCAATAATCGGTAGGAGCGAAGTGTTTCCAAGCGATGCTACTTGCGTTAGTTATGCCTCACCTTGAGTAAGTTTATGGTATGAACGATAAGGGTAAGTAATTAATTTATGAAATAGTCGCAATGCATCCCCTGTCATACAGCGAAAGGTGGCTGTTATGTGTGGATGTAGATACATATTCGCCCATTTCCACAAAAAAAGTCTTCCTAAATAACAAAATTTTCTGGAAAAATAACTTTGCTGGCAAAAGCAATCGCCCGGCAAGCAGAAGATTCAGGTTTGAGTCTTGATCCCGTCATACTTTTTCCGAGTCCGTTTTTCTCTTGGAAATTTTGGCCCATCAGATAAGGTGGAAGATCGGTTAAAGCAGGTTGCAGTTCACCTAGGGACTGAAATAATGCATCTTAACAGCTGTCAGCAAAGTTTCTTTCGTTGAATTTTTACCATGCGTTCTGTTTAAAAAGTATCGGGGAGAATATCACGTACAAGGGTGGTCTGAAAAGTTTCCGACCCCAGATTTTTCAGAAATCTTCAGAAAATTTTCAGAAATTTTCAGAAAACATGACGATAAATGGCGAAATGTCGGAAACGTTTGAGACAACCCATGTACTATGCGGGATAGCGTCTTAAGCGGGAGTATTTTACATTGGTTTCACTGTATATGTAAACAGCAAAATGGAGATGAAATGAGCAATAAAGAACTACAAAATTATTAAGCAATATGATATGCCAAATGAACAATGCTGCAGACTATTTTTTTATAAAAAACTGCGGGAAAAGGGTGGAAGCTGAGTCTGTAAAAAGCGTATCCTAAGAAGTCCATATCTTCGGCAATACCAGAGCTAAACTTCACTTCCTCGGGAAGGAATTCCGAGGCAAAAAATAAAATGATTTGCATAGATCGTCGTAAAATTAGGACGACGGAAAACGCGATCCGACAAGAGGAATAAAGTAAACAGAGATTTGAGTAGTCTTGAGATAATCAGAAGGAAAGGTTTGCTCCGAAGAAAATGATTTTCTCAGCCCGAGAACTGAGATTGATGCAAAGTGAGATGAGGAAGTGATAAGGAATGGGAATTGGAAGATTGGAAAGAATGAAATGGAGGAAGGAGCAAGTTACCAATGCCATCATGAGCAGCAGCCGGGGAAAGTCCTCGATAAAAGCGTATGCCGTAATGAGATTAGATTAGCTATTCCTATCCATGGAAACATTGACTCGGAAGAAACTCCTCCAATCTAATCCTGTGAATTTTTAACGAGTGTCGCGCATGGCAAATAGAGATAAAAACCTATATGAAGCTACTAATAGTGGGGAACGCTTTTTAAATATATAATGGAGGAAAAAGGAGTGGCGTCACGAGCCATTTAATCAAGAAATGAAAGTAAATATGCTAACGGAGTTTAAGTTGATTCGTTTGAGACTTAAGTTAAATTAACGTTTAAAAACTCTACAAATTAATTGTATATGCTCATTAATGTAAGCCGTAGACCTTTCTGATATAAGCGAGTTATAGTAATAGCAGTAATTGAGATGCGTCGACAGTTGAGGTCAATTTGCATCACTTAAGTAAATTATAGCCTCTAATTGCGAGTTATATCTACCACATATATTACTAAGTGTACGTACGCAAGCGAGCTCCCATAAATGTTCTCAACTCCACTAACTGGAGGATGGCGCAGGAGTATTTATTTTTCAAATACACATATCATTTAACAAAAATCAATTACATTGCGTACAATCGTTAGATGTATTCTTCCAGTGAAAACAAAAAATTGATTTCCGTCTTATCATTGCCTTATTTATTAGTTTTTAGCTATTTCACCAATATTTTAGCCTGTTTTAACAGGTTTTTCAAACAGTAAATTAAAAGATTTTTGTAATTTGAAATCACTGAACATGTTGAAAGGATTGGAAGTTAAAAGTAGATCCGCTAGGTAATAGCTAGTATAAATCCCGTCGATAACTTTGCGATTTTCTTAGTTTCGTTCGATGAAAGCAGTAATGTAGATATCAAATGGTATAAAAATTAATAACATAACAAAAGTCAATTACGCTTCAACTACAATGTAATAAAAGGGCATTTTCCATCATATCATACCATCGTTCCACAATAAATAAAAAATTCAGAGACAAATATTACACCCTCAGAATTCTCTTCAAATAAATTGGATTAAGGAACTCTAAATGGAAATAATAATAGCAATATTAAATACTTCATTCAGCAATGATCCTGCGTTGAAAACTGTCTTCAAAATAATTTTTCACATCTATCTCCAATTCATCTGGAATTCGTTCCTTCACAGAGCAATTACAGTAGAGAGATTAAAATTTACGCTAATTTCGAACAATGTTTCAATTAAGTGGTAACTATATTTAAAAAACGCGAGAGATAAAAGGTTAAGCATTCAAATTATCAAAAGAGAAAAAGAGATAAGAAATCAATATTGTATGTATTTAACTCTGCGACCCGTTAACTGGAATATTAAATGATACCTTGAAGACTTGGGCGGGTAATCATTCCACATCGAGGAAATTCATGAGATAAGCCGTATAATCCCCTTCTACTTTAATGGAAATTTTCGGGAAATATGTTGATGCGGAAATTGCTCCTGTTCTTTGCATTATCGGTGGAATTTATCCCTCGCGAGAGAAAATTTCGGATCTGATAAATCTTCCAAGGGTTATATTTTTTACTTATCTGACGGTATCTGGAGAGATCATTATCAGCAAGCATTGTGCCGAAGTCTAATTAGGGATGCTTAGATACCTGATTTGCTGGATCCTAACGAAATAATTACATATAAATTGACTGTAAGAATCAAATACCTAGCAGTTTTCACACTTTTTAACCAACTTAACTATTACTTTAGCTTTTTCACAAAAGAGCATGAGAAACTAGCAGGTTCGATCAAGTTAAAAAATTCATAATCAAGGAAATAAAACGGCTAATGAATCAAGAGAAGAGACATATTTGGGGTAAGGGGAAGTTGTAGGAAATAACAAAAAGATTGACAATAAAAAATGGTCTTTTCCTTCATTTCCTATATGTTTCCGGCTTTTTATCATCTTATTATGTAGCCTTGCTCTGAATCTCTGGCGTTTTCGTGCTATATTGTGTCGTACTAAGTGGAATTATTCTAAGGTAAAGTTATAACGCTGAGCTGAATATGACTGACTTAATGATCGGTAGGAATCTTTGTTCTGTAATGCCCAATTTGCGGTTCTCTATGAGTGTAGGCACTAAAGTAGTAAAGCTTGAAGCATGAATAAGAGAATGTACTCCATTTCATTAACGGTTATTATTTATGGAAACGTATGATGTTGAGGAAATGTTATTACAATGAGGCTCTCATTTGACAATTGATCAAGTTAGCCTTATCTTAAATCTCAAAATTAAATCTAGAAAGTGTTGAATTACATACTAATGATAACGAACTACAACTAATATCAGTGAACTATATAATTGTTGAATACAAACGTTGCATAGTGATGACTAATATAAAAAGGACACTGTAACGAACAAGGCAGTTGTTATGATTAACAAGAACTGTTTATTTTAAATAATTTGGAGAAAGATATCTACTCATTTTCATTTAATTTTTATTACATTCATTTCACTTTCAAGCTCTTATATTTTATCAATCACTACAAGAGAAAAGAGACCGGTACACTTTCCTCAGTTTTATTCCCCACCAACGGTTTTAGCGAGTAATCTCCATCATCAGATGATAAAAATAAAATTATAACTAGTCTGGCTCCTTCCTCTCGTTCTGATGGATTTCCACTTACATATATACGCTTTTTCCGTGGCTTTTATTTTATTAATGACTATCTCGTGTTGTCTGGTATTTTCGTAAATAAATTAAATCGTGGAAAAAATACACCACCGAGAAGAATTGTGCTTTTTTCAATATCAAGTTACGCTTGATCTCAGTATGTGTTAGTCAGTTTTCATTGTGAGAGAATTGGATGTGACCAACTGCCAACTCATACAGTCTGCCTTCTCTGCTTATATTTCTTGCCATGGAAGTAGGTCTGCCTGCTAGATCACGCTCATGTTTTCAAAACCTTAGGAGATTTTAATTAATCCGCTCCTGAGAGAACTCTGGCGGCAGAATGAAGAATGAGTCTCCCCTCCCTTGATACAAAATCCCTGAATCCCATCACGCGTGATAAAGGGACCAAGTCTCTTACACACAAATGAGCACCCCGTGTCTTCAAAGCGGGAACTGAAGGAAGCGAGATATTATATTTAATTGAGACTTTTCTGTCCCTTGCTACATACTATGCGGTGCATTAAATGACAAAGGGTGCGATCGAAATTTTAGCATGTAATTCACGTATCTAATGACGGAAGAGTTATCTTAGATTGTATAATTTTGCTTTAGATTGCCTAATTTCGAATGGATATTATAAATTAACAATGAGTCCTTATATAAAGAGGACTAAAGTATCCACGTGGATATATTTTGTTTAAATATAGAAAAGAAGCTTTCAGTTTGTGAATTTCCGGGAAAGCTCACTGAATTATAACTAGAATTTAACGAAAATTTATTGCCTTTGAACGGAGTTGAAAAAATAGCAATTCGCCTGGAACAAGTTAAACTGAAAACAAAAGTCAGTATCGGAACAGCCCAAAATACTTAAAATGAAAACATACTCTACGATTCTATACCATTGAAAACTCTTTTACACATGTTCATTTTAACAAAATCTCTCCGGATAGCCAAGTGGGTAGCGCGTTCGACTTTCGGTAAAAGCAGTCCCGCTTATACTTTCTGGTAAGGGCTCATGAGTGAGAAACGAACTCAGGCGTCGAAACGCTTTTAACAATATGATTACATTAACTATAAAGTGAATTTGAAGTACAGTATAGCTACATCGTACATACAAGAGATATATGCAATTTTTGTCTCGATAGTCGTTAAGCATTTTCACTATCGAATATAATTTTAAGGATATTCCGTAGTTAAAGTTACGGCATTCATCAATTGATGCCACTTTATTGCTCATTTGTAAATCAATCCGTCAACTTTCATCGTCATTTTCACAAAATAATTATACCGATATGGAATGACATTGAGATGACAGAGGCTGAAAAGCAAGACACATTTGTATGGCTAAAAAGAGCTTTGAGTGAGGAATTAAAGAGAGCGACAAGGAAGCTCTCCGTTGGTCGCATTTGAAAGTGAAAGTTATAGAGACTCCCTGGAGAGAGCGGATCGAAATTTGAGGGCGAAAATGGAAATAAATTCGGAGCTAACTTTTCGAGAAGAAGCAACGTTTAAGTAAGGAAAGGGCGTGAGCGTGGATGGAATGAAAACCGTATATAATAATTGGGACGGAATGTAAATGAACTAATCTACATTTTTCATTCGCTTGCCGCGGAAACAAAAAAGAATTCGAACCCTCCCTTTCTTTCCCCTACGCTAATTTGTTTCGCTTCCCTTTTACATTTCTTTCGTCTATTCCAGAGGTGTAGTGAAACTTTTCGCTCGGCTGGACAGATAACACATCCACGGGCCGTTTCTGTGTATTTCATGAACATGATACAATTTCCAAAATTCTTTCATTTATAAAGTTCATTATGCATAGTCTATATATACAGGGTTACCTTATGGTAAGAAACGGGGATTACCAAATTATGAAGGGGTAAAACCGGCTCTTCAGTCTTAAAACTTAGCCCGAATTAACTTCATGGACTTTAAAGGCATTCTTATTCTGTGCAGCGTCACAATTTTATGAATATTTATTTTTAATTGGTTTTTATCATTAAAATCTCTGTACCTTATTTTCCATTTAGGAGTTTTCTCATCATACCGAGACGAGAAATACTGATCGCGACACTTGTAAAGTTGATCGGTGTAAGCTAAAACCAGAATATTTCCGATTGAAACGGAACATATGGCAAGCCTATACATGCGAATTATTCCTCTTAACTTAATTAAAAACGGGTGTTACATCGTGGGAAGCAGCACAATTTACGAAATTCTTAATCGCATAAAGAGCAAATATAAGTTTATGTTTACTGCATGAATAAACCTTTACCCAGTTAATCATTAGCCAGAGAACAAGTGAAGTCTTCGACTGCGTACACTCAGAAGTTCTTCAAATAATTGTAAAATTTTTTAACAAAATTTAAATGCTACATAAAATGTAGATAATATTTATATTGAATTAAATCTCATAATGATTATCGTTTCGTGTTGTGGAAAGAATTTTATGAGAATTATTTCTCAGTGGGACACAAGGTGTTTTCATATTAACCGTTACTCCTTGTTAACCATATTTTACTAAAGTAATCAGTATACATTGAAGGTTATTAATGACGAAAAAGGGCAGTGATGTATTTCGTGTTAAACAATATTTCATGCTATCCACTTTCAAGTTGACAGGTTTCTACTGAATTCGGATGGCCATTGTTAGTGCACTAGGGTAGTTAGGGGAATACTGTTCTCCTCTAGGCTTAAAAGATACCACGAAGTAACATGGATAGCGACCTGGATTATTTCCAATATATTTTATTTAAAAATTTTCCAGATATGATCGGTGCTGCTGCATGAGTTACGCAGCCTAAAGTCGACACGTGTATTTAAATTATCACTGGCCTCTAGTTTTAGCTGAAATTGAAATAAATCAATCCCGCACTCATTTCTAAATGAACGAATAATTGTGTTTTTGTGCCGAAAAGCCAACATTTCAAATTCAGGACGGATACTTTCCGATATCAAAATTGCAGTTGTTAAAATTTCATCGACGCGATGTTTTTAAAATAAATGGAAAAATTATTTCCTCCGTATTTCAAACATGCATTTCACATTCAAAACGAATACTTTTCGAATCGATATCCGACGGAATTGTTTTAAAATCAGGGGCACGCTGTCTGCATTTTAAATGTTCTAATCTCATCCACCACCAAATTTTATCGAATCAACGAAAAAATCCATATCAAATATGTCCAGAGAAGCTGAGAACGTGAAAATTTTCAGTATTTTTTTGTAAGTGAAACAATGGCATGAATATCAAGCAGAGTTCCGTTTAGATAAAAATTTAGATTTAAATATACAGCGTATGTTATCAATTCTAAATTATTTCTACTCCTCTTTATTGAGACAGCGATGTGAATCTTTGTGAATTTATGTCTATGAAATGTGTCTGTATCTATTAAGTAATTTCATACTTTTTCACCTGTTATATGATTTCTTAAATTTATCTTTAACCCAAACAGTTTTCCTAGACAATTAAGGCCAGAATCTTGTTTCATTGAGGAAATTGAATTGAAAATGAAAATTATACTTTCTTAAAATCAGTAGTATTATGAGAAGCACTATTTTTCCTGTTAATAATGGAAGACACTTGAGAACACATAGAATAAACAGATATAGTCCTGTCTAGCGCTTAATATAGTAATGGTGATTTTTAATATTTATTTTGATTCGGCAGATGCGCATAAAAGCTAAACATAATGCGATGATGAGTCGGTTCATTGAATTAATGCAGGGAAAAAAACGAAACGATACAATACCACTTACAAACAAAAGTAAAATATTAATAATGATCGTTATAAATATTTTAATCACATATGAATATTTAATGGAATAATTTAGAGCTAATATAATAATTACATATTAATATTTAAATAAGGTAATTATATAAATTATTTATAAATAAGCGAAGGGTAAAATGTTTAAGCCGATAAATCAACGATATCTAACGTGATGACATGATTACGTTAGGTTTGATTTGACTATTTATTTATGATATTATTATTATATTATGATATTATTATTATGATATTATTTATTATTATTATTTTGATTTGACTATTTATTTATGCTAGAACGTATGCTATAGGTTTGAAGACCTCCCGTTTAATAATTACATCACTGATAAGTATGGTTGTAGCTAATTTCTGCAATTTAATTTTTTAACTCAAAACTGAAATTTAGTTTTTCGCTAAGAAATTCGATCTACGATGGACTTTACATTATTCAACTCAGTCATATACTACAAGATCGCAGAATTAAATATTTTTAATTCTTTGGTTTCGAAATTCTAACTAATCGATACCTAATTCAAGCTTCCAAATATACTAGCAGTCAAGGTTTTCAATTCCATTATCGGGAGAACGCCCACCCTCGAATCCTCGTCCATAATTTTACTTGATATATTCACCCAAGAATGGTTACAACGGCAAGAGATACCGTCACAAATGTCCTATCGATCCAAAATTAATTTTGTTATTCGAGATGCTTTCTAGGATAATACAAATTATTAACCAAGAACACGCCGAGGAAAGTCTCTATATTTAAATCGATAAGCTGAAGAAATGGGTCCTGACTTCTGGATTAAATTAGACGTTTAACGATTCCGAGAACATACTAAAGAAAATCGGAGAAATACCAAAACAGAAAATCGCTACCATATTTCTCGGGATTATTACCTTAATCCAATGGGGAGATTGATGCTCTACTTAATTCGATAAGAGCTGCTTTTAGTAGAAAAGCGTTTCTGTTTATACCCAAACTTTTATCGCACTCTTAATTCAGTGTCTGAGATCTCAATATCCGTTATTTATATATTCGATATCTTTCCTTGCTCAGTAATACTCAACTTTAAACACGGATTAATGGAGAAAATATGTAATATAAAGCCTTGTTTAAGCTTTCCTGATTATATCTGTGGTCGTATTGGAATAAATATTATTATGTAATATACAAGGCATTAGTACAAAATAATAGGTACCGATTTGCACTGTGATACCTGGTAACATTCATATGTATACCTATGAAGAAAAATCATACGTAAAATACAAAATTTCCTCTCTTGATTATCTTATATGAGAATTGAACTCTTAAAAGTTGGTTATTAAAATGTTGGGGGATTTAAATGTTGGGTTGGATTTAAATGCAGCCTAGAGATTTTAGAGCCATAGGACACAAGGAAATCATATTAATTTAAATAAAATAATAAAAATTTTATTACAGCTGTACAAAGCAACCGGACCCTTTCTCCGTTATTAATTCTGTAAAAGAGACAAAGAGGTCGCTCTCAAATATATTTAATTTTCAATATAGGTAATGAGTACATGGAAATGATACAAATTATAATACAACTCGGAACCGCAATCTACTTTAGCCAAATTTCAATATTTTCTATCTTTGGGCAGCAAAAAAATGACTGGCTATATTCCCAAGAAAAAGATTCCATTTATCTTATTTTCTTCAGTTAATAACGAAGTTGATCATGTAATTCCACCAGAAAGTTCATAAGACACAAAATCATCGATGCATTTATGAAAACTTAAGTTAAGACATTGTAATTATTCAATTAATTGCGTGCGCTTGACAATTCAATTATATGGCATTCTAAAACCTTGTCGATAACCATATGCAGCAGCTTATTTTTATTTTCTAGGACTCTATCAGCTTATTCCATGGTAATATTTACGCGCAAATCATAATGAAATTTTGGAGGGAACTTAGGAGAACAAATATATACTTTTATTTATTAAATCGATTGATTTCACATGGCTTATGACCATACGTCATATGGTCTGAGGCACATTCAGGGACTAACATGTGACTATCAGATTATAACGGGCTCCCGGATAGCCAAGTCTGCAGCGTTCTTGTTTGGTGAAAAAGGTCCCAGGCTCCATTCCCGGTGGGGGCCCATATGTGCCAAACAATCTGTGCTGTCGAAGCACTTTAAAAAAATACTACTACTAACAGAGATGATATGAGGTCATAACCAAGAGCTACGATTTTTTTTCAATTCGTACAAAATACCACGCATTAGAATTCTTTCTCCCGAAATTAAAATAAAGGTAGCATTTTTTATGAGAGGGAGCCATTACAATTACCCTCTGTTTTAACCTCTCCATTAACAAGAGAGCGTGTCTCCCAGAGACACCTTTCTCACCATGCACCCTTTCCTCTTTCACCTTTCTCACCCTTCCTCATACACCCTTATCTTTCCTTCCTCCTCTTCCAATTCCCACGCATAATTTTTCCTCTTTTGCAACCCTTTGTTACGCTTTTCGCAGCCTGACACCCCCTCCTACATTTTACTATTATCTTCGGCCGCCCAGTTAAGGCCCTCCGACGCCATTCATCACACCTTTAATAACACCTCCTAAGCGTCTCGCATTCCCTCTTCATTCTACTGCGAATTTCCTACCAACCCTCTTCCTACACACATATTCGCCCTATCCCCACTTCTTATTTTGCTAGCGCGCCTTTAATGGCATTCTTCCTCGTCATAAAAGTGGAAATCACTTGCGGAGATATGTGAAACGACGTAATTCCGACCGTCGAGTATCTAATAACACGTCTTCATCCTCAATCCCCCTGTTTTTTGAGCATTGGCGTTTATTTGTACATGAAAAATTTAACCGTTTTCCTCGAAAACGAGGGTAATATTGAAGCGATGCATTGGAGGTTTAATTAAAGTGGATGTGGTTGGAGACAGAAAAAAATAAGTGACGACTGCGCCCATTTAATTGTTTGGCAGTAAATTTGCTATTATTTTCTTATGAAACCCTTCCGTATTAAACTGTTTCTTTTTCCTCAAATTATCTGTGGTTTTGTATTTAACTGCCACATGAGCTTTCTTTTGAAACATCGAAATAAAATATTTAAAGATACCATGTATTCTTCATATTGTTCATGTCAGAGTTAGCCAACAACTTGCCTTCGAGGATATAATTTAATACTAACCCTCCGACCACGATCGGCTTAAAACTTAGTATTTACCGAAAACAAAATCGCTAAAATTTCCGAGCGTTCTTTTGTATATTTTTAAACCTACGAAACACTATAGTCAACAGCCTTAAAAAAGAGCGCTTAGTAAGTTCCACACTTTTAAATTGACCAGTTTTGACAGTGCGTTCAAAGATAGTATACTTATTTAAAGTGACTTAAGCTAATGCTTGTTGTTTTCTTCTCAATTTCGATATTTTAGATCAAATACCCTCTTCTAAAATCAAATTGGTATGCTCAATCTTGATTTGTCGAATTTCCTAAAAGCCATGCCCGAAAGAAAAAATACTTGTTAACCCCTACACCAGATTTTTAATTTGATCGAATACAGTTCGTCCCGGAATTAGGTTCGTCGGTCGAAATTTTTGCTATCCGAAGCGTGATTTCCCATAGATTTCTTTAGAAAAAATCGTTCAAAGCCTTTTAATCCTGCGCGATTTAAATATTAGTTTTATCAAATAGAAATAGCACTCATTGAAAGGACGAAAATTTACCAAAAGCAGAAATGAACAGCTACCCCATTAGATTAAGGAGAATGGGAGGTAAAATGACAAATACCATAGTATATTTTAGAATTGAAATAATTGCGGATTAACCAAGCATTTCTTTTCCGATCTTGATATTTATACTTCCGCACGAATACGTGGAGCGAGTGAAACATCGAATCCATCAAATGGAGAGAAGCGAAAAAAAACGAACTGAATCATTCGCTTTCACAAGGAAAGAGCGGAAAATCGAAATATCTTATTTGAACTATTCGATGGAAGCCAAAAATCAAATTATTCAATTTTTCATTCGGCCTCTTTTTTACACTAAGCAAATGGTAAAAATGTCGTTATGCTACTCGCTTATAAGATAACCAAAATTCACTTCAACTCACTATTGCTAATCATACGCCTCATTAGATGGACCGAAAATTGTAAAACTTCATCTTCGTCCCAGTTCTCCTCTATTCTCTCCTGTTTCACCTTGTCTCTAAAAGGGTAACTTCGATTCTACTGATTGCGATTACTAATTTTGTAGTAAGAAAATGAAAAGATCGTAAATAGAGCAATTTTCATTCAACTATCGGAGAATTGAAAAAAAATAAAGAAAAAATCTATCTTTCTTAGAAAAGCTCCAATTCTTAAAAAAAATATATATATATATATGACGACAAGACAATCAATCTATCTCTACAATACTTTACGGGCTCTATAGAAATTCCATCTTCAGCTTTGAGAATCTACGCTAAACAAAGTAGTAACCAATTTAAGGTGAGAATCACTTACTTAAAAATTCCAAAAAGTGCCAAAAATATTCCATTTTGTTTTCCATCGCGGTAGAGTTAAAAATTGGAATACCCTACCTAAGACACTATTTCGCTAATAATGTGGTTTTCACTCGATCCCATGAAAATCATCTTAACTGGGTTTTATCGTATGTGTGCAGTGTGTATTTATTCTAACATTGACTGTCATATAATTCGCCTATATCAACTCCGCAATCTTTTTGACCGAATTCGCATGAACGGCAGCACATAACATAACATACATAGAGACATCTAACACTCCCGCGCAATTTATTCGGCAGCATAACCTTGAACCCGTCCTTATCATCTCTTCGGTAGGAATATTCGAGTCCAAATTACAGCGTCAATAAATAAGATCCCAAACGCGTGCTTCCGATTCCATTGGTCCGCCAGAAAACGTGATGGACTGCAATTCGTGGAAATTGCACTTTATTGTTTACTTCCGTGACAATTACGCTTCGTATCCGTGCATCCTTTGGGAGGTCATTTTCTCATTTCCGGAGAAACGGAGTGAATTATAGATAACGCCTCTTTAGAGTCCAATTGCGGATAAAATGAACGCGCCAATGCATGGCTATCGAAGGTCCAAACTTCGACCGAGCTTCAAAGTTAATTTCCTAATTAAGACCCGAAGGTGAAGCGACGATAAACTGTTTACTTGGTCGATATATGCTCCAAATACAGCTCTAAGCAAATCATTCGTGGAGTACGGCTGATATTACAGATCAAATATATGTTGATTTAAATTAATATGGAGTAGCAATTGGAATGTTATTAATTACAATAACAATGAGCGCTAAAAATAATATACCAGGGGTGATGGGAAGGGATATTTGTTGTAAAAGAACTTAATTAAACTATAGAAGGGATGGTAATAAACATAATAATATTTGTTTAGAGAAAGGTGAGATGCAGAACAGAAAAAATTTAAATTGATCTTATGGTGCTTTGAGAGCTAAGGGATAATAGTGAGATCAGATCAGAATTAATTAATAAGGACTTTCTATCTGAAATAACTTATCACAATGTTGAGATCCTCCATTATATTTTCCTAAAAGGAGGAAATAACCCTTGGCGAGATTATTTTCCTCTTTTAGGGAGATAAATTAAGAAATACTCCATTCAATCTCCAACGGCAAAACTTTCTTACACCCTATCCAGTCGTTTGGACTATTTTATAGGGAAGGACTATACTATACAGAATAATATTATAAGGATGGTCCTATATTATAATTCTATATTCAGAACCATTTTATAAGAAAGGTCCTATAACAAAGCCATGTATTCCCCATTTAAATAGTAGGGTAAAATATAACGGGCGCTCTGGCGCCGAACAAAGGTTCATTAGGGAAAAAGTGTACAGCGTTTATAAAATTTATTCAATACTTCCGCAAGTGTTCAGCATTTAATTTCATCTAAAACGACGAGAATCAAGACGATGCGTCTACTTTACGCTGCGTTTCGGAGAAGAACTTAAATGAGAGAGATATGTTTGGAAAACGTAAAAAAACAGCCATAAAATACACCGATCTAATAGCAGTAAATTCGACATTTCCGGGCCTGATAATCACTGGAATACGAGAATCGATCCACATTGTTTGAGAGGCAGAAAAACTCAAATTCGAGCAAACACTAGCGGAATCTCGACTCCCATAAAAGCGTCCGAATCCGTAATAACACTTTTTGCGCCGATTGGAGACTTAGGATGAAAATCCCGAGTTTAAGTTGTCGAGTTGGTTAGCTTAGAATCCGGCGGTGTAATTCGCACAAGGATTTATTAACGGCAATTGCACACGCAACGGAATGGAAGCACTCGTTGTCAGTTAAGGGGGGCCATTTCGTTGAATGTGAGCACTGGGATGCGAACGGGGACTTCAGGGGGGAGAGCAATTGATGCGGATGACTCCCCGAGAAATGAATTTGAATCCAGACGCAATCCCCTGAAAAGGCCAAGTAATATTCATTGGGAATCAATTGCAGCTTTGCAGCCCTTTCCCATGATGGGGATTAAGATGGATTATTTTAAACCAGATTCATTTACGAAGTTTGATGCTTATCTGCACATCATCTGCTGCTGCATTGATTGGGTATGTGTTAATTATTTCACCCACTCAAAACGTAGGAATATGCATTTAAATTGATCTATTTGCGGAGTTTTTTAATTTGATTTGATTTTACTAATATATTTGTATTTTTAATTTAATTTATATGTACAAATATTACTTTGAATAATATTATCTTTAACCATCGTATAATCTGAAATCAATAACCCAAGACGAGATTTTCGTTTTAGAGCTTCTTTTTAGTAGAGTTCTTAGTGTATTAAATACTTTGCCTTAGCTACTATACTTTGTTTACCTTAGTTACTGAAGTACTATAGTCTTACTGGAAATCAATACAATAACCATTGCTTAAATTTTCTTGCATGGACTCTCTTTTATAAAAAATAAGAGGTTCTTAAAATCACCAAAATCACTCAGATTAACTCATGCTCAGAATATTTGTAACAAGGCAAGTAGGTATATTATTAAAGTGATTAGAAATAATAATAACATTTTAAGTCGTATTAAATACGGTATTACAACTAAGCTGTTTCCCTGGTAAACTTTTAAGGCGTAATAGAAAAATCTACTGGATCCCGACTAGTCAGAAGTAGAGTTAAAATGATACACTACCATCGGAAAAACAGCTGATACGTGATTTAAAAATTGAATCAACACCAATTAAAGACGAATCAGAGATCTGCATTGATAAATGCTTTCCTAAAGATTGAGTAATTACACTTTATAATATTTTGAGAAATTTTCAACGAGATCATGCACAGAATTTAAGCGAGAAAATATCTTAATTTCCATCTCCGAACAGCAGACGATTTACCAGAGGAGAAGGAATGGGTGGCGAAGAATTTCATGTACCCGCTATGTCGCGAACATTTTTTTACACGGCTGAGGGAGAGAAAAAACGGTGGGGCGCAGAGAAGCTGAATGAGGATCATTAGGGGGAAGAAAAGAGATAATGAGCGAGGTGTGAATTTGATATAAATCTAAGCGATGTTAAACGAATGGAGAAAATTTCTACACGGTGAAACACAACGTAGGCTCCCCTCATACACATCTTTCTTCCAAATTTTCCTTTGCTCTCTCTTTACTCTTTCACCTCATCCTCTTCGTCTCTCTTCCCTCCAACCTTCTATAAATCCATACCCCTGACATTATCTTTGAGTTAAACATCCCTCTATCTACCACGAGGTAGACAGAAGGGTAAACTGAGACAACCTGCTCAAAGGAAGGAAAATAGAATAATTCTCATATGGAATTTAATTAAATGAGAACTGAGGGAATAAAGTGGATTTTATCTTACGTGTTCCCAAAAATCATTCTGTAACTAAACGCCTCAATTTAGCAGAGAGGTGTAGCAAATAGAAAAAAATATTCCTTTAGATATTGAAAAATATATAAAATTTTAACTTTTTAACAAAAATTTTGTATATGGAGACAGCAAAGTTAATTTAAGTTCCAGCATTTCCTACGGGAGAGTTTGCAGTTATCCACATAAATATGAAAAGTATATTAGAAATTGGAGGTTTTTAAACACTTTCTTTCTTGCCTTCGTGCTTTCTGTACTTACATAACTCCTGAGTGTTAGGAGTGAGTGACAAGAGTGAGCGGCAGTGACGGAGGAGTCTTTCCAAACCTCTAATTCATTCACAGTCATGTTGTAATTTTCTTTTCTTCTATTAGAAATTTTAAATTTTAACAAGTATTCTTTGAAAATTCGAATAACCGCAAATTTCAAAATTGATCACTCTGCTTTTCAGGTAGTTGAAAATTCGCCTACTTTGTATCCCTAGCTCTGATTGATTCGGATCAAACGACGGAGGCCTTAGAAAACGCAATATCCGAGTGAAATCGGTTTAAGAACGCAGCAATGGCAGAGAAATAAAGGAGCAATGCATATGATTACCATTCGATCGGTAGGCATCTTTTTTGGCGGCGCATCCCCACGAATTCGTAATGCTTAACTTGGTTATGAGACAATCTGCGCTGCGTTCCGCTTTTAAGCTCTCAATTTCGGAGAGAGTGATTTTAAAGAGGGGATCATCCCCACCTCGTGACATCCGATCCCTTTCCACCCCTTCCCTCGTCCCTTAATGGAATTTCCGTCTACGTATGCGCGATAATATTCCAAACGCGGCTTTTTTCGTTTCCCCGTCAAAATCGCAATTATGCCGCCATATCGGAAGGAAGATCGCTTCTTTCCCCACGTCTTGAAAACATCCATATCCTTTAAATACAAGATCCCATGTGATATTGGTGAAGTGTATGAAGGTACGATTCCGATGAATTTTGCTTAAAAGGAAATGAACTCCGCCTGCAACGAAAAAGGATGGAGTCTGTCTACCTCGCAATTTTTTCTTACATTACGTTTTATTATATTCTGTTATTTTCGCCTTATTTCCGTAAGGTCTACTGGAATTGAATCCTAAAGGGAATAACAAGTTTAAATAATCGAAAGGCACAGAGAATCTTGTTAAATTTTATTGACGCATTTTTTAGGTATTTCAAAATAGCGTTTTCGAGTAGTTTTGTGCTTTATCCTAAGCACAGGCTTCTGTTTTCGCACACATTCTATGATGACGTAGTGAATACTATGCGTACACCTTGGTGCATTTACCAATCGGATACTACGAGAAAGAATAGGAAGATAAATACTAGGAATGATCTCTTCAAAGATTTTTTTCCGTGGACAATATAATTAATGTTATAGAATAGGAGAATAATCTTTCGATGCTTGCAACACTTGTCACACGCCGAAAAGTAGCTAGCTCACAGTGTACACATGTATATATATATATATGTGTGTACATATTTATATGTATTTCAAAGCAGTATCTAATTTCTACCTAACTTACAAGATCCATTTCCTTCATTTTAAACCTTCAGAGACTGACAAGTGAGTTAGATGAAATAAGAGATGCGAAAAACCCAATATCACCCAAATAACGGCACATCATTGACATCGCCATCATTTTAAATACGAAAACCATTAAAATTCGTAAATACTGGATCTTAAGCTGAATAAATTCACACTTTTGTGAGTCAGTTATTGAGAACATTAACCAGTGCAGCCATACATATAAAGGAAATGTTATGTTGTTATCTTGTTAGATAGAGTGATTCATTATAATCGCATCTATTACCCCATCCCATCGCTAATCCTTCCACCTGTTCAAATATTAGAGATGTTCAAATGAAGGGTTCCCATATCCACACTGCGTGACCTCCGACCTTCGCAGCAGTTACCCGCCCTCAATCTCTCTAATGATTTCCATTCTCTATCCGTCAAACTTCTCGAGAGGTCCGGACTTGCAACCGAGTTTACAGTAATGTTCCAATACTATGGAAATAAAAAGTGCTTATTCTTTCCTGAACTTAAATCACAAGGAAGAGTCGGGTTGCGATAAACATAGCAACAATGACTGCTCTCAACATTCTGCTGGTATGCTAAATTTAAACTTATCAACCGAGTATTACCTTGGATCTACATGGTCTTTGATTTCATTCGAAAGTTATATCCAATAACACGGAGGATTGGAACTATAATACTTAAATCCCTTCCAATTCTACGAGGTAGCTCAGCTCATCAGTTTGACCGTCGAGATAAAAATTGCTACCGCAAGATTATTTCACGAATCACAGAATCTCTCGACTTTTGTTTTAACGCGCAACTTTCACATAATGGTTACAAGAACCAAAAGGATTTTGACTTGGAGGAAAATTTCCGTTCAAAAAAGGAGATACTTTTCTAAAATACGGTCCTTAATCTACCTGCTAGACTACTTTGCTTAACATTTAATTTACTTTTGGACTTTATTTTATATCGTAGATGAGCGAATTAATACATCATCTTTCATTAATTAATAATAAATCCTTTGAACGAAAGATCTTGAATTTGAACTCCTCTTTATAGAAGTTTTTGGCGAAGTAAGCGACATGATTCCAGGGGAAAAAAATACGAACTCCAAGGAATATCAACAAAACGTTACTATGAAATAATCGATACAATCGATAGTAATCCCTTGCATAGTATTAAAGAAGATTACAGAGTAGAGTTAGCTAGGAATACTTATGCTAATGTACCCTCACCCATACGCCCCTAGTCGTGTGCTGTGATATTGCACTAACGTAAATTAACTCCCTTGGTGAACCAATTACACAAGGCAGATTATGAGTAACTTAAAGTCTGACTAAAAACCAATATACCGCGAACAAAAATCAATGAAACATACTCATTGAACATTATTCAAGCCTACGTTGATATAAGCTCGGCTCTTCCAAGCAGACTAATGCGATATTCGAGGAAAAATGGGTGTAATCCCCAGTCGAGTGCAAAACCCACATCTCTAATCCGAGGCGAAAAAAACACCCATTTAAGGATACCGAGATTTACAAAATCATCCCCGAAATTCCTAAATTACTTATTATATCCCCACCCAACTCGTAATGAAAGGAGCGGACCCGAATCCGGCGATGAAAAGGGAATATTCTATGGCAAAACTGATCGTAAAAGCATTCGATTATCGGCACGTGAAGCTGAGTTGTTATATTTGAGAAGATTCCGTGAAAAAGCGATTAGGGAGCTGAAGAGAGAGGAAATGGGAGGAAGATTCAGGAAAGAAAACTTTTATAAAAAGGATTGAATAATGAGATTGCCTTGGGAACGGACGTTTTGAGTTTTTAAGAAAGGATTTCGAAGGAGGAAGGTAAACGAGGAAGGATTAAGAGAAGAAAGGGAGAAAGAGGGAGGCAAAAAGATTAGCAGAGGAAAGAGAAGTGGGAATAATTAGGGATTTCTTAGTTGAGAGAGAATTTTCAGAGGAAAAAACAACTTTGGGCGAAGATAGAAAATAAATATAGGAGATATAAATATGTATGTATCTTCCAGGGATGTATAATGCGACAGAGGAGGCGGAAATGAGTGCGGAGAGAACTTCTTTCTTAATGTAATTTTCCACACAACGAGTGACATCAATATTTCATAGAGTTTTAATGGAGTGGTTGATGGTTTGATGTTACCTGAATGGGTGTGAATAGTCCCTTCAGTTAAGATCCAAATTCAAATAACACTTGGAACTGAAAACCTTTCTAGACCAGAAATAAAGATTCAAAACAAAAACGGATGCTCAAAGAAAATAATTTTCTTTATTATATCATAATGTGGTTAGATTTATTATTCTCTCGTTGAATACAATTCTATGAAATGCACAATAATGGCAATAATAATTGCTTAAATGGAAACAATACAAATTAAATCAATTTTAATAATTTTTATTATCGACAAAAATTACTAGAGAAATCCGAGTAGTAGTAACTCGAATCCGGGACCTTGTAGTTTGAGATCTATAGTTACTTACTTACCTCAAATTACCTCAAACTTCCAACTAAGCTAATGCTGAGGATCAGTTTATAATGTGGCAGAGATTTCAGTTCATTCAACTCCATTCCTAACTTTTTATCGATATGAATTCATTACTGTGAGGTAATTAGGAGCACGGGAAGGAAATGAATGGATGGAGAATTGATTGGAAAATTACGTAAAAACGACTGCAAGTAGCTCAAGAATACCGTACTGAATTTATGACCGCATAATGCCTTTAATACTCAAAAGCTACATTACTCTATCAGAAGTGATAAATTGCAACAGGAATTGGGTAAGAATACTGGAGAAGAAGTGTGAATGAATGCTTACTCTCTTTGTGGACCAGAATATTCTGAACTGGACGCAAAATGGGTCAATCCTTGGATAATATGGAATGAAATAATTTGAATTTAGTGTTTCGACTCAATGTTGGTCACACTTTTATACAAATCCTACGGGCACTAAATGATACGTTTTAGTTAGATTCGAATGAAATTGATCAAGAAGAAGGAATGTTTAGATTCCATACAATATTCTCATCATGACTATCCATAAATCAATAGAGGAGCTAATAAAGCACAAATGTGAAGCATATAAAATTCAATAACCTGCTCTTGAATGTGAATGAAAATTTGTGACTAATCACTTGGGAAATAGTGTTGACAACTTTTCCGAGTTTGATTCTTTCTCTTCGTTCTCCGAGATAAATTTTGATTAATTACTCGTTATGGTATAATTATTAAAGTACTGAAGTATTAAGACATTCAAAATATGGAAATTACTGTGTGGTTCAAATAAATATTTATTGTGACTGTTTATGCAATCATTGAAAGGATAGATTGCAGATTACATGCATACAGGAGACGGTGGAGAGGTGGAGTTTTATTTTACGATAATCACAACTAGCGCCGTGATTTTTTGGTTTCTTTGACTATTTAAGATAGGTACCATTTAATTTTAATGTATGTACTATTACTGCCAATAAATCGATACCGGTATCTTACGAGTTTTGGTATTTTGAAATTTTCTTCGGCTCAGTAAGCTAGTAATATCCCATTTCTAGCAGCATTCCGATAGCGTAAGTAAGAGTCGCGAACTTTCACAAATATCGATTCATCTAAGGCGGAAGTATCCATCAAGATCCATATCGAGATCAACTATACAGACCCCGTAAGAGCTTCTACACCCAAACAAAAAAGCCTCGCTTTCCGAAGCCAATAATCTCACCTCCATCAGCGACGTAGAAATTTCAGTTTTTGCAGACCACTTAGGAAGATGGCTTCCTTACCGCCAATAGATAATAGATCGTGCAGATAAACGACCTCTCTTCACTTTGTTAATAATAAAGAGGACTCGCATGAGGAGGAAGGCGCATTATCGCGAGTATGGGGTAATGGGCGTCATTGTGTGGTCGATATAGAGAATGGAACTGTCATACGGTTTAATCGACCGCGCGACCTTAACGACTCCGGCACCCTTCCGATTTCGACGGAAAAAAAAGACTCTAAGAAGATTCGGGATTTTAGTTTGCCGATAAAGAGGGCCGAAGAACAATGGGAGGAAAAAGGGGAGTGGCCGATGCGGTAGTATATCTGGGAGTGCACAATAAATAGGAGAGAACGTGGAGTGGCAAAAATGCGTCTCTTCCGAAAGGTTTATATGGGAGAGATGCGGGAAAGATGTTCGGACGAGATGGTGCTGCTGTCTCGTGGGTGGAAATTATTTGGCAAAGCTGGGAAGATGACGTGTTGGAGAGAGAGAGGGTTGTGCTCCTATAGGGGAAGAGGGATTTTAAACTAAAGAGAACGTCCACGACCGCGGAATTTCGAAAAGCTTTCAGCTGAGGGAAAATGTCAAGGGATTGGTGCTCCTTACTTGAGATCTCTCACTGCTTCGAGTCTCAATTAGCCAACTGTTGATTTTACTGTCAAACGGAGGTCAGCAGAAAATCCTGTCTGCAGAGAATCCTGTCAAGCGGAGGTCAGCAGAAAGAAGAAAGAATGTGATGTTATTTTTTAAGATTTGGATTTTCGCCGCTCGAACCGCAAATAATCAAACATTGTGAATGTAAGAAAAACAAATTTGAACGAGACTGTGTACGCATTTCAATAGCCATGCTATCATGGGTTAAACACAAAAAAATGAAATGCAAGGTAATTCCTAGAAGTCGGTAATCCCGGCCTTCGGTAACTAGAAGATGTTGGCTCTGCAAGTGTCTAAAGGTGTTTTTAATCCCTAATTAATGTGTATAGTATTGGATCACCTTGAGATTGTAGAATGAATATTGTTAATCACTTAAAATTAATGATGATTGTTTTCTGCTGACTTCATAGAAATATGAAAGATAAAAAGAGATTTGTTGATGAAATGGACGATAAGAAACAGAGCATGACAAATAATCAGACGTATTAAAAGAGAATGAAAAAGAGAGAGAGAGAGAGAGAGAGGGGAAATATTTTATTTATAAAATAAACTATAGAGTTCTTTATAAAGCTTAATTGTTCTGATTTATACCATTAACAACTTCTGTAATTATTATAATAGTATATTAGCCATAAAGAATGCCTTAATAGGGTATAAAAATAACAAAAGAATATTTTAGCGTTAATTAGTATGGAACCATTGTCTTAAGATGTAGTTGAGATCATTATTGAAAAATGAGGATATGCGTGGTATTTTGGCTTTATTATTATTATTTTTTCGAAAAAGGCAATATCGATTGACGATACACCTTGTAAGCAATCCTAGCAAATCAATAATATCGGCTACTTAATTATTCTAACGTGCGAAGCTTTTCTATAGACGCAAAAGGCTAAAACAAAAGGTCGATTGATCTACTATTCCTATCGTTTCCTTGCTAAATAAATATTGTTTGCGGAACAGCTGTCCGCGAGTACTAGAGCAGCATGAAGTGATACCTGAGGCACGTTCATTCCGTGATGAGTATGTCCACGCATAGCGTTCAATATAGTATCGCGGTGGGTGGTTAAGACACAATTGATTGCCTATATGGAGTTGGCGTTATTGCTACTATTCCATCTTACCACCCGTGGGAGTGATATGCATAACAATCTTGATTCCATGATTGATTTCCCGTACCTTGTTACATCATAAGTTATTATGCTGTAAGCAACAGAGACAACGATTAGTAAAATATGATGCGGTAGGTTTACCTTGTTATCGAAGGAGAGAAACCTGCGGCATCAAATTCCTTTATTGGGTGTTTGATGAGATTTTCTCCAATTTAAATACATTTTTTTCTTTTTCAGTGCCAATTACCTCGTCAAATGAAATGGGCGAAATTCCCTTTTATCTTGTAGAAAATATTTTCATTGGAAATTTTCTTTTAGTTCACTCATCGATGTAATTTATTGAAATAGCTTCGAAACCTATCATTTAAATATCATTAATTTATATGTCAACCACGACCTGATGATTCAACATGATTCTTCAAGGGAATGAAAGTTTCGCAATGTATACCTATAGCCCTTCTAAAGAAAGAAACTTCATCTCTAAATTAAGAGCTTTCCATATTTTCTCTAGTTTCGATCTTTTCTCTAAAATAAATTCCAATTTTTCATATATAATAGGATTTAGGCAAATGATTATACTTTATAGTTTACAGTTCCGGTTGAAATGAAATTTTATACATAATCGTCGAAATGTCATATAATTACGGAAGGACTATCTCAAGTTAACGGGCAACATTCAACTTAATAGCACCAGCGCAGGAATATGAAAGTAAATAATTTAGTAATATATCTACTCAAAAAATTAGGTTTATACGGGAATTGTGTCAACAAAGACGTTGCTCGAAACCGTGAAAAACAAACATTTCGAAATCGAAATCCAGGAGCTCGTCACAATCCTCGAAACGAATTCTTTAATTATTTTCACGGTCACGGAAATTAAAATTCGAATCGGAATAACATGATAAACACCCGTTCTACATTAAAGAAACTGTCACAATGAAGTTTCTAGACGAAAATCGGTTCTGTAGTCAAAATATTGACACGAAAATTATGTACGTCGGTCGTTGTGGAGGGGAAATATTTTTGCTACGATTTCGGGCTGGTATTCCAAGAAATTTGGTTTGCTGGAGCTTTTGCGTGTAATTAAACAGCGGTGGACTCGCTGGTGTTTGCCAATTAAGGGAAATTTGGACGAGGGCCATGCGGAGAGGCAGCCATTCCAAGGGGCCAATGGTGGAGCCGTAAACGTTTACCGATCGTCATTAATCTCAGCACTGAATCTCCGTTCAACTCTTTTCAACTATCGGAGCCTCCAAGGAAGTCATGCATGAAACGGACTTCCATTTGCCCCTCTGATTTATTTACATTCTATGGCGATTTAATCAATTTGATGCGCTGAAACATTGATAACGGAGGTTTTTACCACAACTGAACTCTGATGTTCGATATATTACTTTTCTCTTACCAGACCTATGAGTTTGAATGGGACGCCCAGAATTAAACTATTCCCCCACTTAGCAAATGCTGGCATTGGCTCGATGAAGCTATCAAGGCTAGGTTTCTAAGCAATCGCCGCTCATCAAGAATGCATGCTTGTACTAAAGAAAGGAAGCCTCTTACAGCAAATTTTAATACCTATCTTTTCTATGTATGCATTCAGTCACTCCTTAACTATATTTTTATAACACTCCATGTGATTTGCACTCTCCGCTGTACATCGATACTTGCCTTCATTTTCCTCAACGAAAATCGTGTACATTTCTTTCTCAAAACAGTTTTCATCTCCCTTTTAAGGCTAAGGAAACTATAATCCACCTTTAAATAATTTAATTCTAAAGAAGGCTTCATTAAACCAGACATCTCTCGTGAGAACAATATATCGTGATTTTATATACAAGAGTAGGAAATATTATTTATGCACATCCTTCTCCTAATTTAAATTAATTTTTTTATCTATGAATTGGGTTAGAGTGGGGATGCCTAACCTATAACATACGCTCAAAGTGTGGCGCGGATTTGCGAATGTACTATCCTTGATGTACCCTCTCCTGGAAATAACTAATTAAGCTGAAAAGGGAATAAATTTGCATTCAATCAAAGAATATTGAGTTTTAGTTAATAACAGTAACGAAACAATAAAGATAATCCCAGCGTCTTACGCTAAGGTTTGACATAAAATTGGCAAACAAGCGGTCTATTTCATGTGATATGATAAATATTCTGGTGAAAAAAGGTTCACCTTACCTACGGAGTTTATTAAATATTACGATATCTTAAAGATTTAAGGAGATTTGCGTCCTTAAGATACCTTCAATAAGCTCAAATCAAATAGTTAGCGAATGTTTTAAAACAATTTTATAATCATGACCGTGATGAAGACAAATATGTTTTCTCAAGGTGTAAGGATACCAAATATTAAAATTTTATTAATTTTTTACAGTCTAAGTACATTTTAAGTCTACTGATTAATCTTTCATTTCGCCTTCTTTCGTCCCAACTTTACTTTGGCTTAATTTTACAAGTATTTTGACGTGACGGCATTTCCAGGCATCTCTAGGAATACATTTAGAAATTTAAATTTGTTATAATCAACAGCGAAGGAATGGACCACATAAATTTAAATAAAGCTCCAATTTCTTGCATACTGAATAGAGAATCCAGAACTTTGAGTTCTATAACTTAAATAAAACATTACGCCCATTTTTAATTTTTCTTTATCTCGGAACCTTTCTCCAATTCCCCTTTTCGTTCTCCAAAATATACATTTTTCATTAAAACTCAATTAGAAAAACTTTTCAAAAGGAATTCGTTTTTATAATCTCAGGCTCCGAGATCCCTTTGCAAGAAATGAATTTCTTTGGTAAAATAAATATCCTGATAGAAATATGAGCTGTGATTACATGAAAAGAAAGGAAATAAACAGTCAACCTTCCTGTCCATAATATATGTGAAGCTTTATCATTTTTTATCTCCATTTATTATATTTTATTTCGTATTTATTTATTACAAGTTTTTAATTTATATTTCCATTCCTTTTAAAGTAAGAAAATATCTCAAGCCCCTGTCAGTTAATTATAATACGAAGTTGGTCTAAAAAACAATATTAGTCACAAATTCTTTCTCATATTTAAATACAATACAATATAAAGGAATTTATATTACATTGTATTTAAATAAATTTGTGTAAAGGCATTTATATTAATTTATTTATATATTGGACAAAATCGGAACTAGAAAGCCACTTTTCATTTTACCCTTGTCAGAATGTAATACAAAAACGTAAGTATTTGTATCAAGTTTTCTATAGTATTATGGTGGAAATAGAAATAAAACGATGAAAAAAGAAAAGTTTCATGGAGAGAAAATAACAGTCATATTTCTTATAAAAAAATAACTCCAATTTAGGAAAACATTGAATGGGGTGTGAAAAAATGTGCAAACGTCCAAAATGTGTAGGAAAGTGAGAGATTTATTATAACACCTCAGTTTATAAAAGTAATTAATATTTATAATATAAGTATTCTCTACCACTGGGAGTTGAGCGAAAATGAAGGTATTCATTTATCGCATGGTATAAATGAATAATAAATATTAAAATATTAAATACAATGCGTCGAACGACTTAAGTGACTTGGTTTTTTAAATTGAGTGGTTAATTATACTACTTCATTGAAAAATATTATCCAAATTACACTTATATCCACTTATGTAGCCTACTATACCACGTTTGAGTTTTTACCAGTCATTTTACTAGCTAAAAAGTGTAAACCTAATAATGAAAGTTACGAAAGTAATTTTAATCGTTAGATTAGGTTAGATGGAAGAAAAACTTTTTAGTCTCAATCTCACCTTAATAAGGACCTTTCAGACCTTTAAGGAATACCGCATAGAGACGACCAGGAATGGAGCTGTATTTGGAACAAGGAGATGATACATAGGATTTTATTCCCGCATAATCCATCACAATTGACGAGAAAACCCGGAACAAAATGTAGACAACTTTCTGCGATTGTTGTATGTGCGTTCCGTCTATTTTCTATGTCACTTAAATTTGAATATCGTTTATTGAAAAGGGTGTGTTCGAATCAACTGCTTTTACCAAAACTTTCCTAGATTTCCCTCGTACTAAACGATCGATCTTAGGTTGGTTAGCAAAAGTTTTGATGCAAAACATCTATTACATCTTCAAAGAAGGTGGAAGGCATCCCTAACATAATTGAGGTTTAACCTAAATATCAATCTGCGTATTTGAAAGAAGTTTCAAAAATTATAGAAATGATTCACAGATAACATAGAAGACATTTTCAACTCATGAAGGTTATAAGTCATTATTTAAGTCAGAGGTATCGAGCGCAAAATACAGCATAGAACCAAAATCATAGACTTTTCCATCTAGAAATCTGATAGCCAATGGAAGTCTTTCCACACTGCGAATCGATGCGAAAATTGAGGGTACCATTAATTCCCCTAACTCTGAACGCATTACTCCGTTTCGCTGTGACTGATGAAGTGATTTTCAAAGCACTATGCCCCGATTAAAGCCTCATCCTCTTCACCTATATTCTCCACAATCGGGCTCGGATAACCTTTTTGATTCGAACCACGGGGCACTTATCAACTTTATCGGTTAGCACTCAAACCGTTTACTTAACAAATGCGGCTTCATTAAGCGAGGCAGAAGAATTCGTAAATTCGAGATTTCAGGAGCCGCATTATCCAACGGCAGCCTCCATTACTGCAGAGAGGAGAATGGATTCCATTTAATCGCGATTATAGACTCGTTTCTCATTATTTATAGGTGATGTATTTCATACATACATAAATGGCAGGATCGGGCAAAATTTTTTGCCACACGGAATTCTTGAGAAGGGAAATTCGTACGTGCTGAAAGAAAGAATGCTAAGTAATATCCACGGCAAGCTTATTGTTCGACTAGTTTCTTCAACGGATTGTCATCTTCAGATATAGGTGAAGAGAATAATAAACTTGCCATGGAAATTACAAATTATTCTTCCTTTCAACATATGTGCTGAGTTCCACAAAGTTACCCTTGATCATGTTATATTTACATGAAATGTAATAGGCACTTTTCATATTAATATGAGTAAGTACGAGTTTTTACAGGACTCTAGAGACTACGGACATTTTTACAGGACACAAAAGTTTTTGGAGAAGAATGAAAAGCATGCTATATCATTGTCGGTAACAAAAATACGTTTCCTCGATGAATTACAAGCTATTTAATATCAAGACTGTGATTAAATATACGATATAAGTTCTCGCGGAACACTTTCTAACTCTGACGGCACACCGCTTACGTTAGGTAGAAACTTGTATAAAAATCGTTGGGTTAACGCAATTTACAACTGTGTAAACTCCTACCGAGAGACTTGCAACAAGTTCGCATTTTTTCGAATGTCAATTACTGATAAAAAAAACTGTTTTACAATATCGATAACATCTTTTCATCCTTTCATAGAAATTATCTAAAACATTTTATATGAGTCAAGAAAAAGTTCTGTAATATTTTATTAAAATTTTGTTTTGATTGAATTAATTATATTTTAGAGATACAATTTTAAGGTGAGCACTCAGTTAAACAGCGCGAAGAAACGGTACTCTTTCTGGTCTACCTTTGATAAAATACCAATGAAGTATGAAAAATTTCATCATTTTATTAAGCACAGGATGAAAAATACTAAAATTTCAGAAATGTACTCGTTCATTCAGAAAAATCAAACGTACATTATATAAAAGCAGATGGGGAGAATTGAACGATTCCTCTTAAAAATTTCTCAGGAAACGAAGCTTTACAAAAATGGATACCTCAAATCCACGTTGGAGTTATCGCTACATTCTAACGTAAGCTCCCGAAAAAAATTTCGTCTTAGGAACTTATGAATGGAAAATCTAGCATGAAACTTTTTCGTTGCCACCTTAAGGCTTCTTTTAGCTCAAAACGGCCAATTCGAGCCAATTTCATTTGGGCCCTTTTGAACATTAAATTTCATTGGAGAGAGCGCAATTTCTATATTTTAGAGAAAAATGATGAAAACGTTTCTCCTCCCTCTTAGAATTTGGAATTACGTCACAGAAATCTTGAAGAGGACGTTCGAAACCATCCAAAAATGTGTGCTTTTTCCGCCAAATTTACTCTCAAATCCGAAGCAAAATCAAAAGAGTAAAAAGGCAAAGAAGTGCTGCAGACAAATACGTGACATTTCGAAACGTAACAACAGCCTGCATGTGGAGATGAAGGCATTCGCGCAGAGATTAGCTCTCTAATGACATCGGAAGGCGTCTGGGAATATAATCTCCATAAGAAACAAGGGCCACTTCCATAAGAATCGATCTGCAGGAGACGAATCGCGGCAGATGTGGAGGGCTTAATGCGGAGGACGGTCCAGCGAAAATGGGTCAGGAAGGCTCAAATAGATCGAAATAGGTTTTCCCCCAAGAGTTTCCTTGGAGAGGAATAAAAAAGGAGATTACGGCGGGCAATTCTTATCTCTCTCTCCCTCTATCTTTTCTCACGACGACGGAGATTTATCAACGCTCTTCTGCAAAATCTTAACGTTCGTCCGCTCGATAAAATGACGATTATCACGCCATCCTAAGGACGTATCCTAGGGTTATTCGCTAGAAATGATTTATGTGGGATTAAACGAGGGAAGACTGGGACGGATCGACTATCAAATGATAAGAAAGCGTCTAAAAATATATCTTAAAATATTAATGACGTCTATGTACGACAATGAAAAATGTTTTCTACATTAAGATAAACTACGGTCACTTCACCGTCGGATGAAACAATTACGTTGAAAAGTAGGTGCCATTAACGAATTTTAATGAATGAAAGAAATTTAAAATGTAAAACTGTAGGTAATCTTAGTGAAACTTATTGGTCGACACATTGGGGCTTACAAAGATGAAAAAATCTAAGTTCCACAGACAGGAAATGCTTCCGTAATTTTTCGAAAAATGGCAAAAATTATGGGCAATATTATATTGTGTTCTGACTTTCTTATCCAGTAATGGTGGATTAAATGGGAATTTAATCCTATGCATTTTTCCGTTCCACAAAAATAGCCTCTTCCCAGGTCGTCTTTATGCGGCTTTCCTCAATTTGTTGATGAATATTACAATTAGTAGTTGGCATAGAAATTTCACTACAATTTTCAGCTATCTAACAGAGTAGAAAATCTGGAGCGAAGTATAGTCGGTTAAGTTGTGCATCTACTTGTCATTCGCCTCTCTGATGGAGTTGAATTTCAGAACGATAAAAAGAAACTGCATGCAGAGGACGAGTAATCCCGGGATATTCGTTATTCTCAGGAGATACTGAATATAATTCCTTAGACCTCCGAGGAAAGATGAGAAGAATTCTTTGAAAGATTTTATCGTCATATCTTACATTTTTTATCTCGCTTTCTCGGATAAAGGAAATGTCCCATCCATTTCGCGATATTAAAGTTACGTGTTCTAAAGTTTCTTGCTTTACGTTCAGGAAAATTATGTGAACATTTTTTTAAATGTTTATGGATATTTCCTTTTAATGTATTATAACGAAAATTCCATCATCTTTCAAATATTCTTCATTTTTTAAGAACGTATTTCAGCCAACTATTAATTATAATTCTAGCCAACACTTAATTATAATTCTCGATAAATATCATGAATTTTTCTTCAAAAATGGTTACTAACCAGATTTATAAATAAATTTTTGGAATCCCGAAAATCCAGTGTAATTGAAAATTGTAGATTAACTTATACTTTAATGACTTTAATGGCTGATGATAACGATACGATATTGAGAAACAATGTAGACATAAATAATTTAAATTTAAATAATTTTTACTATATTCAAGATGGATTGGAGTGACTCAATGAAAATGGAATAATCACCTTAATTTTTGTGAATTACTTTTCAAATGGGTAAATTATTTAAAAAAGTAGCAAAATACGTTATGAGCTACGTCAACCTTAGATAACTAAACCATGTATAGCGAATTTGTAAACCATTGTCTACAAAATTAAGCATGCAATAAAGGTCGGAGGAAGAAGTGGAGGCTAATTCCTTTTTCATTTCCTTCCAGGATCTTCGGCAACCCTTGTTTCTCCCACGTGGTATTGTTATTTGCTGATGTTCGTGTTAACTGTTTCACAGCACTTGGCTGGCCGTTCCTGAGGAGTACCTGAAGAGGAGGTGAGTCCTAAACGCCCTCTTTGATGGTGAATGGCCGCTATATATCTCTTAATTGAACAATTTACTCCAACACAATGCATGCGAAGGAAAAGGCCGCACTTCCCATCAATTCCGCTAGATGGCGCGCAGATTAAGGGCGAACTTTAATGAAGATGGACGACCGTTTCCCTCAAACACGTCATTTCGACAAAATACCAAATTCGCTTACGAAATTCGGGCAATCTGGAACTTGGGATCATATATCGCGATGGGAAGACGTTCTTGCTCAATCGTTAGATAATCTTTAGTTCTACCTTAAAGTGGTTCAATGGTGAGACATTTTTTATTTTAATGCCTTTCTACTAGCTCTTTCTTGGAAGGCATTTAAATCAAAGAATTTATAAAAAAATGATTAACTCACTGGTAAGATTCAATAAACCTACTTAGAGAATTTATTCATATGACCAATCGTATCCGTTTAATAGCAAATTCCACTTCAAGCATGACGGGCTTGCATGAATGTTCTTGAATCTATTATTGTATTCAACTGGCCCTTCTAAGCCAAAATTCTTCATTGGTAAATCTCTTATAACTTAATATATATCAAATTTATGTTATTCATAAAATAATAAGATATTGTTCGGAAGATGGCCTAATTGATATTGATCATGAGTCGAAGAAAACTGTTCATTATTAACATGAGTGAAATTCAATTATAAATATGAAATATATATTCATCGAAATCTTTTTCGATGCCTTATGTTGGGATAAAGTTGATCAACTCTCACAATAATTTCTATTCGGGATGAAATTCCTCGCGTATTCTTATAGAATAATAAAATGAGCCCAACATAAAAAGTCAAATAAATCCTTCTGTCAAGCACAATTAAAAATTATTTGAATTTTAAGTCTATATTAGTTGACCAATAAATTATTTATGTACTAATATATTTACAAATATCAAAAAAGAGAGAATATAAAACGAGAAATATAAATAGTTTCTTGTGTTCCTCTGGTTTAGTATACATTAAATATTTTATTCTTTTAAATCATTTTTTGTAAAAATTATCTCCATCTCCGAGAAATTTTCCCTTTTGTCTCCTGATAAATATGGTTATTTTTCCTCTTCTTTTTGATCGTGGAAAAATTATATATATAGGTAGTACTGATTGATCCACGTGAAATACATGCTTAAATTTAGCCAAAGAAATAAAGGAGAAAAAGTCTGCCGTTATCTGTACTCGAATCCGGATCCCCCACCTGCCAGGCGATTGCTTTATCCATTTCATTCATTTTTCAATACTTTTATCTTTCACACTACGCTAATTACCTTCTTTAAATTAATCTTCATAATTAGTAATGAAATAATTGCATAAAGCTTCTCTTAGAGGAACTGTAGGAATCCGCTTTATCACAGCAAAAGCGAATGCGATACGAATTCAATTGACATCAAAGAACGCATTATAAAAATTTATAAAAAATTAATACTATCCATAACGCTGCGGAAAATTCAAAAGTCCTGTTTGATCAAAAGCTTTTCACGCATAAACAGCCTCTCAAAAATAATTCGCGATAACTCTTCATTTGCAGTTCGTAACATCAAAGCTCTACCAAAAGGACAATTTTACATTTAACTGCACAACGCTTTTCTTTAGGAATGCTACACTTACTTCTTTCAGTTTCAAACCGAAATTTTCAATGAAGCAACTTTGAAATAAAATATGTTCAAGCATTTCTAAAAGTAACGAAATGAAAATTTTAGATGCAGTGACAGAGGAATTTAATTTTATGAATAGGCGTTGGAAATCGTTCAAGAAATAAGAAAGATTCATACGATAAAAGATCTAGGAGAGGAAAAGATGTATTTTCCCATTATTTCCATTTTTAGTCAGCTTTTACGTTAGATTACGCCGGTTTCTTCTCTATTCTATAATTCCAATCACCATTGATTCAATCAGAGCCGTCACGAGACACGGGCGAGTCGGACATTCGCCTGGGATATTTCAGCAGTAATATTAAGTTTTCGAGTAATTAAAAGTATATCAAGCGTATTCAAATTAAAATAAAATTGATGGCCGAGCTTTCTAGTGAAACTCTTGTAATACTAATTTCGAGTAAAGTTTTTTATTAATTATTCAATGTTCAACTGCTTCCTTCTCAACTCCACGATGATTGGATTGTTTCCATTTTTGCTTTCCATCCTATTATATACTTCCGATTGTGTCACCTAAGTTGCTCTTACTTCCTTTAGTTCTGATTAGCATAGATAGAATGACGATATGTTCTAAAACTCGCTTCTTAAGCTTGGATAAGTATAACGACCAGCAAAAACAAGTAATTTTTAAATACAAAATCGTATAAAAATACAGTAAAATCCGATGAAGACGCTTTTCAGGGAACGAAGTAAAAATGCGCTCCAAACTGCATATTATTACAACCGGGATATGATAAAAATTTTATTTCTTTTACTTTAAAAACAAAAGGGAATGGTTTTTAGGCTCTTCAAGTTTTAAATAAATGCTTTACAAGTTAAAAACGAGAAAGAAACTTCTTTAGTTTGCTTTTATTGCTACTGCAGTAGATATCTAGAGAGTCCGTTGACTAAAGTTGAGTAATAGCGATTGTCTTCTCGTCCTATATTTTAGGAACCGCCTGCTTTAGGAAAAAAGAGAGCGTATTCTTTTTTATTTCATTTTGGCCTTTTATCACTTTACAACAAAACAAGTTATATAATATGGGGAAGAAAAACTTATAGAATTTTTTTATCTAATGGATTAGGATTAACTACAGCTAGTTAAACTGCATCAGGGGACGGGAAAAATCAGCGTTACAAGTGGGTAGCAGAGTGTCTTAAACGGCATTTTACCATCTGTGACGTGTGGTAAACACAGAGACGTGGAGAAAACAGCTTCTTATGTGGCAGCGTCTTAAACGGGTTTTACTGTATATAAAAAGAAGTAAGCCTCTTATTTACAAATACCCCACTATATTTATAATCATTTGTAAAACAGACACAGAAAAAAGAACTTCATGTTTCAATCATTAGATATTTCCCATTTAAAGACTAAATTTTAAGCGTTTTTCAAATTAAATTTCTGATTACAGCATGGCAGTGACCGTGACAGGCAGAAAACCGCGTCTTAAGCGGGATAGTGCCTTAAGCGTGAGTGTCGTGAACGGGTTTCACTGTAAATTCTTAGTTTTCATTTCCATTTCGTGAAATCAGAAATCCTCGGGAAAAATGTACTTTTCCATGATTTTGTTTCGGAAGACCAAAGATCCCTCCCGAGACAATGGTGTATCCTTCGTCATTGTGGCAGCGATGCACCGCATCCACCTGCGATTCGCAACTCGGCGCCAAAAGAGCGTACAATTCCGCGTTTATTTGCAAAGCGTCTTTTACAGCATCGTCAATGAGAAGAGCGAAAATTGCCCGCGTTCGTTCGGGAGCGCTGCTGTTGGTGACGTCAATTGGCGAGTTTTTTCGTTGCATTAGCGCTGAGCAGAGAAAATAGGGACTCGAGAGCCTTTATTTTAAGTCGAGCGAGTGTGCCAATTTCGCAGTTACTGGACGCACGCTCTGGGCACAAATTGTTTTCGGGAAATCATTTTGAAGGATGGCAATGCTGGGTTAAGAGTGGTATGGAATCATAGCTGGGAATTCTCGGAGAGCAGGGCCAAGAACATTCCCTCAAATGAGTATCATTCAAAATACGAAGAAAATACTGAGAGTACGTTGAACTGCAACTCGTGCCTAAACGTGACTTAAACGAAAGGGATTTCGGCTCCTAGTGTTACGATTTAAAGAAGTGCATAAGAGTGTATGTACAGCGAAATATTTGGCGGTAAAGTCGACGCGGAACTTTGAGCTTACTGAGAAGACACTCTGAATAGTTTTGCACCATAAGTTTTCTACCGAACTAGTAATTTTATAAGTTACAGTGAGGTTATTTCGCACATTAGCCAACACCGGAATCGAACCCCGGACTGCTTTCACTAAAAGTGTAATTTTAATGTACCAAGTTTGCAACTACTTGCAACGAACTATTAATTAGTTCTTCAAAATTTTAGTGTGATGCAATGATAATGAGAAAGGCTAGAAAAGATAAAATTAACTTTCAAGAGGATTCAATATTACATTACTCGGAGCTAGAAAAAAGCGGTCCGAACCGATTCAAAATTGGCAGAACTAACTGATATTTGGTATTTTAGTTGAACCAGGAAGAAAACTGGAGTGAAAATTATTACGGTCCAATAAACTGCATTTCGTACGTTAGCCGCAACCTGGAATCGAACCCGGGGCCGCTTTTACCGAAAACGAACGCGTTGCCCACTTGGCTATTCGGAGGTCCTGAAACGCAGAATTATTGACGCTCACTAATTTTAACAATTTATACCATTATTGATTGTTTGGTTGACGATCTGCAGTAATAGATGTGTACAAATGGTCGCATATAGAATGAATGGAAAATTTTCGGCTATCTGCTGGTTTTTTCCCAGCCCTAATCAAAATAGATTGAATACGGAATGTTATAAAAATTACTTAGTAATTAGCTTATAAAAGCATTACGACTGAGGAAGGAAACTTTTAGCTTTGCTGACAAAATTCACTTAATGAAAATATATTCGTGTTATTCCATTTCCCATAAAATCAGAATATCAAGGAGAAAAATTTTTCCATTTCCAAGAAAAAACTTTTTCCATTTTAATTTTGTTAAACCTCTTCCATCATTTTGTTTCGGAAAGCCAAATAATATTTACGAGTTGAACATTCGCTGAATATTATTTTTAGCAACAACACACAAAAATACCGGGGAATGTGATTCTCCAGGATTTTAGCTAATTAAAGTTCACTTTAGTGAGTGCAGTCTGAGACTGACGGATGCATTCCTGATCGAGTTGAATATTGATTATGGTTTCGCACGAACTTACTTCAATTAATTTTTCTCGGTATCCATCTGAAATTTTATCGAGTTTGACCTCCTATTGACTTGACTCCTATTATGCTTAATTTTATTCCTTTGTGAATTTTATTAGCAGTATATACATTTATATTAGTACCATATACGCTGGTAGTATACATTATACTTCTATTATTTGAGAGCTTTTTATTTACACCTTGTTTTAAACCAAGCTCGCGAGGAGGATATTCTGTTTCAATAACTTTAAGTACCTAGTTATAGTTATTACTATTTAATTACTCTCATTAGTTTGTCAGGTTCACTTTTTACTCTAAGTCTGTGCAGGTTCTTCACATACCCCTTTTTTGATATTTTCCTTGTTTATACATTTCCATTGGTTATATAAATTTGAAACATTTTTTCATTTTCTAAATTAATTAAATTGTCTTACTATAATTTACTAATTTGAATACTCAATTTTGCTCAAGAGAAAAACGTTTTTATTAAATTACTTATTGTATTCACGTAAATATTTGCGATATTAGATGGAAAGGCGAAAATTGTGTGGAGGGAAAAATTTCAATTTATCCAACTTTACTGGCAAAACGACTACATTCCATGTATGAAAATCTCTCATCGTGAGATTTAATTTTAAACCGATTTCTGTTACTTAGTTTCTGTAATACTTCATGCTCTTTAGTAGCAGATCAATATTTTTCACAACTGAGAGAGTAAAGTCAAAATAACATCATACACTAATGAAGACTCTCTGGAACACAAAGAATTCCAAAGAAAAGTATTGCGAGGATTCTGAAAATTTAATTATCCGATATCCCAGGAAATCGCTAAACGAAAAGCTCTATCCGCTCATATATGATGTATAAAATAGAGAAGGTAACTAGGCAAAAAATCAATAATGAAAAGCTTTCACACAGACTCCGGGTCTTTGGAAAGACCGCCCATATTTGAAAATTTCGCTCTTCAAAGCTGCGATTCTATTGAGGATGGCACCGAAGGGCTTCGGAAAGCTCATAAAGGTGTAAATGAAATAGACTTTAAAAAAAGGAGAACAGTTGGCGATTCAGCACTGCACGCGGATTTCAGATTTAGAGTTGGAGGCCATCCTATCTCCTTTTCCAGGAATTGCTTTATGGAAAAATTATACGTATCGGAAAAAGGAGAGTTCTTTTCCTAGTGCGAGCAAAGGGAACGTATCAGCCTATTGAAATAAAGGGCAATATTTTGCCCTTTGGCTCAACCTGTTATATGAAACCGGATTTGCAATTTTAAAATCGATTGACTCAGCACGAGATTATTTAATTGAAAATATTCAAAGCTAATAGTGCTTAATTCAATGCAGTTATATACGTTTTCACTGATTTTCAAATTAAGGTAATTTTACCTCGCATTTGCGGAATTTTGATGCAACGCCAATTTGCACACAAAATTACCGCTATAACTATTTACAAAGGCTCTGCAACTCTTGTATAAATAAATGTTTCCAAAAATATATGGAAAGCAATAGGTGATCTTTGACAAGTAATTTTCATTGTATCATTCATCGTGAAATAAATCCACTGCAGTATTAGAGTTTCCACAACTCATTCATTATTATTATCAATTGTATTATTAGCCATCGGTTAATCAAAATATCGGTATAAATAAAAAACGCAACAATATACGGAATTTATATGCAAAACTTCACAACAAAGTACCCGTTTCAAATGCCATACCGCGATGAATTTAGTCTCTACAGTCCCATTATTGTAATATTCGGTAAAGCAATAAAATTATACGTTTTCCAGAGCCAACTGTAGAGTTTTTCCATTTGCATCCAAACTACGTAGAAATATTTTCGTTCTGTATCACTCCAATTACCAAATAAAACTTCACTAGTTCTCAAATATATTTCACGCATATGCAACAGGCACTGAAATTTCTGGCAAATTCGACGAATTTTACTATTCCAACTTTAGGAGACGGACGATATGTTCATTGGTTGCCATTCGCTGCAAAGATTTTACTCCAGCGAAACTTGTGTAAAACCATTACCTCAACGCTTAAAAAGCAGTCTACATGATTTCAGACGAACTATTCTTTCTAAGTAAAGCTGAAAATCGCCAAGTTATTCCCGTTTCCTACATTTCTAAGGTCTACAAAATGGCCCTCTAAACTTTGAGCGTTACGAGTTTTTAGTAGTAAAATCTCGTGTTCGTATCTCCTCCTTCAAGTACTTTTTCTACATCTATTGATATTTCATGACTTTTCTATTCCGAGTTATTCGAAATTCTCAACGCATGGGAAATTTTCTATGACTTTGTCGCCAGTGAGGGAGCGTTTACCGCGTGTGCTGGGAATTTACAATTCGAAAACGTACTTTTCCAATTTCCCTACACTTTTTCGGGCTGCTATGAATGCATTGCCCAATGGTTCCCTACAGAATATGAAGGGCCGTTCGTGATATTGCACCTATGTTCCTCATTTCAACTAACATGTTCAGAATATATTTTTAAATCTTCTGGGATACCTGTCATTGTCTCCTTAGCACTTATATTTCTTGAAATAGGTTTCATGTCCATCGGGAACTTATAGTAAATAAATATAGTCTTTCGAAATTTTCATCATGTAAGCATTCACTTGGTCTAATTACATCACGGAGGATAAAAATATATATTGTAAAATTACACCATATATTACAGACTTTAGATCGGTTATCCATAGATAATACAACATTTCATTTGGCGAATGGTTATATGTAATAAAATCAATTATCATAGACTCAGTCTTCCATTTTCATCAATTTTGTTAACTCTTGGGCCGCTGGAAAGCCAAATGGAAAACGAATTCGACTTCAATAGAAAAAGACCCGAGTTGTGCAAACTGCATGCTATCGAACCGCAATATTTTTGTTCCGTTTTAATCTAAATTAAACTAAATAATCAAATTTGGGTTCATTTCCGGTTTCCTTTTGCAAACGCTGAACCGGTTTGTTTCTTTCCAAGTACTGCAATTTTATATTCTTCCAATAAAAAAGCTAATTTTATTATTTATAGCTTTTTTATTCGCATTAGATTAAAATAAAATTTCGAATAAAACTTATGAATGGTTAGTTGCTAGTCGTAGTTACACAAGTTTGGTAAACTTTCCACTAATTACGCTTGAGTAAAATGTTCATTGTTGGGAAAAATAATCCGAAAGGAGTATATAACGGTTTTCGGTTTTGGTTCGCGTTCAAGAACAATTTTTTTCGGCACGAGTTCAAGTTTTACTCCGGAAAATAACGGTTCTTTTCGGTTCGGTAAAGTTTCGATAACCTGGCGAAATATAGTAACTTCATCGGTCGAAGAACTTTCATAAAATTACTACTTACTACATTTTCCAATATAAAGAATCTTCACACAATAATATACATAAAATAATGCTTGATAATTTCCGAAACAATTTCTATCCTCAAATTTCGGTTTTATTCCTTATAACTTACCACTCATTCAACTCCTACAAAGCTGAGTATATCTCCTCATATTTATCTACTCCGTATGCGAATCACCTTTTATTAGCAGCTTCCCAAAACCCATTTATTTCCCCGCTCTTGGTTATCTAAAGCAAGCGAGTCATTCAGATATGAAAGAGACGAGGATGCGAATTGCGGAAACTGGGTCTCGGTTTCGAAAAGGTGTCGCCAGGGAGCTCTGCATTCATACAGCCAAATGAAAGCGGGAAACGAAATCGGTTCCATGTTCCTCGTGTGTGTGTGTGCGAATGCATGTTCGAGTTTGAGCTATCGTCCGTCAGAGGTCGCGAACCGCCAGTAATTGTCGCTTGGGACAACCTGCTTAGCGAAATACCACCATTGCGAGAATTTGGCAGTGAATGTTTTTCGACGAAACTACGCCACTCTGCGGGGATTCCTACATGATTAGAAAGCTTGTTTGTTGGCACTGATGCTAATTGGATATACTGTAAAACTCGATTAAGAAGTAGGGAACCGAGTCAAAACCACTATACAAGCGGGATGGCGTTATAACCGTGGTAAAACAAATTTCCTTTTGCATTAGAAAACAAAATAGAATGGTATTTTGGCTCTTAAATCATTTGGCTCTGCATACGCATTTAGTCTCATTTAGCCTCATTGTACTCACTATTATGAAATAAATATTATCCGGTTCTATATATCTGAATATTCATATTTGTAGGATATATTCCTTAACTGAGTGATTCTTTGTGCAGGTTGTCCCCACATCACGGTGTCAACTATGGATTAATATTCATTTCGGCCCTTGAATGAAGACTTTTATGCGAGCATAAATATTAAGATAAGTTAACTAACATTATGACAGCTGTAGATGAAAGAGAAAATACACCTAAGGGTATTATTTCACATGATAACTGTGGTTATTATTACAGGGAATTTTCTAAAGTTGATTTTATTTACTGCATAATCATTCTATTGATTCTATTTCCCCCACTCTCTTTCGGTTATAATCCCCTTTTTGTTAAGATTATCTTAAGAATAAACTCTTTCCTGAGCAGTGGCGTACGTACGAAAACCTCGCAGATGGATATTGTTTTAATTTGTATATTTATATAGTCTATCTTTATATATTCTTTATAAACATCCGTTTTCGGTGACCAGCACTTATTTCCCTCCACACTCCATCAAAACATAAATGACACACCATTTTAAAGAGAAAGTTTCTCGCTTCCTGCTAAAAATAGACCAACAGATGAAAAATGTACCATTTGGTCAAAAATTCGTGTTAAAATTTGATTTCACCTATGAAGTTTCGTTAAGGGATGTATTGTGGACCCTGATACTCTATTTCTCAACCCATATACATTTCAACAAACACTCCATTGACTAGAAAAGAATGCACAGGCACCAAAACATACCTAAAAAGCACGACTTCACATATAAGTCTTTACTTTACTTTCAATTGATATGGGCGAAATTTTCGCACGCGGCAACTAGGAATATCAATTCACGAGAAATACTTTAAATGATAACTTAAAAGGTATTTATTGACTGAAGTAATTATTGTTTTTGCATAGTATTTGCATAAGTATTTTGAGCCCAAATAAGATAAATTATAACATTATCTTATTTATAAGTACAATGACGTATAAATAATATTTTGGCGTAAAGTAAGATTTTAATTAATATTATTTTAATAAAATTTTAGTTCCTTTCCAAGTTTTTGGGAGGGGATACACCCCCTATTCCCCCTCCCTCACAGAGGCCACTGCTCCCGAGTAACGCATATTTACGAATTTCGTCCCCTGAGAAATTCTCCAACTAAACTACACTTCTTGTCTCCCCCTACAGATGGCAGGAGGCACAGATGGCGGCGTCCGAGACCTGTGGTCAGCCGAGAAGATAACGGAAACGGAGATTTCTGCGGAGGAAATTCGCAAAAAGGAGATCGCAACAGTCGAATATCTGACGAAAGGAAGCTTCGGACGATGCCTAAGAGTAAAGGACTTAATGAAATATCTTGTAAATAGACATTGGACGAGGGAGTTGTGTAGAGTAACCGAGTCACCAAAGATGAAGTGAGTGTGCATTTTGAGAGTGTGCACTTGAAAGTCAAGTGGGAGTGGAAGGCGAAGGAGATGCAGAGAAGATGCTCAAGAAAAAGAGTGTCCAGCGTCCCGCCGCTTTCGTGATCAGGGTACGACAGAGCGCTGCCAAAGATTTAAAAAGAGCTGTCACCGCATAACAAATGACGACTAAACACCGCAAAGAAACAATAACTTAGTCGTATGTACCACCCACGGAGACTAACCCTTTTTTCAGTTTTCGAAGATTGGTCAATTATCTCCTTTAACAAATATTTGTTTCCTTTGTTTAGCTCAGTAATTCTAGTCTTACGTTACTAACGGTAGATGACGTTCATTTCAAACCTCCCTCTTTCTCTCACGAGGCCAAAGTACGGGGCTATTCATAAGTCTGGGTTTTTAAGAATTAATAGGGCAATAAATAAAGCGGATGCCGAAAAATGAATTATAACAGTAGATATAAATCTATTCATATTTAGAATGTAAAGACGTAAAGTGATGTGGCATTCATACATTCATTAGTCCAGTTCCTCACACACGAGGTGTCCTTACGGTAGAGAAAACCTTTCGATATGGAAGACGCAAATTCTCAAAGCGCCTTAAAAATTGATAAAATGAGCTTATATTGTGGCGTTACGTGATGAAATACCTTTATATTTAACATCAAAATAATTATATACTTGGAAAGCTCCACAAATTCGTTTATTATGTAATTCTACACTTCCTTTCGCTTGTTATATTTATCTTCTGGTCACTTCACTTGAAATGTTACCAAGCAACGAAACCGGTAGTGAAGATTGATATAATAATCGAATTTGTAGAACTCCACAGGTATATGATTATTTGAATGCTACAATGAAAAAATAACTTAATCCCATCGACAGCGTTACAATCTACGACCTGTTCATCTAACGAAGAGAAATATTGAGGTCAGTTACATGTGATTCTTTCAAAAACATAATAACCTGAGGGAAGATGAAAATAAGTTGCCGAATGAGGAATGGAATGAGACAAAAACAGGGTTTGCTTGCGAGGGGTATGTGAAATACTCTCTTAAATTAGGAATTTTATCTTCTCAGAAGTATAAAATCAATTAATGAAAAAATATTCACTTAACTGATCATATGATGCTACTTTGGCGGCGTGACCAGCCGTGGGTCAAATTGCTGCTGGTATTAATGAGTTATTTCTTCGTTAATTATGTCTTTCTACAAAGTTATACCAACGTTACTACATAAAAATCTCTTGAGTATCACAAAATTATTTAAAAAAAAAGAGAATTTCAGAAGTCAAGCCATGCCAAGTTTCATAATTGAGTTAATGCATTTGTAAAATTTAAATTGCAAAATTAAAAAATAACTAATTTTCAAAGTGAAAAATTCCATCGTTTTTTCAAACGGTGTGTGCTGTGAGATAATATTTCTTCACAATCCTTCTATGATTTCGATTCATGCAAAGATTTCTTTGCACGGGAAAATCCATCAAACAAACAACAGTAACTAGCTCCTATATTCACATTTATCGGCATTTCACCAGACCATGCCACACATGTACATTTACTTTTATTTCCACTTTTATTGCTGAGCTTCATTACGCTTTCAAAAAGCCAACCTTGGTCTATACCAACTGATACATCCTTTTTAGCGGTTCTGCTAAATCACGAGTCGTAGAATGAACGTAAATTCAATCTTTGATGTAAACGAAGAAATCTCTTAAGCTCGTTTCAAATGAAACCCCGAAGTGACTTATGAATAGCCCTGTACTGCGGATCGCTTTGATTAAAAAAAAGACGGACGTTTTTCTTGTCCGCTGTTATTTCCTCTGTGAAAAATGACAATAGAATTCGAGTGTAAATTTTAAACGTTTTAAGCGCCCTAGACGAACGTCGAGGTTGTTTTTTTCGAACAGAACTGTTGCTATGAGATGTTACTAATAGCGTAAAAACCTAATTTAACTGTGATACAGTTTAAAAAAATCATGATTTCTCGTTCTGAATGAAGCATGTCTGATGTAAAATGACTACGTTCACTTCAATAAAATATTGGCTGAGTTGTTTTGAGTGACTCAGCGTGAATCAAGCAAATGCTGATTATCTTCCACAAAAAGTTGTATAGATAATTATATTGTAAATGGTTTTGAAAGAAATATTAATATATTATATTGAGATTGATTTTCAGAATGATGAATAAATACTTGATGTTTTCAAAATACTGTTTTGATTTTTACCACCTTCGATGGATACAATCCATAAGGTTCATGGCAAATACAGACTGCGAAATAACCCTCAAGCTATACCCTTCCATTGAAAATCGGAGAGCTCTAAAACCTTACAATTGACGCTTCAAAAGGAACTGGTGAGTACAATTTTATAGAAGCAGATTTCTTATTTACAAATAAGGAAAATATTTTATTCACTGTAATGAAAATATTTCAATATATCTTTCCGATTATTAACTTAATGAAAATTATAACATATCTAATGTTCTCTGCACTTTCTGGGGGTTTCACAAGGGTAAATTAGAGTTCTGGGTATAGTCCCTGACTACAAATTTTTTTTGAGATTTCTCATGTACAAATATTTCCTAATAAAAGATTGCCTGATTTACCAGAATGAAAATAGGTTTAGGTTTCAATATATCTTTCTGGTTATTAATTTTATGAAAATTATAACATATCCAATTTTCTCTCATTTTCTGGGGGATTCATAACGACGAAATCAGGGTATTAGTGTATAAGACGAGATTACAGGGTATGGTATTCTACGAACTCAGGTATGCGTGAATCAATCGAATTATTTAAATCGAGGTACAGCTAGTTCCAAAAAAAACTTACCACCTAAGCCGCAACCCGCATAACAGGCAGTGAATTTCCTCCGAGCGAGCCTTAAGAAGTGAGAGAAAGAGAGAGAGAGGAAAAACATGGCGGAGATGGTCTGCTTGAGTCATAACTCCGCCTGCAGAGTTGAAATGGATTTATTTGCTTTATTAATATTGCAAAGATTTATTAGTATCCTGAGTTTGGTGGCATTGGCCTAGCAGAATAGTATTATAACAATACGGATGTCGTAATGCAAGAATTCAGTTAATATAAAATGGTTATAACGAATCAGTATATATTCTAGCATTGCTTCTCGCACAGAGGGAAATGTCGCACACGAGGTCCCGTTATTCCGAGGATACCGAGGCAAACCCCCTTCCCTTCCCTTCCTGTCATAAAATTCGAGTCTGAGACGAAAGGCACGAGCAGGCTGAAGGAAATTTTCGCAAACCCTGCCTCTGAGCCGCTCTGAGCTTATGTTTAGCACTGAGATGGGAGAAAGAAAATTTCCGCGCTGTTTGAATCAGTGTCGGACCAAAAATATATAGACCTCGAATTTGATGCCTTTGCTTCCAAAACTCTGCGGTTATAATGGGCTATATTATATAATATAATAGTAAGTAATATTATACATCGTTGAAGAGAGCAGTTAATAGCCTTTAAAATTATATACGTAAGGAGTCCATATCGATCACCTGTTTTATCACAGCGTATGTGAATGCAATCTACACAAGTAAAGTAAGGCAAACTCATGGCCATATCTAGGCTATTACTTTAAATACATTAAAAAATCTATAAGTAAATATGTAGTATGAAGTCTTGAGGCATTCTCTGTGTATTTTAGATAAATTTTGTTTCATTTGATAAGCATCGAAATTAAAACTCGATCGGTAAAAAATCAGTAAATTTTATCATCTATGCAGTTGGAATTTTTACTATACCGTCCAAATCAATTGAGAGAAAATGTGCTAGGATCGATTGTCCTGAATGAATAAAGATGACGGATACGAGACTACCATCTTTCACATTAATTTTGAATTCATTAATTAATTATTTTCGGTGTCATTGAAGTGTTAATCAAATAAACTTGATTTCTTCTGTAGATTCCTCTTGAAATGGTTGCAGTCACAAACCATTACGTTCTTAAACATTCTTCTCGCTATATTTATCACCTTTAAAAGTTCTAAAATACACAAAAAGATAGTGCGAATGAGGTTTGGTCATAATGCTCATTGAATCCTACTGTTAGCTATGAATGTAAAATTTTCAATTAATTTTGAATGTATACAAAACTACCTACATTATTTATATTTCAATTGTTTATCCCAGGGTATCCCAGTTTTTACCAGGGCTTTTTTACCTGTAATTCCAACCCTGTAATATCACATGGGGAAGCGTATATGAGGCTCATGTTGAAATTTTGCTCCCCTCGGTTGATGGCTGGCCCTGCGTAACTCTCATATTTTTCGACAGAATTTTAATGATTGAGATGAATGGGTGGTGGTTTGGTATGGCTAGTCTATCTACATATTCATCGCTTGGTGATATTGAAAATATTCCTTCGTATTTAAAATGTATTGGCTATGAGAAACTTTTTATCTCTCCACATTCCATGACAAATTTGAAAAGCAAGATAAGGAGTGATTGGAAGAAGTGAATAAAGCAATGAATTCACCAGGACTTCAAGAGTGGGTCTGTTTTGATAGAGATAGGGAAGTGAGAAGCGACGGCAACAGTAATACATACACTCACATGGATTTAACAACCTAAAGTGTAAGAGGTATGTTAATTCCAGATTTTTAGATGAATCACAATAGGTAGGCGCATTTTTTGCTTTCCTAGTCGACCAATTGTTTACTTTGAGTAGGAGGAACGACCTCTTTTAAAAGTATAACCCACTCGCTCACCTTCTCAATTTTCTCATCGAACATATATTTTTTCCGTTTATGACAGCCTCCAGAGAAACTACTCATTTATCCAATTTAAGTAATATCTTAGTCAAAAATGATTAACATTCAAATATACAAGATATAACGTCGATGGCTCATCATACTTTCAGAAATTTCCTTCTCATGCATCAGCTTATTCCCAGAATCTCCGAAATTGTATACTATATCGATGTTCAATGTTTTATAGCAACCTTCTCTTAATTCTTTAAGAAAGTTCGAGTAGTTCACTAAGCCAGTAACTAAACCATCTTCTTATCAGTAATTTATTTTGGAAAGAGATTTCGAGGTTTTTTAAACCAATAGAAATCGCTAACATTAGTATTACTACCTATGCAAGCCAATGGTTTATTCTAAATAACTTTAGAGATATAATTTAGCGGTATTCGGCGTATAAACTTCAAGTTTTTGCGACATTGAATATGCGGAGTGTCTACAATTCCGTATTTACGTTTCAATTCATATTTTAGTGACATTATAATAGAAACTTTAGTCGATCTAGTAAGATCATCTTCAACGCTCTATCTACTTTGTATCATAGATGTTGTAAGAGAAGTTAAACGATTTGGTTCTCGTAAGCGTAAAGAATACATATTAGGTGGTATTTCTCTAATTAATTTTTCATTTCTCAAGTCATTTCAAACTACGAAATTTTGAGCTCAATATAGAGACAAAATAAAGCATAAAAAATAATATTTATAAATAAACAATCATTGACGAGGAGCTTGATTTATATAAATTGACGATAGGCACATTACTTATTTTTTCGTTTTTGTTGTTGAATTAGTTATTTAGAATAAGCTAATACAGTTTATGCCATTCACTTTAAAAGCAGAATATAGAGCTACTAATTCAGATATGATGCACCCAAACATTTTCAACTTCATGTTATCATTCAGATTTTCCGAAGGTCCTATTTCAACTAGAATGATCTTCCTTGCATTACCATTAAAAAAATTCGAAACATCTTCGCAAAATTCGTAGAGAATTATGATGTGCCTAGGATGAAGGATGATGCTATGAAGGTCCTTGGAGTGAATGTTGGAATAATGGATTACATATAGAACCAAGAATATTTTAACAGCTAAGGTATGAATCATGAGAATTAGAGGAATATTCTCATGTAATTATTGACGGTGATTTTTCTTTTAATCATTATACACCATTCAAACAATTCGGGTTATATAGTTTACTTGAGGCATTCAGAAACCGAAGCAGCGATCATTAATCATTAGTCTCACTTTCACCTAGCGCATAGTTCTGAAAATCATTTCAGTATAACAATAGAAATCGTGTTGTGGGTGTTTTCACACCCCCTGACATACGTCATACGGCGGCTCGCGGGGTATTAATGTAAATCTAAATAAACCAGATGTTAACGTGTAAACCTGCAATATGCAAGTATACAAAAACCTGGAATTTATCTGCAATATGCAAATCAGTCTTAAGGTTCTGATTTGCCATACTAACTGTTGTTTCTTAACCATCTGGATTCCTTGCAAGAAGTCCTGAAAGGTCGTCTACCTCAAAAATAGAGTTGAATATCTTCATTCCCTAAGGGAATACCCGCGGCGAAGATAACAAATCGCGGATCCACCATTTCCCACCTTACTTGTGATCGGTCGCCGCCACCATACCCTAACCTTAGATACCTGCTCAGCAGGGGTGCGGTCGGGAATCCTCATTAGCGCTTTCAAATTCGCAACCCCGGATACATACGACCATCCACAATATGCCGAAAAGGGGGTTTTTCTTCTCAGAGCGGAGTTCACCTTCACCCATCGGCCGTTTTATGGTTCCTTTGAGAAAATAGACATTACCTTTCGATGGACGCAACAAAAGAAAAAGAAACAACAAAGGAATGAATAGGGGATACTCCTAGGGCCAGGGTGGAGGTCCTCCGCTCTCTCTGAAAGACTCAGTAAATCTTCAGACGCGAATTTGTCAGAAACAGCCAAATCTCATCTCAAAATCATAATGCTTCATCTGATACTGCCATCACGAATGCCTGATGGAAGTAAGAACAGAATGGCATGTTGATGCATTTATTCTGAATTACCTAATGCTCTGTTAATTGTAGTATCAAGCAAATTTTATACCTCTCTGTATTGCAGAATAATTCAACTGCGAAGAAATCGAGTCAAAATTTGCACCACGGGGCAAGAAAGAGATTTAGCATCAGATAAAAGTGGGGACAGCATAATTTTGCAAGGAACATGAACTTAATTTAATTAAAGGGATGGTTTTTCTGGGACTGGCAATGAACAATATGTTCGGAAAAGTGTTACGAAATGCTGGCGTTAATTTCGTCGTAAATTAATTTTTTATTCGATACGTGAAAAAAAATTGTAGTCCTCAGTTTTTAAATTAAGAGTGCTACTATTCTAATATCTATGTTATTTTCTAAAATACTAAATTAGCAATTTGAATTTTAAGCGATTACCTTAGAAAATGATGATATCACGGCAATTAATATTTTACTTTCTATCATATGATTTGGTGGTATTTAAAATTTTTATAATATTTGATGTAATTATCTGATGTAGTTGATCGTAATTTACTTGATTTACTTTATTGTAATATGTTTTGGGTCTAATTTTCAGAGCTCTCTACCAGGTTGACTTAAAATGATTCTTTCTCAGTGTATTCGTCCAGATTAAGTTTCTTTTCATCTTTGCTTTCATTAGCAGGTTTCGCAGTTTTTTCATGCTCCCCTTCTCGATAGCATTTTTCTGCAACATAAATTAGTTGACATACATTAGTTGATTGTGTTCTTATTCCTAATTATTCTTTATCTCCTTGCAGAGTTTTCGTTCATCTTTCTATTTGAGTCATAGTCGTGAATTTCCTCTAAATAAATTTAAAAGTTCTTCCTGTAGGCGTCAAGAGCATAAAAAACGTAATAATATAACCCTTTTTAATCTTGCAATGACGTAATTTTTATTGGATAATTGAAGCAGCTAAAGTAAGTTTACTCGATGCCTCCAGAAAAAGGCGAATTACGCAGAAATTTCAGGCCGAAATAAGGAGATCCGATTTTCATTCATTTTTTAATACTATGCTGCTGACATAGTAAAAATTAACACTAAATTTAAACTAGAATTCGTGCTAATAAATACGGTAAAAATACGTTCAACGCGTTTCACAACGGTTTTGAAAAGGCGCCTTCCTTCCAAGAGCCAATAGAATGTGTGGAAAACTCTAGACTCGCTCTCATCGAGCTTCACGTCTGTTATGCGGGTTGCGGCTTAGGTGGTAAGTTTTTTTTGGAACTAGCTGTACATAAACAAAAAAGACGGTTATCTTCTCTATAGCAGATGGTGGGGAACCTGAATACAATGTTTCAAATTTGAAAAAGTTTAAGGTATATCGAAGGAATGAAAAGACTGTCGTATAAAATACGATAATATAATAGCAACTGTAAGGATCATCCTACTACTTCACTAGAAGAGGCTGACTGGAATGCTGACGGTGAATTCATCGAGGTAATACCCCAAGAAATTCAGAAAACATCAAAGATATTCCAAGGAAGTCTACGTGGGAAGATATCTAAAAGTACATGGTAGTACTTATTTCAAATCAAAACGTGAATAACTTCAATTACTTTTACATAAGAAAAATATTTTAATTGCAAATTTTTAACAATGTTTTTTGGGATGATATTTTTTCATATCCTTCGCTGCAGGTGTTCTCTCGTAACGAAAAATTTTCTTTCGTCAAATTTAATTTTCAAACATTTTTCTCATTCCCTACTTTTTCTTTCCTTTCTCATACTTTTTGTAATGTCGATTAAAAGGGAAAACGAAATTAAGTTGAAGAGAGACCCACTCGGACTCTCTTCAAATGAAGGTTCAATGTAATTAAATCCTATATCCATTCTTTATGATATAATCAACTTATTTGTCACCTGAAAATGGTTATTCTTTTATCTTATACTCCAATGAAAAAATATCTGAGTAATTAAATGATATGAACCTCTTCATTGGCTACATTTAGCCTACAAACACGGCGAGAGTCGACAACTTGAGTTTCTGCAAATCATTTCATTCTTGTTTGTCGGAGATTGTAAGTTGTATTTGTTTATAATATAAACGGCTTACATCTGCTACATTCATTAGACTGTTCTTACTAATCGTCTACTAAACTCGTTGCATTATATTAAATATCAAAACACGGCAAGCTTAACTTAAGAGTTTCTGAGGTTATGCAACCCGCGCATCTTTCCTGCATTGTGTTTTGCATAAAACACGGCGACGGCAACTAAAATCAAGCCATGTTCATATCTACTGTTAATTTAATGATAATAACTCCCATGATACACTACTTATCTGAGAACCCTTGATTGAATTTCGAATGCATAGGAATACCCATAAGTAGGGAGAGCTCTATATAATGCTTAAGTTAAATTCTAAAATAAATTCTCTTATTGAAGAAGAAACAAAACTCGTTTATTTATGCTTTAAGTAACAAGAAGTAATCGAAAGCATTTTTTAAAATTTATCTGCTGTAGTGCAAATCATAAATAAATCAGCTTACTTTCTTCATTATTATGGAAATGAATGTTTACACTATTCAACCAACTTTGAATGATTTCAAGTTGATAAGAATATAAAACTATTCACAAATATTTATAAACTTAAGTTCTCAGATAAATAGTGATTCCTATTCACTACTGTTGAATGAAGTAGACCAATTTTCTCGAAAGCAGAGCAATTGATCTTCCAGAGATACCTGATTCCCACTCGTTTGATTTATTATGCTGAGACGTATTTAAATGAAAGTCACAGTTTGGTTCCAAGCTACAAGCGCCGGAAAATGAATACCAGGTTTAGAAATAATCTTTTGAACGGATTGCAAGAATAAACACATTTTTGGGTGAAAAAATTTAACCCGATCTGGTGGGGTTGTTACTCTCGATGTACAATCCCTGGAGTGAATGGTACTGGGATTAATCTGCTCTCAGGAGAGATGTATTTGCTTCAAATCTCAAGAGACCAGATCACAATTCTCCTCTACAGGAAGTGACGCTTGTGGGTGCAAACCTACAAAATGTAATCCCAAGGCACTACGTGTACAAACATGTTCAGAAAAGTGTCTTTGCATCCTCATGAAATGTTTGACATACTCACCTTGCGTTGCATGGTGAAGATGTCAAACATTTCATGAATAATATCTTCAAGAATCATCATCGGTCAAGGATCGGCAATAATTCAATCCTGATAATTGCTTCCCTAGTCTATATAACAAGTTCTGTATTGGTGAAGTTAGGTCTATTTAAGCATTCCTTTCACCTATCTATGTGTCTTTTTAATTATCTCAAAGAGTGATGAAAGAAAGGAAGAGTGAAGTGGGGAAAAAAGATCTTTGAAACTTGACTGTTCGTTGACAAAAACCTAAACTGAGGGAAAACACCCATAAGGAACGGGGAAAAAAGAAACAGAAAACACAGTAAAAATAGTGATTTCAAAGATAGTGAAACTATGCAAAGATAGAAAAATCAGATATATGAAATAAGAGATAGGATAAGCTCCGTACACGTCCAAAGCTGGACAGGATATTATGATAAGACAAAGAATCGATAGGAAAAGATTTTGAGAATATCGCTCAACAACTTTGACAAACGAATTGACGCAGTTGCTAAACGTAAATAAACCGAGGAATTATCCGTAGAATTAAATCATCCACAAAATTAATTAAAATAGATCCGTCAGCCAAGTGACCGCGAACTGTGAGCGCGAAGATTCAGGAAGGAACCAGAGAAAGGATTCAATGGCGGAACTATGGGGTTGGAGGTTGGATTAGGGAGTGGGAAAGTACAAAGAGGAAGTGGAAGGGGTTAACTATATGAAAGAGAATGAGTACAACTCGGGAAACGGTTTAATTGTTATTGTCGGAGGCATTTCCATTCAGGAGGCACACTTCTATGTCACTCTAAATCAACGAAATATTTTATAGAACAAAAGGCGGCTTTAGCGCGTTCTAAAATGAAGTGGAGGTGAAGGGGCGATTGCTTCCCCTCGTTGGTTTTGGGAAAGCAAATGAAGTCGGCGAGTGGGCTTAGGTTTTGATACAAATGTACCGAAATAATAGAATGCGGTCTTCGACTAATGAAGACGCTATGATAAGGAGAAAATTGAATGCAAGACGCGAAATTCTCGCTTGAATTAAACTAATCGCGAACAATTGGCTTGTTGTTAGCTGAATATATGCCAAGCTCTTCTCTTCTCGTAAAGGCTAAGGAAGATAATATAGGTACTTTTACCCTATGATTAGTGCTTTGAAATTACTCGATATTTTGGAACCGGGATGTAAGAGAAATGTTTAGCCAAGGAACCCTGCTATCTAGGTAGGCGAAATCGAAAAACTGAAAGTCAAGCGAATTACTAATTATGTATAATTGATTTTATAGACATTGATAAACTACTTAGGTCTTTAAAATAAGAATAAAATTGGAGAACGTTTTAAGCCTCGTAGTATATTTAATTCAATATGAAAATTCATGAACTGACCAGAAACGCAAAAATACAAACTCTGGATGTGCATTTTTTCTTATAGCCCTTTTAACTTTCATATTAACTCGAAGTAAATTTTACAATGGAGTTTACATATCTTCCTCTGTTAGTTTCATTTAATATTAACCTTTATCGTCACTTAGCTGTTTGTTTTCTTCTGACTGTATTGTGGCTAATTCTGGAAACAAGGTATAATTTAATGACTTAAGTGAGATTTTCTTATGTTTAGGAAAACTCCAGTTTAAACTGAAAAAATTTCGAAGAAGATGATGAGCTTTGCTTTAATAAAGTAAACTTTTTGAATTGATATTCGAATAGTCAAAAAAAAAAAACAATTACTCGAGTATGAAAAATGTCCAGAACTTGGTAATGTGAAACTAAATATGAACAGACTACTGATAATCAAATGACTAAGTCTCGAATAAATGATCTTCCATACGTAGAACGATACAGAATTCAGAAAATATTTTAAAGTATTCCGAACCCTAAAGGGTAGCAGGAAATACCACGCTCGGCTTTCACTGAGTCTAGAGGCGATAATTTCACGAAATCCTGGCTTGGTTTCCTGGATAACTGATAGTTGCTTAGTGCTGGTTTAAATATCTTTTCCTTCTTTTTCCACAACTTGTCTAGTTTCCTCTATTATAAAATATCTCTTCGTCTTTGTTATCTCCTTTGCCTCATTTTTTTATGGATTTTAATGCACTTCATGTTCCAAATTTCATATTCAAGAATTATGTAAAAAAAATTAAGCCTTTCTTTTCGATCACTGAGCTTATGAAATACACGTGCGACGCAATATTTTTAGTAATGAATTACCTACAGTAATCTACAATTTAATAAACTGGATGGAACACTCTTCTTTCATATATTTTCCCATTGTATCGAAATGTAGCAAAATAATGAAAATATTTGCCAATTTCAACGAAATGAGTATGAGCGAAGTACCTCGATAATAGCAATTGCTGATATGCAATGATTTCTATGCTTACGTATTCCGAAACAAAAGCAAAAAATATTGATGCTGAGTGGAACTCCATATATTGGAAAATAACGTTTATCTGCTTAATAAACAAAAATTTGAACTACAATTACGTTCTCTCCACCGATTCTGTAATTGTAATTTAATATATCAGTGATGTTTATTTTGTATCTATGGTATGAAAGAGGAACCTATATGATTCGATCCAATCAGTAAAATCATAGCATTGAGAGGACTAATTTTACGAATTCTTCCCTCCATCTTAATTATTACTATTGCTAGTATTAGCTTACGATATTTTTAATCTGCTCTTTCATGGATTTTTTACAGTAAAGTAATCGAGATAATTAATAGGCTTAAAAAATTCTCCGCAGTTCGGAGCGAGAGAGAATGGATAATTTTCTAATTAATTGAATGTACTAGCTATAAAACGCAGCGCAAATACTCTCAAAGATAATTATGAAATTAGATTTTCCAAACGCAATTCCCATTATCAGCAACTATGAAGCAACGATCGTGCAGTGAAAAGCATGGATTCAATTTGTTGAGATTTATCTCAAAATAAGTGGATTTGCAGACTGAAAACGACTACTATAGAGAGCTAAAAATGTTATTTTAGTAATTGCTTCTTCTTTCGTGTGAGCTTTAGAACTCAAGTATAATCCATTTAGGACTTCAAAAATAACTGATATTGTTACAAACATAAAATTTATTACGCTAATTGCCATATCATCGGCGATTCCTTTATTTAATTTTAGACGATTTCCGACTTACGAACGACGATCATCCAAAGTTACGACCAATAATTTTCAATTGTCTATACAACCCGTTTATTTAAGTTGTTACACACCAGGGTAGCCTTATCCCATCTTCTCTTACATTTAAATATATATGTATTTTTATTCGCCTCTCTGTCAAATTAATTCAATAAAAAGGCATCAAATACGTTATTAGAGCTACTAGAGACATTTACAAAGCAAAAGACTGGCTGTTGGTTGTCGAAAAGGAGGCTACAGCTACTAAAACTTTCCGGAATAAGCGGTGGTAACCAGCAGTTACTTTCTTCTCGAATTTTCGTGTGTTTGATTCTTTAAGATATGTGTTTGGACTAATTCTCTACTATTTTAGGAAAGTTCTGAATAATTTTTCTTATTGCAAAATGTGTCTTTCATTCATTAAGTTATGCCCCTTCGGAGAAAGCCGACGTTTGACTAGTTTACACAGAATATCGATATCATAGCTTCCTTTCGTTCTGAAAACTATTTATTTACATTTTAAATTACTATGAACTCCGTATATGTAGGTCACTGAAGGTCACTACAGGTAGTTTGAGGATGTAGTAATAGAATCTGGAATGAGCGATACTTTTCATTAATTTAGAGGTAATGTAAATATTAGTATCCATTACTCCTCTGAAATTATGAAACTCAAGCAGGTGTAAAAGGTAAAATAATACCGCATTCTACAATAATACTAGCTCAACAGAGTGAGAAATTATTTTTGACGTTGCATTATTGCACTGTAAACCACAATTAAACGTTATTAGGTACAGAAGTCCACAAATATGTTAAAATGAAGTTGATAATCGAGTTCCAGTTTCATCAAATCATTCTTGACAAAAGCAAACAATTACAAGCAAACAATTACAAGCAAAACAAAATACATAGTTTACTTTAGCTTCGCTAATTTACGCACTGCAACGTTTATCATCATTATTTAATGTAACGACTACGCAGTTCTTGATGTGCGACATACGTTATGAACTGAAAAAAACGCTCCGGATAAGGGGACAGAAAAAAGGGACAATCCCTTTGAATTCAAGACGTATTTCAAACTTATGACATAATAAATGGAAATATTTTATATTGGAACCTATGTATTTTTGACATTGGCCCTCATCGCATCATTAAAAAAAAGGACGTACCCTCTTACTTCAGGCAATATATTTCTTCAACATTCCGGTGAAGAACTATGCAATCTTTACTACAGAAGCGAAAGCGGAACTGAACTAGGAAAATTTAGTAATTTCATTGAACCAGAGCGAAAACCAGAACAAAAAGATTTTGGTTCGAAGCTCTACATACTTATATAGCTCTGCATATAGTTTTAAAAAGAGCCGATTGGATAACTACTGAACACCAACCTAAAGAATGAACACTGAATAAGGAAAGGGAAATCTTAAGGGCAACGCTGTTTGAACGCGGTCACAATGAAAAAATATCGAAGAACTGTTTCTTCACGAGATCCATAACCATAAGAGGTATTTACAATTAAGAAAGTATAGCCATCGAAGTCGATAAGGAAAGAAGCGCGATTCACCGCGTCTTTTCTTTCGCCTCATTCCCAAAAGAGAAGAACAAAGTAAAGGAAGAAGAAAATGACGGAAATGCGTCTGTTTGGGAGTCAGCAGAGCGAAGGAAGAGGTGATAAGAGTGAGACAAAGGCTCCCTTCACTAGCGGGGATTCTGCGAGCCCATATTCATCAAGTGTAATATTAATAACGACCGAGTTTAGACGAAACGCCCTTTCCCTTTTAAAAAGCGGCTTAATTTTCTCTACGCTATACATTTTGGTGCGACTTTTAGACGAAATAAAATGGTGCTGATGAAGGCTTACATAAAAGATTGAGATTTTTGTCACCTGTAAGCTGAGGAAATATTATTCTATTCCGCACTTATAATTTCAGTATTTTAAACCTTTTTATGTCGTAATTTAACTCAAATTTGATTTTTTGTTGATATGTATTATTGAGGAATAAGTTTGTAAATTGTTCAGCGCCATGGCAAATTTGACCTTTGGTCCCGAGAAAATTAGCTACCAAAATCATTGGACGAGGTATGATGTTTGATAGGCAAGATGAGAATAAGTAGTTCTATAATGATAAAAAGCTAGAATATTCTCCTTCTTAAAATTATACCACTCTACTAGGGGAACCCCTGGTGGTATACTGGAAAGAGGGCTGCTTGAGAGCTATCCTCTGAACAAAGAGAATTGCTCTGCAAATCTGCTGATGTTACGAAAAATTCTTTTGCACCCACAATTTTTAAGGCAAAGATGATAATATATAAAATTGTTAGTGACGTTCATAGGAAAAATAATAAACTGATGAATTTATTTTTAATTTCGATTTTTTCATTCATAACATTTTCTGAGAAAGTATGGGATAACTAAGTAAGACTAAATAAAATAAATTATAGCATTTGTTGAATTCCCTTCATCAATGACAGGTAATTAATTGCGTTTTTCTAAAATCTTCAGCAAAGAATGAGAGAAAAATTATTGTTAATGGAGCTTCTTTTCAGCATTATGGAAGGGATGAATTAGGAAAAAGAAATTTAAGAGATTTATACTCACAGAGTATACTTTAAAAGAGAATCAAATAGTAGTAATTGGATTTCAAATATTTATAAAAGTGATAAATCTAATAAAAATGAAATATAAATAACAAAGTATTTTTTAGACAAGAATAATTAGCTGAATTTCAAATTCCTTGTAGAAGAAAGATGAAATCTCTATAATCATCTAAAAACTGATTAAGAATTGTATCCTATGAGATCCTTTAAAAAATTTCGAAGCAAAAGTGTAGAAACTGTTTCGCTGATTCCAGAGATTGTAGATAGGTGGTGGATAGTAAAAAATAAAACAGGTAATGGTTTGCATATCGAACATCGCTGCACTCGCAGGTATACGATACTATCTGAAACTATGAAACAGCACATCCCAACTTCCTAATGCACTATACGAGGATTTTCACGTTTACTCAGAATAGGAAAATGACGTGAAGCACTTTTTTTTATTTTTCATACGTGCTCCAGGTCTATGACCTTAAATATGAGGCTTTAGATATGGAAATTGAAAGAAAGCTTGAACGACACTCACGTGAATGAAATCGATATGTGATGAAGTTAGTACGACAAACATCCCATGTCTTTGTAGCCATTTCATCGATATGCAGAAAATATCATTATAAAGACCAAGTAAAAATGTTGACAAAAATTACTTAAATTACTCGATTAATTAAATTACTTTATGGCGTAAATGCGGCAGACGTTCATGACAAAACTTTAAAATTAACACGTAGAAAACTTAACATACTTGGTTTCCAGCTAAGCTAATACTGGAGTTCCTTTTGTGAAACAATTTGTTTACTTCTCTCTTAAAAAAATAAGATTAACGCATGACTTGGTTAAGTTCGTATGGGTCCTATAGAAGAAATTACAAATGTTCAAGGAAGATCGAGATTATACAGAAACCCTTTTAATGAGTGCACCTCTGAATTAATTTTAGCGTGGAAACCTCATATATACTCTCATGGAATCCCATTATTGTCCCATCTTTTACTCTGTTGGTAAACCTTTACTATATGATATTGGTTTTCGCGACTTAAATTTGAAACTTTAATTTCCGTCGGCTGTTAGTTTGATATGAACGTGAATCGATTTCAAATATTGGAAACTTTGTATTGAGATTAATGCAGACATAAACAATAAATTGAGAGCGCTGTGTAGACCTCTGGAATCTGAGAACAACTGGATTAAAATTATAAATTCAGTCAATCTCTGATGCAGGATTAAGGCCTGCCTATAAAACATATTCATTTTCTTCAAAAATGTATCGTACTTAGTGAAAGATGATATCCCTCAAACAAACTACTGCATTAACTCTCTCTCAAATCACCTTATATTTTATATGAATAAAATAACGTCTTTATTTTCGGTGCAATAGAGACTAAATTTTCTAGAAATAAAGTTTCCTCTTTCACCTAAGGCATACTATAACAATAATATAAAAATCATCGAAGAAAACCTTACATTGGATGTAGAAATTCCTAATTTAACTCTTAGAATAGGATTCGAGAGTGAGTTTGTGTACGTATCTTTAACGTCAAACAAAATTATTCACTATAATGCGAAGTTCATAAGACAAATTGCCTACATCATAGCACATACAAGTATCGCATGGTTCCCTCATTATCAGAAGCACGTCTTAATACAGAAGACGTCGAGAACATGCATTATTCCCGATAGACATCCTGTGAGATCCTCAGTGGACCTCTTCTCCTTAAGCGAGGGAAATTAGAAGGCGATGGACCGGAGAAGAGATTGCGGTGGAACCGAGAAATCCGGACGATAGTGTAGGCAAGCGGAAGATGTAGGAACAATAGATGTGGTAGTATTTGAAGCTGCCCCTTGAGATGGACCGCTAGGATTTTAGGAAACAATAGATTACCAGGAAAACAATCGATCAACACCGATTCATTTTATGAGGGAATATAACCTATTTGATAAATATTTTCCTTCTAAATAATTATTATTATCCTTGGTCACTTTTCGTTCGAAACCGACCTTGAAGTATCGGATTTTTATAATTATTATCATTACATACAACATGGCCGTACAACAATGACCATATTAAAATTAAATTTCCTCATTTCACCTATGGTAGTTTAGAATATGTGTTTGCACATATTTAGGATTACTTTTGTCCTCTATGTTTCAAACTTCAATCAGTTTTATTGATTTATGTCATTATTTATGGGAAAGAACGTAAAATTAATTATCAGCCATGATTTATAACAGTAATATGGTAAGGTTTTGAAAAAACTTAGACTGTTTAACCCAGAATATTCCATGAAAGCTCTTGAGGTATGAGGGATACTGAAAAAAGGCACCTGTTTTGTTCACTCGTTCCAAAATATTTGGAAAAGCCTAACTTAAAGGGCCATTGGTCTGTATTTACACGATTGTTTTTCATTATAATTATTTGGCTAAATAAGCAAATCTATGACAAACCACCTCACTCCTTATCTTTCCCAGTAAGCCTCATTCCATCTCCAAAACCTTTGATAACTAACCCTTGCGGGATTGAGGCACTGACTAGCCTTCAGGCTAAATACTCTACATAAAGCCACTCATGAAGCCTTTAGAACTTGGGCGTACTTAAACTCGAATTTCGACCACATTTTTGAATTTCCACTCATTAATTACCCAGCAATTTCCTTGGTCTTCCCTCGTTTAAGGGATCGGCTCCAGAAGATTTCGCAAAACCCTTGGGATCGAAGAGAAGGTGTGGTGAGTGTGTGTGTGGGAAGGGCCATTAACGAAAGCCTTTTCAAGGCGACTGAGTTAATGACTCCCCCAGATGACCAGCGGAGCATGAAACGGAGGGACGGGCGTTTTATACCTTTTAAAACTTCCATTTCGACTTTCCTCGCCTCTGCCAAGAGGGCGCCGTTTGTTTACAAATAGGACGTACGTGTGTTTGTGACGCCATCCGAATCACGGCGTGCACGGACTCCAAACGACACTTTCGCCTAATCCCGAATACTCTTAAATGCGAGCGCTCTTTTTGCCGAGAGCATAATTGCTGAGGAAACCAATAAAACGACGAGAAATAAAGTTCGTGATTTAAAACGTTTCTCAAAGTGGCGTTATGCTCTTTACATCATCCGATTCTACACAGCCAATGCTCCTCCATGTCTTTCATACAATTTTTATACGACATGTAAAATGCAAGAAATAAAAACTTATAAAAACGTGTTGAGTCTGAGAATATTTACTCAGTGTATTGAAGTCTCCACTAACGAATAAATCTGAGACTGACTCAGTGGGGGAGGACTGCCCGGGGCGGAACTCATTTTAGGGTGGCTTTTATCAACTACAGTGTGTGGGAACCCGGATGAATAACCAAAACTGGGAAAAATGAGAATAGTTGAAGTGATGAAGGTAATATAAACACAACATAAAAATTTTCTCTCAATAAATATTTAATTCGTTCTGAATTCCATTCGCCTTTTTTTCTCTTCGTGTATTTGCCGTTTTATTACCAACCTTAACAGGATGATACATGCGAGCAATACATGCAAGCTTCCAAATGAAACAACAGGAGAGCTACTGCAAATAAATTTTTATCTTTTCCTAGTAAAAATTAATAGTAATAAAGATTTTAACCACGAAAAAATCCTTTTCCCCTACCTGCCAATTGTCGTTTTGTTTAAGAGTATTTTAGATGTGTGCAGAGTGGAGTGGAGAACTCAGAGACAGATTCAGGCAACACAAAGTATAGATACACAGCTGGACTGTCTGAGAAATGAACTTCTTCGATTAACGGAGGTTGTTCTCTGTTTTTTATGGAGAAAATATATACGATCGGACGCTACATAGTGGATGGCCATATTGCTAAAAATGTTACGGTAGAAAATGTATGTCTTGAACGGAACTAATTACAGATTTACTTTCAAATTTCCTCCGGTTTCGTAGTCTGGTAAATAATAAATATTGTAAAGAACTAAAAATTGGATTATTCGAAAATATACTTCTATGCACAGGTTAGAATGGATGACAAATTCACATTCTTAAGTAATAATTTGAACACACAACCATCACAGGTTTGAATATTTAGCTCAACTATTGATGAAGACTTAACGAAATTAAAAAAGGAGTATTTTTCCTAAGGTACGAACTGGAATTTTCAGAAATTTTTAATACATTTGATTCGTAATATCATAGAAAACAATTAATTTTTATTTGCGAGAATGGTTTAAGAACATCACACTATTTGAATAGTTGATACGGTTCGGTGTACTTTCTGGTATAATCTTCTTTCTAAATATCAGTAATATAACTTCCATTCGCTAGAAAACATACATCAATAAGTTAAGTCGTTTAAAGCAAGCAAACGTCGTTCCTCTATTGATATCTTTGGTCTCTTCTTCCACAAGCAACGTATATTTTATCGGTGATCCCCATATAAATGTTAACTTGCTGATGATAACTATCATGGTATCTCTAAGAAGCTAAATTTCTCTTTATTCTTATGAGAGCTCTACGACTCCTAATTCTTCGTACAACTAATCATTATAATGGTTAAAAAACGGAGTACTACAGCATAAAAATTTATGTTAATCTCTCCCGAAGGATGGGCTTAAAAATCGTCATAGGTGATTCCGGATTCGAACATACATCTGGAATACATTTACTAAGACCAAAAACATCTAATTAATCGATTTATCTAAATTGTGATCACGTGTATTCCTTATGGTGTTGAGGCGACATTAAATATAGGCTCTTGTTTCAGAAGCTAAAGAGGAAGCAGTAACTCAAAACTTGAATGATAAACCAGGTAACTCGTAAAGTACATCATTATCATTCCATTCCATCTATCCCTGCTGAATACTTGAAGATACTCCTTTATTACGCAGCAGTTTCATGCTCTTGTCGCAAAAGCAAAACATAAACTTTACGATCGACACTTTTCGTTCTTTTTCTCGGCGCGAAAACGATAGCCTTGTCCTAAGCGAACTCGCCGAGTGCGATCGGAAGAATAAAAGAAGATTAATCGCTGATGAGTCGTAATGTTAAGATAGCCAATAAATTACCGCCAAATGCCTGCACCGTTTCCGATAAACTAACTGAATGGAGCGATAAATTCCAAGTGTTGGCGGAACTTTATTTCGCCAGATATTTTACCAATAAACACCAAGTAAGTAGCGACACTTCTTTATTTTATGTCGAAACGAATTATTTTCCAAAAGTTTCATGAAACAGTACGTACCTGTACTTTTCAAATGTTTTATTTTTAGGAAAGCATATGTAATGTATACCGTCTCTAACTTCTTTAACGTTCGACTGTCACCGATTTAACGAATACTATTGTAAAAAGAAATGTCTCAAAATTCCCAAGGTAAAACGGACATGAATGATCTGACAGGACCGAGACTCAAACGTCTGTTACTATACCGCAGGGTAATTGCAATCTTGTTTTATCTTTTTCTCACTCGTACGAAAAACAACATATTAAAGCTATCGTATATCCCTTAGTTATAAGTCCCAACGTGGTCCTCGAAGAAAAGAGTAGACGCTGAAATCGCTGATTAATCATTAATGCCCACTCTTTCCTTGGTTCCTTCAGCATATAGTACGTTTGAAATATAATTAAGCCCATCTTGATCTGTTTCCGGGATCCCCGGGAAAAGCAAAAGAACAGGAAACAAGAAACTCTAGCCAAAATAAATTACATTCAAAATATAACGAATCGGAACATACGCATGGTTATATATACTATCTAAACTTACTACTTAACCGGCGTAACAAACATTACATTTAATTGATTTCAAGAAGTGGATATTTTTAGTCGGAAAAGTCATAAGTAGCATAAGTTGGGTAGTCATGATTATGCTGATGTTTTAGGTACACCTCTGTACTCTCTCTTGCATCATCGGGCTTTTCCTTTCTCATGGGAGGGCTTTGTGCCTGAAATCCCCATTGCCTACCGCTCTAATCCCAACCTTCATTATCTTTCGTAGGAGTCAAACCGCTTTTCCTTAAGCATATTACTAAATTGCGAAATATCAATCTTAAAAATTTGTGCCTATCATCATTTGAGTAAAGTTACAGAGCTGTTGCGATTGAAATATGTATATCTGTAAAGAAAAATTGTTTCAGATGTAAAATAACTAACTTAATTAAGGGTTATCTACTTGAACCATCAGATGCTATAAAATTTTATCAACTCGAAGATAGATTAGCATTATGGCTCACTTAATTTAGGTAACTGTTGGGTATATGTTTTGTCCCACTTGTATGTGAAACTCAGCATTCCTTCCGCCTACATATCCGCTGACCTTCCCCTTTCATTGCCTCCATATCTCACGGCAATCCGCGTTAGATTCCACAGTGCCATTAGCGTCCTAACAATTCAGTCCATAACACGGTCACCCTCTGCTTAATCCCTCAGACTTCCGATGCAGATTCCAGCAGCTACAAGGGTCACACTAAGGTATCGAGGGGGAGTAACACTATTGACAAATCATGAATCGAAAATCAAAGGGCGCGGAAATAGTGCAATTTCCGAAAGCTCTGGCTTTGGAGACTGAATGCATTCGGATTCAGCGGCTGCGAAATTAGACACATTTCAATCATTCCGTGATAAATTCAATCACAACAAAACAGGAATAACAAATAATGTGTACCTCTATTATGTTGAAGTTCCTGAAATTCGCCATTTATTACCCTTGAAAATTCCACGTAATAAATGAGGTAGGATGATATAACTTTCGCCATATCCTTTGAGGAATTAGAGCAGTGATTCTCAAAGCGGCAGTACCTTCCCATAGGGACGCTGGACTAATCTAGAGAGAGCGCTTAATGCAAAAGAATATTATTCTATCACTTTCTATCAATTGAATTTTGGTTCCAGAGATCATTAAACCTGCCGTTTGGCGATTAACCTTATATATTATTATTTACATATTTATTTACCTTTTGATTCTCTGGATTATGACGTACGGGAAAAAGAATTTGTATGTGAATGCTGGGGAAGGTTGTATGTATGCATTGTAAGACACCACGGAAGCGATATAGGAATATATTTTGGGAAACACTGCATTAGAGCATTCAAAAATAGCATTTCATTCATTAAGATTGCTATGATTTAGTCTTGAAAATATCGAGAAAAATTTAAGTCGAATTCGGTTAAACATCTTCGGAACACATCTTAATAACTTAAATCGGAATAAGATCATCCTAAGAAGTAAACTTCGGTATTAAAGGTGTACTATCGGTAGATGCAACGAGAAAGTAAGGTAGCAAGGTAAAGCAGGTAGTTTGTGTTTTCCTTTGTCAGACCTAATCTAGATTACGCGGCAATTACTATATGAGATCCTGAATCCCATAAATCGGAACCTACATTAGAGAAATCGAGAAGACCGCAAGACTAAGTGTTTCGCAAAAATGCCATAATCAATAAAGCTAGCGTTACTACATCTACCTACATATGTACCCTGCAAGTCGTCATTCGGTATATGGCAAGGGGTGCGCGCACCATGACTCTACCGCCCTAATGGATTACATTTGTGTATCGTTCTTATAAAAAGAGAATCTTGGAATAGATTTTTTCCTGAATCTATTTATCTGATATTTCTCAATGTATCCTAACGGCCGAAGTAACAAGTAGGGCGCATAATATTGGTTACATATTCTACGAAGGTACGGTCCCTGAATTCAATTTAAAATTTATTCTTTGACTGAACATTTATTTCTTTTAAGGATTCCCATCCTTACTCCTGAAGCATTTGAGTAACGCTTACAGATTTTCGTAGCGATTCCTTACAAAACGTATTGCCTTTTGTTGTGAATTTTCTAAGTCGCGAATGCAACACTTTTCAGCACGTTCCCACGCACTGCACGCATTCTTAAGGTGAGGCTTAACTAGCGCAAAGTAACCTCGCTCCCGCATTTTCTCTCCGCTCCTACTGACTATTCTCTAGACGAAGCCGAGTTACTTAAGATCTCGCCCACATATATCATAGATGTGGGTACCCCATTTCATTCGAGAGGGTTACTCCAAGATATTTCAGTAAATCCACTTTTCGTACGTGTTTCCCTCGGACGCTAAACGAAAAACAACTGGCAAAAGATTTCTTTTTTACTAAAATGCTTTCTAAAATTGGTTAATATCTTTGAAGACCTCCCCCAATCTAAGATACCCTTAAAACGTTACTGTCAGATACCGCAAACTTCGCCTAATTACAAATCCGCCCCTAAGTCACTTAATGCGCAATAAAGGGTGCATTAGCATGCTCTTTCCTTGCGTCAGCGACTACTTTGGAAATTTATAACGGTAACTCCCCTCAAACCACACTCCAGGATCGAAGAGTCACCTAACCCAGTGATCGAAGGCCTTCTTTTACTGCCCCAGAGGACCTCTTTTAGGACTAATGGACGCCCTTTACTACGCCCACACATTCTTTACTCTCTCAGCCGCCGTTGCAAGAATTTTCGCCAGAGACAAATCTCCGAGGACATCTTTGTCTCTCCCCGCCCTCATCGCGTTGCATTGTGGGAGTTCCAGAGCAGGTGAGTTATCGCACGTGTGCTCCGACCCAAAGACACACAAATGGCCTCAACACGAATCTGTCTCCGCTTCTCTATCTTACGCTTGAGATTATGTGTAACCGCGCTAAGGAATTGCATTCTTAAAGATTATGGCAGGAGCCCCAAGGAGTCGTTCTGGTGGTTGATTTAAGAAATAAAGAGGAGACAAAAGAAATGGGAAGGTCAAACATTGAGGGGGTATAGATTGCCTAAGGAAGTCTTTTATAGTGGGATGTTTGGGTAAGATAGAGGGAACTTGCTCAGGGAATAGTTCGCTGCTAAGATGTAAAAGAAAAGGGGTTTTAAGCGGGATTTTAAGCCGAATAAACTCATAGTTAAGGCAGATTGTTTTATTAAAATATTTTTGCTGTACCTTTTACCAGAGGTGATTTTTACTAATTAAAATGAAATTATACGTCTTACTTATTCGTATAATTTTGCATTTATTTTGGAGGGAACTCACATACCACTACAACGATTATGGTTAGCTTCAGAAAGACCGCTTTGTGAAAATATAAATTTCAAACGAGTTCACTGAGTAAGGGAAATCTAAGTATTAAAATTCAATTAATCAATCGCAGTCACAGACTGAACTCTCAAACAGAAATTGGAGAGCGCGCAGAATTTTCCCTTGGATATTTACATTCTCATTAACTTTTCCAAGTATTTGTTTTTCGTGCCGAGTTGTAATTTAGATACAAAGAAAGTAAAGAATAAAATTGTGTCCATTTTTGTGAAAAGTCAATACCTCATTACAAATGCAGAAAGTGATCAGCAGCTGAACCAAGCACATTTCACTCTTCTGTGGGCTCAGTTGAGTATTAAATACATGTCGGTTGAAAAGATTAACGATAAAATTATTTACTTTCATAAATGTGTTTCTATGCCAATTATAGAAAGGAACCCAAAATCGGCCAACTTATAAAGATTAGCGTTCCTAGCCTCAACAATTATTATTCCATTACAGGATGTGTCGCTTGAAATTTTTTGACGGATAACTTCCTACACACCGGGTACAGTATGTGGGGAGACTGCGGTTACAATATTTTAAACAAATGCTAATAAATTTAAATTCAACATGTATAACCAAGTAAGCAAATCATGGCTTAATGCAATACACAGCGTCATGACATTGTCATTTTTTCACAGTGGAGTGTTAATAGTTCGTGGCGCAGGTAAATTAGTACAGCTCGAGAGCGCGTGTAGGTGTGGTTTCGTTTACTTCATAAAATTTTCATTAATATAAAATAGAAAGAGCAACCATTGTAACTACATAAATTTACAGTAAATAATAGAGATGCTCGAATTCCACATCTATACTTCGAATCGAATTCAAATAGAATTGACTAAATAATTATAACTTCGAATCAAATTGACTGAATGTTCTATACACGGTTTTCCGTGTATACTGAATGTTCTATACACGGTTTACCTTTTCCGTTTGTTTCTCGTAAAGTTCATAATTTACAGCTTGAATTCTATTTAACTCCCGCTAATTAGGATTTTTTAGGATTCGATAAGCTTCCGAAACCGTTGTAAATTTGATTGTTAAATTAGCTTTGGTTATAAGCATGTTTATGTAAAATATGCCAAACAAATTTTGAGCAGAGAATGAAATAAAAAGCAAAAAAAGAGTAAAAAAATGTAATTTTCTGTCACTTAACCTTTAATCCGATTTGAATACTCCAAAAGTTGATTTGATTAGAAATGTCAGTGGAACAAAAACTAATTCGATGCGAAAATTTTATCAATGGCACACCTCTAACATAAAATTACAAGAATTAAAATAAATTATTCATCTTCACAATGGGATATTATAAAAAGCCTTACTTATAGTAAAATGTGATGTACATGCGAAATACGTCGTCAAATGGATGAGTGAGACATACCGCCGCAATACCAACTTCTCTAAGGCATCACTAGCTATTCCATTTTCATCCATTTCCACTATGCACTATTTCTCTCATTTGGAAATTCAATTTTCCTCCTAAACTTCTCAGCTGAAGATAGCCCGCGTCTCATTAACGTCTTTTAACAAGAAAGTCCAATATACTCCTTCCAGGAAGGGAAAATTACTTCGTTTGTGAAATATTCAAACTGTTATATTATTAATATCTCTTCGCGGAGCTCTTTAATATTATTTTCTGACTGTGAAAATGGATTTTCTCTGTAATTTTAAAAGAGTTTTCGAATAAATAAAGGCTCTCGAGGAGCATAATATATCTAGGACGCCAAATTAATAATTCTCTAGGAGTTTGTGATGTTTATTTCCTGTTTAACATTCCATCGCTTTCTTGACACGTGTTTCTTATTTAATAATCTAAATTAAGTACGGATCCTTCCCTTTGAGAACAAATTAGATGTTGCACAAAGCTGTTGTACTTATATTCTACCACGAGTAATTAAAACTATTAAGTATGATGCAGTGATACTCTTTCTCTCTAATTACTGAGGAATAGGAATCCGTGCATAAAAACTTTTTTCCAGAATACCCCAACAAGTTAGGTGTAAGCCTTACTGTTGAAATCAAATATACTCTAGTTTAAGTATCAGCAGCATATTCCATGAGTACCTAATTAAGGAATTAAATATTTTTACTTGATGTTTCATAGATCCATGCTACTTTTGTTTGGAAATTTCCCTTTTCCATATAAAGAAAATTATTTGAAAATATATTTGATTTTGTTATTTTTATAAGAAAAATAAGGGAGATTTAACAATAATGAATGAAGAAATTGAGCTAATTACAGATAGGGATAGAGATTATGTTTACTTGAAAGAATTTTTCGTAATTTTAGTGGAAGGAACTATTCGAGCTTACGTAAAATGGTTAAGCTATTTTATTTAAAAGAAAAGTTTATTATTTTGTGAGATACTTGACAATTAATGTCTTACGATGCTATGCCAACCCACTACGCTACTATTTAGCGGGGGAAAGTTTCAGAAAAAAACCCACACTTAAGTAGCTTTATGATAACTTTAGCATATCAGGGATATTATTAACTTTGGATATATGATTTAGAAAGATTATTATCTCCATGTCAAGTAAATACATCTCATTGCCGTGTTGAAACTGCCACTTCCAATCGCCGGCCCTCTTTTACCGGCACCTCGGAAAGCTTTTGGTCTCGTCAACAAACTGCAAGACATTTCCTCTTTCCCTTTCATCCTTTCGATTACTTTGCTGTCATTCACTCTCGTCAAAAGAAACAAGAAAGAGCGCCCCCCTCTCCTCAAAGCATCCCCCACCCATGCCTCTCTCTTTCACGCGTCTTTCTCCCAAGAATCGCAAACTCCATTGTTTCCATGGCGATGAAATATTCCTCACGTAATGCACTCTGGCGTGGAAAGTTGGAAAGAATGACCAGCGCGACAGCGTCACAAGTGAAAAGGGTTTCCAAAGACGGAAAGGAACGGAAGTCGGAAGAAAGAAGTCGGGAAGGTAACCCTCGGAGGCAATGTAAATAGGATATTTAAGGTCTTTTGTCTCCCTTGTGTTGACTCGTGCTGCGCTCTTGCACTTGATTACGACTCGCACGCCACTTGAACGCGTGTGGAGATTTTTTTCGAAAGAAGAGAAAACTGAGACTATTTTAAGATCTCCCGATGCCATCTTAACCTTCTCCGCCTTGTTGGAGCGCGGAATTTCGCATTTTGCAGGCGGCTCATGAATTTTAAACAAAGGTAACGTCGCTAAGAGAGCGCGAGGTAAGAATTTCGGTCCTCTAATAACTTCTGAGGAGTGCCAATGTTTTTAAGTCAAAGGGCCAATTACTTAGACGCTCAAAGCAAAGTAGCGCTAAAATGAAGGTGTTTTGTAACCTACAGCGATTTCACGGTTAAATACGGGAATTTTATTTCCTGTAGCAGTACTATTTACTGCAATGTATGAATTATAAAAACAAACACGGATACTACAACTCAGCTAAAACTTGTTGGATCAAATTTTAACGTTGTGATTTTCGATGCAGCACTACTACTATGAATTCAAATAGCTACAATACTAGATGAAACCAATATGAGAGGCATGAAAATCTATGATATGAGAGGCTTGGTGAAAATCTATGATATCATAGAAGTGACGTAGTAATTTCCCGCAACTCTTATTTTACTTTGAGGTCCTTAAGATACTTGTGTGGAGGCAAAACAGGTCCGTTCAAATAAGTATTGTGGAAAATTACAAAGTCGCTTCATTTCTGCTACACAAGAGTCTACGCCTTAGAGAATATCTACATTGATCAATCAACTGACAGATACATTAACACTGATCGAAAATAATTGAATTACCCTAAATAAATGATTTTTTAAATGTATAATTCACTATACAGCTTCATCGAGAAGATTCCATATGTCAAGATGTCAAGTTATCTTCCTCATTCATTCTAATCAGAGGAGGAACAGTTCAGAGCAGTTTTCACTCTTTTTGTAAAAAAAATAATAGAACACTATACGCTTTATGCCCCTGTGGTGATTAATTCCTGAACCGCTTAGGAGGAATATCAAGTATACTAAACAAGGACAATCAAGTGTACTAAATGGACAAGGATCCTCCAAATCTTTAAAGGATATAGCTATAACATTTCAAGCGGAAAACAGTATCTGCCCATTTCTTTCGTGAATACGTTTTAATTGAAAAGAATGCTTTATGGTGAACGGAAAACTGAAGGATTTTCTAATTTAAAAGTTTAATAATATCGGATAAATTAAATGAAGACTGACTTAGCTAAGGAGCTAACGAATATTAATGAAAAAACTTAGTCCTTACCTAACCACCAACTTAGTCCTTTCCGGGGTGTAATACTTATAATAGATTTAGCACATCCATCTTGAAATGAAAACAATAAGTTTTGAAATGAAAACAATGCCTAATTTCATTTTAAGACGAGTACTGCAGAATTCCACCATGTAGAAACTGAACATATAGATTTCCGTTATTATTAGCACAGTTATAAATCACAACAGATATCCCTACTTAATCATTCACTTAATTTTTTTTAATTCGTTACTTTTTAAATCATTATAGAACAGAACACCCAGTATAAGACAATTAATTTTTTAAATTCTTCTCTTATTTATGGCGTTTAGCAAGGTTTGAGTAAAGAAAGCGAATAGCTTTTTCCGTTTAAGAAAACATGACTTAAACCTACAGTAATTTTCCCATAGGATGGGAAAAGTAAGTTAATGCTGTTTATTTCTTTCCCTGACTCCTTCCCATAAAATTTTCCTTAGTATTAGGCAGAAATTGCCAAAAAGTTATTTGCTCGAGGAAAACTCATAATTTTTAACTGAAGTACCTATATAATATAAAATTAACATTAACTTAAAATAGTGAACAAAGTGAAATTTATCTAAACATGCACTGAAATGACTGTGAATAAGCAATTAACTGATACCACTCCAAATTAATGAAAAATTTTGCACCCGAAGAACTCCGAAACACACAGTAAATCAAAAGCTTTTCTCCGAATCTCTCATAATTCTCCTCTGAATTACGAAACTAAAGGATCATGGGATTTATTTCCTTCTCGATAATTTTCCCCTTTCTCTCGGGCATTTTTTGTTGGGCCAATTAACATCTCGGAGTGACTGTTGGCTAACAGCAACAGAAACGGACAGAATGATGAATCGGATAAGAACCCAAACGGAATTCGCCCGAAGAGAAACACTTTGCGCTGATAGGTTGACAACCAAAATGGCGGAAAAACAAAATAGAGAAAAAATTAGGGATGGAACGCCTTTTAGCGAGAGAAGGCCGAAGAGAGGAAAGAATAAAAAGAAGCAGACGGACGAGCCAAACACGGTCTATTGAGTTCCAGAATATCGTTCAGTGGTGTTGCCCCAACTCTCGGACGGCCGAATGCCCATCAAGCGCCGTGGCACTTCCAATAAACAAAAGAAAACTCTTTATAACACGGGACGGGTGCTGGCCTTACCCACCAAGCCAAGGGGTTGGATTTCGACATGATACCACCAATAATGGGGGCTTCTGATCCAACTCTTCACTCATTATGTCGCCCGATTGTCTGTTTTCTCCCCCTTCGTAGCAATAGAAATATCATAAGGATGTAACAGAAATTTCTTTCTCATCCGCTCATTTTATTCGTATTCTGGTTGCTGCACCAATCTCACGTAGTTTGAACAAAACCCAATTAAAAACTCAAAGTTTCGCATAAATGAATCTCTTGTTTAATCATAACATGAAATTGTACTTTTGACGTTTTACAGATTACGCTTTTATTATTCTTTTGGTAAACACTGCAAATTAATACATTTTTACGTATGTATAATTGAGCAAAGACTAAAAAATAGTACAATCGTTTATATAAACTATAAGTATATAATATAAAACGATAAAGTCGTGAAAAGCGAATTCATCTCGTTTAGCAATACTTTTACTTCATAGTTATGCAGAATAATGTCTTAATTTCATTCGAAATTCAATTTCTTCGAATTGAAATTGACTCGTTTAAAACCACCCATCACCCAAGCCTTGAAATTTACTCGTCCTTTGCGCAGTAACATTTTAAGATTCAGACACATTAATGAATATCATGAGCTAATTAAAACTATAGTCTTAATAAACTGCTAAGTTATTATTTCCACGTCTAAATAGAATAAAATTTTTCGAGTAAAAATCAGAATTCAGTTGGATCCTTTAACTATTAGCTCTGAGAATGAATGTCTTGACTGAAGTTTCTGAACGTCTGAACTTCCTCTTCACTTAGAAAATATCTTTAAACATCGTGTAAAGGAGAATGCTCACTACGTTAAGTTTACAGTATAATTTAAATAGATACACCTCAAGTTTCGCCACTGTGTAATAGGCTTACAAAACGTTGTAGACTGCTACTTGTTGCTGCACTTTTAGCGGGGTGTCCTTGCAACTTGATTACGACTACTTTGGAAAACCTGTGGTTAGCATTTTCTCGCATACTCCTTAGTCCTATTAGCAAGTAACCGTTTAACATGTTTTTTAAATAAACCGTTTACGATAAAGAAGTAGTAAATCTCAAAAACACAAAACGAACCAAAACATCATGTATTAGTATATGTAGTATCACATGTATGTACTAGTATTTACTACATACTATATGATAAATAGTATCATATAGTAACATATGGCAAGCAACTGCAACCGCCTACCCATTTCTTTCGTCCTAACCAATGATCCCGGATTATCCGTGAGCGATTTTTATTCTTCGTATATTTTCTGCAGTCTTATTGAAAATTTAAAACGCAAAGATAACTTTAGTATTTTATCGAATTCCTACAAGCAGGATTTGCATAATTTTACATTAGGAAATAAGAGAGAAAATTTTATTGGTTCTTAATTTAAAAATGCTGTACACTTTAAAAACAAAAAGGAAACTTCTTTAGTTTGATTCACTTATCACAGTTGTAGATATCTGCAGAGTCTGCAAACTTAATTTTTTTAATGCTGTTTGCCCTCTCATCATAAATGTTAAGAATTTTTGGAAAAAGAGAGAGAGAGCGTATTTTTTGTCATTTAGTTTGGGTCCTTCTACCCTCAACAATGATAAAAGTTTTACTAGATGGACAATTAGGGAGGAATATTGTAAACAATTTTCAGTCAATCGACTGAGGCTATAGCGAGTTAGAGTGCCTCTGGAGAAGGAGAAAATCTACCTTATAAGCGGGTAGGAAAGAGTGTTAAGCGGTATTTTTACCATGCGTTTAACGGGAAAGGGACGAGGGCCGAGGGAAAATCACGTATTACCCGGGATTGCGTTTTAAGCGGTATTTTTACAGTGTGTTTAGTATGGAAGGGACCAGGACCGAGTAATAACCGCGTGTTGAACGGTATAGTGTCTTAAGCGGGAGCGTTTTAAATGAGTTTTAGTCCATTTGCCTCATCGACCAATCTGATTATTACCTACGAGTATAAAAGTATTTAATTTTCTTTTTAATAATAATGTTTTCCTATTTACAATAATTATATCAATAATCTTTCCTATTTTATATTAATATAATAATCTTTTTCAACCATTCATCCTTTCTAATTTTTTTTAATCAAAGAGAAAAAAGAAAAACGTATTCATCGGCGTTTCATTTACATTTAATTACCCAATCATCACCAAGTAACTACAAAATTGAGAACATGAAACGAACCGTTCATACGGAAATAACTTCGAAAACAAGATCTCAGCGAAAAAAAAGATAGACACAAAAGCTCGCATTTTTAGAAGGAGTGTAAAAATAAGCAACGTCATTTCGCTAATTGATAACTCATGTGTTAAAAAAGTATCATTTATTTGATATTTTCGTTGAAATATGCCCATAGAACGGAGGTATCCCCACAGATTCCGAAATTATATTCTAGAGATAGGCCAAAAATAGCAGTTTAAAATTTTAAATAATGTGTTGGTACTGAACATTATACCGAAAGATATGCATAGAATTATTTTAGCGGAAAGAAATCATAACTCACGACAACTGTTTTCTTTTGTATATCCGATGGTCTAGTATTTTCTATTTGGATGTTAACTATCTGTTTTAACAGTTTTTCAGAATAAATTCACCGGCATAAAAATTTAGAAGAGAATGAGAATTGTAGTGTATAATTTTCACGCTTCCCTTAACACAAAAGAGAATAATTTTGAATATTTTGCCCCTGATTTCTGCCTTCCGAAAAGACAATCATTGTAACTTCAAAGGATTTATCATCCAAACTAACGATGCATTCAAAACTCCAACATAGGAAATTAACATTTATACTTTAGACACTCGAAAATGTGAGTAAATTTTATTATGATAACTATAAACCCCACGTTTAGAAATTAACTGTAATCATATTCATATAAATAGCTTAGGAATGATAACAATTTCGAATATTCTATTAACCTTCTCAAAACAATTATACAAATAACGTTTTAACATAACGCGAAAATGTAGCCTATTACTTCCACCGAAAGATAATATTTCAAAGGAAATAATTTCTGTGTAGTATGGTCAACTCGTGTTGATTTCAGGAGCTAATTACAGTGATAAAATGAGTGATTTATGAGATCAAACGAAGTAGTATTAAATTAAAATACAATTCGAGTAATCCTCAACCGAATTCCTTAAGCGGAGTTTTTTCGGAATACGGAATTTTCGGGTAATGATTATGATTATTATATATGATTCGATGGTGTATAAGAGAATGTCAGACAGATCAGACTTTCAAAAACAAATTTACTCTACAAGAATGCAATCGTGCATTTATATATGAAATTAAGTTAATGGTCAAGAACTGCGTCCTCTAAGGACAAAGACGACAGATACTGATGGACGTTTATATATCTGTGGATAACAAAAGATACAACTGCCGATGGAGGGTTGAGAGAAAGAGAGTTCCGGAGGTAATAATCGTAGGGCCGTTGCATACAAAGCTATTAAGAACTCAGTACTGAAAAGTGAGATGACGTTAAGTATTTCGGAATGTAAATACTCAACCTGTAAACTATGAAACCTTACTGTCAAAGAAATTGTTAAGTTGGACCAGGAAAGAACAGTATTTAATGAGAAAACTTTACGCAAATGTAATCCAACTAATATCTAATGATTAAAGAATTTTTCAAAGGAATCTAAATAGGGTCAGGTAGTTTAATATCATTTTCCCCAAGAAGACCTTTTTTTGCGTTCTCATACATTTTGAGCACACCACTTTGCTAAAGTTAATATTTATAAAATTATCAATATTTTAATCTATGAGTAAAAAAACCCAATCGATTTTTTAAGAAAAAAACAGAAAATATCATTCTAAAAATTATTCCTTGCGAATCCGAGAATATTTGCGGAAAGAAGTTTTGAGCGATTACAATTGGATCCCAAAGAAGTACGTTTCTCACTAAGCAATATTATGAAATTTCACTTTATATCAACTTTAACGTTTTCGGCGACGGTTAACGGTTGGTTAACAGTTGGTTGGTTAACGGATGGTTGGTGGTACTCAACTAAAAACTTCATCAAGACTTTGTTGAAACTTACTCCGGCAAAAGTAAGACGAACTTTTCAGCGTGATATCTTAGAAATACAGAGCTCCACAAACTGCTCCATAAAAAAGTAATTAATTACAGAAATCCATTTAATTTGTCTGTACTGAAAATCTAAATGAAATTGATTACTTAAGTACGGAAAGATACTTTATTTGTCAAATGTGAACATGTACTTCATGTGAATAACTACTTCAGACTGGCTAAATATTAAAAACAGAAGACATAGAGCGAAGAAGAACATACGAGCAGAGCGAAATTTCAAAAATAAAAAAAGATGAGAGGTGAACGTTAATTTCACTCGATTTTGATTCCTTCATGTTTTAGGTGAAATATATAAGCGCGTCAAATACGTAGATTCCACTTACAGACTTTAGTGGATCGACATTATCCGAAATTGGAATCAAAATAATTTAGAGCAGTCGACTTCAGAAACTGATATTTTGGAATTACGGAAAAATATAATTAGCTAAGCTAACGATATGGGTGGATGGAGAAAAATAAACCAAGTGAAGAAATATTCTTACTAATATTAAAACTTGGGTTTTCTTCTTTCTAGGGATGGAAGATGTTCGACTGAGCTTAGGAAAAGGATAGCATTAGCGAAAGAAGCATTTATGAATCGAAGGGAGTTATGACGAAGAGTATTTATAAATAATCGGGAAAAAATTCGTAAAATCCTTGGTGTGTAATGTTACTGCAGTATGAATATGAAACCTTAAGAAAAGAGGATATTAAAAGATTGGAGGCTTTTGAGATGAGCGTAGAGTGAGAAAGAACGCTGGGTTGATATAATAACAAATGAGGAGGTGCTAGAGATGGCGCGGAGGAAAGGGTTTTAATCGAAATAATTAGAAATCGATAAAGAAAATTGGTGCGTCAAACATTAAGAGATGAAGGATTACTGAATAAAATGATCAAGGGAAGAATGTTGGGGAAATTGAAAAAACAAAGACAAAAGATGTTAGACGGCTTAAAGAGTGAGATAAAATACCAAGAAACGAAGGAAAGGAATATAAATAGGGAATATAAAGACCCATGAACCAACTGAAAGGTACAATACTAATAGAAGGGTGCAAAAATCTGATCATCTGATAACTAACAGTGCTGAGCTGATGCAATGATTTCTAAATGCTCTAAAACCATTCGCACAGGTTAGATATTTTCATATACGAAAGCATATATTCATCCCGTAATTTAATTTCCGCAGTTTGGCGCATTTCTCCATAAACCTCGTCCATACGGATCAATTAGGATATCTCCAAACCAAAAAGTGGTACTGTTTCCAGTGATTCAAATCGAAACGAAATCTCCAATGATTTCGAAGTGCAAAATCAAAGCAAATAAAGCGAGCATAACTCAGATAATGAATAATGGATAAATTAACATCGATGTGTTAAGCAGATGACATTTCAACAACACGATATCCGATTTTGCAAATGTTCCGCGTCATGCACTAGAAATCGCTTAACTGCGCAGTTTTTGATATGATTCGGTAACAATTGTCACTTCCAGAATCCGTACATTCGCATATAATTATCACAGAACGAGATGGTTTAACTGCATAGATTACCCACCGATTTCATATTCCCATAACATCCCACTTCTGCTTATAGAAGCAAGGCGGAATAATCCGCAGAATGAAAGTCTATCCTTATCCGATAAATTTACTCCACTCTGTATATTCGGAGCTTTCGTATAATTGAATACGAGTCAGTGGGTATAATCTCGAATGCCGAGAGATATTAATACCGCCTTAATTACCTCTTTAGCATTCAGTTCTTTGTTCCTCCGCCGCCGAAAATGAGTTCTAGAACTGTGAATTATGATTTTTTATTCTCATGCAAATGACCTCTAATTTTTTTGTGAAATATTTCGTTGCCTTGGCCGTTGTTTCCACTACAACCCCGCGATAATTCACCGCTCGCTGCCCCCTCTCTCGGCCGAACCCTGAACTAACTTTGAGCCACCTCTGCCATAGGAACCATGAGTCTGGTCCGGACGTTTCAATTTGGATAACGACGGAGGAAAAAAAATCCGAGCATCGTTTCGCTAAAAATTTCGTATGCATATTCTAAATATATTAGTTCTTTCCGCGGGATATTTTTTTTTATCTAGGTGGGAGCGAGTTAACAGGAAAATGAGGGCCCTTTGTGATGATGGAACGCCTCAGAATTATGCAGGGAACTCATGATGGAAAAATATTAAAATCGAACGATAAATTAAATGTTGAAGGAAACGAGATGATTTATTAAACATAATATGTGAGGAACGTTTATTAAAATTCAATCTTCCGAAGGAAAATACGTAATACCTCGACTAATCTGAAATTTACGAAGATATTTTTCTCTAAAAAAATTCTGCCGGAGAAATTGCCGAATAAAATTCTGTTTTTATGAACGTGATTATTTGATATTTATATCACTTTTTATTATAATAATGTAATAGCAGAATGAGAATATGAACATAAATTGAAAGAAAAATAATTCCTTGTATAGCAATAAAATGGATATGTTAATTTTTCTTTAAAACATGAAGTCACGACAACGACCTGAAGCAGATCTAAAATTTTATAATCTCGTAAATAGTAGCCATGATGCAAAAAAATCCAAAAATAAGGAAAGCGAGAACGATTGATTCTATATTGCGAAATAATTAGAAAATAGAGTAATGTAGCAATAATACTGTAAGTAATTGGCTTAAAGTATCGTGCAAACGCATAAGATAGCTGCTGGTTATATTACTCTTTGGTATTAAATGATTTCTTTGCGGAACTTAATTTTCTCTAATGAAAATTTCTCTAAGGTAGTGAAACTTGGTTGTATGTTCATAAGTATACATATGTACCTAAGAAGAAAGATTTTTTATGAGAGGATCGGTAAATTATGATATTCAATTAGCTGATGGAATCGTAAGACATTCATCGTGGTGATTTCATAAGTTTTTAAGAAAATTTTAAATAAGAGATACTTCAGAATACTTCGAGTCTCTACACGTCCCTTTTTCAGATGTCGTTGCAAAAGTAAGTTCTAAGAAGATTACCACCATATGAAGAGCCGAAGTACTACATCCAGAAGTTATTCCGTAATCCTTCTTCAATCCTACCATAACCGAAAGTTCCCCAAAACATCGCATTGCTAAAAAGACCGAAATACATACTCAATACAATCGGCTGCTTCGTACGAGAGCTTTCAAAATCCGCAAGCGTGATAGTTCCCGCAACATACGCCCTGCGTCGCTATTGTGATTATGCCACGCTCTCGCACCTTCTCTCGGCCGCAACTAGATGGCTCTGGCAATGCGTGACCTCAGAAATCGGCGGTCCAGCGATTTATGCAGCATCACCGCTCTTCTTTCATCGGCACATCAAGCGCTGTCACCGAATACATCCGAAACTTACTTTGCCGATTCCAAAAGGGCGTATGACCAAAGGCATTTTGCTCAACAAAAGCGTAGAGGCGTTTCCGACGGATATTTCACTCGGAATGTGTTTGGCAAGCGGGCAAATATTCATCCTCTCTCACACTTCAATGAATACCACTGCAAAGGGTGGGCGGTTGGGGACGGGCAAATGGATCATGCCACTGGGGAGGGATTCGCACTGAATTCGCCAAATCTTTGCACTGGTTATGACAAACAAAAAAATTCGGAAGCATATGACCAGAAAAGTATTCCTAAACAAGTAGTCCTGCACAAAATGGTAATAGAGCGCTAATTTTTTACGAAAAATAATACTTAACATTCAAACAGCACGTTTTAATTATGCATCGTGTAGTAATCACCTATTTTCTGTGTAACTAAATCATATTTTATATTGCCTTTCTAACTTTTACTGTGTTTTCGAGGGTTTCTTGTGAGCGTTTTCCCAGATTATAGATTTTTCTTCACACCCTGAACTTAGAAAGTTTATCCATGTTAACTTAAAAGTTTGTTTTATACAAAAAACGGGAAAGACGTCATGATAAAACATCGATTTTTCTTGAAATTAAAGAGAAAATTCAGTAAATGTTTACGTTGTCAACATTAAACTTTTGGTTGCTACAGCAGCTGTTCTATATCTTTTTTTCTATTTTAGAATTTTTATGGGCTGCTGAATCGGTTACAGCAATGACTGTCACCTCAGTAAATAGAGGGAGGATTAAAATGTAACCGATGAATTTAGAAAAACATAAAAATTAATGACAAAATTAAAAGTGAAATAACCAAAAACGAATGAGAAAGATTACAGTTTTAGCCGTAAAGAAAAAAATTGTGATGTCAATCCGTTACTTTCTCGTATTTTTATGAGTAAAAGAATGAAGTCTTGCGCTTCGGTAAAGGATAATCGCGAATAATCTTACGTAAGTTTATTATTGAGGACTTAGCTTGAAACTGCCTTTTCCTAGGAGTTTTATTTATACAAATATAAAACAGTTTGCTTCACAAGAAATGTTACTGACATGTTTTTCGTCATGGGCAGATAGTAAATTGATATAAGAAAACTCTTAACTGAGCATTTATCGTCCATTTTTTGGGACGAAATATCAGAGACAAATGTGACATATGCTACTTTATATTTTTTATAAGTCATTACATGATGGAATTTGAGGAAAGCTATAATTTTTTAAGATACTAAAAAGTTATCAGAAGAGGAATTTGCTGGGAAGCGAGCGCAATTCATTTGATGAAAAGAGCTTGGAATCGAAAAAATACCGCAACGACGCCTCGGGTAATCCTGCCTTTACTTCGCCCTTGATTTGAAACGTTCGTTTAACTCTTATTGGCGAATAAAACACATGTTCCAAATGAATACCTTTTTCTAAGCCCTGACTCCCTAATATTAAAATTCCTAATTTTTCCTGAGCAAAACAGACTTTTCAGTTCACATTGTGTTTACTCGTACACTTCAATTAATACACATTTTGTAAAACGCACTGAAATAGAATCACTTATCGCATAAATATATAAATCACATAATCCTATAAAACTCGCAACAAAGATTCATCACTTCGTTCAAATATGCCTGTCTTGAAAAAGATTCGCGAATAATACATTAGGAAAGCAGTTAAGATTATTTTCCCTATTTGATGTCCATGCTTTCATTTTCCACGTTTTAGACCCATTAATAATAATGCTAAATCATCAAATCTTCCGAAGAAAACTCAGAAAAGTAAAGGCAAGTTCACTCTGCCATTAAAGAAGGGTTTTTAAATAAAAAAAACACCGGAAAAAGACTAAAATTCTAGTATATACTTTTCTCTCCGTTTTTCGCATCAGTGAATTTCTCAGAAAGCTACAAGTTTCCGCTACCTCATGTAAAGTAAAAAAAAGAAAAACAAATTTTTCCATCGTGAAAGTAGGCAGGAAATTTCCAAAAATCTCACTATTAAGAACTGTCCTTTGACAAGGCATATGTCATTTTTATTTTTCTTCATGACAAATTTTTTCTTTACCAAAGTTAGTACCTTTCACACTTTTGCCTTTGCTATTGAAATAAGAACATACCGAAAGAAGCTAATTTAGTAAATCTGAATTTTCGCTTAAATTATAATAACAATACCAAGTGTTTATACAATATAGAAGCCAATTTTAAGGTTTGAATCCAAAGTAGAAACGCTCTTTGGTCATAAAATGTACATTTCCGTAAATAACTCTCATCTTTAGAAATGAAGGAAAATCGTACTCAAATAAATTTCTATAATAGTCATTAAGAAATTAAGGGTTAGGTTGAAGCAAAAATCCATTAAAAATTTAGTAAATTAAATTCTTCTGATAAGGATGATGAAACGTAGATATTGTCGCGGCGCTTATCCTACGGATTTGTGTGCTCTAGTTTAAGCTATTAGTAAGAGTTATCCCAAAATATTCAACTAATTCGATCATATTTATACTTCCTCCATTTACTTGTGCAGGTAGTTCTGTCGCATTACTTTCTTTTCGAAGAAACTAACTATGGAACGTTTGCTCACACTGAGCTATAATAGTCATTTTTCGTACCATCTTTGAGTAAGAACTAAATCGTCCGTTAGATAAATACGGTCATCTTCGTTTGATATTTCCCTAAATATGATCAATTCATCCGTAAATATTCTCATATTGCTATCTAAATATATTGATATAGTAATATGAAGTAGTTATAATAGTACGCAAAGTTAGAATGAGTGCGAGCTCTGGTTCCCAATTTCTCATACAATATTACGTATATGATAGGAAAAAGAGCTTCACTTTAAGAGAGGAGCGGCAATTTCGGGGGAAAGGATGATATTGGCATTGGGGAGAACTTTGTGTTGGCCAACACTCTCTTTCTGCGGTATTGTATCTGAAATCTGGAGTTTGCTTTCCGGATCATCGAACAGATAATATCTCCGTCGGGCGAATTCCGATTGGACATGATTCCATCAAACAGTGCGGGTGGCAGCAGAGCCAAAGAAGGAAATATCCGTTCTGCGGAAAACCAGAACCTCCCTTGGTAATTAATGTAACACTACCCATTAATCGAGGCAAGGAATTTGATTGGGAAATCGGTTAAAAACACTAGAGGGCTTTTTCCTGCATCTGGTCTTCCCAAACGCCTCTCACATCCGGTGGGAATCATTTTCACAAACGCTTAATTTTTTATCTCCAGCTCGAGGAAATATTTCTGTTTTGAACGTTTAAGCCAAACATCGATTCGTTTAATTTGGTGAGACTTCGCATCATTTTGCTCAGATTAGTGAAAAAGAGGAAATCTTCTATTTATACAGCGTAAAACCGATCAGGATGAGGGATGGAACAGTCTGTCATATTTTTTCAACTATTCCACTATGTAAACGGAATAGTTATGGAAGAAAATAATGTTTTCAACGGAATAAAAATGTGTCTAGGTTAAATTTCATATGAGTTCTTTTGGAAATTTTTGATATATTTTCGCAACTAGGGTTCATTTAATCTACTTGCAGAGTTGCCAATATATTAGTTTTTTTCATTCTATGCTCAGCGGAATTAGCTATCGTAAATGGAAAATGTTATAATTTGACAGATGGCGAAAAGTCCTAGGGAGAGTTTTGTATTGCTAAGTAACTCTTATAACCTTGAAATTTTAGAAAAATACCTTCTAAAAATTGCTCTCTTTAAACTCACTGATATAGAGAATAGTCGCAAATTGATGGCGAAGTAGAGTGTACTCGAATATTTTTTAAATTCAATTTCTAATTAATTTCAAACTACCTTCCAAAACGACATCAGTTTCAAAACCAATTTAATGAAATAATAGATTAAAAATCCAAAATTTGATGCTCAATATCAACTATACAGCTAAATATCAGCTAAATTTATAAATCATTTTCGCCTAACATTTCTTTTTGATTAAGTTAGACCTAACCTTGTGGTATACATAGCGTATGGGAAAAGGGTTGTATTTGCGAATTAGGAAAGATATAACGGAAGCCAATACAATTTGATAAGGACTATAGTACTATGACAAATCATTGTGCGTTACTCAGATACTTGAGGACGAAGAATGGGAATCTATATAAGATTTGAACAAAGGCTTAATTCACTAAATAAATTCATGGAGAGTACGTTCGTAGAAGATATAGCTGATATTAGGCGCATTGAGAAAAATATGCTAGAACAGTTTGATTCAAAGATTTACTTTTTATGTGGCGGTTAACATAGTTAAATGTAATATTTTTAAATTACATCATAATTTGTGATATTAAAATGTACCTTATATGAAGGTCAAATTATTAAGGATATTAGCAGTATAAAATTTGGAGGTAAATTTTGAGCGTAACTTGTAGAATCTATTGTTCCATCTTCAATGAGCAGTAATCCCAACGACTGACCAAGTGAAAAGAACAAAAGCGCTCCTAAAAACATGTATAAAATGTCTGCGCATCAGCAAGAGAAGTCGTTCGGGTGTTAGTACAAACTTCCCATTGTTTCCTTTTGTCCGTGCGGCTATTTCTGCAACATTCCCCCTTCGTATTTCTTCTTGAATACTCAAAAGATAATGCCTATAAAGGAATTCGCAGGAAAGAGTTGCTCTGAGGAGGCTTTAAGAACCGACCGACATTTGGGCGACACCCCTTAGATTTCCAGGATACAGTGGCTCGGTTCCATTGTCCTGCAATCCCGTAAAGGACCTCATCTCACATAACCTATGACCTCGACCTCCACTGAATCGCTTCTTTCTTTATTCGAGCTCCTACGCGACCGGGATCCTAATGGTGCGGAATTCCTCGATGGAAGGGATTTGCATGTGAGATATTGGCCGGCGAAGGACTTAGGGAAATGGGCGCTCCTCCTTTTACGATTTATATCTCGATCACGACTTATTATCTCGCGACCGAAGATATGCATGTGATGTAAGAAGGTGAAGACTGCTTATTGGAGCTCATGGAAGTATAAAATTCGGGACGACCACATAAAACACAAATTTGAACGTACTCCATTTTCTCGGATGAGGTTTTATCCCTAAAATCAACTCCCTAAATTTGAAATAGATAACCTCTAGAATAGATAAAACTATTTGCTCTTTTTTTATAATTTGTTACTGTTGACACATCTGTTGAATGAAGGTCCGATATGCAAGTTTGTCAGGAGAACATTTCGCAGTTGAAAGTAAAGTTTATCCAATAAATATCGAAAACGCAGCTTTAGATGCTAGTAATCACCGAACTATGAAGAAACTAACTAAAATTTTCAATATCTAAGAACATGATAGCCTTAATTTGTGAATTATCGCATTTATTTCATGAAGGATGTAGAAAGGGTGCCGAGAGCCTTTATTTTTAAGTTTACAAAAGCAATGGTTTCCTCCATACGGTAACCTAGGATAAGAGTCAAGAAATCTGAAAAGGTGTATAGATACTTTAAAAAGTCGATATTAAAAAAATCCTATTTTGATAAGGGATATTTTTTCATTTTATTCGAACGTGTTTAACGCCTCTTTTACTTTGATTATACATTAAGTTTCGTTATAGGTAATATAAATCGCTACAATAAGAGTGAAAGATTTCACTCGCAGTCGTTCTCACTCTTCCACTTAAAAGGAAGTGTGGAATTTGACAATCCCTTGCCTCAGCGTTCCACAGAATACGAGCTGACAAATACGAGTGCAGTTAGAGGAGAAAGGCTTGGAAGTACTGGTATAGTCAACAACAGGGGATTAGACTAAAACAGAGAAACATGTATGAAATTGAGGGTCTAATCATATTCTAATCGCCTATCTAACTTGGCTATATTCTACTTTTAAGAAACCACGAATGTACTAAATTTTTACAATTAGCAAGACGAATATCTACAGTAATATTTAATTGATAATCTACTCTTAATCTTATCTTTGGGAAAATCGACTAGAAAACTTTCCAAAACAGAAATTAGGGCCTCATTCCCAACTCCAAAAATTTCCCTATAGCTATTTCATAGATAAAACTATTTGACTCTGTCCGTGTACAACGCACGCGATTCACGCATGAAACGCATAGCTCAGGATATTAGGATATGAGAATTTGCTTTAAGATTCAAATACACTTCATCGAAAAGTACTCTAAGTTTTCAAACTGCGTGGCCGATGGGCATGAGGGTTGGTAATTGCTTAACTTTCTGTGGTTCTAAAAGGTTAAGTACGATATATGAAGATAACATTCATTTTAGCTTATTTCCAGGACTAAATAATTCGAGCAGATGTGAATAATGAGGTAGTTATGGTAAATTAAGAATTCGTAAAACAGATTTCTAGATAAATGAATACTCGTATTTATTTCGTATTTATGTTTACAGATGTTACTCAGATCAGTCAATCAGTTTTAAAAATCATTCAAAGTTACATTTTAACAGATAACAATCAACATAATGATTCTCAAGCGTTTCTTAGAAGCAAACAATTTGTCGGAATTTTAACGGTTTCCCTCTATTCTTACAGAAGGGTCAGGTAGCGGAGGTACCTTTACCTAGAAATCAGCTGTTGAGCTTCTCAAAAATTAAGTTCACGTTCGTTCTAACTTTCTTCCTTAATTTGGCTATAAAAATAGGGCAACTTTAAAAATGTAGACTTTACTATTTTGATTTCCGTTAACGAAAACAAATTTTTAAGCGAAATGAAGACATCCGTCCTCACAACTTCAATTGGTAAGAGCAAAAAAATATCATAAAAAACTATGGAGTCAAAATTTAAGAATACTAAAATTAAATTGCACATGAATACTAGAAATGATAGCCTAAATCTGTGAATTTTTACACATTTAATCACCGTTGAATTCTTCAACCAAAACGGATGATATGTGTGCTATATAGTTTCCTTGTGCGGACGGACTTTTTATATTTCTTGATAGCTAATTCTGTACTAAAACAAACATCCTTCGGCATTTATAAATTTTAAAGGAATTAAACAACTAATGGGGCGTTTATAAAGATACGCCTGTTTCAATAACTGAAAGTTTTGGAGAGTAAACAGGGCAGAGTTTTAATAAAAGAAAATTTAACGAAATTATTGATTAATTAATTTAACGATAATAATATTCCTGCATTCAGCCCACAAAATACTACCTAAGGAGCATTTAAATCATTCATTCCCTATCTCACTACTGAAATATGACAAGGATTTAAAGCATATACCTTTATTTAGTGCTATATTGCGAGAAATATTTTAGTGGTATTAGCTAAGATATAAAACGAAATATGGATATACTTATTGCAGAAAGAAAAGAAGACCTAAAGCCCAAAAATTCGCCAGAAGAACTTTTGTTATGAAGGACAATTTCACTAGACAATTTTTACTTTTCTTATTACCTGCCCTCACTGTACGAGAGAAAGATGCAGCAGATTCTTCTTATCTATCCGATACTGGAAACAAGGCTCATGGGGCTCATTATTCAAATCAGAGTATCATTATTAAAAAAGGCATTCGATAAGAACTGAAAACAATATTTTCCTCTGGGTTTCTCAAATATATCGTTAACCTGCAAGTTAATTTAAATTCGAGTAATTCGCTGACAACATATTCCGATAGTGGTTGATCAGTGTTATGTTTGTTCGGATAATGCTATAATAAGTAGTATTTACTTTGCAAGCAAAATGAGTCATTTCAGTGGATACCAAACGATCATCTAAGATTCATTTTCAAAATGTTAATCGGTGAATTTAAGGAAATCCTTTGAAGTTGAGGTGTATTTCTATATTACGCAACACTCTCAATAATCGAATTCGATTGATGATATCGATTTCCAAATTTTACTGTAAAATCAAAATGATACATAAATGCAAAATAAAATTAATACTTCTGGCAGAATACTGGTGTTCCTAAACGACTGCTTACTTTTCTTAAACGTGTTTAAATTCATCCTGGCTCTTCTCACGTGCACTTTACTTTAACCAACACCAACACTTACTCCTCGGTGCGACGCACCGTAGCTAACGGTGGTTCTCCGATGACTCAGCCGATGAGGGAGGGAAGGGGGGGATTTGGGGGGAAACCCTAATAGCCCTAAGAAGTGGACCCTCCAGGCCGTTGTGACGTGCTATAGGGTTCACCTCTATGCCTAGAGGGCCCCCTGCCACAACTTCAAGGACAAGCTCCGACCTCATAGACAGAAAGAACGAGCAGGTGAGAAGTGAGTACTTAGTTACCTCACCCCTGCAGAAGAAGGTGAAAGAAAGGCCCCTGAAAGAGATGCCTGCTTCTGTAGGCCTACAGGTAGGCTAGGTTTGTAGAGAATGCCTTCCCCACGCCCCCTACAGGGCAGGTGGTTAGTACATTTATCGTGCACTTCTAGATAAAACTACTGCCAACGGTCGACAAACTCATTGCAACATTTAATCTTCATTTGGCTGCAATAATTCACAGTTAATGTTGAAAGTTAAAAAAGTTATTGTAATTAAAAATTATTAGTTTACTTGTGGGTTAAATTCTTGTCTTTTATAACATGCAAAGGAAAAATTGAGAAAAAGAGATTGAGAAGTTGCACCTTGGATTAAGATTAAAATAGTAACAGGCGCAATGCTTGCGTGAATATCACACTCAATATAGAATTCCTATATGAATTAAATAGACTTCACGGTTTCATTAATGAAAAAGGAACTGAGTACTCACGTCTAATTCAGAGGTTGATAAAGATGAATTAAAGATGAATTTTCCTGTGGGAAAAGAGAAGAGATATTAGTCATTAATAGATAGAGTTTCACTCACTAACTATTGAATGTATTCCATTATATCTACATTTGTAAATGTGTGATGCGTAACATTCGTTACCAATAAGCGTAAGTTAATCGAAGATTATTAGAGCAGCTTCTCAAGTTCGAGAGAAACTAAACCGTGGTGCGCGATTCTTCGAGTTTAACAAGTTCTTCGAGTTCTGTCTGAATAACAACATCTGTAATAACTCAAATGGAACACAAATTTAAGTGAAATTCACGTTGAAGGTTACCCTTTTTTCGATATTCATGATTTAAATGCGAACGTTCTAGCTTGCAGCTAGAATATTATTGACGGACACGAAGAATAGTATATGAATATAATTAGTGTGTATCATAGAAAGAATGTTCCTCCAATAATTGAAATTAAAATTAATTTTAAAATCCTGAGATTTCTATCCAAGGCATATGTAGAAATTACATGTTGCTTCCAACAAACTTTTCTAATTTTCCAGCAAAACACATTTTCGCGGAAAATGTATCTAGTAGAAACATTAGATGTGAGTCGATAGTGAAATTACATGGTTCTGACGAACAAAATTTTGCTCCGAAAATTCCTAAGAATCTCTTGAGTGAGAAAAGGATAGAGCCTAAACGAAAGTATGCCGTTATTATAATAAGGAAGTTGGGCACATTTATTGCAATAGCGCCCCAAACTAAAACATGATTTCTCATGGAAATTAATGTAAATACGAGGCTATCTAATCTATAAGTGACATCTTCTCATCATAAACTTGAAAATATTTGTAGCAGAAGACAATGAATTCCTTTTTTTTCGAGAACGATACGCGAAAATATTAGACTGGGAAAGTAGAGTCATGGTGCTTGCACCCCCTGCCACACGCCGAAAGGCGGCTTGCAGGAAACATTTGGAGATATAGATAGTAAGCAAGAGACGATGAAAATTCAAGCTTTTGTTTATGAGTTTCACCAGATACAATTGGACAAAGCACAATGCGCTTCGAATTGGACATTTGTCATTTACATTCGAAGTGAAGTGAATACCATTGCCACCCGGTCCAAAGACCAAACTGCAGCGTTTTTTCAATAAATAAATAATAATAATCAAGGTAAAGAAATCCGGTATAAACACGGCACATTCACGTGTATAAAGGTTTCATATCCTTAAATGTTAATTTTCGTAATCTCGGTAGCATTATTAGCGCATTACAAATCATAAGCAGACGAAATCAGGTAATAAAATGTGAAAATTTGATGGAAAGACTGAAGGCGAAACGAGTATTATAAGAAAGATAATATTTGTCTCGTTTGTTTACGAAAAGTAGAAGGAACTTGAGCTTCAGTACAGACACGAAGGTCAGTGAAAACACGGCTATTTCAGTTGCTAATACCTTAACAATGAAAGTAAAAAGAACCACCTGACCTTGGGGCAAAAATGCGGTCGTTTACATAAGTTATCAATGTATGCCTTACTATATTCTCATTTAGATTGATTGTAAACAAAGGAGAAAAGTAAATTGCCTCCTGTTTATGAGGAAGTGAACAATGGTATATGTAAGAATCAGACAAGGAAATCCATGGAGTTCTTGATTTATTTCGTCAAGCTCTTTTTTATCAAAAGGATAATACTAAAATATGAATAAATACATTGATTCTTTTATTAAATGGATATAAAAATTTAGCGAATGGTTAGACTGCTTACAAATTATGAATACTGCAATAGATGCTCCAAAGCTTCAAGTCTTTTACCATTAATTTACACAATTTGCATAATCAGTGGTTTCGATAACGGTTTCTTAAGTATAGCGAACATGGGTTTGGAAATTGGTTAACGTGCAATCTAGTGGACCAATCTAAAAAGATTGCGATAACGGAATTTTGTAATCAGCAAATAATTTAGGACGGGATTTGAATGCATTAAGTAAGAATAGTAGAATTAAATGTATTTCATAATGAAGAAGACAATAAGTTCACATAAATGCAATGCATTTGAAAACAAAACTCATAAATGGTCATTACTCTGCTGAATGTGATATCATCGAGAAATTATGAGAATAGTTCAGCGCCATTTAGATACGGAAGGATACATTTCTTTTTCATTAACATCTCACCAAATATACTGTATCTAGCTCTGGAGATGAATCAGTGAGAGTTAATTGATTTTAGTAAATAACTAATTTAGGAATATTTTCCTATTTGTGAGGAAGCCATTTTCGGACATCCTTCCCCCGTTTAAATCTATTCGTCTTTTACGAGTTAACACCAGTTGAAATTTATAGGAGAAATAAGAGACCAATGCAAGGTTGCGTTATATCCAAATAATGGCTTCATCCAAGGCACCCAGATTTTCTAAATTTGACAAATAGCACACATAATGAAGACCATTAATAGTTGAATAATATTTCATTAATTGTTTTTGAACAACTTACCTCCTGCTGTTGTCCGGTTATCCTTAAACTCCTCCATGCCCTTTCACAATCACACGGGAGAAACTCACAGGTACAATGATAGTGCCGAAAAGATACAGAAAACGCAATCTGGAAAAATAATATCACCAAATTAATTCGTTGTAAGTATTGTGCTGTACATTTATAAAAGGAAGCATTTGCTAATAATGATGATTCAAATTAGTAGTTTAGGTTCGTATCAAAAATATTGTTCTATATCTTAATTATTACAGAAAATATTTTTTGACATTTCATTCAATTGATTGATAAACATGAATATAAATAAAAAATAGTCATCCTTGTACTACACGCCATAGTTAGTGCAATTTTTAAATGAATATGGAAACACGATCAAAAACTTATGAAGAAATTATTAATAAATCAAGGAAGGTACCTATTAATAAATCAAGAAAGGAAGTTGTTCGAAAAGTGATAAATATTTACTTAAATTTTGAAATTCAATACACAAATTTCGTTAAGAGTATCGTTAATTCGAAATTACACATTATCATTATCTCTAAGGATAGTGTCTAATTAATTTACTCCGGTTATAAGCGATAAGTATCTTCTTACTTAGCATAAACGTCCTTAGTGATGGCCATCCGTTGAAAGTAAACGAACTTAATTGTGTGTCCAATTTAGGGAGAAGATTAATTTGAAAAATTAGATCGGCTTTATGAGTGAATCGACTTTTAAAAAGGGATTGAAATCCTAAAAAATCCTGATCCTCATCTGAATTTTTAAATTGTTATGCTACATCCGTTACACATTCGGTTTACAAATCAAGTCATGATCTCAAAAATCCTGCTGAAATAAAACTTCCGCAATAAGTTCCACTGTAAAGTAGTGTGATATTTTTCACTCTGTGGATGAAATTATTATTTTATTGTGATTTGAGGAATTCTTCCTGATCAACGAGTATAAGTGATAGCTCTTCTAAACTACGAATAATTGGAGTACTCCGTTCCCAATTTGGGTTAATTCTAAAATTCAAGTTCAGATAAAATATGTATCACATTTCAGGGAAAGATATAATGAAATAAATTAAATTAAAAACTAATCATAAAGTCAAATTAAAATTCAAACTTTAATTTCAATTAAAATACCGGTTGACAGAAGAGGCTACAAACATAAAAATTTAACGGACATTATTCAAAATCTAAATTGACAATAAATGAAGATCGTAACTGTTCGCGAAAAACTTTCGCAGCATTAATTTTTACTTCCTCACAAAACGTCTTCAGAACATGAGACCTGTGGCGTAATATTTAAAGTATCATCATTGATTAGACATTGAATAAAATTAGACGTAATTGGATCCCCTTGCTCAATAATAAGATTTTTGATGACCATATATATGATGAGTCATCCAGATGAACCATTCGCAAGTACTCAAAATGGCCGACGTCACGAATAACTATTTTTACTAAAAATACCCTTGGCAATAGTTACGCATATAATGAATAATAACTCACGATATTAACAATAGCATAAAAGATAATACGATTAAAAATAAATTAAATAAGATTAATATATGTTACTTACCAAAACTATGGAAATCCTCAAGAAGTCCCACAGCCATCTTGACGTTGGAAGATGTCTTTCTAACCCTTAATTTAATTATAAATCATTTAAAGCGTGTTAAATTAGAAAACATATTACGTAAAACTTAAATTATTCTACACGATTACTGAATTTCGAATCTGCTAAGCTCCGCGAAATTTGAATTCCAACGGTTTTTTTTTCGAAAAATTCTTCAGCATGTCCACACCAGGCGAAGTCTCTAAATTAACTAAAGTTTAAACCTAAAAAATCAACGGTTCAACGAAATGGTGAAATCTCATTGGTTGTTACTTCTCGCTGTTACTTTTTCGGTCACCCCTCCCACTTTTCCCCCTACCGGAGAAAGTTGTAATTTCTTCGTAATAATTAATTAACAATAAATTAAATTTTTATTAATTTAAACATAATTTTAATTTAATTTGTTATTTATAGGAATTAATTACATTCTTCTAAAATGTTGAACTTAAACTCGACGCAAAATAAATTATGGTTGCATGTGACGTAATTATGACGCACGTTCAGCAATGGTATGCAAAATGGAAGGAATTTTAATTACTGTGAAACTATGCGATGGAATTTACAAGAACTAATGAAATAACTACGTAATTGATTCATAAAAATTATTACGCGTTACATTATTTTAATATTCTCCTTCTCATATTAGAAATATATCACATTATGAAATTTTAAAATGTCAATCAAATCCAAAGTGTTATAATTTTACTAATAAAATACTAATAAAGATGACGAATGATTTAAACACTGTTAAATCCTAAGAATTTCACATAAGATTGGAAATAATCTGCATAAGAAATCAATTATAACTTTTTGACGTTGTTTCCCCAATCTTTCGATCTTTCTCTCTTTCACACACATTATGATTAAAAATACTCGGGTTTTATGAAAGCAGGGATAAAAGTATTTATACCGGCCAAGAAACCAAACTGACAGCCTAAATGGAAGAGAACGACTGAACAAGAATGAGTAAATAGAAGAAATGAAGCGGTGGTATATGAGTACGAATATAAGATATTTTGTCTCGAGAGGATCCAGAGAAATCACTTTGCCATTGACACTGTATTGTATTGCTCTGCGTATTCATTATTAAAGCTATGAAACTAATTATGAGAGTTCAAATAAAGAAATGGTTTGCCCGTTTTAAGTCGTGTGTTCAACGCTATTCGTCTTGTTCATGCAAACATGTCATTAGAAAGTCCTCCAACAAATGTCCCCAAGAATATTGAAATGAGTTACTCACCATTGGAATGCTCCTGGTTTCTTTTAAACTAAATGCAGAATATTGCATCCTAGTACATGAACACTTTATATCACACTCTCAAAGCTCGTAAAGCTTACGTTATATGTCAAACTGAGAAGAAATCCCACTTTAAAGCTTCTTCACTACTCTGAGGCCTTCTTCAGACTCATTACCTTCTCCCGCACAAACGATTTCAAAATTTGCGAAGAACAAGTTCGTGTTACCGACGCCATTACATGTGCTCCATATTCGGAATAAATAATGCACCACAGCCACCATGATCCTTCGATTTCCACTCACACTTTTTCCAATTATATCACTGAATCTAAAATTTAATCTACACTACACTAACTCCTTTTCACCTTTGGTTACGTTTGAAATTCGCAGGGAAACGTAAATGGTACCATTTTGAACACAGTCCACTTAGAGAGACAAAGAAACTAGAAGTACAAAGGCCACATTGCGTGAAGAGCAGGTTTCGTTAGTCAAAATTTTGTAGACCATAATCCACTTTTAAGGCGCGGAAAAACGTCAAGACCTGCTGCCAACTTCAAGAGATCATCCATGCTTCTATGAGCTTCAAATCTTCATTATTTTTCATCGGTAGGTGTCTTAAAAATCTTGGGACAGTGATATCTATAATAATATCAATGGCAGTATGTTAAGTTTGTGCTGTGAGTGTATGTGGAATGATAGAGGTGTGACTGTGCATTTTTGATAGAAGTGTGTTTCAGCTCAACGATCGGTGATTTTTCGAAGAGTGTCAAAGTGTAGCAGTGAGAAGTCTTCGGCTAAATACTTATATCTTTATTTGGAACTCAATGAAAGCAGGTGCTGACACGAATCTGCACTATTCATGTGAAATTCTAGTTCTGTAACTCAATAGTGTTGAGATGCCACTGCTACCAAAATGGATGAATTTCCGGTTGAAGATAAATGGATTCCTGGTTCATATATTTCCACACATTAAAACGGCATTAAATAGGATCGGAAGGTATGTATGATCTTACAAATAAATACACGAATATTGTGGTATATTTCACTTGCAATCTAAGTTGAGTAATGTGAGGCAATGGGCTGCGTATGTCGATATGAATTTAATTTTAGAGTACGTGATTTATCTCAAAATCAAAGCTTCAGCTTGGTAATCGTCATTTATATCATTGTAAGCCAATTTTAAAGGTACAGAGGAATGAATAGTAATTTATTAATCTTTTGTCTTCCCATGCATTTCACCTTACTGCCAGAGAATAACATTATGGTCTCTCCGCAAGATTATTTGTTTAAATACAGGGTAGAACTACCACATAAATCTACACAATTCTTTGGAGAGGAAACGAGGATTACCAGGCGGGATGTGGGATGATGTAGCTTGATATTCATATCCTAACTGAGCCAGAATGTTATGATTGGGAACTGTCTATGAAAGGGTACTGTAGCATAAAATGTTCTTTAATATCCATTAAAAAAGAAGTGAGATTATCATAATGATCAAGACACATTTATTACTAATAACATATGATATGATCACAGCCATGAAGAAAACTGGAGAGATATAATTAGAATACATGTCTGTTTTATATATATAATGTAGTGTAAGTAATTACATATCTGTACTATAGCTGCCTAATCTTAAATCATCCATTTGTGGTGTCAAGAATATCACGCAGTTACATTTAGCATTATATTGAATTAATTTCCTTATAAAATCATGCCGTTTTCATGGTAGGTTTGCTTGAATTTTTGCACAAAAGGACTTTATTTAGGGCGACATTGAGACCATAAAGTCTCCTCTTACATCTAAATTTAGAGACTAGTTTGAATCAACGGGATTTATTTTATAGAAAATGAATGCTATTAATTCATCGTAACGTTTATTAAGGTCCTTTGGAATATCATAGAGTGTAAATTTTATTACATATGGAATATGTAACCCCCATATACTATTAACCATTACTTGTCTTGAGCAGGCTGTGATAAAATCCAATCATTTATGGTTTGAGTAATTTTGAATTCATTGTCTCTTTGAATGATATGATAGGATTTTTATATTCTCATTGTTCTACTCATTAACAATCATAACATTCTGGCTCATTAAAAAAACAAAGGCAGATTATCTCATTCTTCATCTGCCCTTGTAAGCCTCATTCCTTCCAACAACTCATACAAGGCTCTAAATAGATATTTAAATTAAGGCACATGTCTGTTACATTAAGTATGTACTATCTTGACATATTGTTACGTTAATACTTGAGTCTTACCTTATTATTATTATTATTTATTAACTATCACAGTACAGTAATTTGAATAGATTATTAATATTTCTCTTCGTGAGTGTGTATTTTCACTTTGTTTTCTAAACGGGCAATTTTCACGTGAATAACATCTTTTAAGAGAATGTGGACATTCCTTATCAAACGTTGAAAGTTGGCTTTCAGTGTACTTTGTGGACGTATCTCATGAGGTCATAACGTGAAATTTTTACGGCTAATTGTGACAAAACAGAAAAATACCTCCATCCTCATTTTTCCTTGTAAGCCTCATTCTTTTTTCAAATAGGCCTTTTTTTTGAATGGTCAAAACAGATGTAAAGGAGGTTAAATGAATAATCTATGTAGAAAAATATTTTTTTGTTTCCTCACATAGGCGTCAGCGTTATTAAATATGTGGGAATCACTTTCGTTTCCATCGTTTAAAATATATAAATTAATTAATATGCATTCACATTTTGTGGCATTGAATCGGAAAAGGTGTCACATATTTTTATATTTACCGTTGGAGAAAATAACTTGTTTGCTACATTCCCAATACCTAATGAGATTTTAATGTTTCGTATAAAAGATATGACCTTAAATTTCAATTAATCAATCAAATTAATATTTAAGAATCGTTGCTTATCTTCAATGTAATTAATACAAGTTATAGGTGTAATGGCTTGTATTTAAAGATTTTTACAACTCTGATCGAATTTAATCGGTTAACATACGACGTAAAAATTTAAATGCCCAAATTCTTATTCAGGTTCGTAAGTTATTCTTGTTTTACAAGCTCCATGTCTCAAATATATATGTTACGTGCGTAACGTAGACTTATATTAGGTATTTAATTAAATCTTTCCTTAATTTTTCTTAGTAAATGATTAAGAATGAATACAGCGTATATCGCTATGTCTTTGTTACATGGATAGTAAACGATAGTCGTACTGGGAGTCATGTCGTAAAAGTGTATCAGCGAAATATTCGTCTAATAAAAGTAATGAGGGTTAAAAGTAACCTATTTTGATTTAAAATTTTTATAATTCGATTTTAATAACTTTATACTATTGAAAATTTAATTAAATTTTCAGTTATAATTACGAAAGAAATTACAACTTTCCACGGTAGGTGGCGAAGAGGGGGGGTGACCAAAAAAAGGAACAGCAGCGACCAATCAAATCTCACCGTTTTGATAACCATCGATTTTTCTAGAAAAATCTTTTGTTCTTCTGGAAACTTCGACTTGTGAACACGTATGGAAGAATTTGCTGAGAAAACCGTTAAAATTTAAATTTTTTGAATTGCGGTTGATTCGAAGTTGGCTCACATTGAAGTATACTTTAAGAGTAACGTAATAAATTTGCAACTTTTAAAAATCACAGCTTGATTAATACGTAAAATAACGGAAAGTATGTCTATAGATGGAGTTAAGACATTCGTGGCTCATCTTTGGGATTTCTTAAGGTTTGGTAAGTAATGTTAGTTAATAATATTTAATTTACTTGAGTTACTTCTGAGTTTGAAGATAATCTTTGATGTTATTGGTTGTAATGTTGTTATTTATGTGACATTCCTAGGTGAATATATCTTTCGTCATGTTATATTCTAACGATTATCTATGAAATTTGAGAAATGAAACGACGACCATTATTTTCTGAAGACGTTACCTATAATATTTATACAATACGTTACATATAATACTTCGATTGTTTTCCGATAACTTTTCTACGATTTAGAAATTCACTGTATCCAGATTATGCCAACTTTTTGGCAATTAACCAGCCTTGGTGAGTAAAAGATACTGCCGACCGACCCGTAACGGAAATCTACATTTGAATGCCTAACTTCGAATTAATTAATCATATAAACCAAATTCAATATAACTTCACCTAGGTATTCGATTCTAATACATATTCTTTATATGATTTCGATTGGGAACCCATCTTTATTAAATACGTATCTTTAACAGGAATAAAATTTCAAATGACGGCGATATTTGAATTTTCTTTTTATTATTTAGATCCCCAATCAGTAATATGGGAGAAGATTTTCCTTATTATGAAATGATTGCGAAAAATATTGATGAAGGAAGGCCTGGAACCCAGTACTCACACTCACTCGGATCTCACATTTGCGCGGCAAGTGTGAGATCCGTTGCATGCCTTTTTAGGTTTCCTCTTCATTCATATTTAACTTAATTAGTTGTTTATAATCCTGAAAATTATTTAATACTAATAATTCTCCTTGGTGGGAGTGCATAAAATTGACTGATTGCGTAAAGCATACTGGAACTTCAGTTCACTCGCTATATAAGACTACTTTAGCGTAAACTATAATTAAACATTGATTGCTTTCTCTAATTACCTCTCTTTTTTATCGATTACTCTTTTACTTTTAATATTCACACGTTTTATTTATATAATTTTTCTAAATTTATTAATATTTTGTTCGCATTTCTCTTATTACTTCAAATCCTAGGATGTGTTGAATAGAACGTTTTTTATTATTATCTTAAGTTTTTATACATTCATCAGTAATGGATAATTAGGAATTGTTCAATTGTTCACAATAATATTTTTGGTATTGGATTAAAGCAGTGTATTTCTGAAATTAAAAGTTCATGCAAATGAAATATTTCGGTGGTATTGGTGTATGATAATTCCAAATTGATTTTGGAATATCATTTTACATAGACATCACAGAATCAGGCGATTTATTGTGAAAATTCTATTTTCTAAATTTAAAATTTCTCTGTTTGTATCTAACAGAAAGTATAACAGAGATTGAGTTTATATTTAAGAATTGATTTCCTGATAATTTAGCTTTCTCATTCACTTTTACCATCACCCGATTATCAATTCAATATACACATGATTTCTTCAATTTTTAATTTTTGTTTATTTGCAATAAGTGCGTATCTTAGTCTCTCATTTAAAGGCCGGCTTTCAGAAAATAATCTTTGAAAGTTGCTCGTAACGAAGGATCGATCTAAATTAAACTGAATACTTTACTTGAATAAATCATATTAAATATTTTACTGTAATATTCAGAAGAAATAGTCAACTGCATTACAATTGAATTTTAGTTCAAATTTCACAATTGTCGCAATACATGTACATTAATCTTAGCAAATCTTTATTTTGTTTCAATACTAGTTCCTATTAACTCAGCCTGGATTTACCCATCCTTTGTGCTTGTTCAGTTTTATTAGAAGTATTGCCATTTTTTCTCTTCCCTTTGTGTTGAATTGAATCAATAGAATAAAATGATAAATAATTTATAATTACCATTATTTTATTACATTAAACCGCCTAAGTTAGTCACAAGAACTATTCCACTATTACATTTATAATGTGAACTTGAATATAGTTGAATATAATCGTAACCGAAATGCTAATTTGAATCCTCGCCATCATCGGTAACTGCTCGCTTTTATATATGCAGAATACAAAATTACCCCTGATTATAATCGCTTAACATCGATGAATTAATACGGTGTTTCTTATTTTCCAGATTGTGACATTCTTCCCTTCTACTTCTACTACTTCGGAATCAATCAAGAGGAATGACAAAGACCAAGGCTACCCGGAGAACCGCAAATGGTGAGTATTTGAGAATTTTTTCTTTAGTATAACTTTTTTCGATTGAACAGTATTATCACTGAAACTTAAAAATTAGCCTGTTGAATTTTTGGTTGTTAGTTAAGTGAACAATACAGTCGAAACTGACTGACATTAAAATGAATAACAAGATACCTTGGCTGGCACGAAATGCATAATGTGCATTTCCTCCTAGTAAAACAGTAAACGCATATAATTCGTTTAAAAAATAACGCTTGGCATGAAAGAAGGCTTGATAGGTAAACATTCTTTTCAACAGGATACATATATCCAATAAATTCTAACAAGAAATGGTACAGTAAATAGTGCGACTTGTACTCACATTAAGGAGTGATTATTTCGTACTTCAAATGATGTTATAATTTTCCAAACCTTTCTCTGTCTTATTTAAGAAGCTAAATCCTAATGAATTCATGAATTAATGAATGAATTTCTTCAATTATTTTCATTACACGATTATGAATTTCTTACTAAAGATAAACTTAACGGAACTAGTTCGGTTACAACGAAATTCATTGGTTTCGTTGCCTTTTATTTCCTTATGGTTATAAAAAATATTTAGCACGAAACAATTGTTGATATGACTATGTTTTTTTGGCCCAGAGGAAAGTAATTCCTCGATTATATCGGCTAGCTCAAGAGGGCATTCCCATTCAATCTACATTAAATGTATCTTGTTTGTATTTTGGGTTGAGTTTGTATTTTTATTTAACAAATCAGATAGAAAGGTCATGAATAAATTACCACTACACCGGTTGAAAGGTTAAAGGTATCCTAATCCTTCAGTATGCGAAATACGGTGAATACCCCTGATAATCATATGTTGGTGAAAACGAACAATCTAAAATAACGTTGCACAATATAAGAACCAGCATATATTTCCCACTTTAGCTGATACTCTCCTGATTTCGCATGACTTTTATTTGTTATTAAAATCATATAAAAAACGATAGTCTGCACCGATAGAAAAAGTGCTCTCTTTAGTCGATCATCACTCAGTATATAAGACATGGGATGGATATATCTAGCAAGTTTTAAAAGTATAATTATATACGAGACTGTAATCTTTATATGATATAGCTTTCGGGTATTCTCGTTTAGGATTCTTACTACTATACTGACAACTGTTTTGTCGTAATTTGTACTTTATTTTCATTTCTATTAATCATTTTCAATATGTCCTGCCAATCACTTTTCCTTTTATGCACTTGCTCTTAGAAACGAGGCACATTCCTTTCCCTTTATTTACATTCAGTGAAAACGAGAGTACAGTGAACTGTACATGGTAATACAGGAAAACGACTTCGTTATCGTCCAAGGTCGGGTGGCTCTCCGCGACTTTCACTGTTAAGATATTGACAACTTAAATAGCTTTGTTTACACAGACCTTCGAGACGAAGCTGAAATTCAAGTTCCTTCTACTTTTCGTAAACAAAAAAGGTAAACATCATATCTTTCATAATTATATGATCGTTAATAAAATCGTTTCTTCTCCAGTCTGTCTATAAATCATTTACTGGGGTTTAACCCTATTTCGCTTTCATCGTTTGCTGCAGAAAGTTATCAACACTTAAGGATGTAAAGGTTTGATACACATAACAGTGCCGTGTTTATACCTGATTTCTTTACCGTGATTTTTAGTATTAGTAATATTCGAATCTAACTTACTAATATCTGATTCGAAACACGAAATGCTTTGTCCGTTTGTTTTAGTAAAACTCATTAACTAGAGTTTGGATTTCTTCGTCTGAGAACTGAAGGAATTCAATTGATGAAACTCAAAGAATCGCGCACAACAGTTTGGTTTCTCTTGAACTTGAGGAGATGCTCTAAAAATCTTTGTATAACTTTCAGTTTTTACTAATTCATATTAAATATTGAAACTTATAACACTCTTACAAATCTAAATAAAAATTATGAATCCAAGAATACAACTCCAACTATTAATGATTTTTTTCTCTCTTCCCACAGGGGCATTCATCATCATCATCATTACCTCATGAATTCGACGTGAGTACCCAGTTTCTTTACTATTCAGATGATTAAAGTCAACGTTCATATAGTTCATCTAACAAACTTGAATTCAAGTATTATAAGGATATTCACGCTAGCATTGCACCTATAATAGCAGTTACTTTTAATCTTAATGCTAGGCGCTATTCTCAAGTCTCTGATTAAAACATTCTCTATAATTTATATAAGCTCAATAATTCAACTATCAAATAAACTAATAATTTTATTATAAAATATCAACATGAACGATGGCATACTGCAGCAGTTGGCAGTAGTTTTATCTAGAAGTGCACCATAAATGTACTGACCACCTGCTCTGTAGGGGGCGTGGGGAAGGCATTCCCTACAAACCTAGCCTACTCGTAGGCCTACAGTCGCAGGCATCTATTTCAGGGGCCTTTCTTTCACCTTCTTCTGCAGGGGTGAGGTAACTAAGCACTCACTTCTCACCTGCTCGTTCTTTCTGTCTATGAGGTCGGAGCTTGTCCTTGAAGTTGTGGCAGGGGGCCCTCTAGGCATAGAGGTGAACCCTATAGCACGTCACAACGGCCTGGAGGGTCCACTTCTTAGGGTTTGTAGGGTTCCCCCCCAATCCCCCCCTTCCCCCCTCGTCGGCGGAGTCATCGGAGAACCACCATTAGCGACGGTGTGTCGCGCCCAGGAGTAAGTTTTGGTGTTGGTTAAAGTAAAGAGCGTGTGAGAAGGACCAGGAGGAATTTGAAAACGTTGGAAATATCGAGATAATTAAGCAGTCGAATAGTTAGTTATTAAATTTAGGAATACAAGTATCTATTCAGTAGTGTTATTGAGCTTTACGTTTACGAATGTTTTTAAATTTATAATAAAATTTGGAATTCGAAACACTCAACCGCATCCGATCATTGAGAGCGTTTGATGCTGTAGAAATATTCCTCAACTCAAGGAAGTACTTAAATTTAGCAATTTACATCTTCAAAATGAATAATAGATGACAGTTCGATATCTATTGATATGGCATATTTCTCCTGCAAAGTAAATACCACACTATAGCACCATTCAATCGTATTTAACATTGATCAACAAGTATCGGAATATGTTGTGGACAAATTACGTTATTTACGTTACGTTTATTTCGAAGTTAAATTTACTTGCAGGCTATTGACTTATTGATCCGAGAACAATATTTATCCAATCCTTATCGAATATCACTTTAGGGTATTATACTCTGATTAAAATACGAGCCTCATGAGGCTTGTTTGAAAATTTTCCAGTATTTGATAGATACAAAGATACTGCTTCGTCCTTCTCTCATATACTAAGGGCAGGTTAAAATCGACTAGTAAATTTGCCATCTTATAAAATTACTCTTCGGAAATTCTCAGTTTTAGTGTCTCCTTTTCTATCGCACATAAATACATTAATTTTTTTCAAATCTTAGCCATTACCATTTAAATTCTTCTATGCCTTCAATGTAGTACTAAATAATGGATATAATTATTATTGGATAATAACTCCCAATTTCTATACATCCATTTCATATTGAAGTAATTGGTTTGGTAACGATTGACTCAACAGAGGTATTCTTAAAGAAGTAATCAGCGGACTGAATATATGAATATTTTTTCATGAAATTAGATTCATTTGATTTACGCTGTTACGTTTACTTTCGAAAAATTTCAGGCATTGAAACAGGTTCATCTTTATACATACTCCCGTGGTTATTTTACTCCATTAACATTTATAAATGCTAAAAAATGTTGGTGGTCTTCGGAGCAGAATAAGTAAAAATAAATGTATGAAAGTGCATTAAGTAGGTAACTTTTAAGTACAAGAATCACTCGCTTAGGCAGAAGACTTCAACGATGACTAAGTTTATAAAAATTCACAGTTCTTAGGCAATCTTTGATGGTATTCAAATGCAATTTACTTTAAGTATTCTTAAATTTTACTCAATAGGTTTTAATGGTATTGCTTTATACTTCCCATTTGAATTTGTGAGTTCCAATTTTTTAATTTCACTTCAAATTATTTTCACAAAGCGATATAAAAATGGTAAATTCTACTTTTTAACAGTTGCCGTAATTTTACAGCCAACGAGCTGCATTAATGAAGAAAGTCAGAACGAAAGTGAATTTAATTTTTGAGAAGCTCAACAGCTGATTTCAAGGTAAAGGTACCTCCGCTACCTGACCCTTCTGTAAGAATAGAGGGAAACCGTTAAAATTCCGACAAATTGTTTGCTTCTAAGAAACGCTTGAGAATCATTATGTTGATCGATATCTTTAAAAGTTGAGCTTCGAATTATTTTCGTAACTGATTAACTGATATTTCAGTCCCAACAGTAAATATAAATGCAAAATAGATAACAATGTTCATTTATCTATAAATTTCTTTTACGAATTCATAATTTATTATAAATACCTCATTATTTATATTTAAGTGAATTCTCCTCTGCCGGGCGCTAGCTACATTAATATAATTATTATATGCTTAAAGTTGTGGACCCCTAGAAGGTCAAGTAAATACCAAAGCCAGGCAGTTTGAAAACCTTCCGATTTCCTTCCGATGAAACTTATTTGAATGAAGCGTAAACCAACCTTCCCCTATACTTATACGCATAAGTCCAATATGTGCATTGCATACAAGAGGCAATATCGCTATTTGTAAACAAAGCTCTATCTGTATCCCTCGATGAGTTCACACAAATGCAGAGCCTGAGACACTGGCGGTAACCAGAAGCGCCAAGTTTTTGGAGACCCATAGATACTAAAGCAAAGTTTTTATTAGGCGCGGAAACTACATTTTTGTTTTCATCTATCTTGCCAAAATATGGTGAAGTTTATAGGAATGAATTACAGATTAAAAGATTCCTTAAGAAATGTTAGTTGATTGCGCGTATTACCAAAATTCTGGTTACTGTTTCTTTGAGAATTTTTTATAATAATATAAAATTTCTTAAGAATCACAATCCTTTTCTGTCAAATAGTTATTATATATTCTTAAAACTTTTGAGATTGTTGTGATTCTAACTAGAGGAATAATAACGACATTATCTTAAAAGTTTAAGGAAAGGAGCCACACTGACATAAATATGTATTGAGTTCTGTAAAGGATGTAGACACAACCATACGTTTTCCAGCTTCGATCTCTATCAGCTCCGTTCCGAATACTTTGAGATAAGAGGGAACACGAGCGAAATGCGAGTGAATTCGGAGGGAAAAGCGTCAACACCGGGGGAAGGGAAAGATCTTCACCGAAACAAGTGACGAGCACACCGCGATTAGCATAATCCCGTGGGAACTGGGTCCTCATTACCGTGGCGGATCCGTGACTTTGAATGAACGAAGGAAGGAATCGACGCTCTTATTATGCACGGCTTATGACGGCGTGATATTTCCCTAACTAAGTATCACGAGGCAATCTCTCCTAAGAAAGCGAGCTCAAGTGAAGAACCCGTGACTCGAATCTTAAACCAACAAACTTGATATCTGAATGTCCTGCGAGGGGATTTCTAGCTGAAAACTAGTCCTTTCGTAACATAAATGTAATGCGCTTAAAATGTAATGAGCTTTAAAATTATAGAAATCAAAACGGAAATGTGTTTGAGGAAACTTTCGGGTGCTAATGACGGAGGATAATTATGCGGTAGTAAAAAACATGGATCTTAAAGCTTACTCTGAATATGAAATATCCTGATTTTTAGAACGAATCCAAAAGTTGACCTTTCTTTGCTGTTTTGCTTTACCATGCTTTTCTGAAGTATTTAATAAATCAACGGCCCCAAGGCTGGTTGGCTCTTCATTCCCCTACCATTACCTCCCAAATAATATGCAGGGGTGAGGCTTACTATTAAGCAAGAAAGGGGCGAGGTTGCTCTAATCTTATCAGGTTTTCTAGATGATTTTTAATGAAATTTCTAATTACATGTATTTTTTGCTCTGCCTTCTAATTGGAAGAGAGATTAATACAGACAGTAAAATATAAAGAGCGTCAAACACTGTCACGTAGTCTAGGATCGTGTTCTCTGCGATACATAATACTTGTCTCGTTTCATAACCACAAGCGCGTTCCTTAATTTATCAACATACTTTAAAACATATTTTAGGATTATTTAGCGGCTTTACCTTTCTCTTTCAAAGAAAATCAAATATATTTCGTTCCTGATGTCACTGGTTTGCTCCGTGGAAGTGTAGTTTTTGGAAATATGTAATGATAATTTTCATGCAAGTTTGAGCTTAAAAAAATTAACGGAAAATGAGAATGCTCTTTTTATTTTATTTTTTGATACAAGGAAGGACTATCTTCGCTTTAATAAATGTTGAACTCATATTTTTAAAGGACACGATGCCAAAACATACCACCATAATTATCTACAAAAACTTGTTATTACATGTATTTGCTGGCTCTTTAGCGAACCATGAAGTTATCTAATTTTCTTCCATTAGTGTACCATGTGTTAATATTAATATATTAGTCATATCTTAACTTTCCACAGTAAAGTACTTCATTAAGAAGATTATCAAGATTTTTAGATTCATTCCGCAAGTTTTAATAGTGGTAAAGAATTGTTCTTGTTGCGTAAGAAGATTTTGACCCTCTTATTTTTAAATTTCTAAATTCTACCAACCTTACTTTTCAATTCATAGCCGATAAAATAAATTTCATGTCCAATAATTATGTCGTAGATGTTAAGAGACATTCAGCTATTACTCTCGTTTCGCTTACTTCATTTTATTACTTAACATTTAATTTTATAGGTGTCCCATAAATCAGATCAGTTATGTTTTAGTACATCGGAGATAATGGCTGTAATTTTAGAGAATTGAAGCTCATTACCTGACCTGCGTCCATATTGCATTCGATCAATTATACCATTCACGCATCTAGATCAAGTGAAGTAAATTTTACGAGCGATTACGTTGAGATACATGCTATTTCTATTGCCAGTTTGACTTTACTAGCCCCACAGACAACTTGATTTTCACATCTCTTTCTCTACCCTCTTCGAGAATCATTTTTACTGCCCTTGAAAAACAACTCCAACATACTCGATAAGATCTCAATTTCTTGCACTTAAATTATTTCAAATATGTGTGACTTTTTCTATGAAGACAATTAATGAAACAAGGAATTGTTAAATTCAACTTAATCAAACTGAAATTAAATGTCGAACTTTCCTCACTCCGAAATTCATAGTGGATTTTAAACTTCAAAACAGGGAATAAATGCATTTATTTCCTCTGAGAAAACGCCTATCTGGCGTTGCTAAATAAGCACTCAGTTTACGGGATTTTGATTTAATGAAACCTTAAAATAGTCATATAAAATACTTTTACTAACGCTTTTATTTTCCTTTCAACTTTTGTGTTCTTTCTTTTTGGATTTTCTTTCCGTTGATCTTTAATATCTACTCGTCGATTGTGGGTTGAAAAGAACGAATTCTATTCCAAAGGAGTTGAAGGGACCATAATAATTCAACGAATTTCACGGAACAAATTCAAAACAATTCTAGGGAAATGAAGATAATTATAAATCATTTCTTTATTCGTGATTTTTCATTTCTTCTCTTCTTCTAAGTAAATTTTTAATGTTGCGAGTTATGTACTATTCTTTTGTAGATTTTTTTAGCCCATAATTGCTGTTTATTTGCATATACTTGTAAATAGATAAATTTTACTAAATTATTGCATCCACTGCCATCCAAGTATCTTTCACTCGTTTGCAATATTTTAATGATAAAAATAATATGAGAAGGCTATATCGTTAGAATTTTGAATCAGAGACGCTCTGCCAGTTAGTTAGTTCTAAACATTCTTTGAAAAGAAATATTATCACTACGGAGCATGAATAATTTGAGGAAACGAAAATAATTCATTTGTGAGAATCCTTGATAACTCTCATTGAGGTTTGGTGCGTTGATGTATAGTGTACATCCAAGCATCCAACTTGTAATTAACCTCCTCGGGTTTCAATCATTGCTAAAAACTATCTCAGAAAGAAAATAAACACTTGGTGACTCCAAGAGAAAATTTTGAATTTGACTGGTTTCGCAAATATATTGACATCTTTACCTGAAAATGGTTGCTGTGATATTCCATAAAACCACGAATGAGTATATCAATTTCTATGATAATAAATTCGGGAATAACATGATAATTACGTACCTTACTAAAATAACTAAATAGTTCGAAGCCAATATATTAGATCATTACGTTAAACGGAGAGCCATAACGCCATATGCAAGCTATAATTATAAAGAGAATACTATAAATGAGGATACTGTTTACATCCCTAGTCAGATTTTCTTAATACCTACAGTTATTTACGCAAAAATAGACCACCTCGTACATACGCAGCCCCCATTAATATATACGGACAATAGGTCGTCTATATAGCTGCACTTGAAAATAATACTTCAAAACTGTCATTTCATTCAACGGATGTTTCCAATACTTTCCAAAAATCACTCCTTTAATTACCAGCCATCCTCCGCAAAGTCAATAGCGACTGCAGAGGACACAGGATCCTCCCCCGATGCAGACAGTGCAGCTAAGAAAGCCGCAGGAATATATTGGAAGCTTTTATGAAAGTGCTGCCAGCGCCTCTGGCGGAGAAGTTGGCAGTTTGACGCCCGAAAAAGGGAAGGGTGCGAGATGAGCAAGAAGGAGAGTGTGAAATCCCCCGAAGCAGAAGAAAGAATGGACGTGATATAAGTCGTAGTATGGCTCTCGGTGCGGTACATGGGAAGGAGAGACGACGAGAGAAATTCGGGAGTTGGAAAAAGAAGGGGAAGAAAGTTCGCGCAGATAAGTCCAAGAGTTCCCCAATTGCTCAGGGGCAGAAATATGCGCAGCTGTGCTTGAAAGAGCGCAATATCGAAAGAGTCGCACCGTGGTCCCATTATGTATATGAAAAAGGCGGAGTCCCTTGGAATTCGCTCTGGAAGGATCCGAAAATTTAGGGAAGTGTTTACGGATGCGGGGGAAAAGGTGACTCGGGCGAATGTAAATGGACGGAATGATTTTTTTTCCAAAACTTAACTCGGCCGGGAGATTAAGGAAAAATGCGGCGTGCAAAAATTTTATCTTTCTATTCCCACGATTTAATGTTTTGGAGTTTGGAGGAATGCCTAGAGTCGAATTTCTGGGCGCTATTTTGCTAAAGTATTCCCGCAATCCATGAGTGCAATGAAGTACATCGAACTCGACGATTCTTTTGCGTTCGTTGGGAAGTTCATCAACCAAATGCGAAAGCTATTAAAAGCATCACTGCACAATACTCCTCATCCAAGAGAAAAATCCGATTTTTAATAAATTAATATCATTACATAGAGATTTTAAATTATAAAAAACAAGCAAAAATAGTTCGTCATTTTATCCAAAAGAGAGTCCTTCTTTTGAATTACTTTAAATCATATCTTTGAAAGCATTTTTTTAGTATTAAGTATTTATTCAAATTTCGTCGTACATAATAAAATATGGCGTTCACAGGTCGTTTATTTTGAAAAATAAAATAGAATTATTATTTCATTTTCAATTCGAACTTATTCGTTTCCGAAACGTGAATTATTTTATAGTTTTCCAGTTTTTATTCACGCTTTAGCTCATATTGACTATATATATTAAATAAAGTAATTATTCTCGTCTGTGGCTGTTTGCTAAGCACTATATTTTAACAACACCTACATATTTAAAATATCATATTGCGACCATTTCAGTGAGTTATTTTAAAGTAGAGCAAAAAAAACTGCGAAAAATACTTCTCTTGTATAGATCTAGTGAAACTAGACTTGAATATTGATCTTTTAATATTATCTTTGATGGCAATGAACATTTAAGCTGGCTAGCTTTCTGAGTCAATAAAATATCATCAGCGACAAAATAGACATTGAGTTCGTATAGCAGCACTATAAAGAAAAGAAAGAGATAGAAATAAAAGAATTGAAGAGCGCGAAAACACACACTTATATAAAATTTGCCAATCTTGAATACAAAGCGAGAAATATTTGTTCAAAAAAGCTCAATCCACATCAGCAAATCAAAACACATCAAAGAAGCACGCTTGAAATCATGAGAAGGGACATAAAGCTTAACTTCTGGAGGAGGGCCAACATTATATAGATAAAATCAGACCTTTAAAATGAATATGGACACACGATGCGGGAGGAGAAACGACAATCGATTGACATCAACAGCTCTCAACTGGGCATCGAGACATGTGAAGAGATCAAAAATATCCAACGACAGATGGAACAGAGACACCATTAAGTACTTAAGCGAAATCTGACGGAGAGTGCAAAACAAAGAATTAGGTAACGCCTGAGAAGCCTTACATCCGTCTTAAACTTTACGGCTGATGTGGACTGTGATAAAAATATACATACATATAAAAACTTTGTATATGATATAACCTTCATATTATCGAATCGTCCTCAACTACTCCGTGGTTTTTTTCCGGAACAGTGGGATCTTTATCTTGTTCAAACTTCAGTACAGATTTTTCACACAAACCCTAACCTTTCTGCGTCGTTGAATTTTGTCTTCTAATTTAAACACTGAAATTAAAGTAGATATTGATAGCTGAAGTTAGATGGAAGAGAGACCAACTTAGGATTAATCTCGCCTAAATAGTATCTTCCGTAGGAGGAGAATCATCTTCCGTCGAAAGGCCCCACATAAATACAGGATTTTCTCGTTTAACACGAGTGCATTTAACACGAAATTCGCATTGACACCAGTGGTCAGAGCGTCCGGATAGCCAAGTTTGCAACGCGTTCGACTAAAAACGGTCGCGAGGTCGATTTCCGATGGGGTTTCAAGTGCGAAATTACCTCAGCTGTTAGAGCACTTTTAATAATACTAAATAATACGAGTAGCCATTAAAATAATAATAATAAAATGTCTTTATTCGGGCGAGATTGAGACTGGATAGTCTCTTCTTACATCTAATCCTTCTTCTTACATCTAACTCTTGATGTATTAGTAGATATAGATTTGCGGATGCATTAGTATAACACGGACAAATTTCCCACTTTAGAACACATTCATATCGTTATCCAGCGACATATATCTTGACTTAAAATACTTACACATCTTAAGGATTGATTTAAACGATTTCGTTTTTACAGGACATATCTTTTCAGAACATATCTCTATGATTAATCGGAGAGAACCTATATTCCTTTACTATTAGGCCATATAATTTTGCATATTAGGCCGCACGAGGCTGTATATTAGGCTATACTTGAATAGTATGTTGCATACTTCTTTATATACTTCGGCATCAAAATTATACGAGAGAAAACGAATTCGTTCGCTAAGTTACCTAAAGAAGATGATGTTCCACTTTATTTTCGATGCATATAATCAGCGAGATTAGAAAACGATATAATTTAAACAGGTGAATTTGTTTAGAAAGTGTCAGAAAGGCCGCATTGAACGCCTAAAAAGCCGCTTGTGGCCTGAAAATAGCCGGCTCTCCTCCTCTGGTCTATTCATTCACTCACAGGTGCGATAAAGATATAGTTTCAAGACTAGAGTCACGTTTTTCATTGATTTGTTGATGCTGGATCCATAATGGAATCGGAAAATGGAGTCGAGTTACTTATGCAAATAAGGGAAAATAGAAAGCGCACACTCTCTGAGTTATTTACTCAAAAGACAATTTATGAGTCGTAGTCGTATTTCACGATACTTGCCTTTAAGTGATCTCACAAGAAAGAGGAAGAAAGGCTGCACGACTTCCTACGAGAAATTTCCGGTGTTTACTGTAGGCAATACGTCTGACCACATTAATATTCGCTGCGCTCAACCTTTAAGCGTCTCAAAGTAAAACTGTATTGGATGCCAAAACATCGTAACGAATCAAAAATATGGAAGAAAACAACTATAATCCTTCTGCGATTTCCTTTAAGTTATGGGGAGTCGTTAACATTCCCTTTTTCTATCCGACGATTCATGTGATCCGATTTTATTTCTTCCTGGTAGCGCCTCTAATTTTTCTCATCTTGAGACATAAGTACGCATTAACTTATACTTTGTAGTCCACTCATTGCACCTCTAACCTAATATGATATGTAAGGAATTCTTTGCCAATATTCAATCGGAAAAAAGTAAAACATTCCGCGTAAAAATGAATTAATGATGCAGTTACTGCCAACTCTTACCAATAAATAGAATATCTAGTAAATTTCGATACAAATAAAAGATAATTATAATGAAAGTCTACCTATGTAAACAACTCAAGACAGGAAACGATTAATAGTACGGGTTCCAAATCAAAATTAGGTGGCATGAGGTAAAGCATAAAAGATAGCTTTGCACGCAGGAGCGAGCACCTAGATTCCCAAGGAAATACATTCATGAATCAAAACTATTTCAATAGTATTACCAATTCATCATCCCTCTATGTCATGTCCTTGGCAATGTTTGCATTACGTTCCTTGTTCGTTCGAACATTCGTTTTCCACATACACTTGGTTAAGGTGGGAAAGATTGATAGTGATAGCTGTACATATATTTATCAAAGGAGGAACTTATATATGAGAAAATATTTATATAATAAAAATATTTTACGAAAATACCTATTATATAGTAGGTACAATTTACATTTATTACACCCATTCTTTCTAAATACACTCTTAAACTGTGATACATGCTGACGAGCATTATTCTCCACCATTCATGTAATTCCTCAAGAAAATTTCAGTACTTCGTGTAGGTAACGTATATTCTCGAATCTAAGACGCACCTAAGTTTTGGAAGTCATGTAGGCGAAGAAACTAATAATAACGTAAGTCACATGCTATTATTTGCGGTACTTGTCTCAACTCGTTCGGACCTACTTGCGCTGGAACGGCAATCATTAATTACTTAATAGAAAGCATGTCTTTTGATAATCTTTCAACTACACTAAGTGTCACAAGAAGCGTGTTCTTTCTTTATCGTAACCAACTGATGAAGGGATATGCGAAAGTTAATGATTACTTAAAAAAAAGACATCATCTGTCACGGGAAAAACTGAATCATAGCTTCAACGCTAAAGTAACTTTACTCTGCAACGCCTGCTTCAAGACAATGTATTTTATATATTAATAATGTATTGCGAATCTCATACGCACTGTAATTTAAACTCACACGATTTTGGAACCTATAAGAGCACAGAAAAGCGCCTTATATTGAAGAATATAGTATCAAATAAACTACAAAGTCATTGAAATTCTGTTTCTATTTTCTAGTAATAACTTGATTCCTTGGTTAAGGATTTGATAACGAAACCTGGAGCTTTCTTGATATTAATAGGCCATACTAAGATCTTCCTAGAGTCTCACCGGTGCGTTACGGTACATTAGCTGGAAAGCCTCGAAAGACTGGAACTGTAAATCATCCATCAACGTCTCCGAGAAGAATTTCGAACGAATCGCTTTTTACGAATCGAATCGCGGCTATTTTTTCGAATAGAAAGTAATCGCGGCGGAATGTTTTCTCCCCGGTGTCCTCTGCATTCCCTTCCGATGCCACTTTCAAGTGCCGCACTCAAATGTCAGGACGTCAATAAACGTTTCCGTGACAAGGACGGAGGCTGTGTAGCAAATTTAGGACTTTCGCCCGGAAAAAGTGGACACCTCGTTACTTAGACGGCGCTGCGACAGGGAATTAAGAGGTTCTAAAACACTCCCTCTCTGCCCCCGTATCTCCACTCTCACACACGGAAGTGGGCCGGCCGATACACTTCCCTGAGAAAGTGAAAATTGGATTAAGTGTCACGAGCACCTAATGAGTATTGACTGGCATTTATTTCTTAACGGGATAAGCAGCTGATGCGGACGGATACTCGTATTTGTGCGTCGGGTGCATACGTGAGCATGCAGGTGCTGCTCCCTTAAAGACGTACAGCGCTTAAGTGCCCTTAAAGTTTGCCATGGACTTCGCGAGTTGTTTAACGCTTACGTATTTGTTGCAGGGATTCGAATTGTAATTTTCTCCTTCGGTAAACAAAAAAAAACGATTATCGATTCAGTTCCGGTTTTGCACATTCTTTCTACGTCGAACCAATAACTCTTTATTTATTATTCCGACCATAAGAATATTATATACATCTGATAGTTTCTTTCGTTATTCCCAACTTTATTCCTTTACGCTACATTTCACTTAATTTTAGAACGAACCAAATTAGTAATAGTTAGTTGCAAGTCGAATTACCCATTAGCAGATAACCTTCCTTCAATTAAACTGAATTAAATTGCGAATAGGTTGGAACCAAAAATCGGAGGAGAATGAATATCCATACTTGATTTCGATTAAGGTGCAAGAATTTCAGTTTTTTCGGTTCGGGTATGGTTTTCACACCAGCAAATATAGCAGTTCTATTCGATTTTGATTCCGGTTCGATGCCGTGATTCGTTTCTTGTTTCAGCGCTGGGTTTTTCTTGTAAGAAAGATATCTTAGTTGAATTTTCTCTTAAGTCCATCTTCGTCGAAATCGTTTGTTGCGCTAGGAGAATATTATATTTGATCTCATTCCCATTTTTAAATTGGACTATATGATAGTGTATGTAATATAGTGTAGTATAAGTGTTCCACTATTCGGTAGATAGAACGCACACGTAAGTAAATTACATAAGCGATCAATTGTTTTTATGAAATATATTCATTACATATATTCATATGCCAGGTGATGGATACCAATCTTCCTCTCAAAATAAAAATCTAAACTCGCGCAGTGTTTTTAAAGGAAGAATAGATCCAGCATAGCGTCGAACTCACTCTTTTTCTGACAATGAGATATTTTAGCAGTTTACGTTAAAAAAGCAACTCCCTAACGATATTACGAGTTTCGATTCTCTAACGTTCTAAAATTCAATAACGAATTTAAAAGATTTCTGCAAACAAAATTTATTTCCTCTACACGATCGGTATCATCAATTAATCCAGTTTATGACGGATATTATGACTGTCAAAATCAGTCATGTGTTTTAAGTAAATATTGTAGAAGTGTAAATATATTTACATTTCCTTACAGGGGATTATTAAAATACATCGCGAAAGAAAATACAAGAAAACCTTAATTACGAGTTAATATGTGAATCATCAGGAGAAAAAGTAAACGTTCAAAAGCAATAAATCCTCACTTTGTTTCATGTTATAAATTAAAGTTGAACATCGCATTTTCATCTATACATCTTACGATAAACCAGTGTATTAAACCCCAACAAAAGCTGGGTTCAGTGCCCCCTTCGATTAATATAGTTTTATTTGTCTTTTCATCTTACGATATTACTATGAATCAATTCCCCACTTGCGATGCGTTCTCTTCCTTACTTCAACTAACTTTTCGTTCTTATTTTTTACTATGAAATATTACAGCCATATTAATGTCTTTATTATTCAATATTACACATGCGGACGTTTGCTGCCAAATTCTGCTATTAATCTCAAGTAATGTAATTTAATAATAATGATAATACCATGGTGTAATACCATGATTTTCTCATTACGACCTTAACACGGGTACCAAATGTGAAATGAAAGTAAAGATCCGGTCCCAATATACCGAAAGCTTCCGATTATTAATACCTATCAATTACCAATTCCCATTGTAGAATCGGGCCAAGTGGTCAAAAACAGTAACGTAATACTGAAATTGTATCAATAACCAATGACCTAAAATATATCTCATTAGAGGTAATACTTCTACAATGATTTACAACCTCTTAACCGATTTTTCTGCTATTAAGCTGGTTGCATTCTTCATTTAGAGAACTTCCTCTACACACAGCTTCCTATTAACATGAATTCGATACTTTAACCCTATTTCTCATCATAGTTCTCTATTTTGACACTTCCCGTCCCTTTAAAACGCTGTACTCTGGTTTAAAGAGATAGATATATAGAATTTATTGATATTGTAACCATATTTTAAATAATACATGAAATATATTATTAAATATGGTTAATGTAATGAAAAATCAAATAAACTGGAAAAAGAGTTCTAAATACGTGAGTATTATAAAAGCGCTCTACTCAAAGTGATATTCAGAAATAGATTCCTCTCTATTTTATCCAAGGATATATAAACTTGATCCTATATCGAAATAACGATTGTTCAAAATGGAACATTCTCTACTCTTCAAATTTGGCCTCTTGCGACTGAAAATGAGCACACATCTAAGTCAAAATTGACAGGGAAACGGATATATACGAGGGTCAATGTTTGTGGATCAAACAAACTGCATTTCTATCTCGAATAACGTTACCTTTCCCAACCACCTCAAATCTTTGTTATTCTTTTACTTGACGTGACCAGCCCACTTCAATAATTATATCCTTATGATACGTTTTTTATGCGAAGTCAACATTCCGTTCTTTCACACATATTCCTCAACTGCTCAAAAGTTGACCCACTATAAAATAAGACTGAGTACCATACCTTTCATTTCCTTTCAAATTTCGACATTGGTTCGATGATTTTATTTCTTAACCAGTTTTTGGTTTCATTGTTCGCTTGTCAATTTAAAACGTCAATTGCTCAATACGGAACTGTAAAGGAATGTCGAGAGATATATCCGACAATTTGGATCACTCGACTTTATTTCCGAAAGAACTGACATTTAAACATGGAACAAAGAAATCAAAACTTTTACATGCATTGAAATCTCCGTAGCAGGATGGATAGTAACATAAATGAAACAATAATGCCTTATCATATCTTCCGTACTTATAATGTTGAAATAAAAGTTTGAGTTCTTTCATGAGAAGATCAACTTATTCTTATAAAAGGATATTTATTCAGGATTAATTATTCAGCCATAAAGCCTTCTGGAACCTCATCCCCTCCACAATTAGATACTAAGAAGTAGGAGAGGGAATGAGGCTTACTAGTCAAGATGATAAATGAAGTAGTTTGCCCTTGCTTTCCTCACCGAGCGAGACCACTATGAACAGAATAAGTTGACGAAGATGAAGCATAACCACTCTACAAGCAACACTTCTCGTAGCATCCCGTAAGGAAAGACTAAAAATTCCATCATTCAGCATCACCTATACCTCAGAAACTCTCATATCGTCACAGTCATGAACAAATGAGGCTAATAAAAAGTACGTAAAAAATACATTTTTCTCTATCTTGTATCGAGAGAAAAATGAAAAACATATCATTCATCAAGGTTTGGTAGCAGGAATAAAGATAGTTAAATACTAAGCAATGAAAATTAGCATTGGAAAAATGTTCTTTTACGAGTAAACCTAATTCTAGTCAATTTCCGGAATAGTATAGAAAACTGTTGGAAAATTGATTCTGGGATCAGCTAAACTTAAATTATTTCCTTATGGCAGCAAGCAAAATATGATATGCCAATAACTTCTTTGATGACCTGGCGGCAGCAACAAAAGTAACCAGAGATTGAACTCAATCATGTATAACACCCTCAGGCTAAACATTCTGACAAGATGATATACTGTTATTAAGCAACCTTAAGAAGTCCAAAAGTTCCGAAGAATTTTATTTCTTGAGTTATTGACCATACGTTTTGGCTTTTATATCTAGCGACAGCAGGAACTAAAAAAGGAAACACATATAGATGCAAGATTTTGGAATTCCATCGACAAGAAATTTCAATTAGCTTAATGACGAGACTAACACCTAGTAACCACCTGAAATATTCAAGTAACCGGTTTTTCTAGCGAGCTAAGACATGTCCCGAAGCAGCTATCCATCCAGAGAAACCAGTTTATAATTAATTTCCCGCAGAAGATGGCACGTGTAGTTTCAAATCTCAAAGATTTTTTCCGTGGAGACATTCAAAATGTAAAGATTGCTTGATGAACTGTTTAATTGGTGGGGAAAATAAAATATAATCGAAGCAAAATGGAAAATAAGGTTTGATATCATACATCATATCCTCTGTAATTGAATGGTAGTCGACATTGGTTTAACGCCACAAGCTAATAATCATGTATTTAGTGAATACTGGCGACTATGTATACAAATATATCGTAATTCATGGACCATTAAAAGCATCCTGGCAGATTTAGAGATGCATCTTAGCAGCTGCGAACTACGATATTTCAGTATCCAACTCACAAACTAGGCTGCGAATAAGGAAATGATAAGATATTCCAGCCCATATATAATATTAGAAAATTTCCTCCGATAGCATTAGAACAGGATTTAATAGGTATTCAGAGAAACCCCATATAATACATTAAACTTATTTTGTTGCTTTTAAATTTATATATAAACTCCGGATGGTATACCTTCTTTAAGAACAGGTTGAATAGAAAAGAGAACTCAATCTTACTTCAAATGAATTAAATTTTAAAGAGTATTTAAATTTTCTGTGGGAATAAAAGTAAAAAAATAGTATAGGCATAAGTATCCAATTTTTATTTCCCTTCATAGGTTTTTTTTGCTTTAGTTCAACTTTACAAGAATTACTCTTGCACGTAGACGTCATGAAGAGACTAAAATGGGAGACCGAATTTCTAAACTTCGATTACGAATTAGATTTTATGATTCCAGACTACATATTATTACTAGCTACGAGGTATATAATCGTAAGAGTCTTCTGCTATCTATTTCTATCTGAGTCTACCCAGAAACTTTGCTTGAGGCGGACTATAGAGATTCGGACTTATGTTAGATTGAATCTGTGATTTCTCCTCCTGTAAGGAAGAATGAAACGAAAACAGTTGCACGCTGGATCATTTCCAGTCCATAACTTATACAAGAATTTTCGATCATATGGCTTAAATGAACAATAAAATCCATATTCTTAAATTAGAGCTGTGTATTATTCCATATAAAAGTTTGTCGTGCTTTAGAATGTATGAGTAATATTCTTATGATCTTTACTTTTTAATAATTCTACGTTTGTTAATAGAAAATAATATTGAAAAACTTACAAATTAAACTTAAAGCATAGTTGATTGAAGTAAAATTCTTTACTGTGATGATGGCTAATAAATAGCAGATCAGCAGTAGTTAAGTCGCGTGAAGTTAACGAAGCAAATCGGAACATTTTCAGGCTTCTTCCAAAGCGCATTTCCTCATAAAATTTTAAATTTTAACCCACATCCTTAATTTTGTGGACAAGGTCTTCAGAAACATGGTTTCGTTAAGAGAATAACCAATAGGAGCGATGAAAAAGTCCGCGAGCCATGTTACTTTGCAAAAGTTAGGCCTCACCTAGAGTATACATAATAAATTCAGAGAAAGCACGTTCTTAAAAGATATAGCCGATATTCTGCGCCCTCCCTGTTACATAGGCAGCTCTGATACTGCTATAAAGATCAGATAAGCAGATACTAGAACCAGTCGATGCATGAATTCATTTTTTCCTCGGACGATACGCGAAAATAATCGATTGGGGAAATAGTCATGCCCCCGCCACACCCCAAGAGACAGCCTGTCGGAACATACGTAGATGTAAATCAAAACAGGCATCGGAATAATGAAATAAGATTGGATATTCTAATATATATTGTATTGATGTAGGAGCGAAGACTATTTAACAAACTTTTGCGGTATATTTTATTCCCTTCCTTAAAATTTCCTTTCTATAATATACCTCATGAGAATTATAATATCAGGAACCAAAAGGAAACAAACTTTTCAGCCTAAAGAACCCATTAATGACGTCTTTAATCATAAAAATACCGTATAAAGTGATAATTTTAGCTGTCAAAGTCATAGGTATGAAACGCGACAAAAACGTATTCTAGAACGAAACTCACGATCGCTCTATATCCGTGAGGAAAGGGTAATCGGAGGAGCTTCGACGGAACTATAATTTTCATGCCACGTTTTGCCTTTGGGCCTCCAACGCGTGTGACATAAGTCATAATGACATATAATTCTGAAAATGATATAATGGGCAATGATTCTTTCCAAGCGGCCAAGTCATTCAGGCGGCTTTCAAAAGCAAGCTACTGCTCTCTCGTGTGAAGGAAATATTTATTCAATGGTTAGACAAGCAGTGATTCAATGAAAATCGCACGGCTGCGTCCACTACTCATACACGTCTATCCGCATACATGTTAACGTAAATCCTTGCGGCACCGATTGCCGATGCCATAACTAACCATTTCGAAACAGGCATCGGCTTCTTGTCTATTATCTCCGCTTCTTCGTCTCCTTTCGGATTCGATTAAATGTTTCCGCAAACTGCGTTGCGTAACTGCTGGGATAAGAAATTATGGTTTGAGGATTTGAGGAAAAGCAGACCAGTATATGGAGTAGGACATGAGGCTATAAACCTTTTTTTACCGCAGATTCAGCAAAAACTCAAGCGGTTCATTTCCGTTGCCGCTAAACGATCAACCGGTCGATGGATTTTTTTACTCCGACCCTGAATTTGTGCAACACGTTAAAAAGAAGTGCGTGTAAATATTTTGTCACCAATGAACACGATTATGGAAAGTAAACGATGTATGTGAAGGTAATCGAAAATATAACCCATTAATCCATATTTAATTGCTGTCCTTAAACTTATTTAATGAATTTAGGGCGAAGTTACAAACTATTCAATAAAAGTTTTCCGAATAAATAGATAAGACTTTACACTATATAAATCTGATATTAAACTTAAACGAATTCCACGGAATTAGAGATCACATATTACGATCAGTTTCAGATAAACAATTCAAAACGTTATTACTCATGAAGTTTTCGAACCTTTTCCCCCAACCGGAAATGGATGGAGTTGAGAAAAATTTGTCAGCCGAGAGATATACTCGTATAATATTGTGTATTTTAAATCAAGTGGATTAATAATTTTTACCGCTTATTATTTAACTAGAAAATATTGAAACATTTTAAAATTTATTTATATTTTGTAAGAATATTCAAGTAGTCAAATAGTCGTTCATAATCATTGTATGAGGAGCTGCCTTACGGAGTTTTGCGAAGGGGTTCTCCTCCCGACTAGGGTGAATACCAGGCAGGGATCTTCGTTTTTCCATTTCCACCTCTAATAACTACAACCGCATATAAAGACTACATGCAGCCATGTTAATTATAAATGAATTTTATGTAATAAAATGAGGAGCTCCTAAGATATGAACCCCGCTTAATAATTCCGAAGTATTTATCTTGATTACTCATTATCGAATTTAAGAGTAGTTATTGATCGTGGTATCAATCTGCTGTAATTGCATGAATTTTTCTACTCATAGCTTTCTGTCACAGTGAGGAAAGTAAGCGTAAACTACCTCACTCCTCGCCTTGCATAGTAAGTCTCATTCCCTCTTCTAGGTTTTTGATGGCTGATGGTGAGGGAATAGGATTCAAACCAACCTTTGTGGTGAATGCTCAACATTTCTCTAAACGTAGTATTTTATGGTATATATATAAAAATTTTGCAATGAATGAATATAGCGTAAAATTGGTTCCGCATAGCGAACACTAAGGAGACTCATCATACAGGAAACATTACTCAAAATTAAATTTTTAATTACCAAATAAAACGTTTCAGTGCTAAGGAAAATAATTAAAGTTCATAAAATATATGTTAATTTTTTGATATTCAATAAAGAGACTCATTTTATGGGAAACATTGCTCATAATTAAATCTTAAAATACTGAATAAAACGCTTGAAATCCAAAGAAAATAATTAAAGTTCATAAGATATATATAAAATTTTTATGGATATTTAACGTTCGCATGAAATATTCAAAGAATAAATAATCCCTGTAAATGCGAATATCCGGAATTCGTTTCATTTTTTAAGGAAATCGTGACTAAAAGCTCGTAAACGAGTTCCAATAAAAACGCTCCTGATGTTACATAAATAATTCAGACAAATTTAGCGTGTTTTCCACTTTTTCAATTTCTACATTTCACTGGTACACGATTAAATCTCAAAAATATTTCTGCCATTTCTTGCGATAGCGTATTGTGAAATATGAAAAATAGTGAAATATTACGCATAATTATGAAAATATTTTACATCAGATACAGATCAAATACCGGGAATAAGATAAATATCCTACGGGATCTATATAATTCCATAGAAGAGAGCATGGAAACAATGTTTTGAAGAATATTTTGCGTAGTCAAATCTTAGAAAAATCAAATATAAACGAGTGAAATCGGTAAAAAGATAAGTACAAGAAGTTCGAAGAATTTTGGAATTGAATATTATCTGAAAAGCATAAAAAAGAGGTAAATTCTTTTCAAATTTTTGAATGTGTAGCCCAGAAGCAACGATGCAGTTATAGTTCTTGTTATGATACTTAAGAATCACCACCTATTCCGACTTCGGTTATTTCCTTGACTTGAATGAAATTACTTAAATAAAATAGGTAATGTAAAAGGAAGAATCTTCGAGGAAAGGTTCCGGTACACTTTCAGTCTTCCATAAAATATAAAGACGTAGCGTAGTATTAATAATTCTAAAGATGCTTCTTCTTTAACATTCTCTTCGTTAGATATAAAACATGATCCCTCGTAAATATAATTTGTAGAAAAATTAAAGATTTGGAGTTGTAAAATTTAATTTTCCCTGAGCCAAAAAATCACTAATACCGAGATGCAACGCCAAAACCAAAATTATGTTCTTAACACCACCAAAAAGTGTAAACGGGACTAAATATTCTTATCAGTAAATATAACCATTGACGAGATAAACTTATCAGAATTGTGTGTAACTTGGTGGAATTTCTCTATATTTACAATAAAAGTAACACAAATTAAAAAGGTTAATAAATAAGGCAAAACAATATGGAAAGCTATTATTGCTTATGAATTCCTTGTCAATGTTCTCCTGAACTACATGGGATTTACACCAGCGATTATTGACGAAATAAATTATAAATTAAAGGAATTCAATATCACTCATTTTAGAGCTTAAATATTTTAATCGTAAAATATATAACAAGAATCGCAGAGAAAGGAAAAAATTCTTTAGCTTGCCATAGATTCGCCTCACCCGACCTAGAAAATTGCGGTTAGAAAACCGCCAAAGTCATGGACACAGTTAAAAGACCCTTTTCCGAAAAGCGGTGAAAGCCGAAATCGCACAGCTGATTGCCAAAAGCTCTTTGAGATAGAAGTTAAAAAGGATGATGAAAAGAGAATAATATAGGAAAAGACAGTGGCTGTAATTAAAAGTAAAGAGGAAAACAAGGTAAGCGTAAGGAATAAAAAAACAGGGATGGGGAGAGAAAGAAAGTCTTTCCTTCCTACCATGATCCGGCCTCACAGGGTCTTAAGCAAGCCTTTCAACTTACTCCAATCCCAATTTATTCCTCATTCCAATATAACGAGAATCAATAGAAAACAATCATTTGGGAAACCGGTAAAGAGCTACCATTCACTTTCACGAATACATTTAAATGAAAATACGTCCGGCCTCTTCCTCCGCTGCCGAATTGGGATTCCTTTCCAATAAGAACGTGAAAACATTTCCCGGAATGAAAATTTTCTTTCGGGGAAAAATTAAGAGGAAGGGATTGATTGCGATATCCCCACCGGATTACCTCCGCCGGGGTTGAAATAATACGGTGCTACTGATCCAATTCCAATCGGGCGAAAAGGAAAAGGGAACCAAATTGATACTGGGGCAAATCAAAAGCGGAAAATCGAAATACTTGATCGGAATTTCCGCGAATGACGCTCTTGATATTGGGTGACGTTAACCACCTGCCATAAACTGGCCAACCAGGTTTTCTGAATAGATTAACAAAATAAGCTGATAAGTTTTCATTTACGAAGAAAGTTACCTAATAGCGACGATGAGGAAGTAAAAGGAATAATTACTATTGACTAAATCATACGGATTAGCGAAAATCCAAAAATGTAGGACATTGAAAGGAATAAAAGCTAGCCGACTGAAAATAAAAGCCTATATATTTCTACATCGAGGTGATCAGCTGATTGAGTCCAAAAAACACAATCCTAATATGCTTATATTCATTTATTAAGACTCAAAAACTTCTATAAATAGTTAATTACATTAAAATCAAATTAGTTATTAATAATGATTACGTAATAAAAATATGGAATATTATAGCAAAAAACAACATAAAACAAAGGAAAACCAAAGCAAGAACTTTGATTATCTTAAGGAGAGGTATTTATGGAAGATGTGAGAGAATTTATTGGGAAAATTTTTCGAGAGAAGGGTTGAATAACAGAGAATGGTAAATCAGTAGGTTGCAGTATAGATCTATGGAAGATGGAAAATCGGGAATGAAGTAGAGGAACTAGGTTGAAATTATGGGATGGGATGGAAAGGATGAGGGAAAAGTTCGCAAATGTATGATATTTTTATATAACAGTGTACAGAAATTGTAGTTGATATTTTCTGATTAGCGTTTTAATTTAAAAAATAAAGTGCGGTTACATTACAATCGAGGTGAAACTCGGAAAAACACATAGAATCCAAGCAACCAGCGCCGTGGAAACCTGCGTAGTAATATGTAGTTAGATTATTTTCGATACTTCCTCGTATTTCCAAAAAAATCCACAGGCCTTAGATGTGGAGTTCGGGTGGAGTGTATGAAACCTAGCAGGTGGAACATGTTAAAAAATAATTTACCATTTCGATCAATAGCACTTCAGAGAAAAACTGAGAAGCCTACTCCTTGAAATGTTTATAAAATAATAGCGCTCCAAACTCCCTTTAAATATATGAAGTTCTTCGCGTATTAATATCTTTATTCACTTACTTAACAAGTGACGATTTGGCTTTTCTGGGATTTCTACTCAAAGAAAGAAAGGCCATATATAGAAATGTATGTACGGATCCATAGGAGCATCTATTCTATTTCCCGTACGTCATATTTGGCACTTGAAACGGAGTATTGAAGAGATCGTTTGAAATAATGAATTGTATCAAATGAGCGCAGAATTAACTGAATAAGAATGGAATCTGTATTATCATGAAGCATACTTTTAGAAAATAGTAAGATATTCCATTTTAATGTCATGACTACATGATGTAGGCGTTACAGGAACTCACTGTGACTTACATTGATCGTACGAAGGGTGCAATGATTAGGTCGACAATTAGAGGAAGTTGAAGCCGGTTAGATGAATATGGAGACTTTAATGACCGCTATTGAGTATTTAATTATTTCTCAAATCAACGGAAGAATTAACTTTCTACCTAATTTATTCGCGGATCACATAACTTTTTCTCACTTTGAATTAGCTCGCGAGTGGTAGTTAAAACACTCTGTGTAAAGTGACAGCGATAGGAGATAATCATCAACCGGGTAAAATAAATTACACGATGTGCAGTTCACTAAAGAAACTTTAACGAGTTAGGTCAATTTATCTCCAGGTAAAAAAACAAGTTGCAAGGGAATATATTGTGCTTTTTTATCTGAAGAACTCATTTAGTTCAAAACCGGTCTCTTAAAATTTCTTAAGCAAAATTTCGCACAATGAATTCTATTTTACTCTCTATGGACTTTCACGAAGTAATGTCTTCATCTATAGATTTTATATTCCACAATAAAAACAACGCATAAATAGGATTTCAATCCGCAGCTGATTACATAAACTCCCAAAAGCAAAACTCTCAGTCGGTCCATTACTGGACGTTTAGCAATGAAAGTCGCGCAGCGATAGACAGACGGACCATTACTAAAAACGCAAAATAGGCAGAACCGGAGCGGCTAGCGGAAGATATACGAGAATTACATAATATAGGCGATCCGCAAACTTAAATGTTGATACGTTTGGCCAAACATAAATAGGTTTTCACTTCTGGGAGCACGGTGTCACCAAACGAGGCTTATTTACGAGCGCTGTGTTGGGCGTAGCGCTCGCTTTCGGAAATCCCGCCGAGCGAACGGTGACGAACAGAATCGGACTCTGTAAACGGAAGGCGGTCGCCAGCAATTCACAGCTCTTTTCGAACTTTCTCCGCCGCTTCATTTGTCCCTCCGTATCTGATCGGAGGCCCACGCCCCGGAGTGGGCGATCCGAGACTTAGTAGCTCTTGAGCGACATTACACGATTATCAGACTGCGGGTGACAGCGCCACGCGGAGGGACCGACTAATGACCGGAAACCGGTGGACCGAATTTACGAGCGACTCTCGCTATGAAATAGGCCTCCGCTACAAGGAATAACGGCCCCAGATGTCGATTCTGTCCACGACAATTGCGCTAATTTGAGAGGAATAGAAAGACGTTTACGGCGTCCCCAAGATGTTTTGGGAAGGGGATTGGGAGTGGTCCGGCGGCGAAAATGTCGGGAGGATAGACGAATGTACGCTTTCGCACTTTGCCGATGTATGCCAATGCCTGCAAGGTGGAGTGGACTGGGATTCTTTCTTAGCCTCAAACGATGGGATACAAAGGACTGGTTTATCATCGAAAACTAAGCAGTAGTGCTATGAGAAATCTTACGAAACAATTCTTTATTATCGATATGATTACCTGAGAAACTCATAGATTACGCAAGAAGGGATAAGGTGACAGATCAAGCCTAAAAAAACAGTTCCTCTGCTACGAGTAAAATATTTCTTGGTGTCGATATATTAATTCATGCGGCTTTAAAATTAATGAAGAGGACATAAATGGCTTATTAATCTTATCTCTATATCATTACGCTTCAGTCAGGTATCCTGGTTGGGTGAAAACACTAGAACCTATTATCATAGAATTCGTAGATAACGGGAATTTTGACATAATAAGAATAACAACTTAATAAGAAGAATATAAATCGCGATTAGCATCTAATGTCACACAAACAAATATCCATGATCGAGCTAGGATTCGAACCCGGGACTTCCATGCAGTTAGGTCATCCGACTAATCTCTAACAACCTCTTTAGAGTCCATTATCGGAGAAGCGGGGCCCGGAAGATAAATCCTGGGCCCCACTACTTTTCCAATATCGAGCCCTTTTCCTACAAGATAACCAAGTAAATATTTTAACATGGCCCCCAATTCAGCTGGGGCCCTGGATATTTAGACCGGCTGACCACTGCCTCTTAGCTTAGTGTGATAGCGTAACAACACAAAGGTCCCGGGTTCGATTTCCGTTTAGGGCCTGGATATTTCTGCTTTAAATAACGGGTTAATGGTAAGATTGGTTTTGGAAGGCTGAAATAAGTCGTGATTACTATTATCATTACGTCATCAAGGCTAGCGGAGTTATAGAGGCATTATTAACAAACAGCTAGTAGCCAAACCGGAAAGACTAGGTCGCATTTTCTCTCCTGTTTTTGTTGTAGATAAATTTATTTTGATTTAGATTTAATAGATACATTTTTTACTTTCATTAACCTGCGTTAACACGGCAACGAACATACACACGAACCTTTATAGGCGTTACAAATTAGCGTACGAGCAAACTAATAGCAAAAAAGGTTCTGTAATTATGGTCATTCTATAAACAAATAAATCAACCGCAGTCTGCTCTCAAACCAATATCTCCTATTTCACTTTCACAAATTACGACACCATTATATTATTTAAGTGATAGATGAGATTAGCTCAGACTGAAAATGCTAAAAAACAATTAGTTTAATGCTTCACAAAATGCGGAAAACAGTTAAACTTGGAGTTATTCGATACCTCCGATTTGTACGAATGCAAACTATGACTAATACCGGAAAATTCCCACTTTCGATATTTATAGCGCTATAAAACTACTGAAGTTACTGAACTTGTTTAAGTCACGGTTATTACGCCAGTACAGTAAAAACTCTCTAAGAAGTAATATTTCAGGAGGGAAACCTGTAAGAGGCGAGAAACATAAACAGTACTTGTATATTTACTTACTTTTTCTGCGAGAAAAGGACCTCCACAAGGCGGAACTTTCGCAACTCGTACAGAACAGCCATAAATCTTCAACTTCGCGTATCGAGAAGTAGGATCAGACCCTGTAAAGGCGGAAAGACATTTTCTACCTTGTACGAAACAGTAAGGGCGTATAAAAATGAACCGAAAAATAAATCTTTCGGGTGCATTTCCATATTTCAACCATAAATAGTGTATAGCACATTAGAAAGAACATTGGGAAGCATGAAGATTTTTTCGTGAAATACGAACCTATACAAGACGTGCGTGAAATAGTTGATCATGAATTCGTTTTGTAACATAACTGACCAAAACACCAAGAAAGAACACCGTGATTGATAATAATTATTTAACTATAAATGCACCATCTTTCGATGTAGGCAATTATAAACCATGCTTAACTCTCTGGAATAAAAATATACAATCATTCTAAGATCTTCACTGCTCCTTAGAATAAACATTAATTCTAAATAGTTTACCTTTCATTATTACTTACTAATTAGATCTATGTTACATTGACAACAGGTTTCAGTGGAGGAGGAGACGTGAAAGCTTCAATCCCTCCTACAATAAAGACGTTTTAGTTATTTATTTAAAATTAATGGCTATATATCTAGTTCATTTTATATCATAATCATGAATCAATGGGGTCTTTTACTCTGATATCTAAATGCTATCGTTAGTCTGAAATCGCTATCCGTGAAATAATTCATATATCATTCATATTAATCAAATTTAAAATAATAAGAAAGAACATTATAGCAGAATTTTATAACAGAGATTGCAAGACTTAAAAATATAACTGGCATTAAAAATTTTAACGATTCTAAATATAAAAGAAGAAAAAGGTATTCTGGGAACAAACTTTGGTAATACTAGGGGAGGGTCTCAATAGAAAAAAATATTCCAGAAAAAGTACAAAATGTACGAGATATTTACTAAATTTCTTGAGAATAATACTCATTTTATTTTCAACCTTAATATTTTTCAGAAAATAAACCGATGAGATATCTTAGTTTTTATATAATCGCTCCTTTCTCGATGATAGAATATTTGATTCATCACTCCACTTTCAACTTGCTCCACCCGTAAAATCGAGGAAAATTCATTCGGCTTGTAACTCATAAGAAGTCAAAAAAAATTAATCAAAGAAATGATTATCCTAGGCATACTCCCTTCCAGGGTATTTCGTGAAATAAATTGTTATTACTTACAACTGTATGTAAAAAAGGTCAACGTTCTTTCCAAATGTGTTGTCTTTCAGTTTTATGGCATTTTCTTAAAAATTTCGTAGCCAAATATGAGGTATTAAATATATCCTTATCCTTATAATATCATTAAATATATCCTAAATGTTATCATTAAAATTTGCTCTTTCTTCATTCCCTTGAGGGGTGAAGTATGCTAGAGTTAGATGTGCAGGTGGCCCAGTGGAACCTAAGCTCTGAAAACAGGGGTAGACTAATGCAGGTTTTGTGAAATATTGAGACTTAAATTATTGGTATCGTGTCGGTACTTATTACTTTAAGACAACTCAACGCCTTCATAACTTCCTATAACCTGAGGAAATTTCACAAAAACTATGCTTTTAAGTTTTCACTATATGTATTATTCAAACTGAAACATATCAGCGAGTACTAAATAGCCGATTAAATAACATAATAGCTCATCATGATGTTTGTTATATTGCGTGCATAAGCAATAACAGAAACATATTGTAATCGAATTTATATCAATCTCATAATTTAGGGTAGAGGAGAGTGAGGGATATACAAACGCACCAATATTTAGAAGACCAAATCAACTCTCAAACTATAGAAATTGTTTATTGTCTTCACTTTTGCGATGATAAGCTACATTTTGTTCAATGAGACAAACAAGGATCGATTCCAGATCGCAAGAGAGAAGATTTTGAATTTTATCACGTACGTTCCATATTTATTTTGTGAAAATAAATTTAAGATTAACGACCGTAAGACCTGAGGGAAGTGCCTAAAGAACGATTTCCACATTATTGGTCAATAAAAATCCACGCATGGAACAGACACTTACGAGGAAAAAATTAAAAACCTCCGAAGATATATAATGCGAAGAAACACCCAAGCTGAAAGATTACGAAGTAAAAACCAAAGGTACGAGAAAAAGGCGTAAGTTACTCAAGATTTATGAGCTACTCTTGAAATCTTCATTCCCTCATGAGGTTTTATTGAGATGAGAGATATTTTTACACACTGCCGAATCAAATCAATAGCAGATTTTTTAGATACATATCATACTATCCTCTTCTCGGTGTGTGGCAGTAGGTGCATCAGAATTTTATTATTTTTCTGGAATGATTCTTCCACGTATCTTTTGCCGAAAAGAATAATTTTTCAAGCGGCTAACTCCCAGCGGTGTTCCCTAATTTTCATCGCGGTATCTGATTGTTATCAGGGAGTATTTTAAATATTTTTAAGTTTTCTGGGATCGTAACATATATGCCTTTAGCTTAGGTTTTGGAGTTGTTTCTTTCATAGATTTTCACCTTACCGTTAAGAATCATTATAAAGCTTATCTATCTAACAAGCAATTCAACCTGAAGCGTATAGTCTACCGCCGTGCCTTTTCTAATCCACGAATACAACTATTATCGGCTGTATTCTTTCAGCTGTACGTAAACACATATAGTAATGAAGTTCAAAAAGCACATAACAAATCGTTTATGTGTGCAATTTATCATCACTTCCACGCTAGAAAAACCTGAGTTTTCAAATACCTAGAGGAGCTGAGGTAGAGAAAAATTATAGGAAATATTAATTTGAAACATTGTACCCCAATCGATATAGCAGTATTTATTCCATAGCGCTATATCTTTTTTTTTTTTTAAAACTAACGAGTTTTATGACAAGAAATTACCACTAAAACTAAAAGGCGGTTACGTAAGAACACTTATACATAACTTTCTACCATTACATTGCTCCACACATTTTTTATATGTACCATTAATAACTATATATATTATGGTTCCAACATTAACGCCTTATATAGCTAGGAAATAGGCAGGGAATCATCGAATAGTATTATATCATAGGATTATTTACGTCGCATTTCTTTCTCCGCTTAATTCTGGTTCAGTTCCGGCTTCTCTCATACACCCATCGCTGAACGAGTACTTTCATTCCAAGAATTAAATATTACAATCCCTTCAAACATTTACATATAATTTGAGTTTCTAATGACATAACACTGAAGTAAATTTTTAAATAGATCATTTAAAAACCTCAATTTGAGATAATTAAATCAATAAAAGAGTATTAAGTCACAGTCAATATGATCAGTGATTTTAAAAAATTAATACGCTTACGAAGAATAGAAATCTAAAATCTGAAATGGATAAATAATAGTTTCCGGTTTAGCCTCAGCATAAAGAATTTTAATCCTTTGGTTGGGGTCCTGTTTTCACTCCACAAAAAATACGATTTTATTTCCAGTGTCACTTTAATACGAGTTCAACGCCCTGGTCATCGGATACTCGAAATAAAATTTGTTGACTTTAATTCATAATTATATTCCACGACATTTCAAAGCAGGAAAGCAATCTTGAAAAATATACTAGCACAAAGGAAGGGGACACTACAGCTATTTCCAAAAACGAAGAGTCGTACCATGGACTTTAATCCCTTTGAATGCAAAAGAAACCGAAGAGGGAATCGGGAATCCATCAGGGAAATATTTACCTCGAGGAATACGCTAAGAGATTTTTGTAAATTTGGAAAAGACGGTCAGAAAGAAGAGGAATGCCTAAAAAGCTGCAAAATTTACCTAGATAGAGGCTTAGAGAGGTAAACTTGAAAAAAACGATGTAGGAAAAAAGACTACATCTCATGCAATACATAAGATATACATTTGGCTAAAACCCTCTTCGGAAACGAAGGGGAATTGAGAAAGGACAAGGGCCCAGAGTTTCTCTTACGCCCCCGCCCGACCTGTTTTGCGGCAACTTAATTGCCTCTCGTTTTTTGGACTTGGACAAGTTGAATCCTTGATAAGCACTTCCTTTCCAACGAGAGCAGAAACGATTCGTGTACAAAGTAAGGCCACCCTAATATTCCTTGGCAAATATAAAACGGCCCTTTAAAAAGCTCGAAACTTTTAATTTGATTCCTTGTAAACTTTCGAATTCGTGGATCTGAACTCGACCGCAAGTGATGATTCATGCTCTCGCAAGGCCATTCCTTTGATTCCTTTGATTTTGCCTTTGAGGCAGAAGTTCCATATCGCTGCCCAAAGCTCGATTTGAAAGTAAAATAACAACTGCTGAATGGGGGATAATACTTTTAATTCAAACGCAATTCATTCACCGTCTTAATTGGAAAGGAGGTTCTTATGAAACTCAACATTTGGCTAAATTCATCAATTGTGCCATGACTTCTCTTAAACACATACGCGCGATCGACCCCTTACTTTTCAAAATTCTGAATAGTCACAGTTTGCTCACAAAATCATGAGGAATGGAGAATGGCTATGTAAGTAAATTTTATTCTCATTCTGCAGAAAACCAAACAATTCTTCAAAAAAGTCAACAGAGAGAAAATAGCTCAACCTGAATTTTCCATGTATTGCCAATAATGAAGGTTATTTACATTTATTTATTTACACTTAGCTACGAAAATGAACTTTATTCCTCGAAATCGAAGTAAAATATGAAATTAAACAATTTTTATGTAGATCGCAAGGAAATATTTCATGCCGCTTAACGGTTAACAATCATTACCATTTACATATTCCGATATTTTTTAAGTATAGTCGCTGAAGGAAGATGAAACTATATTTATTACATGAAATTAATAAACTTGAAATAAACCTATTCAAATGAGAATTGTGAGTGAATTCGAACGCGCTACTCACTTGGGTATATGAGAGCCTGGATATCTAAAATTATGTAACAAATTTCTTTTTATGCCAACGGATAATCTGAATATTTTCGAAAAATTCTTTAATTAATAAAGTAATAATGTTACAAATAACTAAAGCAATAACACATTCGATTTTATAAGGAATTAAAGAATTCACAGAAAATGTCTCTATAAAGATAGAGTATCTACTATTAGTTCTTCAGCTTCAACTTAAGTCCATTATATAAATATGATGCACCTCTTAGATACTTTTCATTGGCTAAATCCCGGCTGGATGAGTTTAAAGCCTCATAGATTTAATTCATGCAAGTGTTTAAACAGCATGAAGCTCTCCTCATTCAACTAAGACGGCAAAGAGAAACCCTTTTTGAGATTTTAGGATGCATAAATGGGCAGCTCTCTTGCAAAAGTGCGTAGATGGAAACAGAAATGGGCTCCATTTCTAAAGTCGGGAGGCAACTTGCTAAGAGAGTGCGAAATAAGATTGGAACCAAGATTGTGCTAAAGGGTGGTCTTTAATCAAGGGCGATTAATTAAGGATGCATGGCGCAGGCGGTAGTTTAAAAGGAAGGCAATCTCTCAAGAGGATCAGGGGAGGGGGGAGGAGGGGTTGGAGGGGAAGGTAGTCGCGAAATAAAATTTCTCCAATTTGGAGTGATTCAGCAGGAAGTCCGAGAGTTCGGCCAAAATTAAGAAAGAGGCGAATAGCCGAGAATGGAGAGCTTTCACTTGAACTCAATATGTCCTCATAGACACCGACGCAACGGCAGCAAGGAAATGATCTAACTGCTCATGAGGGAATAAAATTCTAAAGAAATGAGCACGAGCTTAAGCGAGAAAGAATTTCCAATAAAAATATCAGAGCATTGGCTTTAAAAGTCGATGTTTATGCCGCAACTTCGCACGTTAAGCGCAGCATAATTTGCGACATTATTATTAAGAATTCCCTCGTAACACTACTCATAGATCAGCTGGCGTTATTACATAAACTCGAAAGATTACAGCATAAAAGCGTAACCAAAATATAAAACGGTGAACTCTCATTCAAGTCAAGACTCTCTATTTCTCTCTGACAACCAGAGAGAAAGACTTCGACATGAATGTCCAAAGAGTTAAGGTGAATGTTGCAATACAATATTAAAATACAGGAAAACCAATTCTTAATAAATTTCATTATGAGTTTGCTCAAAGTCTCACTCGAATAAGTTGATTTTAATCTATACTGAAAGTACATAAAATGTTAACTATGTTTCCGTGCACTTAAACAATAAATCAACGTAATAGCAAGTTACTCATAATCTTATTCTGCCAGTAATCTTTTAAGTTAAGGTTAGATAAAGGATTCATTTTGTAAATGGTGTAATGTAATTACTTTTGTATGAAGTAGTTTATTTAGCTCTTTACACACCTATATATAGTTTCAACACCTACAACCTTACTTTACACACCTAAAAAAATGTTTGTTATTTAAACATCTAGGTATGTAATAGTCTAATAATTAATCTATATAAAATATTGTTTTGCGCAACGCGGCACCTCTTGATGAGTTTGCCTTAACGTAAGAGGACTAGAGAGCTCAAAAAATTCAATAAATTTGACCTTCCCCCTATAAAATAAAGTTTTGTATACTTTTTAAAACATCATTTGATTTGAACATCCATTTTGGCTTGTAATTTCTTGATTATTACTCTCGATTCGTTTCTGCACAAAAAATATAGACAATCTTCGCATCAACAATCACATATTTACGTTTTTCTTATCTAAGTTTAAACTTGGCAGATAACAACGGCTTAATGTATCAATATATTTATAAAAATCCGCGAATGTACACTAAGAATAAAGAATAGTGAGAACATCGTTATGACTGACTCTTGAATCCAGGTCTCCTACTTTCTGGACAGGTATTATAACGATTAAATTACCGTACCTTTCATTCGTCCTTACACAAGTATAGCAAAGGAAAATTGAAGGAGGGGAACTTGTTCGATAATCTTAAACTGATTCATCATGGATATGATCTGGTGTAGTCTTTATAACCATCGATACTAGTTCAACCTCAAGACTATTAATTACCATTAAATATCATTTCAACCTCAATTAATTCAACATAGTATGATTAAATAAAGCTTAATAAGTCTTAAACAGAACCCACTTTATTAAACTGGATCAGCTTTGTCAAACTCCATCTCAACAAGATTGGGTCAATGGATCAAATTATTATAATATATATATTTCACAGTTAAAGAAATGTAAACAAAACGAAAATTATGGAAAACCTCAGATAATAGTAACTTTCAGATATTGATAATGCAACTACAGTAGTTGCAAGGGTTATTTCCGTTACCGTAAAATGTTATAAGCAAAAAATCGTATTTTCGTTCTTCCTCCATAAAAATTAGTTCTAATGCTAGATACAGTAAAAAATGGAATCAGGATTTTTATCTGCTGGAGATCTCAAACCTGTATTTCCGTTAAATTTTAGAGGTCGAATTTTTTGCGAACGTGAAACTTTCTCCAAATTGCGGATATAGAGTGATAAAGGAGATAACTTATCGAGACCACCAGGAGAAACCACGCCGTTTGCGGTCCAGTGGAAATAGTTTTCTGCTACCAAAATATGCAGCTCAAAGTTATGGAGCCGTAAAATACGTAATAATATATAATTTTCTCGCGATACGTTAACCTAATGGATATTCCTTGTATTTCGCCCATATCATTACGTCTTGGAGTAATGCGATCGAAAACGGAATGAGATGACGCAGCGAAAATTATGGTCTCCGAATTCGAGGAAAATGAACATCTTGCAATGAACATCGCGAGGTCGATCTGCTTTCTCGAACACAATGCAAATACAAAAAGCTTAGACAACGGTTTTAATTAAGGAATAAAGAGCGAAGCCTTGAATAGGTGAATATGCTAATTGGATACGATTGGTACAAATGATATTATAATTGGAACTGGAGGCCATTTCCCATCATAATTTATAATTAGAGATTCCGCCATGTTCCAAAGCTGAGAAGGTTATACACCACGTGGCTATTAGAGCTGCATATAAGTAATTTAAAAACATTATTCGTAGCTGAAAAACTGATTAATGCTTTATGATTAATGAAATGGTCAGTATTAATAGCAAGGCGGGTTTTAGACAAAATTCCTCTAATTCTATCTTAACCTAAAAGAATGATTCCAGTAAATTAAAAATGCAAGATTGGTTTAACTTAGTATGGAGTCCTTTGTAGAAATATTAAGTAATGTAAGAGGAAAAAATTGTGTTATCTAATTCTATGAGTTTATACAACCGATTGGTCTAGATGATTCAGCAAAAGTGGAAAATAATTCAAATCTCATCGCTCGAGAAGATTGTTTTGATTACAGCGACGGAAACGTCGACGGCGGCAAATAGCACGATCAAATCAAAATGAACAACTAAGAACAACTCATACCTGAAAATCTGTTATAAAAAACAAGTTACATCTAGAATGAAGTCCTACAATACGAAAGTGGGAATTGATAGAAACAATTTTCCTTATGCTGTACCAAAAGATGAGTGGAAAACCCCGTGATTTCATATTCCAGGAACAAGATGATAGAGATAAAGAAAAAGTGATAAACTTAGCAAACTGAAGCGTGCCTCTTAAAACCTAACTTTTTATTCTTGAGTTTTTTGCCAGAGATTTGAGAGTAAAATTTGGAAGTCATTAATTTTTATAAAACTCATCTCTCTGGTTCCTTTCTAAACAAATAACAAAATACGAGTAGATACTTATTCAGTTGCTATTTTTCACTTCTGTTATTTATAGGAAAGAATTAAAGAAGTGAAAAGGACCTCAATAAAGATAAGATTAAAAATGTTTTTTGAATTAAGTAAAAGTAAACAAAATAATAAAAAATGTGGTCGGAGAAAAGGAGGTGAGATTTCATTACGTGAAATATAACGAAATAATTTGGAATGTAAACAGATGACGTGGGGAAATGGCATTTAAATGAAAAAATAATTATCTCCTTTTAAGAGTAAAACGTAAATCATAAATATTGGTTGCAGCCAAAGAGAAAATGTCCTCAATACACCGATGATTCCGGTACTTCTATATATAAAAGTAAGAGCGACAATACTGAAGAAAGGAAAACTTGATATTAAATTCAATATTTCCCGAACTCTTAATTGAAAGATGACATCATGTATGAAAAGAGAAATTATACTTGGAGAGATTGTCGTATCTTATTATAGAACCTCTTTTCTCCGCTATCATACCTTCCGCTGGAATACCAGTCTTGTTCATTAGACTTCAGAAGTAATGGAACTCACTTTCATTTTTAAATGATGAGTGATTATTTCATTCGTTTCATAACACATTTCAAAGTATTTTGAGTGGAGACATTTATCGATGATATCCCTTTCTTATTTTTGAAATGCTTTGAAGGCAATTCTATATGTGTTAGGATTTTTTCTCCATGTACGCTGGCTTTCCAACGGTGTCCTTTAATCCATGACTTTTAAATTTGTGAGAATTAGCTACACTTTTAAACGAAAGGAGGACATTTCTCTCGTCCTAGACCTTCTCGTATTTATATATATCCGTATGCATGACCCGTCCGCTCGCTCCTCTTTGGCCTTCCACTCACCTAAATTACTCCACCGATTCTGTTGTTCGTAGGCTTTTAGTCATTTGGCAACTTCAGCTTTTTTTCTATTGCGAGTAGCTCTTTTCAATATACAGTTGCAGACATGACGTCACCAGGACTATCTTTTATATATCTCTTTTACTCGTATATGAAACTAAGATGGAAAATACCATTATGAGCATCGACCTTAATAAATGCTGCATGAGTGAATCGGGGAATGTATTTTACTTTGATATGATGCACGTTTTCCATTACTTTAGAAGAAATATATACTCGTCCACTAAAGCATAAGATTTAAGGGATGATTACAAACTTTCATCTAATGTAATTACTATCCCTAAACTCTCTTCCCATTTACTCTCGATCTTTCAAAGCAAGGGTTACAGAAAATCATTAATCAGATTCATCCAATGCTATTATTTAAAAGGATTTCTGAACTCAAGAAAATTCGAGAAAAGAAGGTTAAACCAATATCTACGTTCTTTTAAGGACATTTTAATCGGTCTTGAGCTTTAAGGTAGAAGACGTAAAACTAATACTAAACTATTACGTGTAAAAATAATCATTAGCTGAAAAATATCAGAGAGAACTTCGCAAGTGCTCATTGTTCAACAGGTGGATGAAATCGAACGTAAAAATCAGTTTAAATGAGTCAATGAGACCAGCAAAAATATCGAAAACGCTAAATTAATAAAGACTTATGTAACGTAAACAGAAAACCCTAATTACATCCTTTTAAATGATAATTATTATTGATGAACACACAACCATTTCAGAATCAGAAAAATCTATTAACCAGAAATCATACCCAGACCTTGGGGTTGGAGGGCCATGTTAAACAGTTCACCACCGAATCCATATTTATTATGAAGTATTTTCTATTCTGCTACATTTTTCATTATATTTGAAGAAGGTAATATTCCTAGTGTGGTTTTGTTTAAAGCTTCTTCGACAGCTAAGGTTATTTCGCACGTGGGCTCCCACCGGGAATCGAACGCGGGGTTGCTTTCGCCAAAGTCGAAAGTGCTTCCCACTTGGCTATCCGAAAGCCATTATAGTCCTGGTTTATGTGCCATATATCTTAGGAAATATATTGCAATAATATCATGTTTTATACAAAAGAGGGAACATCTTTCACATGACATTCAAGAAGAGAAAACGGCAACTTATGCAACAGTCAATCATTTTATGGGCACGTTTTAATATTTAGATACCCTATATTTTAACAAGTAGCTGCTTTAAATAAATGATGCATAGGCAAAAAATAGCCCCACTAACATGAGGTGATTGATTTTTATCCATTGAGCTGGACACAGTACGCGACGGGAAGACTGACTTAACCAACTTCATGAATTCATTATTTTTTAACAGGTTTACCCAATTAAGACATTCCGAATTTTTAGAAACTAATCCCGTTACGGGGATTGCGCAGTTTCGATCGGAACTTTCTTCAAATCAAGATTTCCGACAGCCTCTTCATCAACGTCAGACCTTGCAGCTGCGTTGTGTAAGGTCGTTCCGCGGCGACGTAACTCGATTAACGAAATATTATTCGATTCGGGAATTCTTTCTGTTCCGCTCTCCGCAATCAGCGGGTTTTCCCGCCTAAAATGTCCTCCGCGGCGCGTGAGTAAGCGGAAAAAAGTCGGCTTTCGAATGGAAAAAGCAGGAAAAAGAGAGAGGCTGATGAGTGAATATGGGCTGAAAAGACTAAAATGGTCGATTGGAAAGGCGATTGCGGAAACCACTTGGACACCTGGAGAGGATTGATGAAAGTTGAGTGATGTATTATTCCCCTTTGAACTTTCGCAAACGGAAGGCTGACTATTTTGGGCTCTGCGGGGGAGATCATTGGAGTGTTGTTGACTTCAACCGGTGAAAATTCTGGTATCCGATACGCCTGACATAAATTAACATGCCATCAAACCAATAGAAATTTATTAACAAATCAATTTATAATTATTAAGAATTAATTTACTAAGAAAAATTTATTTATTATCATGAGGTCATTGAAACGTTGTTAATTTCAATCGGTAGAAACTGGTATCCGATAGGAGTCATGTATTAACACACCATTAAACCAATAGAAATTATTGAAGAACCACGAAAGGCTGATTTAATAAGGTAGATTATACTTTTGTCGAATCTATTTATAATAAAATACTCCGCTATCGATCCATTTATTTGTGAAAAAATTCGCAGTACTAATTTTCAAGTACGAGGGTGGTCTGAAAAGTTTCCGACCCCAAAGTTTTCAGAAATCTTCAGAAAATTTTCAGGCATTTTCAGAAAGCATGTCGAGGAATGGCGAAATGTCGGAAAATTTTCAGACCACCATGTACTTTGTTTCCTTATATTCAATCCGTGCTTTCGTTATTTCCCTAGATGAAATTTCTCTATTTCTCTTCTTTTAAGAAGTAAATACGTAAAAATAGTGATTGGAAAAACAAGTTAAACTCTAAAATACAATCCGTAAAACGTCATACAACACCTGATTTAGGATACTGAACACATCCTCCTTTATTTTGTACTGGATGAGCAGCAGATAGGAGAAATAAAAATCGATAAATAATAATTGCTATATAATATACGAATTTCGGCTAACTGGAATCTTGATAAAACAAAATATATTCAATGTAATTAATTAGATGTTGGGATAACTATTTATTCTGTGGAAAGCACATCATTATTACGAGATCATACTTAAGATTTACTTCCGAATTCATATGAAAAATATTCAAATGAATTATTTTAACTGAGAGCAGAAAACTAGACAAAGATATGGACAAAATAAAGGCCTTTATATCCAATTAAATTTATTATATCAAATTTCTCGCGATTTCAAATCATTAACGACACTCAAAGGCAAAATTAAAGTTTTCGTTCTATCTTCCCTCTCTTTGTGCTTGTCATGATTTCTCTTTCTAATTTATTTCTGCAAATGAAATAAAGACAAGATAAAGAGGAGACTGAGTGAGGAGGAAAGAAATTTTTCATAGGGCAAGTTAACTCGGGGGTGTTGGAAAAAATGGCGTTTGGATTAAATGGCGTTTTTATTATGGAGAAAACTGAGACCATAAAGTCTCCTTTTCCATTATACTCTTGTCAATGTAAGAGAGATCATACTGTAAAATACTGATAAGTGAGGAAAGAGAGAATAAGATACATTTTTACTGGATTTAAAATATCTAAGTGAAGCATCGGAAAAATAATCACCAACAGGTAAACGCCCAGAAAGAATATGTGTAGGAAAAACCTACTCACAACTACTGAGAACGTACGCTAAAAGATATTAAAGCAGATAACCTTACCATGATCTAGAAAAAAACTGCAAATATAAAAAGTACTCCAATAATAAACACTACCGATCAAATGAACAATAAACAACCTACAGTACCGTCGAGTTATCGAATCTAGTACCCTTAGTCTGATACGATCAAAGCTCCGCGAATTTTAATCGATAACAGTGTTTGCGAATGACTTATACTTTCCGCTAGTGTTTTGTATCACGAATGCGATGAGAATGAGGTGCAAGGAGATGCAGGGAATGGATTGCTTTTCCCGTTAAACTGCGCCGTGTTCCGCCGCCACCTCATACCGTCACCTCTTTGTTTACTGCACACGGAAGGCATACATACATACGGGCCCCACGCTGCCCCCGTCATTTTGAGGTCGACTCTGCCAAGTGCACCAAAACACGGAATACGCTATTCTTATCCCGCCGTTTCCTTCTCTCCCAAATGGCTATGCAAATGACTATCTGAAGCTTTTAAATTTGCACGTACACGCCAATGCGTTAGCTCTTTCCTTCAATGATAAAATAGCGACCATTCCCAGCAATTCGAGAAATCTGTTGACTGGATGACGACTCTTAAATTAAAAACGTTCTTCCTTCATTGATCCGCTATCCACTAAATTAATATATGAATAAATTACCTAAAATCTGATACAAACATCTCCTATCTTTCTATATTATCATCTTAACTTTACATACACCTTTCATTGAGATTCATCAAAAAATATCGACATAGTCAAGATGTATGAAGATTATGAGGATACGCCAACAGAAATCAAAAATAGAAAAACTGTATCGATAAAATTATTTTTACTTTGAGGACGGCAACTTCCAACGTGTCGTGTGTTGAAAAAGTTATCCGAATAGAGAAGGTTAGTTATGGATACTTTCCTTTAATTTTCAAATATTATTCTTAATTTTGTAAGGAGTAGCCCTTAGCTAGAGAGAAAAATTAAATTTCCAAAAAGGGATTATATCATTACTAATTCAGGCGAAAAGGAATTCTTCACCTTTTAAAATGTAAGGCATTCTCAGTAATTAAACATACAAAATAATTCAAATTAAAATAATATAAATTAAATAATTTACTTCAAATATATTCACTGAATGATACTGGAAGTGAAAACCTAAACCATCGCCCAACGCACAGATTAAAATTATATAATTCTACCCTAGGTGAATGGGAATTACATTAAACAAACTATCTGCTGAATTGAGAAATTCAGTGTATTATTTTCATGCATTCAATGTACTTTGAGTGGGAAGCACTAATCAATATATTTTACAACGTAAAAAAGTATTGCTGTGTTTGATAGAACTAAAAATTTTGATTTACAATGCTGAAATACGTGCAGAATGTCATGAATTCAAATCAAATTAAATACCTGTAAATACTTTATTACTCTTTGACGACGAAAATAAAATACGTCTTATATAAATTATTAGAACAGAATTCATCTAGAAACAATTGAATTTATCCTTGCAGTGATCTATCTGGTACTTTAATTTCCTAATCCAATACCGCATAAAACAGTCAGACAGTCAGGTTTTACCTTATAAAAATGTTCCCTAATACGTTCGCAGTTTATAGGAAAAAATTATACGGATAGCGATCTATTCTTTAGATTAATTTTTAGAAATGTTTTACGCATGTGACTGCTGAAATCAAGCGCTTATATTTTGTTTCCTTTTCCTTGATATTTCCGTCATTAGGAAATATCAAAGTATAAAAAGAGAAAGATATTTTGGACGTATTTTTAATATTTCATTCTGTCAGTAAATCAAAAAGCAGCATAATTTTAATTCAGAGATTTAAGTTGCCCGTGGGAAACGGTGCTGAGATAATCCGACCGTGGGCGAACCTCCGGAAATGAAGTCATTTTCTAGAAATTTCGTTAAAAGCTTCTCTAGATTGGGATTGCATAATATTTTCCCTCTACTTACTCATCCGAATATAAAAATAGTATGCTGACTGTTGGGAATCAGCCCCGATAAAATAAATAAAAATTATAGTACGTTACGAAATATTCCAGGTCTTCGAATTGGAGTATTACCGACATTTTGGGACTTCTTTATCTATTATAAAGTAGATAAAAAGCCGTTCTGTCTTGTGTTTATTCCTCTGATTATAGAATATCGCGCGCGGATAGCCAACGTTCAATTAACACTTCTGTCTTATCGATAATGAGTAAAACGAATTATTACGTGCCCTTAAGAAAATTTCTTGAGCATTGGAAAACCAGAACACAAATTTAGGTAAATGCAAAATTTGATGAGAAATTCGTTGGCAAAGATATTCGATTATTTAAGGAAATAAACTACTAATTATTGAAATAAAAAACAAACGAAATGCAGAGGAACATGAAAAATCTATATAAACTGCTAACTAATATTAGGAATGATGTCACTTTTATTTTACTATTCGGTTAAATTTGCCACTATTACTCAGTATATACTCGATCACTAATCTCACTAAAGCGTAACCAAAGTAAAAATTTCTTTTGAACTCTAAATATGTTATCGAAATATTTATAACTTAAATAATATATGAATAAATTTGTATAAACTGCTAACTTAAAGTAGTAATCAAGTAATTTTAACTATGTTATTGTAAATTATACCTCTACTACTTTAAATGGCAATAAAGATGTAGAAAACAATCTTAAATCATGATAATAGTTCATCGAATTTATTCGAATTTTCATATTTCAAAAGATACCTTAGGGGTGGCGAACCTACGGCACGCGAGAGAACTTTCTTCGCTGCTTCGAAATCTGACTGTGCTATTCTCGTAACGTATTCTTTACATAAAAAATGAAATCTCTTATAAGAGATGTGGACTCTGTTCATTACAAATCATAATTACTGATTTTTGCGTCGATTTAAACATATTTTTCCCATTATTGCATAATACAATACATAATACCAGCGTCTCCCTCAATAGTTTGGCACAACTTTGGCATTTATATATATCAAATGTGGCACTACTGCTGCCAAAGAGTCGCCATCCCTACCATAAGAAAATATGCATTATGTGGTTTACCGTGGGGAAGCCTCGAATTGTCAGAAAATTGAATTCCGTTAAATGATGCGTGGGCCTACATTTCACTGACACATCAGCTTTCACTGACTGAGAAGTAAATGCGTTCCTTTCACAGTTTACAATATCTACTCGCATAGTTCTCCCCGCATTTCTACAGCTGAAATCCGTGTGTGGGTTGCCTTAGGATGAATCAGATTGCCCTTTGAAACGGCATACCTCCGAATATGTTATTGGGGCGAGGTCACCAACCCACGCACTTCGAGTTCAACTGGACACCAAACTCCATGGGAAATCTGCTCCACAAAGACCTTTTCCAATCAAAGCAGCGATGATGGATGGTCTCGGTTTTGAAATCTCATAATCTCCCAAACATAAATTAAGTTTTAGGCGTGGTATAATCTAATAAACGCGGCTAAAACGTCCGACTGTTGATTCTGTTAAAAGTTCGTTGACAAAGAAAACATGCTATTAAAAATCAATCGTTAGAGATAAAAACACCTCACGAGGATATTTTTGGTTTTATTTATATAGATTCGAATAATAAAATTAAATAATTTCGTGTAGCCTATGAATATCATTTCATGTGACTTTTTAAAACAAGGAACCATTCCGCCTATTACCAACGAAATTTCATAAATAAATACTTCAATGTCGAAAGAATGATTATACGTCATTCCTAATTATTTCAATATCCTTTTTATGATAAATTAGATAAAAATATTTTTAAATAATGACCATGGTTTAGACGCGAAGTTATCGTTGTTGTGTAATTATTAGTACTTCAACAGCCGAGGTCATTTAGCAAAGATGAACCTCTATCGGAATCTAATCCGATTTCACTAATGGCGAACGCGCTACCAAAGAGGCTATCTTGGAGCCCAACGGATACTGTAACATTATACGGTTTATTGAAATCAGTCTGATTGCATGAGTTATCACGGTAGCTATGGTATTTTTATTCTATTTTTTGCTGAGTTTGATAGTCTATTGAAAATTTAATGAATACATTTTGAACTGAAAACTAGCCTGGTTCAATTAATCGAAGAGGTAACTAATGAAGAAACAGCTTTTCCTACGAAATGGGAAAGTTTTTTTTCCAAGAGTAAGTGGTTCGCATCTCCGAAACGTTTGGTTATGGACAATGGCGAAATGTTAGAGAATGCACAGTCATCATCATGAAAAATACCGTTCCTTCTTCGATATATACGGCTTTGTTCTTCTAGTGATACGATGTAAGTTAATAGTGTCCATTCAATGAAATTTTAAAAGACCCTCTTGAGTTTCAACAAAATTTTGAACTCAGTATTTCTTAAACGTTTAATTATTGATGTTATTTACAGCCCAAGTGGAGCTTAGTAAAAAATCTGGTTATATAATCAAAAGAATCATTTTAATTTGATTTTTGAAATGTTTGTTTTGTAAAACTTGTTTGCATGAGATTTAGCGGAAATCAGATAGGGGGATAACAAAACGGCATCGCCCAGAATATGTGCTTATTATTAGATGAAGGCAATCAAAGAAAATATATGTAATACATAATGTTGGTTGATTGGATATTATAGGTAATTATAATGTGTGTTGATAGAAGTATTTTTCTTTCCATCGTGGAATGATGTTATGAAGTCAAGGCCAAAGTACACCCAGAGGTGAAGAACCTGAGGGCTCTGCGTTCAGTACGTCCATTTCGCCAATTCCTAAAACTAAAATTAAAATAACTTTGTTTCCCATTCTCGTGTATAACTTGCGAAACAAAATGGAAATACTCTACAGAATGCCATTTTACATATCGCTTGAATTCGTTTTTATATTTTCAATTTGGATTTGAAACAATTTGAATGAAGGTCATTTGCCACTCACATTTAGCAAGATGGTTTCATGATTGACCTAATTTTTTCCAATGCGCCCGAATGGTCCTTCAAAGACAAAAAGTTCCCCACTCCAAATTAAACCAATAAGTAAAACAAAATCACCAAAACTATGGTATCACCATTGTTAGGAAATGCGTGACTGATATCAATCTTTCGTGAATTAAGATATCTGCAGATTCAGCAAAGTGTTTTAGCAACCTCTTTCATTCGCTGCTGGAGAGAGAGAGCCTGAGGAGAATGCCACGGGCTGAAGATTTATGGGACGCTAAATGACCGGGAGCTATAAAAATATTTATATATCGGCCGTTTCTCCACATCCTGAAAGTTCGCGAAGACGTGCGGTTTGGAAAGAGATTAGTGGACCATTGTTCTCCAGATCAAGATTCATTCCTTAGGGTGATTCTGGAGGCTATCTGTACCACTTCCCTTGATTGGTGAAAGGCTATCGCCGTCGAAATGTAAATTGACATCATTATTTATCTGTCCTTTCTTTAAATGAAATCCAAAGTAGGAGCCGATGAAGCAAACTATTGATTACTTAAAATTTATGGCATTTTGAATATCAAAGAAGCACTCAATCCATGGCGCAACACCCTCTATAGGGGTATGGCTGAGAAAAAACGCTGAGATTTAAGTTAAGAAGAATACTGCTTCCAAAAGATAACAGATGAGGAATCAAATCGATGGTTGAAGCCGTCACATAATGTAACTCCATGACAAGGGTGAGAAACAAAATTACTTTGCATATTTTCATTGAAATTTATAGTGACTAGTTTCTAGTACGACTAGTTTCGACTAAATAAGTCGTCATCGGGCACTGACGGAAAATTTACAATAACTGTTTCTATTGTACCAAAAATTATATCCTCACACTCATTAGTTTGGCACTATATAAACCGTTGTTTTTACTTTTTTCTCAATTTCCGATGATGACTCTTTAATTATAAACTAGTCGCGCTCGTAATAAATTTCGGTGAAACTTTACAAATTATTTTGTTTCTCATCCAAGATATCATCCTGATATTCCTATTTTTATGAACTGCGGCGGAACTCACTTCGTGGGAAAGAAGTTATGGGAGAAGAGCGATTGAGGTGGAATCAAGAAATGAAGGTCCTAAAAATTCAGCAGTTGGTGAAAATAGACCGATACAAACCTATTGATTTCCTACCAAGAAAGAATTGGTGAAACAAGCGTTGATCTTACTATATTACCGTCCAGTATTGCTTATTTCTTTAAAAACGAGGGATCTAAATGGTACTTAAATAAACTATCTTAGAAGCTATTACGTCCAATATGTGGAAAACGTAGGAAAGACAGTTTTTACGATAAATATACAACTATGTGAAGAATAAATTTGAACTAAAATGAAGTGAATCGTGAAGTATTACAGCTATAGAGAATTCTTCACAAGAGCTCCAACAGCTGAGGGAATTTCGCACATGTGAGTACTTACGAGGAATCGAACTCGCAAAAGTTTTCTTGAAATCCGAACTCACTATCCAACAGAGAAAAGAAGATTTAATGAAGAGATAATTAATGGGGAAGTAATTGGGATGAAGATGAACATTGAAAATGAATTTGAAGAAATTAACTATAGGTTGAGTTTTCCTAATACGAAATGTTTGGAACCAAGTTGTTTCGGAATTCGGAGTTTTCCTAATTCTGGAATATATGGATCCGAGGAATTTAAGAGAATTGAGACGAAGTCATACTCTCAAAAATATCACTTTTTTACAGGACATAAGAAAGAAACAGGAATAAAAATGCTTCAAGCAAAGAATGCAAATTTATATTTATTCATCAAATGAAATTGATCCTACAGACAAAATGAGCAGTGTCCAAGAGTGCTCACGAATAAGACGTAAAGAATTTCTAATAAAGTTTGATGATCCGACCTAGAGGAAGAAAAGAGGACTAGGCTAGGGACAGAGGAAAGCTATTTTCGGATAGGTCGGGTATCAAAAGATAAAACTGCCGGTGGAAGGTTGAGAGAAAATGGAGTTAGGCCGTTGTAGAGATATGAAAAAAGCACTGAAAAGTGAACTGATACCATGTTACGAAATATTTCGGATATTCAGATTGGGGATACTCAACCTGTACTAAGACAGCGAGTAAACCGTACCTCAGGATTGCCTCTTAACGGAACCATTCCCGGACAGAAAACACTTAGGCTTGCATAAATTTCAATAAGCATATGAATAATCAAGAAAGAATTTCCGGAGACGTAGTGTCCTTCCCGCAAAGTTATTTCTAAATCGCCCTTCCTAAAGCACACTCATACTTTTACGATTGGCAAAGCCTTATTGCGGATTTAAAAGGGAATTCCATCTGCTTTCGCTTACCTAACCCTTTTGCGAAACATGTTCCCTTTTTTAAGTGTTTCATCTCTTTTCGCCCACGTACAGTACCTTCCGCTGCTCTCTCCTCTTCTTTCGCAACTCTTTTTAGTGGCGCTTATGTTTGATAGGACGAGTTTCGCCCTTTCACCTCAATCCGCCCTTTACACCCCCAACGTCCACGCCCTTCCTGTTACGCTGCTGCCCTCTTGTTGCGAATCCTACTAACATGGCCCTGCGAAATTTACCAAATTCAAATTAGGTTGGGGTCTAGACGAGGAAAACCAAATCGCTTCCTCGAACCGCGGAAGAAACGCCGGGCGGAAAATTGCCGCTTTTAATCGGGACTGGAGACTGCGGAGCAATTAACTGGTCATAGCCTAGCTATAAATCAAAATGATTTCCATACAAGATCGAAAGAACTCGCATCAGATATACAGTAAACCCCTCCGACCTGATTCCGTTAAACTGGCCATATTTTCCTCAAAAATCTAATCTGCCGAACAATTCTCCGAAATAGTCATACGGAAAATACACCCCTTATCGTCAGTATATGTCGTATATACTGATTCCTACCTTTAATTTCTAAAACGCTCTGGTAAGTAAGACGCTTCCTCAATTCAGCAGGGAGACCTTAGAAAATTATTTTAATGGTACTGTTGAAAAGTATCGTTTCGTAGTTTAATATTAAAATTTCAGTTATGCTTACGTTTTTAATATCAAGTATTCAAATTTATCATGTTCGTTCAATATCTCGATCGCACTTCCTCTGACGTTGTAGAAACGAGCAAAACGGTTAAATGAAAGCAGAGCCTTCGCATATAAGACGTTATAGGGTCATCTTTTGGTTGTAATTCTGAAAAAGTGGTGCGTCCTATTTATCGTCAGATGCGGTAATTTCAAGTGTCAAAGAAATTAAACTAGACGTATAATTACAGTAAATGATACATTTGTAGAATAAAAAAGTGCATTAATTATCGGTGTGGTCACCTCACTCATGTCTTCAGTTAGAAAAATAGCAAAAACTAAACAAACTTTTCGCTATTTAAATTTATTAAGAGCAACTTAAAACTGGAAAAAGGTAAAAAAAGAAAACGCTAAAAAAGAGAGTAACAAATATGGGATGTTTAGTAAGGAAAAATAGTTCATGTCCGTAAAGTTGCATTTCGCAAGTGAGTTTTATGTGAAGATGTATGACTTGTAAGTGTACTGAGATAGAAATACTGTATAATTGTAGCTATACGTAAGCCGTGTTGTAATATAATTATGTTGTAATTCTGTAGCCAAGAGTTACTTGCATCAAAATATTTTATGGTTGTAAGTTGTAGATGTGTGTTCTTTAATCGTGAACAATGTTGTATTACGTTAATGGTAGTATTGTATGCTGCATTATGTCATATTATTAGTGTATAACACTAATGTGTATTAGTGTATAACACTAAACACTCTTGCAGAACGTCGCAACCAGACTGACAATCCAACTGCAATTACTGTATCACTAATTAATATAATAAGACTCTACGATGAAAACTTTCATTAAATCGTTCTCTGCTTAGTGAAAAGCGTTCCGTTAATAATTATAACTCTTTTTCTTACCTATCGCTTAGAGATGCATTACTATGAGATCAATAAATAGTTGATCATCAAATTATGGAATAAAGCACCGTACGATACAAAAAAAGAAAATCTCTCATACAAATCCTAAGCCTTGGACACCATATCCGGTTAGAGAGGGTCGAATGAATATCGTCTACACTGAATTTTGGAGATTATTGAAAGTCATTCAGGAAAACACATCCACTGACGCACGAGAGCCTGACTAAATCCGGGAACCGGTAAGTCCAAGATGGTGTAATCTGAGATGTCATCAAGGAAAATCTCAACACTTCCTCAAGCTTCGATAAGAAAAATCAAAGAGAATAATTTCTCATAAAAATGTTACACAATATTTTCTCAAGGTGTACATTGCAGGAAATAAATTGAAAGTATGCCGAATTCCGAAGAAGCCGATTCATCAAAATACGAGGAAATGATTATCAATCGCTGTAAAAAGTAGTATTCTACATAATAAATTACTTATTAATTAGTTGTTAGCTTGATCTTATAATTATAACCATCAATGAGTCGAGGTATAGTTAACACTTATTAAAAATTGTATAAGTTCTGGACACCCTACGATTATCATTCCTTCCATAATGATAGATATTTTGGGCTACGGTACTATTAAAACTACCATGAAAAGAATAGTAAGATAATCAACGCATTAGCCAGATTAAACCAGTTACCTTGCAGAATATGGAACAAAAAGCCGCCATAAGAGGCACTGGCAGCTTTCTTGGGCTTTGGGTGCTAGAGATAACATTTGATTACAATTTATAAATGAGTAAGCTATAGAGTAAAACATCAAATAAATACTTCTTGGAAAAGTTTGTCTCTCACATTATTCAAATTTAATTAACTGAACAAAGACTGAAACTGAACTGATGAAATTCTATTCCTTCTTCCCTAGATAATCACAAATACAATTAATTACCGCATCTCTCTTCTACACTAACGAAATCAACTGATCCTTCTTATCAAATTCAGTTATCTAAGACGCAATTTCCTACTGAGGTAGGCTAATAATCTCGTTTATTCTTAGCAACTTCTCTCCTCGCATGCGTGTGCTCGCTCAGATATATCTACTCATGAGTTGATAAATTCTCTTCCATTATATCCGCTACATGCATATCATTTGTTCAGAGTCTAATTCAATACATTCAAACGGCTTCTTCTTCGGGTATCCGAGCATTTCACAAAGAACGGTCGATAAAAATGAAATTCATTCATCAAAATGAATGTATGAGTGTGGAACGGTGTTAATTAGAGAGCCGCTGAAAATTAATTAGCATTGCGAATCAGCAATAGCTCTCCAAATACCGAATCAGCAATAGCTTTCAATAGCTCTCCAAAAAAATTAAGAGTAACCTGCCAAAATCCTTACAAACTTGAATCATGGAAGAAGTGCTTAAATTGCCCAATAATTTTTGGAAATATATAAGGATATAAGATTATACAACGCGGCATGAAATTGAATTCGAATCCAAGAATCAAAATTCTCCGTAAAGGAAGAAAACTCACACGATAAGGAAATGAAACTAAAGTTCTTTGATTGATACCATCTCAAGCTCTCACACTGGCGTCAAACACAATTAGCAAGTTTTATCGTGTCAGTTTTCATTAATTTAGAAATGATGAAACTCGAACAAACTTGTAATTATCGCAAGATCGTGATGGGTTGGGTCTTCTGCAGTTATTGTATATTTTTTCAGATAATTAAGTAGTAATCAATTAGTAATCGATAGATAAATCAATTTGTGATGTGGCTTTAAAATAGAATGATACAAGAGCAACAAAATATTAAAATGCATATTGCTTCTCTAATGACCTTTCTTCTGTTGTCATGATTCTTTCCATACACTTAGTTTTGATTCTAAAACAAATCAAGTGATTTATTCATGAAACTATTAAATTAAAATCTATCACTTACTCCAAAGATCACTACAGCATGTCAAATAAACAAATGAAATCGACCTCATTGGATAAAATAGATAGTCAGAACCAGCAACATTAAATGTAGACGCCAACGTGTAGCAAACAAAATCTATTGCAGGCCTTGACAAGAATATCTGCGTATCTCTACGTTACTGACATAAAAGATTATTCCTTGATTAACAAGGTCAAAAGTCTCCACGAAATTGCTCTTTATTAGCAGTTTCAAAATCAGCGGTACTAGGTTTGAACCTCTAAAATCAATCCCATCATCGAGCAATCTGGTGAATATAAACAAAAAGGAAGATGATTCAAATCAAAGCAATGATTTCAGAAATAAATGTCCTTTCAAACACGATTAAATAATAAGATTGGTAGAAAAAGTTATATATTATAGATAATGGCCAGTACACAATTTAGTTTTGCTAATTTTTCAAAAGGAAATAGCGTTAATCAATAACATATCTTGATTCAGTATTTCACCCTAACCTATCTAACTAACTGTGTATAGAGTACAAATAGTTACACTTCTTTCCTCTAAATGTATACATAAGGACGTAAGAAAATGGGAGCGAAATCATGAAAATACATCACAAATAAACGAGAGAAAACGGGAAAATATCTGCCTGAATTCTGTTTACCTACTCTGGAGCGAACGATAAAACTTTATCTTCATCGTCTTCGGCGTCTTCGAAAAAACGAGCAAACAAGCCAAAACAAAAAACCGCTAACAGGCACCATAGGGAAAAAAGTGTTAACATAACGGAGCTAAGGTAGTCATAGCATAATGAAATATAAGTATTAAGCAATACATCTTTCTCTTAATGTAATTGGCGGTGCATTTTAGTGAATCTCATATTATATTAGTCTTTCATAAATTATGTATGGTATGTTTTAACGCTTCCTTATTATTTTATCCTACATTGCCATAGTCCTCCATTTATTGTATTTAATATTAACTTATTCAAGCATTTATTTTTATAAAGTATTCAAAATTTCCTTTTTTCAATTTCTCACCATATTCTTTAATGCTATGGAGATCTGCATCTCATATTCCATGTTGATGCACAGATTTTGTATAATTCACGGTATATTTTACTAATATTTTTCATAAGCTGGCTAACACATACATCCGGAGCACATTGGAGCATTAATTGTATTTTCATTAACTGTATTTCAACGGGCAGAGTCTGGTAATGGAAACTCAGTCACCGATATATGCTGTACTTTTTTATTTTCTTCCTTAAGGTTAATTTTCTTTTCAAGCCATAAGCAAACCTTGTTAATTGAAGATTTACATATTAACATAACTCAGTATTGCAAGTATAACTCGCCCAATAACTTTGGTTTGATGTCCTGTATGATTCTCTTAAAGTATTTAAGTAAGTTTGTTCAGTGCACTCATTAGTTTCCTCCTTATCTCTACTTCTTTTATTTAAATTTTCTTTTATTATGACTTTCTGAACACAAAATAATTAGGTTAGAAGTAAAAGGAGACTAAATAGTCTGAACCTGGCCAAAAATAAATCCGTGAGCCACAAGTCGTAAATGAGATATATTTCGCCCAATCATTAGCATTCTAACGATGAAATTTGGTTATCTAATCGTTTCTCTAGATCAGCGAAAGGGTTAAGGGAGAGTGGAGTGGGTAGAGGAGGGGCAAGGGAGGGGCAAGGTAGGGGGCAAAGAACGTGTTTTCCTTCGGATAGTCAGTGAGACGTTGCACGTGAGACGGAATCGACGGAAAAAGTGCTCGAAGAAAGTTTGAGCGGGGCTCGAACCTAAACCGGTCAGACTGGAAGAACGGGGCAGACGGTTTTCCAGTCTAGGTCCTTCGCTGTTGACCAATCTCACACTCTTTAATGGCCAAGTGAAAACGGAAATAGGTATTTGTGGTTGTAATACGCTCACCCAAATATTTTGATCAGCTGCACCTCGGGTTATTTAAGAGAGAAACTTTTGCTTGCACTGGATTTGCTTCCCAAGCGATAAATTCATAGAGACTGCCGTAGAGGTGGACGAAGAAATATTCCTCAAGAAGGGTAGCGATTTTTAGGAGCTCCTCTATATCAGATGCAGATATTTCGCTATTCTAATATAACATACGTTCTATCGTACCTCTACAGATGAAAAGAATTTTTCCGGAATCACTTCCGTTTGTCGCTATGAGATTTTTTATAGGGTCCTTAAATATAAAATTACTCTTGAGAAGAGCACAAGGAGCCTTTTAATCTTGATAATTAGCAAGACAGAGAGTAACCATTTTTCTTTTGTCGTTTTTGATTTTTTTATGAAACTTTTTAATGCCTGCGCAATCACCAACCAACGGAAATTGTAAGCAAAAATATCATCGTTAGGCGTAGACTCAATTCTCTGGTGTTCTTTAGAGGTGTAACTGTACTTGGTTATTTTGGAAGACAAAGTTTTTCCTTGGGGGTCGATGTTAAGGTTCTGTTCATCTTTCATAATTCCAACCAATATTCTATGCTTTTTATCAATATATGCATCTTATTTAGAGGCACTCACAACAAGGATATCATACATAGCTTCGCTTTCTTTACACTATTTTCTTAAAATATATCATTTACTTATTCTGTAAGGAGGCCTACGTAGTTCGAGTAGCATATACATTGAGAAACAGAAAGAAACTCACATTTCATGCTTCGATATCAAAAGCAAAGAGCCATTGAGGTATGGAATCTTTACAAGAATATTTATGGACAAATATAAATTTCGGAAGATATTCAAAGAAATCACTGGGAAACATATACTGTTAACTTTGTCCGACTTCTAGCTCTCCATTGCATTGCAGGCTAAAATAAGTTTCTTTCACTTATATCCCGCGGGATATTAGCTAAGACATCAAGGAAATGAAACAGTAAAATATAATACATTAGAAACCGATCTAACCACGAAAATCAGCTAGCAGCAGTAAATCTGGGAATCCACGAGATCAAACTTTTATGGAATTCGGTATTTGCCAAACTAGCTGCAGGGATATCAACAATGATTGCAGATGGGGATATATATTATTAAAAATTATAGTTTTGGTTATGGCTAAAGAATGTAAAATGGAAATTTAAATCAATTTCAAGAATAATTATAGGCAAGCATAGAAGTCTCCTACAAAATAGATGCTAAGTGTTGCTCGTTAGGCAGTTTTCTGGAGCCCGCGACGTATGAGATTAAAATACTCCATTAAATGTGGAGTAAGTATAACCACAGAATGCTAGGGAATTTTATCCTCAATTTAGTTTAATTTTCTCCAAGGGTCTATGATTTCTTTAGATGATTTTTGTTTCTAAGCTTAAGTTGATTGTTTCAGCGTTCAGAGTTTCTCCCATCGTAGACAATTCCTTGGAAAGTTCTATATTGGGAGAGCATTGGAAGTGCTTAAAAATCTCTTCACCTACCCAAAGCTAGGAAAAGGAGTTTTATCTCTTAGTAATGACTTGCTGGCTTCGAAAATATTGATTTGTACCCACAAAAGCACGCTAAATTACTTCACGTCAAAGTCTTATTTTTTTAAACGTTTTGGCACACTAAGCTCTGCTTTTGCAAGTTATTGCCTCCATTCTAATTTGGCAGCGAAGGAAAGATTTTGGTAGGCGAGCAAAATATGTGATATTTTTTACACTACTTCCTGTTCATGGATGGATATATACCAAACAAAGAAAATATCAATCAAGATAATACCATTCTAACATTTGAAAGAAAAGTAAGAAAGATTATTTGACGTAAAGGCGTGAACATAGGAAAATCTCAAGAGAAAACGGACACGAAAGCAACTTGACAGGGAGACAGGATCTTCCACTTGCCGAGCGGCTGCTTCAGCCAATTGAGCTATCTTGCCTGTATATTTAAATATGCCGTTTTTGAAACCTTTAGATAAGGGTATATAGTTATCTATAGGTGATTTTGTTAAAGAAACCACCCAGAAATGGAAAATTCAAGCTATCGTGCCGTCAGAGGCGAGATGTTATATGATCTGTTCGATTTTATTCCCAAGTATTATTCTTGAATTAATTGAAACAATTTGTAAAGGAAAGACAGTAAAAAGGATCTCTTTACTGAAGCTTGTATTTTCCTCTGAAGAACACATCGAATATTAGGAAAAAAAAGACTTAAATATTCAACTTTGCGCCCCCCTAAGGAGGCCTCTCTGCTTCACCCATGGACACGGCCCTGGATCCTGCTTCGCACCCCAGTCCTTTCATAATTCTTCTATATCCACTATTACTTACATTTGAAAATCATGAGACTATCGGAAACTATGTTAGCTCACTCTACCATACCGCGACTCCCCAAAATATACTACCGTGACCACTCCCTCTGCGGCCCGAGTAAAGAGTGTGCCCACCCTTGCTCTATCGTCTCTTAAGGAACCATTTTCGCTACTAGATAGGAGACAGGAATGGTGAGCTTCGGGGGGGCAAATTCTGCGCATTGGAATCTCTGGTCATAAGGCAGTTTCCGCGTGTGTGGGATGTCCTCTATCGAAATGGAGATATTGTAGTTTATTTGTCGTTTTTATGTGGAGGGTCGCTTGAAAGGTTCCGTAACGTGGGAAGTGGAAGTGGGAGGGAGTGCGTGGGATGAGGAGGAAGGAGTCATGCCTAAACGAAATAGGCGGCTTAAGCTGAGGAATCTCTCATCCTATTTTCCACAAAAACAATTGGAGTGTGAGGGAAACATGTGAGTGTCAATCCCTGGAGCTCTTATTCGGAGGTAATGGCTCTCATTAAAACGGAAGTGTTGTTTCTGAGTACATCGAGGAAACCGCGGAGAGTCAAAGAGGGATTATAAATATCAATTGTGATATACAACTCTACATTGTGTTCCGTTTTATGCAAGCACGTTCACCCTGTCAATTACGTCGCTGTAAATTCAAACTGCCAGAGACACTTTAAATGTGGCGTCTAAATCATTTTGATATCTTTACTCTCGAAGTAGAATTCTTCGCAGATAAGCTAATATTTACTGAGAATTAGCTTTTGCGAGCCAATGGTATACGCTTTCCCCAAAACTCACGCACTCGAAATTAAGGGTTAACCTGTAGATTAAGATGTTATTGAAAAAAATATGATAAAGATATAATAAATTTTTATAAAATAATGAAATCATAATTAACAAAACCCAACCCAGAAACAACAATCCTATATTAGCTTGTAACATACCAAATATATCCAAATAATTTCGATCTCACAATCAGTTAAAAGTCGAGCCCCTTATTTGTGTCAAGAAAATCCAGAATTTTTCACCTACCTCTATTATAAGTTGATGCCATAGATTTTTCTCTAGAAAGTGTCTAAACAAGTGATTCAGCCAAGTAAAGCTTATCATTATATCATCATTACAAGTAAACCTTGACCTACACTCTCTGGCAATTAAAGAGTAAACACGCATTTTTGTTAACAAATCCAGAAAAACAAGGAAGAACTAGAGAAAATTTTTATTACACAGACCCAGAATGTAATGTAATTTTGTTGTTAATATCAGAAATTTTACCTTCGCAATAGCGCAACTGCTGTCTTCCAATATTATCATATTGCTTATGATTATTTAAATTTCGACTCAGATTAGAAATGAATTTCTTTCGTGAATAAATAGTATACACGTAAAAGTCGAACTCTTAAATTCAACGTTAAAAAAACGCACCGAAAACTCAAGCATTAGTTGGATATATATGGCACTTAAATTATTTGATCGCTGTTCAATGAACCAGCAAAAAATAGCTAAATATTAATACCTTAAGTAACGAAGATTGAGCAGTATTCCTAAGCCAAATACGAAATCTATTTCCCTTAAGTCACCGAAAGGTGAAATCCACATAGATATGGCAATTCTATTAATAGGTAAAATTAATGGGTACTAAAGACTTTATTTAGGTCTACTCTAAATTTTTGAACTAAAACAAGTGCACATACATCCTCCAGAACCATAAAAATAAACGTTATAATGATAAGAAAGCGACTTAACTTTCGCGAGAGTGAGACTAAGAAGGCTCTTCTTACAAATAAAACTTAAAATTGTGATAGGACCGGAGCACGAATCTTGATCCGTATCATCCACTTCTGGATGCCTTAACCAACTAAGCTGTCTACCCAGAACATAAATCTGATCCAAGAACGGGAAAATCTTCAAAAAAGTTCGAATAAAAAAAAGAGCACAATTTTCAACAGCCAAAAAATTTGATGGCAGGATTGCTTATTTACTAAGGTATCGACGTAATTCAGAAGCCTGTATTAGGATACAGAATCATCAAGTACAAGAAAAAAAGAGACCACTCCAAGTATAAACACTTTCTTCTTAAAATATACTCATAACACTTAAGAGGAACTGTGACAAACAAAATTCAATGACAAGGTTTTGTCTGCAAGAGCTGTTTCATCGGAGAATAGGTTTTCCTCATACGTGTAACAGTGTCGCTCTCATCGACTTGAGCAATGTTGGCCTTCTTTGGGATGACGAATTAGCCGTGAGTGTGCCTCGTAATAAGACATCAAGCACCAAAACCAAAGGGACGATTTCGTCTCTCAAGAACGCACATCAAGTGTGTGCCTTTCCCTTCTGAACCAAGGACGAATCTCGTCGAAAAAGGAGATCCTCGCCGACGATTAAACGAGTATTCATAAAACAATGGATATATTTCAGACGCGAAGGAGTTCAAAGACAAGGTCAAGGAAAAGTAACTGTTCCTCCCTTTCCCTCGAGTCTCCCGATGAATAAAGTTGTAGATAATCAGGTATCAAACTTTTATGATGCACTGGTCAGCATAAAACTTATCATAAATTGTGGCTTCCTATAAAGGAATCTTCAAATACCGATTTTATGTCGAAAAAAGTTACTCAAATCTTAAACTGACCAACCAAGCACATTCCTGTTAAAACAAATTTTTTCTTCTCGTATCCGAGGTTCTTTCATCGGGTAATTTTTCAGATGAAAATATCTTACAATTTTTTGGAATTACATTTTTAGCACTCTTTAAAAAATCTTCAGAAGAAAACGAAGAGTTATACAATTCATAATGTGCAAATTTACAAATTATATCAGTCTAAATACGGATTCCAGGAAAACGATGTTCACGATATTTTAAATCGAGCAAAAATTTTGTCAAGATTATTTAGAAAATTACGTTCAACTATACTTCTTAGCTTCTTGAGATTACAGAGAAAATTACAAGGGTATAATATATGTTCGATAATGATATTTGAAAAAAAAATTCTTTTACCATAGTTTTATGTTCAACTTTCCTTATTACCTTATCTGAGAGTGGGAATCCTACGTTAAAGACGAGTATTTCAATTTCATAAGGAAAACTTTGCGATTTTTGTGAACATCCTATATGTCTCCTTGACGAATATTAACATGGAAAACGGGATTCCCGCTATATGGCACGAATTATAAAAAGCATCGCCCTACGTGCGGGTTCAAGGCTCAAAACTTTCTCTGTTTGAAGTCGCTTGTGTTTTTTATGAAATCCCTGGGCACTCGAGCAAGATCATTCCAATATTTGTAAGTAGAATATTTATATTCAAATACTATAATTGTGTATACATTTACAACCCAGTTCAAACCTAATATCTATGATATATCAAATAGACGGCTGACCAGTAGTACTTGGATAGTTTGATAAATGGTTCTTAATGTTGCTTCATGGGTTTTCCAGAGATTCCCAACCAGTCTGTTTCTCATCCTTCTTTCCAGTCCGTCACACTGGATGATCAACATCAGCCAACGCCGATCGTTTATTGACATTTATAAGGCCACGGCCTAACCAGTGCTTCAACAATTCTCCTTTTCTGAACTCCCGCCTTTTCGAAAATACTGACCATAATTCACCACATTGATGTCATTCGAATTCCAATGAACGTCCTATAGATAATGGGTAGCATTCTTTTTAGTGTGTACGCGTTAATACATGCTGCAAGAATGTATACGCAGTTTAATTACAATAAATGAATTACTATCGGCTTAGTGTAATGTTGGGTAGATGAGAGAGGACTAAAAACAATCCTTTACGCGTTACCGCATAACTACAATCTTCCACGACCATAACTAGAGGTTTACGCTTAACGTTGAAACCGTTCAGGATATAAGTTCTGTGGTGACAGATAAAAGTGGTTCTCATTCCTCTCTAATCATTGAGAGCTACCAATAACTTGAGACCGAAAAAGTGGAATTTAATCTATTGACTATGATATAAATAATCAAACTGACAACAGCCTCATTCGAGGCATAAAAGGAATTGCAGTCGGTAAAAATTTGATTGATTTTTCAGGACAACTTTAATATGCCCTTAATGTAAATTATACGTCTTGTAAAACCTATCTGAAGACATTATTATCTAATCCGTGTGTGTAATAAAATAGCAAAATATCTGCTTTTTGAGTAGCAAGAGTTATCAGGAATAAACCAACTACTCTTAATTGGGAGGGTAAAGACAAAATTTTGAAAGAAATAATCTAAAAATCGCAAGGTAATGAAATGTAATTGCCGCTATCAATCCTGCTGTTTCGGTGGTTTGAATGTGTACTTCCTTATCTCCGAATTTAATCCAACCGATCGATCAATCCAATTGTACGTCACTTTCGGCGTCCCCGTAAAATCAACGCTCTCAAAATACGATCTTCGAGATAAAAAAGAATTTATCGTATCTCATGCTGTTACGTTGTATTCTGTTGATTTTGATTTTCATGTTTCCCCTAAAATCAAACCACTTGACGGATAAGTTTACTTTTATAATTGGAGTTCTCTTGATAATTTGAGGAACAAACAAACCCAATTCTCTGGACAAAAACAAATTTTGAAGAGCTAGCATGGAAAGATGAGTGCTATAAATTAATGAAAAAACATATTTGTTGTGCCTTTAATAGCAAAGCTTTTTCATCTCTGATATCAATAAGCGAACGCATTATGTATTTTTCATTCCAATCCAATTTTCACGTTCAATCCCCTCATATTCGGAAACGACAAAAACTATAGTATATGGTTAACGACTACCAGGATATCGAACCAGAACCGAACAGAAAAACTGCATAAACGTTGTTTTTAGCAGTGGCAACCTAATTCGAACAAAAAAATCAAAACTCTTGAACTGGAAACAAAACAAAAAACAGTTAATTATTCCGTACGGATTTTCGATTCTGAACAATCACCTGAAACAACGTTATCTTTAAGTGTAAGTTTCTTTGATTGGGGGAATGTTTACAAAACATATGTAGCTAAGATTTGCAACTATCATCAACTTTAATTTTAAAATTTAGTGTAAACAATATGATATAAGCTAGAAATCAATCTTTCAGAATATTACAATGGTCGAAGCGAAAAGAAATCGCTTTCGAACCGGTTCAACGTTGACAGAAGGAGTAAAACCGGAACTGAACCGAAATTTGTTTTTTCTTACTTCCTCGCAATTATTTTACTACTTACCACTCACTTATTTGCTTTATTTCTGGTTGAATCTGAGCAAAAACAGGAACGAAAGATTTTACGGTTCGTTGCCCTGCCGCCTAGCCTTGCTTAGTGTAAAAGCTGAGAGAGGTGAGTGGTAGATTTTTCAGCACTATAGAATTGGAAACTAGCGCAGCGCAAAGCCATCGGTTTTGTTAAAAAATACTAAGAGAAAAAGGCGAAGATTCTTTCAGATGCAGGTTGGGAATCATTGAAAGAAAGGAGATTAGAAATTAGGTTGCGACTACTTAGCAAATTTAGAGAAAGCACGTTTATAAAGAACGTAATTGATATTATGTAACTCCTCTGTTACTTCGGCCGATCCGATAATGAGAACAGAATAAGAGAAATAGACGCTAGAACAAGTCGTTTTAATGACACATTCTTTCCGCGAACGATACTCGATAATAACAGGCTAAAAAAGTAGCTCAATCCTTCGGTGTTTACACCCCCTGCCACACGCCGAAAGGCGGCTTGTAGGGTATTTATGTAGATGTAAATAAAATTAAGGGCAAAAAGGGCTTCGATTAACGAAGATTAGGGCTATCCAATATGATTCAGGAACGAATATCTTGTCCAAGCGGTCACTATAATTCATTTCCTTCTTTCCGCGAATTTTTCTTTGTTCTAGCGAATCAAAATACCAGTCAAACGATACAATCAGTTTCGATGTGTTACAAAATTAAATCTAACTTCTAGAGAGAGCCCAACATTCTATGTAAGACGGCAACCGAGATTCTCCACCAATCAATAATACGTTGACGGGGACAAATTTCTTCGAACGTTTCCTCATGTACGGCAAACGACAGCTTCAAACGATCTCCTTTTCTGTGGAGGATATCCATCGCAGACGAGTGGCGTGTGTGAAACTCGTGCAGCGCATGAGGAAAGAGTTGGAAAAGGTCGAATAAGAAATGTGGAGCATCTCGCAGGCGACCCAAGGCCAAGCGATTTTGGAGATGTATTGCGATGGAATGCAGTGTTCTCCCTTGAGAAATACTCAAAGGTCACGTGAGCCGGCGACTCAATTAGGAAAGAGAAGAAAGCGAAGGATGCTGCGAACCACGCCCTATCAGAAGAGGCGCCACACTCCCTTCCCATAAATCAACGGATAAATGCTTCTGAAAAAGAAACGTGCTCTATCATCATGCACGAATCGTGAGTCACGACATTTTCGGCCAGGTTTAGCTAAAAAAGTGTTGCAAAAATTTGGAAGAATTTAGCTCCTTACAATGCTAATTAAATACACTTACAAATATCGTAACAATTTTTTTCATAATGCTAAAACGAAAACAATTTATATAACACTTAATTCGAACAAAGTGAAAGATCCTCAGGTGAACCTCAGCGCAGGTTAGTTGGACCCCTCCCCTTTCTGATTCGAGCTACGAGATATGATAGATAGCAATGCAAGCAATTTGTGGATAACTCGGTAATCTATTGAAATATCATACGAAAAAGTCCGAATTTCCCCATCAAATGATTTAGTTCTTACGCAAAAGTGTTGCGAAAAATAGCAACTAAATCTCGATAAGCAAATAAGTAAATTCACCGTTAATTTCTTCGAAAGGAGAACATTACTTAACACTCTCACAAAATTCATGGAATAAGTATAAATGTAGTCGAATCGGTTGAATATCTTGTGGTCACTCTTAAAAATAAATTAAACTGGAGCACGCATATCAGAAAAATTGAGGTGGAGCAATTAAACAACTCGGTTACATAAAACGTGTTGCGGGTAAATACGATGAAAAGGTTAGCGAACGATGTTATTTCACCTTGATCATGCTTCATCTGGAGCATGAGGCAAGTATGCGAGATCCGGAGAATGAAACTCGAGAAAGTGCAATCCATATGTTTTGCTATAAATATGTTACCATTACTCTATAGCTCACAGTACTTAGAGAGTCCGGATAGATTTGTCGTTGGGTTATTGTGCCTAAGGGTCCTGGGTTCAAGTCCCAGTTCAGACAAAATTAATTTCCTCCAGCAGCTCACCCAAAAGATTAATTTGGAAACAGAGTTCTGAATGAAATATCCAACTATTTAATATTATTTCTACGATATGAAATAATTGGCCCAATTCGGATTAGAAATTATTTAAATTGCGCTAATCATAAAACCTATTCATATAATCATAATATCGTAAATAGAAATATCAAAAGTGTACGAGACAATTAATTTATAGATTAATTCAAATCACATAATAATATATTTCTCAAAAGATCCACCATTATGAAAGTTGCTCATGTTGATATTAAATTTTCTCGTGTTATAAACTGTAAGATAGAGTACAGCTTTAAATCAAAGTAATTATTACAAGAGAACTCTTTCAGTTCTTATCCAGTAAGAATTCGATGTTGTACGGAAGCCAAATGGCAAGTGAGCCACTTTTATTTCTGAAAGTTTAAGATTTATTAGTACAAGAAACCTTCGAGGATGCTACTTTATAACTTGCGAAATAAATCAGCGTGCGACCAAGTAACGAGGCACTTTCAAGGAACATATGCACCATCGTAAGTGGGGTCTTTCTTCATAAATTATCGCACGTAATTCTGTGAGCACTGTTCTCTTGACCCCACGCTAAGTATTTCCAGATTGACGTTGCTAACACAACTAGAAGTACTCAAAATTACGATAAAATAATGCGTTAAAGTTCAGAAGACATATATCATAAACATGTGGAATCAACGATGCAGACAAAAGTTTGCTCCAACTCATTTAGCCATTGACTGCGTACTAATGACATATTTAAGAGTCGCCGAGCCTTGATTTTTTCAGAAAACGCAGAAAGATTAAAGCAGACCATGTCATAAAATTTGAAAAACTCTGTGTTTTAACCTCACCAATTCAAAGCCAAATGACGATTCCACGGTTACAAATGGAAAAATATTGCTTCTTGACCTCCCTAGAGTATCCTGAAAATACATAATTGAAAAAAAAGAGAGGACGCCCCGAAGGTGGAATTTCCTAATTCGTGTCCAAGTCTTGTCAGACTTTTTTCGCTTCCGTTTATTCTTAGGGTTTCAAAAGTATCCGCGCTTTTAAATGCAAGTAGAAGCTGTACCTTTCCCAAACGTTCCATACAAGGTCGTTTCTTCGCGACCATTTACTGCGGTGGAAAGGCATGATTTGATTGAAGTATACGATCAGATTAATACTTAGCACATTAATAGAACATAACCGTAATGTATTGAATCAATTAACAATTTGTGATGATTTGCTCAAATAAATGCAACATATATTTCTAGCAACCGGTAACGTAACACATAAGGTCAAGCCTGGACGCCTTATGGAGATAATTTACTTTTTGCTAATGTACAGCCATAGTCGGCAAATCAAACTTAGGAGGAATTAAAGGAAAAGAACTCAAATATCAATGACCATGCATCAAATCAAGGGCTTCAGGTTCTAAGCACGCTAACTGCTACACCACCTACACAGACTGACCAAACTATAAACCAACGGAGATGTGACTATCTGATGTAGAACTAAAGATAGCTCAATAATCTAGCGTACATTACACCATTTCATTTTACAAAAGGGCTCTTGTGGTATTTTTCTGCCAATGTTTTAGCATAGTGCTTTACGAGAACAACGTAGCCAAATATATGAAAAGTTTAAAATAGTATGAATTTTTGCAGAACAATGTAAAAGTAATAGCTTCTGTAAAGCATAACTGAGCAACTTTTTAAAGTAGTACCCTACCGTTCCTATCTCAAGTATCGGTGTTAATCGATGTACTTGAGATATGTAATTTGGCCACGTCGTTGTCCGTAAGCGTTATAGAAAAGTGAAAACGTGGAACGCACAATTAAAGAGCATTCATACTCCAAAATCCTTCTATAGATGTGAGGAAAGGCATGACGGTCTAAACTTAGTGAAACGACACATAAATATAAAAGCAAATTTTATCTGATGAACAAACACCTCTCTATCACCTGATGAAGGCTTAACGAGCCAAAACTGGTCGTGTTGAAGAAATGCGCTATGTGATGAAACTTGCTAAACCACCCGTGATATTCGCTCATCGTATAAAAATTTTTCTCCATCTTGATGAAGATCGAATAAAAACGCACAAATGGGCGAAAGAAATAATTGTGACAGAACGGAATGCCAAACCAGTTGACCGCGATCTACCGGTCATTCTGCAGATACCTCGGTTCGATTTTGGCTTTACTCGCCACGTATGACGTATATTCACGCGTATTTTATCTACATTCTAGCTGAAAATAGGTATGATAATTCAAAATATGATTTCAGTGCTGATTAAACCATAATCAAACACCGCATTTAAGTTGATAGTACGGAGCATTTATTTGGTTTGATTTCAATGAAAAATGAGTTATTTACTTTTTCAGAATTCAGTAAGAAAATATATGTTAGTTTATATATAAAAATATATTTTCCTACGTTATATTCCCTTATAAGTATGATAAAAATGAAACAAGATTCTAATGTTCGAAATTCCTTGGAAAATGAACGCTAAGTACCCCTACTCATAAATTTCAAATTTGTTACTTTGTCACTAGATCTGACGATTTTTTCCTACTTCCAGCGAGCTTCTTTCTATTTTAGGGATTCTCGCACTCTAAAGTGTCTTCTGATAGTAGCTTTAAATAATCACAAATGTTTTGAGCTCCTTGATGATGTATGTTTTGGGGTGTGATATTAAAAGATTAAATGGCAAAAAATTCATCTTTTGATCACTAATTTAAGCGCATCAAATTAAGAATGATTATAAAACACTATACGTTCGTCATTATTGAGCGAAATTGAAATTGCATAATCAAAATTTCCATTTAACCCAGATCAGATTGTCGTCAAATACACTTAACATAGATTTATATTATTAAAATAATATAAAATGCAATATACAACGAAGAAAGTTTGGTTTCGTGGAGAGATAAACTGATATTTGAGATTATTATCAAGAAATATATCCACTGTTGGAAAAAATCACGAACAGGATGTTCTAAACATGATGTTTACTTGGAGAATGTTCATCTTAAACGGAAAGGAAGAAAAGTAACTCCCACGAGGCTACAATACATTTCAATGGATATTATCTTATTTTTCTTACGAGCAATATCATTAGGTATAATAATTGAAAACCGATCGATACACAGTGAAATCTCTATTTTCTATGAATCTATTGATATTCTCAAAAATAAATCGGTACCTCTGGTCTCTGGTGGTCTGATAAAAAAGGCCTCTTACGCACAAAAGCCTTGAGCAACTCTATGATGGATAGCAGGCTATCGAGCTGTCAGGGGACGCTACGGGAATTTAGAAATAAGAGCGGGGACTACAGAGCAAATCAGGCTGAAGAATGGGAATGATCGAGATGGATCCGGCCAAAACCGATTACGGTGAGTACGCGAGAAAATTTCATTTCTTCAGACGATGGGGATGAAAACAGGTGCGAAGTCTATCAGCAGAACGCGTGCGCGCTTAGAAGATGACAAATAATAGAATCGGTCCGTTAGAAGAGGGTGAATGCCTCTCTGAAACCCATTTCTCGACGGATCAAACCTGTTCCTCGCGATCATCACTTTTCTTTTCACTCCCGTAATTTACGCGCGGTCAAGATTCAACCTCCACTCGAAAGGTTGTGACTTTCTCCTAAACTCGCTCGAAGATCAAACTGACGCAACCATCTCTCACAAAGGAGGGAAAATTGAAGCGAACGAACAAAATAGAGACGCCATTTATCTTAGTATGGCTCTAGAATGCGCTTATATATTCGGTTGGGGAACCGTTCCCATCGACGGCGGAGAAAGTTGTATCGGTGGCTATGATTTATCTGCGATGAGAGTATGGCGTAATCTCCGAAGCTTTTAATTTGCGAAGAATTATGCGACTGATTATGAATACCATCGTTAAACTCCTGACCAGGGGCTGTAAAAGTGAAATCCCACCAACTCCTATCTCAGAACCCCTCCCTTATTACGATGATTGCGGTTTTATCGGAGTTGCAAATTATTCTTATGCAACACGCAGTTGATTCCCAAGCTAAAGTTCTTCGATATAGATGATCTAATACCTTCGTCGCTTGGGAGGAGTAAAGGCAAAAATGAAAGTTTTAATTTTATTGAAACGGATGTGAAAATTAAAAAAAGATAAGGAAGCTTATGTTACCCAGACCAGCTGTTCCTCCTGGGGGCTTAGTGAGACCATACATTTAGTATTCCATTTCTCGATAGGTTAGCGCCCAATAATTATCCAACATAATTCCCTCTCTTTTATTTCTTGGTAATTTACCCTATCATTATCTCTTCAAACAGCTCTTTGCCTTTATCTTCCTCTCTGTCAGCAATCTATCCCCTCAAAAGATTTTACTCACATTATTTGCGAATGATTTCTGTTCAAGCATTCTGTGTCATACTCTTAATGTTGTTTTATTGCGTATTCATTATTTCCATGTTAGTGTATTTATTTGTGCTGTATTTATGATGTATGATACTGTAGTTTTTGTAAAATTTTAATTGGTTACCACCTAGTCAGTTGGCTAACTTCCAGCGTTATATTTAATAATAATATTAATAATATCCTGCGAGCCGCCATATTGTGTATGGCAGAGGGTGTTAAAACACTCTATAGGAGGGACACTCTCAGAGGGTTATAACTCCCTAGTTAACTACCTGATTTATTATAATATATTGATATCAGAAAATAGGTTTTAGAAATAGCTATCGGTTCACGCTATTATTTAGCAAAATCTCTTTGACATATCTCCTCGAAAATTGCGTTCACTGAGTACAAGAATCACGATGTCACGTATTTCATTACATAAATCATTGCCAAAAAATTTATCGAATGGTTTATACTTATACTCATTTCTTCTATCCGCAACAGATTCCTAGCTGAAGGTTTTGATAATATCTGATATACTGCTGTCGAACTTATAGTCTCCCTTAACGTAACAATCCAAAATCACCACCACTTACCCACTATATTTACTCAAATTAAACACTTACTTCTCCAACCATCATTGTCACTTAAAATCCCATAAAAGGGAATACCAGGGCGTTCGCCTTTAATGAAATTCGTCCCGGGTTCGATTCTCGGTGGAGGCCTACATGTACGAAGTAACCTCAGCACTTCGATGCACCTTCAACGATATTGCTACTACTCGTTAAAAGGACTGATAGAGATGATACGATCTTTTAAATTTACGTGACTAAGGGGAAGGTGCAATATATAAGAAGTGGAGGGAAGTAAGAGAATGCCAATAAGAGATTATCCGTTTAAAGCGGCTTCTCTATAGCTTTGAAGCATCCATCAACTAAAGTTCCATGAGAGATCAATTTCTCCCTATTGCCAAAATTAAAATTATTTTATTTTTCTTGATTATTTAGATGGAATTTACATTTTTCTATTTGGCTTTAACCTGCAATAGACTCCCGAGATAAAATCGACTCCAAGCAATATCATTTAGACTGCTGGGGATGACATCGATATAGAAATAAAAGTAGCGGTACACATGGCAACAAATAGCGGAAAGTAACTAATTTATCATGGAATTCTACAGAGATAATGAGCATCTCCAAATTTGCAGATATTTCCCTTTAATCTACATCTTCGTTTGGATTCCATCCCTAAAAGATGCCATTCATTATTTTCTTTCTCATCCTCTATCATGAAGATAAATCTAAGAGCATGTAGTCGTTCACATTCCTTTATATAATGCTATGAGAATATTCTATGTAAATCACTTAAGCATCTGAATAGTACACAGAAAATATAAATAGGGAGACCCGTTTTCTACGTTGCCCAAGCGCGCATTAGATTTAGATTCCCCAAAGCTATTACGCCTAATTAACTGAGCGGTATAAGCAGTGCAATATGACGCTTCCCTGGAGTGTAGGCAACTTGCATACTCCATTACTGAATTTTGTGTCAAATTTACATGCGTTTGTTTCCGTGTATAGGCATCCCTATGAGGGATATGGCCTAGCTAGGCGGCACTCACCGTGTGTGATAGATGCGCAGGGCATCTATTCGATGCGCTGAACACGTCATAGACATTTTTGATCTGCTAACTCTTGATTCAGGTGGAATCCCATTTTTTTCATGTTGCTGGGTCGACATCATCACACACCCGAATGCGAAAACGCTACTCAGTGTATTCGTACGAATATATATTTGCAGCACCTATAACCTTTGCGATATTCCCAAGGCTGATGGCCTTAATTACCGAATAACTCTTTCACTCAATGTAAAGAGAAGACAGATGGCAGTTTAAGGTCACGATGTCGGCTTAATGAAAACAACATCGACAGAGATTGCAACGGTATTCCTACTTTTCTTTCCAAGTCTGCAAGAGAGCGGGATATTTCTGGCTCAATGAGAGCAAAACGGACAATTCAAGACAAATGTGGATGCCTAGTCACTACATCTTACATTGTTAGTTGCATAGTCTCAAATTTGGGGGCTAATATGTGCTGAATCTTGTAACCAAGGGTTGCTTTGAATTTAAACTTTAAAAAAGGAGAAAATATAACGTAAAGATAAATATTCAGTACCAGGTCAAACCAAGTTTGACAATAAGTTAAATCTTTAAGGTTATAAATGAAACGGGTAAACCCGTGGCTTTTGCGGGATCTATCAAGGGAACTTTTCTACACTTAAAACTTCTGCTAAATATAATGAATAACATTAGATATGTTTCCGTGAAAAAAGGAATAAATTAAGCGGAAAAAAGATTTGAATGACTAACTTCATACACCCCCAGTTTCGTCTGCATGACGCAAATAAGTTTCAGAATTGTAAAGTGTATGGCATCGAGTGGCGAAAATACACTCAAATATTAAATGCTCTAAGTTCTTCCTCAATTACTACTCATGTGCATTCATACTATCGGAAATGCACCTATAACGAAGTAAAAAACTACAAGAATACAATGGCCTTTCGATAAAAAATAATTCTTATTCATGTAACTTATGAAAAAACACTCATCTCGAAATAGGACAGAAATGCCGATAGTGAAGAAAAATTTGAAAATCAAGAGATAAAAATTTCCTATGGAGCATGGCGCAGTAAATTTTCACTATTCGAAAATAATAGGATGGAAATTAAAACGAAAGATTCCATCAAAAACAATATCTGAGACTCGAATCCAGGTCTCCTAAATTTCGTGTGAGACTTGGGTTCCTCTAGGAGACAGTGTTTATCCTAAGGTTTCCAGTCACTGCCCATGTAAAGCTTAGGACCTTTCTTTATAATTGCTCATTATCTCTTAATAAATCAAATCCAAAGCATCACAACTCAATTTGCAAAAAAAACAACCCTCAGGCGCTAGGGAGCAATTATTATTAAAAGAAAAGAAACGCTGCCCCCACTCAAAATGTAGCATTCATAAAACTTAACCCTTTCATCGCCAGAAAAAACAGAATTTATTCCGTAAAAATAAGATATAATTAGAGTGGAACGAGAGAAACGTGACTAACCTTGGATTTCTCCCTAAATAGAATCCTGTGAAACAACAGATGTAATGACGTATGTAAAAACATGGAGAAATGAGAATGAAAAAGAGTTCGACTCGTTATCGACATGTTCGGCGAGAAGGGTCAATGGGTGGGCGAAGGATCCTTCTACCAAACTGATTTCCGGTCGAGAGGACGTGCCGGTGTCATCCACAGATTGGAGAGAGGGATTCCAATCCAACGAGATTTTTCCCAGATTTGCTTGCGTTTTCGCTAGAAGCGTCGATTGTCGGATTGTGCGAGAGAAGCGCTGATGTACAAGTGTTGGTACGTATAGTCAACGCCTAGTGTTGCAGTTACTTAGTTCGCAGCATTTTATGAAATCTTCATGCATGTACGAACTACGGGGGATTATTTCGCGGAAACGGTCCCTTCAATGAAAATGTTTATTCTACCTAAATAGACAGACCTGCAATGTGATGGATTTATTGACAAATCCCCATATAGCCTTGAACCTTATCAATGCATATTTCGTAAAATCATATTTTTTCAAATTTATTTCACTATTTTAATCCAAATTAAAGTTTTTACTGTAGATTAAAATTATGATTCATGAATGTGTATTTGTGATTTCACGGATATAATTGAAACGAAAGCCGTATGCAATATAGAAATCAGATGTTTGTAAACGCTCCTTTAGCTGTGTGTCAGTATTCGCCCTAGTGTAGATGCCAATGGTCCGAATGCAAAGGATATTCCGGGATTGCCGAATTTACAGTAATCACCCAATTCGCATTTCGATAGGCATGCCATCCTCCTCAGTGGTATCAATAAACTGGTAAATATTTCACTTCATTTCTGAGTTTATGTTTTATATAAGTATTCCACCTTTCGGTAGGTTCATGTGCCCCCAAATTCCCTATTTAATTCCTTCTCCTTCAATTCCTGGTAAGAGTTTAGGTTTATAACTTGAAAAAATAATATAAAAGATTAAAATAGAATATTTACTACCAATGAATTTTACCTATTTAAACAGGGAACAGACTGATATGCAATCACTGACCTAAATCCTAACAATAGCTCTCCCAATTTCCCCTTAATCAGGAGCGTGAAAATATGCGAATATATCGAATGCGTTCGTAGTGCGGATGGTAGAGTTAGTTATTGGAATGACCCAGCTGTTCTCGGATTCAACTGACGACCAAGCGTTTCCGAATCTATGGAACAAATCAATTTTATGTTCTAATTTCTCAGGGAGTAACGCAGATTCAATCAGCATTTTAATTTCACTCGGCAGTGGTTTCGATATTGCCGCAACGTTGAGAATTGATAGGATTAGACGAAGCCCGTGGATTTAGAGTAGTCAATGTTAAAATTATTGCTGGTATAAATTCCTCGTTTAAATTATTGCTTGGTATAAATTATTTTTAGTCTTTTCTGAACAAAATTTAACTTCTTATCGAAGACATATTTTTAGCGTTATCTCAGAAGGAAATATAAAAACGATAACTAACATTTTGATCCTACCGCCTTCTCAGCATATAGCCTAATAGGATAAGGATAAAGGATAATTAGGATAAGAATAAATCTTTGATAAATGCTTCGATAATAATAATTATAATAATAATCAATCTAAAATTTTCTAGCGGAATTTTTTTAGTGACATATCGTATCAATCATAATCAATCTTGATTTTTCAGTTGCAGCTGCACCAAAGGTTACGTGCATACAGTGTCGTCATCGTTTCCAAATGAGGACAGATTAATGGTAAATTAAATTAAATGTAAATGATTCCTAACCCTTTTTATTTCGCAGTACACTAAATTATTAACTCATCCCTCCCTGAGCTATCCTTCGCAGCACACTGAGACACGTTTGTTATTCTACTCAGATCGATGAAGAATGAACACTATATTTTCACCTTAGAAAGAATACCCTGTGCCTAAAAAGAAATTAGAACATGTTTAATTACTTTATTTAGTTAGAATAACTCTTATCTCAACGAGGCATCAGCTAATAGAAGCGCAAAGAAAATGCAATACTCTCAGTTGCGTGAGTTGAGATGCGAGTATTTCTATCTAAACAATACAGGAAAACATTTTTCATCTACTTGAACACGAGGTTTTCTTCTAAGGCGAATATATAAAGAATACACCATTTTAATATTTTCAGACGAAACCACGATACACGATGAAATCGAAGGAATAGTGGAAAATGAAGTAGATGCATAATTTAAATCTTTCCTCCCCTTCTGGCGTGGGCGTTTTGCCACATCATTGGTATCCATGAATCTCCGTAACCCTTCATTTGGGCATTTTGCTCCCGTAACCTAACTCTTTGCATATTTAATTGCACCTAGAGCAAGTTCGAAAATATGTTTGTTTATTGATTTGTCTATTACTTTCTTTATACAAGATTCGTATAGATTTTTATATCTCTCATTTGTTTTGATTGTAGTGATTTATTTCTTTTCTAGATATAAGTAAATTGTAGAGAACAGTTCTATATTAATTCATGGTCATTTTTTCCACGAAGTATTAGAGAAGCCAAGAGCAGTCAAGGATAGATAGGAAATACCGGTGTTTTACAACCCCTGCCATGCGTCAGTGGCGGTTGGCAGGGTCTAAATGTAAATGTAAATTATGTATGTTTTCATGTAATCTCTGCAAGTTTTAGGTGGAAGAGGAGCCATTTTAGCCTAATTTCGCCAAAAGAGTATAATAATAATATTAATTTATAGAAATTTTGTAACATTAGGTTTAATCCGGCCAAACCAAGCTTTCATTTGACGGTTCAAGGAGCCGTCGCACGCTGGCTGCTAAAATCTGATTTAAATAAAATCCTTGTAAACCTAAATTAAACTAGTTTTGAACTAAGGATGATTAAAGAAAATGAAGTTGAAATTTCAAATCAAATAAATGTAAGGTTACAAAAAACCATCTACTTACCTAATGGCTTCATCCATGTAATCTCCCATAATGCAAATTTCAGGGCGAGAGAGATCTAGCAGCGCCTGGAAGAAGAAATATAGAAATTAATTTATTTAAAAATAAATAATCAGGATACTCATTCTAATTAAGAAGTTCGGATTCTAGTGTTTTTAATTTTCAGCACCTGAAACTAATCAAATTATTTTTTAAATTTCCATTCCGTTTTTAATAACCCGACGTTCATTTCTGGAAGCCCTTCACCAGTTTCAACAATAAATGTATGAATAAATTACTCCATCGTACTTCTCCAATGAATTGGAATATTTGTCATAATTTTCCCCAGAAAAGGAGATTTAGCTTTTCGTAGTTAAATATCTACCTCATACGTTTCCTTTCATGTATTCTCACAATATTAAAGAGAAGTACACATATATAACATTGCGAACGTGATTCGCAAACATGCTGAATTGCTATTCCGCGAACCGCTCTTCGGCGAACTTTCCGTTCATCCGCATAGAGGCTTAATTTACTCCACTCGAATTGTGATCCGTCTAGTTTCTCAATTGGGCCAGTTTTTCAAGTCCAATCGACACAGAGCAACCGATACAAAAATCCCAATTTCAACATTTTTTTACTCCTCCAACTGCCGGACCATTCATGGGGACTTCAACAATTACCGTCCCAATTTAAGCAACCCGAACAATGCACCTTCGGAAGAAGGACCTCTCCTTACGATATTGGCATTTGGACAGCAAAGTTTAATGAATCGTCACCGTTTACGAGGAGAAAAAAAGCGGAGGACGTCCGAGCGAAAAGAGGTCGAAAATGACAATTGGACAGCCCCCTATCGGGCCCCGTGGGGAAGACGAAGAGGCACTTTTTACCGAAGGGATGACGCCAAGGACTAATGTGCTCGGCGCAGCGATCTCTGGATGTGTCCTCCAAATCCATTTTTATTTTCAATTCCGAAAAAGAAAAATAAAGCGGGAAGTTGTTCGATCGATGGAGACAAGACGGATGACGACTTCGCAAGTGGCAGATTCCCACGCCGACGGGAAAAAATATGTCGAGAAGGAACGGCAGTCGGAATATAAGGGATTAAATTTTCATGCTTCATTTCTCCGGTCGTCCGCATCTTTCGCTGGAGAAATGATGCCGAATATATGAGGCGGACGCGATTTTCCATGGAATATGTAGTGAAAAACATGCTTTCGGATGCCATGTGCTGAAACAGAGCTCTTTCGCTTCACTCACTTTAAAGCCTTTTCCGTAGAATTGATTCGAAGACGCGAAGGAGGCGGATTTTATAAATTTCCTAAGTACTGCTTCTTCGAAAACTTTTCAACTTGGTATTTGGACTCACAAAATGTATTCATCATAAAAACGAAATGATGAATAAAATGGGAAAGAAGATTCTTAAATTTTCCTAATATTACGAAAAATATATACTAAAGGCTAGAATAAGATATTTTAACTTATTTCTTGTGATAAAGGTACGAAATACCTTTCTAAGTAACGTTTTATCCTGTTTATAAGCCCCTCTTTTTAAAAACACTCTTGCGTTCGAAAGTGACGGAGGGCTTATATAAGCTACGTTCGATAATCAATGCCAGAAATGAGTCTCTCAAAACTAATCTTGTATTTTGGCTATGTGGCAATTCCAATCACGCTTACAATTTGTTAGAGGGGGCATCGTCAAAACTAAATGATGTTTACAAATAATTCATACATACAAATTATAGTTTTACTCCGTTACTAGAAATAGTTATAAATGAAAATTGATGGAAATAATACAAATATTTCATTTAAATTTTCTTTATATCTGGGAGACTTACACAAAGGGAGTGGCAATATACGGAAAATACGGTTAACTTTCTCAGTAATTTATAATGCACTTCTACGCCTTTACCCTTTCGCAGTGTGTTCTTAGTGGTGTCAAACGCAGAATAAGTTTCATCTAATTGCATTTCTTTCTTTTACTACTTCACTTTCACATCCTTTTCTCTGTATTTTACAATAATTTTAAATTTTAATTAAAACTTAGAAATACCGTCAAATGTATGGATACTTGCGGCGTAATACTAAAATTACTTCTAATACTAAAATCACGGAGAGGTGATAGAACGTATCTGAAATTAATTCTACTATACTCATTTAATATCCTCTCCTTCACTTATTGATAAATTACCCTACCCTTCGTATAATCTAATCTATCTATCTTTTGTATTTTTCTTCCTCTCTTACATTTACCTCTTACCACCCTCAGTTAATCATCTAAGGATTCATCCCTCAATATTTTACCAATCCGCTTCCTCTACCGCCGTTTAAATAGATCTAAACTCTCTCCACCCAAACCATCTCTAGCACCTTCGAGTTTGTTTTCCTATCAACCCAGCTTTTTTCCATTTTACGCCACGCCCACATCTCGAAAGCCTTTAGTCTTTTGATTTCCTCTTTACTTAAATTTACAGGATTTTACTTTTACCTTAATAACCAATATTGTGCATAGGAAGATCGCATTATTGTTTATGACTCAGAAAGTGAAAGAAACCTGAGAGAAAAGCTCCAAAACTTTCTCCTAATTGCATCCTGGTTGCATCCCGAGCAAAGGTTATGCAAACAATTTAATAAAGGGATATTGTGCAGATGAATATGCCTTTGGATGATTCAACGCTTCATGTTTCCCATTAAAAACGCCCCATCACTTTCTGTTGACTACCCAACCGATTCTCTAAATCAATAGAGCCTTTCATAACATAATACCATTAAGCACAGCATAATAGAATTAATTTTTATTAGTTTCATGCATCGATAATCAGTTGAATTTCAGCATGACGAGGCAAGAAAATATTTGAAGCTTATCGGAAGGAAAATTCAAATTCAAAATAAAAAGTGGAAACCGGTTAATACGAAAATGGATAACACGAAGTATTAGTTAATACGAATTGCAGTATTGGTCCGTTCCATCTACTATAACTATAAATGTTTATTAGATGTGTTATGCGAAACGGTTAACAAAGATATTTACACTAATATTTCCACAAAATTCTTCAGATGACAAAATATTATGGTAGAATTTCACAAAAAATAGAAATTATTATTCATATTATTAGTACTTTAAACAGAAATTCAATTTCGTAAATTTTACATTTATTCTATGAAATTTTTAATTTCACCAGTTAATAGATTTTTCATTTAAAATATGTACGTATATAATACAATACTTCTCCATGTTAGATACGATAAACACTCCTATCTATAAACACAAAGCGTAGGATTCTGTTAGCAAGGAGTTAGGTTGCCACGAAATTCTTTGTACACAGAATGTCATCCACATTTCACGTTAAATGATTCACATTGCATATCTTGTTCTACGTAGCACATATACGTCACCTACTCAATTTTTCTTTCCTTACCGAATCCAAACGGTTTAAAGGTTTTCCAGAGAAGAACTTATCTACCAAACAATTTATCAATATGAGAAAAATAAATATAAAGGAAAAATAAATAAATCAGGATAATTTTTCTTGAGGAAGCTATATCCTCTATAGTTAATTTACAAAATACAAAATGAGAACACACTTCATGACTATTTTCAATGCTTAAGAGTCATCTACAAGTTAAGAACTCTTCTTGTATTTGTAGTAATTTTTACATCTTTAAAATGTTTCGCAAAGTTATTAAACAGGTTATAGAATCCTAGTAAATAATTTTCCAGATTAATTTGTTCCTGTCACATAATACTACAAAGTTACTCGCGAATCAGCAGAATTTATTTATCAATGCGATTCAATACACCGATCGATTATCGATAGAGACCAAAATTTCCGTCTCCTTCGATATATCGAGAGAATATTTCAAATGAGCTCCAGATCAATAATATGCTAGCACGCGCTAGGGCACCAACACTACACCAACACACCAACTGCCACCAACACTATTAGAAAAAAGGGCAAGCATTGAAATTGGATGGATTTGATGCGTTAGAAACGGTACATCTTCAGATGATGAGTCAGCAATCATCAATCGAAATCGCCTAGTCACTCGAAAGATTCGCTTTCACTTGGATTCTGGCATCGCTACAAAATCAAAGAAAAAAAATCGAGGAAAAAAGATTCGGAATGGATGTAATTAGCAGAAGCGTGTGGGAGTTTGGGGGATGAAATGTCATCGGTGAGACATTTGCTTTAAGCTTAAGGATATGCCTTCACGTGCAGGAAGCTGTAGATTAGGTTAGTTTTGGAAATCTGAAACAGGCGGCAGAAACTTCAGTTTGCGAAGAGTATGTCAGCATATGTAAGCAGAACTTGAATGACTAAGTCAACTGAATGGTTATGCTGTTGTGCGAAAACGCCTGCAATTTTATTATCTCAATTTTGGCTTTTACTTGACAAATACGTCGAACGAATATCTAAGGAAATATTCTTATATCTTTCATCGTGAAAATTGAATCGATTATTACCATTAATAATTAAAATGGTTCTAGATGTAACACTTTTCGTAGAATTCTATGAGGAAATTCTATTGATGAGAAATCTTAATCAATGATTTTATTTAGTATCACTCATACTTTTGTAATTCTCATATCACTACATCTATGAATAAGACCTAGAAAAAATTAAATAAAAAATACATTATTTTCTATCCTGTCCTGATAAAAATAATATTTCATTCATCAAGATATAATAGGAACAGGACCTGCCACTGGGTCAGAATCCTTTAATTAACATTTAAAATCCCCAACACAAACTTATCCAAAAAATTTCAACAACCTATTCCTACACATTTTGATATAATTCTGATAACATAGGAGACATCAATAGTTTCACAAGCAGCCGATTTTGGAATAAAATCGCTCCTCACTCGAGAATAGGAAAACCTCAATTCGGGAAGACCACATTATGACCGTAGACAGGGCACTTAGCAGTCCGAGTACGCCACGTATTCAATAAAACACAATAACGACCGTTCGCTTAACCGAGTATTTTTCCCGGGGTTCCGAATTCCAGCTCCATTTCTGCGGGAATCCCTTTCGTAGAGGGACTCGAAAAACACTCGGATAGCATTCGCTTTAGGAATTTTAATGTGAGCGCGTCCGAATCCGCTGATCAATATGCAAACTCATTCTTTCGGCAAAGCCACAAACTCTGACAGCCACTGCCCCCGCACTTATTTGCCACTCTTCGTGTCGTGTCGAAGTGGTCAGTTACGTTAATCAGTCATTTGACAAGTGAACATCGGAGGGCCGTGGGAGGGCATCTCCTTCATATCTGCCGAACGATGTACTACAACTCAACTTCGATATGCAAACCTGTGTTGGGCCGCGCAGGGGTCCTCTGATATCTATTCAGAGTAGCATGTTACCCAAATCGGCCAAATTAAAGCGGGAGATTTTGGAATTGTGTCTGCGACTCTATTCATCTCCGTTTATGGAATTTCTATAAATAAGAAAAACTCTTTCTACCCTAACCTATGGGATTCATGGATGTGCCTAGAATTATTTATGACAGAGTGTAGTGATTTCTGGATATTATATAAAATGTTATGATTGCCGGTTATTATTTTAGACTTTTAAATTTTATTAAATGATTATTGCATATTACTTAGAATGTAATTACTGTTGGTTATTATTTCAAATCACATTAAAAAATTATTGGTTATTATTTGAGACGAAATGTAATACTACATATAGTAACATAACCGATTAATTGGCAAATGTGTAAACATTATTACACAGAATTCTTTTGGATTGCTTTAGAAATAAGGAACCGACAAGAAACAAACGCGCATACGAAAAATAATTTCATACCACTCCGTCCCTCAAATGACTGGTTACAGCAATTACTCATCTTGAAACATTTCCTAATGCTAAAAGTTTCGTTGACTTATCTACGCTTAATCCTGCCATATAAGAGTCATCGGCAGATCCAGGGAGGGGGACGACCGTCCTCTCTCCCATACTTGATGACTTTGTATTACAGATTGTGTATCCCAAATCCGAAATGACTGGACCAAGGTTGTTTTGGGATTAATCCGGATTTCGGAATACATGATTCGGTAGAGTTCCAATCATGTAAAACATGATTAAAAATGCAACAAGTAAAGTATGCTATGTGAAATCATTTATCATATTGAGGAGGAACAGCAAATGGGGTTGAAGGTTGTATGGGATTAAGGGAAATTTCCTATTTTGTCTTTTTATTCCTTATCGAAGGTTTTGTGAACCTTTCATTGGTATTTTATATTGTCATATTACACAAGAGATTGTCGTTGTCATTATTATTTCCAGGAAATTACGACAGAGATTAATTTTCAAATAATGTTTAAAACAAACAATGGATTTTGGAATGTTTCGATTTTCAGAATTTCGGATTGAGGATATTCTACATGAACTGGCAATTTGCTAGACCTTAGGATCTAACACGGAGTTTGAACTAAAATCACTGTGTGACGTTTTCCAAGTCTTGCACATCTACAATTATCACGAACAAATGGTACTCTAAAAGTTAATTGAAGATAAGTTCTTAAGGGTATTGTCTTTAATCGCCCCCTCCCCTTCGCAAGTTTCATGATCTGTCCCTAGTAAGGATTTTATTTTCAGCAATAGAAATGTAGTTCATGAAATGCTATGAAAAATAATTTGAAGAATTGCTACGTAGGCATTTCTTCAGGTATATTTCTCTAAGAAACTAAAGCCCATCAGTATCTTTGATAAGGGATGAATTAAAGTAGTTACATACAGGGACCGATCACTGATATGGATGATTGTGCCTACTATATTTTGTTTGCAAATCATAATATCATGGTGGTATTTTTTACCGAATGGCTATCTACTAAATACAAATATATTGTACGAATACGAGCGCTGTATTATGTACCCGGAATTGAGATTCAATTACAGTGCAAATAAATAAAAACTAATGTCATAAATTGTATGTTATAAAACGAATTTTACCGTTTGAACTAGGATTTTATAGCTCGTTTATGTCTATTACGAGACGCAGAGATTGAGATGTAGATAAGCAAACTCACGCAGTCATAAAACCCAATATATAAAAATTATCCTCTGATGGCGGTTACATAATTCCGTATAAAATTTCAATAGACTCCATAGATGGTAATTTTAAGGGGTTCCTGCAGAACTTCTTTCCTCCACCTCCTCCAGCACACCATCTGGATCTAACAGCAAAACTGGAGGAATTTTCTCTCCCGAAAGGATGAAAAGAAATCGCACATCGGACGCTGGAGATCCAGGTTCGCACCCCGAGGCCTCGCATTAATCTACAGCTTGTAACGGAAGTGCTTGGCTTTGCTTACGTAATGCAGAAAATCCTCGGCAGTGGTGAAAGGCTCCTCAGTGGACATTTGGAAAGTTATCCTCTCAAACTTCTTGGGCGGGAGCACAGGACGTGAACATATTTTTATAATATTACGTTGCCTTGACAACTGATGTTTTAATAAAGCTGGTGACGGGCGTTGCCTGACTAAACAGGAACAGCCTTCGCACCCTTTTCTTGGACTCGGAGCCAAAGCAATATCGAGAAGAGCGCACAAGAAAAATTGACTTCCAAACAAAAATGTATATCGGAGAAAAAAATTTTTAGGCTGATTCGAAGAATAAACTTATATTTAGTTTGAAGATGATGCTGAATTAAATAGTACTCAATTTAAATGCATTGACATAATAGATTCTAGATGTGTTTTTTAAACATGATATTTTATCCTAAACATTATTCATAATGACCCAATCATTCAGTCAAATTAAAATTAATATTTAAAAAAATCTTTGGGACCACGAAAAAGCTAAAACACAAAGTGAATTATAATACGCAAATTTATAAATTTAAATAAAAAGCGTTGAAAATGATTGAATTTAAGTTAAATGGAAATATTCAAGATTTAAGGATGAAACTTTAAAACTCAAATGAGTCAGGCAGGGTATTTTCTTAATGAATATTAGTATGTTCTCTCTGATACAATGGAAATATTTCCGATTACCTAAATATTTATTCTGTTTAACGCCAATGCTAATAGTGGGGATTCTAAACTGTTTCCATAATTTTCTCCGAAAGAAAGAAAAGATGTAAAACCTTTTATTTGTGAAATATAATATTATTTAAATCTAAAATCGGGAGAAATATTATATATATCATCAATAGATTTAACTTCCGGTATTATCGTAGTTTCATATATTTCCTATAATGATACTTAGTATCTTTAAAGTAGATAAAAAGATCTAAATTTTTAAATAAGTTTATATCTTCTAGAACAGAGGCTATGATACAAGGAGTCTGAAGGATAAAAGGATAGAGACTCGAAATAATTACTACTCCGAAACTCTCCATCAGAAATAGAGATAGAATTCACGCACTTGTGTGTCTAAGAAGGACTAGGAAAGATCCTCCACCAAGCATATATTATCTTGATGTATATTTCTTGCTGAACATATGACCATGATGAGCAATTGAAATGCATATGAACACGTTGCCGCTTGGGGCAAAATTTTACCGACGCAACCCTGATAACGGAACTCGGTCCAATGACGGCGGTACGGAAGTCGGCAAGGTCATTCGCTACTCAGCAAAATATTTAAGAAGCGCAAGATATAGAAGGCGAATATTGAAGACTTTTATTTGGATATTTCAAAGTAAAATTAAGAGGAAAATCGTGTTAGATTTTTAGAGTTTTAAGGACGACGGAGATTTTTGGGATGACGAAGTGAAAGCAATTTAAGTTTATAAATGCAAGTCAGGGATGATATGCGCTTACTGCAGAAAACAATAGTAAATGGATCTGATGAGTACTTAATTCGGTTTCCGCCCAAATAAAACAAATAGAATGGATATGAAATGTAATTATGTAAGCATAAAATATCTTCATCTTGGTACGTAATGGGTGTCATATGTTGAATACATTCATAAGGGAGAATTACATGATTTTACAGAAAAAATCGAGTTTTTCGTTAGTATATGTAAATTGTCGAAATTTAAAAGAAATATTCCTAAGATATGAACAAACCTGTAGTCATTAATTCATGCAATAAACAAATATCTATGGAACTGATATTCGAATACGATTTCTAGATTTCCAAATACAACTAATCAAGTATAATTTGTATTCAACCAATTTCATTATCATCTAATTACATAAGGAATGAAACCATGGAGTACGACTAATTTATCTGCATAAAGCGTATACGATAAAAAATAAATATTGTTCCTTTGAAAATTACCTAATTACTGTTACACGATGGCTTGCTTTATGACATGTTCTTTACACCGGTAAGCATGTACTGAATGCAGAATTTCATTGAAAAACTCAGGAATCACTCATATTTGAATAATGTACTATAAGTGCTCTCAAAAGTTCAGAGAACTTATATTTCTATCCTTCGATTTCTAAATTACACCGAATCAATCCACAAGAATTACATCCCACAAGTAGCATCTGGTCATTCTCGTCTTGGACGTAATTTACCACAAGAGGAATGGATTAATTCAATCTCTTCCTCTATAACCCCTAATGCTATTTAATCGTTTCTAAATTGCGGCATGAGAACATTCAAACAACGCGGAACAATTCTAAAACCATCAGAGGAGCCCCATTACGGGATATAAAATCAATATTTCCTAAGACCGCCCCAGCTCTGTATTTATGTTTGATGCGTGTCTATGCTGGTTTTGGGAAAAGATTAATTACAAATTCGATAACAAAAACCGTCATTAAAGTCAGGAGCTTATATCCCCGTGAAAGTCCCATTCTTCCGGCTATTTGTGGGGAATTTTTGCAGTCTAAATTTCCAGCGGCTCACGATTCTTTCCTAACGACCCAATTTTTTTCCACGAAGAGAATTTCTCATCCGACATAATATAAGCCTTTGGGACAAACAGGAACGGAGCTTGGGTTCACTTTGGAAAGAAATGAGTCCACTTGTCTTCCGGGAAGAGAAAGGACGCATCGGTTGCGATGCAGGGAGGTGGCGATTCGATTTGATAAAAAGGGAAAGAAAGGGGGAATGGATGACTCCGCAGTTCTACTCAATCCCGCAAGCAATGCGCTCCTAATCCTTTTACAGTAAGGAACGTAAAATTTCGCAATAAATATGCCGTGGATAGAAAAGGGGATTTCGACTCAATGGTAGTGGGATGCTAATTTAGAGATAATTAAACTGGAACTTCACGGTTAAGAAAGGTTGAGTTGGCTGCTGGTTGCGGAAAAGAAAGCAGAAAGTTTAAAATTTCATTTCAAAATTAACTTCAGCTGTTGCTGGAGTTAATTTAGAATCTAAATTAAGAACATAATTCAGTATAAAATATATATAGTCTGTTGGCTTGTCTGTCTATCCTCAAAGCTACATTTATGGACAGTTTCCCATTAATGTTTCCACTGATTTCAACCAAATTTCTCATATTTGGTCTCTGCAGCACGAAACATAAGAGAGCATAATTTAGTATTGAACATAACATAATGATTTGAAAGAATATCATTGCAAGGAATCAAAGAATTACCGTATACTAAATATCATTTCAATTCATTTATATCATTAGTTTAAGTATTAGTAAGAAGTAGTAGTATTAGTATTAGTAAGAGTAGAATGAAAATATCCTAACGATAATTATCAAATAAACATTAAATTCCATCTATGCCATCTGCAAGACTACTGAAAATACGATTACCTTCATTTGTTCTGCCAAAAATCAACTAATTATTCTCTTAATAATACAGGGCGAAACAAATATCTCAATGGAATATAACTGTGAAACTTAATATTACGAATCACAAAAACTAATTACGAATTTATTATGGAAACTGCAATAGATCTTCCGTTGTTTATCCCAATATATTCTTCTACATTTATAAAATATTTTATACGAAAATAGAAAACCGAGCAAAACTTTTTGTAGCTGTTTTGGGAAAGCCTCAATGATCAATCGATCCAGACCTTAAAAGAAATACATTCATCTCTAACTAATTGCACGGAAAGATGAAATGCAATTCTTTCGAATGATCATTAAATGCTTCGGAGAACGTTGTTGCAATCACGACGTTTAATTATATTCCCATGAAGAGCAATGCTTTAAACGGATCAACTGGGTGATTTCCAACCATGCCAAATTAACCTCTGAAAACGAGACTTGTTTTCACAGCCCTTGAGGCAAACCTTTAATATTTATGAGCAAAGCTGAACGCGGCAGTAATTAAAATTACGAACAAAAAATTATCGGGAGGAAACGATGAAGAACGGATGCATTCGGCAAAATAAAGCTTTACAAATATTTCCGTGATTATATCGTCAAGATATCTCTCCGGAGTTTGAACTGGTTTTCATATTACATAACGCGTGAAGGCAGCTGTTCTAGCGTGGATTGCTATTGATTGCTACACACGATGTCGAGCTATAAAACAAACAGTAATCGATGAATTATCGACGAATAGCGAGAGTAAAGGAATGTAATGACGCTGAGTGTACGCAAAGAGAGATAAAATGCTACAGATATAAAATTTATAAGACATACGGAAGGGAAGATCTAGAAACTAAGTATTTAATGACGTATAGAAACCTCTCGAGTTTCTGAATGCCTTATTCACTTATTCCAAGTGGAATTTTCTCCTTAATACATTCCGCTACGATTATAGAAAATTAAATCCATTATAAACGGTAATGAAGAAGAGCGATAATGAAGATTAAGGAAGAGGTAGGCTATAAATAAAATCTAAACTTTATAAAATAAATAAATTTTAACATAAAAAATACACTAAATTCCACAGAAATATTTTCTCGGAATTTACAGTGTTATTTTTTTGCATAATGGCACCGTTTCACAAAATGTCAGTTATATAAAATTTTAACATAACCTTGAACCTGGTGTGAGAATCGCATTTTAAGAATGTAAGACAGAAACGTCTTTAAAATTTTTTAATCAAGACGCGAAGTAGTTCAGATTAAAGAACTGCAATGACACAGATTTCCACATCCTCAACCGAACCGAATATCCGCAACTAGTTGAAAACCATCAGGCTCGGTCCCGTATTAGCAAAATCCCGCAAACTTACTTGCAGGTAACCACGGGTCGGGTAGAATAATTTGCGCGTTTGCGGATCTCTAATCTCCCTCTCCGTACCCGATCCTTCTTCAAATATCTCGATATTTTCCAAATCTTATATTCGAAAATTACTGTTTACATCTCTGAGGATAACGGTGATAGCCCACTTGTGGAACAATTTACCAAAATAAAACTTAAAGGGAACAGCGAGGCCAACTGGTTTACTTAGTTCAACTTTTTATTTTTCTGTTGTTCTTGATTATAGTTGCCACTGTCACTTAATTTTACCTGTTTATGATCCTTGGAACATCTAAATGGGGCCTAATAGGGATAGCCAAGGGTAGCGCGTCGACTTTGGTGAATGCGATCCCGGATTCGAATCCAGGTAGGGGCTCTCGTGCGAAAAGCTATCGAAGAATCCTTGGGCGGATAAATTGCCAGAATGCATATCTCTAGTTCAGATAAAGAATATCAGGCATACGTTAACCCATAAAATGATGCATTCAGATGAGTGAGCATTTATGATCTAAATAAGGAAGAGATTAATTCGAGAAGAGATAAACTGGTTAAGAAAGGGACTAGCGGAAAAGCAGTTATAGCAAGAGAAATACAGATTTAATCTATAATGGGTTTGCTATTGGAGTGGAAGTTATGAACGCAGATTTCCATCCGATGCACTTCTCAGAAGGCAAATCTAAGCATACAATAGGTAAAATCGTGATGAAGAGCTTACATAGTTTTCTCCAGGGCCCTCTTAGCGCAGTCAACGGTTTAATTTCTTGCCTATAAGGTATATAGTTGTTTCAAATAAGCTAATCCCTGTATTATATTTACCAGAAATGATCTACTTAGCGTGTGGACTGAATATATGAAAAGACTTTCCAGAATTACTTTTGCCAGCAGTACTATTAGTAATAATGTTTTCTGCCTTGTTTATCTAAATTTATTTCAAGATAATGCACGTAAGTAAACAGACGGAAGATACTTCAATCTACTCTATTCTTAATTATGATACCCCTTTTTAAAAGTTTTCTTTGGCAATTCAACGTAATCGTGTTCAATAAATCCGTGCATAGATACATGCTGTTTTCAGGTTTTCCGTTTGAAATGCATATACATCTTTAAGTTAATTCCTCAAAATTTACAACATCGAAAATACTAACCTCAGATTCATCTAAGCTACAATTTGAATTTTTTTCTATGAATACTGCCACTGAAATCGTTCTCCAAAAATCACGTGTTTCAACAAAAATTTTTTTCATCGTGACCCGGCCTAGAAAATAGACGGCTTTATTGCTGATTTGCATCTTTCGTGACGGAATATTTCTAAAGAATTCCGTTCAAAAAATTTTATTTCAGTAGATTAAACACTTAGGGAGAAAAGTCTGCAATGATGGCTAATATACAGTAGTTACACAACCCTTGAGATATCAAAGAAACAGCGATGTATGCGACTCCAGAGATGTTTTGTTGCATTCCTTCACATCACATGGAAGTATACTTAAAATAATGACACGAACTTAAGTGATTATGTATAGGGAAAGTCTTGAAAAAACCAGAAAAGTGCGCACGTAATATTACAGGCAAAACACGGAAGAGGTAAAGAGCTAAAATAGCATTTTCAAACGCTTCCTCTCATGAAAAGATTCAAAATTCTTTAAATTCAAAACATGAATTTAAATTCAACATAATTTGACTAGGCTTAAAGTCTGGAGTACTTACATATTAATAATTAAAAAATTAAGTATAACATCCCAGTGATAGCAATACCCGCAACTAAAGTTAGCAGTTCCTGAGATTCAAACCAGTCCCAGGCTCGGATCAATCTTCATAATTCTTCCCTCATTGACTTTCTGCGGAATATAGTTCGGGAAACGCTCATATCAAGCTCTCGCGGGGAACATTTTCGCACTCCTTTATTACGAAACCAATGGTAAAGCAAGGATATTTTCCGGGAACTTTCAGAGCCACGATATAAAAGACAAAAATAAAACTCGTTTTAAATAGTGCGTTCCGTACGTCGTAAAAATTGCAATCGCGTTCGACGGAAGAGAAGTTTCCTCGAAAGGACGCGTTAAGGCAACGCCTCGGGACGCTTCGGCCGGCCTTTCGGCGTCCCTTTCTCGCCAGTGAAAGCGCTCCACATTTCGAGGAACCGATGCGCAATTACTGAGGTATCATCACGTTAACATCATTCCTGAAGGAAACAAATTAACAGCTGCGTTCTTGAATAGGTTTAGCGGTCGGTGACGTAACATTCGCGATGACTTGAGGGCGAAATATTGGCGATACGATCGGTAAGAATCGCCAAGCACGCTCCAGAGACTGTTATTAATTTCAGGAGGAATTATTTCAATAAATTTTCTATCGGCGTGAAATTTTCGCGCGATAAAAGTATCAAGAGCCCTTTTATCTTATGAAGCCGGTTATATACTCCTGGAAAGTTTATGCCATTCCAATTTGATCCATCAGCAGCTAAAGTGAGGCAGAACAAACGTAGAAATAATGTTTTCCGGAATCGAGGGTTTTCTTCGTAAACGTTCAGTTAAGAAGTTATCTCCTAAAATCCAATTTTTTATTTTCTTAACTCCTGAATGCATTCTTTATGAATAAATATCCTTTATACTTATCATTATTTACAGTGATCTTAAGACAAAGCCCTAAACTATATCACTGGTATTTATCATCTATCATTTATTTCAATTTTTAAGAACTTTACGTTAATATTCCCTCAGATTATACCAACGGGTAGAGCATATTCAAATAATTCCATTAGGAAAATTGATGACGATTACTTTAATGGTAACAGAAGGACCCCAACCATATCCATTTTAATAATTATTAGTAAAGACGAACACACACAATCACTGAACTTAATTTTAGGATAAGATTAGCCAAGACTCGATCCAAGAACCTTGGGGTTGAAGCGCAAGCATCTAACCACCACCTCATGGTGGAATGCGGAAGGAAAAAGAAATTTAAATTAAATCATAAAAATTACATGCAAATAGTAATGAAAACAACGATCTTCGATAGTAAGAAAATAGCTAATTAAATGAGAAATAATAAGTTAATTATTACTTAAAAATCAACAATAATGAAGGAATATTGATATGAATTTAAAATTATATCCAGGTAAGATAAAAATGAAGGACGGCAAACAGGAAGCTAAGTCAATATCACCATTATTTTTTGGACCTTAAAATTGGGTCTTGAGTTTCAAGGTAAAGAGTTATATCTAAAAATAACTGTAAGCCCAAAATATTCGAAGGAACTTTTTAAGCCTAAGTCGTTTATCGAATGAGTTTAAATTATGTAAATCAGTTGAAGTGAGTCATTAACATGAGCAAAAATATTAGAAGCGCTAAATTACTTCTAAATTGTGATATAATCTAGTGGTGGGTGCATCGACAGTTGAGATCAATTGGTTAATTTGGCCCCTCACCAGGAATCTAACCCAGGACTACTTTCACTAAAGATGAATCACGATGTTCACTTGACCATTCGGGAGTTCAAATGATATATCTTATGGTATGCAAGCGCAATTCGTTTCCGGCCTTCCTAATCTCCCCATAACGAGCCATGGGAGGTGAGTGCGAATCCTTGTTTCTAAAATTAACCAGTTTCGATTCACTCCCATTTTTAAACAGCTGTAATCATGTTACACAGAATAATTTTAAATATATTGGAATATTAAGTTAAATCACCTGCTTTGAGAAATGTTGAAAAAGATAAACTATAATAGGTAGAGATTAAAATTAGTCCCTTAAACTCTTTAATATTTTTGCAATTTCTTCAGAGCATTTCGTAATGCAATTTCATTTTTGTGGTTACAAATCAATTTTTAAGTTCAGAGTTCAACGGATCGATATTTTAGCAATACAACTTGATATTTTACACATATTCCTACAGAGAAATATTATGAAAAAAGCAAACTTTATCTTCGTTTGAATAAACTTAAATCGATTTTCATATAATAATTCAAAATTATTTATATGCTACATCTTTTCATTAACCATCGTGTTTGTCAAAATTGAAACTTTGGTATTATTTATTATTTTGAATATTGGTAGAAAATGAACTGAAGGAGCCACGGCACATTATATAATTACAGTAAAATTGTCGAGAGAAATCCTCCTACTCTTCCTTCCATTTTGTTTGATTTAATTCTAGGGTCCACATCCCTTATATAGAAAGGCAAGAGTAGCAATGAATAAATCATGCTTAAATTTGAAAAGTCAATCGACTTTCGCATGATATATACTGCTTCATTTCATCACCATTTTCACTTTTAAATTACATCCCTTCAATTTCCCCTTAACATTCCCGAATGATCTTTATATGGAGGAATGTTTTATCAAGAGATTCATTTTTCACGCAGTGAAAGCATTTCATGAGGGAAAGGCTGTTTCAATCGGAACTGAGGCCCTTCATTCTCTTTTTTCATTGCTTGGTTAGGAAGTATACCTGGAAGTACGCTGATTTCAATTCCTACACAAAAGGGAAGGCAAGTGGAGGAAGGTGAGAGAGTAGGTGGTAAAAAATTAGAAAGTGATGCCGCTGAAAATTAAATTGAGGAGCGAAGGCCCCCCGTATCTCAATTCAAAAACTATAAAACGAGATTCTGGTTACGCCCACTCGGGACCATCGCAAAATGGCACCTTTTCGCACTGGTCTACATGTTATGATGCACTCACTCGCGGAAGGAAGTCCGGAGGCTGCGTTTACGTGTTGAGGAAAAGTTGCGCGTCGAAAGTTTCTTCAAATTAACCGCGATACTTCGTAATCCTTATGCTGCGAATTTCTTACTGCAATGGTGACGATACCAAAATGGGTAGGACTGGGATGACTGGAATCCATTTTGCTTTAAAGTCGATGCCATCCATAATAAAATGCCCACATTCAATTTGAAAAATAACCGCATCATTTTTATGTAATTGATAGTTATTAGATTAAGTAAATTAACCTTGACTTTTAATTGCTAAATTTGATAAATTAAGTATTAACCAAAAATTAATACAATTTGAATAATTAATTATTAACCATTAGTTTCGATAATCGAGTTAAATTATTGTTAAATGCAATATTTTCATTCTTTCATGGTAAATTAAAATAAACGCAAAGCTTACATTTTTTAGTTTTAATAGAATTAAAAACCAGATAAAAAATTAAAACGTAATATTTTTAGCGCAAAATTAGTATATATAATAAAGTGTTGTACAAAAGCACAAATCCTATAAACCATGAAAAATGGCCAGCATCCCTATATATACATTTCATCTCCAAAGAAGAAATCCTCAGATGCCATAAAAGAATAGAATGAATCCCTTTTTAATAGCCTCTGAGGGCGTCTCCGTTGGAGATGAAAGGCAGCTGCTTTTTGAGGGTTAACTTAATTTTTATGCTTTCGTGTTTATAAGTTCTTATCAGTGGTCAATTTCCCTATAATAAAGTGGATTGCGTTATTTTCCTAATTTCACAGTTGAAGCAGCTTGATAAAAGTAATAGGCAAATAATAAAGTAAAAATTTTCAGAATTTAAAATTACAACTGGATAGTGATATGTCCCCCGTAAATTGTAAACGATAAAACCTTATCACTGAAACTTATTACAGGCTTCTTCATTCGAACCCGGGTCTTCGCGTAGGTGAAAATTATTTTACTTTCTTATGTGCAGAAATCCATTAAACAAGGATAGAGATGGAAGGCCTCCTTTAGTAATCGCTCTCATAGGAAAGGCATCAACAGTGTATTGTCTACATCCAAATAGTTCAACATCAAAATTTTATAGCAGAAAACTAATTTATCCTACTAAGTATGTTGAAAGAAAACATGGTGAAAAAGGAAGAAAAAGTATACAAGTATTTTCATTCCTCTTTCATCATGAAGAGCTAAGACAAAGTAGAAGCTCATACAGAGGATTTTGTGAAAGAGGACGAATTCCAGTTCATAAGATTAGGGAACAAAATTATTTTTATAGAAAATTTGATTTAGGAAGTGAAAAAGAAGGCCACAATAATCGCATACAAATGCCACATTTGGCCCAAAGGCAGCAGATTATCCTTCTCTGCTACAGAATAACTTGTTTCTGGAGTAGAGGGAAGGATGGGTAGACAGACAGACACTACAATACTTGTAATCACACAGATCTATCATAATTTCTTCCATGGCAATCCATATAAACGAGAGGAATATTTACAAAATACAATCTACGCGAATTGCCAGTTTCGGCGTATCTTGTGCCACCATCGCGTAAAGAAGTTGAAGTTAAATACCTCATGACATAAACAGTACTTTCAGAGTTTTTGAATTTGTTTTTTTTTACATATAAACCTTATTTACTCATCCTTTGTGTACTATTTCTTGCAAAATCTTTTACGTCAGACGTATATTAAATCACACATATTTTTATCAACGGTGGCTATTAGCTAATTCCAACAAGATAAGGCTGAAGACTAATATTGTACGGTTTTTCTTTTCAGACCTGTTACTCGTTTCCATATTTCTATAATTGTTAATTCGCTCACGGAAACTGGTGCATTTCCACCAAAATAGTCCTCATTTAAATACACAAACTCTTGTAGAGAGGGCCTCACTTATCGGTATTCAAGCGATCATTACACGGCTCTATAATCAATTTATTCTTTCTTCAGAGTCCTTTGCAGGCATCAAAATAAAAATAGAAATTTAAATGGATCTCGATTGCCATTGCGAGCACGTGAATCCTTGACATTGGCATTGTCCGTGTTCGCCATAAAAGAGGAGAAAGGAATGCTTTCTATTTCCAAAGAATTCTCCATTTTTTCTAAGTGAGTTTTTTCTACGCCTTTCACTCACGTAATACCCTTAATTAAAGCAGTCTATGTCATACTACTACAGTCTCCGACATTGAAACCTGAATCTCAATTTTTTTGCCTCCTCAGCGCATTAAGCGAGGCCATTGAATGTAATTTGTACGATATCCTTTTTTAACAGAATATATTTCTTATTGCTGGCAACAGTCCCTTATATTTTACATCAGTCGTTCCCAACGCTTTTTATGTTGGGTCCCACATTTCATTACTGCAGAAAAACCAAGTCTCGCCACAGCTTGAAGGAAACTTTGATTTTCTTAATGGAAACACTTTCATATCATAGAATCTATTATCGGGAGTTGTTAGTGTATATTTTGTGCCAATCTTGGTGAATATTTGAAAGAGTTATTTATGATTTCTATAACAAAAATATCCTTAATAAAATGAATACCATTTAAATATGTATCATAAAATCAATATTAATGCAATTATTTAATGAAAATAGATAAGAATGAAATAATTAACTTAATGTATAGTAAAATTATGAAAACGACAGACAAATGGTTAAATAAATTATAGTAGTAACAGTAGTTTAAAAGTTCCTCGAAAACTAAAATAATTTCGCATGTGATCACCAAAGTCAAAAATGTCTACTTGATTATCAGGGGCCTTAAAATAAATTATAATTTAAATAAATTAAAATTCTAACGTATGTGGTAAAATATAATAAATCTAAGTTAAAAGAGATTAAAATTAAAAATTGATAAAATTAAAAATATATTGAAAAAACAAAATAATTATGAGTAATTTAATCAGTTAAGTAAAAATAAATAAAGAAATAAAATGAAGTAATTACGTAGATAATAATTCGATACCTTGCTTTAGCTTTAGCTTATATTCTTTCAAATCCAATTTCAGGGACGCTCCCCACTGGTTGAGAGACGCCCATAAGAAAAGGATATCTTAGAATGTATCAGAATTTCGACCATAATCATTCGACGCGAAATATATCTATAGCAGTAAATAGTGAAGGCAATACGGAAAGGAGTAGGAGACTGGAGGCAAGGAGGACTGGGAAGGATGTGGAGAGAATTCATAAAAGCTGTAAAGAATCCGGTCATTTCTTCGTAAAGATGAGATTCCTCCGACTATATGTCCTTGGGCACCAGATCTGGACCGCAATAACTTAAAAGGAGAAAATAATGATTCCGTTTTAAAGCGGAGATTTCTGGATTTCCCCTATCTCTTCATCGATGGAAGGAAAATGAACGCGCCAAGTCACGTTCTCGTCTTGAGCACGAACGGGTCAACTTTTGTTTTCTTTCCTGGTAATGGTCATTGTTCACCTTAGACGGTAGAAAGTGGATGGATGGCGGAAAGGAGGAAATTTATTCGGGTATTGACGTACGAAAATAAAACGGAATCTCACCGTCCTTATTTTTTTGCTTCCTTATATATTCCTCGAAAAAACAATGAACTACATATTGAGTTTAACTTAAACTGTATTTTAACCAATAATAGACGTAATCAGAGTATTTATATCTATCTAAATCAAACTGAATATAGCTCATTAAACGAAAGACCGGCTCCCGAATAGCCAAGTGGGTTACACACGCTTGTATTTGGTGAAAGCGGTCCTGGGTTAGATTCCCGGTGGGGACCAAATGCATGGGGATGAAATTGCCTTATCCATCGGAACACTTTTTAAACTACTGCTAATTATCATTTAAACACGAAACCTATGACACTAGAGATATAATACAACTCATCACACAAGAAAAAGAATTGTACAGATAAGAATAGTTTACGGAAGGATTTAAGTTATGCTTCCGATAGCTGATACGCCGGAGCTATTGTAGCACCGGAGTATTGTAGCTATTGTATCTGCTATATTTCATGGCCTACTAATTTGAAACAGCGTAGAAAAGGAGCAGTAAAAGTTCTCCCGCTCCTTTCTTTTCCAACCTTTTATACTGTATCCCAAATCAAGCAGATCTACCGGCCTACTTAGTATTGATAATATCTAATAATAATAATTCTATCAAGACACACATCTTGTTAAGATGTGTGTCTTGATAGTGAAAATATATTTATTTTCCCAGATATGTTGATAATCTGTTTCTTTCCTGCTTCTTTGATACATATATCGATGAATCTTTTCCCTTCTGTTCCTCCATTAGGAATATCGCAGATCTAATCTGCTTTTATAATAGCATCGACTAAGTTTTAAAGAAATTCTGCTCGACTCGACGTCGACGGATTTACAGATTTGCAATCGGAGACTAGCAAATAATGATTCGATCAATGTGCATTTATCATTATAATTACTTTGACCGTAGGGAAAGTATTGACTTTTTATATTTCATTTCATCTTATATGAAACAGATGAATTAGTTTTACAGCACTTTTAAATTAATGCTCTATCATAGGCGTGAATTTTAATATCCATGTCATTAAGCCTTAAACAACTTCGTCTTTTGAGAGATTGGTCGGAAAAATTTTGCACATATATAACTATATCCTGTTTTAATAACTTTGCAAAATACTAAGCAATCGAACATCATCTTCAAGTTCTTTTTTTTTAGTTTAACTGAAAGATGATGTTTAAGCATCGATATTATTCGTATGGCGTGTTCTTACTGTATAGTATTTTGTAAACTTATTAAAACAAGATGTAGTTTCCACGTGAAAATATTTCCTGATTACTTTATTCAGTCATGGAGTTTTACAATGCTACTTGCAAATATATGGAATTTAATCTCGTCATTCATTGTGGATTTCTCTTTACCCCTACAGTCAATCAGGATAACAGGCAGAATCAAAGCATCACTACCTCATAATACACAAAGGAAAGCAGCTTGAAATTTTACTTTGCCTCCATTTTCTAAGCTTCTCTCTACGTTTAACCAATGGATGGCGTGGATTCCTTCTCAGCCCTAAAATTCTACGGGTATAAATTCTATCAATGAAAGGATTGTATTATGTGGTTCTCTTCTCATTTCCCAATCGAATAGTAAAGGCGAGAAAACACTTTATTGCTCCCCAATAAGGAAACGAAATGCGATTAGCTGAGACTGTTCGTGGTCTATCTCACGTCTGCTTCCAGCCTATTGACTTGTCTGTTTGGATTGGACCCTCGGGGAAACTTCTAAATGCTTCATCTGGCCAGGTTCTTTCAAATTTCACCAGATTAGCTCTCCATGTCATGCATCTCATTTCTCTCATCGAATGATGTCTGATTCATGGAAGTGAAATTTCACAACTTCGAAAGCTCTGTAGTCTACGTAAGCACGTAACTATTGTATTTTCTAGAATCCAAGACGCACCCGAATCAAAAGCGCAATCAAATATTGGAAGTCATGAAAGAGTAACACAATAACCCGAATGCTATTTGCCATTGTGTACCTATCCCAACATATCTGTACAGGCTTATGATGGAATTAACTCTGGTGGTGGGATGACGGGGCAATGAAACTGAATCATAGCTCTAATCTTCAGAATTTGAATGTCTTGATGAATCGTGATTGGTAACAATTTTTTGCTACCTTACAGAATACTTTACTGGATATATAATGCAAAGTGTAAAATCATCACATCTCAGATGATCTCTAAATCGATTGAAAACCTTTAACAGATCCTTATTAATTAAGTAGAATCAACTCTTAAAAGATGATCAATCACTTAACCATTCTCAAAAGAGACATTTTTAGTAAAAACTCATTTAAGAATAACTCATCAATTACGAAGATAAATCTGATGTAATGACGTATATTTTACATTTCATCATTAATCTTTTCATGAAAATATTTACTAATAATAAAGGGAAGGTTTAGCATTTCTCGGGGAAAATATTAAAAGTTATTACTAGTGTGTATTAAAAATTTTTTGCTTTGTTTTTATTTCCTGGAAATAAAAATAACTACAATATTTCCCCAATGGTTAACGGAATGCGGTCGCGAAAACTTTCATATTTCACTTCGGACGAAATTAATCAGCGTGACAATAAATTTACACTCTTCATAAGCACACCTAGTTTTGCATCTCCGGTGGATCCATTTGCATAATTTACGACAAAATACATTCATCGAGCCGCGTAGTTGAAATATATCGGTCATAAACACTTTTTTAAGAGCGCATTCCACTTGTGAGCGCGGGATTCTTTTCGAAGCCGCCTTCCATCCATAAAAACGAAACGTTATCCCCAAAAGTAGAATTTTTAAATGGATCATATAAAGATATAGGGGCGTAGCGAAATTCGGAGCATTCGCGGAATGCCGAAACATCTGATCCCACAAACTCCGCATACTTGTAGTGCATCTTCTCGCCGCCAATCAGAGAACGGCGTCCGACCAATGCGTCATTCATCTGCGAAAACATCCACTCCCTCCCCAATCCTATGCAGACAGGACTCTGCCTAAATATGTCTGACAGGTGTATTAGTCCATGTCAGGGGTGTATCGATTTATCTTCACCTTTCACACGCCCCCCAAAGCAGTCCCGCCGGTATCGACGATTCAACCGAAACATGCTGTATGCCTCACTTCGGCCGCGACTTAAATTTTCGCCTGCGCGCTTTTTTTCCCGCCGTATCAATCGCCGCCCCCTGCGGATCCGTCGGAACGGAAAATCGGACCACATCACACGGACGGCCATTCAAAAATAATACGGAGTGAGAGAAAGGGAGGATAGAGGAGAGTAGGGATGCGGATGGATTGCCTTTAGTAGGACGAGATCAACTAGAAAAACATATCGGTCACATCACTTAGAGCTGATTGAGAACGGATACCGTATCAGATGCTAAAAATTGGAGGCAATTCTAGAGAGAGGTGATCCGGCTTCCACGATAAAAACAAGTGGTGCGGAAGCAAAAAAAAACACGGAATCAGATCGCTCGAAGGCGAATATTGCTCTAATATATTCTGCCCTATTCACAATGAAATATACTCGGGGCTATATAATTTGTAAGCTTCCTCGATTCATTAATTCAATAACGGTCTAACAAAATAATAATTCCCTTCAATTTATAAACATCCTATTAAAGAGATATCTCTAATGACTATACCATTGTTATTTCTTTGTGTCGCTTGTAGAACCAGGAGGGAAGAAGGAAGCGATTGTCCTGCGTTAATAACTTTCTAGTACTAGAAATCTGCCACGATCTGATAAGAAGACTGAATTAATATTACATTGAGAAGTTTTCTAACGTAATATAAAATTATATGCAAACATGGCTTTTAAGAGCCCTGTCCATTAACTACAATAATTCACAAGAAACATTGATTTACTATTTAAACATCTAAAATAAACAAAAATTAAATTAAGAATAAAATATGAATCTACAACAATCACAAACACAATTGAAATTTTAAGATTAAAAAGAACCATTTTCTAGAGACCTAGCATTTATCCATATAGAATATATACATATATTAATTTTAAAAGATAGTGTTAAATTTTTGTTTTTTTATAAATCTTTCACGTGAACTTAAATTTTACTTGAACTTGCATTAGCAGCACTTGTCCCAATCTGGAGATGAAATCATCAGAAAATTACGAACAATGATCCCCACAAAAAATTAGACCCGCCCTTTGAATTAAAGAGCTGATTTGGACTGGATTTACAGGCGAGTTATGGAGTCATAAAGTCGCTTGTATCATTTAATCTTTTGTCAAGGCCGTAATATTAATGGTGAAATTAGGGAAAAATAAAGAATATAGAGACAGACGATACTCAAATTATCTCACAGCAGAAAAACACCAAAACGATGAAGGTAATAAATCTCGTAACAATATATTTAAGATAGAAGCCACAGAGAAAACTTTTTCTTTCAGTCGTGGTTTCTATTGTACATTACTGTCTATATTTAAGGATATTTATCAATGAAGAAGTTCTTTGACTAAAGTTTTTAATATCTAAGGTAAAAATGTCATTTACCGCTCGAGTACGTATTTCGATGTATTTCTATCCTCGCTACAAGAATGATAAACAGATCCACGTGCAAGTTCACCCACTCCTATTCAACACTGGACAAATAGCGACCAAAACTAACACTTGCAATATTAGTATGTACTATTAGTTGTAGACATAGGCACATTTCCATACCGTTCCCAATTCGCGACTTCAAATTGACAGAAGGGTCAAAATGAGTTCAAATGCGAGAAAATGGACATTTATGAGACCCTTATCTTCCCATTGGAGGCTTACAGAGTAACCCAATAAATGTAAAAATTTAAAAGTTAAAAAGGAGGAAAAGCTTAATTTCGTAACACTTCTGGTGCGATTATTTCTGACAGGGCTTCCGTAATTAACTCTGGCTTTACATAAATAGGAACTCATGAGCTCGCATCATGCCAACATGTCGTTTAATGTCTAAACCACAGACAAGATGAGGAGGTTAAACAAAGCGGAGATAACCCTGAGGCTTTGTAATCTCTTTCTCTTGTCAAGATCGTGGCATTAGCATAAGGGATGATGATAATTTTAGAAGATTAAACTCAGTTTGCGACTACTCTTGTAAATGCATAATTTGCAGCTTAGATGATGAATACAAATTAATTTAAACGCTAGCGATATCCAGATTATAAATGATAAAATGCTTCATATTTAATAGTAAATAAATTCACTAACAACAAAATAGTTTGTTGGTTATCATCTTGATTATTATTATCTTGATGGTTCAATTTATATTTATAACAGCCACTTCATTAATAGCAAAATAAATTTAAAATTCATAGTTTTGAATGAAATTTCTTTTTTACATTTCGAAATACTAGGAGTTTATTTAATACGTAATTTATCTTATATGATAATCTCCAAGTAATATTAGCTCATTTTGACGATGAGTTTATTTAATATTTCAAAATAATCGGAGATGATTAAAAAACGACACTTTAATAATTCAGTACACGGTTTTGGTCATCGACGGACATTATCTGGAAATCGACGGAAATTCTCTTGTAGAAATTATTAAGTTTTGTTTCTTAACCATATCTGTTATAACTAAGCCCATCCGTCGTATATTGTTTTTAAAATATTTGTTTCACTAGATCTTTACTAGTATCAGAGTTGAATGGCTTCTGAGTGATAAGCATTTCATTTTCAATTGACTATCAATCAAGTATCTATGGATATATAGTTAAGTACTTCTACCATGTTATGGAAAATATTTTCCCCTTGAGACCATTTGAATTGCATTAATCGATTCCATCACTGCCGTGAATTTTCATTGAAACGCTCTCTCAGCGATATACCGCCACATTTCATCCTCTGAAATGTGGTATAAATATCCGTGACTTTGATGTCGAAAATATAAAGGAAAATATTTCTCCCCCTCTGCATGAACGAACAATACCAGAATAACGGATGCTAAATATCTAAATAATTCAAACTCAGGATTTTCCGCAGAAGGCGAAATTTTTCAGCATCCTTAGCTTTTACTAAAATTACACAAATGTATGCAATAGCTTCGACTTTTGAGAAACTTAAAATACCTTGAAAATAAAATAGTAACTAATAAATTTATATCCTAATGGCTAATAATTTATATCCTAATGGCTTCCTATGATAATAGGAAGGAGACACTTACCACACTTAAGTGTAGTATGGTAAATATTTGATTATAAATATAAAATAACAGTACAATTTTGATTAATTTATATTATTCAACTCCACCCAATCTAGGAAGAAGTCCACTTTTGAGGTCTTTCATTTATAAAATAGAGATTAATTTATCATCACCAGTGGCAAAGTAAACCTAACTGTAGGCGATTCTTCAGAATTACAGCGTTATTATTTTACGTACTCTGTTCTTATATAATAACACATAATTATTTAAGAGCTTTAAAGGAAAAGGTTAATCAAAAATTCTTACGCAAGAAATTCTGGACGTCTTCCCAAAGCATTCAGTAAATGGAAACTAGACTATGGTAAACGCGGAAATTCTCAAAATCCTCCATATTTTTCGAATGCAGGTTCTAACGGTGCAACTATCATCTGCGTATCCTCAGGCATAAATGAGTGAAAGGAGATACCTTCTCACATTCGCATCAACCTTAATTACAATGTTTCTAAGCATTCGCTTCTTAATACATCGTTTTAGGTGGTGATTTAAAATGATTAATGAGAGAGTTTCAACAGGTCAAAACGGAAACAGAAATGGCTCTCAATCTGTAACGCTTCATTATAGCAGTAGATTATTTTCTTTTCAAATCGTCAGGTCCAATTGGAACAGCTTGCTGTATATTATATAAAATCATTGAGGATATTACTAATATTCAAATAAATTCCTATTATATTGTTTTACAGATACGCTTATCTTAAAGTATCGTTCAGTGAGCTCAATTATAATATGAAAAGGCGGACATCTTCAAGCGAAATCACAGAAAATCATATTTAAGGCAATTATTTAGAAACCAAACTACCTTTGATAGATTTTTCTTTAGATAATCGGGTAGTTGGAACTATCTTCCCATTTTTGAGTTCATGAGTACCCGGTTAATTTTGCTAAAATATTCAGCTTTTACGGAGAAGACAGATAGATTAAACTAAACCTTTTAATAGGTTAGGCTCATGTAGACCAAACGTAGTCTAATTTCCGATTCTGTCAACCTTTTTTGTCTGCTTTTCTTTAAGAAATTGTACCATCTAAAACGATTAATAGAAGGTACAATTTTTTGGATAACCTAAACCGTTTACTATAGCGAAAGATAGGACTAGTCGCAACTTCCCAAAAATCATTCAGCGGTCGAAAGTTCTATAGGGGCAAATGGCCCTATGATCTTTATGAAAGGATTATTGGTAGATCCAAAAGAAGGGGAGCGCTAGCCCCACCCTTTGATTACTTGTTAGTACAAGCAACATGCGAAGGTTCTGACAAGATGCTTGAATTAAAATCGTACTGTCAACTTTTTCCAAGATAATATACAAATATCATGTCAAATTGTAATTTATAAGTTATATTCAGATATTGTCTTAAAACATCCTTTGGCAAGTTTTTAGATCCGCCTCTGGCTGGATTTCGATTTGCAGCTCTTTCTACTAATCTCTCTCTCTCTCTTTGTAGAATAAAACCCTAGGCCCAAATATGGCTGACATCTTTTAAAATGTTATCAATGCTTCCTCAAACGCCAGAAAGGACAGCGGTTCAGCCAATTGGTAAGGAGGTGGAAGGTAAGGAAGGACCCGGAAAAGGCAGAATGACCTTAGAATTAGGTCGACCTTCTCAATTTTTTACTGCTTATAGCTCCTTATAGAGACAAACTGCCGATGCCCGATGTAAAACCGTCTGGTCAAAAATAGCCATTTGGTTAGATGACAGATGGAGAGGCACACCTACGGAGACACTGGAATGTTTAGCCCGAAGCGGAGCAACCGAATAATACGGACAGAAATTCGCCTTCGATCCAATTCCTTTCCTCCAGCTTCCTATGTGGCATTCCACAGCGTCCTTGATCCTCTACCGCGTTCCGAAGCCCTAAGACGCGCAGCGGGAAAAATCTCCGTCACGCATTCCGACTCCGGGATTCCCAGATGACAAATCCGCTCTACATTTTCACTATCTTTCTCCGACGAAGAAATTTCGATTTCATACGCTTCTTACGCGCGAAGCATTTGCATATCAAACCGTTGCAAGTTGGATGCTCGGTTGCCAATAAAAAGTGAAGTGATGAACGTGGTCGAGAGATGCGCACTGGAAAGCAACTCAAAAACAGAACTTCGTATGTTCAGATTATTTTCAAAACGACCGGTTTTAAATAAAATCAGTGATGTTATGGGAAATACAGAATGCAGTTTTTGTGGTGTTTTAGATGGTGTTCCACTACGTTAGACCAGAACACCTGGAGTATTTTTGTGATAAAAAATAAATTTTTATTAGAGAATCCCAAACTTATCGAATAAGATGATTAAGTTAAATATTTAGGATACCATGAGGATTTCGGGGATAATATTTAAGATAATGTACAGCTCAAATCTTAAAAATATTTTCTCATAAAAAGTATATATTAGGATCGTCGCGAAAAAGATTCTTTTATGAATTACCAATACAGATTTAATAAACTTCCTCAACTTTTTCCATAATACTCCGTTTATATTTTAAATTATGTGTTATGGCGAAAATTAAACAATTTATTTTCTCAGGGATCTAAATAATGATGAATGCATTATGGTCGATGGTCAACGCTTTTCTGAGTGATAGGGAATTAGTTCTGTTAAGTACTCATAAATTTGAAATTCTAAGAAATCTCATCATATACCAAACGTTTTATTACTGATCAATTTCATTGTAGATGGAAAATCAAAATTCTGTGATTTAATGGTTTGGTACCATAGGAAGGCGATCGTACAGGAATCGAACAGAAACCGGGAAATGACTCAGATTTCCGGATTGAAAACTGGTACCAAATCAAGAAATAAAAATTCTCAAAATCAATCCGCAAACAACAGAAACCCGTTATTCACAGAGTTCCGATTTTCGATTTGCAATCTAATTAATGTGTGACAGTGACTAAAAACTCACTATCATGTACTCATATGTATGCCTTTGCTTCTTTTTCTTTATCACCACGGTTTTTGTTTTAAAACTCACTAAATTGCAGTCAATTGACTACAATTTTATTTAAAAAATTACCTTTCAGAGAGATTATTGTATTCGATGCTTATAGCAAATAAAACCGGTTCGAACCGATTCGACCGTGGCTTCCGGAAACGAAACCGGAGCTGAACCGAACTTTTGCGTTTTCATTGAAGCCAGAGCAAAAACTGGAATGAAAATAATTACGGTTCGATGCCCTGCGTCTAAGTATCTGCCCGGAGAGAGTTAAACTCAATGACGCACTGAATCCAAAAGTACTCTCATTTTCATACAATATTTCTCTTTGCCAGATGTTTCTCCTCGTTTTCTTCATCCAACCTTTTCTACATAAGATAAAATCACCAAAAATAATTTCTATAGAAGAGGTGATGCACAATAACATCTAATAAAATAAAGAGAAATTTGGCTGGAGAACAGTATCATTGATGTAGCAATGGGAAGCGTTCCTCCTGCAAACTTGTTCAATTGTGTGTAGGATTTAAAATTAAAAACGAAGAATGCAGGATGGGCTAGGGTGAATTCCCTCTTTACGAAATTTTTCCAGCAGAAACGCTGAGAAAGAAACTCATAATAATAATACGTTCTATTTGGTAGGGTTTAGATTAACAATCTCCACGCATATCTTTGTTATTTTAAAGAGATATAGAAAATAAGAAGCGTGAATATAACAAACCTAAGAGATCCTTAAGGATAAATTATCCATCGCAAGATAACACGCACTAAGAAGGGGGTGTGAAAACCTGCGCCAACCTATCCCCAGGAATACTAACTCAAAAATAACCAAAAATAATTTGTACTATTCCACAAAAAAATCTTATACTTTACCGGTTTTGGTAGCAAATAACCATGATCGCAAACAAGTTTTTTTCGTAATTTTTGAGTTACTAAATATGAAATTCCACCAAATAACGCGGCAGAATATTTATTTAATCCGGTAGAAACATTGAAAGATGCCAAGGAACATGACAAGAAAATATAAATACTTAAACAGTGAATTAGTAGATGTATAATGCACATTAGAGGGCATAGTAAGCAGAATAAATTTTATATCAAAAACACACTATAAAGCTGTTTCTTTCATAACAAATGAGAGCTAACCTATCTTTGAAAATACTTCGTAGGTTAAAAACTCATCCATTCAGATTCCCTGAGTACATCAGTCAATCTCCGATGCTCCAATCGATTGAGGAATTTGAATGTGAGGTCACTTTGGAAATGTCAAAGGTTAGGGAACTTTAAAGAAAAAATGCGTGAAATTGACGTAGACGTCTTAAACACAAGAGAAATTCAGTGGCCCGAGGGGGAGTGACGTCGAATAAACTGTAATGTGCGGAAAGACGGAAACGTGCCATTTGGAAAAATGGGGAGAAATTATGGGAACGAGATTACTGAAATGCATGGAAAAGATCATTATGGTGACGATAAGACCGATGAATAAATGAATTCTAATGTTGCGCTTACAAATACGTGCAAAAACTTAGATTTTGACGGTATGTGCGCGTGATGAAATCTCTAAAGTAATAACAGGAAAAGAAATTCTGATAATCATCCATGACTGAGGTGAAATCGCTGGAAATGTATGAAAGATGAATACTCTAGAAAGAAAGATCAATAATATCCTTAGTTGAAAACAAGTTCTTCGGGAAAGACGTTCAGTATCTCCTTTTTAGTCATACGAGCATACAGTTTGTCATAAAATATATATAATAATCATGCACGATAGTAATGTTGGAGTAAGTTCATAGAGTTTCAGATTCGATTATTATTTATCAAATAAAAGAAATCTGTTAAATCGAAACAAACACCACTCTGAAAAACAGAGAGCTACAAATTTAATTAACAGTCGGTCATATTAAAATCCTTCGAAAATCTTGTGTACCGAAATCCTATTTAAGTTCAATATATCCAACGTTTACCCGCAACATATCACGGGTACAATTATTTAATACAATAATTTAAGATATATCACGTTGCTTTTACTTTCTGTAAAAATATTTATAAACGTTTTCACTCACTGCAGCTATCGAACTTGATTGAAACTACAATAAAATATAATTGCTTGCAATTACTTCGTATTCGTATCGTATATACTCTTCAGGATCCACGAAATACCATTTTTCTTACTTCCATAACCATTTTTCAAATCGTCACCTAAGAATCAAAAATTGATATCTCAAAAAAAATCTGTTGCATTTTAAGTTAGAATAACTTCACAATTAACCGGCTGAAGGAATGCCGATTTGCACTGTTCTCTTGCTCACTGTCTTCTTGCTCTCAAAAAAGGAAAAAAAGAAACTTTAATTTGTATATCATGTAGAAGTCGTAAAATTTGAATACAAGGTTTTTCGAATGGAGCACAAAATCTTGTACTTTTTCTTTAACGTTTGATTTAAACAAATAACACAGACCATTTCGACGAATCGTCGTCATCTCGTATCATCATTGGATTACCAGATAATGAAGACTGAAACAGTCTTGAAACGGTCGTGTGTTAATTAAACTGAATGTGAAAAAAGTACAATTTTTGAGTTTTTTCCCATTATTGGATTTCTACGATGCATCCCCGGATTCTGTGAATTGCATACATAGATTTTATTCAGTTCTGACGATAAAACTATTATCTCGGAATACACGGTTTTACTTCAGCAGCCCTGAGAGTGAATTCCCAGCTATTGGCGAGGGAATGCTGAAACTGATATGCACTCAAGAAAAAATGTGAAAGAATCTTTGATCGATGAGACAGTTGAAAAAAAAATCTCAGTAAAAAAATATCCTAAATTCTAGGAACAGGTTAAAATCTCCTTTAGCTAAACCTCTCTTAACCTTCAAAATTCTGCCATCAAACCCAATTCGATCTCACTGGTACATCGCACATCACATGAATGCTGTGGGTGGGCGAATTTGCCTATTTTCCTTGAAATGGATTACTACCGCAAAATCAAAGCCAAAGCACTGGATTCAGCAGTTTCTGATCCTAGGGCTGCAAATCCTCTCTAGAAAGGTCAAGTCAAAGAGAAGACGACAACATTGACATTAAGAGTGAAAGTAGATGATAGGGAATTCCCCGAGGCAGTGATGGATGGATCCACCCGTGGAAGGTGAAATAAATAACATCATCTTGAAAAATTGGGGGCAATTTTTCTTAACTCTAAACTCCGTTAAAATTGCAGCAGATGACGGGACACACGAGAGGTCCAAACACGTAAAAAAATGAAGGTCTTCCAAAGGTCACGTAACGGATTCTTGTGTTTGGAGATGGAGTACTCCAACCTGCTGAAATGAATATTGAACTTGAAAAAAAAATCAAATAAACACGCAAACGAGGTCTGAGCGGAAGAATAAAAGGATGCCAAACAACGTTTCACTTTTTCACTTTCAAGGAAAACGGACTTGAAAAAGTTGAACAAGATCGGGAATCGAAATCCGGTCCTTTCAGACGTTTTTGAACTCGGTTACTCATTATGATTTTTCCAGATCACACCCTTAAGTGCAAAGATACCTTAACCCTTAAGTTCAAAGATACCTTAATTCTCTTCCTTTAACGTTCCTTTTTAAAATATATGGTATAAATTTAATTTCTAGAGATAATTGTATTATATTTTGGAGGGAATGTTTCCACAGTGAGGATAGTAAGAATTGGCAAATTCATAAACATCATTATGATGGTTAATGAAGGAACTTATTTCTTCCTGACAACCAATGCTCTCGCATGTGAGTTCTTTCTAAATATACAGTATAAATTCATTTCCATCTCATGTAATTATGAGTTCTGAACTCTTCCTCTACTTCTACACCACCTTTCAAATATAGCCCATACTATACTTAATTGATATAGAAGTAAAATGAAAAAGCAGGAAAAGCATAAAAAAAGTTTTAAAAAAGCCGGTCTCGGAGAGGTAATGGATAGAGTGTTAACCTAGCCATACTGAGGTCCCGCGTTCGAATCCCGATTCGGGCAAGCATGCTTCTTTACGAAAAAATAGTAGAACACAATAGATTTATTGGACTAAACCTTGTATTTTAGTATAATAAAAACCTCCTTGTGGTTTAATATAATAAATTTATTTAGTTCTACTATTCTTTCGTTATGGACTACCACCAAGGACTTCGTTATGGACTACCACCAAGACCAATACCATCAACGATATGGTTCTTTACGTTTGCTGCATCGTCCTCATTATAATTTTCCAATCATTACTGTTACATATAAAATTACTATATATTAAATTAATAGTTAAATATATAAATTATTACCAGAATTTGGCAATGAATTATTAATCATTTTTGGCTAAAAAAGTTTTTTTAACTAAAATCCTATAGATTAAGGTAATTTATTGAAGATTTGGGAAATGGCCTTATAAGGAAATTTGACCGAGATACGAAGAAAAGATTCGCACCAAACAAGTATTCCTCGATAAGAAAAGATAAACAAAATACTTTGTAAATTCCACTGCGTAAAATTTAAATCCGACCGATTTCGACTCAAGTAACCGTCAGGTTGACAAAAAGATGAATAGAGTTACGAGTGGATTAAGAATTTGTTCTCTTCAAATTACGAGCAATTTCATTCCTTTCTCTACGGCGTTCCATCAAGTTAAGTTGAACCACATCAATTATATGCGAACTGCTCGAAGCCCGAAAGACTGGCTCTTCGTAAACTTTTACTCATTTTTTGTTTACACTTCCGAATTCCGTTGATGAGGTTGTCGCAGAAATTTAAAACGGGGACATTTCAGAAGGAAGAGAGTTGTCACTGTAAGTAAGAGGAGGAAGAGGGAAATCTTGTTTATGAACAAGTGATAGGAGAGGGCGGTGATACCAAGAGAGGAAAGTGAGGTTGATGTAAGAAGGATTTCGGGTGATGTTGAAAGAGTATCTGTTATCAGAGATTGAGATCGAGATGTCCCAGGAATTCATGCTGCGGTTAATTTCAAACTCATATGGAAGCCATGCGATGAAAGGGAAGTGAGCAGCTGCAGGAAGTGGGTGAGTCTCAGAACAAGGGCCTTGGTATGCAAGATTAACAGGGAAGATGGCGGCCGGCGACATAAGGACTCCTTGAGACTAATCGAAAAACGTTATATTCCATTGTTCTTCTAAATTAATGTTAGTACATATTATCAGTAATTAAATCTGTGATGAAGATTTAAATAAAAGGGGAAATCAAAACGAGAGAATGTTAGAAAAAAATTAGAGAAAATATTAAGTTGGAATATCCAACATTCTCTCGTTTTGATTTCCCCTTTTATTTAAATCTTCATCATAGATTTAATTACTGATATCTCACAATGATAAGAAGAAACCAGCTGAGATGGCAAGGGTATCTAATAAGAACGGAGAAAATTAAAATTCCTAGATAAAAGATGGAAAAAAACAACGGAAAATAGAATCAGAGAATCAAGAGATAAATATATAGGAACAATACAGGGGCTAGTGAAGAAAATATAAAGGCAGCAATATTCTAATGAAAATGATAAGAGAACACATTTCTCATTGGATGGAGACCTACCTTACAATGGTACTACCTTAAAGTCGAGTGCGAATTAATAGATTCTGGCAGCCATGTTTGTAAGAAATCAATAAAATGCTGAATACATTATAAGCTATTACTTTCATTACTTTTAATTATTAATCGTAGAACATTTTCTTTAGAATTGCGGATCTCTTTACTTCAATTCGAATAAAACCAACAAAGGCGACAAATAAGACGTATAATGTCTTATTAGCTTTGCCTAAATTTTCTAAGCAAATTTAACATTTATTGTTGAATTCAGAGGTCAACCCAACAGTTCTATTTGCCCGGTGTGTATCATCAGTAAAACTGATAGGTATAATAATACTAGATTCCAAATTACATTTTTATATAAATAACAGAACGCATTCTAAACGCATAAATTCTTGCAGTGTAAGCAAAATTCTCAAGTGTTCTTGCTATCTAATGATAAAGATCTAGTTAGCTTCAATAAATCCATTTCATTAACCACTAAAAAAAATTGAGTACTTAGGCTGCCATCACATGGAAATTAAGTATTAGTTCAACTACTATTAATACCAGTTGGATTTTTGTATTCATGGCAGTTTAATATACCGTAACCTTATGTTTAATAAATTTATTATTGTAAATTAATTGTACTCTAAGAGAAATCTCCATGTTTCCTTGCTTTTAGCGGTAAATATGTATTTAGCTGAAAATTTCTATTTAATTACCCACTCAGAAAATTGAGTGCACCGGATGTAATATTTCTCTGATCATTTACTCTAAGTAAGTATCTCTCATACATGATACTCTGTGACTACACTTATAAATGAAAACATAGTGAATGGTCTCTCGATGAATTCTCGCCTACGGGAGTGAGATCTCGATGTGCCAGGAATTCATTCTGCGGTCGATTCCCAACTCCCGTACGACAGAAAGAGAGCTGTGAAAGGCAGCTGAACGACTCGGATTATTTGGGCGAATTAGAGGACAACTCCGGAGAAACAACAGCCCTCCCTAACAACGGAACCGAGAAAAAACACGCTCAATTCATCGTCTTGTGCAGACGTTTGGAAAAGAAATCCTCGCCGATCCGCATTTTAATGCTTCGTCCTATTTGTCAACCTTGGAAACGGAAAGGGACAGTGACAAGGTTGCGGAAAGGGAGAGCGGGTCATCGGAGAATTCCGTTCCATTGGACAGCGCCCCGGCGTCTGCGCCGCCCCGGGCCACTGCTGCTTTCTCTGCACTTTCTCTCCAAATGACATCACCAACTCCACATGCCGCCCCATCGGCAGCGCGCGCCCGGGCACAAAACGGCTCGCAAACACACGCGATCACGCGATTGAGCGTTTTCCGTAAAGCGAGAAGTGTCCGTAGGCCACGCTCACGCAAGTGGATTTCTTGGGAAAAATGCAAAGGAGACCGCAATATGGGCAGGCGCGTACGATTAGCGTAAAATGAATTGGACGTTTTTCAGGTGTTATGTAAAAAAGGGAGCGGGGAATAGGTTGTCGAGGCGGATTATGAAACTGCATTCCGTGAGGAAGAGGGTTAGGGTTATTTTGCATAAGGGCGTGTACCCCTTGTGGGAAAAATCTCAAGGAAAAATGGTCTTGAAAAAGTCTGATTGGACCGGGAATCGAACCCGGGATGTTCCTCTAATTTGGAGATTGCTTTTTTCAACTAATCTAATTACATCATTTATATTATTTACATAGATATATTTATACATTTTTATCTAGCAACCTCCCGATTAGAGGAAAATCCCGTGTACGATTCCCGGCCCCGTCAGTCTATCTTTCCTTGCGATGCATTTCGTAATTTTGAGAACGGTTTGCAGCCGAATTCTTTTGCACGGTAATAAAAAAGGCGGCATTGCCGGAATATTCTTCTCAACTGTCAAGGAACTATAAAATAAGAACACTTGAAGGAGTTCTTACTGATTCCCTACGTGTGCTGAATGAATTCCAAGCGCTTGTTTATAAATGCAGGACCTACGATTGCTGCCGACTAACAGTAGATAAAAGTTACAATGATACTCCATTCAAAATATCTTGTGATCGTTTTGAAAACATTACAAACAAATAAATAAATTACAATTAAGTAATTATTTATACATAAGGATTAAAATATTCAACTTTTGTCTCAGATTGTGTAAGAATAGTAGCAATAAATGTTAATGGATAAAATAAATTTTTATTTCCAGAACTGTTCCTTCATTGACCGTCTCTACGGGAAAGAAATAAATGCTTATCGACCGCAATTGGAATTATGTAAAGCTGAATCTCAGGTAAATCTCTCTTTTCCACTATCGGTATTCGCAATCTGGAATACACTTATGAAAAAAGTATATGTTATCAGTATTGCCTTGATATGTATCCTACAAGCCAACATCCGGCGTGCGGCAGAGGGTGTACGATTTTACTTCGGTAATCGATTACTTCGGCGTATTGTTCACGAAAAAAATTAATCCTTGAAGCGAGAGTCTAGGAAGCCTTTAATTCGAGGGATATACATTAATGGGTCCTTAGTAGCAATTCTTGGAATGTAAGTCTTAACGTTGCGTTGAAGGCAGTCCTTCCTATATCTGATGCAATTTATCTTAGCGATGATAATAAATTGGAGAGAGGAAAAACTTTTTCACGATTTAAGCAGTCAATCTTCGCATATACTTCTAAAGTGATGAATTATAATTATTTAATCGAGAAAGGCCCGTTTCATACGATGAAGGTATTAGTTTATATTTAAGGGGAATGCTTTTTCTGAATTTTTCTGAGTTCATGAGTGAGGGTTATATCCCCATCGTACAATACCATTAAGCAATCAATCCATTGGTTCCTCCAATACTGTTTATAGCAGATATTATAGTCTAAGAGCGTCCCCAATTGTTTTCTTCGTCTTTCCTTAAATGTGTGCTTAAATTATTGATTTGGATAAACGAAGAGGAGAAATAAATGTTAATATTTCATCAGTCGCCTTTCATCTATGCTAAGGAATGCGCGACTTTAATGGACTTCCCTGGCTCCACTAACAGAGAAATTTCCTTTGCTTTCTTTCGGAGATATATTTTGTTTTTCTGGAACGCACGTTATTTCGAAATCCACTCAGACATCGGGTTCAAAGTTTGAAATATCGTGCATTAGAAGGTTACACAATCCCGACTGCGAAAGGTTGATCACACCCACATCAGCGGTTCCACATTAGTAGAAAAACAAAGTTACGAAAATGTGTGAGAAAAAAGAATCATTGTCTCTAGCCCTCTTACAACCATTATGAAACAACTATCATTTTTTTATTACAATTAATTTAGGGTTGGAAAATAAGTGGAGATTTAAAAAAGTATCGAATGAATTATCATAATATCAATAATATATAACAGACTAAAATTTCTACTCCTATTTTTTATATTCAACGACATAGGTCAGGCTTTACTTCCTGGAAATTACTAACTCCAAACATACATGAATATAAAAGTTTTTTCAAACCATAGGAGACCACATCTCATTCAAAGAATGCATCTGATCGTGGATCGTTTTAGCTTTGATATCGAATTGAAATTAGGTAAAATGTGTATACAAAGTCCAACAATGTATTTAAAATTACACTCCCAGCAATTTTATATTTTTTCAAAGGATTGAAGCATTTAAAGGTATTTATTTAGGTGAGATTGAGACTGAAAAGGATCTTTTTCCACCTATCCTGTCGTCGGTGATATTGATAAAAACAAAGAAAATGTATTAGTAAATACAAATAGTGGAAAATTATGGAATAAATGTAAAATACCAAAAGTAATACCAAAAGTATAGAAAAAATCTACTGAAAGAAATCACACACAGAGAAGGGGTTTGTGAAATCCTGCGTAAACTTACTGATAACACAAGCTAAAAAATGTAATGGAAAACTGTCTAAAAATTGGAAAACACAAACTCAATACTAAAACAAAAATTATATAAACTGAAGTCAATAATTGTACACATTTCAATCATTCGCTTATCAACAGAAAATAATAGCAATCGAAATCAGCATATTAAACAGTAAAAAATTCAAATATTAAAAGCAATAAAAAAATTAAAGCAGGATCATCCACTAGAAAAAGTACTAATGAAAGATTGAGAAAATTTTAAATCCAAAGAACTAAAAATACTAAGACGGAATTCATTTGCGAACATAGAGTGAGACCACAAAATATCTTTACGACTTTTTTCGGTCATAAAGTCGTAAAGATCTTTAATGGGAGCCATGTTTATCCAATCGTGCAAAATTGATAAAAAAATTAACTTGATCAAAAAAATTAAATATACATCAATCAAATTCATTGAAATTAACCTGTGTAACACTATCGACTAAATGTTTTGTCATCATTAACGGACTGATGTGTATTTCATGACCAGCAATGTATCTTTTTAAAAACATTATCGCATCAAAAACATGCACCGCTTTCATAAATGCGAACGCTATGGACTTGGCCTAATGTGAGATTATTCCTCTGGGCGGATCAAAAATGAGGTGTCAAAACAGATTAATGGCAAATAATTACTGACCAAATCCGCCCGTCAATGTGTGTTACGTCATCCAAGCAACGAAAATCGGGGATTTTTGTAGAGCTTAACGCCTTCCAAACTTCAACTGTTTTTCGACCGTCGACCCATTCAATCGAGCCTGTCATCCGGAAAATATTCAAATAAAAGTGGGAGCTATATTCACCGATAATTAAATTAATGTTAAAAGTCCATTCAATTATATTAAAAGATTACGTATCTACTGAAATAATTCGTTCGATAGTCTATTCTTCTCGCAATATTTTTTATGGAAAGAGAGAAAGTATCGATGGACGTATTTCACGCAGAATTGACTTTATCAATATTAAATGGTGCGGGATTCGTACAGTCGAAGCTCATCAATCCGTGGAAATCACAGGTGTCGCCACAAACAGTGACGTTCTCGGAGTCAATGGGAATTAGCTAAATAATGAGACAGGGGAATAAATGATTTCCATTTCACAATTTAGCTGAGGAATGTAATCTATTCAACTCGTGGTTTACCACCGCTGCATTTTGGTATGTAGATATTCGCGTAATTTGGTTATCGATTCCAAACTGCCGAATTTCAAGGAATTTTTCATCATCGTCTTTAAGCATCAGTAGAAATCGACTCCTGGTGGATTCCTGATCTACTGCATGTATTGATAGTATGTTTCTGGATAGCATACAGTATTTACATATTATTATACATGGTAGAATAATATATGGTATCCCTACACCTTTATAATTTACATAATACATCAGCGGTACACTTTAGTAGGTTAAAGACTATTGCTCATTTTCCTTTTAACGGAGCCAAACATGTTTTAAATATTGAGATTTTATTTAGATTCCAAGTACCATTAAGTAGATACGATAAGGACAATGGAAATAAAAGGAGAGGAACCTACAACCGAAACCGTAAAATACCGTTTTTTGTCGGAGTGAAAACAGGACAGGAATAAAAAAAACGAAATTCTTGAGCAAAAGTCGAGACCAAATACAAAGAATCTAAAATTACTTAATAAAAAACCTTTCAAGAAGAAATATATGTATATGTATTATTATAATACAGAGGCCGCACGAAAAATATTACGGTTCGATGCCCTGAATTTTCACGTGATTCGATTCACGTGATTACGAAATGATAGGTACTAAAATGTTTTGGTCGATTTAGTTAAAAGGTGCAGGTTTAGTGTAAAGGATATTCTAACCTTCTAAAATTTAAATTGTATGTATATATGGTTTTCATTTTATCCACAATCTCCTTATTATCTTCATGTACTTGACTATATGGTTATAATTTTCCCGGCACGATACCAACCTTTTATGTATAGCGTACGTGTATTCTATGAATTAGTGTTTACTAAATGAATTGCCTGTATCGTGTAAAAATTTTTATATACGTATATATTAACTGAAGATATGCATACTTTCCACAGGAGGTTTTGAAGGATTTTCCTCCCGTCATTGCGCAAATGCCTCATTACGTTCTCCTCGTCCGTAGCCCCCTGGTCCAAAAGCTAAATTGCAACGTAAGAAATATGAATACAAGATGCCTTATTTCCACAGTATTCAAAAGACACTTCCTACATTTTTGACTCTATCATGGATAAATATATCATGAATATTTATAATTATAATATCTAGGATAAAAAATAAGCGAAGCTTACTTATCCTGTGGAAAGTACATAAATTATAAATTTCCTTTAATTTTTTTTGCATTAGGAGTCTCTCTGCTAGGAAGTATATATGTTTTGTCGACAAAAAGTTATGAATATCCGACTTGAAGTCTAAATAGACTTACGATTGGTCGGTTGGAACCGAGCCTGGTCGTATGGCTACGAATACTTGTATTTTCCAGTTTCTTTCTAACTAATTAAACCGGTAATCGCGTATCATCTTCCGGAAGGAATCATTCTAAAATATGTTGCTTACTGAAGGACTGCATGCTTAAGATATTCGGGAGTGGAAAACCTAAGGACGTACCCAATAACCCCGTATCAAGGACGTACCTGCAAACTTTAGAAGGCTTACTTGTTAAAGAGTAGCACTTGCCAAGGATGGGGTGATTTACGACATTTTCCTTATAAACTCATCTCCAATTATCTTTTTAAATACCATTTTGTGACGATAACTGTAGTAGATGGACTTTGATCGTAAAATACTTCACATTTAATTCACTCTCCCCGTCAGATCCTATAAAAATGCTATTCCTCCAGTTATTATTCCTCCAGTATTCCAGAAGTCTGCAAAAGATCCTCCAGCGCACGCAATGCCTCAGATTCAACGTAAAAATAACTTGGAAAATAAAATCTGAAATCTGGGTTGGTCAGTTTTTTAATTCGTATTGACTGCGTTTGGAAATATATCTGCCATGTGTTACAGCGGTCGTCCTTGAGGGCAATAAGGCAAAAGATCATTCAATTGAAATCCTTCCACTTTTTCCGCTTCGTGCAAACAGATCGAAGAGAGAAATATTTCAGGGATAGCATTCCGTTATATTATTAGGAGCTTCAAAGACGAAAATTCCGGACTAAATATTTAAGAATACTCGTCCCTGAGAAGGAGACGTAACCAGTTTGTATCGGTTATTCTCATCTGACGAAACGGCTGCAGCGCGGTCGGTGGGCAAAAGGGTAACGAAACAGGTGGAGCAGATAGCAGTTGAGGTTGAAAAGAAACCAAGGACGCCATGAAAAGTAATTATGCTGGGGCTCTCAACCAAGGGCTTCTTCTACTACCCGATCATCTCCTACCACAGGAGTAAATCTCCATTTGACGATAAGTATCACCTTGAATACGGCTTCCTTGAAAAGCTCCGTGAAGTATGCATAGACTCCCATAGTTATTTAGGAGGTTAACAAATGGATAACTGTGTTCAAATGACCGCTATTTCTAAAAACAAAGAGTGAGCATGCCTCTTTTTATCAGCATATTCTCGTAGAGAATTTTATATTTCGCGTTGAATGTTTTAGGAAAAATACAATAAAATACAAACGTCTTTATTAGACTAAATCAGGATTAAAGTCCTACCTTTGAGTTCACTCTCGTAAGAATGAAATAAAAAATACATAAAATGAATTTAGATTTTAAACAAAAACATAAACCATAATAATCACAGATTTTTTCAAAAGTATGTTGAAAATAGAAAGGAAATAGGGGTAAAAAGAATAGTTTCGTGGATAATTAAAATATGATATTTTTGGTTGTAGAAAATATTTCCACTACAAGAAAAACAACCACAAAAATGAGGGGAGTCTAAAATATCCCTCAAAAGCGTACAAAATAGTGAGAGAGAAATGGAGAGATAGATTTAGAAACGGGTATATAGCAATTTTTGTAAATAATTACTAAAATCATTAACAGATAATATAGAAATTAGTTGAAATTTCAGCATTAAAGAAATAGGTCGAATGAAAGACTCTGAAAGCTACTTGATGAATATTTTCCGAAACTGTCAACTCAAAGTTAAATTTATCACAAACATTTCACTGATCTATCATTTTAAAAATTAAGATCGCCAAAACTTCAATTACAGCTAAGAAAATTCTCTAAATTCTCTTCTATCTAAATTAGTTCTTTTCTTGATATACTAGTACGTAGAATTATTACACCTAAATTCGACTGGATAAAATTTTAATTATTTAACACAAAATGTGTTCGAATTTTCTTTCTTTGACAGAGGTTGCATGAGGAAGTTGTGGGGTATAAATAAACTATGATTTCTGTAAATTGTTCATATGCAATTTAAGATGAGTGATTTTTTAATGAAATGCGCAATGTTTCTCAGAGAATAATGTGGGTTCTTCTTTCCTGCGATCGTTTTAAATGATACGGTAGATCATACATTTCGGGATGTTTATTACTCCATTTATCATGATTGACTAGTAAAAAGAGTACTTAGTTTAAGGATATTAATATTACAGATAATAATATATTTCCAGAGTAGCTTCAAAAGTTCGTAACCGTATGCGTAAATATTCAATATTATCTCCTACGATATATATTACTTTACCTATTCCATAAATATAGGATAAATTTTAATGCACTTAAAGTGTTAATATAAAGCATTTTAAAATCTTTAAATTATTAGGAAGAGGAACAGGTGATTTACTCGTCTAATAGAAACTTCAACAACTTTTTACAATTTAGTAGAAAAAGGAATATGAATTGTAGAAATAACAAGCTTTAATGCACAAAAGGTAGCCTTAAAATTGAAAACGGTAAACGGAAATATAAATTGAGAGAGTTCAAATAGCAAATTTGCAAACAGATGCAGGAAACTCTACCTTATTGGGCACTGTAAATAACACCAATTAATAAAAAAACATTTTCTAGTTATTTTCTTCACTTAATTAACCAAATATTCAATTTATCGAGTATTAGCACAGTAATTGCTTTCACCAAAACATTTTTATCCATTAGCTCTTCCTATTCATTGGGGAAATTAAAGTTAACAGGCACCTAAAGAAGATAATAGAAAATAAAATGGGATACCTTTATTTATTCGTCCAAATTTACAGTTCATAGAGAAGGGAAATTCTCTTTTAGATCATTTAAATGGACCTTTATTACTGTTTTTCTATTCTATTATTTCAAGTCTAAAGCTTTCATAATTACATCTATTAGTCTATCATTTCGGCTAAATAACACAAATGTAAAACACCTTCGATGTCAATAAAATAGGTAAGAATATTTCAAAACAGGAATTAAAAACTATGATTATAATTACGATGTTGTGCATGATTAGACCGTTTTATTTCAATTTGTTTCCCACCAAAATTAAGTGAATTGGGTTGGAAAAATCATAGGTATGATATTATCTCGCTATAAAGTGGTATTTTATAATAAAGCATGAATGAAGTATATTACAATATATAGGCTATCACTGAATCATACAAAGGTGTTATCACACCTGAGCAGAGTTGTGCCAATTACCGGCAGTGAAATAAAAGCCGTAACACCGCTTTTTTCACTGAAAAGTCATTTTAATCGAAAAGAATAGGTGATAAAACGCTTTTATTGATTTAAATTCATCAATTTACCTAAACTGGCCTCTAACATCCAAAATTTGAACTTATAAATATTCAACATCTACTATGAGAGGCTCCCAAAAAATCAGCCTCGCCTCCTCATACGGCGTCGGTACTCCTTTAGGACTCAATTAGGATATGAGTCAGTTCTATGCTTTCGACCCTCACTTAGTGGTATTCCTTAAAACATAAAGAAAAATAGAGGAAACTAATTTTAATATTATTATACAAGATTATTCTTATCTTCTACAGCAACAAAATAATGAACACGACCTGAGTTTCGATGCATAGCGCCATCGTCAGGTGATCATAATCAATCTGATGAGGGATGGAAACCCGGCTCGTGTTTTTTGTGTTGATTGTAGTATTCTATGAATTGAACCAGTTGAATTCCCCTAATGTTAATTACTAGGAAATACGTAATACGGTTTTTCATGAAAATTGTTGTTCTTGTTAGGGGTAGTGAAATAACTAAATTACCATTAGCAGTAATTTTTATTATCTTTCCCCTTCATTGACAACCGTAGTATTTTTCCCAATCCCCCCTCCAGAATTTCACATTGTCTCTACTAAATGAAACTTTCAATTCAAAAATATTTTCTTAAAATGTAAGTAATTTGATGGTATGAAGACTTGTGTAGGCAACGGTTCAGTTACACTGAATTAGAGCTTTGGGGTGCCCGGGCGCCTTCCCTCACATTAAAATCTTCTGCATTTTCGACGAGAAGTTGACGAGTAAGAAACGTTAACAGGCGAATTGTAACAGCTGCATTTATACACTTTCTGTTTAAACCCTACCCCCTTAGTGTAACGTAGTCTTTGCAACACCTCTTTTTCTTATCTTAACTCTAGTGATTACATTATTACGAAATTGGAAAATACGAGATAAGGAAGACAACAAAAAGGTGACGCTTAAGACAACGGTTATCAGAACAAAGTGACCGAAGGAAGGGATCAGTGGTCATCGGGGGAACTTGATCGTCATCGGAGGAGCAAATGTTATACGAATCCAGGTAAAAGTTCCACAGGAAAAAGTGCGAGCCCCCCGTAAAAGTCTTACTGTAGAATTTTACCTCCCGTCAAATTACATCAATTCTTAGGGTGACAACTTTTCCGTGGCATCAATTCCTACTAAGACGTGTGGTAATCTTTCCGTGGCATGGGACATTTTTACTAAGCACCGGTTATACACTCATGAAATTTTCCTTTAATATAACTTTAGTATGTTATTTTAGTAGAGAAATAAACCGCGTTCCCCCTGTTTCGATATACAAGATAAATAGAAGAATTTTAGAGAATTTTCATATCAAGCCGCAACTAGCTCTTTGATTTGCATACACAACAATATCTCACTGTATGAACTAACGCTTTGAGAAATACCGTTTTGAACGAGGTAACATGTGAAGCAAATAGACTTGCATTCATTTAATTCGACAATTCAATCCCCATTAATTACATTTTAATCGGGAGAACAATTATTAAAGGCAATAATTTTCACTACTATGATATCGATATCCACCGTTGTGTACAGTAATTTTAATCGTGAATAGTTCTCGAGTGCAATAAATACTCTTCGCTCAAATTAGGAAAATCTTTCTGCATAATGGTTTTAGAAATTATTCACATCCTAACATCGCAAGTTAATAGCACGCTATTTATTTTTGTTACCGAATTACACGTGTAGAAATCGGATTGGATTTCACTTCAGAGGTACTGCAAACCCGCTAAAGATTGATGGCTAACCTGCAAGTACACGAAATTTCACTTGTCCGGATTCACGTGTCCGGATTGGCAAATTTATTTTAAAAGAGTAAATTTAGAAAGCTTTTTATTGCCGGTACCCAAACAAATAGAAAATCAATAAAAATATTAAACAGTAGCTTATTGTTGATTATAAACCTTAGAAATTAAAAAAGTATATAATAATAAACGTCTTGATTGTACAGGATAACGATAAAGATAAAGCTAATGATTTGCGGAACTTAATAATCACATGTATAAAAACAACTTACAAAAATTTATGAGAAGTAGAAGTGAAAGGAGAAATGAGACACCCTATTTCTCTGAAATTATATTTTATTTCTATTGTGATCCCAGTCTGTATCCCTGATTTAGCCGTCTGATCTGTCTAATGACCAAAATGCAACGTAAGGTGAATAAATAAACAATTATAATGTTAATAACGCCCTAAAATACTAATAATCATGGCAAACACCATTTATTTCTCTGATATACAGGATTATCAGAACCGGCGAAGAGAAGAAAAAACGATTCCTACTTCGTAGCGTATATATAGCGGGCTATTTAACGGAGTGGAAAATACGAGAAAACGCTAATGACGGCAAATGCAGACAAGAGACACTTGTGCATCGAAAGAGGGAAAACGCAGGGTAAGGGGAGAGGGCGTCCTTCGAAAAGGATGAGAGACCGCAAAGCGTGGAACAAGCGAAAAAATGGAGCAAAGGCGGGTGAAAAATGCGACGGCGAATAGGAGAGAAAGCGGGCGAAAGTGGAGGGACAAACAGACGACTCTATTATGGGCGGAATTGAGACATCAAACATTCACCCCGTGCTCACCATAAATTATCAAAATACATTAATATGTGCAGACGCAAAAATTTAGTTTCTCGCGAGCGTAAAATAGGCTGTAATGGTTTTTGGTTGTGTGGGGGAAAGGCGATCGGATGGCTGGAAGCAGGGGCGGGTCTAGATGAGGAGATGGGTCCATGGGAGGGGAGAGAGATTTTAATGACTTACCAAACTTCTTCTATTGTGACCTCTCTGTTTTTCCTGATCGGCCAAACCGAAAGAGATTCATCACTGGCTTTCGAAAGGACCGCAGCTAGATGCAATGCTGTTTTCTCACGCGGACACACCTTAGCATTGCCCGGAGATCCAATTTCAATCTGAAACAATAATAACGTGTAGTAACTTTTAATATTTGAGTTATATGTTTTTCCTTTTTTAATTTATTGTTTGGAATCGCTTACATGGTCGGAAATTTAGATATTTACAATGATTCCGACATTTTATAAATTAATATTTATAATAAATGTAACATTGGGTTCAGATTCGATTACTTTTACCTACAGATATTGCTAAAACTATTAATCCATTACAAATTCATAGACTATTCATTCAGCGAAATAACATACATACTTAATAAATTTGAAATGAATCAGATAGAAAAGCATATTACGCGACTGCATCACCTTGGATCAGCCTGTCTACTAACGTCGGCCAAACAAAATTAAGGTAAAAAAACCTTAAAACTAAGCTACTCTTACGTAGAGCGTATAAATATACCTTTGAGAAGAAAAATGATTAACGTAAAGGTAGAACACATAAGAAGAAATAATAGGACGAAAGATGGAAGTTCAGAACTGATGGAGGGGAAGAAATATATAGAGATAGGCGGGAAATACGGAGAGATGAAGGGATCGAAAGAAGTTGTTGAAGAAAAGGATAGGGTGGATGAAGAACCAGAGTGAGGGGGAGAAAGAAGCTTTGGAATAGTTGAGGAGAAGAATAGAAAGAAAAGAGGAGAAGGGCGGTGTGGTTCTGCAGTAGAAAACTGATGCAAAAATGGAAATAGAAGCAGAGTGCAGGAGAAATGGTACCTAGAAGAGGGAGAGAGGCAAAAGGCGCGAGAGGGATGGTGAAACAATTAATTGGTAAGGATACAAGTTAAATTTATGGAATTAAGAGAAAGAGATTAGTGATAAGAAAGAATTGTTCAAGATGTATCAGATGATAAGGAATGGCTAAGGGGTAAATTAAGAGTACTTAAAGAATTACAAAAACGTCTTTACTACGTATTTATGGATAAATCGTGAAACACTTTTACATTTGATCTTCAACTTCTGTAGTTTGTAAAACAGTTTAATGATGCATCGTCATATTAAATGTTCTATATTTGTAATGCTTAATAATAATACCACTGCTGAGTTATTGATATATTTCTGTATGTTTCGATGCAATGTATGTTTATTCAGTTTTATATAAATGATTGTTTAAATTTTACATTTTTCAATTTTTATTACATGTGCAAATTTAAAGTAATAGTGTATGTTGTATGACTGAGATCAATGTTGTAATATTATATTTTCATAGTTCTAATTTGATAATCCCTTATTGAAAAGACGGCGTATTTTATTCTCGTTTGATAGATCTCTAAAACGATTGTGGGAAGGGTTGGAAATGAAGAGGCATAGGGGAAAATATAAAAGAGGAAAGGTAATGAGGATAGAATGCATGTAGGGGATACAGCGGTAAAAGAAGAATTAAAAAGTAAGGAAAATAAAGGAATAGGAAAAAAGAATGAAGGATTGGTAAAACAAGAAAAATATGTGGCAGGAGAAAAGAAGACGGAGGGAAAGTTGAGGAATGAAAGGCAAAAAGCTGATGGTAATAATTACGAGCGCAGATGATCGTAAAAAAGTGATTCAACTCAAATGCATAAGAATACCACATAATTAAAGAATAGCATTTGAATGTTTCTATTACATACAATTAGAATAGATCAATTTAATCCCTAACAAAATCATAATTTATTTAGATCATTCTACCTATCCAATATTAGTCATTTATCTCTAATTGATATTATTTTATATCACCATCAATCAAAATGTTATTGATAAATTTATCTACACGCAGTTGGAATGATCTATCCGTAAAATCATTCATCAAGAATCAATTCATAAAATTGTCTTCGTTTAATAGGAACAGAAGAAATGATTACATTTGAAAATGTAATCTTTATAACTTAAGATTTTTTTGATAGATTCATATAATTGTATCTGGAATGCTATACCGCATGAATCCTTCCCAACTTTCAATCAAATCAAAATCTTGGGGTTTTCTCCTGCCAATCAGACAACCTCTTTGCTCCGAAGATTTCCACGTAACGTCAAGTACCCCAATCATTTCGACTGCCAATACACTTACTTATATTTCCATTTAATGATGACCAAAAATAGAATCTCATCACTCGATACTCCCGCAGCTTTCACTGGGACAAAAAAAAGTGTCCCACCGAACTGCATTTACTTATCCAATCTGATAAAAACAATGAAAATGAGCGAATTGGAGATGCGTTTTTTCTTCGTCCGGATCGAGAAAGCCCCGCAGTGAAAGTGGTCGAGAAGGAGAGCAGGGAAGTGGGCATTGGGTCGCCCACAGAGGGGAGATAGGGGTGTGGTCAGCGAGGAATCTCTACCAACCTCAAAAACCGTTAGGCCTCTCGCAGCGGCAAGCACCCAATATGTTGAACTTTCCAAACCTGCTCCTGGAGATCCGAATGTTACCGTACCGTGCGTAGGGAGAGACCGCTCTTAAACCGCACTATGTATGAAAATAGCCTCGGACATCAAATTGCACTGCTTTTAGGGAGAAAGTATTCGGCGAGTGCGCGGGAGAAATTCCGACGGATGAACATTGAAATCCCAACGACGCGTATGGAAACATCGGGAGGCTGGGGGAGTTATCCGAAGAGGAACGGCATACGAGGCATTTTCGTGACTTCTAAAGATATCGCTACATTTTCAATAGAGAAGCAAATAAATATGTTAAATATAGAAAAGTATGCAAAACAGAAAGATAACAGAAGATCTGGAGGAGCTTTGAGATAATGGCTTTGAGATGTTATTTCAACATGTACCCAGGTGATTGGACTGGTACACTTTTCTCTCACAAATTGAGGAATTTTTTTGTAAAATATATAAAACAATGCATGCGAACTCGTTTATGAATAAATATATAACAACTAGTAGAAGTATTTTTAAAAGAGTTTCGACAGCTAGGGTAAACATATCTATGTCTGAATTATTTACATTTAAATATAATCATGAATGTGCGCAATCAAATTTTCTTATAGAAATGTATAATAATGTAATGCATATCAAATTATATTTAACTGATGGTTCTACAATATTAGAAATTTTGTTGCCATTATTTTAATTTATCCTATACTTATATTTGTTTTTATGGATCAAAAAAACATTAATACTACTATCTTTATTCCCTCTCCATTCTCAGCAACACAGGGTAATTCAGGGGTACGAGGCTATATACCAGGTACTCAATGAAAAAATTGGTTCAACTATTATCGTGGTTTTATACGTTCCAAAAGTTAGAAACTTTCGTATAATATGACAATATCCAAAGATAACTTTCCTCTGAATCTCTATGTATGTGATTATTATGATCTAGGCTATTAAAGAGTTGTTTTTCTATTATACTGGTGGATAACAATACTAGGCATTATTTCAACTTTTTGCATACATGCAGGTCATTAATATTTCGTTTCCAAAGTCATGGTATTAGCTTTTCATAATAGACAGTACTTTCAGTGTTATCTGTTAATAGAACTGCTATTTATATCAAAAATACAACTTAATTACACCTGGATAGCAGTGTGGACAGCGCGTTCGACTTCAATGAAAGCGGTCTCGTGTTCGATTCCCGGTAGGAGCCCACGTGCGAAATGACCTCAGCGTTCGAAGCACTTTTACCATACTACTACTACAGTTTTATTCGTTTTCTCTACCAGTGTAATCATTATTATAATTATTCTTAATCTATTGTCAGCAACGCCGAACGCTTCTCTGAGACATTTTTCTTTTGAGAACAAAAATGAAAAGGCAATCACGAGGGGTCAGTGAAAAAACCGTGATAGAATCACGAAGTTTTGGAAAACGCTGCTTTGTTTTATATTTCAAAAGATGTCAATCTATTGTTGGTCACGCCCCCACACATCTGAGGCACAATTTTCTTTTAGAGAGAGAAAATTCGATCAAGGCAAACCTATCAAAAGAAACGAACTAGACTCACGAAGAAGGCTTGGAAAGTATTAGTTATTATGAGATTTCAAAAGAGGATAATCAGTTTTTGACAACCCTCCACGACATTTCTCACTGGAATTTTATCGGAAGCAAATAAGAAATCGATCAAACAATCTATAGACACGAAAAAGTTCCATATAGAATTTTTACACAATGCTGATCATTATGTGATTTCGAAAGATGTTATTCTATTTTGATAACTCTCGACAAGATCTTGGAAGATCAAAACAGTTTAATCTGGAGCAATCTAGCGATAGGGACAACAGTGCTCTTTCTACTACACCAAAACAATCTTAGGCGATGTCAAAAATGTCAATCTATTGCTGGAAACTCGCTATAATTTACGCAACGAATGTATATTTTATGCGTAATAGATGGAAAGATTCGATGTGAAATCTATCAGAATACTTTCATCGTAGATTGTAGGATAAACATAACACAGCGTCAGTATCTATGCGATTTCATAAGATTTTTAACTTATTGTTTGCTTATCACCACATTTGTACCACTCATGTTCTTCTACATTGGAAATGTAAAGTCGAAATAAGACATCACATCAAATCAGTATAAACATATTTGACGAAGAAAATTTAAATTTAAAATGCCTTGATTAATTACGCTAAACTTACACTGAGCATTTTGAAGTGATAGGTCAGTGAACGAAGATGAGTCTAAATAACGAAGTCCGAGATTCTATTTCTTTTAGAGTCACAAATCATAAATGCATATGAACGCTACCACAGCACCTTTTATTATAGATCAGGAGACTCCGAGCTCAAAGTTCCATCTGTCAACAAATTCCCATTTTGATATACTTAGGTTTATTCTTGATAACGTCATAATTGTTCCCGTTAGCATATGCAGCACTGAAACGAATTAATACGAAGAAACGATAAAGCTATCTTCAACAAATGAAATGTTGCAGCAGATGTACATACTTGGAAAAGTAATATTCCTATTCAGAAAGCAAGAAATTGAATTACTTCATCGCTTCCATAGAACAAATCTTTAATCTGACTGGTTTCGGCTAAAGATATCTTCAGGTCTGAAAATGACTTAGTCTAAACCGGTCGGATGATCTGCTCTGTGGAAACTATTAAGTAATTTTATATATTTCACTATGGCGTTCCATCAACTTAGGTTAGGTTACATCGATTATATTCATTGCTATTCATCAATTGCAGGGGTGTTGCAATTATTTAAATCTGGTAATCCTTGTAATTTTGACCCGAATGTAATTTACTAACCTTGGGGTGTATTCACAATATTATTTCCTTTAGTGAAAACAGAAAATGATTCTAATTACATACACATTAAAATAATAAATAATATTTATGGACAAACAAGTATTCACTTAATAGAAAAATCCGAAATTCTGGAATCGAACCAGAGACCTTGGGGTTGGACGCTAGCACCCTAATCTTTCCGCCACCGCGCCAGTTATCGTTTAATATCTTAATTATTATATATTGTAATTAGTTGTAGTAATTACACTTAATTGTTATTTATAAAAATACAACCTAACTAAAAATTTAAATTCATAAATTTATAACCTTCATCAATATGTTGAAACGGAAGAATAACCTCCTTTTGTGCCCTGGGAATGAAATAAAACTACGAATACAGTTTTGAAGCGAACTGTCACTTATGTAGACAGTATAATTTTCGCATGGAATGCAATGTCCGGTTCCCGATAATACTCACGATATTGCAAAACGATCTCTCCTAAATAAGCTTCCTGGAGTGAATCAGAAAATAAAACCGATTCTTTCGGAACCAGTAATCCTCCGATCGAATGAAAGTAGTTTAACGCGATTTAAACTGGAGTTCAAGAACGCGATCCCAAGTTTCCTTTCCTTTTGCCTTTGGCAACACCAATAGATAAGCTTGCTTTAAGAATTAGCAAAATTTAGCTCGATTTAAGGCTGCCAATTTTATACTTATCATCATTGCATTAAGCGATCTATAATATGTAGGTTTCTTTCCGTTGCCTTCTTTGGGCTTCGCACAGAATACCGTTTTCTTGTCTTTTCAGCGACGAGAAGGATCCTTAACAATAATCATCTTCTTACCTAAGCAAATACATTTACAAATCTAAAAATACATAAATATTTTATTTTATCCTTGCTTTCGCAGAAATTCTTATCATTTTTCAAAATTTCATCATATATAATGTTAGTACAAAATCAAAAGAGGTTGATAAAGATAGTAGAATCAATAATATCTCTACTTAAATAATTGATTATTGCCCCCGATTCGATATTGCGACTTCCATAAAATAAATCGATAATTTTAGATCATCCTATAGTTGTATATTATAATATCACTATGCTGGGAGAAATAACAATATGTTTTACAAATTCAAGATTTTCATTAATTATTAAACACCATCTAAGATGCAAAAGAGCAAGGGAATTCTGAAAGAGCACTAACTGCTTCAGAAGATGTTACCAAAATGGTTAGTAACTATGCACTGATTCCTCAAAATCGCAATTATATTTAGTGACTACCAAATTTCATGATTGGTAAACCTTGTTCTCATTTAAATAACCAAGATTAAAAAGATAAAAGGAGCATTTTATAGCATTTACATATAATTATTTGAGTGTACATGAGTGGGTAGCGTGTTCTCCTTTCGTGAAAGCAGTCCCGGGTTCGTTTCCCAGGTGGGAGCATGTATGTGTGAAATTCTTGCGCTGCCAAAATATTATTATTAAAAATACTACACTTGAATGGATTATCTGTACGAATAAGCAATACCACTCTTCAGTCTTATTGGCATTGCCAGAGTAAGTCCATTTCACGCTCCTGTTATTCCTCACAAAAGTTCGCATTATCTGAATAATTTTGGATAAATGTTCCACGTTCCACATGCAAAAAACTAACTAACGTAAGTAACGTAAAAAAATTAGCAATTAAATTAAATTATTATTAAAATTAAAAATTAGCAAAAAAATTAACAAACAAAGAAGATAACTCTTCATAAACACGTATAATCAAAATTTTTACTCAAAACATTTCTTGATGCTTCCACTTTGCCAACAGACATACAGCTGGATTTGAAAAGTTTTGCTGAATTTTTTGAGCGATAAAGAATCGAAAGTTGTATATGATACACCCTCTTGTTAGAAAAGAACATCTGAAGATGAAAGTGTGCGAAAAGAGTGAAAACACGCAGAATCGCACGTGATCCAGTTCACGTTTTAGGCGGCCTCTTATCTGACGAACATCTAGTGGCGGCCCATTTTAAGGCAGTAAAATGAAAAATTCTTTCCAAAATTCGGTGCGTATGTTTCTTATTGTACCACAGCCTCAAGCATTATAATGCAGGAGAATTGAACTGAATGCAGGTTGGCGGTATCCATATCGTGAGCACGATATCTAAATTACTGCGACGGATATTTTTTATTGGGGTATCATATAGAAATTACTCTCGAATCGACTTAAAATCTGATTGCACTTTCATAATAGTCTTGCGTCAAAGAGTGTGTTATTGCTAACTTGCCCCTGGCCAGAGTCAAGGAGAACACTGACAGAATTAAATCAGACGAAATATTACTATAAAAACAAAAAAAATCTTAAAATCAAGGCTTATGAATACAAGAAAAACTGCCAAAGATATGTACAGACCCTTGAATATTAGCAGAAAAATCTGGTGAGTAATCCCAACTTTTTCAGATAGACCATTAAGTGATAATTACGATATTCGAGTATGGAAAAATTGCAACATAAACGAGTTAATTGAGGAATCAAATTGGTTCAATTTGATTGCAAGATCAAAACTTCTCATCTCCTGAGGTACGACTGAGATACCCACGACTAGAGAAACATAAATAGAAACCAAATCTACTGGATGAATTAGTTTAAAATTTCCTAAATTAGATTGGTAATGAAAAAATGAATTTTATTTATTAGTGACAATATTTTAAATATTAGATTTAGATACGCAATAAACTTGGTAATTAAGTATCTGAAACGGTTTAAAAACAGATCAAGTGGAAGTTTGCATATTTCATTTGTGAATGCAAATATACCTTACAACTATAGTCCACGTTTAAAAATTGAATACTAGTAGCCAGAAATCCGTAGAACATTCATGGGCAAAGGAATACAAAATGGCTCATCCTGATACACTTACCTTGGGTTATAAAAATGGCTTTCCCTCGATTCCGCAAACTTCCAGATCCAAGCGTGGTTTTCCTGCTTCTTTGCACGCTCAAAAAAGCTGCTGCTAACCTGAAATGGCAGAAAAGAATTACAGCTGTATTAGTTATGCATAATTATATTTGCAGCTAAATTTCCACAACTATTGTTTTAAATCAATCCTGAAAATTTGAATAAATGACCACGGATTTAAAGATAAAAATATGTATAGTGCAGAATAGTGATGTCCAAATCTTATGGCACCGAAAAAGAAGAATATTTACAATATATTTCTTAAGCTTCCCAACGGATTACAAGCTTCATATCGAAGACGGTTAATGGTAGTACGAAGACAATCAATGCATATCTTAATCGAAGATTCAGATTTCTTGGAGAATAAATCAATAGAATAATGTCAATACTGACGAAGATTATTCATTCCGGAATCATTTGTACTACCCGATATCTTCCTCAGCCCAAACGTAAACCTCTAGTACAGTAATTTCTAATACTTCCTCAATCGTTCGAACACACAGTTGTTAGGAAACGGAATTCCTATGGGGTCCCAAGATTGCAGCATACACAAACCCCTACAACTTATTACTGCGCAAGAATATCGCATACGTTTTGGTCATTTCTGATACGTTCCTGTACGCGTGCCTAAACGCACGTCCACTGAAAATTCGTTGGCCATGTCTGAGATTCAAAGAAGAAAATCATTCATTAGCGAAAAACTTCTTAATACTCCTTATCTGCGATATCACTACATTGCTTTATCGTCCCAATTTCCAGATAGTTATTCAGGCTTATGGCTGATATTGTCATTTCATTTTGGTGATAGTGTCACGCCTTAATAACCAAAGAGAAAAGGAAATAGCGAAGAGAGAAGAAATTTGGAAATGATAACAAAAGTCTTTCTAAATGAAATGTAGAATACACTATACATATAGACATTTAAGATTATTCCAGCGGTAACGTCAATTTCTCAATCGATATTAATTAAATAGTAATAAAAATACAAAACTGACACAATCGTGACAATAAAATCGAAAACAAACTTTAAAATTTTCCGCTTACATTTACGCAAGGAAAATTTATTGTTATATTTTAAAAAGACATGTAACATGACTCTGAATTAATTTTCTTGGGCTAAATTACTTTTATTTTCCTTTCAATTTCACGGAGCCCACGGGGGAATTGAAAGGCAAAATATTTTTTTATCCGAAACCTTGTCGCAGAGCAATCAAATTACGCGCGGTAAGGTAAGTCACGTCTGTTCTCACACCTGGAAATTTTTAGGCCGAGCAAGTAAATCACCCGTGAAAGAAGGTGGTTTAGAATCGAGTTGCCTTACTGTTCGCAAAACTGCTTTTCTTTCCCTCACCTTTCTCTTTCCTCACTCGATTCAAAGTCACACGTTTCTCAGACAATCCATCTGCCAGTCATTGTGGTAATTAGACCGGTTTTTTAGGTTAATAGGCAGTACAATCATTTAATAGACCACCGCTTCTCAGTCCATTCAAACAATAGATCTCTGAGGAAAAGCAACGATTTCTAACAGCGGCCGAATTAGGATCTAATACGGGGGTTGCGAGCCTGTGGAATTCGTGCCTCTTTACAGTTATTTTGGCATGAGAAACATCTCTCTTTATTGTAAGTCTGCTTAATATTTTCCCATTCTTTTTCTATGTTCGACCCCTCACTAGTCCTAAATTTACTTCTTAAATATTCGCGGAAAGCATCAACATTAACTCGATGAAAACTTTACACTATTTTATCTCCCTTCACAATACCGATATTCTTACTCCAGCATAGCTCTAAACATACAGCCTCACGGTCGCTAATTTCAGGTAAAAGCTCTCCATTTTTTCGAATTCGGATGTTCTTAATAGAAATGCCTCTAATATGTGATTCATTTTGTAGAATTGCATAATACCACAACCCTAGTTAGCGCGCTTATCAGATGATCCACCTTACCTCCAGACCCTTCTTTCTCTTATCATCTTCCCTGAGGTAACTTCAAATCCTCTGTTATTAACACCAATTCACTAAAATCCCTATCGCCGAAGGTCATTTCTCTTAGTCTTTCCACCATAGCGAGGTCTTCCCCGGGGGTCCGGTACGCTCACTCCCTTGATTTTTAAACCGTTTAGAGACGCAAATTCCTTGCAAATGCACCTCCCTTATCTTTCCAATCTATTCAATACACCTCGAACTATTGAAAATTTTCAGGTAGAGTAATTTTATCATCTCGCCACGATTCTGTTCCAATTTTTCCATCGGTATTACATGAATTAACCAAATTATTTAGTTCTTGAATTTTACGGTAAACACTACGACAGATAATCTGTAAAAGCCTTAGAACTCTTCAACTGACCAACAGTAATGTTATTTATTCTTCTCGTGAAAATCGTGCGTTAATTCACCTGCTACACCGCAATTTAGTTTCCCTAGTTTTAGATGAAGTCAATAATCCTATTAATCAATTTACCAAACGTTAGCGAACTTTTTCTATTTAGCTTAAACCCATCTCTTCCCAAATCCTCTCCTCTTGACTATTTGTTCGGCTTTAAAAACATTGTTCTGCCGACTGCACCCCCAATTCAAGCGCTCGTTAATTTGACTAACACAACCATAAGGCACGTCTCTTCATCTTATAATCCTACTTATCACTATTTTCGCCTTTTTATACTTCTCTTTTTTAAACGCCTCCTTAAACCTCATTGCTGCACCGCATAAGTCCCAAACAATCCATTAGTTGCCTCACTGACTTCACCGTCTTTACATCGTTAGTCATCACCGCATTTTTATCGCTCGATTTTTCCCACTATTCAATTTTATTTTCTCTTTGCTCCAAGCTAATAGTTAATAGCCTACCTAGTAGGCCCGGAAAACATTCTACAGCTGTATTCTATTTCTGTAATACTCTCCGCCATACCTAATCATCGAGTCCCCTAATATTCTCACCGCCCACTTCTGATTTTCTTTCACTTTAACACTCACCTCTTTCAATTTCGTTCCTTTTCATTCACCAACTCTTCAATCCTTTTCTCCCTCTTCTGCAGCTCCTTCTTTAGCCTCTCTATCTCACGATACTTCGCCAAAAGCTTCGAAAGTTCTAAGTACTGCCTCCTTTACATTTCCAATTTTCCGCTGTGCAGTCCTATAATTTCTTCTTCGTACACTCAAAGTGGTTTCTCGCATTACAATAATTGAAGTTCACTTCGTTCTTGCAAATCGTGTTAAACTCGACGCACTTCACCATGTTTGTCATTGTTCTATTCCTCTAGTCACCTTACTACCTGCTCCATTCATTTTTCACAACCTCACTCCTTGACGACACAACCACAACTGATATTGTGGGAATAAGTAACCCCTAGCACCCCTAGTTGTAGAGGGTTGAGAAGAAGTGAAAAATAAAATGTCCAAAATAACCGAGAGGTGTCGGCTATCAGCCTAAAATATTTTAATAAAGGTGACAATCACTAATTGCATGGGCTTTTTATTAAGTCCTGCGGAGCAATTTTGACCATAGCAATGTTTTTTCCATTGACATTTTATGTCGCTTGCTCAAGGGTGGGCTTACCCATTAATTTATTCTTGCTCCCGGAGATGAAACCGAAAATGTTTCTTATAAATACATTTTGAGATAAAATTATATTTTAGTGATTATCTGAAGAATTCTACTTTATATTGTGAATATTTATACTCTGAAATACCAGTAAATGTTGGGTCATCCAGAAATTTCTGCTCTTTCTCAATTTCTCGCAAATATTACGTTTCTTATTGAACGATTATGTTAGAATCTTCATGGATGAGTATTTTGTCGATCCCAGTCGCTCGTAGGTTAGTAAAAGATGCTCGATATAAATGGAAAATACATATTTTATGTTTATATTTTTATTTTGCCGTATTTTTATATTTTCAATTATATATTCCATTCACGAAACCGCAGAACTTTCCCAATGAATCATTAAAATTACATGAATATTACAGTATAAATAGGATCCACTCATATTTCTCTCTAAAAGAAGACTGAAATAAATAAATACGCGGGCAGTACCGGTCAATCAGCTAATTGCTAGTCAATGACAGAAGAATGTTTCTCATTTTACTTTCATTTGACAATGAAAAAAGCTGAGAAACTACATTATTCAAATAGATGCAATCGTCTCAGAAAGTGAAGAAAAGGCCGCATTTGGCATCCAGAAGGCTCAATTTTCCTCAACTATTTTGGGGTCTGATACACATAGGAAACTAAAGCTACTTTCAGGTAAATAAATATTTGCATCAAACCAGATAAAAACAACGATTATTTTCAAACGTATTGAAATAACTTAATATGATAGTAAAGGTGGCTTACGGACAATATTTGCATTTACTATCAATTTTACCTCGTATATTCTAGAGGAAATATATGAATTGTTTATGTAGTGCTCGTTCATTCTCAGCGGTGAAATTTGCGCAGAAAAGAATCTAACATCTCTCATCTCCGCTTACCTTAAAAGGATAAGTTATCAAAAACGAAAATTTTCATTCTTATGTTCAAAAATAAATTTTCAAGGTTTGGCCAAAATCTATCATCGACTATAAGAATATGAATTTCTATTTTATTTCTTTCTTTTGAAACTTGTTCAAGTTGCTCAAGTTGGTTCGATGGTTCTCGCTAATTAATTTTGCAAGCGAACTAGATTTCTTAAAAACTTCTTTTAGAACTAGATTAAATTAAATCAGTAAAAACATAAATTAAAATACGTAACACGTAAGGACAATTTGATTCTCTAGGATCGAAATGGAGTTACGCGGAAAGAAATTTATTAAATGTGGGGCGTTAACTTTTAATAAAATGCAAATTTTCAAGTTTTGCAACTTCTTGTTCTCGTGTTTTAGGCGAACATATACACATCCACTCTAAATTATAGTATACATATTTTTATCACAATTCTATATTTTTATCACAGACATGAAAGTCGCAATTTCGCAGAGTTTCCATGGATGTTTATGAAGCATTTTAAAGATTCTGGATGGGACCGAAAATGGTGTCATCATAAATCCAACCTAAAGGTGATGTTCCGCAACGGTTCTTGATCCAACTGGAAAATTTTACATCAACGATTAACTCCACTCACTTCAACCCATTCAATATTCTCCAATTTTTAATAGAAAACAAATTTTGCGTATTTTCGTACATCAAGGTATCAGCTAATATAAATAGATGAAACGGTTCCAATGTTTGACACTTAAAGTTATAAAGAGAAAAACCAAAAGGGATGAATTAATTAACATTTTATTAACTGTTTAAATGCATGACAGGCGTAATTTACCACTAAAAATCCGGTTTGGTCAGCATACGATTTCTCTAAATTACCATACGTAGTAAATGTATTAGTTTGAATCGTAAATTTGATGACCAATTTCACCTCATTTGAGTTTCAATTGGAAAATCTTTTAAATAGCCTTTATTTATATTTTCTAGTTTTCAAGCCCTTATTTTGCAGGAATATATTTCGAAGTGAATGAATAAAATCTGGAATAATGAATCTAAATTTTTCTTTCCCTTTTAGAAGATGTTGATCATCGAAAATTGAAGAGATTCGAAGCAAGCAAAATTAGCGTCACGTATTCCATAAAAGATATAAATTCAACCTCAAATATCTAAGGCTAAAGAGGCTATAAGAAAGCTTCCCAGGCTATTTATTTCGCCCTAGATCACGGTTTCCATGACTACATCTTCTGTGAGTAGAATCTATTGTAGAGGATTCTTCGAAAAGATTTCCAATTTTTTCTCGAGGGATTTCATATAATATACAATTAAAATGAGAATATGGGTACAATCTCATAGATTGAACATAATTACAAATTAATTGAGAATGGGCCCCAAAAGATACTGAATGAAGGATAGATTCTTGTCAAAATAGCAGTGTCAAAACGTACACTTTTCAATGGTTCGAAAATTTGGTAATTGACGAAAATTGGCAAGATTCACATAAGACTGCGTTCAAACGTGGAAATTCAGATACAAAATTGGATTAGGTAAATTTGACTAATTTCTCACATTCATGCTCATAGGGAACCATATACCCGTCTTTCAGAGGACAAGTTCTCTTTTTAAGGCGTGAGGCTTTCAAAATCTTTTCCCTTTGTCCAAATTTTTCATTTGGCACTCGATATTTATATTCCCTGCAAGTTTTTACATCCTCTATATTAATTTAAAGATCACTTATAAAATGTGAGTTATACATAAACAGATCACACAGTAGGAGTATGCGGCCATAATTAGCCGAGTTGGGTACAGTCGAGACGGGCTTTAATATCTTAACCCAAATGTGCTGTCTTTTCGTCAATGGAGAGCGTTATGCATTCACCAATAGATAGTGCAGCAGTCATGGTGGCTATAGCAGGAAAGTACCACAGTACGCACAACCTCCAAAAAACATCCATAAATCGATAATATCAAAAAATATCGTTGTATACTTGTTCTCTTGGCAAATAGTTGCTACTCCTTTTTTCAGAAATAAATTGCTTTATATATCATAGAATATATTATAAATTATTATATTTTTCATGAGAAGTTAACTCGCATAGCTGTTCCTGTTTATATTGAAAAATGACTAGAAATCAGGCGATGACCTAAAGAGTCGAAATTATGGTAGCTTAATCAATTATTAATGGTAAAGGTATAAATGCTATCTAGTAAGACAATATATATTGGAGACCTACCACGAAGTCAACGCCAAATTAATAGATTCGATTTTTCTCTTTTTAAAATAGTGAATTTTCTTGTTTATTTCATATGAATCCTCGTTTCTCAAAGATTTTTGTCACCCTACGTACTCATGATATCAATAATAAAGTCCTTGTGATCTTTTCTGACTTATATTTAAAATATAAAATAGAATGAATACAGCGATATGATATAAATAATGTAGTTGAGCCGTTGAACAGCAAAGATTCATAAATAAGAACGTAGACGATACTATTTAACCCATGTTTGTATTTTATAATTACGCAGCGAAATTTAGAGACATCCATCCATAACTTTCATTCAAACTCTGCAGTGACCAGATGTTCCAAACAAAATTACTCCGTTTTTCTCCGTGAGACAAGGTCGGTGGGAAGATACTCTCTTAAGACAGCTAAATTCCCTCTCTCATTCTAACACAATAGAAATTCCGACGGCGCTGCGGAGTTCTTAATTCTTCTCTCTTTACAAAGACGTTCGCAGCTTGAGAAACACACGCGCATCCCACTGTATACACACGAGAAGTACGTGTTTATAGAAGACAAATATGGAACGCTCCCTTTCCGCGCGGAATGCTTGCGCTCGATGAATATTTCATCGGCTGCAATCGGCGCGATAGAAAAGTTGAGCTGGAGAAACATTTTCAATGATTTAGTGATTCACGCAATCCGCTTCTGCTCCGCTCAAGGACTGGCGGGAAACAAAAGAAAGGGCAAATAAAAGAAGGTCCATGTCCGAGGGGTGGAAAAAGAGCAACGGCAGAAAGAAAGCGGCCTTTCCAATTTATGCCTTTCTTCTCGCTCGCGATATTTCCTCCTTCCGCTTTGTTCGCCCGCCTTTTTTTTCGCTATTCACCTGCTTTTACTCATATCACTCTTTCTTTTTAGGGAACTTTCTTTTATAAGCCATCTGAATGCTAGTTTTCGGTCTCCTCTCCTACTTAGTTCAACCCATTATCAGAGAAAGAAAGTAAACTATCACTTAGTCTGAATCATCGTGCGTCTTCATTGTTTTTCACCTAGGTATGCAACTTTCGGCAAATTCAGTTATAATATCAACTATTATCAAGTCTACTGTATTAATTTGATAAGGCCGATTTTTTCATGGTATTTGAGGCGCTTAAACGAACAGTTAGCTAGTAAATACACAAGGAGATCACGCGAAAATGTAAGCCTACCATAAAGTTTCATCCGATATCATTAACTTTTGGTTCTCAGAAAAGGAGCTGAATATAAAAACAACGGACGAAGTCATGCTTACGAAACCTTTTTCGCTTTAATTCTTCTCTCTTTACAAAGACCTTTTCATTAGAATTTTTAAGTGTTATTTATGAAAATCATATAAAAATAACTCCTAGTAGTTTCACGAAAAAACTTTCACTCTGATCAGTTTTGACTGTCGAATAAAATTTTTATATAAAGAAATATGTGTTTTCGTTCTTTCTCTGTGGCATAAAATCAAGTTAGGCTAAGTTACATCGATTGAAAGCGGGCGAGGCTATAGGGGCACGCGCCCAGGGTGCAAATATTTATGGAGTGAAAAATGAAAGTTTATAAGGCGATCTAATTTCGATAAATCATATCTCTGTCAAATTTTAGCATCTTTTTCGATTAGGTAACATTTGCTATATTTCACGGCAAAATTTCGAAGTCTGAAGCACAATCTGTATTCGACTAAAAGATTGAACTGAAAAAGATTGTATATAACCGCAAGCCAAATTCAAAAAACTCAGTTCTTCTTCCTTTATATAGCTTATTTTGTATTGAATATTGTCAAGATAAACGAAACTACTCTGCCTAGGCCCACAAAAGCCGTCACTAAGGCTCTGGTATATAATGAAAATATTCACCATCGATGTACCGCCAGGATGATCAAGCTGTGCCGCGTCATTTTAAATTTAAGACTGTATATGATTGAGTTTATTTCAGTATTTCGTATATTTTGGCTTGATCCATAAGTGTGCAATGAAGAATGATTTCAAGATATACACGGGGATTGCGTCGTTCAAGGAATTAGCAGCGAAATAAAGGGAGCAACATTTTTCGGTAGAAAAGACCATAGATATAAACTTCAATTGTAAAACAACGAACAAATACAAGTAAATTCTCGTTTTTAAATCGAACTCATAGAGTGTTTCTGAGAAATATTTATTAGTTAAAGGGAGTAAGGATCTGCAGGTGGAGTAGGGGATTGCCTGGTAGGGTGATGTACGGTGGGGACCTGTCCCCGGGACAGCTACGGTAGCCGTGAAGGCCTACCAGAAACCCTGAAAAAACCTGTACGATTGAGGGTGAATGTTTGGGAGGGGGCAGGGGTTAATTAATGCTGCTTGTGATTGAATGTCTATTGTTTCTGTGGGAGTGTCTGTGTTTTAACTTTTCAGAGAATAAGTAGAACATATTTTTGCAAGGGAATTAGTAATAGAGTTGGGAATTGTGTTATATTGGAGTTTTGTATCATGTAAAGTAATTTTATCCAAACGCACTTTGAAATCCTTAAAATTTAGCTCATTCTTATATTTTGAAATGGAACATTCTGGTTCGATTTCTTTTTCAAGACTTTTGGTACACACGCGTTAAGAATTTTGAAACTTCCTGAATTAGTAACAGATCATGTAATTTCGCCAAGACCTGTGGAGATTTCTATGTAATTAGTCTTCCCAATCAAACTCAATTCTTCTCACATTAACTGTGTAATAAGGCGCTTCCTTTCCCATTGCCAAAATATCTACAGTATGTTTACGTCTTTCATTTCATAAGTATGATTCTGTCCTTAATATTTCATAAATTCATGAGAAATTGAAATCATCATACCCACCACTCTCATTTGCGCATCTTTCATAATACAACAGAGTAAATAAGGAATCGATTACCTCATATAAAAGAATGTCAACATCAATATATATTTTTAGTTCCGTTCAATATTGCATTAGAGAAAATATAATTGAAAAAAATCTCTTACTCAGTTCTTAGAAATCAAATCATGGACTGCATTTTTCTAATAACTTACTATTTACTTGAAACAATTATGGAAAAACCAATTGGAGGCAATATAACTTCCTATTATATTTAGGTATACAGCTAGTCCATTACTGGAATATGATACCAAATAAAACTGCCCGCTATTTGAATTTTCAAGTTTTGTATTTTTCCTGTTTAGTAGTTTCGGTTATCCTTTTAATTTTATCTTCATCTTCTTTTTTTTTGAAAGTCACGTCTGCGAAATGACGAAGACAAAAAAGGCAAACGCCGCGATCGCCCAATTGCTATGAAACAACTCTCATCTAGACTCCGAAATTGCTTGGATAATCACTTCGTTTTTTAGGCCCTTCGAATTTCCTATGCCCAACTTTTATTCTCTAACTCATCCCAATTATTCTTGTATGCTCTCATGAAATTTAATTATCACAATTTTTTAAATTCTGTAGGTACAACTTTTTCTATACGATAACACTGCGTTATATATAGCCAATTTAGAGAGAAATCAATAGCGTTTTTAGGTCAATAGATCTTCTATATGAAATTTTTTCCGGTAACCGAAAATTTTAGAGAAAAAGATTGCAAGATATGTAAAAATGATTTGTGTGAGGGGTCGTTTTAAATTACTAATTACCGTTTTGAATTACTAATTTCTAACTTTTGGGGCAATTTCACTCAAGTTAGATACCAGAATTCACCTTCCTACATGTGGTAATGATATAAAGAAATTTTTTACTAGATAAACTAATCAAAAATGTAAATATTGGATGAAAAATAACAACAGTAAGGATATTTTTGTTTGTCATTAGTAGTAAAAGAAGGAAAATCTCTGACAATCGGCGACGCTCGTTGGATACTTATCACTTATATACATGTGCATACATGAGAAGGACAGCCGTTGGATATCAGAAGTTGTCAACAAGGCACCAAGAGATGTGAAGAGATCAAAAAGCAGATGGAAGGACAGATAGGATGGAGATATCATCATATACTTGGAGGTAACATGGCAACGAGAAGCTCTAAATAGAGAGAATTGGAAAAAGAATTTAGAAGATCATTCGACATTCAAATTGCTGAAGATGATGATGTCTATATAGTTAATTAAATACGCATTGACATTACTTGTAGCTAGAAGACAATTGTATACAAAATTTAACATTACTAAGATCTCAGGATAATCTTCAATAAATTTCTTTTTTGAAAAATCTTCATGGCTTTCATACGAATCAGGCCAGAAAGAATTATATTATAATAAGTCAAAACAATATAATTCATGCATAATACCGATGAAGCGAAAAGGATTTTGGTACAGCATTCGCAATACTAAAGATGAAGATAAACTAATTATACCAGGTAAAATATTGGATACTTAACATGTTTAATATGGTTGCACCTAACCGCAAGAAAACGAGCTCAATTACGGAGAGCTGACTTGCAGTTATAGAGATAAATATCATGCGTACAATTTTCTCAATTTCAGATCCCTGTCTATTTTCTTCCCAAAACGCGCGCAAAAATCTTCAAAAAATAAACGGCCGAGGAGAGATTCAAAACTCACACGGCAAACTGCTCCATAATCGCCCCCACTTTCCTTGTGAAATCCTTAGATACGCCCTTGGCATTTGGGCATCTTTTTAGGACCATCCAAAAAAGATATTTCTAGGTCGCCGGGTTATCGAGTTCAAAATACCCGCTGGTGAAGTAAGTTTCAAATTCTGAGGAAAGTCTGCGAGCGGTTGGCGAACTCTTTGGCGTAACGTAAGACGTTTAGTTTGATCCGAAATGAAGTGGATTGCCCTCCTCTTCGGACCCACCCATTCTCAGTGCCACCTGAAGAGAAAGCTGCTCCCCTTATGGAAGAGTCTTCATTGTCCCACTAAGCGGACTGCATCCACGCCAAGGGCGCGCTATTGCGCATGCGCCGCAAAAATTAGAATCTCCTCAAACGGTTGACAAATGGAGTCGGAGATCGGCAATTTCTCGCGAGAGCCGCTTCCCACTGCAGTACATCTCGCTATTACGGCCGCCCCGAAAGAAATTGATAGGGTTCTTTTTTAACGAGCATTTTTTTACGACCGCTCATTACGTCTCTCTTAATGTATCTCTTCCTCTTCTGCCCGATATCGGACTTACGTAACGGCCCTTGTCACTCTTTCTCCGCCGGACCGGTTCATTTGGGTTAAAATCGCGAATTTATATCGCCGTTAAAGAAATGCCTTTCATCATCACGGAGACGCTTTCACGAATCTCTCCTTATCATTACATTCGTATGAATTTCTATCGATGCCACTTTGTGCGAACCCAATTTAAAAACATCCAAATTTGCACGAATATTCCCGTAACATTTCTAACATACGTATCTTACTTTGATTATTCAACCATGATCTCCTTCTTCCGCAATATTTTTCGCATCTTTGTTAATTATTCATTTTCGCCAACTGGTTCCCTTTCACTATTTGTCGTTTCCCTTTCGGAATGCATACTAATGAGGATCGTGTCGAGACATAAAAGTGAAAGAGCGCGACAGATGGTTAGAATGCGAGCGATGCCATTCTATTTCCGGACTCTCCGCTGGACATTATGTAAATACAGATAAGTAAAGGTGGATGTTACATAAATTATATAAATTTCATTTCACCATATGATATTCACGACGTTAGGAGATAAACTAGAACGGCTGGACCAATTCCCGTGTCTGGGAAGTGCTCTTTCTCGGAATGAGAGGTACACAAAAAGGAATGAAGGATAAAATGCTCTGGAATCCCTTATAGAACGAAGAAAGCCGTTCACGGAGATCCATAGGAAATTAACAGAAAAAGACTATTAAGATTCCAATTCTGGAAAGTAGTACTGTATTGGTGTCAAGATTGGACCCAAAGAAAAAGAGGTAATTAAGAGAAAGAAGGCTTTTGAGATATGAAAGTAGTGTAGATTGGAAAAACGAGTTGTATTAATAACAAAACGAACGAGGAAAGGTGTAACGATGTATTGTTATGAGAAGCAGGTGATGGTCACGGTTAAGGTTAGAAGTAAGGGGTATGATATATTGGCTGATAAGATGAGGACATGTAAAGATCTACAATCAAATGTTGCAAATGATTCTCTGAATTGTTTCCCCATCTTAACACATATTTCTAGCTTCTAATGTACCTGGAAGATCTTCTAAGCATCTAACAGGGAACTTTTCTATCCCGTGACATATACTTCTATAGCGTGTTACAACAGACAAAATATATTTTATAGAATGAGAATTAGCTTTCAAATAATTCCTAACTACAATTAAATTAATCTTCTCCAGCGATATTTCGTGGAATTCAATGTCAGTGCTTGCTAAAAATAAACAAATATACTATATAACTATACAACTATTGCCATTTACTTCTGCATATAGAATAAAATTTCCGAGAACAATACGCGAAAATAATCGACTAGGCAAATAGAGTCATGGTGCTTGCACCCCCTGCCACACGCCGAAAGGCGGCTTGCAGGGTACATATGTAGATGTAGATGAAAATGGCAGAGGAATCATTTATCAGAGCTAAAGAACTACGCAAAATATTAAGTATAATTTAATATTAGTTTATTTATATTTATCTATCTATATGTACGTCTAAAATTCTAGCGATCATAAAAGATTGAAATTCAAACAAAAATACGGCTAATCTACATGATTAAATCAGTTTTTGTAACGCAGATATTGTCTTTCATCATAATTTTCTCAAATTTAACCTTTCGGGTAAAGGGATAGAGTAACGGCGAATACGCTTTAACCATGAAAAGTTAAATTTCCAAAATATTCTATGATAATTCTCTTCGAACTGATTCTGAGAAGCTAAATCATTCGTATTTATTTCATCTCCTTCCAAAAATGACTCGTGCTGTATCGAAGCATACGAACGCATCAGAGAATGGCGATAATCTGAAAGCGATTTTAATTCCATCCGCCGATACGGATTACCTTCATTCGAGTTGAAATGTTTTCGGCGCGCGCTTCCATAAAGAGCAATCAAAATGAAACGCCCTTAATCCCGCTTTCATCTAATATTAGAGGCTAAAAATAGCGATATCGAGGCAAATGGTAACAGTTCGAATGAAACTCGTGAAAGCCATGTTCAGGATAATGACATCACTTGGCAAGCGTGAGGTGAAAAATGTATTAGGGGAAGGGAGAAGGTATCGAGAAGGAAAATTACGCATTACTCAGAAAAATATCGATTTAAATTGGAAAAATCGAGAATACTGACAGCTAATCCCTTAAAATATCCAATTATCGTACTTGTTTCGTGCTCTGGAAATTGTTCATCGAGAATGATTCTATTAGAGAGGCTATTCATAGCAGAGTTTAGCGGATCTGACTTGTGCTTTTCTTTACTCAATGTGAAATTTCCAAATATCGCATAAAAATATTCAACGGAGTCATGTCATAAATAAATGCGGTACATTATTTGGATTTTAAAAGGAACATTTTCTCTTGAACCGTAATTACTAGCGCAATAGAGAACGCCAAAATATTAACCGTGAAAATTAATCTGTTAGGAAATCAAGGTCAGTTTACCACAGAGTAGTAGCTGAATTAACTACCCTAATGATCGCTTCATCAGAGACAATCTATAATCACTTTAACGACAGCTTTAAAATAAATAAGTAATTTGAAAATGGGTGTGTCTTGACGAATTTACCTAACTTGCAGCTATTTTGTGAGTCCTACAGAAATACTCATAATTTACCGAAAAAGGCAGCTAAGTCACTATATCTATAAGTCAACATGAAAATCTGTGGAATAGAATCCTGAATTGAAACACAAAACAAAGATTCTGGATCGATGCAGTCAAAGACGGAAGGCAGCTGCATTTGCTTTACCGAATTGTGATTGGTTTGCCTCTCAAAATCGTTCTTACACAAACCAAAACATGAAATTTGACTTCGGCTCAAGATATGTTCTGTCGACCCAAAATTTTGCAATACATGAAGAAATTTGGGGTAAGAGTTTACTACTATTAATGTCCCTTTCTCGAAAATACGAGTATTTTCGAGTAACGCAACCTGAGTATGTATCATTGACAAAAAAAACAAGTAAAAGTAACAAAGTTCGGTTTCACGAGAGAAAGAGTTAATGAGAGTTACCGGTTTCTGCTCACTGAACCTTCATCACTCACTCTTCTTTTTATAGGAGAGTTGATGACTCACAGTAACATTTTTTGTGAATTTACGCTTCTAAATTTCTGGTTCACGCATTTGGGATTATTAATAAGAAACGAATAAAACATGGTTGGTATACATAATTTAAAAAAGCATTCTACAGGTTGTGAGTGTGTATTCCAACTCCTCACACAACCAGAAAAATCTCAACATGTCTTCCTCTATTTCTTAATTTTGATCATTCTTACTCCACAACGAAGCAAATTATACCAGATACACAATTAGAGAGAGTAGTAAAAGTAAAGGAAGGAAGTAAACAATTTTTGGTCCATCAACCAGCAAAGGACTGCCGTGGCTGTTTGCAATTCATCTAAGGACGGGAAATCCCGCCTTATAAGTGGGTAGCAGAGCGTTGTAAGAGGTATTTTTATCATGTTTCAGGTGTAAAAGGGACCGGAAGCGAGATAAAACCGCGTATTAAGCGAGATAACCGTCTTAAGCGGAAGCGTTATGAACGACTTTCGATTGATTTTTAACAGAAAATGATAATGGCGATATAGATCTTGGTAGAACGAATTTGTGTAAAGAAGTTCCCATTCACTATGTCTATCATCACTTTCAAATCCTATCCTAAGGAAACTTCGCCGGCTCTCGAACTCGGAACCTTAAGTAGGCAAGTACAATAACCTCTTCCAGGAGAGAGGAATGGGAGTAAGTTGTCCATTGTAAGGGTGAAGAATTGATGGGGAAGGAAGAGCCCGAGGGCAGGGAAGCATTAGTGGTCTGCTGAAATCGTAAAAAAGAAGAAAAGGCATTCGACATAAAATTTGCTTTTCCCCCTTCAGTTCGCTCTGGAAACTTCCGCAAATGGGTAAAAAATGGTAAGCGGTTACCTTCGACATCGCGACTGGAGGTGCAGGTGGAGGGACAGAACCGTGTCGACAAGATCGAACATCGATTAAATGGTAATGATGCTAACGACGGACCATAGGACTAGAAATCTCCTAGATTAGAAGATTTATCTATCCACCTCTGATAGATTCATGTCTTCCGTTAATTTATGCTCCTTCGTGAGGAAATACAACTATAGAACGATGTGAGACTACATAGAATTTTACGGTGAATATCTCATCGGATTTTTTCTTCTAGAGAAAGCTAATGACGATGCTGTGAGTAATACGATATAGTGAGTCACGTTTGGCGTAAAAATCACTGAAAACTATGTCGATTGCACCGAATTCCCTAAAAGCAACGCAAGCTAATTTACTCAGTGGGAGTATTCGGTGCGAAACGATATATGAAATGGTGCAATCATGAAAAAGGAAAGTAAGAAGAAAGCTTAACGTTAGTAATCGATGGTAGTAGGCTGAGAGATACCTCATTTGTAAAGTAGAAAGGCTCTATGTATTCATGTTTAGCAATAATATGATTCTATGTCATCAAATTCTGTGTAAGAGTAGATAACGAAAACATATATTGCACACTTTTTAAATTTCTTATATTATTAAATGGACTTAGAAGACAGCTCTTGAGCAAAATATGTTCCACCTCCTAGAAAGGTAAAAGAAAGTGTTAAAATTTCATAACGATATATGGTCGCTTCATCATTAAGAAATAATAAAAGAAACAAATGCATCCCCTAAATTGGGATATTAAGATATTATATTCCAGAAACATGAGAGATATATGGAAACATGGATTTAAATGGGAATGAATGAAGCGACCTTCAGGTGTGTCGCTGTAAAACATCATCTTTAAAATAAGAACATTGCTGAGATAATACAGTCCGCGGAATGCTAGGATGATAGTGAATAGAGTAAGAGTAGAAGGTTGTCAGAGCGACCCAAATGCGGGTCGCCGGTTTGCAATATAGAGAAGAAAGTATTCTTCAGGATCGACCTGGATCCGCACGTGTTAGTGACATAGTCCCCAATTCGGGTAGAAATTACGAAATAGATTGAATTACTTCAGAGATATTAAATAACCTCAAAATACGGAACTTGGGCTATATCAGTTCGCCGGGTAGACCCTTTCCATTCATTTTAAATTTCTACATTTATCGTGCTCGTAAAATCGGTATTTTCCTTTGCCGAGATGCTATTATGCACCTGCTATGAACCTTCATACACCAGACATAAAAAATTAAGTATATAAAAACTCATGAAAAGTAGTTTTTTGCTCAAGACCGCGATATATTTGATAACCGGATTCATGTTAAAAATTGCGACTATAAAAAAAATTACCTCGACAGCCAAAGACAACGATGAAGTATGCTCTCAAGTGAATATGGGTAAGAGATGGAACCGATGCGAGTGCTTTATATATCATACTATCAGATTACAAATCCATATTAGTATACCTACTTAACGAATAGTATATTTAATAGTGTATTTATTTATTATACTTAATTTAGGAATAGTATGCCATTCTAATAACGAAAGATACATTTCATTTCGCCCGATATAGGAAATCTTCTCTTCGATTAAAGAAACGATGACTTAATGCCACTGACTTGAGAACATGCTGCATTGTGCCTGTGATTATTACTAAAGGGAAATGTGAAAACGATAATATAATTAGGTAATTGGAGACAATTGTAACATCTGAAATGTAGATTTTAGCTACCAAGCAAAGCTTTGCTTAACTTCTTAGGAACGAGAGGGATTAGTGAAATCCAGGAAGTGAAGGCAAGTTTATAATTATATTCGAAAAGAGAAAGGAATCGACTAAGATCCTGAACTTGACCTAGTAATAAATCAACTGTCTGGTAACTGATTCGAGAGAAGCTAAGAGTATCTCCTTTGCTTAAAGATACAGTTTAAATCTCAAATATATTTCGCCGCTAATTCCTCATATTAAGGTAAACGCATAGAGATGTTCCATATTTCAATTTTACGTTTTTCCTTCAATTGAACTTTGATGCGGACACGTTTTTGTATGCACATTCCACAGTTGATTACATTAGCGGTCTCTAATATGATTTCTAGATTGGGAAACTATTTATTTTAATTTTATTGTTGCCTATTTCTTTACCAAATCACATTTCAGCATCTATTACTATGTTCTAAGTGCTGTTTGTTCCAAAAACTTGCTTTCAATATCTCTTTTTCTACTATTCCCTCCAATCCATTGCCAAACTCATCGGAGGAATGAAATTTAAAGCAATTAAACCATTATTGATTCTAACGCATTGGAACGAGATTTTTGGTTCCTGTCGTATGGCATGTAGAAATATTCTTACATCGTTAGACGCCTTCTTCCTTTGTTTTATTGTTAATTTTTTCTTTTCAGATTTCAAAGAATTATTCCCTTTCAATTTAAACTTAACTAATACTATCAGGTTTGTTTTTCAAACCTTCTTTCTTAAGTGCTTGGCTTAACTTTATATTTCAGATTCGATAAAGCTAGATGGATTTTAGATATTGCGTGAGATGAAGAGGGTTCTCATTTAGGTTCGAACCCGTGCTCATACCAAAGGGGGACCGTAGAGACTATCGTGAATCCTTTTCTAAACGATTACCACAAATATTGTTGAATTAATCAAGTAAATACTTCATTAGTTTTCAAAACCATTACCAATCCATTGAAGCAAAAGATAAAGAATGTTCCATGATAAGTAATAAAAAATACAATATATAGAACTACTGATGAAGTATATTAGTAAAGTAGCTAATGAAGAATCTTTGTTTAGCGAAATGTCGTTCAACCTAGATGTCGGAAAACTAGTAGCCGGTTAATCGAGTAAAACAAGCAGTCGATCGGATGAGCGTCCGTTGGGCGAACTTTAGTCAATATTAGGGATCCCGATTTCATTTATGGTTCACCTTTTTTTTAGCAATACCTAAAAAATTTATAAATTCATTCTTTACTCGATGATAGTAAACTGAGCATTCTTTTCTGTACACTAGCCAGAGTATAGGAGCTGTATTTTCATAACCAATCATCATGAAAGGCAATGCTTGACTAACTAGATTTATAGCTACAAATCGTTCAGAAAATAAAAATAAAGCTCATAGAAAAAGAGCCTTTAATCTAAGTATCGTACCAAATATGCCATTAGTAAAGAATACAATTTGTAGTTACGGCGGAGGAAAAATGTACTCAAATTTTATTTAAGCTACCCAACTCCAAAGTGTATGTTCAAGAAGCAAGATAAATTTACATGTGAAGAGTACTGAAGCACCGTAAAAAGAACAACATAAAATATGAGAATAAACTACCTTTGTTCAAATTTGTGGGTTTTGTCGTAAATTTCGAGATCGCACTCCGATGGCCTCGAAAACAGATTTGAGATTTATCTTCGCTCCCCGTGAACGTAATCGTAACTTCTGTTATCTTTCGATCGTGATAAATGTGTACATCAAGTAGCGGTAGGTTCATTCCCATCTTCATTATCTCAATTATAATACGTCATAAACACGTCGTGACTTTATTAAGAGCATTTGATTTTATGGGCACAGTGCCTACGCTAATTACCTCGTTCATTACAAAATAATAAACCAAGTATCTCATTAACCTGACGTATATTGCACGATGAAATACTATCATCAAAGAGCATTTTCGAGATAAACAACAGATTAAAGAACCCAAGATATGCAAAATTTATATTCAATGGAAAACATAAGCATATGTGAAACTTAAAACTGTCGCATCGAACACGATATGGACGTTTTAATGGTCGCTCATATATTTAGTGTTATTTTAATTGGAAATTTTATGAAAAGATTTATTTAAAAAGCAAGATCTTAATGAATATGATCTGCTTAACAATTGTATTCTAATAGGCCTAAATTTCTCATCTAAGTTATTCGACATACTGCCTAATTGTAAGGTTATACAGCACATGGTTATAAATCCTGTTAGATCCTCAATCCTAAGCTTCAAAATCCTTGGAAATATGCACGATAAGGAGTGAGGTATTTTTCACATACTTATCTAACTGAACCAGAATGCTGTAAACAGAAAAAGTCCACGTATTTTCAGTACAAGGATCGTAAAAATAACGATCTTCCATATCCTTTAAATAGGAACGAAATCAACATCACTCCTACACCAGTAGCTCTCGTTTATCTCAGGAAAAACTAATGTTGCCATATTTTTTAAATTACAAGGCGGAACATACTTATAGAGATATAGATATTATAAGCATTTAAGTCGGGATAAAATGAGAAAACTACGAGTAAATAACTGTAAATGATTAATACTAATTATTTATTTTAATCAATAATTATGAGGAAATATAAAATTGTATGAATACATTTTCCATTAAAACACCTGATATAGTTTGAGACCATCAAAGTCAATTCTTTTGCAAATGCATCATAGATAAAGTTCATCATTCTGACTAGAGCTTTGCTATTGCTTTCTCCTTAACATTCTTGCGGCATTCATAACTCAGATAAATTTGTAACTCTCTGTGATTTTTGAAATTTTTTCTTCTAAATTTGCATTTTAGAGCAAAACTTTTCTATCATCTTTGTGCAACTGACATAAAGTTAAACATTCTCTCACACTCTGTATTATAATTTTGATAGATATATTTATTTATTTAAATTTGATTCAAAAACAGCCAATTTTGACTAATGACATTGAATCATAAAAAAAACATGAAATAAAACATAACATAGCGTGACATAATATATAATATTAAATCACGGGACATTTAAAACATGCGAAACATACGGACAGCGGAAACAATCAATAAAGAGGGGAAAATTCCGTGAAATTGCGCCTTTGACAGTCTTAGCGACGGGACTGAGAAGGGATAATTAAAAGATGTATTTTTCTCTATCTCACGATACGAGGAGTCGAATCATTAGGAAGAACAAAGCAAAATATGAGCCATAAATACATCTTTAAAAGGCCTCGCGGAAACGGTTTACTTTTATTACCACGATCAAAACATTTCAACTCGAAGTAGATAAAGCAACAAGTAATGAGAGATGACAATAAAGCTGATATTGGATTGAGGATTCTCTACTCGATAGGAAATTCATTTAGCGTTAGGAAAGGACAGAGAGATCGTCTCTTTTGTTAATTCAGTAGGTAACTGCATTCTCACACACTATCTGGACCTTTCTATTTCTGCCTCTTCAGGTTCAACGAACCAATCATCCGAGCTATTGTGAACGTCCGACTTTTTTCACGTGGGCAAATGCTGTCGCAGAGGAATCTGGTGCTCTCTTTTTTAAGGTGAGTGACCAGGGCAAAGGTCCTCTCCCCTCCGCTCTCCAAATAAGGGATTAGATCACTTTCGCCCTCCAATCCCCTCTTCCGCTTCTCCCTTTCTCCGCTTTCCTTTGGATCTCAACACCGTATCAATGCTTTTTTTCTCACTCTATTGTCTGAGGATTTCACTTCCGATCGTCAAGTATAACTGATATAATACCATACAATTCCACCAAATGTTCATGATACCATATCTTGATTAATGGAATAAATTTAATTGCCCTGTTACGATAGTCTATGAAACTGAAAGCATTTTTGAACCTCAAATCGATAATTGTCTACCAATGCTTTCCTCGTGATGCCGAGATACTGCACGAGAAAAAGGTCCATGAAAATTCAGCAAAACGACTTAGTAAATAGTGTCTCCCATTGTGTTCCATTAGAGGAGTTACAATACAATACAAGAGCAATAATTTAGTAAATCTATTCATATGATGTATTACAATTATAATTAAGTCCAATATATCATTTTAAAAATTTGCAAAGGAACTATTATGTAGTACTATATTATACTGTGTATATAATTTTAATAAATCATCTATCTAGCTTCCTATCAAAACTGCCTTATAATTTGTATAGTACTTATTGTATACTACATCTACGTATTTTGTTTATTTGTTCTGTTTTTACTACGTATAAAATACCTCTATAATACGTCTATACAATCTATACAATTAATTGAATGACACTGCATCTTAGCATTACATATAATTGAATATTATTTTATTATATAAATTAAATATTCAATAAAAACATTTAAGAGAGATGTAGTTATTGAAACTGAAATTGGAAGTTTCCGGGTTCGAGTCTCAATTAGACTTCTTGCTGGGGAACGGCTGTGTGAGTGGGTGTCCAATTTTCTCCATAAGGGTTGTCGGTGAGAAGGCGGCAGTAAAACCCAGCGTCAAAACCAAATGCATCATCATCATCACCACCAACCATAAAAAATCATAAGCCGAGCCGACCGCAGAAGTGAAACAAGAAAAAGTTCGTATAGTCCCACCAGGAAGATTGTGAATGACTACGATTCTATTCTTCGGTAAATTTATTTCGCTACGGTAATTCAAACGCGGCGAAAGATAATGAAATAATCAATATCTTTCTGAATGGCAACCTGTGATGTAAGATCGAAGGATGTCTAAAATCGATCAACGCCTTCGAATCAAATGAAGCGAATCGGTATTACAAAACCAGAGGTTTTTATATATTTGAAATCAAAAAGGAAAGTCCTTTCTTCATTTTAGGAAAACAACTTAGAGAGTATTTTCGTGGCATCTAAATAATAAGTAAGACTAAAAAATAGTGAGTTCTTTCAATGTAAGAAAAGTAATAAGATTTTTAAATGAATGATATCGTATTAGATGTGGATACATCATCTGCAAAATTTACAATGCATAAGGAAGAAAATATACCCTCGTGTATATAATTATTCATCTATAATTTTTCTTTGACTTTTATTTATATTTTGAAAAAATTTTTATTCAACTCTTACGAAGATTATCCCCCACGAGTCTTTCTGAAATCATTACATACATAGTTTTAGATAACATCAAGTTAATAACTTTAAACTAAATAAATCATATGAAAAATAAGCATAAAAACATGGGAAATATGTAATTTATAACATTTGCAGAATGCATGCAGAATTGAAAATCTTCTATCATGATACCTTAAAAATTTTCGTTTTTCGTCGAAAATTCTCACTCACAATTGAAAATATTTGTTAAATAAATATTTTATCACTTCTATCATATTAAATTTTATATTCCTATAAAATTATATGCGATCTTTCCATACACATGGAGAAAGTATAATTCCTACCATAAATTTAGAAATAAAACATTTTTGAGCTTCGATATAACTTTAGGTTATGTAATTTTGAATTAAAGATCGGCATCCATTAAAGAGACAACACTTTTTATTTTTAATTATGTGAAAATCTTTAAATATATAAATACTCATAATATAAAGTAGGATGTTTATGCATACTTTGACTTCGGAAAACCTCTTTTAAGAAATGCCAAAAAGATACAGGTAATTTCGGTCAATTGGCCGATTGGTCGCATAACGGTGGTTGATATTAGCGGATGACCTTTACCATCTTGGTATTTCACCGGTTAGCTAAATGGAATTGACCAACAGGTCCTCCACATTTAACATTCTTCCAACACTTTGTCTTCGAGGAAGTGTCGGAGTCCCTTAAAGTTCAGTTACGAGAAAGCAGTCGCCACGAGTAAAACTGTCTCCCTTTTAAAGTTATGAAGATTCTTCTGGACTTAATAATGCGCTGAAGAGAAATTGCCTTTAAATAGGCTACAAAACAGTGTTCAAATGGCACGCATGTATTGGGATATACGAAAAGTAAAGCAAAGATACTTGTCTAACACATTAGGAGGTTATCGAAAATAAAATTTTCAATCTTATCAAAGCTCTTATAAGTCGGAGCCCAAATCTACAATCGACTATAAAATCGAGATGATAGAGAATAAAATCTTCATATAATTTCTTAGCCATGACGCATTTCGAAAGTTGATGATTCTTTTTACTATACTGCTGTAAATAATAGAGAATCTGCTTCAAGTGCATTCATTATGGATATACTTTGACATATCTGAGATCCAACCGTAGACCAACAGATACACAAAAAGAAACATATCATCTGCAAGGCATGTTGCGTAATTTTGCGAGTTTTGCAATTCTCTCTTTACGCGAATAAACGGAATTACTATACAATACAAAAAGTCTGTATTATTGGGACTAGTGAGTCCCATCTTCCCTTAAAATTTTAATAACCCCTAACGACTGAACTGGACTTTGATACTTTCATTAATATCGCGAATATTCTAAACTCTACTTTGCTAAAATATAACATATAATCAAAATTTTCAAAAGGGCTATTATACTTAATGCTTGAAGCGAAATGTACCGGTCTGAACCGGTTGGACGGAGTGAAACCGGAGACGAAATTTCATTTCATTGAACCGGGGAGAAAACCGTAACGAAAATAATTACGGGTCGATGCCCCGGAGCTTACTTCTTACTTAGACAATTCTTATCCAATGCCTTAAGCCAAATTCAAACTTATAACAAACCGGCATTTCCTTGAATTTTACGAGAACGGGAAATTCGATTCACCTTCGGGATCCCAGGAAAGCAAAACCCCAAGAAAAAGCAAGGGTAAATACCCACGTCGGAATACCCATAAACGTAATTGTTTCTTTTGCGGATCTTATTTAATATTGAGGAAGAAACTAAACACGTTTGGTGCGAAAATATATCAAAGAAAGGCGATAAATAGCTCCCAAAGTGTATCACTTTCAATTCAATCAACTAATAAAGAAAAGACCGCTTAGGTAAGGTCCAATCATCATTTCAAGCAAAAAAAACTTCATTCTTTAGTGCTTGCAGTCAAACCACTCCTAAAATTTACATTCCAAATCACACAGATTAACTACCTGATGCGCTGAAATTACAATGTGCCTATAAAATTTATGTTACCCCGAGGTGAGGCCTGAACAGCTGAAAGCAGGTCCTGGAGTTAATCTGTTTCACTCCACAGGTCAGTTTATTCCTCTCGGGGCTATCAATAATTAAGTTCCTTAGATGAGCTGTTCATTTGATGATGTATTAAGATCGGGATAAAGTTACCAACGGCGTAAAAACTTGCTTCACTACTCTGAAACTGTTCTTTTTTTCTATCAGAAAGGAATGGATTACAGATGCTGGTTCCATAACGAAAATGTTACGTACCCAAATTTATCGGTACCTACACATTAATTATTCTAGAAAGCAATCCTTTATTTGAAACTATTGTTCTTTTTATCACGGCATTTGAAGTAATTACCATTAATTTAATGATGTAAAATTTTGGCTTTTAATTCATTTTCATAAATCGTAATAAGTATAGAGGTTTCACGTTCGTTATTCATTTTTAATATTTAATAACATTTCATAACTATAATATAAATTATATTTATTATATACTATTATTTATTTGTTTGTTTTGATATTATATTGGATAATTATGACTAAAAACAAAAGTCTAATTAATAACGCACTAAATTTTGACTGACCTTCAAATACCCCCTCAATGAACGACTTAAAATTTTCTCTCAATATTATAGAATTATTACTAATTATAGAATGGAGCGTGAAACTCAAAATGTCCCATCATTATTACGAAACATGCTATATGTACACTGGAAAGTTTGGAGGACGGAAACAGTTATTCTGAGATATGTGTTTATAAGAAATTCTATATTAAATAATAAAATTCATATCTCTCATTCCTTCATAATTTTCCTGCCTTTTAAATTGAAAATACTTAACTGTTAATCAAATATTGGTGGACTGGGGTGTTTGGCACAGCGTAATAATAGAGAACAGAAGATGAGTCTACTAAATAAGAAATACGCTTACAGTGAAGAATTCAATGCCAAATTTCAAGAGCTTCATTACTTTATGGCAGTAGAACCTAAATTGTATACATCCACCAGATTGCAAATTACTCGAGGATGGATGAAATACATTTTTGTATACGATCTGTGACTACAACGTACTCTTCGACAAGCCTAACATACTAATTATACATTTGTAAATGAAGATATTTAAATTCTACTGAAAGTCACAGTAAGACGCGATGTTTTGAAGAAACTCATCTGGTTTAATATTAATAAATTATATAAAAATTAAACACTGGTCAATTACACCTTAAGATAGGGATGAGAAGCATATGGTACATCCGACCTGCGTGGCGCATTATATGATTATAAGAGGCGTGTTTGATCCAGAGAAACAATAAAAATAAATTTCATTCACACTTTATGTACGATGTATATACACAAATACAAGCGATATTTCAGCAACAAACAAAAATCTAAAGAACGTATTTATTGTGCTTTGATTGTTTTTATAAAGCATCACATATAAGAATGAAATAATTAACGCATGAAGTACTATATATAAGGGCATGCGTTGAAGTTTCGGATAAGGTTCGCGGCCGAAGTAGGGGCAAAAGAGTTAATGAATAATCAATATTACATACATATTTTAGCAAATATACTACATGATATTTTATGCAAAAATCAGAAAATTTGAATGAAATCAAGCTGATCTGAAGGAGGGTTGAATCCTCTTCTTTCGATTACCAATGAATAAAACGCTCCGATAAGTGAAGAGAAATTTCGATATGCGATCAACGAAAAATTTGATTCGTATATTTGGAAATCTCGAACTTCTTTCCCATATATGTCCAGTTGCTACTGAAGAAAAAGCAAGAAGCTGTGAGAGTGGTTAGCGGAGTATGCGGACATTTGAAGTAAAAAAGTGGGTCACTGTAGAAAGGTTTTTCCAAAATACAGTGAATGGTTGGAGAAGATGACTAGCGTACTGAGTCGCGTGACTCAAATTTAAGTATGCAATTTACCATATACCCAACGGGCATTTTAAGATCCTCGAAAGGGAACTCTCGGGATTTTTACCTTTTATGTATGATGTTTTGAGGACTTGCTTCACCAACGCCATATTTCCCTCTACAAAAGAGCAATTCTCTACACTTGCAAGTGATATTTTGCTAAGGTATCTTGTATATACATTGGCGTTGATTCCAAATATTTTTCTCATAATGGTTAATTTAGATTTGAAGAAAATATAATCCTGGATTAAGAATAATACAAGAGAAAATGAGAAAATACTTTGACAATAATAGTATTGAACAATGCCATGAAGTCGTATGGGTTCTAAACTAAAAGCATATAAAGAAAAAATCACAACTCTCTTCATTCATTATCTTTAAGATACTTTCACCTAATGAATAACTTAATGGTATATTATAAATTAAATTGTAAAACAATTATTTTATAAACGTTTTCCGTGACATTAATTATCACGGAAACTTCTCAGCGTCAAATTTAGTCTTAAATTTGAAAAGGCAAGAAGAACGATTAGTTAAGAGTTGTCACGAGAAATCTGAAGTAATTGTCAAGATGAACCTTACCAGAAGATTACCAAATACATTCAGAAACAGTATATAACATATATTCTAAGAAGATTAATCTGATACCGTAGATTAGCTAGCTAATGTACGGTAGCTAACTGTAGGAGCTGTAGCTAGCTATACTGAGCGATCATATACTGCGTGAAACGTCAGAGAAACAAATCCAAAAATTCGTTATTCCCGCTAATGATACGAAACAAATTATCTGCATGCAGGGGCGGATCAAAAAAAGAGCAGAAGACAATTTATTATGAACCCTAACCCTAATATCTATTTGATATTTAAAATGCCATTTAGCTGTGATAAATGTAGTATAGTAATAGCGGAGAAAGTTCAGAATCTGATTAAATTTCAAGCAAATTGTCAGCCCCACTTGCCACTGCCTAGGATCCGTCAATGACTGAACAGTACAAACAACAGCCTGCTTACAGACAGGTGGCGAAGTAAATAAGTAGATATAGATGTATTTTTGTGGAGAAAGAGAAAAAGGATGACCCAGACTTGAAGCTGGATCTATCATTCCCTGGGAGTTACTCTGACGAATTGAGCTATCACAGTAATGTCAAGTATTGTATATCAAGGTTTTCTATGGCGATTTTTAGCTAAATAACCCTTGACTGGACTCAAAAACTTACAGAAATGGTAGTGTCGTTATGAACAGAGATGCATAAAGTGCAATCAACAAAATACTTTCACGATACTTTTTCATTATTTTTACTTTTTTTATTAAATAACTTTCTAAGATAAATATATTTTTGCCAAAAAAATTGCCACTGTTTTATACACAAAAACATCCTAAACATACGACTGAAATTCAGCAATTATGTATTCAACAGTTTTGTTATGCTGGTAACCGAAATTAACATCACCATGAATTGAATTTATAAATATCAAATGAAATTAGTTAGCTTTACGTCATGAAAAAAGTCGAACATATCAAGCCAAATGATCTAGTATGACCATATGATATAGGCTGGTCATGTTTAGACAAAAGTTCGGCTTCAGAGTACCATTTTGCAAATCAAACTTCATTAGTGATGTAAGGACCGGAAATAAGAGAGCAGAAATAAAAACGACTGAAAACGACGCATTCTATTAAAAAATATATCGAAGAAAAATCGGATATTTCAACTTCACCCCAGGCGACCAATTAAGTGTTAAACTTATTCGAATGACTCCAAGTTATAATTGCCGAAGAAACCTTTACCTCTCCAAAGGATATGTTTGCTGGCGAAGGAAACGTTGAATTACCAGGAAGTCCGCATGGAGTTTTGAATGATGGCGATGGTGTAGTCTGCAGTTAAGTTGATGACCACTGAATGAGAGAAGAAGAATAGAAGGAGAAAGGAACAATCCATGATTGCGTCCGAGGGATGCATGTTAAGTATAGAGGGGGTGGCAATTGCGCTTCCCAGTATGGAAAAGGCGTGGTTGGTACACGGACGCGGAAAATCATAAACCGCCTTTTTCAGAAATTACGCATATCCAGAACGCAAAAAGAGGGCAGAGGTGAAAGAAAGAATGCTCTCGCGAGATGAGGCTTTTTACGGAGTGGAAAGCGGGAAAAGTTCTAGATCTCATACTGCGACGGGGATACGAATCGAGTTTATCTCACCCATCGGCTAATAAAGCATGCAAATACTTAAATTGTGCATGAAAGTTTTAATACCATACCCTCTATGCATTTGAATGTCTCAGATAGTGCGTAGAGGTCCTCCATCATTATTTATTTATTTCATCAGAACTTAACATACGCCAATAAATGTCAATTTGCAAAAAGTTTAACAAAGAAAAACACTGAAAACCATTTTATAAACAGAAAAACTGATTAACCTGGACTCGATCCCAAGATCTTGGGATTAGAGCGCTAGTACGCTAACCACTCCACTACTATGGCTGACAACAACAATTTATGATGATTGTTCACTTACTGCCATTAAAAACAAAATAAGCATCATTTGGGGAGACAAAATTTTAAAAGCGAAGAGTTCAATTCCCAATACTCATCCTTATTCTGCCTTATTGGCAGCTAATAAAAAATTAAGAATTACATCAAATCAAGAGAACAAGTAATAGACTAAGACTTTAGGACATATATTTTTTAAGATCTTGAGCGACGAAAAAGGAAACTCATTCTTTCGTCTTGGATTCATTCTAATCGTTTCACAACGGTCATTTATCAAAGTGAAGTTATGTATCAGAATAAGGATTTTTCCCTTTTTTCATTCTGTATAATTTTATAGTGAATTCTTTATCAATATATTGAGATCTAGGAAATCTATGAATTATTTATGATACCGCTTCATGACTTAGTAGAATGATTACAATCTCAGAAAAGACATCGATAAGGGAGCCGAAAACGTTCCGACTATAGGGGGCCAGCATATCTTGGCCCGTTACTTCCTACTTTTAGAGATTAATTGTAACATTACAATTACCTAATTGTATCAAGCAATGTTTCCAAGCCTACTTTCATATAAGATACTTTAATATCTTATGTTAAAGTAAGGGACACGCCAAACCAACGTATTCTATTTTAATTTTTAAACATAAAAAATATAAAATATGAAATGAACTATTTTAGTATTTTTATAGCCCAATAATAGAACGATCTTGCTATCACTTTGTTAAAAGGAATGTTTTCATTTTCCTCTTGATAGAGGAGTAAAATGCATCTTTAATCTACTTCATTTCTCAAGTTGTTCAGGTCAGAAAGTTGCTTAGGGATGAGTGATGTAGAGTAATGCAATTGACAATGGTGACTCCTTATGGAATGCTATGAAAATTGTTATTCATAGGGCATTTGCGTAGCACTTACGAGGACGTTTCTACTGATGGCACTCAATCAGCGAGAAGAATAAGGGTTAAATTCCGTGCTTCACATGCTGCTTAGCAAGCCTCATTCCCGCTATAGGGCGTTTCATATTTACCAGAGTTGAACTTTAAACGGGCCTATATACCTTAGAGAGTACCATCACAAGAGAGAATATCTCGCGACAAGAAGCGGATATACTAAGCGTGATTCTAAGAATACATAACCCTCATACACTATGCGGCCGTTAACATTACCATATCGTGGCTGTACCTCCATTTCCCTCTTCATTCACACATATTTTCCCTTTATACATCTCTCTTATTCTTTAATCAATGCACACTCAAAGTCGTAACCCATCTTCAATATTACCTGATTTCATCTCATTTTCTACAAGGTTTATCCAAGCAATATCCTGCATTCTTGCTTCAAAGATACCCTACAGATATTTTTATGTGACGGTTCCTTCATTAAATTATCATCTATACAATTTTAATAGCCATGCAATTCTTCATGAAAATAGAAATTAAATTTACACTATCAAAACTTTTTTAACAGCTGTGGAAACACTAATAAAAATTCTAGCTGCAACGCAGATACTACTTTGTCTACGTCCAAAGGTCTCCGGTCCTACTCAGGATCAAACCGATACCATAATTTTCTTACAGGTTTTATTTCTTCCACTATATAAAATTAGAATGTATCGTCACATAAAGTCGAAGCAAATACCAATTTAAACGTAAAACAATAAATATGCTTATCAACTTCATGGTTGTTTTCGTAATGGTGTCAGATTCGACCACAAGCAAGTCAAATAATTACTATCTTAAATACATTCAAGTTCACTTTCATTGTATGCCATCATCATTTCTTTCAAACAATAAAACTAAAAAAATCATTTTAAAAGTCGAAATAGCTACTATAAGAAAGAATAGTTAATGAAAATTATTCCTCTTATTATTTATCACATTTGTGATATTTTATATAACTGAGATTTAAAACTGAATATATAACTGAGATTATACTTTAATACGGTAATTTCGACGATTTTAAAGAAATAATTATCTCTCTTTCGTTTCCCTGCCGAAAGATGTTAGAGGTAAATTATTAATTATCGTGACAACGCGTAGTTATTTTGTATCGATTTTCTACTAGTTTGCGATGTTCTACGTTCATGAACATTTTAAACACCTTAACAATACTTTAACGTACCTAGAAGATAAATATTTAAATCAGGTCAAATTTATGTAGACGCCATGGGAAATGCATATAAAAATCAGAAGAAATTTACCTCTTTTACAAAATGGATTTACAGTTGCACCCACTATAACTTTCCTATACAGCAAGCTCATGATCGATAATACACTAAATTTCATTTACTTCATTCTATAAATATACCACGGAGCCTAGAACTGCGAAGAAGAAAAAGATGTTGGTAGAATCCAGAGAATAGATCTCACAGAGAAAATAAATCTATGATGCTATGGATTTATCTTCGAAAGAATAATGATACGGCAAAGGTGGAAATCATCCTCAGTATATCAGAGCTATTCTAGCTGAAGAATTGAAATGTTTGCTTTAAGGAATAACCTACATTTCACCTTCTGTCAAACAGTATTTTTCCCTGTAAATATATTGATTATTCAACATTCCAACTCTAGGACACACCCTGGTTGGAAGCTTAAAACAGTTTACAGATATAATCAAAGTGTCACGTCTATTATCTAGATAAGCGAGGAAAACCAGCTCACGATCGTTTCTATCATCATATGCAAAAATCATGATATTTGATTTGTAACGCTAGTCCTCGATTCCGCCTGAGGTTATGGTGAAAATCGCACTCCAATATAAGGAACTCCCGAAACGATTTTTGCGATTCCACCATTAATTTGAGCGAGAATTCGAATTCGATATGGACTGGAAAGGACCTGTTACCAAATGCCAAGCTGCCCGAAAATCGGTGTTTACGCTTTGAACAGCCTGAAATCGCTCACGTGTACGTAATAATACCTAACAATTACCTTCACTCCATACTAGAGAAAACATCACTGTGCCATATTACTAGCTTCTGAATAAATATTATGCTAGAATAGAATTGAACAGTAGCCCTGAAGAGAAATAAATTACGTTATCTTTTCGCAATCACATATGACGCAAAGGTCATGCTTATTAGTCCAAACGCAGGAACGAAATTATTGTAGTGACTATTTTGCTTATTTGGATTTGAATTCTAATCGAGTTGACCGATTCCATCCCGAAGCCAATTAGCTATTCGTAGATCCGTAAATTGAATAGACGATGTTTGGACACCGTTTTGCATCGCATGTCCAAAATTATCCCAGAGACTAAAATTTGTAGAAATTCGAATTAAGCGAATAAAGAGAGTGTATAGTATGGAAGCAGATAACAACATATTTATGTTTGTTTCAGCCTACGGATAGCTTTTACCAGAATAAGTTTATATACTAAATATGCGTAGATTCTACCAGAACGCAAATAAATTTAAAACATAAAAGAAACCCAATTTATGGACGAAAAATTTAACAAAAGGTACTGCCAGTCAGTTTTTGTATCTATCAATCAAAAACACATTTACGTGTGTAAATATATAAAATAGCACTTCTATAACAGAATATGAATCTACAGGACTTAAGTGTCTAAAACGTGGTCATTAAAATAATAAAATAGACCTATTCAGATCCCTATAACTCTCCTCATTCGTCTTAACATCATTCATCACCAGAAATGTCTCCCTACCCATTGCACTCCTACCCTCCAACTTTCTCCCGATCACATCTCTAACCGAACGTAAGCTATCCGAGTAGCCAGCATTCCTTTGTAACTTCAGTATCTCCACTGCACACAAAACAATTCTCCACTTGTTTCGATTCATTGATGAATACTTTATCTTTTTACTAAGGCAATTTCTTTACATATTAATGATGCCTTCTACTGATTACAGGTCCTGTCTTTCTGAGATCTACTAGTTATAATTCATAATTTATAATCAAATTTCTTAATTCATTACCATGAGATCATAAATTGCCATTTTCAGGGGAATAAAAATTTAATTTCTCGGAAATAATACAATACGCTAGCATCTTTTAGGATATTACTCATCATCGTCTTTGAGAAGGAAAAAATTATTATCATTATTATTATGCCATTTTGAGAATTAAGCTGGCAACCTATTGTAATTCTTATTATATTTTACGATATTACATGTTTAGATAGAATTATCACACCTATATTTTTATTATTATCATTTATAGTGGATAGATGAGTTACGCCAATGCCAGTTACTCGGAAGCTGGACAAAGATTATCAATGAAATTGAATACACTCTATTGAATGAGTCGTAACTTATTTGCAATGTTTTTATCATGTTTCTTACTTAAATAACTATAGAAATATATTTTTGAAGTTGTTCTAACTTCCCATGCGAGCTGGTATGATAATGAACATCTACTTAACCTATGTGCTAAATGCTGTTCTCCTTCACAAACTCTTAATATCTTGGTCCACTTTTAAAAAAGGAAAAGTATTTGCCTGAAGTATAACAAAGCTACATTATCACATTTCTTCACAATACCTGCGTTGACCATCGCCAATCTTTTATTTGAGAGAAATATCCTACTTTATATATACTTAAACACCAAAGAGGGCATTTTTATGGTGATAAATAATTCAGTCTTATAGTATGTAACTTGAAGATCTCAATTTTCATTCTTTCCTTCTTCTTGTTTCATTCTTTCTTTCATCTTGTTTCATTCTTTCCTTCTTCATTATTCGTCCATCCGTTGATAGATGTTATTTCCACGATTTGGATATGATACATCATCCATAGTCTCTGTTAAATGCTTGGAAACGTTTTTCCACAATTATCACAGTAAAATAGTATTGTTTTCAGCCTTGTAATAGCAATGCATTTCCGACAGAATCATCCATAAAAATCCGCGTGGTAAACGGTTTCGTCGGCTTCGTTTTGCATATTTCTAGCATACAATTTATTGCATCTAATCCACAAATACTTGACGCGAGACTTTCTTCACGAGAACTTAGCCTTTTTAAGAAAAATCAACAAAGCATCTGCTCGAGCGCGTCCGTTTGAAGGAAAATCCGGAGTCACGATACATGCCATTCGCATAACTGGAGCAGTCTTTTCAATTTCTTTCGAGCTAGCGGTTCCTTTCGCTAAGAGAGGAAGTCGCCGGGGGCAGATGAGGAAGTGAGCGGCGGTGGGTGGGGCTCAAAGACGAGCGGCGATTATCGCCAGCGGATTTAACACGTGCACTAGAAAGGCGAATCTGTGCCTTCTAAGGAGATGTCTGCACACTCTACAGCCACTATGTACCTAATAAAAATATGAACGGCCGAATCATCTGAATATTTATTTAGAAAGGAGGGTCTACCAGAGAAACTACGCGAGAATCTACGGAGCTTCCATTCCAGCTACAGTGCATGCTTGTATGTGTGGGGGTGCGGTAGACAAATCAGATATTCATTCTTCGAAAATTGTAAACTAAGACCTATGGAAATTCATTTACCTCGAATTATTATCCAGAAATATATGCAGCAATATCTCCAGAAGATGATTTTGAAAACAAAAATTAAAATACAATTACTCAATTTAATGTAATTTGCGTTAAATACTGGAAGAAATTATTTCTCTGAATACGATGATTATCATGTGCTGAGATAAATTATCCTTGATTTTATCGAACAGTTAGCTTTACCATTAAGTGCTGCTAAGGATGAATACGGCATACCTTCAAAGTAGATATACAGGTTCCATCTTTCTGTTCTATGCAAATATAAACGTTCTATGATTTATAAATGTCAACAAATATATCGGCAAGCTCTTTAAAATCGATATAATATTCGTTTAGGATGCTTAACCAATGTTGCATACAACAGTATTATCTACACTCGCCGATGTCCGCAGATAGAGTTAATAAACTATAAACGATTCAATAGACAACTCTCTGAAGTTCCAATACTTAAGGTATAATTTAGTTATTTTCTAATACAGACTTGTCTTGGAAAATATGCATATAATTGATGTCCCGGTAAAATAAGAGTGGGGTATATAAAGAGAAATCGAAGCATAAAAGGTTATTAATCCCAAAAGTTCGAATGAAACTGCTAGTATTTCTGAAGAGTAGCAACCAAATACTCATTACAACAGCTATGAAAAAGACGGTACTAACTTGAATAAACAGATCAGCTGAGAGACTTCAACGGTGGAGTGAGAAGATACCGTAACCGTTCCTAATCATGAAGATGATAAAAAAGGAATATGCTCTGTGTTACGAAGTCCCTCTACGACGTGAATATTGATATTGCGTTGTTGTGTCGGTAATAGGAGCGAAAGAAGAGGCGAGAGAAAAAAATCGAGCGATGAAGAATAGGAGGAGGGTAACTGGATGAAGGTTGTGCGGTAGAATAAAAAACGGGAGTGCTATCAGGGCGTCGTCTGACCTACATAAGAGTGCCACTCCTCTCACGCCTCCACCCGCCACCTATCCACACCTCTTCATCGCCGGACAAAACAAAGGCAAGGCGGTAAGAGTTACGCAGTCACCGTTCTCTCTTTGGTGATAACTTTCTTCGGACCTCTTTCCTTTCTCGCCGCTTCCCTTCAGCACGCCGAAGATAGCAATCGCGCCATTCGCTAATACCTTCTCGGACCATAGATAGCCAATTACTGAATCGTGCGGATCTTTCTTCACACAATCGCAAATTAGGAGAAACCGAGAAGCGCGCAGGTCATCGTCAATGGCATCTCGCCGAGCCAAGTTATTTCCACTGGCTTAGGAATTACCGAGTCCCTTATCAGATATCGAAGTTCATTTCGAGGATTGCTTTAATCCTATTCTAATAATTTTTTGCATTATAAAGTTATGCAAATAAATATTTCCTTCGACAATCTCAGTTGATAATTAACACACCAAGACTGGATGAAATAGGTTGTTTCCCTCTTTATTTCAGAGCATAAAAATAAGTTGTAAAATCCCGATTGTAATTTTTTAATGACAGTTTATATATACGAAATGTAAAATATATTAATCAATTCCTTATTATCCGAGTATATTGTCTCTGGTACGAAAGAACAGGTACAAGAGAAACTCTACCAACGTAAATCGAGGAAGTATTATTCGAATAAAAAGAGATACGAGTCTTGACGAAATGTTCACACGATTCTTGCCATATATTAGCCTTCACTTATGAGCATGATTTATAGTTCAACGCTTCTGTACTCTCCAAACACATTTCCCTCTGAAGTTACCCACCATGCAGGCCATAACAACTTTTCTCAAAAATTTTATTTTTATCATTAGGTAATCTCGAACTCGGTGAAAGATTTTCCGCCCGCGGATAACACAGTTATGAAGAAGCTCCTCTTGAATTTCATAACTTTATTTTCACGACACCCTCACGACCCCAAGTGTGATGTAAACTCGTGCGTAAAATTAAGGAAAACAAGAAATATCCAGATGGACCGAAGAAAAGTTTCTCGAAAACGCATTCCTCACGAAAAATCCGGCACCTTAACTATGGAACCGGTTCTAATCTTTTCGGACCAAATCCTCCTTAATCTTTCCACATAATTGCCGAATGTTAGCCGAGAAGAAGATGATAATTCGTCCCCACCGCATAACCTTTCTCTTTACATCGATTAAAATCTCTCATTTTCAAATTCTGCAGCTAGCTTTCACACTCAGGCGCCTTTCTGAATGCTCCTTCCCGTTCACCCGACTGACAGCCACCCTACGCCTCCGTAATCTCCCCCCTCTTCCCCCTTGGCCGATCTCCACCCATTCCACATGGGCTAACCACTTCCCTGTGATCCTCCGACTCCTCTCTCCCACACACTCACTCCACGTCGTCGCACTCTCTCGCATGTACAGATAAAAAGAATAGCGAAAAAACTAAATAATACCGGTCCAGTTAGGTCAGCACCACCACCCCACGGACTGCTTGCTCGCTCCAGCACTGCCCCTCTCTCTCTCCCCTCCCGCATTCCTGTTTTCCTATCTCTCACTTTTACTCTCTTTCTCCACTGCCCGAGGATGAGTGAAAGATCTTATTATGGCGCATAGCAAAACCTTCGATAGCCCAATCAAATGTAGCTCCAATAGTTATAGATGTTTGCCTAATTGAGAACTAGACACCGGGTTTGATAGACCATCATGAACTTCGCTAAATGGTGCATAAAATATACCCTAAAAAACCAAGAATTTTTATGCATTCAGGAAAACAGATCTCCGAGAAAACTGGTTTTTTTGCTTTGAGTTTGAATAATGAGCTCAAATCCATTTCCAAATTTACCATTTTTTTCAAATTAAAGTTTTGGTTCATTTCTTCGTCCATCAACCAGTGAAATTATATTTCTGAAAATATGAAAGTATGTAGTATGAGCAATTACATATTTAAATAAAATGCTTCGATGTAAATAAAATTTGGAAAGTATAAATCTAATGTCCATAAACTAGATTAAAAGAGTGAGTAGTTATTGGTACAGAATTCAACTAAATAATCAACACCATGGCGATAATTTGATAATTTAGAAATAGAAGTTGAAATTCTATGAACATTACAGGTATTAATTAAAATGTTTTGTTTTACTTTCATTGCCAGAGACATAACACATCAAAAAATTACAGCATACCAGAGGGTAATTTAATTTAAAGTATAATTTATTCTTACATAATGCCCAATGTACAAATGAATGAATATTCAGAATTTAGTTTTAATTTAATTTAGTGAAATTAGTTATTAGTGAAGATTCAGAAATTAGTAATTCAAAATATTTTCTATGGAATTTTTAATAGCATTAATTTACTAAGAAGAATAATTAATATTATAACACCACATTAAGTGAGAGTAATTCAATGATTTTTTTGGATGAGCATACAGCTATATAAAAGGTATACATAAAAATATTTAAGGAATAAAATTATTTCCAGCATAAGACATGCATTCCAAAAATTCAGCATACTTGCTGAAGATATTAAGTCATCTGCTAGTTTACGTTACAATAAACATTCCATAAATCGAGGTTTACTATGTAAAACGCTTCCGAAAGCAGCGAGACAAGGCGGAGGAATTTCGGCTATTGCATCTTAACGGACGACTGACTCGAGACAGCTACACCTGAAGCACGCTCGTAAAAATGCAAATGAGGGGAGGGCATCCTCTTCATTTTTATAAAGGACTTTCTTCCCTCTCGTAACACTGCCCGCTATTCTGTAATCAGGGTCTTAATGGGGTAGAAAGGGTCCCCAAGGAATAATATGCACAAGAGGTGTACATGGCAGTTCCGGCACCAAGAGGAAGGCAGCGAGGGGTTGTGGCGAGTGGGGGTTGCAGAGAGAGTGTGCCATGGGGCGGGAGGGGAAGTGGATCGGGAGTATAAAAGCTTTCTGGGGCTCCCGAACCAGAGGATTCTCAATAGTGCGGAGAGATCGGACGGGCGTTGAAGTCACCGCGGGAAACCCAAAGGCTGGAGTGGAATCGGGAATACAAACATTTTTCAAAAAATAAACTGTTGTGCGCGAAGAGAAAGGTTTCTGTGATGGACACGGAAGTGTATAGGTAGTGAAACTGTTTTGGGATCGAAGTTTTTCGGCGAGAAAATCTGTGAAGGGACTTCTTTTTGCGGTGTTGCGCGCCACTCGGATAGAGATCACATTGATCGACTAATTTCCACGACGAAGTGTTGGGGCGGCGGTGCCCGTTAGAATGGCCAACCTCAAGGTAAGGAAGAACCGGCTTCTTAGCGATTAAGAGACCTTGCGCAGAACTGGACCATCCGTGGACGTTTAAAAAGGAAATGCCGTTGGCTAAAGCGGCCGCCAGGAAGAAGTGGACACTGTCAAGGAGACTCGGGAAATTATAATGGCAGAAAAGATGATTGCGATTACTTGCTGCACTTCGAATACTAATCCGGTTTTTTTTGTTATTTGAATGACAATGACGAGTTTTCATATACCGAGGACGTGATGAATCTCATTTAAGAACGGAATTTTGAACGGACTAATTTCCCTTATCAAATTAGTAAATTCATGAAAATATTTTTGCAGATCACAGCAGTAAAAGTAATACTAAAATCATTAGCTATCAGAATCAAAAATTATCAAGCGTAAATCTATCCCTTAATTTAACTCTAAAGAATAAACAATTGCCTCATTTAAAGTATTCATACGCATTGAAATTATCTTTTAATGTATTTCATAAAAGTTACGCATTAAAATCGCTTCATAGACGTTGACTGTAAGAAGTTATCCAGCAGTAACCTTTCGGGGAATGTAGCATAATAAATAGTCAAAAAAGCGAAAGCTAACCTGAATTCTGCTCGAAGAGGCAAAGGAAATGCCGCGGATTTTTGCCTTGAAATCTTGAATCCCGGAGTAAAATTGAACTGATGAAAAACGATGACCTCCTACCCTATTCACTGCCAAAAGACGCCTAACTATGATTAAGATTACTTACTAGTAGCTAAGCTTTGATTATTAATTTCGCCAGTTAAAGCCCTCATTCATTTGAATCACAGTTTGATTTAAGCTTGACTATTTCAGAGGAAAATGTAGACTTGATCATATCCATTACGTATTTTATTTAATTTTAATTTTTTAAAAATAAATTTGGAACATGACGTCAGTAAATTATACCCCTTTTTTCAATCCCAAACGTATTGATTGAGGATTAATAAGTCAAATTTGGCTAAGAAATTCGATAACCTCACTTGAATCAGGACTCGAATGAAATGTATTTCTCATTTATGAAATGCCTGAAAAAAATTAAAAACGTTGTATATCTCGACTGCTTCTAATTATCCCTAATATCATCGTATTTCTTTATATCGCATCAACAATTCTATGTCTGTTAACACTAGAACGGTAACATGTTTCAGGTTTCATGGTGTACATGTGTAATTTCAGGTAACATATAGTAACAATGCAATTACTTTCCTTGCCGCAGGCAACCTTACTCTTCGCCTTGGTTGCTACATGTCTTGCTGTGAAGCCGCCAGGGTATGTGGAAAAGCCTGCACCATATGATGAGGTAAGCTAAAAAGACTTCTATATAACTTACTTCAAACATTTTTTGTTACAAAATATTGAATTTTATATGAATCATAGCACTAAAAATTTTACGTTAGAAAAACTAACTTCAAATACTCGCAAGCAATCTTACGCAAAGGTGCTTTAAAAATTTCAAGATACAGGCGTAACAAAAACTTTTCTCTCACCAAAGCGCAAAAATTTTTTTTCTCGTGAAAATTTTAGAATTCCTTTTGGAAAAACGTTCATACGTATATCAAACATGGATAGGGGCGAGTCTAAATATTTAAAATTAAGTAACCGAAACTGAATTGATGCGAATTTTTTGTGCAATTTTAGTTTCGACGACTATTTGTTGGCTTTTGAAGTGCTCTATTCGTAGACCAATAATTTGACACCATTTTACAAGTATTGATTGATGAATGTACTGCGGATTTGATTTGTAGTTATTTTTTGAAGGAACTTAATATAACGATAAATCATCCAAAAAAAATTCGAAGCTGCATAACCGGTATTTCCAGTGTTTTCGTACACGATCTTCTTTGCATTCAAAACGAAATTTTTCCAATATAACTGCATGACCATGCATTAACTCGTGAGAGTAAGCTGAAGATCGATGTCATTCATTGATGATTGTTTTATATTAAATAGGGAGCAATTTAACTGCTCTTTATCAATAGCCCATGGGCAATTCAGGAAATTTAGCTGTGCGTATCTCGTGCGTGCTAATATTTAAATGATGTCTGCAGAACTATTTTTTCATTAAAATGTTTTTGTTTGAATTTAATTTTAAGCAATACTTTCCATTTCACAATAGAAGAAACACGTATGGTCTTTAATCATCGTAGATACTTCAGTTATCTATAAACATTAAAAAGGTGCATTGAAGGCGAAATTTCAGGCTTAAGTCTCTCAAAGAGATCCAATCCAAGAGACACAGGAGAGGCGGATGATTGCCCGGGGCGCCGAGGTTTTGGGAGCGCATGACGTTGGGAGAGTTTTCGAATGTTTAGTGAACCGCAAATACCTTCGTGGGAAATCGTTTCTTAGATAGACCATTCTTTAAGATAATCCTAGATAAATATTTTCTTACGATGTATTTGATTCTAAAAGGAGTTATTAAAGCAATCACGCCAATGACGTTTTCTGAATAGATTTATCCGGATTAAAATCGTTTCATTAATTATTTGGAGAAATTTTAGTTGACCAATGTATCGAAAATAACAATAATTGCCTATGATTACGGTCCTTACGCTTTCTATGTAAAAATCAATTTTCTTATATCTTAATCCTGTAGTAGTTTATGCAAGAGCAAGGATTTTTTAGATCAGTTCCAATGAATGCCAATAATATTCCCTCAAAAATAAGCAAGAGGTTGCATAGAGAAAAATATATACGTATTTATGAGTAAGAGGCGCCTGCATGACACCCTGTCCGAGGATAGGATGAATCTCTGATAGTTCATTATTTTATGCCAATTAGAATATTCTCTTGTGAATTTTTCCCTTGTGACAAGTTCATATGATATATATCCTTCGGATTCCAGTTCATAGGTATGTATTTGGGTACTACTATAGAAAACGATAGAGAAAGGTAAAGAAGTATTTCTAAAGCGAATGGGCAACCGTCTATTAAAAATAATACGAAAATATAATCGTCCAGAAAAATATACGAATATAGCACATTTACGAAAAATAAAACACTATCAAGGGAACTGAACAAAAACACATCCAAAGCAGTAGATGAGATTGGACTAATTTGTATTCGCTGAGGCCCTCGTCCAAGAGATTGCTTCCACACCACCAAAACAATCCTGCACAAAAAATCTCATACGAAAGTGTCCTCTTTATCACACTCGAACTCATTTTAACTCGATTTCGACCCATCAACCGAAGAAGCTTCCGACGAAAGACAAAAGCAGGAAATTCGAGGTCGGTAGGTTTCGTATAATAAGGGAGCTCTCTTCATATCACATTGTGTGGGAACAGATTCCCAACTAAGGAAGGCCCGCTAAATGGGAAAGTTTGAGAACAAAACGTTACTTGTAGCTTCGATAATAGCCTCCTGTTGACCCTGTTTCGGCAAATGGAGTGATGCTCCTCGAGGCAAAGCGGAGGTCGGCATACCATCTTCCTCTCATCAGGATAGTCTCCAAAGAGTAGAAACCTCATATATCCGTGGGAACGCTCCCAATGTTGAGCATCAAATGTATTGTCCCTCTAGCAATATATGCCAACAGTGTTCCAATTGATATATTAAGCGCACAATATAACACAAATATTTGCGTACCTTTATATCAATTATGCAGTGCATATTAACATCTACCCTTCATAAATTATGCACATTATGTAAAAATTTACGAAAAACGGCATCACTAAGTTCTTACTTTAAAAATGATGCAAATAAATATTAAAATACATTTCTGAGATAAAATCTTTTAAGATTATCGAAAATACCTATTCTTGCATGGCATAAACATGAACATTAATTATTTTATACTTCGAACAACGTCACGAAGATCCCATGTAAATCTTATGGCACCGTGTACTCGTTACGAGAGAATCGCGAGCGCTGTTCGAACTTTTCTATCAGAAATCAAATTTGCTCATTGAAATTTAACATAATCTAAGTCGCAAAAGCTCGCTCCTTTTCCTCGTTAGTAATACACGGAGTCATAAGATTTACATGGTCTCTTCATGACGTTGGACGAAGTATAGTTTGATCTTTGTGTTAGAGAAATATAGATAAGAAATATTGTTTTACTTCGTGGAAACCAATACCTAATGATCATTAGGATTGTTTTGGGGTTTATTTGAAAAATATAGTAACAATTCCCCAGTATAAAACATTTACGATGCCTATAATTGCGAATGATGAGTTTTTTAAATTAAGAACCAATAGAAGGTATAAAAACAATATTGAAAGTCACTAAGTTTATCACGGAATATCCAACAGGAGCTATGCCAAATGTATCATTATCAAAGGTTCTTACTTTCATTTATGATTAAAAGTACGTAAAGTCACTAATGAACTTTTGGGAAAATAATTACTCAAGTAATTATGCCAGAGAAAGAATTTTTGGCCAAACTTTACAAACTAAAATAATTTGGTTGTCATTTGGAGAATGTATAGATTTTTTTTCGTCTTCATAATCAGAACTGTTTTCTTTTTGTTTGAATTTAATTTTGAAGCAATACTTTTCATTTCACTAAAACAAAAAGGACAACCGAATCTTCGCACACATAGCGAATACTTCAATTATCACTACCTCAACTTTTACAAAAGTCTTCGATACAAATGTTCTTTGAATTGTACCACAAGGTGTTATATTTTCCGAAAGCAGCTTGTCAGAGCGGGGGAGGACGGTTGAAAAGAGGTCAAGGTTCACTACCCGCAATGAACTGCTCCAGCCCACAACTGAAGACCTTTAAGAAGAATTTCGAAATGGTGGAAATACAGACACGAAAGTCTTAACTCATCGTATAAAGAATTAAGGGAAAAAACTATTACAGAAGGGAGAATATATACTCGGTTAGAAAGTTATTTTGATGCCGAATTTTTTTCAGTTACATAAGCCTGTAACTGACTTGCAGAAACCTTTCATATCTGATCACGCAATTCCAGTCACATTTTTTTTATTTTTGAAATAATTAAAACAGAGTCGCATTTTTTAAATGGGCGATATCCGTGTACTCTAATTGATGCGTTACTTTTCACGGAGTCTCAAGGAATCATGCTGGCGGCAAATATTTGTTGAAGTTGTTTCCTGCTATTCCTCGCACTAAATTGACAAAATTCGTTTTATCAGCAACAAAAAACTCCAAGTAAAATTAAAAACATCCGTTTCATTTAGAAATTCAGATGCTTGTTTTCTATGCAGTTTTCTCGACATCTACGTCAGGATCACTTTGACTTTAACTACTGCAAATATCTTCCACTATTTAATTCAAAGTCCACGTACACCAACCAATCTATTTCTTTGTTTACCGTTTTAAATTTCTTCTCTTTAACGAATCCCCTGAGAAACGTTTTCGAAAAACATTGAACTGTACTCTTGTTTAGTAAATACTAAAAATACTACTTCGTCGTAGTAGGAATGACTTCATCTTGCACGTATAAAATGTTAATATAATTTAAATAAATTAAAACTCTACCTTACTAAAACTACTTAATTTTTGACAATTTCATCCATTGCATTTTTTACGAATATAGTTTAATATTTGGTCCTGAAACTTTATTACTCCGAATTTAAAATTCTAAATCACTAAAAATCTATCTGCAGTATCAACTTAAAATAGGTAAACTTAGGCACTCTATTCTTTAATTTTAATCTTGAGATAAAACTTATGGATAATGGAAAGTAACATTCGCTTGAGACAAAGTAGAATAAACATTTCGCTTTGATAAATGTTCAACATTAAAATAGTAATATTCAGTCAATAAATATAATATTTCGGAAGTCCATGCCGAATAAAAGGAATAGAGGAATGAAATTTATATTTCGAAAACATCACTTTCTTTCCAAAATTAAATAAACCAAGATAAATTCATGGAACAAAGGTCAATTTTTGTCTACTTTTCATGCATCACAAATTACAATTGCATTGACTTACATATATTCTCTACTATGGAGTTCACTTGATCAATTAACTTAGGAGTTCGGTTATATTGAATTCGATTCCTGTTTTTACAATCCAATTGACAGATGATTAATCTGAAAAAAATCTATAATTTCTAATAGCAAATATTATAATATTGACCTATTAACACCTTGTGTGATATATGATCAGGTGAGATACGAAGGATGAATGTATCTTCTAAGTTATCAAATTCCTTGTTTCAGTTACTATATCACTTATCATACTTGATGTACGTTACCATATAACGTACATCAAATAATCTCTCCTAACTCCGACAGCGTGTAAGATCAGGCAAATCTGTTCATTAACTGAATACTATACCGTCTAAATGTGAAAAATTATTATTTTATTTTACTTTTACTCCATCGTTATCGTTTAACAGTAAAGGAAAGAAGCTGCGTTAATAGGTTAATTCGATCATCTTTTTCAATTAAGTAATAGACAGTTGATAACTCAAGACCAGCTCCTTCAACATCCACTTAACAACTGTTATCTTCCGATAGAGAAAGATAACGATTCAAGTATCGAATTCATTATCCTTTCCATTGAGGTTACATTGATGTGAAGTGGTGAGAGGGGAGTACCACACGCACGTAGTAGGCGCTCGTAATTTATCCCAATATGCACGCCTGAGATCGAATTCGAGCTAATCAGCCTTGGCATCAACTACAGCGAGCCGGTGGTTTGGCAGAAACCCGAGATTAAACTAATGAGCACTGACGCTATTCTCACGGATTCGATTCCTTCGCCCCTTTTCCAATTAAAAGTTTCCACTTCATTATATCGAATATATCCTTACAGTTGCCATTAAAAGTTGCTACTCCATTATACCAAATAGCGATCCAATTACCATTTAAAAGCTACGGATTCCTTTGAATCTTCGCAGTTTGAAAAGTCCTGTAATTTCTCCAATTGACCCCGGAATCCTCTTGCTATTCTAACTCATAGTCACGACAGTCAAATCATCAGGAAAGTTCTTTGGTTTCAATAAATCACACGAATCATTAAAAGAGGATACGTGATTTCTAACGCAAAATAATTATTGAAAATCCGTAAATACTATTAATAGTGCAATTACATTGAAGCTATACCCCTAATACCAATTTTCTGACAGAGGCGACACTAGGAACTTGTCTGTGAGAAGGGACGATCTTGCCAAGAGAGAGGGGATGAGTCCCTTTCCTTGATACCATCTCCAATTTAATTTAAAAATATTTTATTTTGATCAATGTAGTAGATGTATAATGATTTTAGAACAAATAGACAATCTGATATTAACTCAAGACCCTCGTCAGATTCTAAGTTATTCATACACCAGCGGGAGTAGGGGATAATTTCTTTGCTATTCCCTCAGACTCGCCAATATTTTCTTAAATTAATAATAAAATAATCGCTCATTCAATTCGAGATTATCATATGTTTCAATAGGTTTTATTTTCTTTATTTCATTTCTCATATCCTTTAGTTACGATCTTATACAATTCTCCAATTCAATCCTCTCCCACATAGATTATATGGCACTGTCATTCAAAACGATCGAAAACATTCATCCACTGCAATATTTTCGCAAGTACGTATTATATATTTACGGTATATCTTCCCTGTTCTCTGTATTGTCTATTGCTAAACAGTAACAAGCTATAAAAACTATATTTCCTACTTAGGGAAATATAGTTCCTGAAATCAGGAGATTGAAAAATTTTCTATCTTCTTAAATTTGGCTCTTTAAAATTTCTATTACGGCATAAAATCCGCTACGTCAGTCCTTCAGGAAGGATGCTGCATTTATTTTTTTGGTCATAAATGAACAAACGGGCTTTTTAACGAATAATTCACCTGAATAAGCAAGTCTCCAATCTTTGAAAAACACAAACTTCCCACTCTACCAAAGATTTTAACCTACCTATTTAATCATAAAATTATATTCGCTCAGTTCATAAAATTTTACTCGAATTTTTTTTAGGAATTAAGTAAAACACTTCCTTTTTTACTAAACCAAATAAAGTGAGACAACGATCCCAGGAAACCAAGCACACGGGAGTTTTATCAATAAGTTTTCCCACAATTTCCATTCTTTGAAAGAGAGAGTGATGTGTTGAATATTTATATGCCTCATCATATCCAACGAAAACGTCACGCACGTACTTTTAATAGCCTTAATATGTAAGTACCGAATTTTTGTTTTCCGTTGACCCATTGACCATTATGAATACCAGTCCCAAATCGATATACACTCATAGCACTATTTGAGGAAGAACAAAATTCTGTATTTTCCATATGTTTATAAATGAAATTTCGCCATTTGTTTTTTAATAAGACTGATTTTCTTTTTTTCCGTAGAGTCCACCACGATATGCATTCGAATACGAGGTGAAAGATGCAGAAGGAGGTTCGCAGGGACATACTGAAGTTCGAAGAGGAGTTTATGCAGTAGGAGGATTCTACACGCGTTTGCCGGGAGAGAACGGGGCTCAAAGAGTATCCTACTATGCTGACGACTGGGGATTCCATCCAGTACTAGTGGCTTACGGTGGTCATGGATACAACACGAGAATAGCCTTTGGAGACAAAGCAGTAGCGACAGCAAACGCTGCTTCGGGGGCCACCGGTATCCAAGGAATCAACGCCATTGGCGTCAACATTCCTCATTCTGTCAACCCACTCCCGGATCTCACGCAGACAGGCGCCGCTGCTCTAGCTGCCGAAGCACCGCAGATTCCAGATGCAGCACAACTCGTCGCATCAGTCGGTCAACCCCCAGCTCCACCTCAACCACCCAAAACAGTCTTGACTCCGGCAGGAACAACCATCCTCTCCTCAGCCCCACAGTACTCCAAGCCAGTACAGCCTGTGATTCAACAACATATAAGACCGGCTGTTCCGTTGGTGCACTACCAACAAAGACCGCGTTTGCCGCTTCCCTCGGTACAGGTGGCACCAGTGCGGCCTGTAGTTCCAGTTGCTCCGGTAATACCTACTAGCTATCCAAAGTATCAACCGATTTCCCCCGTTTCTTTGGGCGTCACGGGAGCTTCCGGTCCATCCCCCACGTCCTTCGTGAGCACGGTGGTCCCGGTCAAAGCTCCAGCTGTCGTTTCACAACCGGCAGTCCCTGTAGTATCCGTAGTCTCCACAACTCCAGCTCCAGCTACTATTGTAAGTCACGCCATTCATAGCGTACCGACAGGAGGTGCTTTCATTCATGGAATATCCGGGCCTGCAACTTCCTTCGTGTCCAGTGGTGCTCAAACTGTCAGCAAGGCACCAGTCGTGGTACCAACTTATCAGACTTTCGATACCTCTATAGGCGGTGGGGTGAATTCATTGAAAGAGTCTTCAGCCGCCGCAGCTGCTGCCGCGGCTTCCGCTCTCTCAGCAGCGGCAGCTTCCGGAGGACTAAAAGAGGCCAGTATAGGTCAAGGCGTTTCCTATTCCCAACAAACAAGCAATGTTGGTCTAGGAGCAGTCGTTAGCTCAGGATCTGTTCTAGGATCTGGAGGACATGCACAGCAAGCGCAGGGTGGACAGCTGGTTAGCTTTGGAGGACAATACTCCCAAGGTGGAGAGGGCGGATACCACTACGAAAGACCTGTGGGAGGATTAAGCTATCGACCAATTATTTCTGGAGTAACCGATAAGGGAGTGGGTGGGGTGGTCAGCCAAACTTTCCAATACTCTCCCTACGTTACCACTGGATATCAAAGCGGATTCACTTACAGCCCTGGCTACCAAACAGTATACACCGAGGGACCCCAAATTTCCTACCAGACGGGTACAACCGCTTCTTCATTTTCCCAATCCTCCTCCTCTTCCCAAGGCTCTTCTGTCTTCGGGGGAGAAGGTGGAGGCTTCTTTATTACGACCAAAGAGCCAGCTGCACGTCCACAAGGAGGCACCTCCTTCCAGACACATATAGATCATGGCCAATCCATACCTTCCCTTCCGACACCAACTGTGAGCCAAGGAATTGGATCGGGATTTAATACAATTGGATTCACGCAGCAAGAGACATACGTAACAACTCCGGCGCCACCGGTGACCGTGACAGAGAGTATCACCGTCACCCCTAGACCTACTCGTCCAATAATTGTCGCAGAATTACCAAAAGCAACACCAACATTCTCTCCCGCGGTAGAGACTTCAACGCCCGCTCCTCCACCTTCTTCCACGCTTACCACGGCCATTTCATCATCCACAATTGCCTCTCCAGCTCCTTCGACCATCGAGGTTACTACTCCAACTCCCTTGACCTCATCCACCCCATTAACTCCATTCTACTCCACTTTCCCTGCCAACTCTCCCTGCATTGTATGCCAATCCACTAGATCGCAGGAAGTGACACTTCTTACGGCTCCAGCAAGTGAGAGTACATCTACAACCCTCGACAGCGAATTGCAACAAATATTCTTCCCCGACTCAACTCCTTCAATAGAGGTGGGCGGTAAAGAAGGAAACTTCATAACTGAAACAGTAGATGTCACTCCTACCCCATTCTCTCTTGAAGAGAGAGGAGGTCCCGTAACTACAAGTCAGCCTACAGTTAGCGTTAAGGTACTAAACGAAGACCGGGGAACAACATCCTCATTATTTGAGTCAGCAATTTCTGCGGAGGGATTCTCTGCACAGCGAGAAGGCGGAGGTCAATTCTCCTTCTCCGATGGGAACGCGCATCTCTTTGGAGGAAGCGGAAGCGGACAAGCTTTTGGAGGACAAGCCAATGAATTTGCCTCGTTTAACGGAGGTGGTTCACAATTTGTTTCCGGAGGCAGCGGAGGAAAGTCTCAAATACTATCAGGTGGAGCAGTTCAAGCCGGACAGCATTTCTCAGGTCACAGTGGAAGCAGCGAATTCAATCGTATAGCTAGCGGAGGGTCAGAGTACTACAATGAAGGAGGCTATAGCGGAGGTGGCGGTATTATTTCGGTGACTTCAACGCCTGCACCACCCGTGAGTGTTTCTTTGGGAGTTACCCCATCACCCTCTCCTTCCGTACTTTACGTAGACCGTCCCGTAGCTGTACCTATTCCATATGCGGTACCACAACTTGTTCCGTATGCCGTCAAGGGCTCATCGGCGTCTTCCTACAAAGACAGGCATAGCCACCGCACCTCATCTTCGTCTTCGGGTTCATCATCCGAAACCTACGAGTCTTCTACACCTTCTGTCATCAGCGTAACGCAGATAACCAAGATTAGGACATCTGGGAGGAAGAACGCGGACAGGGGCTATGTGAAGCAAGTGGTAGAAGAGTCAGGATCTTCGGAAGAGGAGGAAGAGGAAGAGGAGTTCATAGTTAGGGGAGGTTCCGTGAAGCTGGCCTCAGGCAGATTCGGCTCTCAAGGGTCATATTCGAGAGGTCGTCTTCCTCCTCCACCCTTCAGATCCGCCAGTCTTAAGAGTGAAGGGAATTATGGGGATAGAATTCGAGTTGAGAGGCCAAGGAAGTTATGCATAGAATATGGAGGCTTTAAGCCTCCTCTGGTCCCATCGGACCCAGACTACAATCAGTCTATTAACCTAAGATAGATTTCGAGAGTTACCTTTAAATATTAGTCATTTCAGATACCATTAAGTCTCAAAGCAGCCCATACAGTTGCACTACCTTCAGTTGAGACCAAAACATTATATGTAAGTTTCGCAGTAAAATTGCAACGTAGCAGAAAATTGAACAGCGTGACTTTGCTAGCAATAATTTTTAGATTAATGTTACCTGAAAACCAAAAATATATGTTTGCTCCTACCTTTAAACTGTCGAGCGACATTTTGATAGACTTTTAATGATTACGCGTCCCAACGTTTAACTTAAAATGGGAATGCTAGGAATCATACACAAAAAAAAGGTTTATTTCGAAAGAAAAAATCTGAAATTCCTAAAAATTTAATGTATATTTTTTTTCCTTTGTAAATTTCTAAAAATGTATGTATTCCTAAACTTATACAAACCATAGTTAGTTAACCAATTACAAATCGTTTCTTGCAATCTATGACTTTCGATAGAAACTTTGGACGAAATTTTCCTTCCTTGACACACATCCCAGTACTTCCGGCATATATACTCGTAAAAAACATTCCAGAAGTTAAACCTGCATTTAATCAAATATGCGAACACAATCAATGATTTTTTTTACAAATACGGCACAACCAATCCATTTATCCATTCCAAGAATGCCAGTCGCTGAAATTGTAAAATAAAAGTATAGTTATCGCCACGAATGTTTCTTCGCACAATTCATCGTTAGAAAATCCTCCGAACCATTCTCACATCGGATTCTGATATTTCCGTAGAGATTTGGCCGATTGCATTTAGATGTTTCTTGGAAAGTATAAACGGGATTATCTCAAAAGTTAACTTCTCCCTTCATCCTTGTACCCAAGTTATGTAAATAATGTTCATATTTCAAAGGCGATCGTGTAGAGCGAACCGATAGAAACTCCAGCTCATGATCTCCGCGTCTCGTCCTACTTTCCCCACGAAAAGCACTGAAGTCGTTTGACCCCCTCATCCTCTCCCGTCTCCTTCACTCTCTCCATCGCACTAATAACCTGTTCACTTTCCATTTCAGCGTTCTCCCTTTCTTCCGCTTGCTATCCTTTGCTTCCCTTTTTTTCTTTTTTTGTCGATCTGAGTCATTTTTTCTCCCGATGTCCTGTCGCTCTCCCACTTTCCTCTCGTATTTTTACCACTTTCTCCATCACGTTATCCGACTTAATCCTTTCCTCCGCGCAACCGTTCCTCATTTTTATTTCCTTTATGCAAAAACACTGTTTCCTCGTTATTTGTATAACCGCTCCTAGATATTCCTTCACCGAAACATTGGAATTATATACAATTAAATACTCAGACGAAAAATCAAAATAGAACTCTAACATTGCACATTAAAACAGAAAGATAGTGAACAGATGACAACCAACGATACCGCTAACATATACAAGCGATATTGTGCTCCATGAAATTCAATTGTCATAGTGCAACACCTCCACTTATCAGAACATGCACACACGATTTTCGACTGCATATCTTTTATTGAAATCAAATCGAATACATTACAAAAGATACACACATATCGAAAAAGGGATAAATAGTGCAACCAAACATTTACATTGATAGATAATACAAGCAGGTGGCTGAATTGACTATTTTAAGCACATCCTCAAAATTTAAAAAAATAACCGAAAATAAGTGCAGACCGGCATAACGGTCATGCGAGAATGTTCCGTAGTTACCACTAAAAAGAGGTTCGTCCTTGAATCAGTTTTTCCTCCCTTTCTGCCCCAAAACCGTACCTCAAGGACGTCCAGAACAGTTCGCATGGACAAAACAGAGAAGGACTGTATCCAAGCAGGGCTCCCAACAAGTTTGAAGATATTCGAATTGGGGTGTCGAGGAAACATACCCAACGACCCCGCAAGATGAGCTCAATTTTTTCCTTACATCATCAACGACTTCTTTAGCGGGGTATGTTGCAAGTGGTGGGATGCCGCTCGGAAAGTAGCGGGAGCATCGCAGAGAAAGCACACGTGGGTTGAGATCGGTTGTCAAAAGGGCAGCGAAAAGAGCCGCTCTCCTTTCTCCAAAGCAATGAAAACGAAAAGTTACGGATGAGCGCGAATTCCGATGTCATCATCATGCCCTGGAAAGACACCATCATCATCGTCATCTTCGTTTCTCCATACCAGAAACATCGCGGTGATGGCAATTTTGTATAAAATATGTATTTTTGTAATATTAAAAAAACTTGTGCAACATAAAAAAGTCGACATGAAAGGGTATTCTTTTTATTCCTAAAGCACATTGCTTCATTAATACTCCCTTCCCTCATTAGCGAAGAAAGCGTCATGAATTGGATGCCGAATTTCGAAAGGTCACGAGGAATTGAATTTCCGTAATTGTCCGACCGATTTCACTTCGCAGTAACTCATCGCGAAAACAGTGAATTCTTCCTCGTGCGGGCGGATTCTGAAAACGTCTCGGTAAAAGGCAGTGCTTGAACTGATATATGTGAGTATAAGTCACGGAAACTTGTAACAGTAAAGGAAAAGGAAGGCGTTATACTTTCCAGTCATCATTGCTTTAACCTTTTGAGGAAATAAATTTTATCAACTATTTTCGTAGTAATATTTTTTTTGGAAAGTTGACAATTTTGCAGATATGGGCTCCCACTCGGAATCGAACTGGGGAAACATGCTACCCACTTGGATGTCCAGGACCCCAAAAACTATATCAGAAATAAAACCCACGGAGAAACGGATATGAACAAGTCTAATTGTGATCGGGTCTCCCAATTTCATTCAGCATTCTTCCATGCAGTATGAGATACCTTGTGGGCAAGTTCTGATCGGATAGTCAATGGTTATAGTACCCCTCCGGCTATTTTGAGATCCGGGTTCTGAACCCTTTTCCTAATATCAGACAGGTTTTTTTAGTCTTTTTTATAACAATACTTGGGAAAGAATAAGAAAATTCGACTTCTATCATAATGAAAAATGTTCAATAATCAATGAGTAAGCCGTTCAGGGAATTTACTATTTAGGGTCCACTTTGTAGTTTGCCTTTTGTATAATGCCTATAATAATGGATACGTCAAAAGAGATGAAGAGGTGAAATCAACCTGTAGATGACAACCAGTTAACCAGTTAAAACCAGATATAAAATTTTACATCAAATCGAGATTCTTTCGTTTTTGTTGGCACACATTATAGAAACCTACCACAAAGTTGAAACCTAATTGGCGGTTTCCAAATCCGCAAAAAGTAAAAAAAATCATCGCACCGCTAATAGCAACTTTTCGCTCAACCATGCAGTATTATATTCCAATCATGTCCATGCAATTTCCATCCCCACCTTCTCTTTAACGCGCGGATTTTTTCAAAGACTTTTCGGGAGGTTCAACGCCCGCGCCGAGCCCAAACTATCTTTGCGCCTCTATTTTTAACTCCCGAACGCCGGAGTGTTTCGGAACCGCTTTCTTCCCGTGGAAATCCCGGCAAAAATGGCCTTCTTCAGTTCCCTGTTCCTGACGGCGTGCGTGTGACCCGCATTCGGGTTAGGCAATCGCACTTCGACCACAGTCCGGTCATCGAATGACGTGGTGCAATTACCCTTCGGTCGAATGAAAATAAAATCGAATCGTTTGCCGCACCACAAGTGCACGGAAGGTCGGTGTAATTATGGCCGTCGTTGAGCAGTATTTCTTTCGAGTTACGTCACCGGCGCATGGGCATATCAAAAATCAAGTCCAACTGCTTTCTAAAAGGGACTTTCCATCGGATCGGGTGTACATTTAACCTGCTAAAAAATTAATGCACCGTAATGAAATATTCGTGCGCGAGTGCATTAATGATGTGGTGTGAATCCCCCGCTCTTGGCGACCGTTATTTTTTTTGATGGGCTTCGATTTCGTTTTACCGTAAAATCACGTCCTTAGTGGGTTAACTCTATGACAAATACAGGGTATCCCAATAGCAAATACCCATTTTGGGGAATCGGTGCTTTCTTAAAAACCTATTAATTTTTATCATCTTTAAAATGTGCTGAAAGTAGTAAGATAATCTTCTTCATGAAGTAATTGAATGCGATAAGGCTCTTTTATGAGCGCTGAACGCAAGAATCTGAGGACTGATGTATTGGATATATTTCCAATACAACAGTCCATATATTGAGTCTCCCTGACCAAAGTTATAGGTTCAATTCGGATAAATTTTCGAAATCGTTTAGTTTTTAGTATATGCTTTGTCGTCCTTTTCTTAACTCGTAAGGCACGGATCCCGTTCTTACAAATTTAGGAATCACTTTTTCATTAAGTCACTATGTATTGAACCTTTGAAATATTTCTTTTTCTTCCTTAAATTTCATTCACTAAGGGAATTTTAAAACAAAGGTCCGCTTTTCTTTATTCTTAAATAAAATAGATGAATAGAACCTTAGTTGGCAAGGTTAAGCTAATTTGAACCTCTCTTTTCACCTAATCTAGTTTTCCATTATTATATTATAAATATTAATTAAAGACAATAAAGAAAGATTACAGTGAGGGGAGAGTCTTTGTAACTGGAGGTTAAAAGAAAAAAAACCAAGTTGCGGACAAACACCCACAAAAAGAAGGGGGTGAAAAAACTCGCGAAATAACGGTAAAAAACAAAAATGCAGACTACATTATAAAACTTACCAAACAAAATACAGAAAAATCAAATATAACTAAAATAAAGAAGATTCAAAATACGTAATGAGAAGTAGAGAAAGCAGAAAAAATATATGCCTAGCTAAAGAGGCTGAAATAATACGAGCGGCCTGAAGTTACACACTATAAAATTTACCAACACTAAAAATAAATTTGAAAAGAAACAAAGAATAAAATAAAAATTTCGAAAAAATTTTACAAAAATAAATTTTCGAATACTTTCAGCACGTTTTAGACATTAAAATGTATCGATAAACATTCCAAACTTGATATTTTTTAAATAGTCCGATTTCACAAAATTAGGTGTGCTGTAAAAATTTCATAACTTTGGAGAACCTGTATTCTATAGTGAACTTGGCGATTAAGCATACGCAGCTAACGTAAGTGATTATTCTTGGATTAATTTTCTTTGATGATCTATCTAAATTGCGTATATATCTTCCGTATTTATTCCTTGAGATTCAATAGTGCAGAATTGTTTTATTTGGCCAAAATAAACTATTGCAAACTAGCCGAGCAACCTTTCGCCAACGCCAGCTACAAGGCAAATATAAAGCAAAAACTTTCTATACAAGGAAGCTTATAATACTAACATAAAGGAGATGTTATTATAAATAATGGAGTGAGAGTGGAGATAACTCTGCTATTTTAATATGGACTATTACTTATGTACAAGATAGCGATAGAAATGTTACTTATAATTTATTCAGATAAAAATGTATCACACTTGGTCTATGCAACATTTTTAGACACTATAAGCATGTTCACAGATGAGTCCTTTTGACTTCTCTGGGAATAACCTATAAATTTCTTCAACTTCTTAAAGAAGTCTTAATTTAAAAATTCCCAAAAAATACTTTCGATATATTGGTAACTTAATCACCAGGATGCAAATGGCTAAATGTGACCTTTGCAATTTCAATCAGGCGATCATTTATTACTCGGTGAAAGATCACTCATTCTAAGATTCTACGAAATAATATATCTTGGAATACTCTAGTATTTTATTACTATTTAGTTTGTCAGCATCAGCAATAAAATTCACGCAGTACAAAATGGAGGCAAATATTTAAAATTTAAAAATAAATAAAGTTGGAGTAAATCATCGATCTGGCCCAGTCATAAACAAGCAGTCATCACGTACTCTTCGAATTTAGAAAGAGAGACAATTCTGAGAAATATGAAGCGGAAAATTATTATTCGCGTCCTCAGAGATGTAATCACCACTTAAGGAAAAATTCCCATCTTCTTATAAGGAACATTAATATGACAGAATGATTGATTATGAAAATTAAGAGGCATGCTGTAAGAAATCGTTCATGATGAACGTATAAAATACATTGAAATAACTCGATAATCGATAAGATAATGAGAAATTGAGGTGAAGAAAACCTTGCCCAACAATACCAAAATAAACTGTTCATGCAATACAGAAATGAGTTTACGAAAATTGCCACGTCCCATCAACCTAAAAGTAAGAGCTTTTATATTCACAACAATTTACATAGCTATGATAGACCGTGCGCTAAAAATTACGGCTATATTTTCTGGTGAAGTGTGCAAAAAAATCCAGGAAACCATAGTTCTCTTTAGAAACAGGCGTACTCAAATTCAGGAGTAAATATAAGTTTCCGTAAGATTTCACGGTATATTCCATAGTGGGAGACTTTTTTCTATCCTTCGTTAAATACATAAATAGTTTCCGATTTATACAGCTTACTTGACGGCTGAAAATGTAATCGCTCTTATTTTTTTACTCTTCTCGCTAATCTTTTGAGGTGGCCAACATTGAAGCTACTGCTTCAGCTTCCTAAAGCTTCAGCGTCCAACCTAAATAAACTCTAAAATAGTTTGCACAAACTAAAATATTGTCAAATTTAACCAAAATATTCAATAAATATACTTCCTTGATTTTACGAAAAATCGAAAATATGTTATTATGAATCTCGCGATTGTGAATCGAAACAATATTTGATGATTAAAATAATAATCTCCATCAAATTTTCAGATACGAGGAGGGACCCAAAAATAACGAGAATTTCATTAAAACTTTTTTATTTCTCAATATTTTTACACTAAATTTTTATCACCTTCAAAGCACTCTCCATTAACCAATATATATTTGTCTAAACGTTTTTCCCATTGATCAAAACAGCTCTGGAACTCACATAATGGGATGTCTTTTAACCCCTCCAGCGATTTTTGTTTCACTTCTTCCACAGTCCCAAAACGTTTTCCTTTCATGTTCTTTTTGAGCCTAGGGAACAAAAAGAAGTCACAGGGGGCCAGGTCAGGTGAGTACGGCGGGTGAGTAATCGGTGTCATTCCGTTTTTACTCAAAAACTGCCTCACAGACATCCTTTGATCCTCAGTGAGGAGACGAGGAACAAATTTGGCTGCAACTCTTCTCATGCGCAAATCCTCTGATAAATCCTCTGAATTGAACTCCATGACATGCCAGAAATATTAGAGAGCTCATCAATTGTTCGGCGACGATCTTCACGGACTAGGGTGTTGATTTTTTCAACGTTGTCGTCAGTTCTTGAAGTTGAGGGGCGCCCGGAACGAGGTTGGTCTTCAATCGTCATTTCGCCCCTTTTAAACCGCGAAAACCAGTCGTAGACCCGAGCTTGACTCAAAGCAACAACCTTGTAAGCTGTTTGAAGCATTACAAGAGTTTCCGCAGCCGTTTTCCCCAACAGAAAACAAAATTTTACCGCCGCGCGTTGCTCTCGAGCGTCAGCCATCTCACGTTTTCGCCACATGGGAAAAAGTTACTTTGATAAAAGAAATGCTGCGCACAAACAGTTGCTCTCACGGCGACGAAACGTTGCATACTGACTCATGAGAGTTCCCGCCAAAATACCCTACCAACCAGAACTCGGTCCCCTGACGTTCCTCCCCTCCACAGCCCGGTTCTCGTTACTTTTGGGTCCCCCCACGTAATATATACATATCCTTTACACATTTTTAGATCATTGTAGAATCTACCCTTCATAACGCATGTGGGGATATTCTAAAATTGAGTTTCACAATCCTAATGATTTTGATATTTGATTTTAATAAAGAAAATTTCGTAAATTAATTATTAAAAAGTAGTATCTCTTGTATATCTTGTCTTTGTATATAAGAAAATATATTAATTAAATTTGGCTTACTCTTGAAAATTGAATTGAAAAAAATAATGAAAACAGAATCAATTGTCCGTGTAATATTTGTTATTAACAAGCTGTTATTCTACCTTTGCTATGTGAAGATTGTTCATCAGTGATTAAATTTCTAAAACAGTCAGGTTTCTAAAGCGTGAAATTATTCGTCAGATTTGTAATCTGGGGTTGAATTGGACGAAATGTGCAAATACAAAGGAAAGATACGCATGGAAATATAAACTGAAATATTGAGTGCATTATATGTCAACATTATCAATACGCAAAGGATCATTTTTGCTAGTTAAAATTTGAGATTGCAAACTTGGGTCCAAGCTATATATTTATGCTCAGAAAGTTTTGGAGAAAGAGAAGTAACAATACAGTTGAAAATTAGAGAGAATACTACAGTGGACTTCTGTAGCTTCTTCCGTGAAATATGTTCTATTTATTGCCAAGCAATTCCATATTTCCCTATTCCTTTAGGTGTTTTGCGGAAGAGGCGGGAGAATCTTGCTTTATACGTAAGTCAAAGAACCATCATGGACGAAATGCATGAAATCATGCAGCAAATTAATCTCTGCGGATTTCTGGTTTCGTTGACCGTTGTAGGCTTTTAGAAAATCTGCGGTTGGCTAAAGGGAAATGGTAGAACTCATAGATGCGGCTAAACTATAGCCGATTAAACAAGTTGTTAGTCCCAGCACTATTATTTAGATCGATGACTGGAGGTATTGTAAATATTTTTAAGAATTTAAAGTTTTGGTTTCATTAAAAAAACAATTAAACATTCGGGATAATTTAAACCTTCGACTGGAGTCAATGCCTAACATACTGAGTCATCACTTGAAAGAAGCGCAAGGGTAAAAAAAATGCACTAATGCCGAAGGCAAAGGTTGAATTAATACTTTGAAGAATTCTTGTGGAGAGTTAGGTGAATGGCTTCATTAAATGGCTTTGAAAATATGTGTAGAAAAACTGATTAACAATACTCTCAATAAATAAATTATATCAAACTACAAATATTAGATTAGATATCTTCAACCAGTAACTTTGCTGGTGGAAATTCTACAACTGAGTATATTTGTGGTGGAAATTATATTGTGGGTCAACTCTGAGGTGTTGAGGGATATTACAGTACAGCTCCGTAATACCACCATGTGGTACCATGTGGTAATCACTTGAATAGCAAAAGTTATAAAAGTTTCTATCGTATTTTTTATTGAGATTGTTATTTTTTGAAATGCTATAATTTCATAGACATGAATCCATACGGAAGACCCAGTTATTCATTTATAGGCAATTCTTCCCAGAGTGAGTGTTGTGAAACCGCTATTTCTCATTAAATTATACAAAAGAAAAAATGGCTTGCCACAACCCATCCCTGGATTTCTTATAGAGGATCCTGATATATAAATACATACACATTAGCAAATATAATATTCCGTATGTAGTCATTAAGGTAGTAAAGTAAATACCAGATATCAACTTAACACAATATTGAGAAACGAATTATTCGTGTAATTTCTTTGAACTGACTCCAGCTCTAATCAATTATTCAAATAATTACTTCAATTGAAAGGTTAAAATTTTGCTATTGGAATTTATCAATTGCACCCGATTTCAAAATGGGATACAATATTGAAATGTTTGCATTCCTCCTCAGCCTATACTGCGTTTCATATTTACTAGTCAGTTTTTTTAGCTCAGGACTGTTGGAATATTTCAATGTAAGCTACAAATCGTAATTTTAAGCGTGTGATCCAGGAACAATGCATAGAGAGGACCTGGAGTGATGCTATCCTTGCAATACGGAGAAAATTACATAGAAATTCCTACCCACATGATCCATCATTACTGACTAGAAAAACTGGAACACATTGTATAGTGGTCGTACCGTGATTTCAAATATAACAAAAGGTTACAACCAGAAGGTGATCTACGATTCTCATTTCCCTCACACTCAGAAAGAATGCAAATAAAAATAATTAACTTATGGATCGCTCGCAAGGCCACGACGAACCCAATGCAGACCAGTCGTCACAGCCTGATGCAGACTTCTTTCATTAAGAGAAAAGTTGAATCATCGACATCAACGCCATCTCTGATCATCCTTTTAGAACCTGATTCGCTACCTCTTCAAGAACATTATCAAATTATCGTGTCTACAAAGGAATAACACCAGGTATGCATAGGGTAGGCAGCAAGAAATTATAATTGGCAGTAATTTCATAAAATATACCTGTAACCAGTCATTGAGAAACAACCGTAATAATAAATTTATTTTCCAAATATAAATAAAAATATTTTGAAATTGACGGGCAAATGCCGCACCAAAAGGTATTTTAAATTCCTTTGAATAATCTTTAAGCGACTTTCACACACACTTCTTGCGTAAATTTCAGAAGAAGTAATTAAATACATACTTTCTATGTAAAACAAAACAAAATCTTCGAATCTTTACAGCCCGTCTTAATTTATTCGGAAAAATAATATTTAATTAAAAAAAGGAATAGGTAAAAGGTTATAATATATCATTCTACTATATCTTAATTGACAATTCATGATCGACAATAAATAATACATTTATCAGCTTACGAGAACTGTTTGAAAATTTGGAGCCAAGCTCTCACTCTTTCGGTTACAAGAGTTTCTACTTTTCTCCGCAAGATGGTGTAACCTCCCGTTAGATACAAGATCACCTATCGCGGCCGTTCAAAACGAAAGCTATGGATATTGAGGTGTTTTGAAGTTCCTCTATCACAACAGAAAGATGAAAATGTAGAAAAAATAGCATTTTAAGCTACACCATCTTTACAAAGCAACGGATTCTATATTGTTCGATTTATTACTTCCGTTCAATTGGGTACGCAAAATGTATTTAACACGAATGAAACTCTTGAATGCACTGCACCCAAGGAACCTCTCCACCCTAACTATTACCCAAACCTCGTTGCTAAAAAAGTCTGGAATTTATTCCCACCTCACCTATTCCTGCCACTCGCACTACCGCCTGCAACTGCCTTTCGCAACGGCAATAGTAGGCAAAGATTTGCACCGCATCACCGGACACAGAGATCTTACACGTGATATATTATATTGTATGGATGATTTAACGGTTCCACATTTGCAACGCCTGAATTATCAATTTTCACAAATTTAATTTAATTTACAGTAATGGAAGTGTTTCACTTAAATAACAAATTCTTCATATACACACAAAAAATTCCATACAATATAGTTACCTTCATAAAGTACGGAGAGTAGGAACGTCATTACATATAATCAATTGCTTGAATTTATTTCCCTAAATTACTATATTTGTGATTATTTCATATGAGTCGAAATTACTCCATCAATTTAATCGCTTTACGGAAACCATTAATTGTTATTTCTAGTGCGTTCCAACAGAAAGTCATCTCATACTAATCTTGACAATAAACTCTATAATCGAAGTAAGATAATCATATTGCATTAATATAAAACTTCATTATCCGTTGCTTCCGTGTTACAATACACTTTCGGTATTTTTTGCATGTACAAATCAGGAAAATTTATTTTAATACACACTCTTCCTTGTCTTAATTTTAATTAATAGGTAAATTCATATTTGCATAGTTTTTAACTATTAAGAGCCTTTTACTAACTTGACATATTATTCTGTATCCTACTGTAAATCAGACAGAAATCAGAGAATGAAAGTATTTTTCCTAAGGTTTACCGTTATCATAACGAAATTCCTATTTAAGACTAAGCAATGTATCCACTTCACCTCATGAAGCTAGATCAATTCCTTCATTACTTCAACCATGAAACTATAATTTACGGAATTCAGATACTGTTCGTGTTAAAATAGCTATTAAATGGCATAAGAAAGTAGAAATTAGCCCTCCAAATACTAGCCCACCGATAAATTCAAGTATATTCTACTTGTGAGGAACCTATATCATTTTCCAAATCCAATGAGAACATTCCTTTATTGGTTCTACCACCTCTTCACAAAAAAATTAATTTATTATATTTATATATTATTATTATATTTATAATTAAAACATATTAATTCAATGACGTAACCCGAAATCATACCGAGTTTTCTCCATAATATTTCGATCTTTATGATTAAATAATCGATTAGTAATAATAATCTAGTATGATGATGACCATCGTGTATATCATTATACATCCGACGTTAGTAACTTCCGTCAAATATGCATCGAAGCAAATTTTTCAAATTTATTTCCCGCACATCCTGATTAAATAGAATTATGAAATTTAGAAATTTCTTAGGTGCCTAATGGACTTTTACATATCGCTATTTTTTGCCAAAATTATCATGTATTGACTCGAAAATACTCTAATAAGATATGCACCTAAATTTCATTTTCATCGATTGCAGATTTTTCTTTAGCGCAATTAACCTACTAAATGATGTATGTATTAAATGGAAATGTTTTTTAAATGTAAGATTTTCACATGAATTATTATAAAAGCGAGATAGACATTCAGGTAAACGATGTAGTGTATCAGTGATTTAATTAGAAATTAATTAGGTACCCATAAAACGCTTTAGAGAGAATATCTTAGTAATATTTTAAATAAGAAATATCAAGATTTTTATATTACGATTCACGCCTTCTGTTTCGGCTTACGTTGAATTCGCAGAGATATACGTGAAATATCGGAGTAAGGAAGTGCTCGGGGTAACCCTCGCAATACATTAACATGGAGTACCCAAATCTGTAATATATATGGACGAGCACTTAAGAAACAAGACTTCGTCAAGAGAATAGTTCATAGAAGGGTTGAAGAAGTCCGCGAGCGATGTTACATTGCGCTAATTAGGCCTCACTTTGAGTAAGAATTAAAAGTATAGCACTCTGACGAAAAGTTTTGTATCCGTGAATTAGGAAAGGTACAAAGGAAGGTAATACGTTTTGTAAAGAATTATCACGACATATCCGTGAGCGTTACTAAGATGCTTCAGGATGCAGGATGAAAATCTGTTAAAAATTAAATTAGAAGAAAGGATATTCAAACAAAGATTTAATTTACTTAATAAATTCATAGATAATGTAGTCGCTATTCACCAAAGATCGCTCTGATACTGCAAGGAAGACAAAGAAATAGATCCTAAAGCAAATCGATGAAAGAATTCATATTTCCACTAACGACAACGAGAATAATCTATTATGGAGATAGTCATTGGGCATATATCCCCTACCACACGCCGAAAAGCTGCTTGCAGGTATATGTATGTACAGCTCGAAGGCTGATTTGAACCTCATTCCTCCATCATTAGCTAAAAGAGCTCAGAAGAGGAGGCTGAGATGATTAAGCAAAATGGGAAATTAGGTAGCTTGCACTTGCTTTCATCACTGAACTAGAATGCTATAATCGGAAAAAAATACACGTTAGTAAAGCAGAATGATTACGAATAACGTTTTTTAGCATTCCAAAAGGAATTATTCAGCATCTCTCATTCCTCTGTAACTTTGATATCATCACAGCCAGGACTGACCCAAAAGTAAATAAAAGATACAGTTATCTTTATCCTGTACCGAAAGACAAATGGAAAATATTTTAGTCATCAGATATAGATGTAGTTATTTTCCACCTCTCTGTATTCTTTGGTTTAAGGCACCTATCTCCTTGTCCAACGTTAGAAACCTTCACCTCATCCTTAAATATACAGAAAACATAACACATTTTCGTGTATCTTTCTAACATAAAAATCAAAATCAAAACACCACCTCACAAATTATATAAAATATCATTACTTCAACGCAATTGTAACCTGTAATTACACCTCTAAACATTTAGAAAATATGTCACACCAACTTTTAAAGGGTAAACCATTCTATTATAAAAAGATATACCTACAGCACTGAACAACGCGCTACAGGATAAGAAATACTGATCACACGTTAACATCACGAAGTATAACAAAAAAGTGAGACAAAGAATCGGGGAGACAAAGAGGAAACGATTAGAAATTTTTGAAGACGAACATGATAATTTCTTATCTATGGAATGAAGAAGACGAATAAAATCCAAATCCATTTCAATAAGGAATGACCTACTATTTGAATAGAAAAAGATCTTCTCCACTAACACCATAGCCTTAGATTCTCCCGTTTCAGCAACTTCTGCGGCAGTCCGGAACGTCCGGTTTAGCGTGATTGCCTGTCACTCTGGAGGTCGTGGGTTCGAATTTCTCTAATGATTAATCTTTCCTCAATATAAGCATATGGCTGCGAATGCTAGGGGGATTCCCGTTAAGGCAGCAAACATCTGTCCATTGCAAGTTCTCTAAGTAGAAATGCTTCGGAGTGAAAAAAACTACTTATCCTTTTTATGTTAAGTGGTGCAGGGATGAGTGCCGCCAACCATAGAAAATAAATATTTCTTTTTTCAAATACTACTTCCTTTTAGATCTAAATTCCTACAGTATGTAACTAATTCAATCACATTGCTTTCTACCTTTCCACTCACTATTTTACTCAGTACTTGTTTTTCTTATTACTTCTGTATTACTGAGGGTTATTTTCCTCCCCATTCTTGTATGGGCGCTTTCCTTTATCGTCAGAATTCCTCCCACACCTTCTGGTGAGGTTTAATTCCCACATCAAAAATATTTGTGTTTATTTCCATCTGTATCTAGTATTTAAATATTTAATGGTTGTTTGTATGTATTGATTTACTTTTATGCAATCTTCCTAAAATCAGAATTATTTACTTGTTCATTACTAACATTTAAAGATCGGTTAATAAGAGCTTTTAAAAAATATTTAAGCACTCGTCTGTTTTGTTTTCAGTAAATTTTTTGCATTTTTTGTGACTTTTTTCTTATTTTATCATTGTAATTAATTTATAATCTCTCATTTTAACTATTGTAATTTTTTAAATTTAACGAGTCATATAAAAAGAATTAACCCCGTGCAGTTAATTATCTATTTATTTTACTTGTTTATTTAATTTATCCATTTATTTAGATGAGTTTTCCGCTATTTTTTTAGTCAACTCATGTGATGAATTGAGAATCTCTCTGAAAGCTTGTCAAGACAAGGATGCTAATAAATGACTGAGTATGTGGAATTATAAGATCGACACAAGCAAAAACAAGACGAGCACTGATCTTGAAGAATAACAGATGGTTATGTAGGGCTCATATATCTTCAAGCACTTAAAAGCGATAGAATAACTGCATCCATCGACAGAAACGTCCCTGCTAACATATAAACGTCCATCAAAAATCGACCTTCATAAGAGAGAGTGATATCATATACTCTGGTCATTCTTATTTCGCTTTTCCGAAGTGTTCATGAATCTCCAACAGACCTCCTCAACAGACCAAGTCCCTAATAATGGAAAACTCTATAAAAAATATCGCGTAGCTATCTCCTCCAGGGTAGCCCTCGCGAAAGGAGATTGAGTAGTCAATCAAGTATTTCTACTTTGAAGACGCCGCCCAATCATTAAGCCAAAAGCCTACTTTATTTCGAGACGAGTCGGGTTTGCTCGATTTGATACCGCTCATCAATTTCTGAAATGCTAACAGCAACATCTGTGATCTCCTTTCCTAGGCGAGGATGTGAAAATCACTGAAAAAACTGAACATCAATGAAAATCATCGAGGAAGGTCTTTCGAGATCATTCTTACGATTAGGTCATACTTAAAACAATCACAGTGTCATAATCAGGAATCGAACCCACAGTGCAGTGTTGTCTCAAGCTATTGAAGCCGGCAATTTCCGCGAAATCACATTACTATTTTGCACTCCGTGATATGGACTACTTCCGCCTTCAGAAATTCGCCCCCGCTCCTTTGGTCTGCCGGTGTGTAATTTTCTATTTGTAGAGAATTCTCGATCATCTGGAATAATGATGTGAATAGGATGCACGAATAATCGGCTAATTCGGATAATACAAACTTTCACTTTCATTCTTTACAATGGTAATAATTTACCTAAATAAACAATTTACTGTTATTTACGCACATAAACTGTTATTTTCAATGTTACACGGAATCATTGGGACTTTCCTTCACCTGACCGCGGATCTCCTTAGCAGGGTTAATGCCATTGCAGTATTCACCCTGCTCCATAAAAAAGGTCTTACGTTGCTTGTATAAGAACTAATTAAGAACGGAAATACTGATTTTTCATCAATTTTGTTAGAATATTTTAAAGAAATTCCTTCTTAACTTATCTCCAATTAACCTTTAAAATTTCATTTCGTCGTAATAATTAAAATGAATTCATTATGGGCAACTTCATAATCTGATTTTAATTAAAGTTTATTTTCAGATCCTAGGCAAATGTTGAAAAATCATCATGGGGGAATCAGGCAGTAAATAACATAAAAACTATACATATTACAGTAATAACATAAAAACAAATATATTAATATACCAAATGGAAGGAAAAAATTTTCAAAATATATTAAGAAAAATTCATAATACAGAAAAAATAATAAGCTTGATAAAAATAAGGAAGAGGGTTGAGGTACCATTCCACTTAAGGGCGTGCACCCAAGAAAAATACCAAGGAAAAAAGGATTTAAAAAAAGATTTTTTGATTCCGTTCTCCAGGAGCCAGGAATTTAATAGAAAAGAGACAGAGAAACCACGAGCAACAGTTCCAACTCCAAAATAACAAAAGTAACATAAACGAAACATGGTGAAACTTAACGGAAGAGATTACAAAAGAACCGACTAAACAGTATCCTCTGGAGATTAAGAATGTTTGCTTTCATCTCCAGACTCATCACCCCTTGTTAACATGACCCCGTCTCTCCCCTGAAGCAAATCTCTCAAATTCAGCGGACGACCACAAAACAGATCGTTTGGGACAGACTCATGAATTGTTTGGGAAAAGACGCATGAATCGTTTGGAGGTGCCCCAATGTTACCACTTTCCTCTGGAGGACGTAGGGAAAGTCGGCAGATGTTGCACGCAAGGTCGAGGTCACACGTGGGGAGAGAGCGGGAGTCGCCCTTAGACGAAAACCGCCGGCGACGAATTTCCCTCGGACGCTTCAGATTCCGTTGAAGCGCTTTGGCGATGTCCTCCGCAGGGCAGGGAAAGTTGCGACTGCAGCAGAGAAGTGGGCCGCCTTCGAATGGGAAAATGAGAGGCGCAGTGAGGAAGGAATCCAATGTTTTGGGGAAATACACTTGGCGTCCTTGGGCGCGGAAGAAAACAACGTGCACCGAATCGATTAAGTATTCGACCAAAAAATTCTTAAATGCGGAGATGACGTGACGGAAGGTTGAGGAAGGTACCACTCCCTTCTTGCCTATTTATATCTATTTATAAAACATAATATAGTAGAGATTGTAATTAGTTGCGCTGGGTGGTGGTTGAGGGGTGGGGAATTCCTTCAATATAGGAAAATCATGTGCAATGAATTAATAAATATTATATCCATATTTTTGTGACCTTCTCAACTCTGGCTTTCTTCCGGTGACTTAATTACCTGGGTTCTGTGGAGAGTGGAGTTCTCTAGTGGAGAGAAAATTCCTACCTCTGTGCACATTCATTAGTAGATGTCCCCAAACACATAAAACTTCTTTTGTCAAAATTATTTGAGTAATACAAGATGAAGCAAATAGAATATGAATTCCATGTCTCTTAACGATGCATAAGGATTTCGTAGTCATCCACATATATATTAAATTCTCTGAATGCTGCTTATAAATATTAGTATGTACACCATTTCTACTTAACCAACCGATAAACCGTTTGTATAGTACTATGAAGACTGCATTCTTACTCCTCCATGCTCTCTAAATTTTGAAATTTAATAGCAATATTAATAACTGTATTCTCCTTCTGAATAAATATCCTACCATAACAATTGTTTTGTATGTATAATACCCCCAAAAATATCAATTTTTGGGCAATTACTGCGAAGGAAACCAATAGGGAAAGAACAGGAATATCCATCCCCAAATCATGGAAAATCAGATTGGACCAAAACCTGGGACCTTGCACCAGTAGAACGGCATGCTGGCCACCGAGGTCAACAAAGGTGAAAGGTAAATATGTAATTTAGAAAATAATATTTAGTGGAATACGTGAAAGAATGTTTAAATTTCCAGTTCACGAACTTTTTCCAAAATTTCTCCATTAAATGTTTTCCAGTTTTTTCCTTTCATAAACCCTAAAAATTTCGTATGTTCGCAACCTAACGGGAATTCCGGTTCTGCACTTTGGGTCAAACGAGTTAGTTTTTTGTTCTGAGGACAAGATTTCTCGCCATAAACGGATTTTTATTAGTCTTCTTATCAAAACAACATACAATTTCCACAGATTTCTAAAAAAAATGAGAAAGAAGCATAAGTGATAAGGAAACTTTAGTAATGAGTGACAACTCGCTAATGGAGTAAATGCCATTTTGGGGTAAAATTCGTGTATCTGAGACAAAACATAAGGGATACAAGCATTTCCGAAATGTGCACAGTAATATTATTGAAATATACATCGACATCGTCAGCACTATCTGTTTTTTTGTGACAGAAGTAGGAAAGCCTTCACGAAACAGCTTCTAATTTGGCCTAATTCTAGCAAATCTTTTCATTTGGATCAAGAAAGAGCCTACTCGTTGGCTACCGGAGTGGACAGTGCGTTCGACCTTGACAAAAGCAGTCCCAGGTTCGATCCCCGAGGGAGCCCGCTGGCGAAAATATTTCAGCTGTCTAAGCACTTAAGTCAATACCAAGAGCATTCTCCTTGGCATTAGACATTTCGTCGCGAGGTATTTTTTGACAAAGTTCTTTATCCGTCGCGAATTTTCGAGTTACAATACTTATACTTCTATAATTACTGGAACTTCATCTTTCAGTTGCATAATTTGTATTGCTGAGATTCTATAACAATAACCTAGAAGAAGATAAATACCTGATGATGTCGTGAATGTGACGTTTGCTTCAAAACGGAAGGTTTTAGTTGTTGGAGGGTTGTGGGTTGTGTTGGATGAAGGGAACTCTTAGTAGGCCAAAAGGCTCTTAGAATCACCCGTGAATTCAATATGGGACTATATTTATCTACAAAATGGTAAAATATAATGGCAGGCATAATACAGGCTGCAAAACGGTAGCGGCGAAACGTACCTCATGACGTAGTGGCGGTGAATTGTCTTGTTTTTAATCTTGTCGCTAGATGCACACAAAAATATCTATAAAACGCTAAATTCATAAAAGAAATATCGCTTAAAAGTAGTTAAAAACCACAATAGCTTCAATTAGCTTATAATCTTATAAAAGTTTTAATATTAAATTAATTAAACGAATAATATAAGCTTTAAGTCTTTCTCAGGTGAATGAAATCTCATCTAATTTAAATATATGCAAAACATGTTACGGCACGGGAACGTAAAGGAGTGTGTAAGTAGCATAACATGCTGGACTGAAATGGAAATGTCACTGAAATCGAAAAAAGTCGTTAAAAGAAAGAAAATGGAGCTAGATTTAGCTACAAACCACCACATTGTCGTCTACGCTCAATGGCCCGTTGCTCAAAGGAACTCATTTCATCACACTTGTCGTACATCCTCCTACTTTCTCTTTTGAATACAGGCACCCTATCGTCACGCCCAAAATTTGACTCTTCCAATTTATTCATGTATTCTAATTTTCTCATTTATTCCTTCCCAACCCAATTGCGCAAAGCCAAGGTAGCAGTTTGTATTGGTTCTCTTCTTTTCTATTCTAACAAAGGAATTCTTTAGTAGCTATGTATTCAAAGTAGCGAAAGTGAGAAAAACAAACACTATCCTTTACAAGTTTACAGGAAGATAGTTCGTTTCGGAAGCTGGCACTTCTCACTTTTGTAGCCTATACCAGTCTTCCTCTCCTTATAGCCGGTGGTTCTGAGACAATGATTGGGGGTCTAGAACAATTCACCACCGCCACTTCGCAGCTTGTATTATGTATTATCAGTTTCATCGACTAATACAGCGCTGTATAGAATTCATAGAGGACTTTAAGAGTCATATGGTCTATTATAAATTACCTTTTTCCAACTCAACCCACCACTAAACAACTCAACTAAAGGATAACCCTTCCCGTTTTGAAACATACCACATTCCCGGTAACATTAGGTACATTATTCTTTTTCTCTATTATCCTTGAAGAATCTCAACAGAACTATATACTGTACTGAATCAAATATCCCGAATATTCTGTATCTAAATGAGTTATTTTTTTGCATTTTGGTTCCTAAAAAAGTCGTGGTGGCAAAAGTATTTCGCGGTGAGGTGGCGGCGGAGAAATGTCCCCTTTCCCATGATTTTTGTTGAACAGATATGCTATCAAAATCTTCGTCAATGCACACTGGGATCATGTATGATTAAAGTATTATTATTTTTAAAATACTTGAGATTTTTTCATTATATTCCTTTGACATTTATTTCCAGTATGTAGATATTATCTGCAAATTTCTTTAATATGTGATAACCCTATGAAGTTTTTGTTTTGTAAAGAATTGTAATGATAGATGATGCGAAATCAGAATATTTACTGCAAAAAGAATGATAAATCTGGGACATATACGGGATAATACACCAATTTGTCGACTTTCATAACTTACGACTTATACGATACGATAAATACGACTTCTTATCTTTTATTGTAACTTATTGTCCTGTGTAATCTGAAAGATGTTCCAACTTCCTAGAAATATTCGGAAATACTCGGAAGTTTCTTCCAATATTGGCACCAAAGTTAATTTTTATGAATCTGTAGCGGAAATCGCACTAATTCATATACAGTTACATCTCTCGGTAGAATACTCGGTACAACTGAGATCAGATTGCTTCTATGCCATTTCTAAACAAATTATATTCTACGGTAGATGAGGTTATGCTTTATACATCCTCACAGAATTCTCTACTCTTGGAATGGAAATCTTCCGGAAGCAACTCTAAGGGAGTTGGCAATGATCATCGCGATGTAAACATTACAAGAACGACGGTTTTGCCTACATTCTACCATGTGTCTTCAAGTTGAAGTTTCTTCACGTTCTTTGAACTAAAACGCTTAGTGGAATCTAGGTGAAACTATTTAATTCTACATGATACACTAAGGTAATTACCATTCGGGTAAACTTTGATACAATCATCGCCGCGCAAACCTAACACAATTGCCAACTTATAAACAGACAAATAAGGATAAAATAAACTAAGAGAAGTTCCTTTGGCTAGATTCAGTGAAAATAAGTCAGACTCATTCGTACATTTTCCCTTTATTTACCCTTGTTAGAGGATTGCCTAACTCAAGTTGGGGACAAGGTTTCTCTATTAACACATTCTTATCTCAATCTGTTGACAAATACGAACTTCCGAAATGAGTAAAGGACGCAGATGGCAATAAAATTTGGTCTTCGGCCATATGCTTCACTTTCACTGCTATAAAAGAAAATGAAATTGACTTTCTCAGCTCCTAGTGATGCTATTTAAATCACTTTCTGCGTTTCGTGAGAGATTTTAACTATCTTACATTGGGGAATTTTCATTATTTCAGTGTTTTCCCCTTGTGTGGAGCTCTCTCCATGTTACAAATACCAAGTCAAAATGTATAAAACATTCATTCAACGATGCAAGAAGATAATAGCAGTGTACATAGATCATATTATGTTAAGAATCTCCACGTAGAAGGACGCCTAACACCAATGAAGCAATTTATATGTATGTATGTTCCCCTTCACTTCAATGCAAGGGCCCTTTTCCTTTCTATAAACAGAAGTAAATTCTTTTCACATCACGATGAATATATTTTAGAAGATTCTATGAAACTTTCCCTTAAGATAAAGACCATCCATTTCCGACAGCTTTTTTCTGAAAAACAAATAGCCAACGATGTGACATACACCTAAAAATGCAAGCAATATACGGGAGGAAAAATGCAAGTAGGACCTCATTCTGTAGTTTTAGAAGTTTTAAAATATAGTTGCCCACGTAGCGATATTTTTTCATTAGAAATAGCGATTTTTTCCTTCTTGTAATGACTTAAATGTTTGTTTTAGCGACCTCTGGCTCTCTATCTAACATGTTATGGTACATACCTACTCTACCTTCTGTAACATAACATGTATGACTTTTTGTAAGTCAAAATAGCATCACTTTTAGTTCATGAAGGACTATGAATTGATAACATGTATACAATTAATGAAATATATGGACTTATTTTTTTGTTCATAAGCGTATTCAAACCGTTTTATATTTATGCTTTTTTTGGCAATATTTTTTTCGCTGAGCAATCTGTAGCTCAGTGTACCAATATTTATAATTTATTTTTACACTTTTGCATCTTACGTTTTATACTTCTCGGAGTACCAATAGCAACATTTTCAATAACAAATTGGTATATCTGCTCTTAAAGAAGCATTCGAAAAATATTACAAAGGATGCAGCTTTCTGCAATCTATGCAATAATCAAAGGACTTAAGTACTTTCGAAAGTCTGAATCCTTTAGCCACAATCTGGATTCATTAAATACCAATTGAGCACTGAAAGAGTTTATTTTAACTGATTTTGAAAATTATATGCTGAAATCGTGATGAAAATTTTATATCTTAGTTTTCCTTACGTAGTATTTTCTAGCCTTCGACGGAAACAAATATACTTTAGTGAATGCAATCGCAACTTAATTCTAAGATAAAAATTAGAGGAGGAAAGCGCTTCGATCTGAAAAGGTTATTTCGAGATATCAGTTATGATAAAAATTATTACGTAACATTAAAAGGTGCGTATTAGTTTATGTTTCAGTGAATTCCCTGGCGTGCAGCCAGATGAGTGTATGTACCAACAATGATACCTCTTCACAATAAATGATTCAATCAAAGGTGCGACGTCTCTTTTCATTTCCTGAAGGCGTTTCGCCATTCTCTCAGATTAAAAGAGTAGGAGTTTATCCTTCTGAGAACTCATTCCTAATCCAAGGAGTGAATTGAGTACCATCGAAAGCGGGACAAGAGCTAGTCAAAGGAATTCGACATCGAAAAAGATTAGCCACTTAAAGAAAATGCAACATCAGAGAAGAATAAGAATCTCTGACGATGTGTTCCGAATTTTAGCAATTATTTTCTGGAAATTCACTTTCCCCAAAGGAATTGAATATTTTAAATTTACACACTTGCCGTTCTATCAGAATTATCGACGTTGGAATTCCAACTTTCAAATAGTTCTTGCTACTAAGCTATCATTGTTCTTTCTTTCTATCATTGATCTTTCATTGTTTGCATTCTAACTATACGAAAGATAGAAGATCCTTAGTCGGCATAGAATGACTGAAGTAATGAGAAGTAGCTAATCACAATTTTAATATATGATTTTAAGGTAATTAGCTTTATGCTGAAAATTAAATTGCTGTTTTATGAGGTTCACTTTAGAAAAAAATGTTCCAAATTTAATTTTAATCCCACAAAATAAACATGAAGAAAACTGATTTCTGTAAGTGCATAAACGCACAGGAATATTCATTGTATTATTTCGCATATCAATACGCTGAATATTACACCGTTTGCTTGATATCCAAAGAAGAAAACAAATTTACCTGCACAAAAAACTACCAAACGGAAGTAAAAAACGCATAAAAGGTGAAACTGGTTCACCAGTGATAATTCCCGCAAATTAGATAAGGATTTCGCACACGCATCTTCTCACAAAATTTTGCGTCAAGATTTCCGGTAAGTTAATCAATTCAGTGAAAGCTGATACAAACTGAAGAAAATAACCAGAAAAGGAAGAAATCCACTTCTTGGAGAACCAATCATTTATTTGGCATATCCACCACTGAAATTCATTTCGTTTCATGAAATAAATTCACGAAAATTTCTAGAAAAAGTAAGTACGCTCTAAAATCAAAGCAGACTGGGGGATATCCATACATTTCAAGATATTCAATTACTAATACCAGACTGATACTTGGAAAGAAATATGGATTGCCGATCACTTAGAGGATGGAATTTATCTTCCGAGGGACAGTGAAATTTTGTGATAATAAGTATTCAATTTTGACTACTAAGGTAGGTACAGCTTACATACGCATCCATCTTAGCATTCCGCTTTTTGCTGCATTTCAGTTGTTCTCTTTACATCCTGCATTTTTTGCAGTGCATCCTGCGTCACAAATAAAAATGCAATTTTTCCATTTACCCAATGCCTACTTTTACTTCTACTTCCCATTTCATGAATATTCTATTGTTGATTGAGGATTTAAACTCATGACCTAATTATTAATTCAGTTGTTCATTTATTGATGTCTCATTGTCTCCGATTATACTTGGAAGGAGCCGAGAAAGCGATGCCTTATCGCAGGAAAATACTTCTTTGGAAAGTAAGAATTACCTTTAAACATAAAGACAAGGGCAAGCTTGCTGGCCCAGATTGTAACTTATATGTTCCTCCTATGTCTTTCTTCCTTTCAAATAAGCTCTGGAAGATTATTCCATCATAAAAATACCAGCTACATTCCAAGAAGTAACGGCTTAAAAAAATATTCCGCGAGAGAAAATTTTATTGAAGCAAGAATTGGAAGTAGAACTTGATGCTCGGTAGAACTGTGATACTTTTATCATTTTAATAATGAATCTTTGAGAACCTTTAATATAGAAATAATTCGCGAAAATCAACATTAATCTAGAATTTTGTAATTTGCTCTTATCTTCTGTGTATTAAAGTGCGGATTGTATGCTAAAAATTGCGTTAACGCACAGAAACTAAAATCAATAAAAAGTTCCTCTCAAAATCATTTTAACCCCTTCCACTGAAATTCGTTCCATGTTTAGGGACCTATACCGGATATCTATGTATACGGGATGCTTATTTGCTAAGAATTAATCTATCTGGTAAGTGAAAGCTGGATATATTTTCTTCAATACTAATAAACGACCTGTTTCGGTCTTACAGCCATCCTCAGTACGAAGACTGGAAAAACAGAAACAGAATTTAATACTGCATTTCCAAATGTACATAAAACGCGAAATGTGATACTGTATCGTATGTATAAAACTAAGCTCTACTGGAAATACAGAATTAGATTTCGCGCTATACGTATATTCTCTCAGTATTTCCAGGGCTGTATGAAAATAGCCGAAAGGCAGACACCGATTTCTTATTAACATACTGTGGAAAAAACGAGACCAGCTTTTATTTCTTGAATTGCCTTCCACAAAGTAAGGTCATCTCACATTAATTACGATCTAACTGGCATTTAGTTTAATGAAATTTAATTATATTTATTAAGTAAATTCCGCGGAATAAGGAGTTATTTTGAGAAAATACAATAGGTAAATTTGAAGATGTTTTCCTTTTTGGTATAAATTTTGGAAAAATTATTTCCTCTTCATCTCATAGGTTTCCAGATAGTCTGCCAAGATAGTTTGCCAATAGTCCCAAAGGTACTAATCCCCACGGCCCCCTTGGCCTTATGTATCCTTGCCCTTACTTCCTTTTATACTGAAAGACATAAATATTAACTTTACAACATACAATCCCAGACATGGCAGATAATGCTAAAATGGAATATTCTGATTATACTGATAACTCAATTAATTTTGGAGTGGTTCAACATCATAATACACTGATTAATCTACTATTCACCGTAAACAAGCTCCCAGTTCCCCTATGGTGGCACTTCTGGTTAGGAGCCCCAAACATACAGTATTTCACATGAGTGAGAGAAAGTATAATGATTGGTGGGCGATGGCTCCATTCAATCAACACAAACACCACAAAACAGAGGAATTTCGACTAAAATTAAATTTATTTACATTACTTAAATAGGTACGGTAAACCTTCTCCCTACTCACTTTTAATAGGAATCTTTCCTTTTCCAATCAGAGAAAATATTATTTACCTTAAAAATTAAATATCACAAAATTTCTCAGGCAAAGGATCACTTTCCCACCGAAATGTTTTCTCAGAAAGTGAAATGAGATATTCGTCTGACTCATGAAAGTGGTTCAAGCACATGCTTAAGAATGTATTCAAAGCACTCCATCTTCTCTCAGTTCAGTTCGTGTATTTTCGTGCTTGTAGTAAAAGCTTTCTCTGAGAATAATTTCATCAATGACTGCAGGAAATTTGATCCTAATCTCAACTTATTCTCACCCTAATTGACAGCTGCTTTATCATTGTCACATAATTCCAAATTCTAACACATCTATTTAAAATTCCCGCGGTCTTTTAACGCATTGATTTCATGAACATCTACGAATATCTTCTTACAAAAGAACACTTATACTATGACAACTTCAATCGTCGTTTATCATCTGAATCAAGCGATCCCTTATCAACAGATTCGAGGTTACACAAGTGCCTGACTCTCTAAATATTCTTTATAGAGGATATTCAGGAAATTTTTACTTATTATCATAATTTATATCAACGATACAGTTATTGTAATGATTACCAATTTTGGCCCTAAATTTGATAATGAAGCAATGCTGTGATTTTCTGCAATATTTGCATTGCGTAATCACTTTATTTTCAGTTTTTTTACAATTTCAGGGAATAGCTGTAATTTTAAAAGAGCGACAGCTAAGGTCATTTTGCACGTGAGCCCCCACCAGGAATCGAATCTGAGACCGCTTTCATCGAAGTAAAATGTGTTGTCCACTTGATTATCCAGGAGCCCTATTTCAAGGAATAAAATAATTATGTGATCAATCTCATAAATTCATCAAATATAACAGCAAGAGATCATTAATTTAAGATATTTGATACACTTAAACATTATAGAAAAAATAAAAAAGACCGCTTTTATTTTTCTGAAGGTAAGTGATGAATGAAATATTCTCTTACGAATAATTTACGGAATTCTTGGTAAGGCAAGGGCTTATTTGAACTTTCGGAAAAAATCTTGTCATTCATTCCATATAATAATTAACTATTTACACAACGATTCACTATCTTGAATTTTTATTACAAGGCCTTAATCATCGTACCATATGCTCAAAATTGTGCGTAAGAAACTTAACTAAAGATATGAAAAATATATAGTTGAATATCAGATGTTTTGTAAATATTTCAAGAATTAATCATTTGCAGTGATTAAATTCCATAAAAGCAGCAGGAAGAAAATGATCGTTTAAATGGAGAGGTGAAGGAAGTAATACTTTTAAACCGGTTATTCTTCATTTTAAGTTAAACACGTAGCCAAATATGAAAATACATTGAATACCAGGAAAATTAATAAATTTTAAGCCAAAGCACCTATAAACTTACACTTAAAACTTTATTTTCATTGATATTTTTCAGATGATGTGTCATCAAAGTTTTTAATATATGATTACATTTTCATGAACCTTGACCAGGAAGGAATTTTCTTGAAGGTATTACGTATAAGGGAAAATTCATTTTTTTCTACGAAGAATAAGTGACAGAAGCTGACTAGAGAAAAAGACTTATAGAACATGCTCCCTGCTTTTTGGCCTCACGCTAAAGGCGAACCGCAGGGTACATATGTAGGTATTGTTTTACAGCTAAATTACTAATAAGTCTTCACAGATTGCTGGAGCAAATATTATGAACCCTCAGGGTTTCGCAGTGACACAGCTTTAGCCTTTGTCGGTGGAAGAACCAGATGAATGATGGCAACTAATTAGCGCGAGCCATTAAAGCAATCTGATACAACACAAAACAACCGAATCATGCGTCAAATGCTTTGGATTGATTGAGGGCAATTCATCCCGAGGGTAAATCTCGATGAAACCGTTAACGCATTTACAAACGATAGAGATTCCAACGCCTGAATCGCATGCGATTCCTGAGGAGCTTCTTTCCCAGCATACCTCCCTCTCTTGGCGGGAGAAAGCACCGCACATTACTTAGAAGATGAGGGGAGAGTTTCGTTTTTCAGATTAGTGGGAGTGGAGAACAGTTGAGCGGCGGAGGACGCAAGTGAAAGTCCCATCACATCCCCTCCCTCCCGGAGCATCTTTCCTCTGGAGCTATAAGGAGCCAGTGCTTCTTTCAAACATCTTCATTGAGCAGCCGTTCTCACTCTTATCCCCTCATCGGGACGTGTTACTTCGTTGTTGCAGGACAGTGGTTCGAGACTCGGAGGGAATTACAGAGGGTCAGCGAGGTGAGTCCCATACGGCCCTCGGGGCCAATATCGATTTCTCCCAGTGGATTCGTCTCATAAAGAATTGGATAGAACCACTACTCTCGAATTTGGAAAATTCACGCCTTCCGGGAAATGCCTAATCAACAGAGGAAATGCTATTACCTGCTAATGATTACTTTTTACTTAGATGCCTTTGGAAAAATTCAACTTTAATGGGTTTCTAAAAAAATGTTTGAAGATCAATTTTCTAAATATATTGAATTTTCCGAAGTATTTCGGAATTTCATTTACCTCGTTTGTTTTTACGAATACGAACATTTTCTCTCACAATTACCACATTATCTTCAACTCTATTTGACTTCTTCAGACTGAGCTTTCAAGAGTGAGGTCTAAAAATTTCCCTCATAAGAGAGCATTTATCTACGGAAACGGAGGTGCTTTAAAATTGATCTAAGGAATTCTTTTAGAACTCATTTTTCCACCTAACAATTACGATGTAAAAATAAATGGAGACAGCTATATAGTTCAACCAAAGAAATTTTAGGATATTCAGTGGACTTGTAGAAGTTTTTCCATTAATATCTACATTGAAAGTATGAAATTGTTCAAAATATCGCTCAATAAGATTGATTTTATCCGCTTAATATACACATAAATTTTTAAATGGAATAATTTGTAATTAATTGTATATTTGCTATCCGAATAAATGCTTATATATCAATACGTTTGTCACCATAGAAACGCGTAGCGAATTCAAAAAATTATTATTAAGGATAATAAGTAATCCCTCGATTATTCTTAAAGACATTTCTATAATTAAATTATATTTCTGCAAATTAATAACGTTTCATTTTGTTTCTGCCTCTCTTTCCATGCCTGTAAAGGGGGCGGACGTTTCGCCTTTAATACTTTTTCTCGATATATCTCTATCTTTAAAATCATACAATTTACTTTAATTTTTTCATACCGAGATGATACTCCTAATGATAGATGATATATTTTACTGAAAACTTTTGTGTATGTAAAAGAATAATGATTTCGTGAACGTTTTAATGCAGATTTATTCAATGTTACAACAGATGAAACTGGTCATATCCATCGTAAACCAACATAACCCTTGTTTAAATAGTTAGTTTTCTCTTTCCAAGATTATGCTAGAAATTCAGGATGAAGTGGTATAAATACAAAGTAAGCCTTCTGGCGTTGCGTACGTCAAACTTTAAGTACTTTTCCGAATTACGGCCCTCATATGACCTAAAAGTGAGCTTCCGCCTTCTTTGCCGACCGCAATTTTCGATTACATAGTCCATTTCTCAGAAGAGTGGTAAAGTAAAAATGACATAGATTATCACAACGACATAACAGCACATCCCCAGTAGTATTAAGGACTACCCGCACTATCGGCAGCCCTTTCTACGGCTATAAGCGATAATCAATTATGCGTGCAGATTTCACCAAAGGTTTACCTTCTGGCGGAGAAAATCAGCCGCAATACCATCGTTTGGACCGGGAAAAGCAAACCTATTCATCTGATTCCATCGATATTTTCCCTTAAATAAAACAGAGCGCTTCAATTTGGATGATCATGATGATTTTATAGCCAAATATTAGGCGATTTGGAGAAAATCAACCGCAGCTAATTATATTTTAGAAATGCCAATTCTGGATTTGGGAGGGTTTTCAAAATATCTAAGTATAATTTGCTACAAAAAAGATTTTAACCTATGTGTTTTTCAATTTAAAAATTGCACAGTTCTAAAATGTTTGTTTATATAAATTTTTGCATTACAATACACATTCTGAGCCCTGTGAGAGAATAAAATATTAATACATCCACATTTACGCATATCCCTTGGTAGGTGCGGATATAGAAAAATCTCGAGGAGATGATACCTGCCAGGTGGGAGATATAAGGCAATTTACTTATTAACTCATTTCCTATTAACTTCGAAATGCCATTTTGTTGTGATTAATGTAGTTAATGTGATTAGATGCTATCGTGGAAAAATTCCAAATTTGATTTTAATTAAAGCTCCTTGTCAAATGCTAGGCAATTTTCTAGTGCTACTAAGTCACCAATAGGGGGGGGGGCGATTTCTCCCTTCGAACCTTCCTGGTTCCGCCAAAGTACCATGAAAGCCACCAGTGGCGTTCGCTAGACATATATTTAACCTAGCTATCGATATCATAATTTTTTCCTTGTAAGCAACCCTCCATATAAATACCCCTCCATGCATTGACAGATGTTAGTATAGTAGTTGTTTTAGTATACACGTACGCCAATTCTATCACAAATTCGAAGTATTTCCGAGAAACCGTACTTTCTGTCATTCAAATTGTCTCACGGAAAACAAATTAAACGAAATGAGGAGAAAGTTTCCATTTCTAACACAGAGATTTCCTGGAATGAGATATTACGTGCAAAGGACGTGCAAGGAAAACAATCTCTTTCTTTTTAATTGGTGTTATTTAACAGATGAACCTCAAATACACTGATTCATTCCGCGATTGGGATATTTCGCGGCAATGATGCAACTCTCCCACAAGAGTGCCTCTCACTACCGCAAATGATTGGAAAAAAGTGAGAGAAAGTATAAAAATGACCCATGACCCGTTGGTGAATGTGGATCTGGTTCCGAAAAGGGAAGTTGTACCTTTTTGAACGAGAGCTCACGCAGTGAAAGGACACGACCCGTGCAAAAACCACGAAAGCGATTTGTTCGCATTGCACATCTAAGCAATGGAAGCCCGAAAATTGCTATTGGTATTCTTCTCGTAACGGGATATGAAATCTGTGGCAGTGTTTGGTAGAAGCAGAGGAAGTTTAACTCAAAGAATAACTTAACATGAGGTACTCTCACCCATAACATAGTATGTGGACGAGCATTTCAGAAACTCGGCTTCGCCAAGAGAATAGTCGGTAGGAGCGATGAAAAAGTCCGAGAGCGCTAGTAAGGACCCTTCTTGAGTGTATATATATATATATATATATATATATATATATATATATATATATATATATATATATATATTGTATGGAACTCTACCGATAATTGTCGTATTCGAGAATTCGAGGAAAGGTAAAATAAAAGACTATATGTTTTCTAAAGAATTACTGCGAAAAATCGGTGAAAGTTACTCATAATTAGGAGGTAGGAATGGAATCTTCAGAAGAAATATTCAAACAACGCCTTAATAAGAGGATAAAGCCGATATTATGCGTCCTCCCCGTTACATAGGATGTTTTGATACAGCAAGGGAGATTAGAGAGAAATTAAGAGCAGTGATGCAAGAATTCATTTTTTCCCCAAGAACCGTATGCAAAAGTTATCAATTACGGAAGGAGTCATAGTTTCGTTTCTTCGATCAAAAATATTTTAAATTAACAATAATCATCTGCAGTTAGGCATTTTCGCTCAGTAGGCTATCTTTAGAGCTCAAAAAATCACATCCATGATTTCCTAAAGTAAATATCGAAAACAAAACCTTCAGAGGAATATCAGCAAGAACTTCGAAAATACTTTGATTCGTCATTTCATACGAACATACGGTTTTGTAAATATTCTTGATTCATGACTGATGAGAACCTAAAACGCCTTATTTTGCTATCAATATTTACATTTTAGCATTATAAATTCCATTTCTGTACTCTAGCTTGGTATCTGAAAACTCGAAGGATAATTTTTTGCTTTTGTCACTTGATAATAGACTGGTAATAATAATAATAAAATCAAGTGACCGAGTTAGGTATGGTGCGTGGGCTCTTTTGATACATAAATTCAAAATCAGATGAAACTAAAATGCAACCCGCTTCTGATTAAACATTTGCAGAAAACGAATTTAAAAAATTCAAAGCGTAGAGTTATGAAGTAGAAAAATCCCCACTTTAAGATTAATAATTAATAGCTCTATTTTTTCAAATGTACTGTTTTCAGTATCTCTTTTAAATTGGATTATTATATAAATTTCACTTTAGGTCGTAATCGGTAAAAGAAAAAAAAACTAAAAAATCGTCCAATTATCTTACGCATACCTTTCTCCGCAAAATAGGGCAGGATGATGCACTTTTTCAAGACAAACGCTTAAAGAAGCGGCGGGTTGCATCTTAGTCATCCCCGAGCGATTCCTCATACAGTAACACGGAATACTTAAGAAAGTAGCGCAGCAGAAAGAGCCAGTTGAAGTTATGTAAGGAGTTAGATGAGAGATAGCAAAAGATGCGATGCGTAGGTAGAGGAGGTCACAATGAGGTTCAATGTGCTATATTCGTTTGTGTGCTGTGATGGGGAATAAAATTAAAACCTTCTGTACTAAATGGTTGAGAAATCTTTTCATTATCTTCTAACTTGAAAATTGCGTCATTCACGTTTAGAAGGCAGCGAAAATTAGCAGCTAAAACTTGAGTCTAATATGATGGAGTAGGAATAGAAAGACAGAGAAGCTTACGACATAAGAGTACCCTCTTTCTCCTAATGTCACTATTCATTATCTACAAGTTCCATAAATACTCTGAGGATTCCTCCTGTACTTTAAAATTGCGTTCTACAAAATTAGGTAAAAACATTTTTTAAATAAATTCTGCACTATCGATGTCAATCACATGTTTTTAGCGTATTTAAATTAGACAGGGGGCTAAGTTATTAAAATTTTACAAAATTTCAATCTTCGACTTTCCGCAAATTTCATTCAGCACAAGCTGATGCCAAGTCCGTTAGAATAAATTCATCTCATAAAGTATTAGACAAACGTTTAAATTGTCTATAATTTTCTGCTGTAAACAATGTTTGTATTTTGCTAGCTTTTTTGATATAAGCGTTCTCTGCCCAAACTCAAAATGTCTTCTAATATAATATCTTCCAACTAAAATTATCGGTTTTGGTTAACAGGAGTGAAATTATGTATTAAATACGTACTAGAAAAATAATATTGAACCGTATTCATACAAGAAGTAACTACTCATTGCTACTAAATATCGACAAAGTCCAAAAATCGCATTCATAAACGTTGACAAGGCTCGGCATCTTCACTAATTAAGCATTTTTATATCCTCTCCGTGAATCAATTCAAAATTTTACAATTTTAGAATAAAGGAGTTGTAAAAATAATCGCAGAAGAACTACGAGGTCTGTTCAAAAATTTCCCGAACTTTTTTTATAGTGTGCCTCCAGTTGGTTATTTTTTAATCTGCCTGTAGGCGTTGTATCCGCGAAAGCTTCCCAAATAACCACCTTCAATCATTTTGTCGATATCTCGATTTGTTCATTAGTTACGGATGTTTATGTGAACAGGTGATCGTAGAGTGCGGCGAAAAATCGGGTCCGCGGAAATGAGCTCTTTGAAGGAGCAGCGTTCTTCTGTAAAATTCTGCGTGAAACTGGGCAAATCTTTCACGATAACTTTTGAGTTGATTACCAAGGCTATTGGTGAGCATGCTATGAAACGTACCGCGTGTTATGAGTGGTTTATACGGTTCAAAGACGGGCGGCAATCAGTGGAAGACGACGAGCGTTCCGGAAGACCATCAACGTCCACAGATGACCCCCACATCGAAAAAGTGAACGATCTCGTTCGTGCAAATTGACGTTTGACTGTCAGGGAGCTTGCAGAAGAGCGTGGCATCCCGATTGGTTCTGCTACGAAATCCTAACTAAAAAAATTGAGGATGCATCGAGTCGAGGACAAATTCATGCCTCGCCTGATGACAGCAGACCAGGAGCAACACGAGCAACCCGTGACTTTTTAGCCAAAACTAAGACCACTGTGCTTCTCCAACCACCCTATTCACCAGGCCTGGCTCCATGTGACATTTTCCTATTCCCAAAGCTAAAAACCCCGCTCAAAGGAAAAAGATTTGCCACCATTCGAGAAATAAAGAAAAATTCGACGGAGGAGCTTATGAACAGTCCGAAAGAAGCGTCCCAAGACTGTTTTAAATAGTGGAAATACCATTTGGATAAGTGTATACGTTGGGGTGGGGAGTACTTTTAAGGAGACTCGGAGCAATAATTTGTAAGTGAAATATTTGTGCTGTAATAAATAAAGTTCGGGAACTTTTTGAACAGCCCTCGTATTTCTGATAAATTCTCAGAATATTTGCTAAAATGTATTTTAAAGAAATAATAAATTCCACCCACAGGATATTGATTGGGGATCAGGGTATCAAATCCAAACAGAACAAAAACAGAAATCGAAAAAAAATATTTGTTAAAAATATTTATTCGTTGAGCAGTAGCAAAAACCGGAACGAACAATTTTACAGTTCGTTGCTAGGATTGGATTAAACCGTTAATTTTAATTATCCGACCGTGGCTAAAAATTATTGGACTGAGGATAGATAATAAATGTTTAGGTAGAGGGGCTTCCGAATAGTGGCAACCAGCGGTCTCGGATTCGATTTCCGGTGGGAAGTTATATTTAGGAAATGGCCTTAGCTGTCGAAGCATTTACAACAATACTTCAAGTAGAGTGATATGGCATAAAACCAAAGGAAAAACTTAAACTTTATTTTCTCTAATTTGATGAAAATTATCTATGTTATTTCATAATAATACTCTTAATTGGAGTAATTCCAAAACATAGAATAAATAACTTAATAAGAATTATAAGAATAAGAATAATAACTTAGAATTAAAGGTAGAATTTTCAAATTCCTTCTCAACGCACAGAAATCTGTCATCTAGAGTAAGCTTCTTCTTAGGGGCCGATCTTAAATGATATCACATAATTTAATAATGTGATTTCTGAGCCACCGGTACAAAGTGTTTCATGGAGCTGCATACTCTATAGGATACGATGTCACAGATTCTCAGACCCCTCCATTGTGTTACGTAATTCAAGGACGAACCCCTTCTAACAGATATTTTTTTCTAAGCATCTACTAAACAGCTAAACTTGCGTTCGGGATCATACCATCCTAAAAAGTGAGTAAATTTAACGGGCCGTCAATAACTATTTTCCTATACTGTAGAGATTGATAAAACAAGATAGCGAAACTGTTTGACAAAACCAGGCAATTCTCTTAATCTTTGTATTCGCACTTTTATTATTCCCCTTGTTGAAAGAGTAAATAATAATAAACTCTATATGACTAGAAGATATTTTATGGAAGGTCATAAGATAGAAGAAAAGAGACTTGGTTAATTTTCCACAGCAATATAAACTATACGAGAGAGTATAAATAGCAAGGAAGACAAGGAAAGGGTAAGAAGAGAAAAGATGGGTGAAAGGAAAACCTTGTAGAGAGTGTGATGCAGGGAAAGGAATGAGGAAGGTAAATTCGTTAGTAAGGAAGCCTTGGTAAACATTTGCTGATAAAGTAAATATTTAGAGGGGCGGCACGGTACTTCCCTGTACAGTATCGCCTTATTTGCCACACTAGCGTCACGAATAAAGTCGATACGGTCAGACATTACTTTGTGGAAGACCACAGCACCCTAGAAAAGAGACTTCACTTACATGCATGTAAGTGAAGTCTCTTTTCTCTTTAAGTGTACATGATGAAGCTGACCAAAGGTTCCTTATTAACGAATATATCTTTCCCATACCTCTTCCCTAAAATCTCTCCCTATAAAGGGTGTCCCTAAACCTTCCACCACACCCTTTTACCCTTCTCGCTCCTCTTTTCTATTTATTCTGTGTACTTAAGTTTCCTGTATCTCATGATGCTACTCTGTTAGCGATCCCGGTCGCAAAATATTTTGTGGAATATTTACTAACTCTTTTCTTACATGAAAAATGTGCTCTTCTCAAAAAAAAAGAAGAAAAAAATATGCATATCACTGCACTGGACTTGAAAGGTAAGTTTACAGCATATTCCATCACAGTGAAATATCGAAAATGTGATAAACTATCACTTTAAAAGGAATCCATTCCTTATTTTACAAATTCATTATCTCACTTCAAAAAACAGATTTAGATATATAATATACATGATGAACTTCTTAAAACTGCAGAGTTGCAGTTTTCATGGCCTAAACTGGCACATACTGGTCGTAAGCAGAATTGATTATAAGAGTAATCTAAAAGATAGAAACATAAGCACCCAATTATCTTTATGTTACTGAACGAGGTAACTTACGAAACCTGTCATCCTTAATCAAAGAAAGCGATATTATCGCAGAAATTGATGAAAATCAGAATTAATTTCTGTGTTATTTTTTGAAAAGCTGAGATTTGCTCATTGATGGAATGTCGACATTTTAAATTTAAATTTTAGTACCAAAATCTTGAAACTCATATTGAGTCATTCATCAAAATAAGGTTTTGTTAATTTATCTATCTACGAACATGAAAATTCTGCTAATATTGTGGTTATTTGCCACAGTTATTTTCCATTTTTCTACGTAGCACTTTCTATGATATTTCGTTCCATAATGATCATTATAATTTTTTAGTTTATGTCCAAAGGGGCATCTCCTACTACTGAGCTTGAGATTTAATTATGGAGTTGATATGTGGTAGTAGTAATGTGAAAAGTGTAAAGTTATTTTATGATATATGTGGTTATTTTGCACATGAGCTCCGTAAGGGATTCGAACCGGGGACCGCTATTGCCAAAGTCGAACGTGCGGCCCACTTGGCTATCCGAGATCTCGAGGTTAATATTTATAATTAATATAAGACCACTGAATAATAATCGAGAAAACCTACTTTTTGCAATAAAATAATCAAGATTAAGCGTTGTTATCTCCATCTACCTCAGTTATTGTCCCGAGCAAAAATTATTTACTATTTGTTACGAGTAAACTGAATTCAAAATCGTGCTCTTCCAGACTTAAGGCTACAGCTAGTTCGAGCTTACGACGAGAGATGCCGTTTTCTGCTCTGTTTTCCGTGGTGGCGATAGCTGCCCTAACATCAGTGGCGGCGCAAGGAAATGAAGTGGACCAAGGAGTGCAGCCCATAGCTGCCGCTGAGGAGGACTTTGTAAGTAAAAAAAAAAGCACTTAGGCTCTCAGAAAAGTACGATCATATCATCTCCATCACTCTACTGTGCCTAATAACTCACCTATTCTCTAAAATGGAGCCAGGGCCGGTTTTACACATGGTAAGGACCTATAAAATACTACGCTCTAAGGCCCCCACAGTCTTTAAACTACGACGGAAAATCTCAGGAAACGTATAAAATATAAAGACCTTTTAATAAATGGGTAAATTTTTAAATTGAATTTTTTTTATTTAAATTTTTTAAATTTAAAATGAAAATTGTATTAGCAAATAACCGAAATTTTTTGAGGCGAATTGAGATATACTAAAATGTATCTTACTCAGTTTATGCCTAAATAGGGCTCTGGTTGTATCGATTAACTAATATCCTATAATTTTCCTTCGGCCACTAATTTAAAGATTATCTTATTCTTTATTATATCTAAGATGCTTAAGATTCTTAAACGAATCTCAAGGTTACATAAATTGTTTTAGAAGAAAAAGTTACCATTCACTGACAAAATTCACGAGAAATTCTAAAGGAGGAATCAACAGCTTTAATAAGCAAATTTCGGAATAGGCTCTGTCAAAAATAGATACTAAGGAAGCGTATTTGTATCAGGTAGGCCATACGTTTCGTTTTCACCGACTATAATGTGTGGTCCCGCTCAATTTTGCAGCTGTCCGAGATCAAAATAATAACTCCTATAAAGAATAAAATAGAAGAACCGTAGATCTGAAGGTAATCTGAAGAACATTCGGAGATTCCTGAAATCAGATCACACTAAAATTTAACACAACGTACGGGTTGTTTTTCATAAGATAAAGGTAACCCTAGTGTTAAGGAAATGCTGAAGACTTGACAGTTCTAATAAATTCCCATGCTTCCAATTCATTTTATTTTGAGTGAACTTCGAAACTTCTTATACTAAAAAAACAAGTAAAAATGGAACTTCAATTAAATTTTACAAAAACAAGATCTGAAACAAAACAGCGCAAGATCAACGGTAATCGTGTGAAATACATTTCATTTCTATTACAGAAACTGTACCTTTTTCCATAAATAATTCCTCTAGTTACTTTAAAAAAATATAGATGTCACTCCTTGTTCTGGTCAAAAGAAAAAAAGTCTTCAAGCTACACAGTACGTATATACCCCTCTTATCTAATATTTTATATGAATTTGGAAAAAAACGCTGATAGTGTTTGATTAAAGATAACTTATTGGGAGTCCTTTTAAGTGTATTACACAAAAGATAATTATATATATTTTGGTATCCAGAGAATAAATTCATGTGCTAACGTATAAATTAAAAAAAAATAAATCATCATACGTCACTTTCACTATGAAAATTTTCTGAGTTCTGTATCATATCGTATAATTGAATAAAGTCAATGCTGAAGACTTTGAGTAAATAACTTACATATATCTTGATAGAAAGTTAATTTTAATTATTAAAATTTGATGTGATGACAATTATGTATTAATTGTCATTTGATAACCCGTGGATGAAAAGTTAAGCATGTATAGAAGCTTTACGACATTGGAGCCCTATGTTATAATCGGACAACTGACCATTTTTATGGTTATTATTATTAGCACGACTTATGTTCGAAGTAGGACACCAATGATCTCAGCGATCGTTTTTTGAAAACTTGTACTACTCAATCAATTAAAAGAAAATTTATTTACTATATGTCATAATTCTAAAAGCAATATCAACTGATAACTTCAAAAGGTTATGTAGTGCAAATAATTTCATTATTTCCATGACTAAAGCAAGATACTGTTTATAAACAAGCACATGTTTTAATCACGAGTGATGCTTCGATACAAACTATATTGAACATTTTCCTACCAATACAATTGTTTTCAAGATTTAATTTCCACCGCAGTACCAGATAAATACAAAATATTTCCTACATAGGAATGACTTGAATGCCTGAAATGATTTTAGCCGACAAGTAACTTGGTTGTAAGAACTTTTTGTCTAACAACGATTTCAATGAGTAATATGTTTATGTAGGAAGCTAGAAGCGGAAATGAAGGATAACTCTTAATGGAAATGGAAAACCATTCTTATTATTAATTCTACTTATTAGTTATTAGAGAACGAAATGACGGAGAAAATGTCTGTCATAGCCGAGACTCAAACGAAAGGAAGCTTTTTAGTGGATTGAAGAGAGAAAAGGAAGAATGTGCAGTATGTCGTTCACACTCAAGTATTATGATAGAGGAAACATAGGCGTAGGTTGTTTCTATACAGTTGACAGTAGTGTTGAGAGCCTCCAGGCACTATTTCCACTGTAAATGATGCGGTTACACAAAATCCACAGGAATTCAGGACACTAATTTTCCTCCACATATTTAGTAACGCTTGATAACTAGTTTCAAATATTCAAGTTTCACTCCAAAAACAAGTATAGAGCTCATTTACATACATTAATCTTCCACCTAGAGGTGCCCCAAAAATTTTTCACAGATCTCCCTTTCCTTTACACATTGATAACTAACCCCTCATCTTACACCATCAACGGCATCTCTCGTCTTAGTTTTCTCCTCTGTCTTATCCCTTACATCCTATTTTGCATGACTTTCGGAAACCTTTACACTCCCAAAAGGGTGACCTACCAATTTCGCCTATCTATGTTATATTTCTTGAATCAAATCCCGTAATCATTAATCGTTGAACTGTACCTTTAATCTCTCACTATCTCTGGAAGACGTTAAATCGGTAAGCTCTCAGCCAGCAGATATAAAAATAAGCGAATGGAGTCATCATAACTAAGAAGAGATCCCTTAATCATAACTCCATAGATTTAGCTATAGGCAATTCCGCTACAAAAGCTACTCGATGAGATTTAATTACAGAGATGTCAAAAGCATTTTTGATAAAACTAGTAAAATGAGCAAACCTCAGAAACACGTGATTAAATAAAGGAAAATTAAGTTAAAAAGTAATTCTCTAAAATCTGTTCATCGATATGCCAGTTCTGAAACTAATATGTTTACGTATCGACGAGGTAATGGGTAATAAAGAGCAACGAAAAGAATATGTAGTGGCAATTTTCAATGCTACTTAATATGATTTAATATTTGACAGTGGTTACTCAATTAAATTAGGAATTTATTATATATTGTACGATATAATAATTTTGCTATTAATATTTTTGTAATAATATGCCATAATTCTAAGGAAAAAGGGAAAATAAGGGAATGCGTTAGTTTTTTCTCGACTACTCTACCTAGCGTACCTAGCTAATAATTAGTGCAGTTGCTCTCCAAAAATCTAAAAACTACTTAATACAAACATGACATCAACTTATATATTATATCCATCTGCAGATTTCCGTCGTTTAAAATAGGATATGGCACACAGAAAAATTCCGCTCGGTACCCCGCGTATTTTAGACAATTCTTATTACCAATACGCGATTTTTCATAGGTTTCAGAGATTTGCCGATGAAGAAAAAGATTGAGAAGTAATGCTGAAGCTAACTACCCACATAGTGTTATGTACAGGTCAACCCCCCGCAATTCCCGTTAAAATTTTACGTAATTTGTAATTATGACACTAATTACTTAGGTAAAATCTCCATTTTCATATAGTTGCATCTTACGTTGGGTAAGGCGACCCAATTTTTCCGTAACTGCAGCTGCTGGTTAAGTCTGATGCCAGCGGGTTGGATGTTTTGATGCACTGAGGGGTTTTATGAAAAATATTTGCTCAAGTAATTCGAGCAATTGAGGGTAAAATTTAAGGTTCTTTTTACATACGCCTTTGAGTTTCGGGAGTCAAAAAAAACACGCACGCCTCAAAATATACAAAATCTTGAAAATATTTTTGCAATATTCTGAGGCTAGAAAGTTGGCCAGATTTGATGCCGTGGTGTGTACATCTTGAATGTATATTAGATACTGAATCACATGACATTGTGGATATTAGTTTTATTTTATAATATTTTGTGATGTTATTTTTTACTCTCAAGATCACGGGTCTTTTGAAAGGAGGGACATAAAAGTGCCTTAAAATTGTTTAGGGGGTCCTAATGTAGATGCGAATCCTTTCCTTTATCGTCTTCTGATTTATATTACGCTTGAAAAGAGGTAATCTAATAGTTTTTATATTCAATGACAAAATATTTCATAAAATTGTTAGAAAATAACAAAACACGAGCTTTAGATGCCTTATAATGTGGGAATACAAAGTATAACATCTAATTTATTCGTGAGCCGCTTGCTAACCTTTCACGTGTAGTAATTTCAGGTCAATGAGATTATTTTTAATTAACAATTTTATCCATTAATAAGTAATTAAATCAAATTATAATCAAATAAAAGAAAACTAGGATTATATGTACGATTTAAATTAACGATACGATTTAACTCTAATCATTACGATGAGCGAAAGCAAAGCGTTCAAAAGACTCCATAATATAATCAATGTTTATCTTATCTTTGCTCATAATCATTTCATTTTAAAGTGAAGAATTTTATAATAACATGAATTCAATATTCATATTGCATACGCAAAGTTAAATGCATCCTTACAACCATACTTAAAAAGAGTGGTAAATGTGTAGTATGGCATATTTCGGTAAGATTTTGTGACTTATCTTTACTTAAAATTCAAAAGTATGGCACTTGGCTATGAAAGGCTGGGCATCTCTTTGTTACGCACAATAACATTGAAATTTTACAACTGAAATGTTACAATATAGTCGATAAAGAAACGGGCATAGTAGCTATCTTAGCGATTTCATCGCTAGATCTAGCGAATCTTTCCTACTTTTAGCGACTTTTTCTCTTTTATCGACTTCTTAAGCTCAATGGAAAATACTCCTTAACGTCGACTCTCCTCTACGTACTCTTAGCATGACACGTTTGACTTTTAAATGAAAATAGCATAACAAGAAACGAGAGACTTGATGCTGTACATTTAATTTGTGTAAACTTTCAACTGATATTCTTTATATAGGAGCTACTTCAAGCTATTTTATTTTTAAACAACTTATTAAGGATATTTTCTCTAAATTTGTCGATTTTTTATTTATTTATTCACTGTGTATATACTGCATTTTGACTGTTGTCGGATGGCAGGTAAAACTAAATATACTTATTAACATTCACAATCCCCCACTATTTCATACACTATAAGTTCTCAGTGATCAACAATACGGAATCACATCACTGTCTTATCAAACGATGTAGGAACACACACAACTATTATAGCAAGCCAAAAATGATACAGCATCCCCGTCCATCCACTCTAATATACATACACCCCACACATCTCATAAATACAGTTACTTTTACATAATTTTCGTTGCTTCTTTGCTAAGCCACTTTGGCTACATTTCAAGATGCATCTAAAAGTATGAAAAAAATTCTGGATCGCGGTTTACACGGTTTATAATAAATGAGTATTTGGCGAGATAGAAAAGAGGGAAAATGAATGGGACACCATGGAGACATCTCAAACAAAATAAATATTCGGAGGAAATAAGTTTGCAGGAAGTGAGAGTGTAGAGGATTTGTGTATCTTCTTAGCAGGAGACAGCGAGGCGATTTGTCTCCATATCTCTGAGTTTCGCAGTTTCCGAAAAAGAAGAGCGACCGAAGAAGAGGCTGTAAAAGTGGCACATTTCTAAATTGAGAGAGGGAGGGCCACTCATCTCGAGGAACTTTCTTCTTCGGAGAATGAAAGTCACTCTCTTCTCGAGGAGAAAAGGGAAATGAGATGCAAAGAGTGATACGTTCTCAGAGATGAATGGAGACGAAAATGGACGTGTTACGCCTCCTAAGCAGTTTTATTCAGATCGGAATTCTTTCTACTCATCAGTCGCTCCATTGCTTGGCATGTTATATGACGTACGTTGTGATGAACTCTGTATATCGATCTCTATGCTCTATGATAGACGACAGTGTGGTTGTTCATAGTTTTATCATTACCCTTATGGAGGTTCTTAGAAGTCTATTTGAGGAATTCGTATAAAATCCGTACTCTTTCATTCCTTATCTTGAAGGAAAAAATCAAAGGGAAGAAACAGAAGTTAAAAAGCTACATTACTGGGACTCGAACCCAGGTGTCTCACTACACCGCCTTTTCCTGATCACTGAAAATATATCAATGAAACTTCTATTTTTATCATTTCTCTATCGATATTTTATAGATAATTTTTAAAAATCTCATAATATTTTGGTTTTAATAATATAAATGTCTTTATTTCCCGTTTTCATCGTTTTCCGATATCCATGTCCCTTTTCCATCGGTCCTTAAGAAACGATCGATCGAGTTTCTACTGCACTCCAATTTATTCGGAATGTTGTTGCACTCAGAATTTACTGTCAACGGGGGAATTCATAAGTTTCTTTTCCTTGATTTCTGCTCGTCATCACGGGTCAACGATCGGAATATTTGTTTGTCGAAGTTCCCTGAACTTTCCTCACTTCCGCTATCTTTTATTCCCACAACAGTCCTGACTTTTGTATATTTCAACACCTGAATATAGCGACTCATCATAACCTTGAACTGAAGTTCTTCCCTTTCTCAAACGTTTATTGTAATCAAATATAGCAGTATTTGGAATATTCGGGCTGTCCTAAAGCAACAGTGATCACTGTCTTAATAATAGACAGCTCCTTTATTCACATGAAAGCGCTAAATATTGTTCTCTAATACATTCGTTGCAAGCTCACAGTCCTGATTGTTCACTCTTTCTCTTCCAATACCTGTATGAACAGTTTTAGAGTTGACCTTCGTTACGTGTTACTTCATAACCAGCAACAAACACCATGGATTCATTTCTCTTGAACGCAACGCAATTGATGTTTTGTCAGTACTTTACTTGAAGGGTTCAAAAAATTCAACTAGATCTAGTTCAATTCACGTCTAAAAACTTTGAAAGTTGATAATAATAATCACTAATTAAATTAAAATGACAAATATCAATGAGCTAAATGTTCATTATAAATTAGCGAATAGTTTGATAATATTATTGATTTTAATAGGCAACATAATTAAAATAAATACTGAATTGAGCAAAAACTTAGTCCAGAACTTAACTAATTTCTTCAACAAATTTGAATACGTATCCTCCTGAATATCGTTAGATTATTAAGCGAATTTCGTTAATTTTCAACTTAAAATACATTAAAGAGAACTAGTATTCATAACAAAAGGCTGAGGTAAAAAAGTTTCAACACCATGCAGATGAGAAATTTCTGCTCTAATTACCACAAAAATATGAAGTGTCTCCAGTGAAATATGAGAGCAAAGCTGCTATTCCCACACCCTCACCTATCCACTCATTCGTTTGACATCGTTAAAATAACAAAAGAATAATTCCAGTACTCTGGGAACATTCAATACTGAAGCAACGATCCAGTATTTCGATAACAAGGATTACAATCACGGTCCGATTCCAAGGTTATAGCAAAACTGGAGCGAAAAAAAGGATCTTAACGCCTTGAGAGAGAGATACCGAGTAGATTCTATCAATGAGGAAGGAAAAGCTTTAAAATTTAAGTTACATGGCATAAAAATATCATCGTAAACAAAAAGGATAAATAAATATGCCGCTCAATCATAAACAAAACTAATTGTTACTAACTTCTAACTAAAATACCACACAGTTTCTTGAAAAAATCCTGGTTCATGGTACAGGTTGTAAATACCATGCGAATACTTTTGTTCATTATTGTTGCCCATAGCCTATACGCCTACCACAATCGTGCATTTTATTTACCATAAGCAACTAAGCTTTTAAAATCTTTTCTTTTAAATGTTGCTTAATCTCTGCTTTGCCGTTGCAATCATCTGCACGGTTATTTAAAAATTTATTCGAAAAATTTGAGACTGAGATTGAGATTGAGAGTTTATAAAATTTTGATACCTCTGGACAAGTTTAATAGATTATCGCTATAATTTGTACTTCATTTCTATTCATTATTTTCATCATTGTACATCATCATCATGTCGTATTTGGATAAAACAGTTTATTATACTCCTGAAGATGCCCATACTAAAACTTGCTGCAGTGCTCTCTTATTTTCATCTGGAAATAAATTCTGTATTCACCACAAAAATATTCTAAATAACTGAATTGTTTTTATTTAATTATGATATCTAATCCTTTCTTAACATCGGATAAAATTAACGCTAACCATTATCGAAAGGATAAAACTGCACGAAGACGAATTTAAGCATGCATAGATTGGAGAGTTGTGGTTGGAGAGCAGTAGAGATGACCTCTCCGATTCCGTAGGGAATTTCGTTGAGATAACAGCACAATCTTGACTGTTCCGCGTGCATCGCACACTTGACGTGAAGCGGAGCGGATTGTGTGATAGATAACAATTGATTTCATGAATCTGAATAAGAAAAAAGATTTTCCAGCGTCAGTTAATGTAAAAAAAGGTTGCGTTCTATTGTATAGAACACCCTAACTAATTGATCTTTCCGTATATATTCGTGAAAATTACGAAAGCTTCCGTGAAACAACGCCCTCTGACGGACGCCGCGTGGAATTAGGATAGCAAATTAAAATTTACCGCTGTTGGCCATAAATCCTCGTCTCGGGTGACGTTTGAAATGAAGGGCGGACTTATCAGAAATGTTCATTCACAGATGTGATCTCGGCCAATAAAGCCGATTATACACGAGAACGCTCTCTGCGAAAACGGAGCCACTAACATTAAAATGTCTCCAAATGGCTGAAGAGCAATGCGCAGGTCGATTTCCGCAATTGGAACTAAGTGAAACTTATATGATATACATTATATCTCACATAATTTTTTTATTGGATGCTTATTCCATTTTCCACTTTTTAGTACGCAAGATAAATTAGATTAAACCAGTGAAACAATGGCTTAAAGAAGTAGTGGAAATAATTTACCCTTCGTAAACCTATTTTAGAAAAATAAATAAGAGGTTTCTCTAAAGCTGCACAGTTATTTATTCCATTTTATGTATTTTTATAGTACTTCTCTCGCATTTTCCACGATATGCAAAGTTCTCCTTTAAATCTTCCATAAGTTTGCGCAGGTTTTTCGTACCCCCTTCTTTGTGAGTGTTTTCCTGTTTTGGATCTTTTCTTTAGATCCACAATTCCTAAAGTTTTCCGCTTTACTCCTGTTTATCCATCCTTTTATATTTTTATTAATATAATTTATAATAGGTTTGATGCGAGAAGACACGTTCCAGTCTGAATCTCGCTTTAATTAAGGCCTTTAAGACCTTTAAAGTTCATTTCCTTGTAGTCCAGACTCGAGAAGCTCACTTCACTTTTAAGTATAAAAACAGATAGGCATAATAAATTTATTTCGAGTCCCCTACAAAATTTGAACTTTCCAAAATATCTTGCTTACTCGTGGGAATAAAATGAACTAACTAACGAAAATAAATCGTTCCGGAGTCTTCTCGGCCAGCGAAAACAAGATTTGTGAAGGGCAATCTGAAGAACACGTAAATAGTTCAGAAAATTACCACTCTAACATTAGCAATCTAGAAGGAACGGCCTGTTTTTATATTTTTCATCTAGAATTATGTCATAAACGTGCCCCTATAGTATCTTTAGACAAATATTATTAACTTAGACGAGTTCAAAAATCAGCAAAAAATATCTTCTTTAGCGGAAAATTTCGTTAAAGAGTTACTTATTAACCGAGGTATCTCTGTATTATCTAAATTCTATATCTGAGGATCTAATAAATATTTCATAATCTGGAGCAATCTTAATTGAGTGTTACTTTAAGTTAAATCATTGGAAGTTGACATTTTAAGAGATATATTTACTTATACTCGCAACCATTTACTTAAAGAAAAGAAATTAGAACTCGGCTGTTAATGAATAAGAGAAAGAAAAACTGCCCAGAAACCGATAATGTCTATGAAGCGTTGGTCTTCTTCATCGATGAGAATAAAAAAGAATCAGCGGACCTTCTAAGAATCACTCAATGCGCATTCAACGAAAGATTCTTTAATAATTTTCTCTCTCTTTCTTTCTTTTCGAGAACGATGACCGACGCTTCATTGATGTAGTAGGCTTAAGGAGAGTTTTTCGACTCTTAACCATTTACTTTTTCAATAATATAATATGTTTTGATATATGTTTGAGTATACACTGTGAACTGTCCCCTTTTTCTCCCTAGCAAGCACATCCGCTGTACGAATTCGTCTACGAAGTAGGGCCTAAAGACTTCGGCCACACGGAGTCGCGAGACGGGGGTCGAACATGGGGCAGTTACTTCCAAAGACTACCAGATGGCAGGTTGCAGACGGTGAGGTACTGGGCGGATGACTCAGGCTACCACGCGGAAGTGGAGTACGCGGGGAAGGCAAAGCCGTGGGAGGGCCAAGAGGTCAAGGTTCAGAAGGAGGAGATCAGAGTGACGCCGCAGTTCTCCGCTCTTCTTGAGTCATTCCCAACGGAGTCGCCCAAAAGAGCCGAGGGAAGGATATTGAGGCCTATTCCCATTGAAATTTACACAAAGAGGAAAGGAACGAGGTAGAAGAATTCAAGACTGCCATCTCCTTGCTCGTAAATTCGTTCTCATCTTAGTTTTCGTTAGACTTACTCGCTTACCCAGCAAATTTCGAAAGACTTTTTGGTAGGACGCGGGAGTTCCCTGAACTAATTTATTATCGTATTTCCAGAAAAGAATTTGAATTAATCATCTCTTCTGACTGCTGAATTAATGCGGGTCAACTTCGAGATTGAATTCACTCTATTAATAGAGATCGTTAAGTCTATTACTTCATAAGTGCCCCTGTTTCGGGTAATCCACTAGAAGTTTGACAAGGAGATTTTTAATTTTAATTTCCCGTAATCGGGGTAAGAGAAAAAATGCCAAAAATAAATATACGATGGTGCATAATGTTAGGTTAATGTTTGTATAAAAATAGTAGTATAAGCCGATTGAATTACTTAATTAAGTGGAGTACAAAATGATTAGTGTTATGCTTCCATTGTTCTAAAACTTCAATATTCATACAAATATAACTAAAAAATCGTTACAGCACCATTGGCAACTATTTACTCATCTCAGATTACTACTGATCCTTGAAACAAATAGAGTCAATGCAATAATTATTGATTCTTTACAACTGAATATATAGTATACCCATTTAAGATTAAAAAGTGAAAATGAAACCATCAGACTGTTGGGAGGATTGATCGGACGCGCTGCTATTCTAAACAAATTGGTAAATCGCAAATGTACTCGTGTCATCTATTGATTTAGCATAGCCGAATATCCTTGTACACGTAAAATATAACATGTCTAAATTCGAAATATTTTCTTACACAAAAATATGTGCATTTCCCGTAAGAGAGAACTCAGTTTTTGACGTTTTCCCACAAAGATGTTGAAATCCTTGTAGAAAGTATATCAACTACGTAGAAACAATACATATATTATATATATTATACCTTCTAGATATCCTATATTATTCACGATTGTTGCCTAATTTAAAGTAACGACGAACTTCTACTAAATTCACACAATCAATTATGGTCCAGCTTATAGGATAGCAACAGCCTTTAACTCATCGTAGGAAATAAGAAATTTCATCTGAACTACCCTAATTCACGCAAGAGCTGCCAATTTTAGGTTTAGTAATCTCGTGGAAGACTATTCTTCACTCGAACAGTGAAGTATTTTTATTTATGTAAGTGCATTTTACGCCTTTATGTCTTACTCTAGATTTGGCGAAGATGAGTGATGATACTTTCCTGAAAATGAGGAAATGCCTTTGGCAACTTAATTCAATGTTCTGTTAACAGCTATCTTATGTTTTGTTTAAGCTAAGCGAAAGGTTGAACCGCAAAAGTCCGTGAGACATAATGGATTGTACATTGAGCCATATTCTATTTTTGTTATACTGTACAATTACTGTATTAAAAAACTGTTATATTCTATTGTAATTATTATTGTAAAATTAAGAATAAAAATAAAGAAAAATTGAGACTGACGAACAATTCGTCGGCACCTTAAGCGCACCGTCGGAGGAAGAGACGAAATAGTAAGGTAAGATATAATTTTATCAGAATTTCAAATCAGAATAAGATCAAAGCCCTGAGAGCCAATATTTAATGCTATATTTTTTAATCATGGTAAATTTGTTTCTATCTTATATCAGCCAGAATAAACATGAGTGTATGATATATTCATGGATAACGAGGAATAACCCAAATGTTTGGATTCTTAATACAACCGATAACAATGAAAACAGCCGTTACGTAAACAAATAAAAATATTTATCGATATTTTCACCAATTATTAGTGATGGTACGATTGATTGGACTGGGAATCGGAAATATAGGAACTTTATTGAGCATCAGAAATGACATCAGAGTTGAAGAATTTTCAACCTCATTTCCAATTCCAAAGACGGTTCTTTGAAAATCATTGCTTAAAACTCAATATTCCATTTCTGGTACTAATGAAAATAGATGAGTACTTGCAGGATGAGACACTTGGTAAATTTTTCAAACAGAATTTATTTTGCGACCGGTTTCGTAAGTGGACTTACATTTTCAAACTCAAGTACGTCCGCTTACGAAACCGTTTCCAAAATAAATTGTGTGTGGAAATTTTACCAAGTGCTCATTCTGCAATGGCTTTCCATGAAGTCACTCTCGCCAATATTGATTTCATTTAGATAAATACTTGCTGATTTTAACTATCAATATGACTAAAATATATGGATCTTAATAATGCCTAAATATGGTATTCCATGTGAATTTATTTGACTTATTCGTAAAGTTGGAATAGATAAAAATAAATAAAATAGATAAAAATTTATCGGTAAATTTTTATTCGGTTAAAAAGGGGTGAATTCTTAATGCTCGATGCAACATAATTTACTAGAAAGAAATCAGCTGAAAAGCGAATTGAAATTATTATTTTATATTATTTTAAATTTATGAATGTCAGGACTCAATATGAAAAGCTAGGTACTTAGATAACTTAAAGAAAAATGTTCATACATTTAAAATTTTTAGAAGCATAATATAAAGGATATCCTAGCCTAATTCATAGGCTTTTTATTAATTACTCCACTAAATCCATAAATAAGAAATATACTTTGTTGATTACATATTTGTTTTCCGAAAAAAGAGTAGCAAAATATAATCGTCCCTAGATGGCAGTAACGAGGGAAGAAAGAAATTTTCTATATAAGTTCAGCTTATGAAAATCTCATTTCCGTCCCCTGTAAAATGATTTTAGGCTTCAAACAGCATCCCGAGGAGAAAATCTGTCCGTGCTTCCTCGATCTATCTGTCTTTTAGAGCGCATCACGTACGTTTCAAAGTGCTACGCTCCATTAATGCATTTTCCGTAAACATGTAGTGTTCAAAGCGTTAGAAACTTAGTGAAAGCTATAGTGTCCCCTATTCCTCACTCAGTACCACGAAATCACTCAACATAGTAAATTGTCTCCTTTAATGTAAAAGGGTATGAGATTTAACTTCATATATTTTTTTAGATAGGAAATGAGGAATGTGCCAAGATAGAGAACCAATGCTTGCACAGTAATTAGTGTAGAAAATATTAGAAATAACGACCGGTAAATAACGTCCTGGACATTTATGAATGTGCATTAAAGTAGTCATCTTTACGTTTTACCTCTAAGGTAATTTTATAGTAATTCATACTATGTAGTATTATAGCTAAGGTAATCAGATGTCCCGATTTTGGCTTTTTCCAGACTTGAGGGAGTGTTTCCCGCGCCCCGATTAATTCTTTAAAAATACCGCTGTTACATATTAACCTTTAAAATACAAATTCAGCGCATTATAGAATATTTGGCTCCATGGCAGCTGTACAGAAATGACAGAAATAAGCTACTGCTCTCAATTTTATAAGCCAAACATTTAATTAAAGCAAAATTATATATAATCACAGAGGACTTCACGGATAGCGGCGACGGTCTTGGCCTTGACTTGGTGGTATTTCATAACGAATAATGATAAATAGTTACTTTAATAAATACTACTACTGTATATAATACTACCACATGGATATCTGCGTTATTCATGTGGAAAGATTAGTAAGTACATTGCAAGATACAAACTCAAATGAGAATGACGAATTTTAGTCTACTCGCGACTTATTTATAAAAAGTTAACTTTAATTTTCTAACGCTATATCAAATTGTATTTCAATGGAAGTTTCTTTTCGACTTCTGACCTTTTGAATTGAATAATAAACAATATTTTAAGTTTTTTACTAGTGAATCTCCCACATAATACCTACTTCAATGTGTATAGAATCTACAAAACTAAAGAAATTTCTCGACCTAAATTCTCCATAATCAGGCAACACGTTTTACAGCTTGGCGATATCGGATTGAAAATTATACGCATAATGAAAACGTTTAATAAAATATATGCAGTTAATCATCAATTAAGATATGCAAGATCAGACACTTAAATACATAAAGAATAGGCTATAGAAAGAATCAAAATAAGGAACGATTCAAACGACAACCAAAAAGATAACATGAAGAGAGCTAGAGTAACTTCTACGAAACAAACTAGGAGCATGAGAAAGTGTTCAATACTTAGAAATGAAAAATTAGCAGGAGAGAATTCGGTTATGTCCATTTATGGGTTAATTACAGAGGTAAAAGAATTACTCAGGATTGTATCTATCCACCCCATTGAAATTCTGCGTGATATATTTAAAAGAACGATATCGACTTTCTCTGGGGTACTAGCTCATAAATTGTTACTCTTGGAATCACACCTAGCCACTTCCTTAATGAAGATTTAAGAAATTACAGCATTATAGTTGTTAGAGAAGAATGAGGAAAGGATATCTATTGATACTCGTTGCGGCGATCCGAAAGTCAGCAGACCGAGCAAAGATGTGCGTTACTATACTTCACATAGCTTCCGCATGTTTTTATGGATATATTCGCAAAAAATTAAAAGCCTTGATTCTTCACGCTCGAACGAAACACACAGTTCCAAGTCACGAATTACTGGTTACGGGACAGTAATAAGTTTTTGTATACATTTTTGGTTCATTTATCACTTGCTTAAATGTTCTCAAACTTTTCCTTATAGCACGATTACTGAATCATACGTTAAGAAGCTATAAAGTCTCTTCCGATAAAATTTAAGAATAACTTTTTAGTCTATTTAGATTCATTAAGTCGAAATAGGTATTAATCTTCAATCCGAATACAACTGAGCAATTTAAATCCTTGCGCTTCTTAACATTATCAAAAGAAAAACAATGCTATAGCGAAGGCAAAAACTATAATTTTCATACCGACATCCCAGATTTCGTAGAATACACCTAACAAGGAATGGGTTATGACAAATTTGAAATATACTGCGATTTTTTGGATCAGCAATCCAAATCCAAAACATTTTCCATAAAAAACATTTACAAAAAAATTACTGAAAAATATATTGTTCACTATCATACACGTTTACAGCAGTCTGTTACGAAAGCATTAATTAAAGTTTAAGGATATTGTTAAGTTAAAATTTAGGCACATGAATTGATGAACGGATAACACTCTTTTTTCATTTTAAAATCTTTTCTGGTTAATTGAATTCGCACTCGGTTCAAAGCTGCAATGTTTTATTTCCATTCGGTAACGATAATAGAGGGAGCATTGAGAATGGTAGGGACGACAGGTTGTCGATCGGGAAAAATTTTAGCTGCAGCGACGGAATGAATAGCTGGAATGAAATTGCACCACAATCCCATGCATTGGATTGATGGCTGTGTCACGCAAGAAATTTCGAATAAAGCATTCATCCCAGAGCTAAATTAATTAATTTCCACGGTGATAATTGGCAGGAAATTTAATAGAATAAATTTCGCAGCAATTTAAACGTAGCTTGGTGGCCAATGCGACGCACATCATCGGATAAAATACAATGTCAGTAAAAGGATCGAAACATGATTTTTTCCTCGTGGTGTAGCACGTCAAGCTCAGGTGATACATAGCCGAGATTAATTAAATTTCCGCAACGTATCGAAATCCGAATTTTCCAACGCTTAAAATTCTGTGTGCTATTAAAAATACTTGTAAAATTTCAAACTCTATCCCCTGCAGCATTTACCGATTCGCGCTATATACCATTATGAAAGGACGAATTTAAGTAGATATACGAAAGGTCTTCAGCATAAAGAAATAACAAACTGAATATATTTGGTTCCCTTACACGGCGAGGTCACCAGTGACTGGTACGCCTGAGCATGAGTCACTCCTTATTAATTATTATTGATGAATAAATGTATTATGTCAAGTATGAAATATAGGTCATTTAGCAAAAGTTTTTCTTTATAGATAAATCGATCCTTGGACTAAATAATTAAATCGAAACAACTTTTCTTATTTATGCATAAAATATAATTCGAATATGCTACTATATTTTTAATTCCTCGTCTACTTCGTTTGAATATCCAAATATCAAGACTTTGTGAATATCTACAGAAACTTCAATACATTTTTTGCATCTTAAGCGTCACGTTGCGAAACAGGTCGAGTATTAAAGTTTCTGTGGAGAATTATCAAGTCGTCTTTCCACGAAGTCACGCCTTCCAATATCGATTTAGTTTGAATATATTTTGAAATATAAATAAAATTCTCTTATAAGTGATAAGAAAAATGGAAAATGACTACGAGAAAAGTTTTTTATAACTTAAACATGGAGAATCACCATGAAATTTGATTTATACTAAAAAAAGCACGTCTTACGAAATACTTTTTATTACTTCACCTCAGAGAATTGATTAGTAGCCGAATAGAAGCTCAAAATATATAAATAGAATTCAATATAGAGCAATCGCTCTACGTCTGACGTCCGTGATACGTTTTGGAAAATTCCCTAATTTCTTCTAAACCAGGCTATGAGGTATTGTAAATGTACAGTTACTTAAACAAGAAACGAATATGATTTAGGAAAGGAGAGCGAATGGAAATAAGAGACTACAGCTGTGGAAACCTTTAGCCATTCCCGTTTTCCAAACAGTGAACTACGTAATAGTTTGAGAAGAAACGTTAGGCATTGAATCTATTGGCAATAAATAATTTGTTGATCGGACGTATGAAGGTCCTATTAATTTTTTTTATTTAAAATTAAAATTAAAAAAGATAACAGGAGTTATTTACCGGGTATTTAAAATGTGTAGAGCTAAATGCATTGGGATCATTATTACCTAGGAAGAAAAATATTCTTGTGAATATTAACGGTCAAGGTTTTTTGATTTATATCTACATACGTACCCTGCAATCTGCCTTTCGGCGGGTAGCAGGGTGTGCATTCACCATGTGCCATGAATCTACTTGCTTAGTAAATTCCTTTCGCGTAACATAAATTCATCGCAATCGTTTTAAGCATATTTATGTATAAAATGACACGGGTAATAAACCATGAGTCAATTTTTCTTGAGAAAATAGACCCTGTTTAAATAAACATGGTTAAAAAGGAATTAGGTAAGAGATGTCCATTTCTACTATGACTTTATGCGGTGCGTGTCTCCAAAAATTTGGAGACCCTTATTCAAGATGTAACACCATTACTATGAAAGCATAACTCTGAGAACGGTCTCGTTCAAGATGCATATTCTTCATCAATATTTATTCCATGTTTGGAGTGAAGACGCGACCCATTCGTTTGCCAGTCATACGAAGGATGCAACGCGGTTGAAAAATCGGCAAAAGTGGAGAATCGCAGCAGTCGCGACATTGAAATAAATACGAGCGAGATTCTGATTATCAGAGCGTAAAAAAGAAGAGAAAGCTGCCTGGATCACAACACCAAACGGATACATTATATTTCGAGGACCAAATCGCATGTGGAACATGTGCCGCCGCTGATTTGGCTGAGGCATAACCTTTGCAAAGACAAGTCAATCACTCCTTTAGATAATTTTCTTGCGTCCTCGTCTGCGACCAATAATTAACTAAGCTGGCAGTCATACGATTCAGGTCACTTCCACGCGAAAACAAAACTAAAGGCCAGAATCACGATTTGTCTCGCCGCACGGATGAAAATCACACGTCATTGAAGCAGAATTGGGGCGAATTCCGTTTCAGGCGTAATTCGACATTATCACGGAACGTGTGACTGGCACGAGGTTCGAAAGAAGAAAGCTAAGGATTCACTCCTGTTCTCCCGTTGTTCTACTTCCTTAAGTTTACCCTAAAAATGATGAATTATGGATTCGAAACCCACTTTCAAAGCCGTTATTAGAACGTATTATGAAAATGCGGAAATATAACATACGTTCTCTACTTAAAAATGACAAAACTCGGATTTTCTGGGGAGTTACTTCAGCTTTCACTTCCTTAAAATTAGACATGTCGAACACTTTTCTCCGCAAGTCACCTCCCAGGTGTGTTTTAATAATAAACAAACAGATGTAATGGAAAGCGTCCCCATAATGAACCCACGCCAACTCCTTGGTATACTCCAAATTCAGGAATCGGTAAAACGAACCTTCAAAATAAATATTCATATGAACAGGTAAGTTACGCTGGGATATGTAATAATGAATATCGTTGACTTAACTGTAAAATCAATTACGGAAGGCCTTACCGTGTGGAAATACACGAGGAAGAATGAAGGGAAAACGATTACGCTATACAAATTTTCCACGGGATATATTTAAAAGACCTGTTTCGGCACAGATCGGCCATCATCTGGTGAGGAAGTTACACGCACAAAGAAAAATGTGGTGAAAAGAAAAAGGAGTGGAGGAGGGAGATTCAATTTAATCCCTGCAAGTTTTATTCCAGTCCAGTACCCCGTTGAAAATCCGATAACAGGAATCATCAAATATGCGTGTAAGAATTAGAAAACGAGACCAACCCCTGCTAAGAAATATAGTATTTTCTATTCCGTGTTAAAAAAAAATCTCTCATCATGGCTTTCGTTTTTAGTTGATCCCTTCAAAGTCATTAGAGCATCCTTAAGCTCTGGATTTAGCGGAAAATAAAAATGAAATCAATAAGTTCCGCATCATGGTAAATGAATAAAATCGCCGATTTATCCTGTGAAATTTTCATTCTAGGATTAAAAGAAAGCTCTCGTTGAGAAAGACAGCTGTTGACTCAGAAGTCTATCATTGGGAAATATGTTTCTAAGAATTAGAATTAGTTAATCATAATACAATCGTATCTTTAACAAGAATTTGAGGCTCAATTGCATCAAATATTCGGTAGAAATCGCAATAAAAAGTAAAGATCCGATAACACGGAAGTTCTGGGTACTTCATGAATGTCTAGAATTGAAAACTATCCTAGACTGGAACTGTTCCAGTTCACAGATGTCTGCATATATTGATAGAAGATAAATTAGCTTGTCCAAATGATACATTGCACCAATTATGGACAATTATTATTGGAATTATTGACCTAAATATTGGTTCAAATAATTATTTCCTAAATGAAGTTACCAACAATGCAAGGACGCACGCCTAGATACGACATTCATCTTTTCTAGTAATTCTGTAAGACTATTTCCGATGCACATTAATAGATTTCAAATTCAAATATTCAAAATTCGAAGATATATTAGAGTTATAAATATTCAATGTTTAAGAAATTTATACCAAATTTCAATATTAAATTCAAATAATAAACGCGAAACAAGGCATTTTATATTGCAAATAATATATTTTCTCCCATTTTAGAGAAAAATAGTGCCATACTCAATCATTGCTTCATATTTCATTATAGGCGTCATAGATTCTGGTTCATTCAATCAAACGCTCTCCTTAGTTTTTTTAATTAATGAGACGTGTTTCGGAAAAGTAAACATTGAAAATATGCTAGGAATTCAGAGCATCAAAGATAAACCTCCTTTTGTTTTCCACGGGAACTTCCGTCCAATAATTATCACCACATACGTTATTCCGGATGTTTACCGAAGGTCCATCTCTCTCATTTCCTCAAGCTATTAAGTTTCCATCGGATTTTCCGCAGCAACCCGTGCTTTCGCTTTCGATTGTCCGCACAGTCTTTTCTCGGAAGACTTCGAAGTTGAGGAAAGTAGAGTAAATTGAATATAAGCTTAATTATGTGTTGAAGGCAGAGGGCGGGAGAATTCAAGAACTAATGAGAATCAAATTTGAGAAATCCGGAAGATGATACACGAGGAAAAAGAAAGCTGGGTGACTTTCGCACGCTTAGTTTCCTAAGCAGGAAGTGTTTATTTAGTTACACACATATTAGTAATTAAATTATATTACTCATCTGTCGCGAGCCGTCATACCCACTTATGATATTCATATATGAATGTGATAAAATAATCACTTAATTATAATTCTTTTACCGTCGATATTCACTTCCTCATTATTTAAACCATGCATATCCATGAACTGTTACGCGTTTGTCAGCTACAAGACACAAGGAAAACAATATTAATTAACTATTTAACTAACAACTGAGCTCGTGATTCTGAGGGAGAGGTCAATATTCATTTGAATTATAGACTAATTATTCTCATTGAATACAATTATCAGAATAATTGCAAATAAAATCCTAAAATCGAAATTAATTGAATACGACAGGCGTTTAAAGCTTTCCGTTTTGATTTTTAATCAACCTCTACTTTCATTCAACTGCGATATGTTAATATAATTAAATTCGTCAAATTAGAATCTCAATCACGACCGGAAAATTGAAGAAAATAAACGAATTCGATCACAATCAGCTCATTTAATTTCATAAATCACTCACTATTTATGTTAAAAATTCTGATTGAGAGAAAGTATGCAATTAATTCCACAGATTTTCGAGAAACATTGCGGTATTCTCTAATACGAGAAATGAATCAGGAAAATTTTCTACGGAGAACTACATCCTGATTTTAATGAGTTTGCAAAATACTACATTGTAAGAACACTCAGAAGACTAGTTTCAATACTTATGCAACATCTTCAAGTTGATTCATCAGTTCATGTTTGAGCATAGAACTAGAACTAGCCATGTAGTGTGTTCTTGCAATGTAGTATTCTTCAAAATTATTAAAACTGGATATAGTATTCTTGTGAAAAACTTTCCTTGTCTATTTCTCCAAAGTAAACGAAAATCTATTTCATTAATAAATTATATTATTATCACAAATACTTATTTAAATATCTCCAATAGATTTTTTTTGGTTGATAAAAGTATTCGCTTTGAAGTAGTTATACTTATCGTCCCTCTAATGAGATATAACTGATAAAATGAGATCTGTGAACAGAGAAAGTCTTTTTCAATCAATTACTAACTCCTAAGATTTCTCAAGCCTTTCCGTAAGGTATTTGATCCGATTCATTGAATTGCATAAATCAATTTCCATTGCTATTTCACAACAACGAATAGCAAATCGATTCATCATTAATAGAATATGTAAAATAATAAATATACATTCATTCCTAACGTACCTCAATGATCTCTTTCTTCATAGTTCTCTTTACTTGATCGATTCCTTCTAAAAGATGCAAGTTTCAGCATAATAAATTTCGTAACTAAATGACTGATTCTTTATAACCGAAAGTTATTAATCGATTAAGTAAATGGCGCTTATTGATCCGTTAGACAGAAATTTCAGCGGAATCACTTAGAAAAGAAAATAGAAAAACAAACAGTAATACATCCAAAAGTATGCCTATAAACATAAAAAACACTTCGTTTTCGTGTCTTTGATTCTCCAATTCATTGCGTACATCTGATTAAATAATCCCCATAAACCCCGAGTATTCAATGTATTTAACATCTTTCGCTATTTACCCAACGCTTTTAGCGTTCTAAATTAAGTTCGTGCCCTAGAATCAATGTAAACATACCGCTAACCCACTTCGTACATGAGCGATCGCCTGTAATTGAAATCCTTTAATTTCCAGAGATAAACAATATTTCGCTTTGCAACAGTAGGAGCTAGTTTCGCATAAAGCTCGAGTGATTTCCATCACAAAGAGAAATCGATATGCGGAGTGGGTGATACGATTTTAATATTAAACCCGCGTGAGGTCGTGTATACAGTCCGCCACCTTGACTGGAGAAGTAGGACGTGCGAATTGCAGTAAAATCATCTCGAAATATCGTCTCACAAATTCCTGAGAACGTTATCATCTGAGAGTGAAACGACTTGTGCGTTGGTTACTTTCGGAGTCAGACAACCTAATTAGCCCGTTATCGTAGAAGAAAGCGGAAAGATAGCGAGGTCATCGCCAGAAGGTGCGTTCGATCAAACTTCTAGAGCAACTATTTAAAAACGGGGCGATCTATCAAGGACCCTCTGACGCCCAGAAGTTGCAACTGGGAAAAGTTTAGATAGGAAAGATATTGTCCTTGAAATTGCTTTTCCTTTCTTAACGACTTCAGATTCGAATGGAATTAGAGGCGATAATCATTCCGTAGGATGAACACGGCATAGAAAACCAGCCCGAAGTTGTTTTTATCAAATCCGTTCGCAAATTGGGGAGGTTTCGGAGTCCACCTTGACCGATTACACCCCCATAAAGGAAAATATAAGTTCAATAACAACTGAAATTTAAGAATGACTCGTTCAGTAATACAGGTTGAGTCTCCCTCATCTGAAGTGCTTCGAACTAAGGTTGTTTCGTAATTTGGAACTTTGCGGATAACGGAATGCATGATTCAGTGGAGCTCAAAGGCATTGAGATAAAGTCAGACTTTCAGGAAAATTACTTCTTATTTGACATAATGAACCTGAAAAATTCATCAAGCAAATAATGCAAAGTTATATATATTTATTAAATGAGGCTAATGAACAAAAAATTGAATCCTGTATGGACAAAAAGATAGAAATCGTATTGGATTGGGATTTTCAAATATTTTCTGTATCAAAAGATCTCTCAGATGGAAGGATGAGAGAAATATTCAAATAAAAATTCATATTTTTTTGATCTTTTACCAAGCTTCTTTTATAAACACCATCCGACAATTTCTTATTATTTCCTTCATCGGTACGGTTTTAGAATTCCTTTTCAACAGGTTTATTTTTTTTTCTTATAAGCACCGGGTGAAATGACTGTTGAAACTCAATTTAACATTGACACAGTATCGAAAGAGAGCCCCTTCCCAGATCAAACTTCACTAAATAAAGGTTTTTAATAACAGTAATAAACTCCAGTTCCCCTCAAGAAATAATCACGCCATTAATTCAGGAATTCAGAGTAATCTGATGAATTACTTTCTCCAATAAGCGGGAAAGAGAAAGTAACGATTGGATGGAAAAATTGACTCCGATATTTCAAAAGAAATTTTCAGTCTTTGAATCACGTTCAGCCAATTTTCCGAAGAATGTATCTCATCGTATGTAATGTGTATGCAATAATAGTCGTTTTAACTTAAATGGTTTCAATCAAACGCAACACCAAATTTATGTTGAATGTACCGCCAAGGTTTTGCTCCTCACCCGTAAAGGAAAAGAGAGTAACTATTAAATGATAAAGAAAAAATTTAGGATACATGATTTTGAGAAAACATTGGATAGAGTACAGTAATCTTACATTATTGATTACAGTCCTCTTCTGAATTTGCTTAATAATTTAAGCGTAAATATCAGTCGAAAATCTAATCCCTTTTTGCAACATTCTCTAATAAGTATTCAAATTTCTACATTACAATCTACTTTGTGGATTTCAATAAATAAGCATAGTTATTCAAAAATATTATACATTTAATGTAATTATAACAAGCATTTGAAACAACGCGTGTAACACAAAGATTCACCCTAAAAGATTAGCTTATAGTGAAAACAGTATAAAGATTTTGGGACTTCCATATTAAAAAGATATTTAAACATCCGAATACCCCGAATATATTTCATATATATTCAATATCCTTCATGAAAGTGCAAATTCTTCTGATCTCTACCACTTATCAGATTAATATCCGCAAACACTCATTACGGAGAGATTAAAAGAGGTAAATTTTTGAAAGTTATATGAAAGAATTTGCCGTTATTTTGGGTTAATAGGAAACAATCGCGAATCAGAGATACTTCTACATTGGAGTTTATACAAAAGAGTAGATTTCTTCTTATTCATAGATAAAATATCATGGATTCGAATTATCTTTCAGATAGATGCATTTTACTACAAAGGGGTTTATACAGTAATTTATATCCAAGTGTAATAATTAAAATATTTTGGATGTGTGCACGGAAAATAATATCAATGCAACGAATAATAAATTAAACTCACCATAATTTCCTACTATTTCCTACTTTACTATCGGGCCGAAACCGAGCCGAAAACGAATAATATCGTTATTTTTGCCGGAATCAAAAATGAACCCCAACCGAAATAAAATTCTTCCACCATAACCGATACTAAAAACCGTTATTTATTCCGTTCCGATTTTTTGTTTCCAAAAATACCCATTTTACTAATGCGTAATAGGAGGAAGGTTTTCCAAAAATGTGAAACTATGACTTGAAACTAACTGTTATTAACTTTTACTCTAAAAGTTAATATTAATTGAAGTTAATTGAAGTAAGTCTAAGTGAAAAAGCTAGAAATAATTTTGAAATTTTGGAAGGATATATCACTACAATAATCGGAGCTAAAAAGAAAGATCTGGACCGGAGAAACGCTAACAGAAGTGAAACCGAAACGAAACAGATAATTGTATTTATGCCTAATCCGGAGCAAAAAATACGCGGTTCTATTTCCTACTCCTATTTGACGCAATTTCTACCTATGATTTCTGACGATTAATCCTAGAACTTAATATACTGACACCTCCACTAGTTTTGGTTCCCTGGCAAAGTCACTGAAAGATATGTCGATTTAATTTTGAAATTTTTGCAAAATGAAAATATATCGCAAAAAAAGTTAAAAATAAAATAGCTCACGTTCGCTATAAATATAATATCAGCTCAAAGGTTACACAATTTAAACGTATGATGATAATATAAATTCTTACATCAACTTATTTAACCTATTTTAATCGTAAAATAAATCAGACATGTTAAGATAAACGTGTATAGAAGAGGGTCGACGTAACCGAACATGCTCGCCTATCTATAGTTAAATCTAGCGATAAAATCAATAAATTGACAAATATGGTCAGTACACTTTAACTTCTTCACCATGGTTCTATTGGCTCCATTATCTGTTTCACATCAAGTTCTCCCCGAGATCTATTACCGCGTCAACGACAAGTTAAACATCCACTTAAGGAAACCATCTCCCAGATGCAAACCTCATAACTTAACTTAAACATACCAGTGATACTAATGGAAGGTGTAATGGAAGCATCAAATAGATAAGATAATAACGAGAGAGTGGGCTTCGTGATTTTTCAGCAGGTCGCTCAACTCTAGAGATTGCGCTCTCCTCGGATTCAGAAAAGATGCTTATATCTTCCCACGGATTTACTTTCACCGCTGTGGGCGTGCAAATGCGTTCGTAGTGATGGGAAGAGTATGTAATGCTTACATCAGGGTTGAAAGAGAGGGCCTCTCGTATAAAAAAGTCGTATTTCATGAACGCATCCCTGACTCACGGCATGAAGGTTTCAGAGAGTACTTTAACCACGTTGTTTTTTTGCTACCGATTAACTCGATCTCAACCAAGGAAATGAGCCCCGCAAGATTATGGAACCTGTTTTGCACGGATAGCCCAACTTAAAACGTTTTCAACGATAAAAAGTCATCACACTCTCCATCTCCTCGATGGATGCCTCGATTTAAATTACGAGGAAACCTAGATTTTGATACATTTTTTCCGCTTCCCGGTAAATAAATCGAAATCCGACCGGTTCTTGGAGATTTGGACATAAATGGGGAAGTTCCATCTCTTGTCGTGAGAGAATATTAAAAAAACTACATAATACATAAAAAAATTCAATCACGTATTTGAAAGAACCGAATGCACCTTTCTCCTTTATTCTCTGAATAGAAAGGGAAACTGATTTTAAGGTAGAAAAATATTTACTTCCTTGGAGGAAAATTTTGATTACAGATATGGTAGACGGTCAAACTATCCCAGAAGGAAAAGCTGCATGAAACGAATATTATATCCTCTTCCTTTACCTTACAATATTCAATTATTACATGTTTATTATACCTTTATTCGGGCATAACAAGGGAAAAACTAGGTTTATGGGAAAAGGATTCACTCAAACTTTCAGGGAAGGGTTCTTGCTTAAAAGTAGTTGACAAGAGTCCGACAGTTAAACTTATGTGTTTTTCTTATGCAGAATTGAAAATCAGAGCAATCAAAGTTAGGCTCCCAAGCCATACATGTGCATTATCAAACAGATCTCGAGATTCTTCAATTTACGAAATTACTTTCTTCCACTTACTTCACTGACATCTTATCATTCTGCGGTTAAATTTATTATTCTTACCTTGCAAACCTTCTTTACCTTTTATTAAGCAATACAACATAACGTCCCACAGTCGGATAATATCGAAAAAATCTGGTCAAGAGGCGAAAGGTAGTTTATTTTGAGATTGGGTCTACGCATGCTAAATTAACAAATGATTAAGTTTTACTTTTCAATCTTTGGTATTCGTTATTCTAACACGTTAAAGAGGTATACGGCGTAAACCTTTATAACCACTGAATAAACTAATCCCGGATTTTTTGGAGCAACAATTTCGCTGTTAAACAAAGGCTTTTGATAGAAAAGTTAAGTTAAATTGATGATGCAGCAATCTAGCATGATTCTTCATCTTACTATTCGTCATAGTTTAGGCGCACAAAAATAAGTCCTTCCTCATGTGCACACTTTAATGTGGACATCTTCTCGGCCATTATTTTAAATAAAGTAAGGGAATCGAAATGGAAAACCGTGCCGGACTACCGAGTCTCTTATACCACGTCAATGTCTAACGATTCTGAATGAATGATCTGATGAAACTCGTTCAGGTGCCATCCTTGGAATACTATGAATTTTTCTACAGCGCGACCGAGTCCGGCTGAGCGACGAGGGCAAGAGAAAGAGATTTCACGGAAGTTCTTAGAGTTAATTAATAAACCTGAGGAACGGATTAAGGCTAAGTGCATTCCTGTATCACGGAAAACTCTCCAAACGTTAGAACGTCCGAATTCGACTAAGAGTTTAATTTCAAAATTTTATCGTCAAATCACCAATATATTAAGATACCTCTCCTGTGATTGTATTTGAAGTGATGCTCAAACGCAAATCTGAGAAAAAGATTATAACCTCTGTAATGTCAAGCCTGTTGAGCTTTCTTTGATCTATATCACATGTTCAACATCTTCCTAGGTCTTCTCGCACGTTCTTCACTATAACCAATACCAAAATTTACTCCTGGGCGCGACACACCGACGCTACTGGTAGTTCTCCGTTGACCCAGCCGATGAGGGAGGGAAGGGGGGGATTGGGGGGGACACCCTAAAAACCCTAAGAAGTGGACCCTCCAGGCCGTTGTGACGTGCTATAAGGTTCACCTCTATGCCTAGAGGGCCCCCTGCCACAACTTCAAGGACAAGCTCCGACCTCATAGACAGAAAGAACGAGCAGGTGAGAAGTGAGTGCTTAGTTACCTCACCCCTGCAGAAGAAGGTGAAAGAAAGGCCCCTGAAACAGATGCCTGCGTCTGTAGGCCTACAAGTAGGCTAGGGTTGTAGAGAATGCCTTCCCCACGCCCCCTACAGAGCAGGTGGTTAATACATTTATTGTGCACTTCCAAAGAAAGCTACTGCTAACTGTTGACAAACTTATTGCAGCATTTAATTTTATTCTAGCCGCAATGATCCACCATTCATGTTGAAAGTGAAAGAATTTATTGAACTTAAAAATTATTAGTTTAATTGATGATTAAATTATTTAGATTATATGAAATGCAGGGAAGATTTAAATCTGTGTTCGAGAAATAGCGCCTAAGATTAAGGTTAAAAGTGACTGCTAATAGGCGCAACGCTTGAGTTAATATCTCCTCTAAAATTAGGATTAGTTTGTTGAACTAGATGGACTTAAGCCTTTAATAATCTGAATAGTAAAGAAACTGGGTACTCACGTCTAATTCATGATCTGATGATGAATGCTCCTGTGGGAAAAGAGAACAAATACATTAATAAATAGAGTTCCACTTAATTACATTTTTATTTACATTTTCAATGGTGTAATAAACTTTAATAATTAACATGAATTAGCAATTACTGAAAGTTATAAAAAGATTTTTAGATCATCTTCTCATATTCAAGAGAAACTCAACTGTAGTGCGCGACAGATCGCAAAGCAGCCTAAGTAAAATACCAATAAATACCAAATCAACTTCTGCAAATATGCAAATGAAATACAAATATGAGGATCGGTTGTTCAAGCTTAAGATTACCCTTTCTTATTTCGTTATTCGAAGCTTTACCTAAGACCGTTCTTACTTGAAGCTAGAACATCTTCGTGTTGAATATAGGGAATAGTATTTTAATATTCTTAGTCTGTATCATCGAAGGAATATTCGTTTTGTAATCACTACACGAATTCCTGAGCATCCTACCCATGGCATACGTAGAACTAAACACATCGTTTATAAGACTTGTTTAAAAGTATTCAGCTAAACACAATTTCTTGGAAAATACCAAGTAAACGAAAGTGTTAGATTATCAGATTCGATGACTCGATCTTAAAAATCCATGATTATGAAGAACAAAATTTTGCTCCGAAATTTCTTGACAAGGTCAATTGTGTGAGAGAAGGATAGAGCTTAAACAAAAGCAAGATGTCAATCTAATGTTAGGTTTTATGAAATTTATTTGGCACATCTTTTGTAAAACCGTTACAAACCAAAACTTGTCTTTTGATGAAAGTGAATGCAATTACGAGAGTATATCTAATCTAAAAATATTCTCATAAAAAATTTGAAAAGGAATGTAGCAGATGACGATAATAAGGAAGAGACGAAGAAAAGCAAAACTCATGTTTATGAGTCTTACTCTTAACAAACGGACATAGCATTTCCTGTTTTGAATCGGGTATTAATCAATCACGAAAGAGAAATCTGGTATAAACACACCAATATTACGTGTATCATACCTTCACATCCCTAAATGTTGATGTGCGAACTCTCTACAGCAAACGATATGCAAGCAAAATTGGGTTAAAACCCAGGGAATGATTCATAGACTGGATAAGAACGAGTATTATAATAAATATAATGTTTACCTTGTTTGTTTACAAAAATTAAAAGGAACTTGAACTTCAGTTTAGAATCGAAGGTCAGTGTTAACAAAGCTATTTAAGTTGCCAATATCTTAAAAATGAAAGACGCGGAAAGCCATCTAGCCTTGGACGATAACGAAGTCTTTTCCTAATTACCAATGTACACTTCACAATCCTCTCGTTTTCACTGAATGTAAACAAAGATAAGTGCCTCGCAGGCACTTCTAAGAGCAAGTGTATAAAAGGAAAAGTGACTGGCAGGACATATTGAAAGCGATTAAAGGAAACAAAAATAAATTACACATCATGACAAAACATTGTCGAGAATAAAAATCGTAAGAGGGAATACCCAAAAAATCTCTTACTAAAATTACCGTCTCGAATATATTTATGCATTTAAAATTTGCTAGATATATCAATACCATGTGTTCATTTTTTAAGTGATGATCGACTGAAAAGAGTACATTTCTTGACTCAGTACAGACTCATTTTTTACATGATTTTAAAAACAAATAAAAGTCATGCGAAATCAGAAGATCGGCTAGATTGGGCAATTTATGCAGGTCCTTATTCATTCCTTGCTGCGTTATTTTAGATTGTTTGTTTTGATTGTTCGTTTTGATCGACATATATTATCTGTAGTATTCACTGTGTTTTATATGCTAAAGAATTAAGCTACCTTTAAGCTTTTAACAGGAGGATTGATAATTAGTCATAGCCTTTCTTCCTCTAAAAGATTGTAAGATAAAAAATAAAAATGCTACTAAAATATGAATTACTTATTTTAAATTTAGGTTGAATGGGAATGCCGTTTTGTACTATCCGATTTGGCTTTGCAGAAATAATTTTCTGTAAGGCAAAAAACATATTCAGTTAACATTTATTTTCTGGTAAGCATTTTCCCCAACCTAAAAGAAGTAATAGGCGACGAAACCGACGAATTTCTTCTTAACCGAATTCCATGATAACCTGTTTCGTTAAGAAGTATTCATCTTAAATGAGAAATTCATAATTATGTAATGAAATATCATTGGACCAACGTATTAACTCATTAATTCATTAGGATTCAGCTGCTTATAAGAATTGAGAAATGTTTGGATAATATTAACGTCATGAGACATACGGAATAATCATTCCTTAATGTGAGTGCAAGTCACACGATTTTCTCTGTAATTTCTTGTTCGAATTTATTGGATATATATTTCCTGCAGAAAAGAATGTTTCTCTATAAAGCCTTCTTTCATGCCAAGCATATTTTCCTATACTTATTTTATGCGTTTACTATTTTACTAGGAGGAAATTCACAATATGCATTTCGTGCCAGCCAAGATATCTTGTTATTCGTTTTAATGTCAGTCAGTTTTAACTGTATCGTTCCACTGACTAACAACAAAAAGATACAAGCTAAGTTATAAGTTTGAGCGATAATACTGTTCCATCGAAAAAGGAAATACAAAAGAAAAATTCTTAACTACTCACCACTTGAGGTTCTCCGGGTAGCCTTGGTCTTTGCCATTCTTCTTCAGTGCCCTTCCAGAATCACACAGGAAACCCTCAAGTATCAGAAGTGCCGAGAAGGGAAGAATGTCACAATCTGGAAAATAAGAAACACCAAATTAATTCATGGATAAATAGCGAATATTATCTAGAATAATATTGTATACTGCATATGTGAGCTAGCAGTTACCAATAATGACGATGAATCGAATAGGATTTTGGCCACAATTATATTCAGAAATATCTTATTCCATATCGTAAATATTAAAGTAGAATAATTGTAACATTTTATTCAATTGATTTAATTCAACACAAAGTGTAAAGAAAAATGGCTATACTTCTGATATAAACTGAACACAGACTATAAAAACACAAAGAAAAGATAGATCCAGGCTGCATTAATAGGAACTAGCAGTAAAATAAGAATTGAAATAGTTGAGGAAAAAGAAAACCTATTGCATCAAATGCGAACATTGATCTAAAATTCATTTACGATTCCGTTGACTATTTCCACTGAATAGTGATTACAGTAAAACAATTTCAATGGTATATTCAAATTTCATTTTAATTCAGCTCGAGCTTTAGTTACGAACAACTTTCAAAGATTATTTTCTGAAATTCGACCACCGTAAACGAGACTAATGTACCCATTTATTGTAAATTAATAAGAATTCGAAATTTGAATAATTCCCATGCATGCTATACTCGAATTGATAGCCAAAATTAAGAATAAGTGAATGAGAAAGGTAAATGATCAAATGATCAGGAAATTAATTCTTAAATTTAAACTCAATTTCTGTTATGATTTCCCTTAATACTATTTATTCTCTAAATGTATTATTTACATACTTGGAAAGAAATTCGAAAAATTAAGTTCCACAATACATTGCCTGATTCTGTGACTTTAATTTGAAGTAATATTTTAAAATCAAGTTGCAATTTCCGTACATCAACACCAATGAGACATATGCATGATCATTAAGTTACAGAATTACTAAGATGGCCATCATTTGATGTTAATCCGATTAAAATTACCTAATTAACATATATGGGTCGTCAATCGAAATTATATAGAGAATTCGGAATGAGCCCGTGTACGAATCGAATATCTGGAATAATAACTGAAATTGGTAAAATTAATAAATGCAGGGGTAATCCGTAATTCAAATGGAAATTTCCGTTACGATAGCGGTCAGCAGTGTCTTCTACTCACCATAGTAAGAATATTGCCGACAATGGTTCTTTTATCTTTATAAATAGTTTACTAAATACAGCGAATTTCTAAATATCAAAAGTGGTATCGGGAAATAGTCGAAGCATTATTTGAGGCTTTTGCGAGATAAGGCCGTCAGAATTTACGAGTCGTTGTTTCACTCGTCGAATATCAGCCTTAGCCAGAAATGACATAAAACAGACCTACATAACAACAGAAAATCGAACGAAAAGATAAGTAAGATAACCATCTAAAAGATGAATAACGAAGACGTCGGCTACAGAGCTAATCATTTAAATTCAGCATTACCAAAATATATGTTCACCAAGAAATGCCACATAAATAACAACTTAACAACTAATAAAATTATAGACAAAGAAGTAACTCAATTAATATGAAATCATTTCCCTCACCAAAACTGAAGAAATCCCGAAATTACGCAGCAGATGTCTTGACGCCATCAGTAGACTTACTTTCCGTTGATTAACTTATTAATCATGCTATTATTTTATAAAGTTGTAAATTTACTTACTCTTAAATTAAACTTCATAACTAGCTAATTTCGAGCATACCACACTTCAAGAAATTCGAATTCTAACGGTCCTTTTTAAATTCTTCAATACGTCTCCATCATCCGATGTCTCCAAAATAACTAAGTTTAAACTTAAAAACCAACGCACAGTGGGCTAGAATCGAAAAAAGCTGGCCAAAAATACGAAAACGCTTTTTTTGAGTGAGGACTACGAAACTTCGCATGATTGATTTAGAATAAATTCTGCATAGAACTATGGAGGTCATTTAAGTAGGATCCTCCCCATTAAAATTATACTGGGGGTCAAAGTTGACCAATTTTTGCGAAAATTTCCAGTTTTCGATTTTTCACGAAATTCTTCAACTTCAAGTCAATTGTGAACACAAACTAGGAAAATCATCGAGTAAAATATGATGCCATTTTATAAATAAGTTCTTTGTCCTTCATAAGACTTTGTTTTAATGAGCTCTGGTGAATATTTATGTACTTTACATGACAAAATGGCGGACCCTGATTTTGGAACAAATTTTTACCTAAAGCGAGAAAAAAAGTTGATTGAGACACCGTGTGACACGGAGTTATTTACACCACGATAAACTATAAACCTTCGTTAATGGGAATCTGAAATAAAATCTTGCCCCAATTTGCCCCAATAATATATAAGTCGACTTTTCGACAACGCTGCAAGGGCCAAATCCGCGCGGCGGAGCACCGTCCTCCGCTACGCTCTCGTGTTTTGGGAGGAACAACGAGCAAATACGATTCTGATTCGTTCTTTTTGTATATTTTCAGCATTATTATACTTCGTACATATCTTAGATAACTATGTTTGTGATTTTGATACTGAATGCTTCTTCACTCTCACTCTCAACTATACTGAAAATTTTCTTACAAAATCGATACAAAAAGCCACCACTTTGTGTAATTTCATAACAGTAATGAAATACAATTGTGATATTATGAAAATGGTGGCATATAGCGTAGCATTTTCTTCAAATACAAAAATTGGCCACATCTGGAGTTGTTTTGGTGACCGTCGCAGTGCTCTGGAAAAGTTCGGCAAAGGGCTCGTTTTATGACAGGCAGCTGCGCTTTTTCCGGATTAAAAGTACCCTAAGAATTGCATGTCCGTGATTTTTCCTTACAAGCTTATGAATAGTTCAGTTCTATTTGAACATTGGATAAGAAGGTGTTGTGTTTTGTAGCTACGACAGTTCTGTGAAACAAGAAGTCTTCGACAATCTCCTGGTAGCATTCCTCGAGTGAGGTTTTAGATATTTCATAGGAATTATATGTGGTGAGGTATGTTTTTTCCTTATATATTCCCTTTTATTTAATGTATAAGAATACGGTGGTAAATATGATGTATTTTCTGATCGTTTTAAAATGTGCTCACATTATTTGAGTGTTCTCTACTCCCTTTGTCCTGCATGTATTATAAAATGCTACATTTGCGGAGAGAAATTTTCGAATATGAACAATCTATCGGCGATTAGTAATCGAAAAGTGGACGCAGAAAATTTGTCCTATAGCATTTCTACGCTGCATGGTTGAATTAGAATTTTTTGAGTGTTTATTACATATCTTTCCGACTTACCTTTAAGCAACTGTAGGTGAGAGTACCATATTGATGTGTATGATGTTATGTCATAAGACGTACCCATTGAACTTATCTTAATATTCTTAAGTAGGCTCGTGGTAATCACAAATTACTGTTTGAGGAGAGAAAATTTCATATTCAGAAAGAGTTTAGAAAAAAGATGGGACTGATTGTAGATATACCTAAACCAGGATATGGCTCCACAAATTATGGAAATACATCAAAGCGTTTCTTTAAAAGTCCGCTAGTTAAATCTAGCAGCTGAAATAACAGGTGCGAGGTTGAATTTATTTTTATTAATGCGTAATCTTTTATTAAATGTAAAAAACAGGACACTGAAATGGATAAAGAAGAAATTTTCACTCACAAAGATAAGAGTTCTGTATATGGTTTGTTTTATATTATTAATTTTTTTCCTAAACTACCGTCTCCCAATTATAATTTAATTATATATTTCCTAAAAACAATTGACTAAGATCTCATAAAAAGATTCGCCAATATCTTGATGGTAATTTCAAGTGGTTTTCCACTAAATGAAAAAGCGTTCAAAGATTATTGCTGTGCTACAGCATAGATGTATGTCCGATTATATCCGTGGTACTATATGCCACCAACAGTACATAAAGTACTTATACACGGGGCTGAAACAGCAAAACAGGCAATCCTTCCGTTAGGGCAACTGACAGAAGAGGCAATGGAGGCCCGGAATAAAGACGCAAGGAAATACCGGGAGAGATACACAAGGAAACACTCCAGAGTGGCCACGAACGAAGATTTGTTCCGAAGATTACTTCTAACTTCTGATCCGCTAATTTCAATATCGGCACCAGTTAGAACAACGAAAGGATCGAGGAATATGAGCAAAGAGATTAAGGGGCTCCTAGTCATGAACAATGAGGAGGAATTGGCTTATGGGGATGAAGATTCTTCAGACGAGGAATGCATTTAATAGAAAAGGTAATTTATAAAAACACCGTATACTTCATTATAAACTCACTTAAAACTTTGACTGCATGATTTAGTAGAAATTTAGCATTATCGCACAAAAGTAAACTAATATATGATATTAATATCGCTTACGTGGTCCCATACTTTAAAGCATAACACATTTCATTTTTTACAATCATCGCCCTACAAGAAATGGTGACTTTGTAATAAATATTGATGTCTATGATATGTACAAAGTATAATAATTCTCAAAATATACAAAAAGAACGAATCAGAAACGTATTGGTTCGTTGTTCCTCCCAAAACACGAGAGCGTAGCGGAGGACGGTGCTCCGCCGCGCGGATTTGGCCCTTGCAGCGTTGTCGAAAAGTCGACTTATATATTATTGGGGCAAATTGGGGCAAGATTTTATTTCAGATTCCCATTAACGAAGGTTTATAGTTTATCGTGGTGTAAATAACTCCGTGTCACACGGTGTCTCAATCAACTTTTTTTCTCGCTTTAGGTAAAAATTTGTTCCAAAATCAGGGTCCGCCATTTTGTCATGTAAAGTACATAAATATTCACCAGAGCTCATTAAAACAAAGTCTTATGAAGGACAAAGAACTTATTTATAAAATGGCATCATATTTTACTCGATGATTTTCCTAGTTTGTGTTCACAATTGACTTGAAGTTGAAGAATTTCGTGAAAAATCGAAAACTGGAAATTTTCGCAAAAATTGGTCAATTTTGACCCCCTGTATAATTTTAATGGGGAGGATCCTACTTAAATGACCTCCATAGTTCTATGCAGAATTTATTCTAAATCAATCATGCGAAGTTTCGTAGTCCTCACTCAAAAAAAGCGTTTTCGTATTTTTGGCCAGCTTTTTTCGATTCTAGCCCACTGTGCAACGGTTCAAAAAAAAAAAAACAATCAAATCTGATTGGTCACTGCCGTTACTTTTTCGGTCACCCCCCCTGTTTTCCCCCTACCGTGAAAAATTGAAATTACTTTCGTAATTATAAGTAAGCTATTTTTAAGTAAAATAATTTAAATGGTATAAAAAATAAAAATTAAAGTCGAAAAAATGGAAAAATACATTATTTTAACACTCAATGTTTTTATTGCACGAAATTTCGCTGATTCCTAGTAACAGATATCAATACCAGATATCGATGTCGTTTAATTGCTATCCATTGAACAATTGCATAACGAAATGCGTTGAATTCACTCTTGATCTTTTGCTAAGAAAATTAAAAGAAGGAAAAAAATTATTAAAATACCTTATGTAAATCTGTGAAATGTAAATCTACGTTACGCACGTAAAATTATTTTTGAGTTACGGAGATTGTTATCGTAACAAAAATTACTTAAGAATAGAATAAGAATTTCGGTATTTAAGCTTTTACGTCTTATTCTAATCAATAAAATTAAATCGAAGATGTAAACATCGGAAAATGCAAGGCATTACACCTAATGTTTCTACAAAGTAATTTTGAGATAAGCAGCGACTCATTAATATTTATTTTAGAAACTTCACGACGCATCTTTTATCCGAAGCTTAGAAATTAAATATACGTCGTGAATGTAAAAAAAAAGTTATTTTCTCCAAGACTAAATACGAAATTTTACAAAAACCTTTCCCCAAACAAAGCTACAAAACGTAATGAATATTATTTACTTAATATATTTTAAACGATGGAAATAAATTATGATAAATGAATACCATAATATAATAATGAAGATGCCTTATGTGAGGTGACAAAAACTTATTTTCCAGATAGATTATCTTACTATCCCTCCTCTTACGTCTGTCTTTTGGTATTCAGAAAAAGACCAATTTGAAAATAGAATGAGACTTACAAGGCAAATAAGGAAGGAATTTTGGGTTCATTACTCAATTAGCTGGAAAACGTCCACGTTACGAACTTACGAATTAAATACTTCTACAAATATACATTGGAAGCCGCCTTCCGGTGTTTAGTAGAGAATGTGCACTATTTTTTATTATATTTTATACAATTTATTCATAAGCAAACTGCCCATTTAGAATGCAAAGAGAAATAGAAAGAATACAAGGAGAGAAACTTATTATGTATCCACATTACTTCTAAATGATAAAGAAATAAAAAGACTAAAATATTATAGTTGTAACATGTCACAGAAGCACATACTAAATATAAGATAGACTTTAGCATCCATAACTATAGAAAGCTTTATGAGTTGTTGGACGAATGAAGCTTGTCATGGCAGAAGAGGAATGAGGCTTTTTGCCTTAGCATTTCTCATTGAGCAAGAATTTTGCGAATTCCGAGATAAATTATAATAATGAAACTATGAAAAATGCTATTCGTATCAATCAAAAAGACAAGATTCTCACAAGCAAAATCAAAAGACAATTACTCATATCTCAAAAGAATTCATGTTATCTCTGCCTTCTTAAGACAGAGCAATAGTAAATACTCAATAGTAAATGGGGGATTTTCTCTATAAAATTCCATAAGATATTTAAAGATGTTATGAAGGATGAATAGCATTAATTTTCTGTGAAAAAAAGTCCCCTTGAGTCAAAGAAGTCTCCGAATAATGTGGACAAAAATACAAGACAACGCACTGTGAGAATGGCATACTTTATAAGGAAATTAAGTGGATACTTTTGTGATATTCTTGAGAGCATACACAGCGGAATAAGGGTACTTTAATTACCTTTAAGTACAGAATTGTTCTAAATATATCTCCCAGTTTCTTCAGGGCGGCGACAGTATGAAATGCACTGAGGTATTAGTGATTCTTAATCATTGTAATAATCTCAACCCTTTTGGAATGAATATTACAAAATTTTTGTGCTACAGTACCCTTTCATGAACACTTCACACTCATTGCTTTCGGTGGATGTTCTATTCATCCTTCAAACAAATGAAGTTACTGAAGCAAACCTCAATGCTATTAATTTAGCTTTAGGTGAAAGAAGTGAGGAATCAAAAGATTCACATATTACCATTCATTTTTCGGTGCCTTTAAATTAGCTTACAAATATTTAAATAACGATTCCCAAGCTGAAGTTGATACTTTGAGATACATCAAATGGTTCACAAACGCCATATCGACATACTCTGCCTACTGCCGTCCATTACTCAACTAAGATTGCAAGTGAAATAAATCACAATACACGTATATCTCCTTGCTCAAATAATCATTCTTACCTTCCGATTCTATAAAATGCCGGCTTAACATGTGATAATACACAAAGATCCCCGTTTCCATAAATCACAAAACAGGAATTTATCCACTTTGGTTGCGATGACATCTAAACACAGTTGAGTTGCAAACCTAGAATTTCGTATAAAGATGCAGATTCGTGTCATCACCTGCCTTCAAAAGCAATAAATATTCAACCGAAGACTGTTCTCACTGCTGCACTTTGACGCTCTCTTGGAAAAATCACCGATCGTAGAGCTAAAACACACTTATCAAAAATGCACAAACACACTCATGATATCATTATATTCCACATACACTCACAGCACAAACTTAACATACTGCGATTGATATTCCTCCAGATAAAACTGTTTCAAGACTTCTAAGGCACATATCGATTTCAAAAAATTAGATTTGAAGTTCATAGAAGCATGAGCAATCTGTTCTTGAAGTTGGCAGCAGGTCTTGACGTGTTTCGGCGCTTTTAAAGAGGATTATGGTCTACAAAATTATGACTAACGAAACTTGCTCTTCACGCCATGTGGCCTTCGTACTTCTGATTCCTTTGTCTCACTGAATGGACTGTGTTCAAAATGGTACCACTTACATTTCCCTGCGGATTTCAAATATAACCAAAGGTGAAAAGGAGTTAGTGTAGTGTAGATTAAATTTTACATTCAGTGATTTAATTGGAAAAAGGGGGAGTGGAAATGGAAGGATCATGGTGGCTGTAGTGTATCACTTACTCCGAGTATGGAGCACATGTAATGGCGTCGGTAACAAAAACTTGTTCATCGCAAACTTTGAAATCGTTTGTGCGGGAGAAGGAAATAAGTCTGAAGAAGGCCTTATAGAGTAGTGAAGAAGCTTTAAAATGGGATTTCTTCGCAGCTGGACAAATAACGTAAGCTGTACGAGCTTTAAAAGTGTGGTATAAAGTGTTCATGTACTCGGACGCAATATTCCGCAATTGATTTAAAAGAAACCAGGAGAATTTCCAATGGTGAGCAACTCATTTCAATATTCTTAGGGACATTGTTTTGAGGACTTTCTAATGACATGTTTACATGAACAAGGCGAATAGCGTGAGCGTACGAATTAAAACGGGCAAATCCTTTCTTTATTTGCAAACTTACAATTAGTTTCAGTAGCTTTAATAATGAATTATAATAATAGCTTTAAGTAGCTTTAATAATGAATTATAATAATAGCTTTAATAATGAATACGTAGAGCAATACAATACAGTGTCAATGGCAAAGTGATTTCTCTGGATCCTCTCGAGACAAAATATCTTATATCCGTTATCATACACCGTCTCATCATTTCTTTATTTACTCATTGATGTTCAGTCCTTTTCCATTTGAGGTCTCAGTTTGGTTTCTTGGCCGGTATAAATACTTTTATTTCATAAAACCCGAATATTTTTACTCATAATGTGTGCGAAAGAGAGAGAAAGATCGAAAGATTGGGGAAACAACGTCAAAAAGTTATAATTGATTTCATATGCAGATTATATCCAATCTTTCGTGGAATTCTTAGGATTTAACAGTGTTTAAATCATTCGTCATCTTTATTAGTATTTTATTAGTAAAATTATAACACTTTGGATTTGATTGACATTTTAAAATTTCATTATGTGATATATTTCTAATATGAGAAGGAGAATATTAAAATAATGTAACGCGTGATAATTTTTATGAATCAATTACGTAGTTATTTCACTAGTTCTTGTAAATTCCATCGCATAGTTTCACAGTAATTAAAATTCCTTCCATTTTGCATACCATTGCTGAACGTGCGTCATAATTACGTCACATGCAACCATAATTTATTTTGCGTCGAGTTTAAGTACAACATTTTAGAAGAATGTAATTAATTCCTATAAATAACAAATTAAATTAAAATTATGTTTAAATTAATAAAATTTTAATTTAATGTTAATTTATTATTACGAAGAAATTACAACTTTCTCCGGTAGGGGGAAAAGTGGGAGGGGTGACCGAAAAAGTAACAGCGAGAAGTAACAACCAATGAGATCTCACCATTTCGTTGAACCGTTGATTTTTTAGGTTTAAACTTTAGTTGATTTAGAAACTTCGCCTGGTGAAGAAGTGCTGAAAAAATTTTTGAGAAAACCGTTGGAATTCAAATTTCGCGGAGCTTAGTAGATTCGAAATTCATTAATCGTGTAGCATTATTTAAGTTTTACGCAATATGTTTTTTTTTAATTTAACACGCTTTAAATGATTTATAATTAAATTAAGGGTTAGAAAGACATCTTCCAACGTCAAGATGGCCGTGGGACTTCTTGAGGATTTCCATAGTTTTGGTAAGTAACATACATTAATCTTATTTAATTTATTTTTAATCGTTTAATCTTTTATGCTATTGTTAATATCGTGAGGTATTATTCATTATATGCGTAAGTATTGCCAAGGGTATTTTTAGTAATAATAGTTATTCGTGACGTCGGCCATTTTGAGTACTTGCGAATGGTACATCTGGATGACTCATCATATATATGGTCATCAAAAATCTAATATTGAGTAAGGAGATCCAATTACGTCTAATTTTATTCAATGTCTAATCAATGATGATACTTTAAATATTACGCCACAGGTCTCATGTTCTGAAGACGTAAGTGTAGAAGTAAAAATTAATGCTGCGAAAGTTTTTCGCGAACAGTTACGATCTTCATTTATTGTCAATTTAGATTTTGAATAATTTCCGTTAAATTTTTATGTTTGTAGCCTCTTCTGTCAACCGTTATTTTAATTGAAATTAAAGTTTGAATTTTAATTTGACTTTATGATTAGTTTTAATTAAATTTATTTCATTATATATTTGCCTGAAATGTGATTCATATTTTATCTGAACGAATTTTAGATTTAATCCAGATTTGGAACTCATTTTCATTGAGTACTCCATTTATTCGTAGTTTAGAAGAGCTATCACTTATACTCGTCGATCAGGAAGAATTCCTTAAATCACAATAAAATAATAATTGCATCCACAGAGTGAAAAATATCACACTACTTTACAGTGGAACTTATTGCGCAAGTTATATTTCAGCAAGATTTTTGAGATCATGACTTGATTTGTAAACCGAATGTGTAACGGATGTAGCATAACAATTTAAAAATTCAGATGAGGATCAGGATTTTTTAGGATTTCAATCCCTTTTTAAAAGTCGATTCACTCATAAAGCGGATCTAATTTTTCAAATTAATCTTCTCCCTAAATTGGACACACAATTAAGTTCGTTTACTTTCAACGGATGGCCATCACTAAGGACGTCTATGGTAAGTAAGAAGATACTTATCGCTCTTAACCGGAGTAAATTAATTCGACACTATCCTTAAAGATAATGATAATGTGTAATTTCGAATTAACGATACTCTTAACGAAAGTTGTGTATTGAATTTCAAAATTTAAGTAAATATTTATCACTTTTCGAGCAACTTCCTTTCTTGATTTATTAATAGGTACCTTCCTTGATTTATTAATAATTTCTTCATAAGTATTTGATCGTGTTTCCATATTCATTTAACAAATTGCACAATCTATAGCGTGTAGTTCAAGGATGACTATTTTTATTTATATTCCTTCATGTTTATTAATCAATTGAATGAAATATCATAAAATATTTTCTGTAATAATTAAGATATAGAACAGAATATTTTTAATACGAACGTAAACTACTAATTTCAATCATCATTATTAGCAAATGCTTCCTTTTATAAATGTACTGCACAATACTTACAACGAATTAATTTGGTGTTATTATTTTTCCAGATTACGTTTTCTGTGTCTTTTCGGCACTATTATTGTACCTGTGAGTTTCTCCCGTGTGATTGTGAAAGGGCATGGAGGAGTTTAAGGATAACCGGACAACAGCAGGAGGTAAGTTGTTAAAAAACAATGAATGATACATACTTCAACTATTAATGGTCTTCATTATGTGTGCTATTTGTCAAATTTAGAAAATCTGGGTGCCTTTGATGAAGGTTGACCTTTATTCGGATATAACACAACCTTGCATTGGTCTCTTATTTCTCCTATAAATTTCAACTGGTGTTAACTCGTAAAAGACGAATAGATTTAAACGGGGAAGGATTTGTCTGAAAATGGTTTCCTCACAAATAGGAAAATATTCCTAAATTAGTTATCCACTGAAATCAATGAATTCTCTCTCCAGAGCTAGATACAGTATATTTGGTGAGATGTTAATGAAAAAGAAATTTATCCTTCCGTATCTAAATGGCGTTGAACTATTCTATTTATATTTCATTCAACTATTCATAATTTATCGATGATATCACATTCAGCAGAGTAATGGCCATTTATGAGTTTTGTTTTCAAATTCATTCAACTTATGTGAACTTATTGTCCTCTTCATTATGAAATACATTTAATTCTACTATTCCTACTTAATGCATTCAAATCACGTCCTAAATTCTTTGCTGTATACGAAATTCCGTCACCGCAATCTTTTAGATTGGTCCACTAGATTGCGCGTTCACCAATTTCCAAACCCATGTTCGCAATACTTTAGAAACCGTTATCGTAGCCACTGATTCTGCAAATTGTTTAAATAAATGCTAAAACACTTGAAGCTTTGAAGCGTCTATTGCAGAAATCATAATTTGTAAGCAGTGTGACCTTTCGCTAAATTTTCATCTTCATTTTAGTAAAAAAAATCAATATATTTCCCTCATAGTTTAGAATTATTCTTTTGATAAAAAGTCTCGACCATATAAATCAGGACCTGCATAGATTTCCCAGTCTCACTGATTCTCACATATCCCACTGTTCACTTCCTCTAAAATAGTGGTCACTCTCCTTTTCGCCTTTGTTTACATTCGATGAAATTGAGGAGATAGTAAAGCACTTAGTGATACTATACTTAGGTAAACGGCTTCGTTTGTGTCCCAAGGTCAGATGGTTTTCCTTTGCATTCAATGTTAAGATATTAGCAACTGAAATAGCCTTGTTTTCATTGACCTTCGTGTCTGTACTGAAGTTGAAGGTCCTTCTAATTTTCGTAAACAAACAAGGTAAATATTATATAGTATATCATCATACTCGTTTATCCTACCATCCTCATCCTACCGTCCATCAAATTTTCATAATTTTTTACCTGATTTCGTTTGCTTAAGATTTGTAAAGCGCTCTAAATGCTACCGAGAGTACGAAAATTAACATTTAAGGATATGAAAACTTTATAAACGTGAATGTGCCATGTTTATACCGTATTTCTTTAGCTTGATTCTTCACCTTACTTTGAATGTGATTCGAAGCGCGTTATGCTTTGTCGGTTAGTTTCTAGTAAAACTCATAAACAAGGACTTAAATTTCCTTCATCTCTTGCTTATCATTGTCTTCTGCTACGTATATTTTCAAGTTAATGATCAGAATATTTTACTTATAGATTAGATATTCTCTCGTATTTGCAGTAATTTTCATGAGCAATCAAGTTTTGATTTCTCGCGTTATTGCAACAAATGTGCCAAACAGACTTCCTTATTATATTAACGACATTTCGTTTAGGCTCTATCCTTTTCTCATTCAAGAGATTCTTAGGAATTTTCGGAGCAAAATCTTGTTCGTCAGAACTTTGTATTTTCACTATCGACTCACATCTGATGTTCTAATACTTTCATTCCCTAGATATATTTTCCGCGTGCTGAAAAATTTGAAAAGTCTGTTAGAAGCAATGTGTAATTTCTACATACGCCTTGGGTAAAAGTCAGGATTTTTAAAATTAACTTTGTTTTAATTATTAGAAGAACATTCTTTTAATGATTTACACTATTTATATTAAAATTCTTTTCTTTGTGTCCATCACAATAATATTCTAGCTTCAAGTTCGAACGTTCGAATTTAAATCATTGAATATCGAAAAAAGGGAAACCCTTAACGTGAATTTCACTTAAAGTTGTGTTCCATTTGAATTATTGCAGATGTTGTTTTGGTATAAAATTAAGTAAGAGACAAAGGTTCTCCAAGCGTCGACAGCGGCAACCGTGTAGGGCGATTCCCGGGAAAAAAATGCATTGGACCCCATGTGATCATGAAAGCATTGCTTTCGAAATGCGCATCAGGGATTCTGAATAACTGGTGACCGCTAAGCGATTATTCGTTTACCGGGAATCGCCCTTAGTCGCGTACCACAGTTTAGTTTCTCTCGAACTTGAGAAGCTGTTCTAATAATCTTCGATTAACTTCCGCTTATTGGTAACTAATATTACCACACATTTACAAATGCACACACACATGCACCACACATTTACAAATGTAGATATAAATGGAATAAATTCAAGAGTTTATAAGTTGAACTCTATCTATTAATGACTCTCTTCTCTTTTCCCACAGGAAAATTCATCTTTAATTCATCTTTATCAACTCCTGAATTAGACGTGAGTACTCAGTTCCTTTTTCATTAATGAAACCGTGAAGTCTATTTAATTCGTATAGGAATTCTATATTGAGTGTGATATTCACGCAAGCATTGCGCCTGTTACTGTTGTTAATTTAATCTTAAACCAAGGTGCAATTTCTCAATCTCTTGTTAAATTTTCCTTTGCATGTTATGAAAGACAAGAATTTAACCCACAAGTAAACTAATAATTTTTAATTACAATAAAGTTTTTAACTTTCAACATTAACTGTGAATTATTGCAGCCAAATGAAGATTAAATGTTGCAATGAGTTTGTCGACCGTTGGCAGTAGTTTTATCTAGAAGTGCACGATAAATGTACTAACCACCTGCCCTGTAGGGGGCGTGGGGAAGGCATTCCCTACAAACCTAGCCTACTCGTAGGCCTACAGTCGCAGGCATCTATTTCAGGGGCCTTTCTTTCACCTTCTTCTGCAGGGGTGAGGTAACTAAGCACTCACTTCTCACCTGCTCGTTCTTTCTGTCTATGAGGTCGGAGCTTGTCCTTGAAGTTGTGGCAGGGGGCCCTCTAGGCATAGAGGTGAACCCTATAGCACGTCACAACGGCCTGGAGGGTCCACTTCTTAGGGTTTTATAGGGTGTCCCCCCAATCCCCCCCTTCCCCCCCTCATCGGCGGAGTCATCGGAGGAGCACCATTAGCAGCGGTGCGTCGCACCCAGGAGTAAGTTTTGGTGTTGGTTAAAGTGAAGAGCGTAAAGTAGTGCTTGTTTTAAGTAAAGAACCAGGAGGAAATTCAAAACATTCGAAATATCAAGGAAAGTCCGCAGTCAGTTAGGAATACCAATATCCTGGCGTTAGTCTTTTTTTCTTCGGAGTTTTGTATTTTTGAAGCTTTTTAATTTTACAATAAAATTTGGAAATCGATATAATCAACCGAATCCGAATATTATGAGTGTTTCGTGATATAGAAATAGGCCCCAACTTAAGAATTTCCTTCTTAAGAAATAAGTTAAAATTAAGGCTGTCTCCGGATCAGAGTCAAACTGCAGCAACAATTTTTTCAATAAATACCTTCAATGAGAGTTGCCAACACATTATTCATTTGCTCTTAGATATCTCCTTTTCTTTTGTCTACATTTAGTGAAAAATGAGAGTACAATGAAGTGTACATACAATGGTACTTTAGGAAAACGACTTCGTTATCGTCCAAGGTCAGATACCTCTCCGCGTCTTTGCATTCTTTGGTAATCTTCATTTTTTAATTTTACGACGATGATGAAGTCATATCGATAAAACGTGTGGTTAGCGGAGAGCAAAATGTTCAGTAATCGTATTTTCCAGTCATTTACATTTTTATTAAATATTCTGAACTCTCTGATCACGCGTACATAGATTGAATTGTAAACTATTTCAGTTAATGAAAATATCTTTTAATTTAGAATTTATTCAAACGTCAGTATCGATCGATCTAAAATTCTTAACCAATTGAACTCGATTTCTATAACACTTATTACGATAGTCCTTCCAAGGAAATCCAGATACGAAGAAAATCTGTCTATTCGAACCCGGAACTACTTTTTGTAGGGCGGATGTTTTAGCTTGGTCTAGCCATAGTGCAAAGGTAAACACAAGTTAAAAATAATGGCATGACTGGGACCCCTGTGTATGTCTATCCCACTTTCATGTAGAATATCTACTCGGAAAGTGGATGACTTTGATTCGATTCCCAGTCATGTCGCTTTTTTTCGCTAATACTCCGCGTTCGAGCCCCGGCCTTGTCAGATATTTTTCCTTCGAATGTTCTAACACGCCTTTACAACCAAAGTTACTTTTCACCGAATTCCTTATATCGATAGACTATGAGAGCTCCAAAACTCGAAGTTTCTTTTAACACGTGGCGATTTGAAGTCCAGTCTGCATTTAATCGAAGTTACTAACGGGAAGTCAATCAATTACACTACATATAAATAAGCCATTCCAAATAACCTTTAACCTTTTCATAATGAAACCTACGACAGGAATCGATATCCCAGGAGAACGAGTTTTCGCGGGAAACACCTTTTCTACGATCGCAATCACGACGACCTTTTTCGTCCACATCTTGAATCCATCAGCAAATAAAAAAGCCATTGGAATGTAATCCCACCACCAGATCCGAATACGGAACACATCCAAGGCTGGGAGTTGCTTTGAATGTGAAATGCGCTTTTTATATCGTTCCTTTAAGCATTGGAAAATGGTGATATCGAAATAATCCAGAATATTTTTTCGCATATTACATTTGGATATCGGAGAAACTTTCTCTCAGATAAAAATACAATTGCATAGGAACGAAATGTTACCAGAACAGATTGACAGAAAACGGAATTGTTCCTATTCGTGTTAAGATTATTTACGAATGACATACGACCCTTTTCTACAATATTCCGTCATATGCTTCGAAAATTACGATTAATAATTGTCACTTTATTAAGACATTTGTTTTATGAGTCGATTAATTACCTAATTTCAAGGTAATGTTAGCCAAGGTCCTGACCATCTAGAAAGTTGCAAGAGGGAAAGAAGGTAGGGCGGAATTTTTCTAGGGTGAGGGTAGCAATTTGAGACAATTGTTAAAACATTTTCCTTATGAACTCATCCCAAATGAAATTTAAAAATGTAATTCTGTCGTGATGAATGTTGTAGGTGTAGTGATCGTGTAAAAAAATCGCTCAGTGCATCGTTCCTTTCGCAATCCACCCACCTCCTTGGATCTGAAAATCGGCAAAGAATTTTTATGCCCTGATATACTATATTTATCAATTGTAGAGACGTGCTTTTGCCATTCTTCATGTTGCAATTTCTATTCCTTCTCCTATATATTTTGCATATTTTATGTCGCCCAAAATGTTCTACTATGCATACCCTAATTATTTCTCATATCAAGAAAAATCGCTTTTATTACTCTACAAAACCTTTCGATCTTAATTTAATATATTTTTGGCCTGATTATAGTTTAATTTGTAATCTCAAAAACTGCTTCCTAGAGTATATGCTAAGTATATAATTAGAAAACCTAGTCTTACTCTGGACCAAGCCAATAACAAACGTTTCGACGCGATTTAATAACATTAGCAGTTAATAAAGTGATTTTACAGAACATCGAGAACTGAGGTCATTTCGCACCTGAGCCCCACCGGTAATCGAACCCGAAACCGCTTTCACCAAAGTTGAACGCGTTGCGTCTTAGATTCTAGAATAGATGGCGTATCCAATCTCCGTGACTGTAAATAAAAGTTAGTTTAGGGGAGCGGATAAAGCATCACTTAGCTGCTCCAATAGCAAGTTAACTGTTATAATTATTATAAATCCATTCGTTCCGAATGAATTAATAGTCCAGTGGCCATATTATTGCAATACTAGTAGTAGAAGTGATTTTAAAAGTGCTTCGACTACTGAGGTCATTTCGCACTTGGTCCAACGTTATTTCGTGGGAATTTATTCAGATAAATTTTTCTCATATGTGGTCTTATCTCATTTTTCCCCGTGCATTACCACCAACTTGTAAAGCATTGCTATTGAGTAAAGTATACGAAAAACCCTTAAAAATACCTGAAGTATCCCTCTCATTATTCCAAAGTGTATTTCCGTATACTCGTTAAAATTAAGAATCATTAACATTTTTACACTCCCATCAATTTACCTTTCATCCGAGATTTCCATAAATTAACGTATCATGGTCCAGATTACGTCATGCTCTAAATTCTTAGCAACGTCTTCCGTGATGCGCAGTCGAAATAAAAGCCGTTTTAATCTCATATTATATAATGCCTTTAAAATAGAAAACTTGATAAATTTCAAGCCTGATTTCCTGTTCCCTCTTCACACTTTTCCTTTTTTATTGCGGAATAAATATTCACTCAAAATATCATTCGACCTCCTTCGGGAATAGTTCTTCCACCCTCTGCGGTGAGGAAGCCCTACATTTGCCAAAATATCTGATCAAAAGATTTGATAGCTGAAATATTAACTGCTATTGCTAAACTGATCTTTTCCGTGATATTAACATCATTTTAGTCAAGTTTGCTACTAGAAAAGCTTTTTATCTTGAATTAAAATATTCTTATTATCAACAGTGATAACGTTGATAATTAAAGGATAAATCATAAAACGTAGCGTATATAAAATTGAGAAAATATACTTTATAAATAAAACATGAAAATTAACGAGTACAGTCAATCTCAGGAACAGGTTAATTTCTGAACTCCTTTCCGTATCTCGAATCGGTCGTCTGATATATGTTTTGAGATGTTACGTAACTCAGACGCACACTGAGGTTGATCTTGAACATACCCGGAAGAGCTAGAGGCATCACTTTTCACATTTGTGAATTTGTATGCTAATACAATTAAAACTATATCACAACTCCTCCTATTTTTAGAGATTTTATTCATATATCTTACCGTGTTCTTTAAATAGAATTACAGCCGAGCACAGTCTTAAATACGATTAGACGCAACACTTGTATTCGATCAATTTATCAGAGAAACGAATTCAAATACATAGTTTTTTTAAATAATAGAAAACAGGGTATGGGTACCCGGGCGCGTACTAAATTAGGTTATGAAAGTTGCATATATAAGGTTTAAAAAGTATTGGTCACAATTTAGGATGATTGTTCGTAACTAGGGGATGTATGTATTTGCTGAAACATAAAAAAGTACTTGCATAAAATTCGTGGTATATTAAAGCTTGCAAGCGTAGTACAGCTAGAGAAACTCTAATCACTATGAAAGTGTAGTGACCATTTCAATCCTTTTTCCTCAAATCTGATTATTAGCTTGATTTTCCTATAGCTCTTTTATCGTAGAATGCGTCAAAAGAAATGTATGACTTTGATAAAGGGATTATTCAAAAATTTTCAATACATAAAGAGAATCTTTTCAATCGATACATCGCGGTGCTCCATTCCGAAAAGTCACACGTTTTGTAATGTCACACTGTGCGCTCAATTTAAAACAGTATCGCCATTTCTAAACATCAGCGAATTGATATTTATGCATGACTTCGAGTAACCAATTTTTAATGAATCGACTACCTCAGCATTCGCCTACTTCACGGAATCTTGCTATATACTTCTTCGTGTTAAATACACTAATTAATTCGGTTTCTAAATTTTATTAGTTATTATCAGACTACCGGTTTCGATTCAAGAATGTTAGACATAAATATAAATTCCACAGATTTACGAGTAACTTTACAGTATTTCATGACAGTAGAAATAAATCACTAAAATTTTACACAGGACAACCATAAGCTGTTTCAATAACTTTGCAAAATACTGTAAGAACACACTACGAGACTATTTTTTATTATTTTATTATGCCCAAGCTCAGTTCGCAGAAAGGAGCCATACCAAAGGATTTAAAAAATCTGCTAGCCTGAAGATGTCTTCTTGTAGACGACATTGATAGTCACAAATAAATTCATTGTAATGGAGAGTAGAGATATGTTTTAATGATCCTTTACTTCATCATCATTTAAGCATCATCTTCAACTAAAGAAGAAGAGCTTCAGAATTATTAAATTTCCTCCTGTAAAAAATTTTTCCTGTGAAAAATTATCTTTATTACTCCAGTCAGACCAGATGATAGCGTAACCGGTAGCCCGTTAGTTAATAAAAATCTGTGGACAGGGAAATACTTGTTTTGTCACAACGAGCTATTTCCAATAGCTAATTTCGTCACCGTTACGTTTTTACACGAATTCTATACTCTCTCAGCTTCCTTCGCGACATCTAAAAGGCGTGTAGAACTCTAACAGAATCCTTAAGAATGCTTCTGGAAGGAAAAACTCATTCTATACGTGTTTCAAAACAATCTGCTCGGAGATGAAAACAAGAAGCGGCCGTGGAAACATGAATGAGAGAGGGAAAGTCTTCCCGCAGTTGGGCAACTCGTCTCTGGAGATACGATACTCCCACCGCCGCCCCATTATCACACTCGTGGCCCAGTTTCAATGACGAGGCGGCGGTACTCTCCCTCCACACACTGGTCCACGAACATCAAGTCCACCGCGTCCTTAATATTCCCCGCAATACGCCTGCACTCAATCTACGAGTATTCATACAAACGGATGAATCAAATGGTCATGTATGTGAAGTTTAACTGGAGAAAACCCACAAGGAATACAGTTTTGAGTGAGAAACTTTGTCGGTTCACAACCTGTTCTGTCTTAAGATTGCAAACTTGCAGTCTTCGATGATCGCCTGAAGACCATGAGACCCGAGCGGTTAGATCTCGCGGATTGATAGGTATAATATATTTTATGTATTACCCCTATCAATACCTATGTTATATATATTTATAGGTTCTAAACAGGGAATCGAACAGTAATATTTTCCTTTTCGGTTTTCAATACGGTTCAACGAAGAAAACCAAATTTCGGTTCAGTTCCGGTTTCGCTCTTTCCGCGAACATTGAACCGGTTCGAATCGGATTTCTTTCTCCCTGACCATTGTAATATAATATACTTCTAAAAGTTTAGAGTTAAGTTTATTATTTATAGTTGTTAACGTTTGCTTTACTTGGCACTTTATTTTAGAATTAGAAGTATTTACAAATTATATCTTACAGTTACTCATAGTTGGTAAACCTTCCTCCAATTACACTTAAGTAAAACGTTCATTGTGGGGAACCGAAATTTGGAAAAGAATAAATTAAGGATTCCAGCTTTGGTTCAGGTTTGACGATTTTAGTTTTTTTCGTTTCGAGTGGTTTACTCCAGCAAAAATAACAGTTTATTTGGTTTAGATATTCGGTTCCCTCTGGTGCTTAAGTTGGGATGGCCAACCTATGGCGTATCCGCCAAAAGTGGCGTATTAGATGGTCAAAAGTACCGCGTTTAATCCAGGGAAACATTAAAAATGTATTTCTTACTCATTTTGCGTATTTACACCCAAATGCACCCCTAATTTAGCCTAGAAATGAAATCAAAAGAGCTCATATATTATGGCTTGCTGTTGCTATAATCATGTTGTGGCATAACGTTGTTTTCATGGCGCATCACAAATTAAATTATGAGATGAAATACAAGATTGACCACCCCTGTGTTAAAGGATATGAAAATATAAGCAACGGACAAGACGAATTGCCGAGCTGGGAGATTTCGCTTTTTGTTACGGAGTATGTGAAGGGTTATAGCCTCCGCGGCTTCAGATAGTCAATTCCCCTGACATGAATTCTCCTAGTATTTATACACGATTTACGGATTCATGGAGTATCGACTATATTGAGGGTATAGGGTACACGAGTCTCCGACAACTTTCGTTATTCTTTGCTACACTGACCCCAAAATCTGAGTTCTATGACTCGATAATGCTCTTCACGTGGATGATTTTCCACCAGAAAAAGTAGTGCCCCCAGGTGCAGTGTTTCCTCGTCTAGACAGTTTCCTTAAACCTATATACACTAATTTCCCAACGGGAGCTCTCGGTCGAAAATTCCATAAATAGAGCTCTCGCGTCATTCCGTCGCCACTTGGTCTTATAATATGGGCTTAGACTGCTCTTACGTCCACCGCATTTCACAATCTAATTTAAACTTATGTGATATATTTATTCAATCGTAGTGTGCATTTACGACAAACTGAACTAATGGTGAATTAGGAGCGTCCATTTCATGATATTTTCTTAACAGATAGGTAAAAGAATAGAATATGTCCACATAAAAGTCTTCAAGCCCACACCGAAAACAGGTCAGTTTAGTGAAAGGCTTAGAAGGTTATCAAGAGGATGGAAATAAACACGAGTGTATCTTAAATATTCTTTAGTAATAACGAATAGTTTAGAGTTGCTAGGTTTCATAAATTTTGAGGTTGGGAAGTAATTTAAACTACTGACAGTGAGCCTTTATTAAGGTTTAATATAATACGGTGAATAATTACATTGAACAGGGGGGAGCAATAATTATTGTGATTCTATTATTATTATTACTTTGTATGTTGACCACATGTAATGTTCGATACCCATGTAATGTTTTCCTAATCTCTTATGACTCGATGTGCCACGGGTTAAGGTTGCCACCTGATGTTATTCATATTACGACAAGATTTTTTAAATAATAATATTCATTCTTAGACTCAATTTCCTTTGCAAAATTATATTAAAAGGAAGAAACGCACGAATTTATTACAAACTTAGTATCGCACTGAAACCATCCATTTCATTTGATGAGCAAAATATGAGTACATATAAGCTGAAAGTACAAAACTGATATCACACCGCTAAAACTCTTCGCCGGTCATGAGATGTTCACAATAATTAATTCATTTTTCTTTCAATTTTTAACGCAAAGTAACCCTTGATATAATTGCAACGTGGAAATATATTAATTCAACTTTTCCAAAACTGAAATGTGGATGGAAATAGAAAACCAACATATCGCTTTCACGTGGAGAACCTAGATGCTCAGCAGTTTCCCTTTCTAAAGAAAGGAAGACTTCCAGTCATTGAGATTAAGAGCTACAGATGGATGATGAGAAATAAACAAAACCAGTATAGCACTAGACAAACAAATAAGTCAAGTCCTCTCCAGAAAATTTTGTAAATATAGAAGGAGAATTAATCGAAAATACAGAAGCATAGCAGTTCCCTAAACCCAAAAGAAATGGTAAGAGAATTACGTCAAAGCATTATAGAAGTAAAAGAAAACAATATCCTACGTCCTTCTTCGGTCATTTCCTATTCTTACAGCACACATGTGCATGCGTGATCATCCACCAAAATGTTTGTCAGCAGAATCAGTATTCGATAAAAGATTCCGAAAAATGACGAAAATTATTTTCGTTTGCAAAGTTACTCGGTAGCCGAGATATCAGCCGAGAACGCAGATAATACTTCTGATATTTGTTCATCGATTAAAGAATAAGTTCTCTCCAATGTCCTACTGAAATAAATTTGCTATCATCGATGATTTAAATGGAGCGTTACGAAAGAAACCAACAGATATCGATAACAGAACTAATAAACAGGTGAATTTCGATTATATTTTTTGTTAAAGCCGTAAACTTTCATGTTTGATTTTTAATGTAAATCAATGTCTTTCTAATTAAAGGGTAGCTTGAGGTCTTCTAAAGCATTCGCTTGACCGCATTCCGTTCCCCGACCCTTTACTATTTTTCCAGAGAAAGTTGTCGCTAATTGTCAGATGCTGTCAATGACATGTTTACAGTAGAACACGGCATCCACTTGGCCATAATGCTTTTCAATGGAATAGAGAGAAGCCAAGACGTCTTTTAGGTTATTTCAAACAGAAAAGAAGCGCCGCTGGCGTCTTTATACAGACAAATGATTTCCTACAACCTTTAAAGCATAAATGACAGGGAAGAAAGTGCACATAGCATATCTACATGACTTGAGACTTGTTTCCATTAGGTAAATTAACCAAGATAATGATAAGGAAAATGACAGTGAGTATAATATTCCTCCAACTTACCTCTGCTCCTTTCCTTGTCGTAGTAGTATTGTTCAAAGTGCTTCGACAGCTGAGCTCATTTCGCACGTGGGCTCCTACCGTGAATCGAACCCGGGACAGCTTTCACCAAAGTCGAACTCGCTGTCTACATGGCTATACGGGAGCACCCTTCCCTTGTCACTGGCATAAGCTCAATTCAGGCGTACCTGACTGGAAGAAATTTATAATAAATACTTTCAATAGTCTTGCCAGATGAGTATTAAACACTTGTCACACAGCTGAATTAGTTATATGTGATTTATAAATGGTTAATTACAACTTTGATGTGATATAACCGAAAGATTGTTCATAATATAATTATTAGTTAATCAACGTTAGTTAAACTGAACAGATCAAAGAATAGAAAAAGTTATATTTAGGATGATCTGTAATCTATCCACGAGTATTTTTATCAATAGCAGAACAAATTGTTCAAAATAACTTCATATCAAGGCCAAAATTAACTAATCTTCCTGATAATCCAAAGTTGACTAAAGTTAACTAATCAAATTGAATACATATATAAAATTTCTTGGTCATCAATTAATTCTTATTTGCAAATTTTCTCCCCGATATCTGATCTAAAATAAATAATTCAGCAATCCTACTGCAACGCGTTGAAGTGCATTTCATTCGCAAATGTCAATACAAACAATTTCGCCGTGTAAATTTAATACTCATATCGACAAGCAACTTTAATATACGCTATTAGAAAACATTCGCAGAACAGCTTGTTAGCATATGAGTGCTGCATTTTGCCAGAAACCTACTTCACTGAGAAAAGCAAAAATTCAGTTTCTTTATCTTCCTCATCTGAACTATGTTAAGGAGCCAAAAACCATAGGCTGTCCTTAGACAAAGATTTTTATGACATTATATGGTACAGATTTTAGTTCCTATTTGGACTTTCATCAATCACCGATCATTTAGAAATCTGAATTAACAATCGTAAATAGAAACCAAATCATTCCTAAATATTCATTCTTTTTCAATAACTAAACATAGAAATTGAAAATATATCGGCATTTTTGCAAGTCACCTTCTGTTTCCTCATCTCATTCGTTGAATGAAATTTTTCCCTGCACAATGCCTATCTCTATTCGACTGCCTCCTTCTACTATGATACACATAAGGAATTTCATCTAAAATTTATTCAAAGAGAAAGAGGATTTTCTGCATGAATGGGTGTTCTTTCTTTCAAAGGCGCGATTTTAAAGGACCTTAGAAGAGGTTTTCGGGACAAAAATCTGAAAGCTTCACAATAGCCTGGAGTCGCACTAATAGCAGGCTATGTGACGGCTGGAAAAGAGGCTCAAATTAAAAGGTTCTCTGAGTGAACGTCTTTAACAGAGAAGAGTGACTCCTTCCTTTTCTTTCTTTCAAAAATTTCTCTCTTCATCCGCGCTAAGAGGAAGGAAGCAATTTCTCTCAAAAAAGAAAATAAGTCAGGGTTTTACCCAGACACAGTTTCGTTACCGAAAACGTTTACGGTAAATCGTGCCGAAATTCCTCCATTGAAGAGAAATATTTCAAATTGAACATAAAATATAACTTTCTCTCTATTTGTGGCTTCATAATTGATTGAAATTTTCCGGAATTCTCCGTTCAATTTCTCCTGTAACGCCTAAAATACTCCCTAATTCAATTACTTCACATTGAAACAGTAACTTGAACAGATATGAAATATTAAGCCTTGAGTTTTATTACTTTTTACGATGAAAATCATCTTTGGCTATTAATTTATAGTATTCCGCTGATTTTTACTATGCTTTTTCAGCCTTATTACCAAAATCACCACAAAAATTTCTCGAACTTCTCTTTTGTCATTACACCCTAATCATATATATTTCCTAAATTTCCGCATTTAAATCATGACTAAAATTAAAAGAAGTTATTATTACGATGCTAAGAAAACATTTTTGAGCTCAACGGAATACTTTTTTTGTGCTACAAGTTTTCAATTTCGAAGTAAAATAGGTAAAACTTCGTATTTACTGTCCTCATTCTTTACTAGTAATTTTTATCATTCTTTTCTAGTAATTTTCATTATTCTTTACTAATATCGAAACATAACCTTGCAATTGCTATCTAGTAAGGACCGAATAGGATTATTCGAAGCTCGCAATAATTTTTAGTGCATACAGTTTAAGATAACAACTATTTATTCCAATATCTAACTTTCCGTTCCCTTTTTATTCCATATTAATCTATTACCACACATGTTACTGCTCTCAAAAGCTTTCCATCGCTTGATTTATGGCAGCTTCCTGATTTTACCGCGCTGTAACCAATGGGAACATATGGACGTAACGGTGTTTCCAATAAAATCAAAAAGGAAATGACTTGTCGTAGAATTAAGTGTTTCCCTTGCGAGTCTTCTTCGGAAAATTGAGCGATTGTAGAGGCGGGAGAAGAGGCGATGAAAGTGAGGCTGTCACGAGAAGTGACACATCAAAGGAGAAAGTGCCCGCAAATATTGGCCTGTCTCCGCAACAAACGAACGGCAGCCAAGAAAAGGCATTCAAAGCCAAAGCGAAATATTTGCACTCCTGCGTTGCGAAATTTGGAATGGCAAATAGGGATGCGCGTGATTCTTCGAAAAGATGAAGATGGAATGAAAACGACTTAATTTAAGGCAATTATTTTAAATTTCACTTTGCTTCGAATTTTCACTCCTCAAAAATCTTTCAGGAGATATGTTTTAAACAAATCATTAGAAATAATGTATAATATTTTCAGCAATATTTATACCTTTAGTAATAATAGAATTCAAACTTATATGGCTAGTTTATTTTCCTTCAGTTAAAATAATCACTTTCAGTTCCGCGTGCAACTGCTTAGGTTACTTTTGTAGATTGAAAAAAAATTTCCTATCATCATTTTCCAAGCTAAGTCTTAATGAGGTAATGATTAAAGGAAAATAACACAAAAAACAAAGAAACAATGGTGTGGAATAATGTCATGGTCGCGCTTTTCTTCTTTTAAGAAGCGAAATTTTTAATTGAAGGCCATGAATATGTTTTATAGGCCTATATTGAAGCTATATTGAGACTGAACTCTCTTCCTTCATCAAACCTGCCATCAATGACATAATAAAACATAAATATATACAGATAGATGTGTATCCTCTACCAAGTCTCACACATTCGTAATGAATATCGGTGAGGACGTAAATTAAAGATATATACTTCAAAAATTTTGTTTTATTTATAAATACAAGGATGATTGTATGCTCTATATGATGCACTATTAAATCTATAGAATACATTATAATAGGAATGGAACGTTGCTTCAACGAGGTAATGCCTTTCTACTGGGAGGGTATACTAGTAAACGCAGGTATTAATGGCAGCACTGAAAATATAAATATATATTTTCCAGAAAACTTCTATCGAAAATAACTACACTCTAATTAATTTTTCCTAATTTCATTGAAAATATTTCCAAAATTCCTTAGAATGAATAAGCATTGATAGAAAATTATCTAACGATAGTACCTAATAAATTAACATTTATTAGTATCCTAGTTAGGGATCTCTGATATGCTAGCTGCTTAGATGCAGTCAATTGCATAGTTAATGGCAGAATATGCAAAAAGATGAATATTATGGATGTAATAAGATAATAAGTACGAAGATATACCAATTTTGTTCTACTTATAAACGATTATAAATTTTGGCTTTGGATTTCATAAAAAAAAGTCTTTAGAAAGAGAAATAATTTCTCATCCATCTCATCTGGACTTTATCAAAAAAATCTTATAATCTACCAATTTTTTACAGTAAATAATTTTATTCGTTCAAAGTTTTTTGATTGTTCTCGATTTCAAGATTTCGAAACTTTTACAACATCCCAGATCTCATTAAGAAATTCATATGGTACCAGAGCACCGATATTGCCTTGCTTCCTTAAATTCTTCCCATTATGTCGACAAGGGAAACACTTGTGAATTAATGGCCATTCTGAAAATGCTAAAAATGAGTTAAAGTGAGGGCATCAATTATAATCTCAGCTCATTTACGGAAAATATTTCAACGAGAAAGTGAAATGCGGAGTAAGTATGTGAGATAGCTGGCATTCCTCATCCATTACGAGTTATTAACATCCGTATGCAATCTTTCGCGTGCCTCATTCCTTCGATGATCTTGCGCCGCTTACGAGCTCCTTCCTTGGTATTTTTCCCAAAAAAACGTCCAATAATTCTCTCATAAGAAATACCAGAAATTCAAGGAAACGAACGGAATGACCTCCCACGGAAATTTCCTTCACCCGGCCTATTCATGCGGCTTCAAGTTTAGAAATCAAATCTGGAAGACCTTTCCGAGTCACACGATTTTTTTGTCTGGAGTATAAAAACTGGACTTGGCGGACAAGGAATATTTTACGCGTTGCGAAATGAGGAATTAGGTAACATCCATTACCCGTAAAAGGCGTCGTGAGTTTGCGTCCATCCGCATGCGGATCACAACTCTGAGCTGACATAATAAGAGCAGATGGCGACACAACCGTTATTTTTACCAAACCATTAATCACTCGTGGGATAATAGATACATAATCAACGACCGCAGCTTTCCATCGTCGGACAAGAAGCAATGGCAAACTTGTACAAGCCGGTAGAAGGCGTGGGAAACACGCCTGGGGGGCGGTAAATCTAGTAAAAATGAGATTCATTTTCTACAAAAAATATATCAGTATAATTCTTAGAATATCATTTATCCTGCGTAAGAGCAATCATTTCCGTAACTCATCAACCTGCATTTTCAAAAAATATAGGACCCTCAGATAGTCATTTGGGCCTTCAGTGGAAGCGGTTCCGGGTTCGATTATTGGAGGGTGTATCCATGAGTGAAATAACCTCAGCTGTAGCAGTACTTTATAAAACAATAGCACTATTCAAAGTTATGATACTGACGAAGTGCATGTGCAGTAGGATATTGAGAGTATTGCCTGATAGAGTGATGTACGGTGGGGACTTGTCTCCTAGGCCGCTACGGTAGCCGCGTAAGGCCTATGAGGAACTCTGAAACAACTTGTATGAAAAAGGGATGTAAACTTTGGAACAATCGTTGATATGAATAAATTTTCGCTGATTACGACAGCCTATAGGTTAATATGTATCATTTGCAAGAGAGGTGTCAGTATCTTATTATTATAGTGGGCTAATATGCGAAATGAACTCAGTTGTCGAAGCACTTTCAAATTACTACTACAACTAATACTTCTAATACTGTAATAACGCTGTCACTGCACTGTTACTCTATCCGGAATGAATATATTAATAATAGTATATGGAGCGGCCAAGTGATACTTTATCCACTCTCCTAAAATAAACTTTAAAAGTCACTGAGAGTGGATACACCCTCTATCCTCGAATCTAAGACGCGCCCAAGTTATGAAAGTAACTTTTTCCAACGATACCTATTTTACGACCATGCTTTTAACATTGCGATTTTAAGACGCGCCCGACATTTGGGAGCTCTAAAAAAGCAAAAAAAGGTGTGACTAACAGCTAAATTCGAAAATATGCGGTACTCCTAAGATATGAAATCTCTCAGTAATACGTAAGAAGAAAAAAAGATTCAAACTTGTGTCGATGTTGCTCTACAAATTCAGACAGAACACGTTCTAGGGGGCATATTAGATATTATGCTTCAATCCGCCTACTTGGACTGGTCAGATACATATTACAAAAGGAAATAAATGTTAGTAGAATCAAAATAAATTTCTTCCCGCGAAGGATGCGCGTCAGGAGCAGACTAGGAAAACAGCCTGCATTGTCCTTGCACCCCCTTCCATTTCCACTACTTTATCGGAAATGATGGTAGCAGAGTAAATGTGCCCACGCACAGTGAGCTAGAATTGAAAAAAGCTGGCCAAAAATAGGAAAGTGGATTTTTTGATTTAGTAAATTGAAACTTCGTATGACCAATTTTGATTGACCATTTAACTGTGCAAGTCATTTACATTGGTTCCAGCACATTTAAATTATACAGGGGATGAAAGTTGACCAAATTTCGCGATAAACGCCGGTCTTCGATTTCTTTTGAGAAATTCTTCAACTTCAAGCCGGTGCTGAACCCATATGAAAACAACTATTGGGTAAACTTTAATGCCGCGTTATTAACCTATCTTTGATCTCACATACCGGTGGATTTCAATGGTTACAGTTGAATATTAGCATACGTTACATAAAGAAATGGCGGACCCTTATTTTATTGCAACATTTTGCCTAAAGCGAGGAAAATGGTAAAAATGGACATCGATTGACACAAAATAACTTATACCATTCTATTTTGCAAAATTTTCTGTAGAGGAATCTGAAGATAACTTTTGCGACCGATTGTGACGTCAATAAATAAACCAACTTTTCGAAAGCGCTGCAAGGCCCTCAGCCGCACGGTGGAGCGCCGCTCTTCATGACGCTCTCGGTTCTGGGAGGGAATACCAATTAATACAGTTGCCAAATGTATATTTTTGTAGTTGAAAAGCAAGATGTATTCTACCGATATTTTAGGTGAGAATTAGGTACGTAAAATCCGGATTTAATGGCGGGTGATTAGAGAATGTCTGCTGTTTTTTAAATAATGATGATTTAAGACGCCGTACGATGCATACGCCTATTATTTAACTATTATGCTATACTCTATTTTTTAAATGAAGACATGCATTCAATAATTTAAGTGTCTAAATAATAAAAATAGTAAATATGGACACCGTCCTCAACTGCGCGGCGGATTACCGCTGTCCATGACGCTTTCGGTTTTGAGATGATATACATATTAAAACGCATAAGGCTATACTCAGGAAGTTCACGTAATCAGTTCGTCTTAACCTTATTTCGTCGGGGAACCTCAGAGGAATTCGACTGATTGAAATACATAACTACTGAGCGTGAAGTATGAATTGCTGCTATTCCCCTTAGACTCTGCCTCTTCGACTATTTGGCAGTAGAATCAAAACTCGAACCAGTCTGCTCGAGCGGGAACGAGGTGTCGCTAACTCAGCCGACGTCAGCCGTTCGATTTTGACCTACGTTTCTGAAGGAGCCATGGATAAATCATCCCATTTCGATAAGGGTTAGGCGACGGCCGTCTATTTGCAACAATCATTTGCGCGGAAACTGAGTTCTGTACCGAAGAAATGGCTAATCCTGACTCGCAGATTTTAGTTGTCGCGTTCAGATCGGCGCAGGATCTGGCACAAGAGCGAAAGAAAAGAAAGTGAAATCAAAGAAAAGAAAGAAAATATTGGTTCTTACGGTATGTTTCGTCGGTCGTGCTGCCCGACAGCGAACAGAATTTTGTCATATCTATAATGTTATTCCGAAATGCGGAAAATATATTTACGATAAATGAAGATAATAACCTGAAAACTGACGACTTTTTCATCGCTGCATGTAGACACTTTCATGAAAAGAACCAAGCGTCTAAGGAAGAATTGGCTGGATCGAATGTTGAGAGGACAGGTATTGCTAACGGGGAATACCTAAGGTAGAGTTTAACCAGCAGGTCATACATATCACTCCGTAGTTATGTATTTCAATCAGTCGAATTCGTATGATGTTCCCCGACGAAATAAGACGAACCGATTACGTGAACTTCCTAAGTATCGCCGTAATCTACTCGTGCCACAGGCTTCTGCAGGTTTTCTTCATATGGGTTCAGCACCAATTGGAAGTTGAAGAATTTCGCAAAAAACGAAAACCAGTGTTTTTCGCGAAATTTGATCAACTTTGGCCCAACTTTGTATAATTTCCATGCGTAAGAACCAATGTGAATGACTAGCACAGATGAATGAAGAATATATTCAAAATTGATCATACTAGGTTTCAAATTCCTAACTCAAAAAATCCACCTTCGCATTTTTGGCCAGCTTTTTTCGACTCTAGCCCACTCTGCGATTTTAATGTATCCTAAAACGCTAGAATTTGATGTCTCTAACATCTACGTTCTCCTTTCTTTAAGCTCCATCCTAAATCTACAAGATATTTATCACTAGTCCCGATATCGATTGTAGTTTCTAGTTTAAATTCTCTTCACTTCATCTCCAAAAATTCTCTAAAAATAAATGTAAGTACAGGGTACTCCCAATTATCCGAGGGCAATTTATATGTCCATGATTATTAAGAATCATAGATGTTTGCCGCAGCCTTTCATAAAAATCAAACGCATAAAAATATTTATTTTCACATGACAATGTATATGGTTTGCGATATTTACTGATAATATGACTACAATGTCATTATCGCCTTAAAAAGATCCGCGGACGGGTAAAGAAATGAATCTCTACCTGAGTCTATGAAACAATCGAAAATTGCGGAATGTGTGCGCATCTAATAATAAACTGTTTATTTATGTAAATTATGAACGTTATAAGTAATGAAAGTGAAAGTTAAGATTATCTGTGTTTTCTGATTATTCGTGCATCCTCTCCTAATCATTATCCCGGGTAATGGAGATTTCTTTCTACAACGTATATTTGTACATTTTGTAAATAAAATAGTTTTTGTACTGGCTGGCGTATAATATATACTATAATGGTTACAATATCTTCCCGGAAAGCGGAAGATCTGGGTTAGATTCTCACTCAAGTCAATAATTTCCAAATAAATTTACCTTTGGATTGTTTGGCGCATATTTATTTGTGCAAAATATTTCCCTCGACCCTGAACCTGGAAATGGTTTTTAGAAAAATAATGGACAAAAATTATATTATTTTTAAATCAATGACATAATTTCCCCGTTATCCTTTCGTAAAACAATATTCAATGTTCGGCACATAGCATTCAGTAATATTTTAAGATTTCATAGGTAATTTATAACAAAAGTGGTTCCACATTCTATTAAGTGTTGAATTTCAGCAAATTATAGTTCAGTGTTGTGCTATGGTATGCTTAGTGATCTATGTTATTCCACACTGATAAACAATCTTCCTTTTTTCATAAATAAGCACGTTAGAAACCAAGCGAGGTAAAGTGGTTCCTTTCACACCTGGGAGAATTAAACGCAAGTGAAAGTGGACAAGCTATTCAAGGTTATCAAATACTTGCCTTAAATAGTAGGTTCGCCTTAACTCCGTCAAAAATTGAAAATTGTAGTGACACCTTGAACCGTGAGGCCATGGTATATTTATGTTTGTTTACCATCAATTCATCGCTGGGGCTGACCGAGAGACCGTGAATCATTCGTAATATGGTTCGTGGGTTCATTACGACACCAGAAATCCGTTACAGGTCGCGAAGCATATGTGCTCCTTAGTTTCATTCGTCCCACTCATACTTCTAAGGCTTCAAAGAAAAGGGAACCACTGATCTTTCCAACGCCCTGAATACAAACAAAGCTAAATGTTTCCTGACACACGAGAGTTGACGCCCTTTGCAGGTCGTAAAACGAGTGCGCGATATGACCACCGCATTGGGGAGCGAAAATTCTCTCAAATTAGCTTCTACAACTCAAAAAAGCTGTGCGTCTCTGCAAATCTTGGCGTCGTGGGGATATGCTAATTTGATCAAATTCGCCAATATATTGCTCAACTAAGCGTACCCGTCCTTGCAAAAATTTCGCAAAGTAAATTTTCGTGTATGGCCATAAGGTTCAATTAGAGCAAGGGAGCCAGCCAAGGTTAACTATTTCCTTTCGCTGGAGATGAGAAAAATCATCAAGGGATGAATTTCTGACTGGATCTGTTTATGGGTCAATTAACACCACACCTTTCCCTTCACCCGAATCATCTAATTTTTGTAATGTTGGGCACATTATGAAATGATCAAGAATTTAGAGAAACCTTGGAGAGAAATAAGGATCGGACGAAATTCGCGCTGATGTTTTTTAGCATTACAGACGACTATTTTCATCGAAAACAATCTTTTTCCTATATTTAAAAGAGAATTTTTTGACACATAATACTTACTAAATTTCTGCATTAACTAGGAATATTTTGAGATGCTATACAATTCCAAAGAGAAGCTGAATCGTGCTTCCTTTACCAAATACTACTAGTATATTAAATTTAAGAAATCAAATTTAAAACTCGCCTAATAATCGTTTTTTACTATTTTTTGTAAAATGATACGTCGTATAAACGTAATTTTAATATCTCCCTAACTAGAAAAATACGATTTCATTCAATTTTGAAGAAAATTCACTATGAAAAATTCAGAATTCTCTCTTAAAGAAGTAGATATACATCTCTCATTGAGTATTTTAAAATGTAAAATAAATTGCAAGTTGTGCGATGAACATAGTAGGAGAAAAGTAAGTTACAACTGGTTGGCACCTACATAACTCGCAGTACATTTACATTTCAAATCATGTGCCTTTATATTTAGCAATCATGCTAACGCGTTACTTAAGTATGAACAGTTTCGCGTGTTGTTTTACTAATTAAATTACTACTTGCATAACTTGCGTATACGTACCCCAAAATAAATGCTGCAGAATGCTGATTTGTAATAGAGCATTCCTTATCGTAAGAACCTGCGTGACCAGAAATCAATAAAATTAGATGTTGGAGTAGCGTGGATTGGAATTTCCTTTCAACTGATACATCCTCAACAAGCATTTCATTACATAAAACGGTAAACACGTAAACTTCCAGAATAGATGCCTCAAGACGTCTCTTTTTAACAAGACAATAGCTCTAAAGCCTATTAAGTTGTACAGTTTTCTTTTCACGTGCCTTGATCATTCGGACCATAATTACGGCTGAATCCGAAGGCTACCCGGAATGGAAGTGAGACGTGGGCAACCGAACCGATTACCTCAAGTCGCACGCACCAGTTCAACTTTGACCGATACGAAGTGGACGCAGACTAAAAAGCAGTCGCTCGAATCTCCGTCCATCCGAAGGCGTGGTTTTCTAATGCTTTCGGCCGGTTTAATAACGTGTTTTGGATGGAAAAGGGAAAGTGATATATGGGATGGCGTACGAAGCACAACAGTTGTGCGACGGGCATAGCGTGCCTCCTAGCCATTCAAACCTGAAAGTTAACTATTATTATGAAACCGACAGTGAAATAAGCTGTCAAGGACGTGACCTAGCAATCTTACACTAAGCTCCTATCTCATTATGTAACTGTATCATTAATGAGAATGAATGTTTTTAAGGCTTTCTAAGGCTTAAAAATATCTCAAAAGAGTGATTGAGTTCGTATAAAAATAGGCACCTTTCTCTAGCCTTGAAACTTCGAGATTGATTTTTTCTTTATTTTATGATCCTGAAATAAATTCTTGTGGATAGTCATCAATCCATTTGAGCCTCAGCATAGACAGATTTTCGTTTTACCAAATACTAAATACTTTGCTATAATATACGAGCATCGGCACACCGACGGTTACTGTTACTAATTAAAATTTACTTATTTACAATTATGAAAGATGTGCCTCATAAATATAACCTATAGGGTCTACTCAAAATTACATCAATAATCCAAAGTGTAAAATTAAATTATGAACATGAAATTCTTCGTTTCTGTCGGATAAAATTTTAATGCAAAAACCAGTCAGAAAAGAATACACACTGAATTAAAGTCACCTCAGTTTCCAAGCCAGTCATATGCGATCAATGAAAGTTACCTAAATTAAATAGTTAAAAATCCTCGAGCGTAAGAACAGTCTTCACTCAGCCGAAATTATTTTTCTTATTTAGTGAAAATTTTCAATTAAAAATGACATCTTGCTTTTGAAACTTCTCGAAGATCGATTCTTCACTATAAACCCAAAGTGGCCACTTTAGAGACAAAAAAATTATTTTCCATTTATTAATATCAAGTTATCGAACTGAATTAACCGGGTTCATATTTATAGTAGTCGGTATTCGTTGAATTCGTTTTGTTGAATTTGGAGGTAATTATGATTTGGCGTATATTCTTTACAAGGAAGAAATATTAGCGAGTGCAAAGTTACTTAGGTGAAAACATATCAGAGAACGAAAGTACCGTATAATTAGGTACGAAATATCTGTCAGTCTACTAAGTAAACAGCCTAAAGGGACGTTGAATAGGAAGATGAGGTAGTATACTCATCCCTTAGAGCTATAATGCTATGGGCGGGAAAGGTCAGCAGTCAGCATGATGGCTCTATTAATGATACTTTCATAAGGAGAGACCAGGATTAATGCAAAGCATCGCTCATACCTCAGTAGTTTTCATATTATCACAACCATAAATAAAAGATACATATTCTCATATGTTTAGGGATGGGATCTAAGATAACTTAGAGCTTTAAGGTATGCGCCTAGGAAAATTCCTAAAGAAAACTGGCATATCCTATATCCTTCAACATAAGATAATCGTGAAAGGCATTCCATTTATTAAGTCATTGCAGCGGAAACAAAATCTAGCCATCAAATTTTTACCACTTCCATTAGCAGAAAACTAACATGAAATAGATCTTAGCACGATCAGCTATCATCAAAAGGCGGAGCAGGAAAGATAGAACCCAAAATGAACATCTCATTCACCTTTTCTCCATTTCCTGATTCTTAACAGGTAGTATTTGTGGGGAGAAAGCATGCGTTGAAGGTTAGCGAGGGCAGATGATGTTGCATTAGGAGCTTCTCTATGCAATGAATAGGGAAAGGTATCATAAAACGCTGAAGGGTAGTAAAAATTGAAAGATGAGGAAGGAAATTCTTGTGGATAAAAGCGGCAAGATTAAAAAACCCTCACTGGGTATTCCTCGACTATTAATACCTCACAGTTTTTCCTAGAATGGAATTCTCTATTATTATGAAACAATTAAATATTCTTATGTATAATAAACGGCGACGTAATTAGATAATGAGTTAGTAAATGAGATCATGTCACGGTTGGTCTCACAAACAACGTTTTTCCTTTTCTCAGTCATCAACGACAGATGCCTAGCAGTTTAAGCGCACATCTGTTACTTTTAAAATCTTAATAGCACGAAGAGAAAACCGCGTAGTATAATTGCTTCGCAGATTTTATGCGCTCAACTTCTGAACAATATTTTCTACACGTCCAAATTCCAATTTGCGTATGAAAGTTTTACAGCCAGAGAACATGACTAGAATATGAGCCATAACTATTAATATGAGGAATTCTTCCCCTTAGCCAAGCACGGAGAAAGTCTTCTTCTGAGAAGAAAAGTGAATACTAAACTAGATTTCAGGGTGGATACATGGAGAATACAGCTTAGATGAAAGCTGAATCTCATTTTGAACTTGGGAATTTGATTATCGCGTGCGAAATATTCCAAAGAGAAAATATTTGAATGAATTGCCAGTTTCTTATTTCTCATTTTTGATCGGAATTTTTATTCACATACAGGAAATAATTTCCAGAATAAATAAGAAACTGGTTTAATGCGTTATTTTAAATTCTTGGGCAATTTCCTCATGATTTTTGCGCCTTGCGACAGATAAGGAGAAATAAATATCGCCAATAGTAACAATAAAATTTTCGAGAGAAATTAGGACTCATCACATGATTAAAAAACAACTTTTAATATGTGATCTACACTGAAATAGCAAGAACAGAAATACGCAAGAATCAACCCGTTCATTTGCAAAATAATAAATACAAACCATTGACTAAGAAGTTACGATATCGTATAACAGAAGTTTCCAACAGGTCGATCATGATTGGACTAATAATTGTCGAGTGACATTCGGTCGATCGAGACTGGTGATCGAAAAACAATTTTATCTTTAGGATAGTTTGAAAACTACAAGTAAATATCTTTATAATATATCTACGTTCAATTAAATTAAATTTAAAATCCCAAAGCTTTGATAACATACAAATTTATTCTTAGAGCCGCGATAATACGGTTATACTAATAATTTTGCCTCCAACATATACCAAATTTAGTTTCTCTTTATCAATTGCGGTCGAAAGATTATTACTCAAGTCTATTTTATCAGGAGATAAGTTGGCCATCCCTGAAACATAACAATCTCATTCGTTTTTATACTTTGCTTATTTTTTCCTTATTCGTCACCAATACTCTGTATCTTTTCTACGTGTCTTTGATAACATGTTACTCCGTAAAAGGATTAGTGTCTCGGCCTCGATGACTCAACGATAAACGGAAGTGGAAAGTCGAACGTGACTGGTACTCGAACCCAAATTTCCTGTCAAACACTGTAACCAATGGAGCTTTCACGCCAAATTCTCCATCCTTTCTTCGGAATACTTTGTGAACAAGATAGATGTGTCTCTTTTATCGCGGCACCCACTACCGCCCCAGTTCCCACGGAGACAGCCAATCTACTCAGCCATTTACTTATTTTTATGTTTCACTTTCGTTGGCCCTTATGCTAGCATACCATTCAGTTTCCTATTACTGATTCTTTGGGTCATCGCCTCACTCATAAAATAATAGTTCTACCACTCAATCTTACACCTCCACAAAGTATTCCGCTATTATTAATCACTATAAGTATGTGGTCGCAATTTTTCATTCTGAATCAAATTCAAATCGAATTGACGATATATTCACACGAATATTTACAGGATTCTTTATCCTTTCGCTTCTCGTAAAATTCGCAAACTAAATTTTGCATTTTCTTCGTTTCCTGCATACCGCTATCATTTGCTAAAACTAATAAATAAAAACATAAAATAAAAGAACCGCAAATTTACTATATAAAAAGAACAGGAAATTTCTCAGATTGGACGTTATTTGAGATTATAGTCATTTAAATAAGTTATGTTTAAAACCTTTCTTTCATAAAATGTACCATATCAATTAAATTAATTTGAAGCTATTAACTTAATATTCCAACTACTCGTATTTGGCGGTAGAATCAAAACTCGAACCAGTATGCTAGAGCGGGAACGAGGAGACGCTAACCCAGCCGACATCAGCCGTAAGATTTTGACATATGTTTCTGAAGGAGACATGGGTAAAACATTCCATTTTTACAAGGGTTAGGCGATATCCGTCTATTTGCAACAATCCTTTGTGCGAAATTTAGTTCCGCTCCGAAGGAACGGCTAATCCTGACTCGCAGATTTTAGTTGTCGCGTTCGGATCAGCGCAGGATCTGGCACAAAACCGAATGAAAAAGGGAAAACTAAGAAAAGAAAGGGAATATTAGTCCTTTGGGATGTTTAGCCGGTCGTACTGCACGACGGCGACTAGGAATTTGTAATTTCTGTATTGTTATCCTGAAAATAACCTCACGACAAATGAAATGTTGACCTGCAAAACTGACGATCTCTACGTGGCGGACACTCTGATGGGGAAAAGCTTGCGTCGGTTGAAGAATTGACTATATCGAATGATTAGAGAACAGGGGTTGTTAAAGAAGAATACTAAGAGATAAAGGTTCTCCAAGCGCCGAAATAGCGGCGACCGTCTAAGGGCGATTACCGGGAAACGGATAATCGCCCTTAGACGGTCGCCGCTATTTCGGCGCTTGGAGAACCTTTATCTCTTAGTATTCTTCTTTAACAACCCCTGTTCTCTAATCATTCGATACAGTCAATTCTTTAAAGAACTGGGACCGCTAATACGATTATCCGTTTCCCGGTAATCGCCCTTAGACGGTCGCCGCTATTTCGGCGCTTGGAGAACCTTTATCTCTTAGTTCATTGACCGCCGAGTTCCTTTTTTCTCCTTCTAAAGAAGAATACCTTAGGGAGAGTCTAAGGGGAATAGCAGCAGTTCATCCAACGGCGCTCCGCCGCGCGGCCTTGCACCGGTTTCGAAGAGTTGGTTTGTTTATCGGCGTCGCAAACGGCCGCAAAAGTTATCTTCAGATTCCTCTTCAGGAAAAATCGCCAAATTGTACGGTATAAGTTAGTCCGTGTCCATCGATGTCCATTTCTACTATTTTCCTCGCTTTAGACAAACATTTGCTCTAAATTAAGGGTCCGCCATTTTTTTATGTAACGTATAATGATATTCAACGGTAACCAATGAAGTCCACAAGTATGAAAGATCAACGATAGGTTTATAGCGTGCCATTAAAGTTTACTCTCTCTTCGGTTCGGCGGTTCGGCACCGCCTTGAAGTTGAAGCATTTCGCAAAAAAATCGAAGACCGGTGTTTTACGCGAAAATTGGTCAACCTGCATAATTTAAATGTGCAGGAATTTACTTAAACGCCTTGCACAGTTTAATGCAGAATTTATTCAAGAATAAAAAAGTTTCAAATCCCTAACTCAAAACTATCACTTTCGTATTTTTGGCCAGCTTTTTTTGATTCTAGCCCATTGTGCGTCTGGCCAATTCCTCGTAATGAGCAAGGAGACACCGGATTATCGACATTCTAGGAAACATATAATGCGCATTCCGGTGACTATGCCGCCATCCTCAGTGGTAAATGCATTTACGATTAGAGAGTTTTTCGAGCCTCTTAATCATAATTAAAACCTATGTTAAAGAACAATTGCCATCTCACAAAGGAATAAATAAAGCGTTGCCCTAAAACTTCTACATAAAGGGTAGAATGGTACATATGTTACTCTGGGATAACAGGCAACATTTGTTACCTCATCAAGAGTAAATATTTTTTCGTAAAACGCTTTCTACATCCTCATTAAAAATCCAGATGATTTTCTTTATAACAAGCGATGTCTACTCAAGTATCGCGAGAAATTAAATAATTCATTGCATTTCTAATCAATTCATGATCTTTAACGATTTTCATTACAAATATCTTCTCCGGCCGTAGCATAATCACCATTAATTCGATTAAAACACTATGTCCAAAGGCACAAAACTATCAGTTGAGACACAGCGCATTTAAATCCATATCAAAAACATGGAACGTGACCGCGTCCTCGACATCGGCTCCGATAGAAAGAAACGCTCCCTTTCGAACTTAATGACCAATCCTCGAATTCCATTCCCACAGATCGACACAACAAATCTTCCGAAAAGCGGCGACAGGCGTCCGAGAAGCAGGTCATCTCTCCTTGCGCTTTCGTCCGCTTCCCTCGAAAGCACTTTATCTGACTATGCCCATGGAAATTAAAATGGAAAGAAGGCCACTTGAGAGCGTTAGAAATAATTTCGAAGTCGAAACTAGGCCTCGTAAAGGGAATGGAACAGGTGTGTGTGTGTGTAGGGATGGTTGGAGTGACCGCCGTGTCGGAGGTCTCAGTAGTACGCCACCTGTCGCATCTGAGGAGGGAGCGGACGTGGGAGGGGAACGGTCCGCCCGGGGGATGTGGAGAAATCACTTCGGATGGCAGAGCGAGCTTATAAAAAGCGCGCCTGCTCTTCTTTGCTTTCAGTTTTCCGTGGCGAGGCCGTAGAGTAGCATCCGCAGTCGTTTTTGTTTCGGGGTTGCCTTTCTCGCCGATGGTTGAGTTATGTGTCGGAGGGTGTTGAGCTCGTATCTCACCGGAGTTTAGGACCGAAGTTCAAGGACTCTACGTGACAATCGGAGTGCTTTAGAGGAGCAGTGGAACCAGGACACCGTTCCGGATATCTCCGTGCATCTTCGCTTATTCGGTGACCATGATGCTCTCTTTGGAATTGCAGGTTAGACGATTTCGGAATGACAATCCACGCTCGAAAATGGGATGAATTTGCGACGTAACGGTATTACATCCAATAGATTTTGTGATGGAAAATGGAGAGGCATGGGATGTAGTTTTATAAAATACTTTCATACTATATTTTTATATATTATTTATATATAGTCGTGCCTAAACCTCTTCTGAAAGTCGGAATGCACATTACTGAGGAGGAAGTTTTTTGACATCTCATGTATATAAATTGTGGTTGGAAAGGCAATCTATTGACCGAATATCTCGTGTGAAAATTATTACACTTGCAAAAATGGCACAAATAAACGAGGGAAATTTTTAAAAATTTTCTCATTTGGATAACTTAATAATAATGGGAACTAATAACCTGGGAACCTAATAGGTTTAATAAAAATGAAAGGAGGAAATTTTTTGGTTGAGGATAAAAGTAAAGAGAAGAATTTATGACTATGATTATGCAATTTATGAGCTAAATAATCAGTTCATGATTATAAATTATATCTGAAAGAGTTATTATGACGGGTTAGATCGATAGACGCTACCCTTGCCTATACCACCCACTAGGGCGTGTTTTCAAGTGGCGGTAAGTATTCTTTAGATAATAAAATCGGTAGTGGAGGCCGACAACGACTTAAAATTTATAATTAAAGAAATTCAAGTACACTGCATAAGGACGATGATTTAAAAATGTTTCTCGAAGAAAAGTATTACTATTGCATTCATGATTTTAGATACACTAAATATTTGCAAGAAGAAGGGTATGGTTTGTGGGTCCTAGTTTTCAAAGCATGGGTTTAATTTAGATTTAAGGGGTTGTCTCATTGTATGGGCAAATCTCGTCCTTAGATACTGAGAAATATCATCTGATAAGGGGCCGTATTCCCCATGGGGACCGGTTTATCCTTGCTATATAGCTTGGGCTTGATCGGCCAATATTTTTATACTCCTCCTGAATGAAAGTAAATTTATAGCTAGTGTATGCAGGGTATACTCAAAGTAACTCTATATAGATAGTCCTCATTCACGAAAAATATTACATTAATGTACCAAGGTGCAGTTCATACACAATTTGGGAATAGTACAGGTATCAGGACCAATTATGCAAAGTGAAGAGCAATTAAGGAAGAGCTTTATGCGCAATTTATTTTCGTGAATTTGAAATTTAAAAAGTTAACGCATCCTATCCAAAAAGGCGTTCATCATGTAACGTCATGTAAGAATTTTAAAAAACAATGCTTTCCTCATCACTGAATCTCATTACATAAAATATTTTAGCAATAAAGAGAATTTTCAACAAATCGTTCAGTTCGAAAAATATGGATTCTAAAATGGAATTTTAACATCATGCTATACTTATTTTTCCTCTTTAATAAAAAGGCTACTATTCGAAAATAAAAATAGCTTCTTTCGAAATAAGTTTTAGTAATCTACTTACTGGATCCAGAGCCCTTTTCGTTCATAACTTTTACAGATATACTACGGTTATGGAAACAAATTTATTTTTCACGACCGAAAGTAGTCTTTGACTTAATAGGGAAATTCGCCATTCGTAGGTTGCATTTGGCTTTTGAAATCGAGTTTCAATTTCTCGGCGTGGAGAATGCATCTCAAGGGAACAGCAAGTTGCGTTGAGGGATCGATTTTAATTACGAGAACGGCTGAGTTGCATCACTATGGCCCATTGCAGTCATAGCCGTGCTAGTCATTTTGGTTTTTTGATGCGTCCGGATACAAGGAAAGCAATAATCTCCATCCGTGTCTGTCTGTACGCATGTAAAAAAAGTCCGAAACCAATGGAGCGATCACGATGGAACTTTGAGCCAGAGACTTTCACGATATACTTTCCCATACATCACTATTTCTAATGACATTTCTCAATTTGTAAGGAAACGTAACGTGATGATGAAATTCTTTTACACTTGAAAAGATCAACGCCTTGGAAACTCTTTTTTCTCTGAAAAATTTAATCTGAGAAACTTCCGCAAACAACGCAGAGTATCCTGAGGACCAAATATTGTTTTTATCACCACCTAACCGATTACATAACTTAATACAAAAAAATGAGTAGCATTCATACTAGTAGCGAATTCTTTATCATATCTAGCATTATGTTTGAAAAAAAATATAATCCAAGGTTAGGTAATCTTAAGATTAAAAGGTTATTTAATACTACCACACGATTTTTACATAGCTAATCAGAAGTATGAGTTACTGAAAGTTTCGCATAGCGTTTTACATGTCTACCTTTTTAACTTCTGAGACAGATTTCGAAAGAGTCAATATTTTATCGAAAAGAAACTCTTTTTAAAGCCTATATCTGAGAGAAACTATGATTTCTCTAAAAATTAGACCACACATAGCATTGATTTCCTTTTGAACGTCTTATTTCAAATCAGTTCAAATATTCAAACCTTCAATTGTTGAAACAATCCTGTATTTACAAGGCTGTATTTGTTATTATTAGTGGAAATCTTAAGACTTATCATTGTGAATTGGTTAAAAAGAACTCAAAACCTTAAAACTGCTTTAGATTAAATGAAAAATATCAGTCATTTATAAGTATTTCATTCAACAACTTTCGTTTTCTTTTTTGCAGAGGTAGCGCTTAAAATTTCATGCCTACGGATTGTTTTGCGAGATTAAGTACTCAATTATTTTAAGCAAAGGAGATACCTTTAATTTAATTCTAAATTTATAAGCCTTGATTATAGCAATATCAGAATTGAATAATATCTCCTTCGAGCGGTTTAATTTTAGAATTATTTCATTCTAAAACTCATCTCATGTCAACTCTCATGTAAATCTAACATTGATAATTCATAAACACCGATCTCTCTGGAAACGGGTCCATTGTAAGATAATTAAGGGATTCATGATTTGAAATGAAATTTATTTATTTTGAATACTTGAAAAATAACACTTCACTATAAAATCTAATGAAGGTTTGAGTGATCATTACTTTCGTATTTGATAAAATCAAATTGATTCGCAATATAATCTATACATCACGAATCTTCAATAATCCTCCGTAATTATACCCTGACGTAAATTTAACCATTTATACCGCAATCAAAATACTAATTAGATAGAAATAAAATTTTTGTTGTGGAAAGAACTCTTTCGAGTTTCTATCCTCAATCAATTTATGTTATTAATTTATTTCAACATCATTTTAATTATTTTCTAGCTTGCAGTTAGTTCGTGTAAAATAATTTTAAATAAGGTATTTGCAGCAGAAAGGTTCTTATTCTGGAGTTTAAGTAGAACCATCAAAGTAAAGGTCATGTTAAGGAATTACAAAATTCAAGAGGTTAGTAGGTATATAGCACGGTGTAATCATCAGATATTTTGCATGGGCATAATTTACATAAATTGCGTCACATTTTATGGTCTCGCATGATTTCATGAATATTCCCCCAATTATGACATGAACGTTTATTCGAAAACCAAATTAAATCTTATGACCTAAGGCAGACATTTTCCACCCAAACCAGCTTTACTTGTTCTCACTTAAAATAATAGGCCCACGAGAATTCGGCGCGGCATCGCTTTAAAACGATTTAACTTTTGAAACTATTATGGAAACGTGACAAAACGCCAAAGGACACGTTTCAGGTGAGATTATTCGAGATTCCAGTTCCAAGACAACCATTCAAGGAAAGTGCATGCTTAAAGTATACCTGGATTATTTCATATAAAAATTATGAATATTTGAGGGGGTGTTTTTTCTGAGAGGATTACGTCACTATAGAAATATTCTGCAGCATTTCCGTACTTTCGCGCTACTATTTTATAAAATAATACATTAATATTCCCTTATTTTATGATTACAGGAAATTAACAGAAATTAAAGTCAATTGTGGAAGACTTTACCGATTTTAAATCCATAACAAACTATTCAAGGAAAATGAATTATATGACACGAATTTTCCGCAGGATATTATGTGAAGAAGTAACACAAAAAACTTCGAATTAGAGCAGAATTTCTTCGAATGATGATGACCTGATCTGTGCCAAAACCAAAACCAGTAGTTTAAATATATCCTGTGGAAAATTCGTAACACGCAATTCAATTTCCCTACAACTTTTAAAATTATAAACTAATCGAGATAATTCAGCCAAACTCAGCTTTAAAATATTACTGAAATACTTCCACGAATAATTTATTCATTACGGCATTAGAAGTAACGTCTTTATTGCGAAACTCAACTTTTGGGCGTGTCAAACTTAAGATTGAATCTAATCTACCTATTGTGTATCAAGGAACCATTTCTATGACACTAACCAAGCACCCAAGCAAAACGAATTTGGAGTAAGATTTCTCAATGGAAGTTGTCTGAAAAGCTTCATCACAATAAGGGGCGTGAGCTTCTCCTATTTGGTCGGAAGCAATATTAGTTCCGTGCACCCGCCGAAGGAACTGTGAAAACTAAAGGACAGGCAGCGTAAAGGCGTCGAAAATGTCGAAACGCCAGTATTCCATTCAACATCCCAAATACCAAACAAAGCCATCACTCACGTGGCGAGGAGAAAGTATGAAATTGAGAACGGCTTGGAAAGATCCACGAATGCGAGTATATGAACTAAATATTCCTTAAAAATGAGGAGTAACGGTAAGCAGAAAGTGTGGAATCGGATCAAGATGCGGAAATCTTAGAAGATCGTATTCTAATTGCATAATATTTCATCCGAGTGACGATTAGAAATTGAGGGCGGATATGAGTTGATCCTTGAGGGATGCGGTGAATATATAGGAATGAGGAAGGTAAGGGTAGGGGCCGTGTAAAGAGAGAATGAAGACGAAGAAGCAAGGCTGAATGGAAATGAGATATGGAGAATTTGCGAAAAGTGCGTGAAGATACGCGTAATAAAATATCTGTAAGGTCAAGTAACGTTAACCGATGAAAGCGAATATACCGCAATCTATTCTCTCATAGAGTTCAATGGAAGCTTCTTCCTGAAGATGGATATTCCTCTAATATCAAACAATAGCAGCAGAATAGCCGATTTGTGGTCGTATGATATATAAGCTTTACATTAACTCAGTATAGATTACGACAAGTCCTTACTCTCCACCGTTAATGGACCAAGCATACCTGTCATGAGTAAACACGTGATTTGCGAGGGAAGTTGTATGTCACTAAACAATCACCTAATTCCTAAATTATTTTTATCAGTAATATTTACACCCTTGTTAGGGATCTAATTATTATTACCTTTGTTATTACTGCTAAAATCAGACCTCAAAATTAAAGCCTTAATATAGCATAAATGAATTTTAATATTAATTCATAAGAAATAATTTCCATTTTCTGAAGTATACATCCCTATCATTCACTCTGAATCACCTTAAAAAATTCTCATATACCAATTCAAGATAGCGCCAAGATTATTTTCTTTATTAACATTAATTGATTAATTCACGATATTTTTTTAGATTCTTAATAAAGGAGTATCTCTTATATGGAGGTTATAAGATATTTCAAATTGTTATCGCGAAAATTTGCAACATAAATTATTATAGCAAATATGTTGGACTACAATCAAGAAGGATTGATGGGAGAAGCAAAATTTCAGTTCAAACTTTATTCAATTAATGTAATCGTTTCCAAAAATGTCTATCTACGAACAATCTTCGAAAAATGTTTTATGAAATGAGAATTAGATTCTCAAAAACCATTCCAACAGTTCTTTTAAACGTTTGGAGACTACTTACCAGCAATATCGATTACCTAACTATTGGTCAATGAATCTATCGTCAAAGGAATACTCAAACAAAATTTTTTACCGTTTCAGAAATGTAAAACATTAAAATCTAGAAATACATTAATTTGAGATCGAAAACTTTTTCAACAAAGTTAACCCACTGTTATGTTTACTAAGGTGAAATTTCCCAGAGAAAGTTAGGGAGTCACGTATTATTCATTACTTGAGAGAATGGAAAAATATAAGGTTTCCGAACCTTTGCACTCCAGTGTTTCTTCTTACAGTAGCTTGGAAGATATTCAAAATTTCTGGGAAGTATCTAAAATATAAATATATTTGAAATAAAATTAATTACCGACACTGACCGATTCCCTGATTTCCGAACTAACAATTTGAGCCCACAAATTATGGTTGTTTCAGAGGGTAATGTTATTCTATAATTATCAATGAACGCTTTGATGATGAAACTGAAATATTAAAAAAATTAATTCATTATTAACTTAACTAATTAACTTAGCTAGGAGAAAAACGAATGAGGTAATCTCAATAAAAGACATCTCAATTTTGAAGCTCCCGAATAGCCAAATTGATATCGCCTCTGATGAAAGCACTCCCGGGTTCGATCCCCGGTGTATATTCACATGTACGAAATGAATAAGCCAAAATAATACTATTACCACGACCTCTTAATTTTCCCTAAGCTCTATTAAAGATCACGAGATGATTAAATACCAACTTCCTTCGACATATCCTTTTAAAGCTTCATAAAAAGGAAACCAAAGAGCTTCCGTGAGTGAAGGGTAATTAAATTATTATCCTCCATAAACGTTAGGTGTACTCGGTAAATCAAATTGGGAAGGATTTCCAACCTCACTTCATATTAAATAAAGAATTACGAAATGTTTGGATTCATAAGCAGCCATTAGGGTCAAACCTAAGAATTTTAAGCTAACAGAGTCTATATGGCAATGTCAGGATACATAAAATACTTAGTTAAAATCGCCGGAAGAGCAATTAAGGACATGCCTCCCATGAATTTCCGTACTAGCCTTCTGGAATAAGAGAGAATAAAAAGAATGGAACTGCATCCAAAATTTCGCCGAAATCGCTATTAAATTTCAATTAGATGGTAGAAAACTACCATTGATCTTTAGCTATCTGATAAAGGGCAGCACTGATATAGATACTAGATTATATAGGTGACAGGGAAAACATACAAAATTCTAAAGGCAATTTAAATATATCGGTTCGGGATTGAAAGCGTTAAAAGAAATCATCAATTGAGGTGTACATGTTAACAGCTAGATAATAAGATTAGATGTCCAGTAGCTGGAAATTTTGGCAACTTCAGTAGTTTACAATCTTGAGATTACCTTAGATGTGAGAGATTTTTTACGGCAGTTTAATTGATATAGTTCGTCCTTTTCTAACATTTCTATTGCATCGTAATTGATTTCATTGTGATTAATCATATTTGAAATTGACCTGATCAAGCGTGACTTTGTAGGATTCCACACACACTCGGAAACTTCCATAGCAGAATCTGCAGTGGCAGTCATAAAGTGTTTCTTTTAAAATGAGAGTCGCAAAATTTGACATTTTTATAGCATAATAAATAAATATCCGGTTGTATATGCTACCCACTTCTTTATTTCCCTACAGGCGATCATGGCGGTAGCGGTGACCCTTCTGTCATCGTGCTCCGCGCTGCCCACCCGCAAAGCGAATCATCAAATGCCCTCATCAGCTCTATCAGCCCCACCTACCAGGCACTTCCGCCGGGGCCTCCAAGTTGACGCCACCGTGTACGCCCCCGCCTTTCTTCCAACCCCTCTGCCCCCCCTTGACACCGACTACCGCGCCAGCAGAGGCCAGCCACTTCGGCAGCCTAAGAAGCCCGTCTACCACTACACGCCCATCAAACCCTTCACCCTAGAGGACCTTGGAAACACGTACAGAGGCAAGGGTGCCGTCAGCGGTAGCAAGAGCAGGTTGGGATACGAGTATAGCAGACCAATAAGCGGCCCACCAGTGCACGAGCCGACCACGGAGCCTCCTCCTCCCGCAAGGCCGATCCTTCCTCCCACACCGATCAAAGTGGAGTCCCCGGTAAGGGTGAGTCCGTCGGTGCAAGTGAGCCCAGCCGTACAAGTGAGACCTGCGGTTCAATTGAGGCCCGCGGTGCATGTGAGGCCCTCAGTGCAGGTGGGCCTTCCAGGGGGTGGCCTTTACGGAGGGGTGCCTTTCGTCCCGGAAGCTGAGGTTTTAGATATCAAGGTGAGTAACCCAATCGATTAGATATGCCGATGACGCAGAATCAACGGCTGATCATGTTAAGTACGTCATCTATATCTTCCCTCGACGTCATGAAAAAAACGTCAAGCTAGATGTTAAACATTCATCTCCGGGAATCAAAAGCCCTTAAAAGGAATGAGGAGCGAAGATAAGAGCGTTTAATAGATTTAGAGAATCGAAAATGGCTGTATTCTCTTGTTTAATATCATAGGGTAAATATAGCATTAAATAAGCTTATAACATAAAGTAGGTCTATTACAGAAATATGTATTGCTTCGTACAACTTCTTCTCTAATTCTAATTGAGTTAAAAATCTTACGCAGAAAATACGTTCTCCACCGTAACATCAGCAGAATTCTATTTTTGAATATTTAATTATCTTCATATTTCAGAAAAAATCTTTGCATTGGCAGATATTTTACATTCGTTTATTTCTCGAATTTTTGCTTAAAAGAAAAAGTAGAATGCACGATAAACCTCGTTTACCGGGATATTTCGAGATTCCTGAGATCTTACGTCTCTTACGGCACCTCATCTACGGGGTGCGGGGCTTCATCTTTCGCAAAATGAAAGGGAAAATTCGTGGATACCGCTGAGACACAGCTTCTTGCAATTCATAATTAGCCTGAGTGAAAGTAACTTCACTTTCCATTATAGAGATTTTTCACGAACATGCAGTCATACAAATCACCGCGAGATTGCATACATTTCCTTTGATGCATTTAACTACCTCTTTTCCGAAGTCAAACGACACGTTAACGGTAAGAAATTGAAATTGATTAAAAACTTATTCATTTTCAGCATCAGTGAAGAGTAAAAATCTCATTTACTGGATAGGCCACCTGATGACTCAATAGTAGAGATTCCCAACCTATAGAGCATCCGCCAAAAGTGACGCGTGATATGATTGACGTATTGAATCCATAAATGAATTTCACTTACACTTTTCGTATTTACATAAAATAGAGAAGCCTACACACATAACATTACTACATACATACATAACTACTGAATTCTAAATAGTGCATTTAATAGTTTATTACCATCGTTCACGGCGCATCATTATAGTTAATAGCGTATCTTGTGGTTTTTATGGACCATTTAAATAAAAATAAAATTTTAACATAATAACATACATGAATCAAAATAAAATTGAAGTAACTGACGCATGAACTATTAAATTTGGCCACTCTTGCTCTATGGTGTATAGGTGTGAAAAATCTGCAAGTATAATGGCGACGCGCGTGAATATTCGTTTTGGAACGTTTAAGATTACGAACGAATAAGGAAGTTGTGCGAATGCGATCTCAATCACGTTTTTCGACCGTGAATTACGACTCCGTCTTAAAACGTGGCCGAAACGACGGACAAGTCGGAATAGAATGATTGAGAGGGCGTGTCAATGTCACGATTTCCGACGCCAACGTAGATTATAGATTAGCCTCGAAAAATGACCGCCTCATTTCTTCAAATTAATGATGATTATTGAAAATGCGAGGGAAGGAAAGCATTTCTCTAAAATGGAGATAATGCTTAACAGTTAGAAAGCTGCGTTCTCGAGTATGAGACGCGGAAATGGAACGGGGAAAGTGATAACGGAAAACTTACCATTCTGCTCTTTGAAAGAAAGGCAAGGTCATGGACTCTACGCTCTTAAGTTACGGAAATTCGCGAGAGCTAATGGAGCTTCTGTGTTAAGATTTACCCCGTATTTCTTCTCGAGCATTGCAACTTTTGAGTCGAGGGATGCAAAAACTAAATGCACTGTTGACCTAAAATACATGCGCACCTGAGAAATCCATTTTGTGTCAATTACCATCTTCGGATTTTTTCGAATTATTGACGTCTTCTCTCAACAAGCAGCACAATAAAGGTTAAAAGCGAAAAGATATCAATTTACAATTCATTGCCACAATCTTGCATAAGACCGGTTAAGAATAGAAATTTCATTATGAAGCAAATGAACAATGAAGTACTGTCATGAATCGCAGAGAGACGTAAGCGTGAAGAGTCTCTCCTTAAACATAAAAAAGTTTCCATTGAATTTCTGAAGATAAAATATCCTTTCTAAGACTTAAATAAAAGAGAAAACTAGCCATTAAGATCTGAAAGAGATTATTTCCCCTGTTTCCAGACAGTTCAAGGTTTATTATTTTTCTGAACATAAGACATAAAAAGGTACCCCAAAAACTATTTTACCAAATCTATATGTACATGGATCTAGTTTCAACCATTCATAAAAATCGTATCATTTTCTAAAACCTTTTAGTAATAAACACTAAAGACATTTATGAGGACTGCGTAGTATAGAAAATGATCAGTAATTGGAAGGGAATACTCGGCAGCTTCGCAATCTCCACAGCAAGGTTTATAGTAAACCGGCAACTCGCAGTTTACGAGAGGTACTTCAATGTTTAACTCTAAAGTTCCAAGTAACATTATCATTTTATACCATAAATACGGTTCAATTTATCGATATCTTCGTGAGAATTCAATTATAAGTTGTTTTAGTACTTTCCAACTTTTTTGTTTATTATTGTAGAAAAACCTGGCTAATGGTAATGTATAACTGTAGTAATTTCACACCAATAAACCATCAAATCAAAGTCACTCCAATGAACATCAAAAAAAATTTTTAGTGGCTTATTAAAGAGAATTTTCTACATTTTTTGTTTATTAGTTTGAATATAATCTAGGGACAAAGAGTTTAAATAATATTTTATAGAGCTGTTAATTCCATTTAAGATTAACCGATATGTTTTGAGGAATAAGAATATTCGTAACAAAAATTCAAGCATAAAACCATACTATAGTTATTTTGCGGCTCATCTTTGTTTTTATGCTTTCAATTTAGACAGAAAACTTTAAGTCATTACGGAATAAAGATCTGTAGGGTAAAAGAAAAGAAGAAGAACTCGGCGTTCAATGAATAAGAAAAAAACCAGGAATTCTTCAATCGCCAAAAGGTGGCAACCGAAGGGCGCAATTCCTAAGAAAAGGATTAACGCCAGATGCGTTACGGACAGTTTTTCTCGTATGTGTAGGGTAGTTTCCCTTTGGCAATCATATTCTAGATTCCAGCCCTACATCATAACTATGAATCTAAGTTTAAATGGGTCACAAGATTTTGAGAAAAGACTACGGTTATCAAATTGTAATAGAACAACTTTCTCGCTTTCGGAAAACTCGGAGTTAACGAATGTGATACAGAAAGCGGATGAGTGATCGTAAAATGGAAGTTTTGATATTTAGTGATAAGAGAAGAAAATTTCAGACAGCTGTGGAAAGGTGAACACTTCGGAATAATCTAAAACGTGTTTATTACGCTCAATTTACACTAATACACCTTTAAAACATTACGTTTACCACGAATCAATCGTTGCGTAACAATCTGAGCGTGAACTACCAACAACAATCATCGCTCAATTTTCAGGAAAAAACTCTGACATTTTTATTTTTCATCTCCTACTTCCCAATCCTTTTATCGAATTTTACGATAAATCTGGGTCTTTCGTTAAAATGCTCAAGAGTCTTCAAATGATGACTGCTGAAATAAGCTGATGAAATTTAACACACGTCACGTTCTGAATTCCCTATAATCCAGCAGATCTGCGTGCTCAACAGAAGCAAAATTGAACCTGCCCATAATTGGAGAAAATTCGCTCGAATTCCGAAACCAGTTGTACAAGAGATGCGGAAAGGTCAAGATTTTGTTCGTTTTGTGTTTAAATGGGTGGACCCGGAAATTGTTGCGTGAATGCCACGAAGGACACACGCAACCTTCGTAAGGGCAAATATTGCAAAATAAGGAATGCGTCGCCGAATATTACGAACCTTAAGACGCGTGTAGGAAATTTCTTAAGTTCATATCGCCAATAAAACTTTATGCCAAATGATTCCTTTCCTTTGAATTTTCTTCTATTGCTAGCTATTTAAGTGCGTGCAAAATATTCTCATTTGAAAACTAATTACTTACTGACGATAGTGACCTACAATCATGATTCATGATCATAACTTATTATGCAGAAAGAATCGGAAATCTACTTCCTGTAAGTTGATCCGCAACTTTCCTTTGAGAATATTAATTACAAATTTATAAATGGAAATTGTAGAGCAGAATAAGATACATCCATCATAGCACGCTTCTTGGCTTCATCTTTGCCTCCTCACGCATGAGGACCGGTAAGAATCCAAGTCCAAGAATATTTGCCTCCCGGATAATTTTTACAAACTATTTAACAATTAATCACTTCATATCTGATACCATTTCATTAATATTCACTACTCCGCCAATTAATTGATACTTTATTAATACGGAATACTAAAATTTAATTTACGTAAAAAAATTACAAAGGTATATCAGGGAAAACTTTCTAATTGCTTTTTCAAATTAAAAATTATAATCCTCCCCTGTTATATAAGTATTTAGGACAGCGCATTAGTAATGTAGTTTATCATCAATATAGCCTACAGAGTTTACATGTCTTACATTACGTTAGTATTGTTCCTAGGAAAGTTATATTATGTCGTGGAAAAATAAACAACTCATTGTCAGTGACAGACGTTCAGGGACGCAAATATCCTAGAGATGAAATTCTTCGGAATGCAACTGTTCAGTAAACCGCATTATCCATTCGCCACCCACCGTTAAAGAACCATTATACAGACAGGCAGACCTCTAAAATAAAACGTTTGACCTTAAGAGACCATTCCGCGGTGTACCGTTCAGGTAACAGATCCTGAGAGTGTAATCTGTTAGAGAGAAGATTATCTCAAATGTCAACAATTCCAGCTGCTTCCAAGAACTCTATGCGCTTAAAAGCTGAGAGTTTGTAACCTTTACTAGAGTCACCTTCATCAAAAAAGAGAGACGGCCAAAACTGATGCTACTAAGAGATATGATGAATGAATCTTTTGAAACCGAAGGCTATCAAACAGAAGTTATAATTTCATATGTTCGTAATTAAATTTTTCAACGCAGATGCACCTTATCCTGAAAGCACTATTCTTTCATCCTTTGAGGATTCAATGAAAATTCATCACTGAATTTATCAGTCTATGCCACTAGTTGACAGTGGCTCGAAAGATTATAAAAAGCCACATATGGCTCAGTGTCTGCAATATGCCCATGCCTCTCATATGATCGAGTTTGTTGCCGTTAGAAAACCACTAATTCTCAACAATAACTCATGGTTGCCAGAGTTTAACCTTCACAAAAAAGCAGAGTAGAGAGTTTTTTATATCCTCCGAAGTTCAAATACGACAAATAATTATAATAAACAATACAAAAAGCGTACAGAAAAATTTTCACACTTGAAAGTTAACGAGAAAATCTATTACCTATCTCTATTTCTCACAGATTCGGGTATAAAGAGCACCTTATAAAACGAAACAAATTACTTCATTATGTTTCCCCAAGTTAGAATAAACTTTCTCTCGATAAAATATACAATGATTTTCAGTATTTTCTCTTTTGTTTGCGTTATTTTGGCTATTATTTTGCTTTTGAAGTCATCTTAGCTCATGACATTGTCTACTGATAAAGTACTGAGACTATTCGTTCGGTATAATCATCGTTCAGCACTCAATGTAACCCCTTGCATCAGGGTGACTGTGCTGTATAAATTCATCATTATTTTGAGGAAAGCAGTCTACGTAATAATGAAAATATACAAAGATAGAAAATCGTATTCTATTAGAGCTAAAACAGCGTAAAATTGCCTAAGACGAAACGGAAAATGGATACTAATAATCCACAAATTGCAGAAAACGGTACATACGCTGCTACGCGCCGCGAAAAGCAAATATAGGATACAGTTAATTTCAGTCATTCATATGATTTAAATGAGTTTATGAATTTAATTTGGTTATGATTAATATCTAGGTAAATACCAATCGGGAAATAATGAGTAAATGGGTACTTAAATTAAGGCTAACAAAACCGGAAATCCCATCAAACCATTGACAATAACGCAAATATAGATTTTCAAACTCGAACAGATGTTACCGCGAAAGTGAATTTCATCGGAAACGGTTGAGCGATTCCAAATTAAAGCGGAAGACATCCGCGCATAAACGGAAATGAAAATTCTGCGGTGCCTAAATTGATAATCAAATCAGTCCGAAAACCGAGAAACAGAGTGGATTTGGCGGCGGATATTTACGACAGCTTACAAATAAGCTTTCCCTCATTCCTGACGTTCCACTTGTTTACTCCTTCCGAATGGAGATGCTTTCTCTCGGGACCACAGATGTTAACGAGCGATTCTCCAGACTGTTCGATCTTCACTTGACTCCGGGCGATCTTTACAGACACGTCTTTTTGGACGAGCATCGATGACGTGTGAGAAAAGAGCGCCTTTTGGAACGCATTTACGATACATCGGAGAGAAATTGTGCATTGATCATCTGAAGAGGGAGGAGCCCACGTGCGAAGCCGCATCCGATGAAACTGTTATTTTCACCCTTTGCAGTATGCCTAATGGGCTAACTAATCGCTAGAAAGCTGTCGTTTCATATGCTAAAGGAAATTTGCGGAACATTCCACTGCCATAGAATCCGCATGCTGAGATAGAACTTCCGTAAATGTTAGAAGGAGGAAGAAAGTATACAAAGGTCCGAGGAAAGGGAGTGTGCTTTCAGTAGAAAGTGATTTTTGTGAATGATATCATCGTTATCTCCATTTGCCAAATCACGAAAAACGTGAAGGACCAAGAACATTCTCTCGTGGATCAGGCAGTCGATTGCGATCAATATATCCCTGAGGAAAATTCGATTATTGTGAATGAAAATACTTCCCGAACCAAGAGCGAATTGATTTAAGAATCATTATTTGGTGCCAACTTTTTGTTGGCACCAAAATTTGTTATATAAGCACTTTATTCTTTTTCCATGTGATTTCAGGCTTAATTTTCTTAAATATTCAGAATAATGATATTTATAACAGTTCTACCTCGGAAATCGCATTTTAGGGGCTGTTTAAAATCGACCTTAAAGTAAAAATTTAACTTTTTTAATTTTGTCATCAAAATCGTCATGAACGAAATATTTTACTAGATAGCCAAATTTTTTAAGGGTTTACAATAATAGTTTTCCTTTTTTATTTAATCCCCATAAAATAAATACTCATTTTTAAAATTTATTCTCAAAATATGAGTTTATTTCATAATATCAATACCTCATCCATAACTTTTGGTTAACTGGGAACATGTACCCTAAAAGAGGCGTGATTCCGTCAAAAACTTAAAACTTAAGAAGCATTGCAAAGTTTTCACACGAATTTCGGAATACCCTGTATCTATCCAATGAACCTGATCTTAGAAATTGGAAAGTTAAAATACACGTAAACAATGAGACATGCCCATTATGGAATAATTTTAATCAAATGAATGACTCCTGATTATTATTAAATAGTAATATATTTTTAAAGTGCTTCAATAATTGAGACCATTTCGAGTTATATTCGAGTTTCGACTATGTGAGTCTCCACCGATAACAAAGCCTGGGGTTGCTTTCACCAAAGGTGAACAATCTACCTAATACTCAATCCAGGAGCCCTTCCTCATTGTTCTCCAACATATAATTATGAAGAATGACATTTCACTTTGTTTCAATTATTTGTAGGGTTGCAATAAAGCAAAAAATCATTTTCTCAATCCGAAATATCGTCGATCGCATTCTAGCAATGATAGCATTGCGAATACAAATTTGATACGTAAATATGTTGCCCATTATGAAGATAAGATCAGGAATTTTCAATGAAAAAGGTGAATTGTGCAATTTCCGTAAAATCTTCAATTAAAGTTAAAGGGATTTGGTATATTTATGCCTTGATTTGACGTTGCAAACATGACATATGATGAAATAATTATCGACTAATTTAATACCTTGTGAAAATGGAGCAATCTACTTTCGTGAGTTTGTTATATGTTGAAGTTTCAAAAAATGTGATTTGGAAGATTCATTTTTCTAACAATTTAAAAATTCTTTTCTTACATTTTTCTGATTATATTCCATTTTATTCCTACGCTGGACACGGCTTATTAGTAATAATAGTGTTTTCTAGAATTCGTCAAGAATTTAAATGTAATAGCAAAATTAGGAAATAAGAGATAAAATCTATGATTGCTGTAATAAATAAACGATATAACGATATAATAAACGAAAGTACATTTTTAATACAATTATGATCAGCCTATGGTAGATGCGAGTCGTTCCTATATTCATTTCATATTCGAAAGATTTATTATACTCATGAATCCGATCTCGCAGATGCAAGAAAAACCAAGTGGGGCATTTTGCGGGCAATTTTTTTAAATTTACCACAGTCGCTCTCTGCATTCTTTTAGAAACCAATGCTATACAAAATAGTAGGTCGTCCATAGGGAAATTTATAATAACCCCATGCTGAATAAGAAAGACTGGAAAGACTAGAAGTCGCTGAAATAAAATACTCAAACCGAAGATGGAAAAACCAGAAAATATGACAATAACGAACTCAATGAATGTATACATAAACAATTGTATGCATATTCAGAAAACTGAGAATGAGCGATTTATGGATTAACTAAGCTGAGAAAGATATATAGCTAAAAATCTACGGAAATTACGTTTGTAATAGCACTTTAATTAAAAATTGCTACGGGAAAAGTTTCAAAACCCCAATAAGAAGACTGGTACGTCGTTGACAGAGGAAAAGATAGAAAAACTTCAGGAAATAATGAAAGAGTTCCGGATTAAAACAGTGGAAATTAACATAGTCCAAAGTGTCTTATATTATAATTTGAAAAATATATCTGATTATATCCCTAAATAGCAAAGAGAACATATTTAATTATCATTATATTAGAGGAATTAGAAATAGTAGTAATTATGCAAGTAATACGAGTAAAAAGTAATTCGACTTTAATAGACAGGAAGCAGTTCGGCTACCGAATACTACGGTGATACGTGTTTCAAAAATTATCTCAATACCAAAATACAACGTATCTTTTTCTGAGACATCGAAGTTAAACAAAATCAGTTTCCCGGAAGAGAAGACGAGGCGTCCATCTGCCGGAAGGGTAAGGAATTAAAAAGGCCGCCGAAGAGGAGTCGGTCGTGCTGATCGCGCGAGAAATTTCAAATGTTAACGCGGAAGAGAAGTAAAAGCACCCTTCTTCAATAAGCAGCTATGTTTTGGAAAGTAAGAGCAACGCGTTCCAAAAAAAAGTAACGCAGCGGTCATTCATATTTCACATTCACATCGCGGAAGACCACGTTGATGGAATCGGTGAAGCGAGAAAGAGAGAGAGGTTCTATTTGGATAATTCCATGTCACGTTGCCTCCGAAATAACATAAAAGATTCGCAATATAACGTAATTATTATGTAATTGCAGACTTGGAGAACTTTTGTCGGACAGAAGCTTTCGATGTTCCACGCCCATATTCAATTGGAATCGCGATTTGGCTTTCACTATCACTGAAAGAATATATTGTGAACTTATTTACAACGTCATGTAGGACTTCAAAAATAAAAGGACAGGGTCTTGGATACATTGAATGACCATGGAAACATTAATTGAATTTGACGAGTCTCCTCGCTCCCGTACTAGAAACTACAGATAAAACTTTGGTATACACCAATCAGGGCAGAAGAGAACACACAATACACAAAATTGTTATTTATTTATTATCCAAAGCTACCGCTTAAAGCCCTCCTTAAATATTAAGTTAAAATGCCAAATATGAAGGCTTAGACCAACCACGACGATTACGTTGCAATCTTAACCGCAAAAATCTAACCAAAGTCATCTTTTTTCTAAAGGATCTGTAAAATTATTTCCTATACTACAGAAGTGTGCCCTTATTTTCATTTCAATCGTAAAAATAATCACTTTTAATACTTAAAATACCCTCATTAGTTTTACTTGTGAAAGTTTTGTTACTTCATAATATTTAAGTTTAAAAAGAGGAAATATTTAGTAAACTTCTGCGATTATGCATTTGTAATATTGCAATTGCAATAACGTTATAATTTGGTTAATGGCATTAGGACTCTTTCAAATTTGTATAAGTCGATACTGAAAACAAGTAAAAATTTAAAATTTATCGGGCATTTATATACACTGCCAGTGATTTTTATTCTAATATGCGATAAGAGAGCCATTTTCAGAATTTATGATAAAAACATTCAACAAATATAAATCGTAACGTTCTGTTATAACAATACAAAAATACTCGATACTAAATTCTTGACTTTCACTGACTCGTATTCCCTTAATCATTACAATAGCAGATCCAACATCTGCAGTCTCCTCTTATTCTTAAGTTTCTATAAACCCCAGAGGAAATGGTCGTATTGTATAAAAGTGAACTCGCAGACGTTGACAAAGGAGAAAATGTGGGAATTTTCGCCTTCAAGAACTGAATTTGGCGTAGATTAGAGAAAGTAAGTTGGATTAGAATGAAAACAGATGAGGAAGTATGAGAGATTGCGGGGGAGGAAGATATTTGGCAGCAGAAATGAAATATAGGAAGAGGAAGCGGAAGGGGATGGATTGCCAAAGAATTACAAAGAGGAAAAGATGCTGGGAAAATCACTAAGAGGGAGACAAAGCCAGATATAATGAAAAAGAAAAGAACGGTTATCTGCGAATGAAGCCATTGGCATGCGAAGGGATACTTTTAGGTCTGTGGGTGGAGCGATGGAATGTCGATAAAGATCAATAGGTTCCTCTTACGTGTATACTTCCGCTGGCAATGAGATCTTACTTGGCTCATGCATCGATGACGATGTTATTACCAATATTTTCTTGACTATTTCATTCCTATTCTGATGTGTTTTACTCTATATAATTTAATATAATATAATTTTATTTCTATTCTGATGTGCTTTACTCAATAGTTAATCACTTTTAGATATATTTTATTTATTGAAAGAGTTAATTATTTTATCAGCTCAAATATTTTTCGCATCCTTTCATTTATCTTCATTTTCACATCTTCCATTGACTTTTTATTCGAGATTGATTCACAATTTTATTATTTAATTATTTCATTTAATTATTTTTATATACTATTCACAATTAAGTAATCTAACAATATTATTCTTTCTATTTTTCCTTGTGAATTTTATTTCTACAGTGAATTACTGATTATCCGAAGGCGAATTATCCATTATAGAGATTATCCGTGTATCACTTTTCATTATTATTCCATATTTTCCGTAGTTTTCTATTCAAGTATAAAAATCTCGTATGTATTTTCGCGTTCTAATACAAGTAAGGCTTACGTAAGACCTTTTAATGGAGCAGTGGAAATATTATTAAGACATTATCGCTTCTAAAAAGATCCACGGTCGGATTAAAAAAAAACTCGAAATGGGTCTATAAAACTATCGAAAATAACGGACTGTCATTAATAATAATTTATTAATTTACTTAACATACATTACTGAATATGATAAGAATTACGAAGGAGATTATCCGTGTTTTCTGATTACTCCTACGTCCCCTCCCGATCATTAGCCCGGATAATCGAGAGTTCATTATATATTTGTTAAATTATCCACATATTATTTTAGTAACTTTATAGATTTGTCCTTTATTGAATTATTACCTCATTCGCATATTTTTACATTCGGATTTAATGTAATAAATAGGTATGAATATCATATTATTATAATGAATAAATTATTATTATAATAAATAAAATGAAAGCGAAACGGGACCAATAATTCTGAATTTTGCCCGATATAAAGTCGTATGTATGTACAGATAAATTCAATAACTATAGATGTAGTACTTCCGAGAGATTGACAAAGAAAATCCGTAAGAAACTTTCATAATCCGAGAAAATGAGACAGAAGATAGGCATGGAGCGACCCCATTTCAGCAGTTACGCCAACGACGGGCAATAAGGATGTCTCGACCCAAACTTATGTCCCTTGAGAGTAATTCGAAGACGTCTTCGAGTCCGAGAGTGACGATATTGACGCGAAGGCAGAGAAAGTTTCGGGGCGACGAAATGTCCACTAAAGAGAACAAGGGATTCTGTTGAAAAGGAGAACGCGGACAGAGAAGCCAAAAGAATCGATTGCGATACATTTCGAGTTGAATCATCGGTGATTCTCCAACAGGCCTTAAGAAATTGAAGTACAAATCCCGCATTATATAAATTTCGTAATCGTAATCGATTTATCTTACGTAAGGTAAAACTGAGGCTTCTGAGCTAAAGAAAATCGTTGCAGAGTTCGTGCGAAATGCATTTCGCAGATCTTTCAAGTCAAATCCTTTTGATTCAGTGATATTTAAAATTCGACTTCTCAATTCGAGGGCATATTTTGGCTCTGTAAATAGATTTATGATTAACTATTCAATTTAGACTTGGAACCTCACTTAATTCGTCGAATTTGTAAGGGGTTAAAAGACCTTAATGTTTTCATATCGGTCCAAAAGTTATTAACATCTAAAAATACCTTCCCATCGATGGAATTAAGATCAACTATACATAATTTTAATTAAAGTTTAACTGAATTCTCTAGATGGCGTTTTAGTACCAGAAATTTTCCTAGGACATGGGAAGCATGAAACACAATCTGACTGTAAGTGTAAGTTTCTCTACAATCATTATACATCTATTGCATTTATCACAGCAAAAAGGCACTTTAAAAGTCCGTTAGAAAATTGTCTCAAATCCCCTCTGCCCCTTTGACATCTTTATAGAACCCCCTTTTTATATAAATTTCCAAAGTAAGAATTTTTTTTTGAAAGTTTTCACATTTTTATTCCTGAATGTTCACTTCAATAATAGAATGATAAATTTAAAGTGTTTTTTATTCTTGTGCGCTAATGGTACAAGTCATTTTACACCTTCTATTCCTGTACATTTCTGATTGTTCCTTGATTTTCTACACGAAAATATGGTGATAATTACCAAGGAAAACAATTTGATGTTGAGAGCTAATATGCGAAAATATTTTATACGCATATCTAATGCCAATCTAACATATATATGCAGGCAAACAAGAATAGAAAAGAAGTGTTGCCTTCAAAAACCAAATACAAATGTTGAGCAAGAGGGTATATGGTTAGAGCCAAATGAAATAAATGACTGAAAACAGAAGTGAAGGGCAATACGCAGGAAAAGGTACCCTTAGATAAAGAGCTTTCAGCAGCCGAAGAAAGTAAAATGAAGATTTACTCATTTTCAAGTAAATGGTAAACTAACCAAAGGGGGTAGTCTTGGCTCTAATTTTCAGCTACTTCTACCTCGGGAAATTAAAAACATAATGTCAAAACATTATCTTAAAACCTCGATTCTCTTCTTGTAATTCATCAGATTAACTAAAGAGAAAGACACCAATACTTTCTAAATTTTGGGAATTCGGGAGATATCCATGCTTACTTAATATCACAAAGATGATGAAATCAACAGACTAAAAACCTAAAATAGGAAAAACGTCATCGGAACATTAGCAAATCTATAACGACTTACTCCTGATTATTACGAATATATCTTTATAATTGCAATTTTCAATCAGAAATTTAGCTTTAAAATTCGAGTGGTTGAACCCAGTTCCTCATTTCTGGCACCAGTTCCTTTAATAATCAACAAAAATGTCAGACCTAATACAACAGCAGTAAGAAGGTAAAATAGATAGTTCGGTATTGCATACAATTGAGAAACTCTCGAGGAGAAAAAAATAGATAAGCTTAATCAATAGAAGGGAAGAAAATACATTCTCCTCTAATCAGACTTCTACTGTAAATGTGAGAATAGAGGTAGATTTTTTATTCTAACGAGGCATAGCCACAGAATTACACAACGGCGAAAAGAATTTAGCCCGTTTTAAAATGAAAACGCGTACCATAATGATGACAGTTATCTGAAATATTATCCGAGTTATCCAACGAACAACGCCTTAAGATTAAATTCTTGTGTAAATACTTATGAAATATTTGGAAAAAATGGGAGTGTTCCATTACACAACTACGTCTATCTGCACCTTCTGGAAAACAATTTCCTTGGCCGTTTCAAGGACGTTCCTCAGTTAATGACAGAACGAGTCGTTAAACGATGTGGTTTGTGGACTAAGAGTAGAAAGTTAGGAGAGTAAAATTTTCGATCGTATTCAGAAAAATGCGACTTAAAGGTCGGGTTGACATGTCAAATCCTTTCTCCGATAAGAGATATGGCGCATAAATAACAATTTTACTCTTCTTTTCGAAATCGAAGAAGTCTCCATGGTTCATATTAAGTAATGACACAACCACAGAAATATGACGTAATCATCCTTTAAAGTTATCACAGTGTATATCATCCTTTTGCCTCTGCTACTTACAATGCCAAGTGTCTCTTAGTATTAGTTCGTATACGATCAGTATCGCCATAAATTGGCTCTTACGCTTAGGAAGAGATTGACACTTTTCAATTTGAAAATCTCCGCGCTTTTCTACTAAAAAACAATGTCTGTCCACCTTCCAACTTTCAAGATTCTTGGATACTGAGTTACATCATCAATTGATTGCATCTTTTTACCTTTTCTTTCATTCGGATTGTTTCTCTTCGTCCACACACACTTTGAAGCCCTACTAACATAGTTCCCTCCATTTGTTTACATCTTGGGGTGCCAAGAAAATCCCGAAGAAGACATTTAAGTTACAATTTTTCTTCATTTATGTGAGCTAGAACCATGTCATCCTACAAAACGATTACTAGAAAGCAAAAACAACAACATTTGTGAATGCTAAAGCCATCTAAATTTTTCAATACATCATGAGCTAACGACGAAGTAGTTGGTTGCCAAGTCCCTTAAATTGCGGGCAGCCCGGACACTTAACTTAGAGGAACCTTGCCTACTAATATCCTTTCTCCCGACATCATCTATTCATAATATTCCTATAGTTATTCTTACCATCTAATTAATTTTTAATTAACTCTATCTCCTCATTTTTCTTTGTAAACGATTTTCATTTGTTTGACCATCTCACTATCTTTATTGTAAATTGGCTAAGTCTATGGTTACGCCACCGTAAGTACCATATTTTGATGGTAAGAAATTGGAATCAAATTAAATCCGCATACCAAGCAATAAAAACTAGAACATGGCCTAAAAAATTAACCGAAGTTAATTTCATGTGCTTTCCAGACACTCCTTCAGAGTCTATACTTCATTAAAAATTACGTGTAAATGACTTCACTGAAATCTCCATACGTTATATTACACATTAATTGCGAGTTTTTCCATCAAACCGGAACAGCAGAAAAATCAACTGAGACCAGGGGTCGACACCGGATTAAACACTCTCGAAAGCAGATGAATACTCTGTCTAAGCCTACCTTTCTCATTGCCCAGACCTGAATGATCATTGTAATTTGAAAAAGAACTGATCAAATGCCTAGAGAATAATAATATTTTTTCTGCGAAGTATTAGGGAAGCCAACAGAAGTCAAGGGTAGATAGGGTTTCGGTGTTTTACATCCCCTGCCATGCGCCAGTGGCGGTTTTCAGGGTTTAAATGTAAATTAATATGTTTAACATCATTATCTCCAATACCCACTAAAAGGTAAAATATATCGCAAAAATTAATACGTGTATTTAGTGTACTATGACATCTTAAAATTGAATTACATGATGGCAACAGGAAGATGTTCCCAATAACATCCATTTTAATAATTATTATTATTATTATTGACGTACACACGCAACTATTCCCTAACCTAGCACGCAAGCTAAGTACCACCGGTAATCATACGACTTAGCATGGTCTTTCTTTCGTCATACTAGGGCCCACATGTAGGGAAGTTAACCTAGTAAGACAAAATGAGAATTCCTAATTCTCTAATTGTTTGAATCCTTTCAGAACATTCGACTGGGAGAGGCCTTCGTCGCGGATCAGCCAACATCAGGAGTCGTGCAGAAACAGAATTCAGCGCAAGGGAAATACCACTTCGAGTACCGGGTTCGAGACCGCGATGGCGAGTTCGGACATGCCGAGGCGAGAGACGGTCCTCTGACTTCTGGAGGGTATGACGTGAATCTTCGCAAGACGCATGTCCAAAGCGTCAGGTATTTGGTGGATTCGAAGGAAATCCCGCGATATGGATATGCACACCTCTGAAGAGAACGCGAAAATGCTTCTTCGAGGGTAAAAAAAAGTGACGTTTTAACCACGTGACATTGGCTCGATAGAACTTATCGTGCAATGAACGATATTGCTCATGAAGACAAGATGGAAGTGATTCGAATACGAACGCGTCCTTTTGCATTGAAACAATTCATCTAGCCGTATGTTTTCGGAATAGATATATTGTGATTTAACTGGCCAATTTGTATCGATTCAACAACAACTAAGATCAAAATCAAAGAATGTGAGAGTGAAAATAAAAACCCCCTGCTTTGTCGGAAACATTTAACCTGAACTGGAACTGAGATAATGTAGGTACTTGTAATTGGATAATTTGTTCATGCAATGAGAAAAACGATGTTCAACATCATGAGGTGCCAATTCGATACCAACAGTTTCATCCAAGGAGCCTTCGGCACCTAAAATACCATTTATTCATACAACACACACATGACTTAGCAAAGGATCTCTCTTTGTTAAATTGAAATCGTGTGGAATGTGGTGGAGATAACGTGTGATATCTGTTTGGTTCATATTTCCAGTAAAAATTCTGCCCTTCCGATCGCTTAAAAACAGCTGTCTGTCTCTTAATTCATCATTCCGAACAGGGTCGTGTGACTTACCCGTCTCAGGGCGCACACTATAGTGGGGCGGCCTAGTGCTCTTTATGAACAGAGTGGCGCACCTCTTTCTCATAAACTCAAGTCTCAAAATAAATCAATCACTCATATGGACGTATTCGAAAAACTGAAGAACTTCACACATTCCTTTAGCGGCTCAATATATTTCAGATTAGTGAAGTAGCCTTTTACAAATTTGATATCTCATGTGGAAGGAGAGAAGCGAAAGTTTCAAAGACATTTGGGGCGAGATTTCTCGTTGTTCCCATCGGTTTCATTCAACAAAATTTAATTTTTCCCGCAGGCTGTTTTTTATAAATATGTTGAAACTAATAATTTTATGAGTCAAAGGTGTCATTAAATAAGTATATATAATAGAAAAGTCTCAAAGGATACTTTTAAATGCCAATGGTCCGGAAAAAACAACCTCTGACCAATACGACTGTACGAATACAAATTGCAGAAAGGGCAGTCAGCAACCTTTCACCTCCAGGCGGCTCTAAGTCTGAGGGTTAGTTTGATACTTTACAGCTAGCCAAAGCTTTGAGGAATTATTGAGACTAACTATGCAAGACAAGGAGAGAGATAATTAGCCTTTGCTTTCCTCAGAAATAACCTCTAAGTGGAATAAAATACAAAGAAAATATCTAGCCGGGATGGAGATTTAAATCTTCACAATCCTGATTCATATAGTAGATCTTACATCTCAGCGCTTTCATGAAAAGATGACTAGATGTTGTTTAGCAGGTTTATTAAAGTTACCAATTACTCATCAAGACGAATGGTAAGTTCCTCATTGTATTGTAATAATTTCCATTTTATATCTCCTCATATCATTCTAGATGCTAGCTATCATTTGTATTGAATAATCTCTTAAAATTCAGGAACAGTTTACCAGTAACTATCTACTTTCTTCAGTTTGGTAGATGAAGCCATTTCCATCAGATAAGGCAACAGTAAAACTGATAATTATTATGCCAGCATAACATCTCATTGCTCCAAGTTTAGAAAAAAAAGAGCAAGTTTTTTTTGCAATCATCACAGGAAAAGCAAAATGACAATCATACATTAAATTAGTGACCAAATAGGATTCAAAATGTGAAGTGTTCATAACAACTTGACAGCATTTGCTCATCTCGAAGAAGTTAACAATTCTTTTATGCAGCTGTTATGGACTTATGCTGCAGATATAAAACAAAGTTCTAAGAAGGAAAAAGTTATTTTTTTTTATTTTTTTAGTGTTATTGATTTTTTTGTACATATTCAACTCCTGGTGAATTATTTGCTAGTATCTCATAAATTTAGTGAGTGCATGCTTCTAAAAAGTGTTCTCACTTGGTGCAAAAAGTTTTGCTCCAAGAGTAAATAAGGATGTAATTAATTTTTTATACTTTCAGCAACAAACACCATTTTCCATTTTGGTATTTTCAACAACATTATAAATAGGTTATGTAATCTGACTTTTTGCGCAGGCGCAGGTCAAAAAAAGACATTCCTGTAATATATAGCCTCATAAATATTTCCATTGTAATTACTGCAAAATGTAAATAAATAACCTCATTTGTAATATTCAAAGAATGTAAATAAATATTATCTTTTGTGTTTCCAAATAAAAGGAAAAATAAACTGTAAAACAATGATATTTTAAAAATCTTTCCTATCCTTCCTAAACTTGTCATTACAAAAGCCAGGAGAAAGGTAAGTAACAAGGGTCCAAGAGCTTTTGATACTCCTGATCTGCCCTATCTCTTTACGTAAAAATGGGATAAAATGTGATTCAAAGGGATCTGGCGTGGAAGTTCTCCACCAGCTCACTTACAGCTGATTCATGTTAATCTCATAACTCAACTAATCACTGGCAAATGAAAATATCACCCCAGAAAGAAGAAAGACAAAAACTCTAAAAGCAAGAGGAAAAGAAATTGACAGAATTCCTAGTTCATTGCTGAATTTTAGATCTCTATTTCTAAAACACTTCTAAACTCAAAGTTCTACACATATTTACTTGTCACCAAAATTCTGAAACAAAAAATCAGTTTATGTGCTGTAAGAAGGAGTTACTTGTATTCATTTAGAAGTTAAATACAGAACAGTAAATTTGTAGTTTGATGAAATTGATCTAAAGCTTGATGATGATAAGATTAATCTAAAATTAACCTATCCTCCTTAACCATCAGTTTATAATTACTTTCAAGGTGCTAAACCTAGCAATGCTATGGCACAGGCATTCCTAGAATATCTTCTGAAGGAAAAAGCTAATGAACTCCGTGGAAATCAGAGAAAACTCAAATAATTGTTTCTAATGTTAAAAGAGTTGCATAAAAACTGTGGAGGCATTTGCAAAGAGCAGAATGGAGGAAAGAATTTAAATTTGATGTAGCTAAATCTAGGTATATATATTCAAAAACTATACATTTTGTTTAACTGAGACATCTTAAAACTTAGTTATACATTACTATTTTACTAAATACAAAAAAAATCCACCATGAATAGTGCAGAGGCATAAATCTGCTAAGGTCAAGACAAATATAGGTATTCTCCTTGTCATTAGATCAATTATTTAATTTAACCTTATTGTTTTAAGAACTCAGTCCATAACATGTACATCCTCAAAAGTTTCAAGAAGCTGTCACATTCATTTCTTAATATATGCTTCCTTTAACAACGAGATAATTTTTCAAATAATATACTTTTCTTCAGCTACATTAATATATAATAATAGCTCTTATAATGCTTTCCTATCTACTGTTCCCTCAATTGAAGATCAGTTTTCAGGTTAGACTGCCAAAAAGAGCATAGGAGTAATTTCTGCAAAATTCTATAAGCAACTGAGACCGTTTGCTATACATGAAATTTTTCTGATTAAATTTTTAAAATAATGAAAGTTTTCTCCCCGAAAATTTCCAGAGGGGGTTACATACACATGTTAATATTGAAAAATCATGATCAAATTAATTATTATTTTTCTCCGCTTCATATCTAAGGTTAGCAATACCTTTATGGAATGTACAAGCAACATGTAAATCCACAGACCTTCTAACAAAGACAATAAGTGCCACAAATAAATTAGCTGCACATGATCTAAATCTCACACCAAAGCCATGTGCCCTAAATTTCATGTCTATACCATCTCCAAGTGAATAGGTTTATCACTGACATTGGGAATATTATCTTGTTACACTTCAGGTTGGAAGATTGGGTAATATAAAAAAAAACACAAAATAAGGAATTTCTCTCTCAATGAATGAGAATAAGTCATGAATGATCCACATGATATAAAGAAAAGTTGATTGTATGAATTTCTTAAAGTAAAGAATTGGTCCAAATAAGAATTGGGATTGACAATTAATGCAGTACACTTTAGTAAGTTTTTTTGTGGACAAAAAGAAAATCAGATCAAAACCAAATCTCTTGGTTGGATGAAGTTCAAAGAGTTATCAAAACACAGGAGAACCAAAAATAAGAACCTGAAATTTATAGTCACCACTAAATTGCATAAAATTGGAGAATTTAAAACAAGAGAATAAACTCATAGACTTCAATGTAACCACTTTAGTGACAAAGTTCAACTTAATACTTAATAATGAAAATACCAGTTTTTATAATATAAACCATGTAAGGTTTATATTATAAAAACTGGTATATTCATCTTATTTCAAATAATCTCAAATCAATCAGGAACAGTTCAGTCGAACAAATTCTTTCACTTCAGTGTACAGAGCCTCAATGCAAGACCTTTAAATGAATGCTTTTGAAGCAAGGATGATGGGGTTATATAAATAGAAATTCCAGAGTTAGCTGTGATTCTTCACTAATGGAAATTCAAGAAAGGATAGAAATATGCAGGTGCAATGCTCCAGGCAAGAGGTGAAGAAGATCATGATAAATATGTTACAACAGATAATGATACTAAAGTATCTTTATTTTGTGAAGATTGAGAATAGCAAAAATCAAGAAGGAATTCAATATGAGAATTATTACAAAGTAAATGACTTAGATATTTAAAATACTCCTTTAGTCATTAGGTAGAGTATACACTTCGACTAGTTCAAGGAACCAAGCAAACTCTGGAAAAACCGCCTCTCTGAAAACCTAGATTTTTCCTGATGCCTTGAACTAATATGAAAACTCTACAGCTGGACATGTTAAGAAGTATTTTAAATCTTTACTTAAAAAAATAATTTTCATTATTGTTTTCTTTAAGAAAATAAGGACATAACTGACAGGAAAAAAGGAGATCTTTAGGAAGTGAAAATTTCTGGATGAATAGGCAATAATTATAAGTAGTATGAGATTTTAATTACTGGGAACAGATTAACAAAATTTAGAAGACGTACAAATGAAAAAACTAGTCACATTGCTCAAATACATCCCATAATCCATTCAAAGAAAAATTAATTTATGGCTTACATTACTGCTACTAAAATACAGTATAAACTGATATTGAAATTTGACTGGAAAAACTCTGGAACTACGAGTATCAGTCCTCCTAAATTGTAGCTAGGTGGCTACTATTGACATTTTTCACTAGATAAGGAGCTTTATTAGTTTATTCCGGAATCACTAGCTAATTTTATGATTTATAAAAATAGACTGTCTATAAAATAAAAAAACGTTGCCTAAAATAAATGGAAAATTTTCATAATTTGATTAATTTTTTATAAATAACATAATTAGTATTAAGTAGAGTAATCAATGCCTAATAATTTCATTTTCCAATACGGGTGAAATCAACGCCTGCAACTAAGAAATCTAGTGTGTAAATATTTTCCATTGCCAATGCCGCACTCTACCACATATTCCAACCTACTCTGGAAATTTCCAACCTTCGAACTTCAAAAGTTGACTCCTTACCTTCCGCTCATGTATTCTTCTTGTGCATATCGAACTATAGCCAATTTCAGCGTATCAGTATTCTCTTGAAAACATAAGCACTGGTTGACAAAGATGACTGTTTCGCAAATCCTCACATCGTGAATATACTGATCATAAATATACATCCTTTTCATGTAATCCTGTAAAAATAGCGATAATTGTTTTCAGGCACTTACAATTATTTTTCTGAAATAAATTCTCTATTCAAAGAGCAAATTATCATATGGACTTTGAAAGGTAAAAATGTTTATTATAAGGTTGTATGTAAACTAATGGAAGCCACAGCTTCTATGGGAAGCAGTGGAAGTAATTACTATGAGTTTGTTGGTCGCAATCATCAAATATCTTAAATTTCCCCTTCAACCATTCAAGTTAATGAACTATTCGTCGACAAATTTGATTTCATATTACCAAAGATAGAATCTTGCAGCCTCGCTTTTTAATTTTAGTTTTGGCGGTCTAATCAATCTTTCTTTCACGGTCTTGCAACTGCTCGCAACCGTTGCAACCGCATCGTGAAAGTAGAAATCGCGAAATTCAAATTTCTAACCCCAATGGTAAATTTTGAACATGTAAGGGCAACTTAACAAAGTAAATTGCAATTTTTGCAAAATCTATTTTTGTATTATTGTTATTGCATAAATATTGCTAATAACTATTGTCGTACAAATTATGATACCATACGTTAAAACTCGTAGTATTATCGAATATCGTTTTCTTTCATTTCATTGTTTAACAATTTCCGTTCAAATGTTGTCTAAGTAGTGAAAGAAGACCATACACACGTTCTGCTATTTGTTGTATAACGGGTTTGAGGCCCATATTTTTTATGTGTTTTATAATAATTGTCATTACTAATATTGCATAAATATTGTTGTATTACAATATTATGTATAATAGAATATTGGTGTCTACAATTATATATAATAATGTTTATAATAAATAATCATGTGATAGGTATAGAAATGTAAAGATTTTACTTGCTTTAAAAATAAAATACCTTGAAATTTCACCAGAAAAGATCCTCTCCTGTTTTATCCCTGTTATTCTACCTTCAATAACTTCTGTAAGCAGTCCACCTCCTCTCAATGTTAAAACCACCCATTTTCTCTGTCCTCATTATTACTTTGTCCTCTACAAGCCTAGAATGCTCATATGAGCACAGAAAAACCTCCACTTGAATGTTTTATACAGGCATGCTAAGTTTTATATTCTAGGAAAATGTAATATTTGCCATTGTATCATGAAATCATTAAAATTTTGCTATGTTGAAATTAAGTAAAATAGGACAAAAATATGAAGTACCTCAAAGTAAATTTCAGCAAAGTGACCTGTATTAAAACTATTTTAATCTGGCATTTAAAGTTTAATGAGAATCCAATCTTCTCATTCCAATATAGGAACTATTTACTGCTTTTCTATACAGGGTATGTTCTAACAGTCTGTGTGATATGGTGCCCAAGCAATACCATCATAGTTGGAGACTTACTGCCCTAAAGTTAAGTCACCAAAGCTACTGACCATGGACCCACAGCCTCACAGAATTATTTTATTTACCATGTCTGTCCCATTTCAATCATACCTAAACATCTTCCCCTCATTCTAACCCATTTACGATACTGCTCCTCTTTACCACCATGTTAGAACTCCTTGACTTCCTGAACAGACCTTTGGAAGGAAAAAGATCTCTTTCTTGAAAATAATGCAAAGGTAACATTTTTATCATGCATCAATTTTCAATGGTTGAATCTCCATAGATATTGATTTCCCAAAAGTGATGCAAGTAAAGATCAATATTAAGTTTCATCTATGTAGAATTTATAGACATAAATATGACACAGATGTACTTTAATATCATTTCATATCAGTTTTATTTTGTACCATCCTTCTTCTTAAAGATAAATATTTGCAGGGCATGAGGTGATATTTTAAAATGAGGAAGAATAATTTCATTTTTCCTTTAGTTTTTTATATTGAATATGAAAGTTAATGAAAGTGAACTCATTATCTTACCAACTCTTTTGGGAATCCATCTTCTTATTTCAAATACAAATGGTTCTTTTGATTAGCTGTATTAAAATTTTTATAATATCTTCATGGAGATTTCCTACTATACAAATTATAAGTTTGGTGTATTTAGGATCACAAATAGAATTTCCAATGAAAAATTAAGTATTTATACCCCCTTGAATTTCATGGCTTCAACACAAGAAATACTGCACAACCATTAGTTAATACGGACTTTATTTCACATTTTCTTGAAATGCTTCTTTTTACTAACTATAATTTGAGTTAACGATGAATCATTTTATAACGATTGGTTAATAGAACTTGTTCTACCATTTTATTGAAAACATGGTACAACTCAAGTAGAAAGGGAGCTTCCATGTTTCCCTTATGTTATATTGCTGTATTGTTTCACACAATATTAAACAATTTCAAACAAATACAAACCTTTTTGTATTTCCTCCAATAAATTGAATATACTAGAGAGAAAGCCAACATTACAAAAAATAATTTCTATAACAACTCAGATATTCAAACAAATTATTAAAAATTAGGACTCAACATTTCAGATTTATGAATATAGGGAAGATCAGATAAAGAAATACAAAACTTGTTAACAGATGAAATAATATTTCCTGACTGCACTCATTCATCACAAAATTTATCTCAGTCAATGCCTCTGCTTAAAGGCAACAATGAAAAGCAGAGGCTTACAATATATAATGTGCAAAATAATGAAAAAATATTTATCAATAACATACAAATGTATTGTACAGTAACAGCTAAACATTCATAACAAGTGATGTCAACTCAAGGCTTAATTTATAGAATTCTCAGCACAATATAAGAATAATTTTACCAATGATATCTTTTCTTGGGCAACAAAAAATTCTCTTTAAGTAACATTCACAGATGTCTCCATGCACTACAAATGTTTTAGTTAAAAAACAGTATTAATTAACTATGGAATGGAGTTTTGAACAAGAAAAAAAGGTAATCAATTCCATTCTTAAAATTATAGGTGATAAAAATCAAATAATCTTCAAAAACAATACTCCTCCTCTATATAAAAACAAAATGATCAGAATTCAAATAAAATAACAAATAAAACTCATTCAGAGTTGAAACAAATTCTGTGGACTTAATAATGCATTACAGGCTTTTTGTGATACGTGAAAGATTTATTTTCTAAGTTAAATGGAAAGTTGATTATTCTCTATATCTAAAGATTTGATTAACTTTTATTTCCAATTTTTTATGTATACTGAAAAATAGCACCAAAATTTATTATCTTCATCACACTCCATAAAATTTTAAAATGAAATACTGCTGTTAGTATGAGATTAAAGCAGTTGCAAACAATTGCTTGCTCATGCCTGAGAATAACAAACAATGGAGTAATTAATTATTGCCTTTACAGTAACAACAGTGACTATAAATCAATAGAATGAAAATAATGTAAGACCAAAAGGTAAGAGTAAAATTATGAAGATTTTCTTTCAATCAAATATTATATCCAGATTACTTTTCTTTCAGAAGTTAATGTTAAGGACTAAAATATGTTTAAACTTAATGTTAAAATGAAAAAATGAGTAATATGCTAATCCAAACTTTGAGAAGTAGTCTACTGTTAAAGAATGCAATCACTGTATGAATTTGTCAAAGAATATACAAGAGAGACAGCAAATTTCTTCAACATTTCCAAAAACACAGCAGTTTTATGTACACAGGAATTTGCTCACATGCAACCTTTGTTTCTTTAAGATAAATTATTTCAGTCGATATTTGGTGGAACTTATTTTCTTTCTTACATGTTTCTTTAATTGGATGTCCTCCATAAACTTGGAAATTATTAAATGTTGCATTACCCCTAATAACAATTAGTTATAAATTTCCTTTTATAAATATACTGGCGATATCATTGCACATAATGTTCTAATATGTTTATAAAACAGCCTGGCTACTTTTGATTTTATGTCATAAAAATGTAACCATATATTTTTGATAAAAACATGTATCACATATCCTTAACAAATAAATAAATCTATCATAATCTAATATCGATACAACGCAGAAGTTATAACAATTAATATGCTTTTTCTTCACAAAACAGTAATGTTTTGTTAAATAGCATTTTAAAAATGCAAAATTTCTATAAAGAGAAAACATGAATTTCTTTTATAAACTACTTTCAACAACCTTATTATAACTTTAAGGAATTGCTTTGAAGCATTTTGAATGCTATAAAATTCATTTAGAAATGGCACCCTCTTTAGAACGTATGCATCTATGCTTTGCAAGATGCTTCTTTTTTGAAAAAATACTCCCACATCCTTGACACGGGTAAGATTTGATTTTTCTGGAACGATGACCATGTTTTGATGATTCATCCTTGGCAGCTCCTTTTGATTTGGAACGCTTGGATTTCTCATGAACATTGTCAAAAATCACAGCCTCTTCCTTTTGATTATCCGTTTCCATGTTGCCTGATCCACTTCCTAATCTTTCATATAATGTATTCCCTTTCACTGCCTTAGCAGAAGGTCCTCCATGTTCTTTTAATAGTCCTACGTTGTTGTTTTCTGCATCATTCCTCTGATGCCGGTTTTCATGTCTTCGGCACTGCTCAGCACGACCAAACCTGGAACATGAATGTCAAAATCAATCCTTTATTTAAGGGCTTTCTAAAATAGGTACTTTAAGCACATGCATTTTTTCAGTGAAATTGTTCACATTTCTTGCATTATGCAAAAAAAAACTTTCAGATATCCTGGCTCAGGATGGGGAGAGGATGCATGAATGCTCAGAAAAAAACAAATAATCCAAACTTTTATTTCTTATAGTATTCATAATTAATGTGAGTAAATAATTTATTATCACTTGTGCACATGATGTAATTTTTGTAATCTAAATTTCTTTAATACCCTCAACCAAACTTCTAATCTTCATTCTATGAGTGATTTCTAGTGTAGTTTAGTACAGACTTCTGCAAAACACTGAATAACTGAACCGATTAATAAAAAAATGTTAAAATTTGGCATAATCATCATTATTCAAAATAAATAACTTCATATGATACTCACCTTTTACCACAAATATTACATGCATGAGGTTTCAATCCAGCATGGACACCTTTTAGATGCCTTTCAAGATTCTCTTTCCTGGAGAATGTCTGGGGACAAAGAATGCAGCAGAAAGATTGTTTTGTTGCAGGCACCTTATCAATCAATTCTATTTGGGAATGTTCCGATACTAGATGAGGAGGTGAAGGAGATGGCACTGAATGTTGATACATAATGCTGAAGTCTTCGGGTTGGGAGTCATCTACAGGTGAAGGAGGAGACATTGCAGATACTGCCTCTGCCAATGGATGCATTCGGCTGGTGTGCCTATCTAATAGCTCTTTGCAGGAAAAAGTCTGCGTGCAAAAGCGACATGAATGGGTAGATCTCCCAGAATCCTCTATACCATCAACAATGTCTGGAAAAGTTTCAATCTGCGTTTCTTCATGCATCATTAGTTGGTGTCTTGCAGAGGCCATGGCAAGAGAAGTTGCCTTAATTTGTTCCCGAAAGTGACTGCGTCTGTGACGTATTAGATGCTCCCTTCGAGAAAAGGGCCTAATGCAGATCTCACACTGATATATCTTCTTGGTGTTTCTGGAAGATTTAATTGGTGCTTGCTCCTTTGAAACTTTCTGGTCAGTATTCTTGGTATTCCTCTGACGAAGACGTGAGGTTACACCAGTGTCGTTTATTTCTGCTGCCTAAATTCAGTAGGACATAAATTAATAATACATTAAGTGCTAGTTCTTGATTATCCAATAAGTCAAGAATGCACTCATATAAAGAGAAAAAGTTCATATAAAGAATATAAAATTTGAGTAAATACAAAAGGTTGAAAATACCACTATGTGGACTAAAGAAATCAAATTCAAAGTTATGGTAATGAATTTCATTAATGATCAGTATAGGAGAAATAAAACCTGAAGGTAAAAACCATTGTAAAAACTATAAAAATTGTGTCTATGCCATCAGTAGGCTGATTATTAGAAAGATAAACCTCAAAAGAATCGACAAGATACTTTCTAGTTCTCTGAGTGCTAAAACTAGGACAAACTAACTCAAGAGGAACTTTGGATATTAGTAAATGTAATCATCTAATTTTCTCATCAAGGTTAACTAAAAGTATTAGTTACAAGAATTTTCAGTTTTATTCTTTAATTGAAATATCTCATGAAATTATGCTGTCAACCACTTCATCCTTGGATAAAGTTTAACATTTAAGTTGAATATTCCAACCTATGTGAAAAACAACACCCAAATAACCAATAAAACCTAACTCTTCAAACAAGTTTACTTATACACACATATCAACATTACCTCTTTTGGCTCTTCTTTCACAGTAGCTACACTTGTTGTTGTGGAATTTTCAGATAAAAGAAAACCTTCTGGGTGATGGCAACGTTTGTGCCTAGCTAAATGTTCTTTTCTTGTAAACAATTTTAGGCACATATCACATCGAAAAGGCTTTTCACCCACATGCAAACTCATATGCCTTTGAGCATGTTCTTTCCGGCAAAATCCTTTCCCACAAAGCCTGAAACAGCAGAAATTGTAAAAATTAATGACTTGATTTGAATGCAAGTTTTAATACAGTAAAAGAATAAATATTGCAGCTTAATTTAAGAGAGAGGTAACAAACAATGAAATAAAGTTGAAAAGGAATATACTATTATATTTATAATGAAAAAAACTAAACAAATAGCTGCAGCCTAGGCAGTCAAGAGTAGTGCTACCATGAGGATGATGAATCTACACTGAATTTGGTCATGACAATACATCATGCTTCATACTGTGAGAAAATAAAAGTTGTCTTGTTGCTTGGAAATACCCCGACTTAATTTTGGTACCTTGTACTATGAGAAAGTCTGATATAGCTGGGAGTCAAACTCAGACTTCTCACTTACCAGGATATTGCTTTAATTAATCAAACTACCACAACAGAGCAATCTTCTCTTAATTTCTGAGACTTTGATGGGACTTTGTATTCCAAATGTTGCACCAATGCTGCACACACGTAGGACATAGAAATTAATTTCCAGAAAGCTATGAATTGCATAAGTACATAAGGAATGAAAAGTACATAGTTCACTTGCTTGATTTTAAGAAGAAATAAAGTCTCTTTTTTTCTCTAAGGTCTCTTTCTCTCAAAGCAAGAATATGAGCCATGTGTTTTTCATTGCTTATTTACCATCTATATTTTTCTTAAAATAACATACATTTTCTAACCTGCAAACAAATGGCCTTGCATCAAGGTGGGTTTTCTCATGACGCACCAAGTCACTCCTCCTAAAATATCTCTTCCCACACCTCAGACAACCATAAGGTCTCTCAGTGCCCTCTTGTTTTGGAGTTTTGCTAGCAGCACTTGCATTTCCCTTGGACCTATTACTGCTACGACCATTCTCCAATACATTTCCAGCTCCAGTCAACAAAAAACAGTTCCCACATAAGGCACATGGAAAAGCTCTCTTCCCCACAATGTACCTGCACAGATATATTGCATGCACCTTGAAACTCATTCCAAAATTCATTCCATAATCACATTACACACTTAATATCTGACTTTAGGATCTTCTACAAAAACTTGACTAAGCTCAGAAACAATCATTGCAAACAGATAGAGAGAAAATAAAAGAATATTCAAATAATTAGCTAAGATTATCATACCTTCTGTGGGTAATAATGGCAGTTTCTCCACCTAGAACTTTTTCAAAGATGTCCCATACTGGAGGAAGGAATTGTCTGGTCTGCCCTGCATCAGCTTTTCCAGCATCCATCTCAGTCTTCATACCCCCAAATGTGTTTACTCCAAAACCCGTATATGAGCCATCTTTTCCATCTATGCTACTGATCAGTGCCTCCTTAATGAAGTTCAATCCTCCATCTTGACTTGGTCTGAAATTTAATTAATGACACATGAGGCTTGATGTTTCTTCACTTTCATATCATAAAAATATGCTTGTTCTATGAAAATTTACCAGCAAAACATCAGTTATATATTCATCAAATAAAAAAAATCAGACTCTTACTATATAATGCAAATCACTTTAATTATCATTAATTATCAATAATTACAAAACTTTTTACCTGTGATAGAAATTCACTCTAACCTCTAGAATAAGCACTGGAGCAGAAAGAAACATCGTTTTCTAGCTACTAATAGTTTAGAAAACCACTTAAATTATATTTTCTCATGCCATTATATAATTTAACAAGAGGGACTTTTCAGTACTACAATTAGTACAAAGAGAAAATAAACCTTTAGTGAAAATTAAATGAGAAATCACACAACTACAAAATTGTAATAGAGAAAATTGGAAATAAAAATAAAGGGGACTAGTTACTGAATGAAAACAATTCTGAGTGTTAAAACGCTAGGTCAAAATATCTTAGTCATCCTAAAGATTTCTGAACTATGTTCAGCCAGAGGTAAAAATAAAATATTTAATAATTAATGTGCATGACTGCATGAAGAACTTTTGCATAGCAAAGAGGGGAAAACATTTTGAAATAAAAAAATAAAACTACAGTTGACTAAACATCCACTTAAAATGAGCTTGAACCTGAGACCCTTTTATCCCAGGGAAACACTCTATCTACGAGCCCCATGCTGGTTTAACAACCATTGGGGGAATCTACTTATACTTATACATAAAAAAATTAAACAAAGGTATCATAATGATCCCAACATGGTCTTTTAAATAACATAACTGGTTTAATGATGTTTTTATTATCTTTCCCATAATAAACTGTAACAAAAGTGGTATCCTTCAACAAAAGCTCAATTATCCAGCTCTCGTCAAAATATCTTCTTTTTTATTCAAAAACAGTAAGCATGATTTACTCACGGGAAAAGGTTTTCTACATTCCAATTAGGATCAGCTAGAAATTTCTCTTCCTTTATAAGAAGATAATCCTCAGGATGTAGTTCTCCAAGTTGTGGCAAAAGAACTTGAGAAAGATTAGAGCCTGGACTGAGCGGAAGTGGTAATTCTCCTAAAATTTCACCAGGTTCTTGCACATCTTTAGTTTCTTCAGTCATATTGTTCCCGTTCACTTCTGCTAATTGTATACATGGCTCATTTGTTGATGTTTCAAGAACTTTCTGTCTTTTTCCCCTTCTGCTTGACTTTGACCCTGCACTAGCATTCTCCTCTGCTTTTCCCTTCTTCTTTCTGCCTCTTCCTCTCTCTTCTCTTCCTTTGCCTTTCTTTTCATTCTCTACTTTTTCACAATTCACTGAATCTACAGATTTTGCACAAGTACCTTCCTCTAGGCAGACCTAGAAAATAAGACAATGATTAGAACATAGTAACATCATTCTGAAAACACACAGATACCTAAGTGTAAGTTATGGCCAGTAATGTAAGAAAATATCAATGGCATATTTCATCAGCATTTCAAAAAACAAAAGTATAAATAATAGATTCCATTACATACATAATTTAAGGGATAATGTTATATATACTGCCTTAACAGCTACAGAACTAGGTATTTAATTTTCCATATCTTTATGATTGCTGCTGTTGTTTCCCAGATAGCATTTTTAAAATGTCTCCTTAAACAAATGGTAGAACCATATAATGATTATCTACATATAAATAGCTCTAGTGTTTTTTTTTGACCCCAAAAAATCATATTCTCACAAGGATGGGTTTAAAGAAAAAACTAAAATTTACAAGAGGGAACCTTAGATAGGAGAAAAATATGGATTTATTGGGAAATATTCTGAGGTTTTTGGTAAGTCTCATTTCAAGTGATAATCCTATGAGTTTTTATGGTAATACTGCTTGAAATTTATCTTTAATGACAATTAATATAATTTGACTATGACACATCTATTCCAAGAACATTATACCCTTTCTTAAAGAAATAAAGGTTAAGCAAAAAGAAATGTTCTTTCTAATTTCATAGAGGAAAAAATCAGAAAATCTATAAGAATATTGTAATATGTTTTATTCTTATAAGTAGTTAATAGGTCATCCAAAGGCATTTTAGAAGAAAAATAATCACAAACTGTGAATGAGATACTTTAGGTAATTCTCCAACCAAATAAATATGAATTTGATTAATATTATCTATCTGCTGCTTAGTTCTTTATTTTGTATACTAAACAAGCAAAAGATTGAGTAAAATACAGTAAAGTATAAGAATTCAAGGATACCCTCAGAACCAAAGATGAGGTTATTATGGATTATTTTTGGGATCTTAGATAACAAAATTCCTAAGAATTACCTAAGAGTTAAAAGTAAGATGTAGAGATGTCAGTATATAAACAAACATGTGCTTCCGAATATAAACCATCCCTTACATGATCAAAGATAAAATATTTTTTCTGATTTATTCACTTAAGTAAAATAACTACACATATATAAAATTCCTCACTGAATGTCTTACTTAGTTCCTCTTGAATGTGAGTTCCAGAGAAGTGATTCAAACTACTGGCAAAACAGATTTAATCATATACTCCATTTTAAGACAGATTCATGGCGGACCATCATGTTGGGATATAGAGCACAACATCATAGATACTAATTTGATGAATTATATATAAGAACCTAATTTCAATTAAATATTTTAAATTTTGGAATACTTCCAAAGACAGTAGCAGTCAGAAGAATAAAGTACAGTTATAGGTAATTAGTTAGTAATAAGTTAATATTCAGAAGGAAAATTATCACAGACCTCTGGTTCATGAGGAAAATTCTGTTCCTCCTTAAGAAATGCTTCTAAGGTTCCTTCAGCCTTTACACACGCTTCTCTGAAGCTATAAAAACTCTCAAGCTTAGAGATGCAAGGAAGGCAAACAACCTTTGGAAGTGTGTCTTCTCTATGTACCTGAAGTAAAATATTATTTTCTATTAATCCTGCAAAATATTCCTAATTATACCAATTTCTTTCGAAATTATATTCTACTGTGAAAGAGGCTGACAAGCGACTCCTGTTTTCTTATGAAACTGACTGCGTTATAAATGGCATTTACCATAAATAATGAATAATAAATTCATAAAGTACTTTAAAATATTTTGACATGGATTTGACCTTACCAACGACACATAACTTAATAATTACCAAATTCATTGCCGTCTCACAGGGATACTTACGAAAATAGGCAGGCAAATTCTTATTTTACTAGCTAATTGAAGCCCCTCTCCTTCATCTCCAAATATATGTAGATTGTTACTCTCTAATGAAGTACATAGACGGCATAAACTTTCAAATTTAATTTGTCTTTGAGTAGACATCGCGTCTGTTTTAAAAACAAAACACAATACTATACAATGCAAGTTTTGAATATTTTCCAGTCATGCTTGTCAATTCACAAACATTTATTATTTCTTTAGTTCATTGAGGCGTCAGCTGTTTGTAAACACTTCACTCGCAATGATCTCATAGTACTTGACATGGCCACTAGGGATTGATCGACATATAATGAGTTAAAGGTCGAGTTAAACATTACTATGCGGAAAAAATTAATGCAATAAGGAAATATCTATATTTTTTAATATACAAATTGATATGATTAATCTATACAAGCTCCAAGAAATGCAGAAAGTATTACGTTTACGCAATTCCCGTAGTAAGAGATTTATCAATGAATTTCTCATGAGATACGTTTCAGTTTCAAAGTTTTTGCAGTAGTCCTGAGATTCGGTAAAACATTCTTTATTTTTTAAATAATTTTAATTTAGGAAAAGATCGAAGTTTAAAAACAATAATAGTCATTCGCAGATATGACAAAACCAATAAAACTCCAAAATAAAAAAATAAAATTCCCCGAATTCGCTACTCATTTGGTTCTATATTTGTCGAAAATTAAATGGATGCGGCATGAGGTGAATATTTAAAATTTAACAAATTTGCTTAATAATTTAACATACACAAAAGTTGAAGATCCAAATGGACTTTAATCTCAAGGAAGAATCAGAAGTTAAAGATTTCCTCGAAAAATTAGGAATTGAATATCGTTTTGGATGTTACAACGAAGGAAAACCTGAGGGTAAACAATGAAAGTGAAATGTAAACACTAAATAATTAAGCTTAGGTTGTTATCTTTTAAACGTTTTCAAAAAATATTTCTATTGATGCTCTTTTTCATAGTTTGTCATCTCCTCGGGGATTATTTAGAAAGTATCAAAAAGGACTTCGAGAAGGCAGCCAAAGTGTACAAAGCTAATTGTGAGGAACAAAACCATGCAAAAAGTTGCTATAAATTCGGCACTTATACATTCTTAGGCAAAGGAAATGTCAAAGAAGACCAGTTAAAAGCTTTCGAGTACTTCCAAAAGGGATGCGAGTAAGTACATTCAAGATTAACAGAAGTTTAAATTCATTCTTAAGATCGTTTTTTATATCACTGTGATTTTTAGCCTTCTCAAAATTCCATCGAACAATTCAATTTATTTAACAAAATGTGTATGCTGCCTTGCATTCCTCCATGTGAGCATAAGTCATCATATCAGGAGTATACTTGCAAATTTTCATTACTGCTTAATATTTTTTACCAGAAAAATCATTTAATCTTTATTTCCGTTTCTACAGTTACAAACATGCAAAATCGGACGAAGGTATTTTATTAATTCCCATTCCATATGTAAATAATCCTTTAAAACAGTTAATTTTCACTCTCTTAGACTCAACTTCATTTTTTGTTAAGTAAGAACAAGTCACCATGAGAAAAACAATCAAATTCTTAATAGATTAAATACGAAGAATGAACTCAATTGATCTTAGTATAAAATTTTATTTTTATCATATTTTTTATCTATCATGAAGCCTCAAGTATTTTATGGTGAAAAGATTATGTACATTTAAATGAATTGGGTTTCATATCTTTATGAGACTTAATATCATTCTACTTTTAGGTATGGAAATTCCGACGCTTGCTTAAAGGCAGGTCTAATGTGTGTCACAAACAGTACCAAAAGTAAGAAGGAGAAAGATATTAAACTGGGTTTAAAACTACTGGAACAGAGCTGCAAGGGTAAGTTTAATCCACAAAGACTGTATATTCTTCCGTGATGAAACAAATGCTCTTAACCTGAAATGCTCTTACACCTGAAGATGGCTAACAGGATGAAAGAGAATCGTTGAAATTAATTTTTATCTATTTATTTGAACAGGAAAGAACGGGTTTAGTTGTTTTTACCTAAGTGGAATGTATTTATCTGGTGTGCAAGGTCCTAATAATGTAGAGGAACTGCCTAAAGATATGAAGATGGCCCATTACTATGCAGAAGAAGCTTGTAAATTGGGCAGTCCACATGCATGTGCAAATGTTAGTCAGATGTACAGAAAAGGAGATGGTGTTCCTAAGGATGATATAAAAGCTGACCAATTCAAAAAGATAGCTCTTGAATTACAGGAAGAAGTACTTAAGGCTAGGCAGCTTAACTTTCAGGAAGGTATACCTAGTGTTGCTTCTCCCGAGAAGTGACAAAAATTATTAGTCAGAGGATAGCATTTCTGAATAGACTGTGAATCTGATACATTGAGTGAGTGCAAATTATTTTGTAAATATTTTCACCAACATCATTTATTTGTATATTGATGTGAAGTATTTATCAATATCATGTTATATACTTGCCTAAATTTTGATATCTGTATGTATTAAGGTTAGATTATTCCTTTCTGTTGACGAAATGCTAATAATTACCTAACCTACAGATGTTTTATATGGAGCTTTCTTCACAATATAGAAATAAATTTTATATATAGCAATTCCAAATTTTGGAGTTATTTTAATGAATTATTTAGCAGCTTGTTTAAGAAACGGTATCTGTGCACAACTATGTAATTGGATTATCTTTGAAAGATGTGATTTATTATCAATAAAACTGTTGGTTTGAGTTTGTTTCTTAATATCTTTTCATAGCCATAATCCATCTAGAAGTATTAATGACAGTGATGGGTCTTTCATTCATTTTGGATTGTATAGTTTGTATTAGTTGTCCTTCCATTTATTTGATTTTTACCTCTTTGTTCCAACTCTTCTGCCCTGTAGTTTATTCTATGCTCTTGATGAGATTCTATATTCACAATAATAAAAATTTCCAATCTTTAACAAAGAAATTGTATTAAATAAATATTTTGCTGTTGAACTACAAACATGTCGTCTTCAAGGGAAGTAAGACTTTATGATATTGCCGTTGTGTTCAAAGTTTGTTATTTACTTAGTTATGATTATTGTAAAAAATTAATGGATTCATTCTTGGACAATAATATTTAGTCAGAGTAGTTAAAGGATATATAAGGTTACAAAGAAAAAACATTATCTTTCCCTAAAAACTCTACTTAGGTAACCAGTTTTTCTTGTAGCCATTTGGAAGATGACCAATGAAAAGCAGCACCATGGGAGGAAAGTTAAGTGTGCATCTAGTTACTTCGTAGAAGCATTGTCTTAATTGGAAGATCACCTAAGCATTAGATGGATTAAGGAGAGCTGGAGACTTCATATTAATTTGATTAGACTTTGGTGCATGGATCCTCAGTAGCAATATGTATATGGCATACCATCTTTTAAAATAAATTCAAAAATCTGCCTTCTCCAATTCATTTGTGACTTCTTAATTATTTCTTTTGTAGTGTTAAAAAATTAAAAAGAAACCTTTCAGATCTGCTTTTGCAGTGAGCTTTGGTATATAGTTTCAGAAGTTAATTCCTCCTTTATAATCAAGATATATTATGGAAAACATTCTTTTTAAATTTTATTTTTTGTCTCACATGTATCTCCTAAAAATTTAATCGTAGTTTCCCCTCCGAAAGGCTAAAGATATTTACAGGTTTTCTCTTATCAAATTACAAATGAGTAGGTGTGAATAATTGAGTATAAAACATTTATAGTAAATATAATAATAATTAACTTGTGTCTACAGAAATTTGACTGTATATGAGTGTGAAAATGGATACTTTCAACAAATTCTACTTCAATGTCATGTAAGAAGCTTATTGAATCCCAGCTTCACACACCAGTTATGAATAGGAAAATGCTCACATGACAGAGCTTAATTTGATAGTTAATTATGGGATGTATAATTAAGTCATTTTGCTACTGCCATACTTACTAATGATAAGTATTACAGGTATGACACCAAGATGAATGTGATATCGAATTCAGGAAATATACGAGGTGGAAGGAACCTAACCTCTAAGAGAAATCGAATTGATGGACAAAATGATACTTAAATTTCTTGAGCTGGGAGCAACAAAAAGTTAGCGAGTTGGTGTTACTTTAAAAAATTCGGAGAGCAAGCAACTAGAAGTTGCGATTGATCTAAATCCTGATTCCATATATCAACAATAACAAAGTCTCAGCATTTTCATAGAATGATAACTATTGCAACTAATCAATATATTGCAGGACAACTGGCTTTGAAAGAAGAAAGCAGCAGAAGTTAGGATCCACGACGCAATTCTGAAATACGTTCCGATGGAACTGCATTATATAAGCATATTCCCAAAACGACAACTCTCAACTCATTAAAAAAATGAAAGATTAAATATAATTGCTTTTTCTCAAAAGTTAATCTAATCTTATTTAATATATTAGAGTAAATATTTCCTAAATAAAGGTAGGTATCTCCGCTACATCAATCAACATCGCTATGAACAACATAAGCGGACGTGTCTGCTAATGCAGAAAACTGCAATTCGAAGAAGGAACAAAGATATTACATCAAATAATAATTAAAGCTCATCACAAATTATTGTAACGGGACATTTTTCGTTTCGATTCAATTAATTGTCGTCAATATTTCCTTCAGTATCGAAAACTAGCACAATTTTTAATTAAACCCCTAATATCTAATCGCTAGTCAACTCATTCGGGAAGATTATAAAGCGCGCACTATTTTAAGGGTAATTCAACATGTCGTCTATCATTCGCATCCGTTGTTTTAGGGTTCGTCTTCAATTAATATTCCAGCAATCAAAGCTATTCCTTTTTGTGCCCCAAAATTCATCAAATGAAACTATCCATAAGGTAACTTTTTTCAATTTAAGGAGGAAATGTGTACATTCTTTTAATATTTTACTTTTTCTGTGTTGAAATTATTATTAGCTACTTCATCGCTTATACATTTGTGTTTGTGCAAATAATCTTTGAATGAAGGGAATATATTCGGTGAAATGAAAATTCACATTCCATTACCAAACATTTATTTCATAATGTCTACATGATGGGATCCATTCAATGTAGGAAACAAATGGAACCAGTTTTATATATGACATCACAATTTAGTAATAAATATTAGTATAGTTGCCTTTGTACTGCTCACAATGATTGTAAATAAAAGATTTTAGTGAGTGTTGTAAATTACAAATCTAAACTTTTCAGATTCTCACTACTTCTTTCCTTTGTTTTTCTGACTAGTATGAAAAAGATGTGGCATAGTTGAAGATTGTGAGAGCAAATTGTATCCACTTCTCTCCATTGGTGCTCAGCCCATTATTTTCTCTTGCTAACTTTGCTCTTCGCTCTTCTCATTTTGCCAGGCAGGACATGAAAAGAAATATGTACTTTTAGGTAAGGATGTAAATCTTGTTGAATATTTGCTGAAGTAATGCTAATTTTAAAAAACCACACAAGGATTTATCAAAAATTCATTGTCATTTTAGATGCTCTTGGTAAAGGTTAATATGATGAACACTATAATTTTCTATTAATTCTAAGTTGGTTTTATTTTTATAATTTTAAAGACTTTTTTAAAACATGTGTATTGTGAAGGTATACTTGTACCTCTCTTCAATTGTAAGTCAGCAAAGTTTTAATTGCAAAGCTTATGCAAATTCAAACATCATGATCATATTTGAAGGCAATACTCACTCTCAATGGATATAGGAAAGTTGTCTCCGAGGATTTCCCTAAAGAATTTCGTACAATGCACGTATATCCTCCCATATCCTCCCAACGCAGGTCGCTAATATAAAGTTCGCCTGTAGGCAGCACCTATACAGCACAAAAATCATTGATGTTTATACATCTTCCAAATGTGAGAGAGTAATTTATATTTCCCTAACATCTAATTTAAATCTTTGTATTAAACTAATTTCATGATGATGCAAATCTCAATTCTTGATTCTATGTAATTTAGTTTTATTTCAATCTATTCAGTAATACTGTTCAGTGAGATGATAAGTTATATGAATTAAGGTATTGATGAATATCAGCCTGGCAGGAACTCTTATGACCATAGCTCAAAACAAAGGATCATTCTTCAGGTCCAAATCATTAGTTCAAAACCAAGGTCATGATACAATAAATCAATGGAATTTGTCCTTATATAAAATCATCTTTGTTTCCAGTGATGAAAGAGCAAATCTCATTAACACATGTGCAATATGCTCAAATTTAAATTAGATGCCTATTAGTCACTCCACCCCCAGCATGAGGGAAGGATGTTTGTGTCATGCATTTCAAATAAGTTATATAGGATTAATTTGTGGCCTTTATTCCTAAACAATCCTTAAATTACTCATTTATTATAGGTCATAAGTCCAATTCACCCATTACAAAAAGGAAAGAGCATGTAGCATATGATTAATACTCATAAAAATGGCTGAGAAAAGAGATATATGAATATACAAATATTTTGCAGAGGCAGATTGTAATTTAAGAGTAAACATATTTCTCTGTTTAAATATGATATGCCTTACCCTCCGCCTAGTATCGATGGAGTTTCCAAATGAAATGGGTTTGTTTGAAGAGTCTAGCCAGCTCACTCTTGGCTGAGGCTGCCCTCCAGCAGTGCAGCTGAGCACAATTCCCTTCCCCATCACTTGCATCACCACTGGCCACCACTCTCTCACCCAAGCTGCCTCACCCCTCATCTTCTTGGCACATGATGCACTCAGGAAATCAACTCTACGTCCTATGGGAGAGACATTCACCAAAAGGATTATTCAAAAACCTGTTTAAGAAATATTCACTTCTTAAAAATCAGTATATTATTCGGAATAAATTCCAAAGAAGTGAAATAAAAATATATGAATTCCAAAGAAGTGAAATAAAAATGTATGAAAACCAGTAACTTGCGTCTCCTAAAGAACTTTTGGTATTTGGACAGCATAAAATGTAGAATAATATACTTTAAATAAATATATATTCGTGTTAAGGTTTGGTAGCTTAAGATTGACTTTCCCGTTTATTGCTACATCACATACTGATGAAGGATGGGGATGAAAATTATAAGAAACATTCATATCATTAAATAAATTTGTACCATAAGACTAATTTTTCTATTGCTTATGAAACTAACCTTGTACATGTACAACTGTAGATGACATTGCTGTTTGAGGGAAAGAGTTGACTTGCTCCTCTAAGTGGTTTGAAATTTGAACAGAAGAGGGTATGTTTCCCAAGCACATATAAACTCCTTGGTGCTTTGGGGTAACACATGGTATTCGAAGACGTGAAACCACTTTTGCTCTTCCACCAGTGAGAGATCTCAGCACTTCAGCTTCACCTGGCAAGTCATTATTTTCTTCTTCTTCTTCAACTAAACCTCCAAAAAATCCTTGTGGCAAATTATTACCATACTCTTCAGCCTGTAAATTGAGTAGAGAAATGCATCATAGTTAGCAAACAGATTTTTCAGTTTAAACTACCTATCACTGTCTGAGATCATTCAACTGTAGTTCTCTATATATTATTCTAACAGTTTTATTATTGCTTGAAATAGCCTAAAATTCTTGCACTAGTTGCATATTCAGTTAAATGAAAAAGCAATTAGCAGAGAGACCCAATGTTTACTTAGATTAGGATAATGTACAACTTACTTCCTCTAACCTAACTTATCATTCTAAGATTTACAAAAATTAACAGAAAAAAATGTAAGGAGCAGGAAAAGTTTTTGAAACTTAAAGTTGAATAAGAAAATCTCATGTATATTATACGAAAAGAAACCAATATATAAGATAAATACCAGATATCCTCTAAAGATAAATGTTTTGATCGTAAGGCCTTACACTGGTTGAAGTCCATATAACTCTAGAAGCCACAATGTGCGGTATTCATTTAATTAGTATTTATGATTTAACTGTAAAAACAGTTTTAGTTTCCTGGGGAATGAAGTGTGGATGAAAATATTTCTACTATTAAGTTCACCATATTTTAATCAACTCTGATATTCAGCTGGCATTAACTAATATGACTGTGTCGGTTATGAAAATTTTCTAATCTTTTCATAACTGAGACATCTTATGGCATAATAATTGAATTTGTTTAGTGAGTCATTATACTTCAATAAAATTGAGATGCTAAGAGTAATGATAGATTGGCATCTTTTTTGTAATATACTTGAGCAATCAGTTGCCCTCCCTGTGAAAGAAGCAGACACTTGGGCCAGCGTGTTTTTACTCTCCAAATATCATCGCTGGCTCTAACAATGCCCATAATCTGGCTAGGTTTCTCTCTATCGTAGTTTTGAATTTGAAATTTAAGTTGTTGTTAAGGTAAAGGGGTTATAAATGTAATGCTTTTGACCCTCAACTGAAGTTTATGTTCTCTGAGTTACACTGCTGATTAGAAATAGCTTTGTGAAATACTTACTTCTTGAGGGTATATTAGTTTCCCATCTTTGAGCCACTTAACAGTTGGAGGCGGACTCCCAAGCACTTCACATTCCAATTCCAGAGTCTCCCCAGCTTTCACTACCACAGAATTAGGTAACCCAGCATAAATCTTGATCCAATCTGAGTCAGCACCTGCTGAATCTAAATGAGATAAAGTAGTTTGTATTAATATATATGTAAAATTTAAAACATTTTCCTTAAAATTCAAAATATGCTTGAATAATAAATTGAAAAGTGTATTTCATAGGATCATTACTTCATTGGAAACACTTACCAAAAGATCCTCTACTTGAGACTGAGTTGATAGAGTTCTGAAAAAAAAGATACATGTGTTAAGTTTTATAGACTGTTTCTTCGCCTATAGAGTTAAGAAATAATCATAATCTATGTAGATCATCTAAGTGTAATTCATAATATTATATTGAAATACTAATATTATATTGTAATATTTTGTGTAATCCTATGGTATTGATACTCTATGAATTGGAGAAGATTATTATTATAATTTGTTGGATTATATTAGTTTTTAGTTATCATTCGTTTGGTATAAATCATAATACTGTTCACATTATTTTCTTCATTTTCATTTTGATTTTAAATCATCTTTGCTTATTACAAATGAAGGGCAATAATTCTATTAATGAAAACTTGCATTTTTAAAACAGTTCATTGAAATATTAATTTGGACATAAAGAGAAATGCATGGTTTATCTTCTCTCAAATTTATACACCTTTAAATTAGAACCTCACTTTATCACTTGAGCTTTATTGGTGATAAATACATATCATTAATATTGGGTTGTGTATATCATAATCACTTTAATAACCTCAGTATTTTCCTTTTAACTTCAGCTACATAACCATCCATATATGTTAGAATCTTCATAATTTAGTGAAACAACAGATATCTTCAAAGATTAGAGTGTTAGAAATATAAATGAAGGTGTGGATGAAGCAGATTGTAACATTACCTTTTCCAAATGTTGTCGCTGTATTCTATTGTGGGTGCCTCCCATTGCTATCCATGGACAGGAAACAATCATTAAGAGTGTGAGAATCATTTTCAGGCTTTTTTTCTGTGATGTCATTTGTTTGATTTGAGTGCTGAAAGGGAAATAGAAAACTTCTTTTAGATCTAAGTTTACTTCATACTATAACTGTTAATTATTTATTATTATTTAAAAGTATAATAAGTTTTCTTAAATTTAAACTTTTGCAAATGGTTTTTGTATTGGTCTAGAGTCATTCTATTTGCTTTGTAGTATTTTAAGTAAAAACTTGCATTTATACATTGGCAATTGATAATCTTCAGATTTCTTCTTTTCTGAGAGAGATTCATTGTGATGGATTTCAACTATAATATTATATCACATGATTAAATTGTTAATGCAATTGCAATGTAAGCAATGATTGATTAAAAGGCCTGTGTTTGTCACTCAAGTTACAACATCATAAGTAAAGAAAAAAAATAATAATCTTTAGTAAAATTCATTTTTAAAACTTTTCAACATATCTTTATAACTTAATACCTCTAGCTGGCTAATAGCATCCTCAGATGACAAAAATAATTCTTTCCAGCTTCACAAATAAGCTTTTATCATATAAATTCACAAAGTTATTTTTATATTTGGAGTTTCTTTTATCAATATTTCAAGTTAGACTTAAAATTAGATATCTACTATCTGTAGACTAATTCCTCTGTAAACATGGGCTACAAACAGGAATGCTTAAACAGTCACATGTGCTATTTTATTTCCTCCTACCGAGAATATATTTACTTTCAATAGACGAACTGAGAACCCTAGTACAGTTTGTTCATAGAAATAGATTCTGAAAATAAGGAGCATCCCATAGATATGGGGCTGACACAAGATGGATTGGCGCCCTGACTCAGTGTTATATTGGCAATTGCCATTATTTTACAAATTCTTCAGAATATTTTTTGCTTTCATCAGAATTTATTTTAGAAATAATATCTATTAAAGTAGTATCACTATTATTCCACCGTTTATCATCACTCTAGCATTGAAATTAGGAAAATGAATTGTTTCTTGGAATGCGAATGCACCCAAAAAATCGTAGGTCATTGTATCTTGCTATCGATTGATTCATTGAACGTTCTCGTACTACAAACTGATACACCGAATTAACCGAAGAAATACTATCAGAAGACTTCCTGACCCACGCATTTTAGCCTAGGATTAATCTTTACGGCGAATAATCTGCAAAAAATGTTGAGTAGGCTATGCGATTGCTTTATCTAAGATACAATTAATCAAAAGGTTTCCATCTCACTAAACGTTCAACTAGCACCCAAGGTAGCCCCGGGTGACCGCATGGCTTCTGGATCTGCATGTAAATCAGTTTATATGGATAAATAATTAACCCGTGAGATCGAACTAGATGAAAGAATTATGGTGGCCATAGGCAGTCCACAGAGATTTAATAATAAATTAACCACATTATAATAAAAGTGTTCTACCTTTCGGCAGGTTCATGTGCCCCCACGTTCCCTCTCCTTCAATTCCCGGTAACTTATCCCATCCCTTAACAACCCATCGTCTAACAACTTCTGTCTTTGTCTTCCCCTCTGTGTTTCCCTAGCATTCTTCCTTCGATCGCTTTCTTCAATAATCCCTCTCCTCTCAATATTTGACCCACCCATTTCTTTTGCCGATTTCTAATTACTTCAATTATTACCCCTTTCTCCCCAACCATCTCTAGCACCTCCTCGTTCGTTTTTCTGTCGACCCAGCTTACTTTTTCCATTCGACACCATACCCACATCTCAAAAGCCTCTAATCTTTTAATATCCTCTTTTCTTAACGTCCACGTTTAACACCCGTGCAACATTACATTTCACACCAAGAATTTTACCAATCTTTTCCTGATATTAACCACATTAAATTGTATCAAAAAAAGATTACTCTTCGGAAGTATTATGGTGGGGATTACAGAAAGGATGAAACAAATGAAATCATTCTAATTATATGCTTATAAGACTCTGCAGATTTAGATGTAAAGTTTTGGCAGAAAATTTCACTGTAAAACCTGCATAAGAAGCTATCCTGCGGTTTTCTACCTGTCCCTTTTCTCATGAAACATGGTATGACGCACTGCTTTCCGCTTAAGACAGGGATTTTTCCCGTTCTCAGATATTTTTCAACCCGCTTCAGTCAATCGTACGCCTAATTCCATAGTTCAAATTTTATTACGTCACCTGTGTTGTCTTTTCACGCTTCCCTTCGTCTCTAGAATGGTTCCTTGTGAATTTCTTTTTTGGATTGAATAATTTTGCGAGAATAAAGTTAAAAATGCAAAACAATCTTCTTCCCCCCGTTGGAGCTGATACGAATTCTTAGATGGAGTGAGATCTTCTGTATCACTTTTTCTCAGGGCAGCACGTTAGATTAAAAATTAGATTGACGAGGTTTTCTTTCGCCGCAATCTCAAGATGTAAACATATCGAATAAAACTGAAAGGGTGAGTAGTGTTGTGATTAAAGTATTGGAAAGATCGCGTTCTGTGATGCCCCCTCACCACTGCTGCTGAAAAATTCTTAATCCTTCCCCAATTGTCTATCAAGTAAAAATTGTTTCGTTGCAGAGTGAATAATTAAGTAAATATCTAAGACGCTTTCTTTGGGTGAAAAGCAGACCTTTCTTAAAGAATGTTATGCAATGCAACTTGCATTACACAACCCGATCATAATGCTATCCCGCTTAAGACGCGGTTTTTGCTGAATATAGTACAATATTTCGTTTGTTCATGTTGAAAGAAATGAATAATTAGTAAATTCCACGGCAGAATTATTTTCTGACTAGTTTCCTCAACGAGTTGACATCTTCAGGTTTTAAACTTTATCAGTGGTTAATGATTCCAAGGAGCCAGCTTGAGAACAACATTCTTCAGTGTTTTAAATCTTTGTCTGTATTCGGGTTGCATCGCCCCTAGTGTAGTACGAGCGTCTTATCTTACGCTGACTCTGTGAAAATGTGTATGAATGAGTGCGTGAGATGGAATGCCTTCTGAAATCCTAGCGATGTCCACCGCAAAAAAAGCGCCGCTAGTGACGTCACTGCGCATGCGAGAGACCTCGAGTGTAAGCAACTTTGCTTTTTTTTCGTTCTTGAATGCGTGGGTGGTAACGGCGCGCTCAGCTTTTTCTTATCTTTGCGGCAAATTCTGCGGTCGGGAAATACAACTCACCGCACGCTGAATGAATTGATCACGGCCAAATGCTCTATTTGCGTCGCAACCTATATCTCGACGAGAAACTAGAACTAATGCTTCTACCGCTTTATTTCACACCTAAGATTGCACTGCTGTAATGATACACAAAGTAGCAAAGCATATTGTTGTGGTAATCGTCGGAATACAAGCATTAGTATGTTCACCTTAATACGGAGATAAAAAGAATTTTCACCTTTCTGAGCTGGAACAGTACGAAATAAATAACCGAAAAATTTAAAAATCAGGAAATTTAATTGAAAAATTAATAATATAATGAAATTCGTGCTTTACTGGTAGTCGTCAGGAAATCGGAATTCATACGATATTCATAAATTGGAGATAAAACCAATTTTATATCACAACGAAAACTGTAGCAAAAAATTTTCCTAACATTAAAATAATAATTTAATCAAGTACTTTAAGAAATTCTACAAATGAATTTGTGGAATTTTGTACAGTTTTTGATTCAATTATTATTAAAAGATGAAATTCCACCAAGTATCGCTTGGAAATATTCAGTTCCCTGCAATGCTTAAGAGTAAAATTGTATTGTAAATAGAATTATGCAACATCATGAGTTGTTTACGTATTCTAAGTACATTTCACGAATGCGAATACTCGGAATTTTTCAGCAGGGCTGGTTTTACTACATGCAGTAACTTATCCAAAATATATATTCCCTTTAAAAAAGCGTTCTGAGGCGAATTTTGGCAGATCTGTCTAGCCCAGGGATGGGGAACCTTTTTTTTATCGGTAGGACACTTTTAACATTAGGCTGCATAAGAGATGAATAACAAATGAAACCATCATGCTGTCCTTGAGTTTCTAATTGCCTACGTTCTAATTGTTTAACACTGAACTTGTTCAATTCCTTGGCGGAGTGAACTAAAAGAATATTTTCCATTATGTTTTCTCTTTTCATTCATAAGATCGGGAAAAAATAATGTAAGTACAGGCGTTTTTTCCAGAAGTGACTAAAAGATCGCAGGAGGTACCCTCTCTGGTCTGGACTGCTTGACAAAATTTATATGCAGATACATGAAGTACCACAAAAGGAAAAGAAAGCTTTCGTTATAAACATAACTTCGCCATCCTCGGGATGATTTCAGCTTATCTATCATTACATGAATTCAGGAAACATTGGGAATCTTTCTTCCTACATACATATTGTATTGACAATCGGGATCCCGGATAACCAAGTGGGCACTGTGTTCGACTTCTGCAAAAGCGGTTCCGGATCGATTCCCGGTAGCAGCCTACGAACAAAATGATCTCAGCTGTCGAAGCACCGTTAGCAGTAGTACTACTAACATTCAGAATTATGTTAGAATCGCTCGCAACATTAGAAATCTTTTTCGCAACTTTTAACTAAACATTTGTTTGGAGAAGTGGTATTTTAAAAAGTGCTTTGACAGCAGAGATCATTTCGCCCATATGGGCATCAACCTGGAGTCGAACATGGAGTCACTTTCATCAAAGTCGAGCGCGCTACCCACTTGGCTATCGGGAAGCCATATTTGTTTGAATCTTCTTGGAGCTAAATATTTAAAATAAAATTTGATAATTATATCAAATAAATTATTCATAATATGTCATAGTTATAAATTATGTCATAATTATAACATTTTCTCAAATTAGGATAAAAGTGCGGACTTTCGTAACTGAATTCGTGTTAATGAAGGAAGGTAAGACATTTTCGAAAAGTGCTCACTAATTATCGTAATTAATGATATTACCGTATACAATGAGACGTTAAAGTTTCAGGTTTAGACGATTTTTCTGTAACATCCGAGTAGACTTCACTCCTGCAGAAACCTCACAAACAACACGATAAAGATGTCTTTTTCTCACTTCGCAGAAACGGCCGAGAAAAATTTATTCCGACTTTAATTCTCAGAAGAGTTCAAACTCCTCGGATTTTCGGAGGAGAGATAGGATTAAATCTGAATGAATCTCTCGAGAAAAGAGGCGATACAAAGTGTCAAGCCGAGTATTGACGTCACGCATTCCCTTCTCTTCAAATTCTCCGCCGCATATTAAAAAGCACACTATTTATTCGTGGAGCAGGTGTTTTGGTGACTTCCGTTTAGATTTGCGGCCTTTCAAAAGAGAAGTCATTTGGCCCGAGATTCTGAATTCTAATTTCGGAAGTCAACATCAACATCTTTCTTCGGAAAATTACGATGTGATTTTCTTAATGACTGCAAATAGGGCAGAGATTATGGCTGCGTTCTCACGTCGAGTTAAATGTAGAGCAGGGAAACTTCTGTTTATCTAAGTGATCTCTATTTACTTAAACGTGTTCTTTCATCTTTATTAATTTTTCAATCAAGTCTGGGAAGAAAGTAGTGACAATTTATATTTATTGTGTTATCTACATTAATTTTGTGTAACTGCAACTGTTCGATTTCGGTGAAAGCGGTCCCAGGTTCGATTCCAGGTGGGGGCAAAATCACGTCAGCTTTCGACGCACTTTTAACAATATTTCTGAAATAACAGCGTTCCGGCGATTCAGAAGATATCTAGCACCAGGACCATAGGTGCCATTTCGGCGATTTTTTCGCTATGTCTAGCGACTCATTCCTTCTTTCAGAAACCTATTTCAGCGACATCATGCACTCTTAATCTTTTACAAAGGGAATATATTGAAGGGACCCGGTTACAAAATTCTACCTGAGGCCTTTAGTCATTTTTCTTTATATGAAAGTCTGTGAATACTAATTATCATATTTTCATCCAAACAGGATGATGTATTTTGTTAATTTAAAAGCGTCAGGAGAAGAATAAAGCTTTCTGGATACACCGCTACTTATGGCTCAAAGGTGAAACGATTGAGCAATTTATAAATCAAGAATTGCCGGTGGTCTGCATTTAAGGGGCACGCTCTATTGGCTGCTGACATACCAGGGGTATTGCTTTTATAAGTGTGGTGAATATTAAACAGAGAGTGTTGTATATACTTTCGAATTTTTTCAGAATAATCAGAATTCTCTTTCTGCGCAAAATTTTTTCCTGTTTCACTTTACTGTTCCGTTTTACCGAGGAACTAAGAATTCCGAAATCACTCACGTAGCTGTCTTATTAAAAGCCGTGCTAACTTGCTTTATGTTGAATTTTGGCGTAATCAAAGTTATCTATAGGTTTCAATTAAAAATCGTGTCGATCTTTATAAACGTAAAGATTCCAAAAATATCACATACTTATAGATACGTAGTTTGTAGCACAATAATGATTTATTGAAAGAGAACTAAAGTCACATCGTAATTGCCGCAAATTTGTTTCGACTATTTTCGCTAGCCAGCTACTATTAAAAGCTTAACGATGCTAGTCAACAGAATATGTTACCAGTGTACAAAAAGTTGTCGCAAAACATTATTATGTAAATTACAAAGTATTGTAATCTTATCTAAAAGCGATGTGACTTAGCCTTACTTGGTGGAACGCCATAGCGGAGGAAATGAAAATAAGTCCTTGTTTCCACAAACAGTTTGTATTACGAAGTATCTTTATTTCATTTTCTGGTGTACTCTCTTTCGTGGTTTTCCACAATGTCACGCCTTGACAAACTGATTGCGTAACGATGCATAATTTATGTTAGCACATATTTTTGCAAGGAGATCTTAATGGTAATAGATATTGAATTCTTCATATGTTGGAAAATGGAATGACAATGAATCTCAATGCTCTGAGTTTTGTAGAGATTCAGATTATTCTTCCTATCCTAAGGCGAATGTTAATGGACCATTTCGCTATCTGTACTATCTGCATATATCTACCCGAAGGCTAGTTGGAACCTTAATTTCTCCATCATAAGCTATCTAAAGCTTTGGAACAGAGATGAAGCAATTGGAATAGATGAGAATGAGGTAGTTTACCCTTAATTTTCTCACTAAGCCAGAATTTTATCATTGGAAGAAGTCCACAGAACAGTATGCAAAAAGGATTAATCAGTTACAGAAAATTTACTCATTGATAAACGATAAATATTTCTTTCAGTTATTGTCACTTTATTTTTTAATATAAGTTAAAAATGTAATAATATGAATAATATTCTTAGATATTTTCATCATTTGATCCAAAATGTGAGGTAAAAACGTTTTTCCGTTTACGTCAGAAACGCTGTTGTTGAAAATCATTCCATGGATTGGGTTGTGTCCTCTAAATTTACCATAAACTTGCTGTTTTGTAAGATAAAAGCCCGTTATTATTGTATGATGAGGGCACAACTTTGAAATTTGCATTTGCTCTATTGTTCAATTGCGTAATTATGGGGAGAGTATTAATCGTATTTGTGAGTAATTAAAGACAAGATGTGCCTAACAAGTATTGTCATTTCTATCATTTTATACACATTGCAATGGTGGTGATTCGGTACCTAATTAAAAGATTAGCTGTAAAAGTAATTTTTTGATGGGATACGTGAGGGAGATGTTGCCACTGCGCGAACATTTGTAGCGCTCGCAGGAGGAAAGTGCATTCAGAATGCTACAGACCTCGAACATCATCTCGAAGGTCGCCCACTTTGTTGTTCCTCGGTGACTGACCCTCTCACCAGGTGGCAGGCGCATTCGGGATTAAATTGTGCCATTCCCTAGACAGCAGGGTCCTCGTAAGTAATTTCTAAAGTTAAATAGAACTAAAGATAATGTCGTTAGTAATTAGAACGGAGCAGGTTACAGAATATGTCCCGGTGAGACGATCTTTCATCCCTGTGGCGAAATGATCAAATTTTGGGTAGTATTCATGGGTGGGATTAAAATAAGGCTAGATGAGAGGGACTTAGGGGGATAGACGAGGGACTAAGGGGGACCTAAGCCAAACGAGGTACTAGCTCTTGAACTTTAAGTAAAGCATATTTCAAACATCTATAGATTTCCGGAGCGTACAGGAGTACAGACTTTTTCTTGTCATCGATTTTAAGATTTCCGTACGAAGTGTGTGAATTTAGAAATGTGACTTCGATAGAAAACTTTCGCAGTTGTAATATATTGTAATTAGATCTATCTTATTTTCTTAGTTAAAGAATTGCTATTTAATACTATATTTTGTTCTTGTCATTCTGTAATAATTTATTTTGTGTTGAATGTATTTATGATTACTTTCTAAGAAAGGTGTAATTTTTATTTTTATTCAAATAATTTCATATTAGGGCCTCGTTCGGGAAACTTTCAATCTTGGGCCTCTGTTATTGTGAATTCGGAGCTGGTAGTATTTCTGTATATATCATTCATTTTTTCCAATGAATGGCGTATGGTTGATGAACTTTACGAAACTTTCAAATTTGACTAAGTTTGCAGAAAATTTCACGAAACCTTGTCATTACCATTAAATAAAATCCTTGATATAAGCTGGCACGTATTTAGCAATCACAGGCTCTAGATTCACGGTCTATTTAAGGCCCCTATCGAAAACATCAATTCAGCATTAAAAAATGATTGAACGCCTCTCTTCTGTGCCCCCTTAACTTAAGGCCATCAGCCAGAGCCTACTGCGCATTATGGTAAATCCGTCCCTGGGTAAGAGTATCTGACAGCACATGCATTGTACAAAACAAATACAGCATACATCCTAAAATTTACCTAACGTTAAGTATCTTCCACGCTTAGAAATACTCTGCATTTCCTCCAGAACCAACGGATACTGAAGTCATACGGCTCGCTCGAATTTTTTCAGTCACTTTCCCTTTCTCGTTCAACAAGTTTCCTATTCTTTAACAGTATCGAGTTCCACGGCTTTCTCCGGATCTGCATACACGAGCGTGTATATGTACGTGTGTGTATATATATGAACACACGTCACACACGCACACAACACTCGTACATATATACATGCATGCACGTGGTGATGCGAACTCCCTTCTGGATCCTATGGCTTCCACTTCTTCCTGTGCTTTCGCCGTCCTCTTGTTGAGCCTTCAACTATCGGCGGTGTAGAATTACTCCCCTGGGCACGCACAAGTCAGCTCGAATCGGCCGCGGGGGCGAGGAGAATGCGTCGTAGTGTCACGGAGAATCACGCAAGCGAGTCCGCGTGGGTGGGGAAAGCGCTCTCCTGCACCCTTCTCACGAATACGTATTTATCGGAGTATTAGCCGCGGGGCGGTTTCGGTAAAGTCCTTTAATTTTATTCGCCATTTGCCTCGGATTTTTTCCGAATTCTGTTATCCTATTCGTACATGGATGCGAGACCGGGCGGTCTTCGGTATAATACCCTGGTAATTAACATCCCGTGAGTAGCGAGATGTTGAAACCGAGCGCCACTTACAGAAATAAACAAATTATTTATGGGGAAGCCTTTCGTAGGAGAAACTTCCCCTTGGTGAGACGAAGTTCGACTTCGTTAAGTTTCCATCTGTTTATTTCGTAATTTTTATTCGTGCTCGAATGTGTAATAATTTGTATTTTAAATTACCTGAGTTTTAAAGATAAAGTTGTTGATTAGTTTCACTAACGGCGCTACTGTTTCAGGCTATCTCCGCTATTTATTTTGTTTTTGTCATGCTAAAATAGTTCCATAAATTTATTTTTGGAAGAATCTGAGTATTGTAAAGAAACACCAGATGCTGTTGTAAATAATGACTTCCCTCTAAACAGTCTTGAACTTCTAAATAGATTCTATTTTCTCCATCTTACCATCTGCCTTCAATGAACATTTACTTCTTTTCGTTGTTATAGCATAGTCAAGAAGATTATAACAACCGGCCAGGAAAATGGCAGATTCAAGGGGATTTAAAAACATTTCTCTACTAAATATATGATTTACGCCATTATTTCTGTAAACTAAAATATTTCACGAATCAAATAACAGCAATTGAGCAACAGAAATACGAATTTGAAAATATTAATGGAATCAGATATTAAAGTAAGAAGGTTGAATTAGTTATGACAGATTGGTGTCAGAAAATCAGTATCGTTCTCATTCCAAGAAAACAACATTTAAACTGTCTAACTAATGAAAAATTATGGGTAAGTTGGATTTATATCCGTATTATTATTATGTAAGATTGTGTCGATATTTATAAGTTTTGCATTCCGACCTTAGGAGAGTCGAATATGTGCATATCAATTGCATGTCTCCAGCGGTGAACCATAATTTCCAGTGGTTAGTCACCATTGACGACTGATGCCAAGGGAACATAGATTTCCTTCGAATGTCATCATGATCGTTGTGTCAAATTACCGGAAGTATAGATCACATCCTTTCTCCTTATCCACAGTTTTGCCTTCGAAATTAATTATGGAATTTGAGACGCTGAGAGTTTCTTTGTGAAAGTCTTACTTAATCGGAGATGTAGGTGTCTATAATCATTCGAAGAAATACTGACTCCAGAAGTAAAGATGCTGACGAAATCATACGATATTAATAATAAGAAGTCAAATTAATTATTGTAGTTTCATGGCTATTACAGATTTATATTCTATGATACATATAATCATTAAGGGGTAGTTTATTTCGGAGTCTCTGTAAATACATTAGCCTACTGATTTGTTAATAAACTACATCTACATTAATACCGTGTCTTTTGGTGTGAGGCAGGATCAGGGCTGTAATTATATGACCACTTATTGCTTGTGAAATGTTATTATTGTCTTTCTTAGAAATTACTAGACGATATGCTACATACTGATAAATTCAGAGAAAAGTATAGAATGAAATAATAAAATAGTTAATATAAAGTGTCGTGAATCATAAGATATTTATAAATTATTATAATAATAATTAATAAAATATTGACAAATTATTTATATGAAACTTTCTAAGAAATACATCCTCGAGAGATTCACAATTGGTTGATATTTAAAAAATTACATTCTCCTCATGCAATAAGTTTAAGCTAAGAATTGCATTGAAATGGTTTAGTTTTGATATTGAATTATTAAAAATTAAACAGCTAAGTTTCAACTTCAACTAGATCTGGGACTAATTAGATGTCTGAGAGATTTAACCGCACAATGGGATCGCTAGTTGTTTAAATGTGACAAAATATAAGAGACCCAGTAGCTGAGAGAAATGAGGCAACTCAGGTAAACATAGATAAAGCGATGTTCGTAAGCATTGTCGAATATTCAAAGTTCCACGTGATGTCGCTCGTTTTAAAAGGTCACGATGTTCCCATTAACATTCCGCTTTTTTCAGGCGCGTCTCACTTGATTCCAGTTGGGGGTGAATGCATTACTAGACGAATCGCCCGACTTTCTTACGCAATAGCCGCATCATCGTCATAAATCTGAAATGGCTACAACTGTGTGATAAAAGGAAGCGCTTTGTGAAGAGATAAAATGTCTGTCAACATTAATTGAAATGTTTTACTTCCTACGGGTTTGTGCTTCAACGGAAGTATCATAAAAGCGGAAGCAGTATATCATATCAAGGTTGAAACCTGGCGATCTCTATACGGGTAGTCTTCTTATCTTCTGATAATTTCTTCATCGTTGGTCTTTCGCGAATACTTTGACTATTAATAATCTCGGAATACGCGTCGTACATACATTTTTACGGAAAATTTACAGGCGGAGGAGAAAGACTTAATATGGGTTTACAAGGCTCGTTCGTACCTAATGTAAGATATTATGATACCAATAAATATAAGATGCAACTTGGAAAAAGTGTGAAATTATAATTAATTTAAGGTAAATTGATGTCAATTTCGCCTATAAAAATATTTCATTTGATTAAATATTAAAACTTACTTAATTTATCAAATTAAATCAGATCGGATTTGTTCAGTGGACAGTCAAGAAAATCTTTAGCGAATAATATTGTGTTCAGTTCACTTTTGAGTCTTTCAAATTATGTTCTTTGAGATCCATAAATCCTTTTGTAATGGATATCAAATTTTACAATTGCTCCCGGAATTAACTTTCAAGATACTTACTAGATAAATGATTGGTCACATTTTATAAGATTCAATTTCCAATTTCATTTATCTCTTATAAATCTCAATGCACCACATTCTTGATAAAACTCCAAAACTTTCAGTAATTGCGAGGGGACTGAGTTTTCGTAGAAGCCCCATTTTTTATAGTTATCTCATACTTTTCTAGGAGCTCTTGCATTTCGTCCCTGGAAAAGTTAAACTAGAATGTCTGTAGGAAGCACTGTTGTAGATGTAAGCAAGCCCCTATGAGTGTACAATGTATTTTTTGGATTCAGAGTGAGAATTAAAATTTTCCAATATCTCTTGTATGTAATCCGAAGTTTTTGACAGATATTTTTTAGTAGCTCACATTTTTAAAAGATAGTTTGTTTCAAGAATATTTAATCATACGGAGAAACTAATAAGCGGAAGATTTGGCTCGATGGATTGAAAACCTATCGGTAAAATTTGATCGAGCTCGAGGGAGAGCATTTTAGAGTTTGATAACAAATATATGCTTAACACAAGGCTGTGTGAACGGAAATGATTGACTTAGTATTCTATGGTAGCAAACACGCTGTGTGGTGAATGAATAAACGAGAGAAATTATGAGCTCACTTCGGAAGGTGTATATTTTTATTTTCAATACAATATTTATGATGATTATAAATATACTGGAACAAAAAATATACATAGATAATTATAATTTCTACGGTAGAGGTACACAACTAGTTAGAGCAATATCTGCTGAACCATTTTACCTCACGGCTCAATGGGTATTAGAAAATTATTTTGCCCTAAACCAACTGAATTTCCATTTGCTGTTCAATATAAAAGAATATTTACGTCAATGTTAAATCTTTAAATCACAATAACGCTTATTCTCAAATTTTCAACATTCGCGAGGTTATTCGGAGCGTGCTCCTTAGCATGATATACTCGCTCAAAATTCCAAGTGAGCAGATAACCCGGAGAAAACCGAAATTTTTCCACTTTAGTCTCTGAGTAACAATTCATACTATACATCTATCATTACAGCTAACCAGCCGAATACATTATCAACAGCTACAATCAACTGCTGAAATTTGTAAGCATCAATAGTTATGCGGTGAATATTTCCACCTTTTTGCAAACTTATGGCGCAGAAAAAATTACAAACACTTCGCAAACACTCAAAGTCTTGCATCGGAAATACATTTTTTTTCGGCTCATTCATTACCTCTCGCGAAATACAGTTTGGAATACCTTTATTCTTTGAGGAAGTAAAGTGTTAGTGAAATTTATTGTCATCGCTAATGATTTCATTTTGAGGGAGTCCCAGAACTAAGCGAAAAAAAGCGTGGAACAAGGAAGAATTTAAATTGAATGAAAGAAGAGTGCTTGGGTGAAACTTTTCCAAAGTATAAATTTACATTAGTCGCGCCGTGGGTGATGAAACGGTAAAAAAGATCACTTCCCAAGATGTTGAATGAAGCGTCAGTGACCGAAAGAAATATTGCTCCACAAAACTATGAAAATATGCGAAACGAGGATTCTTGGATCAACTAAGTACACATGCACTATTCGGAGAATGCACAGCGCGGAAAATAGTCATTTGGAGAAGGGCCTAAAAGAAAAATTTGGACGAGTCTCTTTTTCTTGTGTATCTTTCGCCTTGGCCTCCCCTCCGTCCCCTCCCCATTCGTCCATGGAATGCCACGCGGTCTGGGACGCGTGAAATTACTCGCAGGGAACGCCGTGGTACGCATTTTGCGTGTCACGACGCAGAAATAGACTGTCGATGAAACAGGTTGGCTGCGAAAAATAATCGGTGGGTCCTTGGTGGAATAGCGAGGGAAATTGGGGATTCGCGACCGAGTCGAATGCGGAGAAGGCGGTTTTTTTCTACGCCGGATTCTCGTAATCATTTCATCCGAAGATTCGGAAGTACTATAGGTAATAGAGGAGGTAGATAATACGGAATTTTGTTCACTTTCATTTCTGATTATTTTGAATCCATTTTTAGCCAAGGCGTGGAACCGAGGCCAAAAGCCAAACCGGAAGTGAATAAGAAGGCTAAATTTACCTGAATGAGATCGAATCGGAATCAAAGAGGATGTTTACTTCCAGCCCGAAGCTAGAAAGAGGATTATTATTTGTTTCTTTCTGGTTTTTTTTCTGCGAAAACAGTGGGAATTCATCACTGATTTTTCTAAAATAATAGTTGTTGAAATTATGTAGAGGACGTTAAAAGGATAAGAATTCGTAAAAAGTTATAAATGGGAAATTTAGTTTATTTAAAATGCAGGGTTAAGCTAGAGCTATTTTTATTCATGCAAGAAGACCTAAATCGCACAGCTTTTTATCCTCATTAATGTATAATATTCAGAGCCTCCCGGATATCCGAGCGGGAAGTACGTTCGCCTTCGGTGGAAAGTCTTCAGTTTGACTCCCGGTGAGTCCCATATATGTGGAATGACTTCATGCTATCGAAGCACTTTTAAAAATACTAGTAATGCATAAGATTCGTGATTGAAAATTAGTAAGTTAACTAGAATAATCAGTAGAACTCTTCTTCTTGATTTAATTTCAGGTGGCAGTTTTAAGTGCTAATTTTACTTGCGGCGATTTCCTGCCTGCTATAAATCCCTTACCCTTACCCCATTTAAATTAAAAGTTAGGGAACTGGAGTTTCTAAATAAAAGGTACGAATTGGTAGATTACACGAATTTGGAAACTAAGAACCCATCTTGAATTTCGACATTTAGCGTAAAAATGGGTTATGTGGATTTTTACATAGTTGATCGCTAGAAAACCTCAAATGAAATCGGTGCAAAAGAAAAACCGAAAATGTATGCATTAATAGAAATTGGAGAGCATTCGTTTCGGAGTTGTGTATTTGACTTTACGTAAATCGAATGACAAAGTAGGGTGACGCCCTTGTGATGGTCTCGAGAAAATATTTTATAGTGCAGCATTCCTCCACCTAATGTTACGCACAACTAAGTCCCATGTTTCTTCGATGTTAAGTCATGCATCTTTTACGAAAGAAAAAAAAATCACGCCTCTTCTTCAGCGCTTCCGTTTGAAATTATGCCAGCCGTGGCAGCGAAATCTTTAGGTTAACCTTCGGAATTTTTGCTCTATTTCCTGTTGGTTTTTCTAAAAGTTTTGGTCTTAAGATTTTAAAATATTGTTGAATAACGATGGAAGTTTCAAGATGAAGTCATTGTAGCTTAGGAATAATTTGGCTGTTTATTAAATGATAATTTTATATCTCTCGTTGGGTTTTCATCTCTTCTGGAAATCCAAGAGCCTCACCAATTTCGGCATATTTATAAAATTCTCTCTCGTCTCCTGACGGAAAGTTAAAATCTCCCGGACTATATGCTGATTCTTTTTTCTTGAAATTTAGGTTCATGTGTTATTGAGCAATCTCCATTTTAAAGTATCTTGGAATCGTTTCTATTCAGTCTCAACACTAACTGAAAAATTTTTTAAAATCTCACGGAAAGAGATACACTTCATTTGGTTAGAACCTTATATAACCGTGTTAATAATTCTATCATGTAGAAAAACTTAATCCTGAAAATGATTTCTATTTAGCGTCTATATTAAATTGATAATGTATATAATAATAACAACACTCATACCCTCTTTTATTATCTTATTATTATATAAAAGTAAACTGTTCGAAAAGGATACGATTCGTTGGAGGAATTAAAAATTATGATTTTCATGTTATAAGGTTACGCGTAAAATAATTGCTCTATAGCTTGTTTCACAGCACGTCAATGTAAATAAGTCTTTAAATTTCATTCAATTCTTCAATCCAAATTAAACCATATTTCTTCTTCGACCCTTGAAATGGCGGATTTTGATAGGTTGTGTTCATCCTTTTCAGTTAACATAATTGTCCTGTTTACCTTCTATAATAATTTGCTGTAAGGATTTTAGTTTTAACCGTTGTGAGTAATTTTTCTTTTCAAGCTGAACAATAAGTTCAAAAATACTATTTGCCGATAATAATTGGTCATCAGAAACGTATTAGAGATTAAAATTATGTATTTCAAATTTAAAGCTGCATTTACATTATACGTAAAATTATGATTGGTTTTGAGTAAAACATCTTTCGAAAATCTTGTGTAACCAAGGTACTGTGGATTATTCCAAAAACCATTAGTTACCTATATTCCAAGGATTTTATCTAGTTTCTGAGTCTGAAAGAGATCCATTTTCTTATATCAAAATCAAAAAGATCGTAAAAGTTCAATTTTTACTATTAAACGGTTCTACTTTAGAAAACAAAATCGACAATCGTATATGTGAACGAAAATTTTCTGGAGAATATCGAAATTTTGAAACGCATTACCTTCCTTTAAAACTTGTTCCTCACCCGTCACATACAAGTCGTACATCCAAGTCATAGTGGTAAAAATAATCCTGTACGGAGAGTTTAAGAAAAAAGAGGGAAAGTACTTCTTGTGAATAAAGCACTGCTTGTAGCAGATTGTTGCGGTCGCTTTCGAGTCTAATCGGTGGATATATCGATAGATTTGGTCAAACCACTTTCACTCAATATTGGTCGAGGGAAAGCACTGCGCACTTCACTTTTTCGGATTCGGGGAAACCTCTCAAGTGTAAACCCTCCCAAATCTAGAATTTGGGTGTTTTTAAGACCACAATTGTGTTAACGTGTATGATGAAGAGTCAAGAATTGTATTACGATGGAGAAATACGATCCTCATCTTCCCATTAATTGCTATTACCATTAGCGCGATGCGTAGATTATAATCTCATGAGTCGTGCCACTGCTTTTGTAGTAAAAAAAGAAAGGGAAAATGCTCAAGTCGTTCTCTTTTTCGGGCGCTCAATTACTGCGGCAAATATACCGTTTTGTGAACCCGTCTTACGACGCATTATTATGAGTTCATTTGGAATGAAGAAAAAGAGATAAAAAGGTATGGTAGAACCGGGAACTAACCGAAAACAAAAAAAGTCGTTTTTGAAGGAGTGGAAACGGAAAAAATAAGTTTTTGGACCCGAACAGAAACCGAAAACCATTATTTATTCTTTTCCGATTTTTGGCTTCCGACAATGCACATTTTATAGTGCGATTAGAGAAAGGTTTACTAAAGTTGTGTGACAACGACTTGCAAATAATTATTCTTAGTAAGTTTCGTCTTAAAATTGAGTGTAATTTAATGTTAAAGGAAATGGCTCAGAATAATAAAATAAAATTTCAGAGGGATATAATGCTACAATGGGCGGGGCGAAAAATACTGGTTTGACGATGGTTGAAGGAGCGAAACCGAGAAATTTGGTTCTTTTTACCAGAAAGCAAAACAGAATGAAAAGTATTACGTATTGGTGCCCTGGTAAAGATGCGAAAGATGAACAAGCGAGACTGGGAAAAAATTAGAATAGGTTTAAATGAATATATAGCTGAATTTTCTAAATTAAACATATATAAAACAGGAAAAACAAGATGAATACAGCACTAATTGAAACGAATTCAATCATTTCAGTATAGATTCTTTTAATTGTCCTTTAATTTCATTGTATTAATTCTTGACTAAAATAAGTACAGATATATCAAATTATCTATCAATCATTTATTTGATTTAATACGTATGAAAGAGCTACCCCAAGAACATGATCCGTACTCATGAGCTAAAACTAAAATCATTCACTTTTTCTAGAAATTAAAAAACGTCTTTCAAAATTAAGATGTTTATAACAAAAAATTAACAATACAGCAAGAATCACGAAAATTTCAGTTTAACTAAATAAATATAGGTCACTCACCAACCCAAGCTATTTCCTTACTGATTGTATCTGAGAAAGAGACCCACGAAATCGGCGGTTAGCTGTACGTCTCACAATCAGATGATATCCTGCATTTGTCCCGTAAGGATCTAATGGTATTCTTCTCTGGCAGGAAATACATCATCATCGCAAAACGCTTAGAAATTCAAGTCACTTCGAAAGTTGAGGAAATGCTTATCCTGCTGAGGAATAGCTTCAAAATAGAATGGTGTGGCTTCCTGCTTCGTTTCCTTTCTACCAAGAATAATGCAGTAATAATCAGACCCCATCTCTAAATTTCCTAGAAATTCCTTTGAGCGGATCCACCCACCACCGCTATTATCCGATTTTTTGCGCTTATCTTTCCACTCAATTTTTATTTTCATCATAACCCTGAATCTGGACATACAGTCGTTGAGCGTAATAATTTTTCGACGGAGTTCTTTCGCACGAGATACCGAATTCAGAATAAAGATCAGGGGTAAGGAAGGAGTGGCACATGTCGCGTCTACTTTCTAGGAAAGCCTTACTACCTGCCACAGTCGCTCTCCTAGACTTCAAAGTGCTCCGAAGGATTGTTCTAGCAAAAAGGGTCGGTTGGAACACCCTGGTCGCTGCTGGAAAGTGCTAATTGAGATGGCGGTAGGAGAATGGAATTCTTAGAATTTTCAACTAATGGCCAACGACGTGGTAGTTCCAACCACGTGTTTCCAGATTTGCTACGTTTCAAGGAAAGAAATGGATTCTTCGCTTCAGTTTATACTTGTCAACGTTTATACGCTTTAGAACGAAAGCCTTAGAAAAGCCTAGTCTCTACGAGACTGTTCCTTAAATAAGTATTATTTAAAAAGTTAGTTCCTTAAACGATAAGTTTTATATAAAATAGCTACATAATTATTTGTAAGTTTCTGAATGCTATTTCTGAATGACTATGCTTGCCCACCTGTATGACAATACTTCAAAAACACATCAAGATTTAAATCCTGTATTAATCGTTCATTAGATGCGTAGTTATAATGTTATTTTCTTTTCGATATTTTGAAATTAAAGACCCTAAATGGAAATATACAAAATATAAACAATCTCACTTCATTCATAACTGATCACTCATCAAACGTCACTGCACGTTCATGATGCTTCATTTCCATGACTTGTAAGGCGAGATACGGAGGAAAAATTTACCCAGATCACAAGGATATTTGGGTCAGATTGAGAAGTTGCCCGAAAGAAAATGTCGTTGATGAGTTTGAGAGTCCTCCATCGATGATTCCATTCGCCCATTGATTGCACTAAAGATATTATCGTACGGTTCCTTTCAAATTTGGATCAGGAGTGGGGTCAATGACCCTGTCATCGACCTTCCCACTGGGTCAAAGGATGACAGTGAGCGATCGGTATTGGCGTTTGCACCCCTTTTCATGCTCTTTCATTCCTTCTTTACTTCGTCTCCACCGTGTAACTTTCCATTCTCCCCCTATGAGTTCTTCATCCAGGGGATTTTAGGCCTGTGTTCTTTGGAGGAAGAATCGGTAGGAATTGTTAAGAAACCATATTTCATAGTGGTGCTCTCCAAGATTTATGAGAGAGAGTTTATTTTTATGATCCATTTAAAATCATTGAAATCTGGAGTAATTTACTTTCGTGTTATTTTTTTAGAAAATTCGTCATAAATGAATATGCAATACGGTATCGAATTCATCGTTCAGTTGTTCTTCCCCTCTGCCAAACACGAAAAGACGACTTGCAGGGCATTAACGTAGATGTTCTGCAAAGTAACGAAACAGGTCGTGTATTAAATATTTCTCGTGTTGAATACCTCATGTCTTTTCTTCCTCTAAATCATAAAGAATTCTCAGGAAAGTTTGGCTCAAAAAGCAGATTACTAATTTCGCTTTTTTCTTTTTTTCTCTAGCGTGAATTTAACAAAAGAAATAGTAAACGGAGATGAGAAGTGCTATTGTTCTGTTGGTAAATGTTCTGTACTACTCTGTATTGGTCAATTTTCTATTCTAATATAATTATTCATGATTATGTCATAATTACCTCATATAACATCATTATTTCATATGAATAATCGTTCAAAAAATCTGTAAGGTCTTAAAAAATTTTACTAGACCGCAAGAACTCCGGAAATAACCACAGGAAAACCGTTCTTGTGGTTTAGTCAAAGTTTTAAAACCCTCATGGAATTTTTGGACGTTAATTATTATCACAGAAAGAAAACTATTTCTGTATAGTTTATGAGTAATATTTTCTCGCTTCGATGTATGCATCTGATTCATGTGTTTACTAATTATTTCCACTTTCCTTTGTGTCCATGTTTTCCGAAGTTTATTGGGTTAATTTTACTTTTCTAAATATTCATTCTTTTTTTATTCTTCATTTATTTTTCCAAATAAAATTTATCAACATTTGTATTTCTAATTAAATCTTGACATATGGAAGAAGAGACTATGTAGAACTAAAGAAGATGATTTTCCATAATATAGAATCGGGAATCTGTGAAGTAAGCTTCACTGTTTCTTCTTCAGTATCCATTTCTGCATTATATATTTCCTCTACAATTTGGGTATTTGTATGGAATAACTTTCATTGTGGATTTCAGGGACGATCTCAAACTCACCTCACAAAGACGTTATTTAGCAAACGCTCAAATATTCTTTTAGCATCTGAAGCATTTGTTGATAGTTTCATAGATGAATCTCTTAACTACATCAACCAGCATTCGGAATCCAGCTGGAACGCGCGCTGCCCCTTGTTCCGGGTATTTGGGAGCAGCGGGAAACTGTCGATCATCTGGTGACTGATTCCGACAATTGATCAAGGAACAGACTCCCCAAGGAGATGTCTAATTGTGCTTCCCATGATATATGACCTTCTGTCGCCTCAAGTGGCAATTCTATGCGATGACAAAAGGAGAAACGAACAACAGCGGTGCGGGCGATCCGATAGTCATTTTGCACTTGTCACTTCCTCCTTCCATTATGGGAGAGTGGGTCTCACCTCGTGTTCCAAGTTAACGAGGTGAGCGATGCGGGCGACTTCGCGCTTCCCAATGCCCACGGAAATGAAGCCATCCGTACTAACTTTTTTGCCTTCCCAACCGATGCACGTTTCCCCTCATCGAAGCTTTGGATATCGATCTATCTGAATCACGACTTGGAAACGTTATGAGTTACGTAGCTGAATGACAGTCTTTATTTTCTAACTATCTCGACGGAGAAATTTTCCTTTTTTCTTTCATTTACTTTCTCCTCAGCCTTGGCTGTGATGAACCTGCGGCATGTTTTATAGTGAAATATTGGGATTCATTTTGTCAGTTTTTATTGAACGATAAGGAAATAGTTATTCGTAAATTCGGCCAATTTCAACCCAAAACATATTTTAGTTAAATGAAGGTTTAATGTTACTCCTAGTCAGTCATTAATGCAGAATTAATTAACCTCGATTGCTGTTGTCGGGCAATGTAATATAATCCCTGATTTCTATGCCTGATCCAAAAAATAATTTTTGTTGAATCCTTAGACGATTAAAAATATTAATCATCAAACTTAACAATTCAACATTGAATCAACAATTTAATCTCTGGAATCGTAAACGAATTGAATTTTTTGTTTAATGACTGAGTGGTTTACAAAGATCTCTTGGCTTTATGCTATTCCACATTTATAGGCGTCGATGATTAGTTAATTTTTCCATCGCTATTATTTTATCTAATTTGATTGGTATCTTAAAAATAAGATGTATTTTATACCCCAAAGATAACGGATACTCCGAGAGTAGCGGGACGTCCTTCTGTGAGCCCAGTCGTTAATGTCTTCCAGTCTCATCTAATCATCTTACTCTTTTCTTCGTCTAGTAACATTTTTCCTGCGACCATTCGCAGAATTTTCATCTCCGTAGTTTCTAATAGAGTTTCAGTTTTGGATATATCTAGTCTTATCTCTCCCACATGTTAAAATTTGGCTGACTATCGCCTTGTAAATTCTACCCTTACTCTCTTTCCGTTTGCGGCACTAAATAATTGAATTTAGGCAACCCGCAATCTTCTTCCATTTTTTTATCACTTGCTCTCCAGTTTCCTTCACAATGCCCTCAGAGTCTGAGTGCGCTACTCCTACATACTTAAAGGGAATTTCTTGTTGAATAATTGTACCATCCATTTCCAGTTTACAGAAGGAAGGATTCAAAGAGGGAAGCTAAACAATTAGAGGAACGAGCACATAGACACTATGAATGACCAGAACACTATGAAAGTTCCGAGGGATGGAAGAAGTGTGGGGAGAAGAAGAATAAGATGGAGCTGACCCGAACGTGGGCCAAGTGGGGAATAAGGCACTGAAGGAAACAGGTAAGAGTCAAGGATAAGAAGAGCGAGACTTGATCCTGGATCTTCCACTGTCTAGATGGATGCTTTAACCAATTAAGCTATAAAGTTAGAACATTCAGACATGCTGCTGTGGGAGACTTTGCAGGGTCCAGGTTCGAGATCCTATTTCCTTTGTAATTTCCTAGCTTTTATTTGCAAAGTTACCTTACTCCAGAGATGGTAACTTGCGTCCTTCGGGACAAATGTGGCCTTCTTGGGAGACCATTGTGGCCCTATAGTCTCTCTTAGACAATACTCTTCACTTTAATCTTTCTAATCTTGCATATGACACCTAGGGAAAAAATAATATCAAAAATGTTCTCTTTCAGTCCACTTAGCGAATGAATTCGTTTTCTCATATAAAATTTTGATGTTTTCACATTTGAATGTCGAAACAAAAGTGGCATGGTGGTTTCCCATGCGACCTTTCTCATTAGACCAAATGCAAAATGTGGTTTTCGGATGGTAAAATGTTCCCTTCATCTGCCTTACGCTCTTTATCATATACTGTTTAGTTTCATTTGTTCACAGTCCGGCAAAATATTCTCACATTAGCAAATAAGGATCTTTAACACATATTGTTTTCATTCCATCCTCTCCTTTTAGATGCTCTATTCTTATCTCCTTTTCTTGAATGCCCCCTTTTCCCTAATGAACCCCTCCCTTCTTTCGTCATCAGTGGCCATTTCCTCACGTCATCTTCGCCCTCTTCTCACCGTTTCTCCCCCGTGGACTTGATTTCTCCAGAGAAAAAATCAATCCTCTCCTTTTCTCGGGTTGCATACATTTCCCATCGGAGGCTGATGACTTCGGCTCCCTCTTCTCCCCATTCTTCTCAACATTCGCTCAAACAAAGAAGAACTCTTTACTTACTCAACTTCTTACACTTTCTGGATCGTCCCGCCCGGGATATTTTTGGAGCGTTTAAAAGAGTTCGCCGTTAAATACCTTTCATTTTTGGTCTAAGCCGGATTTTGATTATTTGAACGAGGGTGAAGTTGCCCTCTACAGAATGGAAGTAGGATTTTAAGACTTTCGAGTGATGAAGAAGAGTGGGAAGATGGAATCGGGCTGGATTCAAAAAAGGTAACCGGCAAAGGGCGATGACACAGCTGGGTGCCCTTCAATGAACCCAGTGTCTATTTTTAGCTATCGAAATATAACAGTTTACTTTCCAAACTGTATCATTTTTATAGTGCGATGAAAGTTTATCAAATCTGAGCGTAAAGCTGAAATCAGGGATATTGAAGGAGGAATAATTATTATTTTCGTAAATAGCTAATGCAGAATATATATATATATATATATATATATTACCTGAAATTTAGAAGTCATTTGTAGATAATCAGTGAAAAATAAATTGATTCGTATACTAATATATAACGAAAGAATTTTGAAATCGCAAGTTTTGTCAAAATTTTGGAATAGTTGATAAGTGTTTGAAAGATTTTGATTCCTAGAAAAATTTGACATTATGAGATATAATCATCCAATAACTATCTTTTTACTGTTGCTGACCTCGGTCTTGTTCGATCATTAAGTCTAATTATTTTTCAAAAAAAGCAGTAATAGCCACAGCATGATAATTAGTTTTACGTCCATTTATCAATGTTGAATAGAGTGGCTTAGAACTTTGGATAGTTTGGAAACTCACCCTTTTATTTGCTGGATTAACTGCAAAAGTTATATGTAGACCATGAATTTATGGACGATGGGTATAGAATGACCCAGATTCTGAGGATATAGCAGAAAATCACGGAAAGAAGCTACCTGTTTGTTTTTTATTCTAAGGTATCGAAAGATTTGGGGAGAAGGTATTTGTGAGTTGGCGAAGTAGCTTATGAAAATGGGTCGGCCCCTTTTAGAAAAATGAACGGCATCTGCTTCGGTGAAACACAATATCAACGATGAACCGAAACATAATACAAAAGGAATATCATGAGCACACTTTGGAAAAGAAGACTATGGAAACTAAAATAATTTGGCTCCTTTAATGGTACACCTTTAAAAAGTTTATCTCTGAAGGAAATTGATCTTTTGGTATCCAGAACTAAGAGATACTAGAGATGTTACTCCATCAAATTTTGAAAAAAGTATTTTGCAATTCCACATTCTAATTTGCATATCTATATAATGATAGTAATAATATATCATTCGTAAATATGTTTAAATTTTCGTTATAAAACCACATTTCTATCCGTATTCTGATGTAGTCTTGGAAAAATTTAACCTTCTACAAATGGAAAAACTAAAACAGATTTGGACAATGTATTAAAGATAGCAAAGGAAGTTTGGGATACCGCCTTATAATAAGCTTTATTTGTTAAAAATTACCATTCCTTGAATTTTATTTGTAATATAAATTCATGCTGTGCACTGTGTTTAGAATCTCAAACTTCGTGGTAAAGTGGCTACGTGACTTCCGAAAATAATTTTAAAATAGAACGGGGTTACTTCGAATTCGTCTTCATTTCTTTCGGCAATAAGAGTTTCAAATTGCAACTACGGGATATTTTTGGAAGAATGCATTTGTAAACCATGACCGCTCCTACTGCAATGAAAACATCGCATCCGGACGCGGTTTATGAATGACTCCTCGCCAAGTTTCTTTGTGTAAGCGCACTATTTTTTCCCTCCTAAACGAAACCAATAAATGAAAAAATAGGAATCGTCTTAATAATCAAGATTCACCAGAATGGATAACGGAATATCTCATCCTTTCTATAAGCGAGGAGTACCAGTTAAGACTTAGATTCCTCTGAGATTCAATTAATCTATACACATAATTAGGAGTGTAAACAGTAATTTAAACTACCCATGTGTAAACTACCCATAAAATATGCATTGAGAAATTAAGTCAAAAACAGAAGTTACTACACTTCTCTGCTAGAAAGTGACATGAAATTACAGGATTCATAAAAAGGCCTAATTGGCGAAAAAATCGTCGTTACTTTCATAAAGGTATCCTGGGTTCGATTTTAGACGGCTTGAAAATACTCCCATCGGAAATGTATGTATAGTTCGTTTTTATGTCTTACTGACTTCTGTTCTTTTACAAAATTGATTTAGAAATATTGGTCCTATGAAATCGTGATATAGGGAGAATTAAATAAAGATTATTATTTTGGCTGTGGAATATCTTTCTGATTCAGAGGGATCATTTGTATACCACATCAGATATACATGTTTAAATCATTTAAATTAGGTTCCGTCATTTTTAACGGAAAATTCTCTAGTTAAAATGTTTTTGCTTCTATCCTCCTTTTTCAGAAATAACTGAACTCATTTACATTAAACAATGTTTTGATAGTCATAGAGATGTATCACGCCCGGGATCCAATCACCCCAGTTTTGTCGAAATGAAAACGTTTAGGAAAATATGCGACTCAGGATCATTCTTCCGCTCAGCACTTAATTTCCCACTAGCTGCCCCTCTAGCAGGAAGGGGAAAGGCCGCCCTTGAGAATTGCAGCGTAGCTGTCCTATATTATGTTCCGGCCCTCTAAACTTGAACTGCAACCGAAGGATTTCTATACTGTTTCTTCCAAACACTACTGCATTTTTCGGTCATTTGGGTGACTTTGAAAAGATTATACGTCCCATGCCAACAATATTTAACAATACTTCTGCACAAGAAACTATTCACTGTTCACTATTCGAGTTCAATTGCTTAAAAAGTTTTTCCGAGGAACAATTAAGGAAAAGAATTACGGTTACGGCGCATAAAAATCATTGATGAATGGCATTTTAAATATTTAACTATCAAGCTAATTACAGTAGAAGTCGGTTAACATAAAATGTATGAGCTGCAAAGACATACATTTCGCGTTAATCATATTTCGTGTCAACCCAATAACTGACTAATTCAACGCACCGCGGGGAGTTTTGTTAGTAATTAATTATCATATACGAGTATTTTTATATTATATATAAAAATATATTTTTATATATAATATATCATAAGTTTACATTTATAAAATGAATAAAATTTTATTCAAAAAAATTAAATCACGCAAATGCAGCTGTTCATAAGTTAATTCTAATATTTAGGACGAAATTCGAACTATATTTAAAGTAAAGAATGGTAATTTGTAGGTTTACTAAAATCCTACAATATTTGCCGTTTAGTATTATCGAAAGAATTTAATAGAAATATTTTTACTATGGGCCATTAAATGTCTCTTAATCGTAGTATTGTTAAAATCCTTCAACAGATAAAGTCACTTCGAATAAATGGGATCCTACCGGAAATCGAACCAGGGAGCGCTTACATCAAAAAGTATGGCACTTGGCTATTGAAAAAAATTAAAGTCATCGCAAGAAATTCAAGTTACTTTTACAACTCATATTCATTTCCTGAAAATAAAGCTGAATTCTTCCTCTTAACTTCTGCTTAAAAAAGGGGAAATTTCCGAAAAATGCCAGTATAATGAGAAATTATTTAAATACTCGATAAAATTTTCCTACTGACAGAGCTATTAGAATTCCGTTAGTATCTGGTTACATTCTGTTTCATAGGTTGATTTTTGCTGTTTGTATTGCCATTAAAGATCGCTTCCGTGAAAGGAACAGAAAATATAAGCAGGGAGGAAAGCTGACATAAGATGCAAACTCTGAAGGAATTCACTTTGATTACCGGAGAATTTCGAAGAATAGTCCTTGTCAGTGAGATGTTAAACGGAAGCTATATCAGAGCAGAAAATGGAAAAGAATAGAGCATCTCATTTCTGCTGAATGGTGTCGTTGATTGAAGGACAGGTGTCATTTTCGTCATCCAGTGAAATCTAGAGAGAGGAAGCTAGGAAGGAAATCGAAATGCTGCATAATGTATAAAACAGAAAAGTCGACGTCACTGTTTATTATTTCGAATGTTGGTTTGTTGTTGCTCACGGTGACATCCTGTCACTTATTACATTCTTTATTTATACCTTGCTTGAGCCCTAAGATGAAATGGACATGAAAAAAGTCTGACAGGACCTGGAATCAAACACGAATCTCTCAACTGCCTTTCAGGTGCTCTATTGAATCCTCACTGTCGGACGAAACCACGTGGTTTTGCCTACAAAGTCTCCCGAACGGCATGTCTGAATGTTCTAGCAAGATAGCGCAAATGTTGGAGCAACTGACCGGAAATTGTGAGATCCGAGTTTGATCTCCGGTACTGTCAGAATTTTCCCTACGAGTTTTCTCAGGTGAATGCCTTTCCATTATTTTTTTAAATTCCATTCCCCATACCTGTCGGCTTTTCTCAATTTTCTTCCATTCATTGCTACTTTTAGCAATTAATCCCTCTACAGAATAAGTCCCGCCCACTCTAACTTTGTCTGAGCTTTTTCCTCATCATCCTTAAGACTTCCTGTTTTCTGTTTGTTCTTCTCGGACTTCATTATCCTAATCTAAGCAACGCTCACGTCTTTAACTTTAAAGTCCTTAAGAATCTACTTTTAAGATGATTTCAATTTTCCGTAATTCTAAATCCTACTCCCACAGGAATTGCTTATGTTATCAGCTTTGGGCCCTTTAAATATGCAATTTATATAAGATGCTTAAATTCCAAATCTTTCGGTTCTTAAGTCTATATCTTACAAGCTTTTCTCTTAAATTAGCATATTAAGAGTTTATAGATTGAAAAAAAATCCAAATAAAAAGCTGGATTATTACCTTTCCAATTGGGAGAGAAAATTATTCGAAATCTCATTTTCGAAAATTAAAAAACTATTTTCGAATTCGAATTTCATAAGGTAATTAATATTACTATCCAAGTAAGAAGGTATGATTTTCTGCATTTTTCCTGTAAAATGGTCTTGAACCAGCAATTATCCATCCGTATGTACCATTCCGCAATGCACATGACAAGTAAACTACAAATATTTACTGTCTGTTATGTATTTATGAAGGACTTTGAAATAATTTCCGTTTAACTTCTTATTTTCGTTACGTAAATATAAAATCGTGTAGTTTCGGCTCATTTTCTCGTAACAAGATGAATCACGCTTATTACAAAGAGCCATGAAACGTAATAAGTAATTAGCGTTTGATGTCTTGCATATTTTAGTTATGCCAATAGTCTGATTCTGAGTACGGAATTCGCTTTTCCTACTGAAAGCTTTGAATAGGAATACAGTCCGTAAATCTTTCAGAAAGGTTTTAAATGAATCCAATTTCTTTTTAAGTCCACTTAATGTCTTTTCATATTGTAAAAATAAAAATATACAACGTTAAAATCTCTCGAAAGTGAAAAAGACGCAGCTAAATAGGAAAATTAAATGTCTAAATGAACGCAATGAGTTTAGGCTTAAGAGTGAAGGATCTCATCATAAGAAATTTTTATTTTTAGATCAAGCAAAAAAGAAAAACATAAAAACTCGTGCTTTCCCACAACCTGAACTATATGTAACAGCTTTGTGGAAGTTTATAATTTATCATCTAGTTTAATTTTTGACTTGGTCTCAAAATAAATATAAGCTTCATGTTAAATTCTTCAACTCGGAGAGAGTATTTGTTATAAAATATACTAAAATTCTTGCTTTCTCAAGAAATAACGGATATGATACTAAAGAAAAGTGTCACATACATTAGCATTATAAAGTCCTTTATTAAATTAGATGCGTTACATTTTTTATTAAATTCAATTAGTATGAGCGAAGTGTCATCGTGAAAGGAAAAATTAAGCTATTCAATTTTAATCGTTTATCATAAAACATATCTAGTAATGTTCGTTGATATCATAAATGTAATATCATAGTTTGCTTAAATTCATTGAACTCTGAAGTTTATTATTACCCTGTGATTTATGGTTAATTTGTGTACAGAAACTGGGGGAACTTTATCTATAGTTAAGATTAACTTTCCATCAACAAAAAGACCAAGAGTTCCCTCAGATAACATCTGCATTTAATTAATATCATCCGTCGAGTAAATTTAAGCGAAAAAATCTTTCCTTTTTGTCCCTTTTTCAACTAGATGGGAATCGTTTGGTCTACTTTTATACCATAAAGCCCCCTTACGTCATTCGTATTACTTAACTATGTTGGAGACGACTATCTGTAGCACCTAAATAAAATTCCGCTGATGGAACTATAAAAGCGCCATAAGAACATAAGAAATAAATGAGGTACTCAAGTACTCTAAGCAGTATTTCCCACACACACTTCCTTTCCGTTGCCGATCGATGGACGTCCTCGAAGAGCAGTTTCCTTATAGTTTAACGGCTTTTATTGTAATAGGAAGCAGTATCCTTCCTCTAATACGCCTTCTCATGTTCTCGACGTAGTTTATTCTTGTGACCTCCGTATAGCTCACAACAAAGTGCGTTGGAAATCTAAGCTCACACGTTATCTGTTGTCAACAGAACGTTAAAAAGTAAATTAAAGAGAAAGGAATCAATGAAACGTAAAATGTATCCTTTTACCTTTTCTAAAATGAAGCTCCAACTTAAGGAAATATACTTGATTATAGACGTAATTAAATTATCAATAGAACGTTTTCCTTTCGTTATAAACATGTACCTTATATTATATCTTGCAGATTTTCAACCCAGATAGATACGTTAAAAATAATAGATATATAAAGACAAAGATGTCAAAAGTATGTTAGTTCCCGAGAGGATTTTTTCAGAGTTCATCTGGATTTTATTTCTGTTAATTAAAATTCAGGGGAGAAGGAAAGCAGATTTTTATTCCAAATATATTTGCTCTTTCTGAAAAGGAAAATGATTATTTGACCGGGACTTCTTTTTCGGTGATATTGAAATCAATTTGAGTGGTGAAACTCAATGAAATTCCATTGATCTCGAGTGGCCACTATAACAATAGCACCTGGTGTTCCAAGTAATTTCATCTGCTAAATGGAACCTGTTTCTTTAAATGGTATTGTTTCGAGGAAAGTCTTTGTCTCTAGGGAACTCTCATCTTTCCTTCTAAAACATAGAGGATAAAAAAGTCATTCTGTCGCTAGCTTAAGATCTCAATAAAATGGTCTGATGAACAATCAACTTTTGATCGACAAGCAAGTAATCGAATCGTAATATATTTCGTTCCTCTTTTCGCTGCAATTCGAGTAAATAAACTAATTCGGTTCGGTCCAATTCTGTCTACTTTCTTTGAGCCGGTTCTTGCCGGTTTTTTCCGACCATCGAAATACTATATCCTACATATGTATCCGAAAGATAATTTAGTACCTGCAACTTTTCAATAAAATTTCATTAAATTTTAGTGCATAACCTACGGAGTTGAAGAAATAAGCTACAAGTCGTAGGTATACGTATTTAGTATAGTTTCATCAGTTTACGCTAAAGAAAAAGGTCATTAAAGGTTATACGAGAAGTGGAAAATTGTGATTGGCTGGGACACGAACCCAGGTCTCCCACTTTCCGGGCAGGTATTCTTACCAATTGTGAAATGAAATTGTATTGTAAAAAGTGTATTGTGTAAAAAGGACATTGTTATGAACCAAAATTCGGAACGGAATAAACTCTGGTTTTCGGTTTCGGTTCAATATCGGTTTTCATTCCGGAAAAATACGCTTTTTCATATCTCTTTACATAGAGGCTACAATTTGATATTTATTCCTGTGCTTCTAGCTCGCTTCTATTATCTGTGCTTCTAGTATCTGGTAGAAAAAATATTGGGTCTTGTCAAATTCTGAACCAGTCAAAACCGGAACGTTACCTTAACGCTTTATCTGAGTTAATTTGATCTCCTTTTAATACGCTATTAGGTCTATGAAAATCTGGGCTTGAATCATGTCTTCTATTGAAATCTCCATCAAATCGGGGAAACAGAATAATAAGACCAAACTGGACTTATTGTAAGTCTTATTCTAGATCTTCTCACGCAATTTCCTTTCCCCTTAGAAAATTTTACTACGCGGAAACAGCCCATTTCAAAAGTTAATGGATTTTAGAAATGTAAGAGGTTTCTTTGTTTAGGATTCCGGGAGTGCAATTGTGCATTACGCCCCTGCATCTCGACACCCCGCACTTCTCTGAGGAGACGAGAGTACAACTTCGATTACGCATTGCCGTCTCGCGTCCTTGAGATGAGAAAAACGCCGTCTGTGTTTACTTTCGCCGCCTTCCATAACCGCATCTTTGGCGCTGATAGCATTCGAAGCCTGAGAAATGTTTTCCTTTCCTGCCGCAGGTGGGAACTTGCTCTTTGTATTTAACGTTCCGGCAAATTTAAAATCAACCTTCCATCGTGCATACAGTCAAGGTTTCCAGATGGAGGAGGCTATACGTGCAAGTCGATGGAGACTCTTGAGTGAGATGCTTCTTCACAATTAATCGCCCTAATGCACTATTTACTTCAATTAGTAGTATTGCTAATAATTTTTTGTCAGCTGTGGCCATCTAGTACCGCTTTCTCCAAAGTCGAACGCGCAGCCGACTATCTGGAAGCCTCCATTTTCAATTATTCGGAATTATAATCTAGGGAATAGATGTAAAATGCAGTATATGTAAATGCTGCAAAAATATTTTCAGCTCACCAAGTCTTGGCTTCTGGCTAATGGGAATGAGTTTATCTTGAGTTTATATGGTTGATGACATATTTATATTATTCTTTTTCTTAATGTTCACTTCTTTCTTATGTCGTGTATATTATAAAGTGTTTAGTTCGTTAATTTTGTAACTTCTCTTGCAATGAATATATCTATATATGAAGGTTGCCTCAATACAGGCATAAAAGAATTTACCTAAAGCTTTCATATTATTTCTGGGATATTTACGTATTTTTTAGTGATTAAAGATAAAAAGTATCCAAAATATCAAATTTTTAAATTTTAGGTACTTAAAATCTTTGTTAATTATTAGTTAATAAATTAATCATAAACTTTCTTACAAGATCCTCCAAACAGCATGGCTAAATGTTTTGGAGGGAGAGATTAAAGTATAGAGCAACCGAACAGCGTTTGGGATCCAGGTTCTAGTCCGCGACCTGTGAGACTTTTTGCAAGTCCGTTTTTCTTTCGGAAGTTATTACCATTGTCTACTGATTGAGACACTTGTATCGTTGCTAATCTGAATGTTGTCAGAGTTAGCATCCTAGCTCAGTCTTTGGTTTGAATCCAGGTTAGGATATGGTTTCTGTAACAATTACTTCTAAGTACTTCTACATCGTATTGCTATTTTCGTTCTGAATTCCCTCATTCGCCCACTTTGATTGGCTAAGGGAAAAAGAAAAGCTAATAGTTTATATGGCCGATTCTAAGGTTAGCCTAGGTATGGCTCGAGGGAAAGGAATGAATAATCAGGTTTATAATAGCATTGAGAATGCACCAAATCTTCCCACCGACATTATTCTCTGTGCTATTCTCATTTTGAAGTGACGTAAGGCGCAATTATATCAGCGAAATCCAATTTGAGAACGCTTTCGAAGCTTTCCAGGCCTATAGAATGAATCCGAGACTGCACTCAACTTGATTGAGCGTGGAGTTGGAGGAAAACAAGACGGTTGCTTCTGCTAATGATATCGCACCGATGATCCTTCTCTTTGGGGTTGGATGCGTTTCATCAGAAGAAAGAGTCGAGAGAAATTAGCTCTGATCGACTGAAAAAGCGAGGGAGGCTCCTAAAAATAAGCCTGACCACTTCTGTAGGAACGATGGTATGATCAAACATTGAAGGTGTAAATTTTTTTCTAGAGAAAACAAGAAAATGACGTCAGCACAGCTACTAAAATAGGACAAGGATTATAGGGCAAAAACTGACGGAAAACTTCCCATTTCTCAAGAGAAATAGATAGGGTAGAATTAGTAGAGAGCTCTATTCAAGTACTTTAGTCTAAGAATGGGTAATTTCTTTTTTACGAGAGAGCCAGAGTGTCATTAGGAAGCTCTCTCACTCTTGTGTTGCCCATATTAAAAATTCTGACTTCGAAATCGTGCATAGGAAAAGAAATTTCATCAGTAAACTTAAGTTAAAAAGCACGCTAATTAAAAGTGAATATTTACCGTCTAATTTTCACTAAGCGTGATAAATGAGACTGAGAAATAAAATAATTGTCTGAGCTTGTATAAGGAATTAAAGACCGCTATGAGCGGCCAGAAGGCCGAGCGTGGACTGAAGGACGCAGGTTCATTCCACTTTCAGTTCATTGCTTTGTCGCCAACATATCGAATTCATTAACTGGAGGTTACTGCTAAGTGACAGTATTTGATAACGTATACAGTTTTATCAAAATGGAATTTTCAGTTGCTGCAATACCACCTGGTTGCTCCCAGATGGCCTAGCAGGTGGAAGGTGAAATTACCGAATTCGCCTTCGATGAAAGCTGTCTCCAGTTCGATTCCCGTCGTGGCCTAGCATTTATCAGTGCCCACCTATCATCGTGATGAATATGGATAGCTATCTGAATTAAGAGGTCCGATCTAAGAAAGCCAAAGAAAGCGGCATGGGAGTCGTTGCGATGACCACGTGTCGCCCACGATGAATAAACCTCAAAGGGATGTCGCACCATGGACATAACTATCATACCTCCTTGTCCTACGGCCATATCTTGACGAATGGAACGTTCTGATTTGTATTTATCATACGATAAAGAAAAATATATTTTATTGACTTTTGTCTCAGTCACGCTCATGGCTGTGATGATATGAAAGCTATTGAGCTATGAGAGACGCAATGAGAGAGAGAGAATCAATGTCATCTGTTAAGGTCTTTTCTAATGGAATTGTATGAAAATTGTACTCGTAGACTCATACGGGACTTTCCGCTTATATCATTCTGGTTCGGTTAGGAAACCAGTGACAAACTACCTCACTCCTCATCTTGCCCAGTAAGCCTCATCTCCTCTCCCAGTTCTTGGTAGCAAATCGTGGAGTAGATCAGATTTTAAACAGACATCGGGCTGAATACTTTACAGGCATAATACTACCTCTCAGTGGGCGTGAATTAAAGCATTTGCCTTGCTTGTCCATGCGTATAACGATTTTACCCTGATGTGAATCGTCCTCCATTCATTACCACTCACTCTGTTTTAAAATTCCCCCAGAGAAATATTTTCCCACCAGTATTTATACCTCAGAACTGCGATGTTTCTTTTCCCTTCCAATAAAAAAATGAGAAGGAAATTGATGGCAGCGCGTGAGGACGACCTCATGGTGAGAAAGGGAAGAGCTCATCCTTAATCTTATGCTTCCATGGAGACACGCTATTTGAACGAAGACATTCCAAGAGCGCTGTAGAACATTTCCGCTCTCTCAGATTCAAATTGAAGCGTTACCGCAATGCTTTTGATAGGAATGCTACAGGAGCATGGAGGAAAACCCTGTTCAAATTCACTTATGGGCAAAGAGGAAGCTGAACCACTCAAGAACTTATAACGTATTCATTAACGGTCCCAAATCAGAATATTAAATTGTGATGAAATTAATAGTAAGCTGAATATATATTATTAATAAGCAAATGATACGATGGATTTTCCGCCTAATAAAACTTAGAAATCCATTATTTTTATCTCATTTCAGTTTTTGCATTACATTCTTCGTCTTTAACAACGTCCGTTTAGATTTTAGTATTTCCTAATTGTTCAAAATTTTACCTTTCGAGCATCGTCCCATTTACTCGCATAAAATTAAATTAAGCCTTAGTATATTTATTTTTGAGGAGTTTAACAGAATGAGGCGTTCTTGGGGTTAATATACGTTTACTTTTCAAAATTTCTATTATTAAAAAAATCGCGAATTAGTAGTAGTATCGGTTAAAAGTGCTTGAACAGCTAAGATCATTTCGCACATGGGCTCCCATCGGGACTTGAACCCGAAACTGCTTTCTCTGAAGTCGAACGCGCTGTCTAAATGACTATCTGGAAGCCCCGAATCACAACTTTTGGGACATGTGAGGATATAGTAATGATAAATATCACGCCTTTAATCTTACATTCTAGAGAGTGGTATTAATAGACTAATAATGACAGAACTTAATAGACGAGAGTTTGATCAGCGATTGATTAGCTGCGAGCTAATCGAAACTTTAATCAATACAGTAACCTAGGCAAATTGAATAGAACATAGAAATTCTGAATAGAACCTATTTATTGCAATAATGAAATGAATAATCTCTCACGGATAGCTCGATTTAAGTCGATGAGAAGCTAATGAACGTCCTACGCTGTCGGAAAAATTATTTTGAAAATGCTTTCGAAATAAATATAAGAAGTGAATCGAAACGATGATTATGTTTTTCCGACGACTTGCCATTCATGGTCATTTCTACTATACTTCGACGAATGGAATATTTTACATTTTCCTTTCGGTGCAGTATAGAGAAAAATTATCTTTCTTTTACTTTTGCCACAATTTATTCATGGATGCGATAACATTAAAGCTACTGAGATATGAGAGATGCTGAGTAATGGCATTCGATTTTGTCACTTCTTACCGAATTTTATGGAAGTGTCATTCATTTGGTCATACTGCTGCACTATCTTTTCACATATTAACTCGCCTCAGTGAGGAAAGCAAACTACCCCAATCCTCACCTTGTCTAGTATGCCTCATTCTTTCTCCCAAGCTTTCTGTAGCTATTGTTGGGGGAGTTGAGTACCCAACCAGCAGTTATCAAATGAGTAGGAATTCCTCCCCAATGCTTAAGGTATGTACATGTATATCTGGTAAACAAGTTTCGAAGGAATAAAAAGGAAAGGCCCCTCCCCATTCGAAATATGACTGAAAAAATCAAGAGTATTTGAGGGATGTTTATATCCGTTGGTTTTATTGGAAATTGGATCCGATGGCAGGCGGCAATGTTAGCAGTCCCGCGCTGCACCACATATCGCGTGATTGGACTCGATATTAAAATGGCTTCTGCCCTCCTCTGGCTTCTTTTCAATATCGATATGCTAGCATTCATCTCTCCAACCGATTCCCTCGACTGTTTACACAGGAAGCCGGTCTTTGAATTATAACTGATAAAGGCTGTTTTGTATCAAAGGGGAAGAAATAAAGAATTTCCAAGGCGGATTGCCGTCGTCACACCCTCCCATTCCGTTTCTCTATTTGAGCATCCAAAGAAAAAATTCTTATCTTTCCAGAAAATGTCTCCGTTGTAAAAATTGTGTTAGGAGTCGTTTTTTCCTCAGTCAGGGCCGTTCTACAAATAAAGTGATTTCAGCCCTTTTTTATTGTTGATTTACATAGCTTTAGAAAAGCTAACGAAGATCAACGAGAGGTTTTTTCACGGGAAAATTACTATCAAGCTCTTGGGACACGTTTACGCAGTTTCTGCAGGAGCAGATGTTTCTCGTAAAAGAAGGAAATCGAAACAGGATTTAAGTAAAAAACATTCAATATAATTAGGCAATAGGTTTCGGAAATATTTGTAGAAATCCCTGCTACTTGAGTCGATAATATGCCCCTATCAAATTCAGGGAATTTGGTGATATGGTTCGTTCTAGTTTTTTAGTTATTATAGTAGCTGAAACTGCACGTTTAATCTTCGAATGTAAATTACGAATCGTAATGCTCGATCGTGGAACTACACGCGATGGGAACCTAACTTGGGACTTTTATTTCTGAATGGAAAAAATATATAAGATTTGTTTCCTTGATGAGTTATAATTTCTGCCTGGGATACAGAATAGAATTACTCTATTAAAATCCCCTTATATTGAAAATTTAAATAAAATTGTGTATACGCTCTTATTTACTACATAAAGCCGCCAAATTCATGTTTATATGCCTAATTTAATAAAATAGATTTATTCGACGGATTATTGATTGGTTATGATCGTTCTAAGCATTTCATTTTTTTTTTTGTCATTAATGACTAATATATTGAAATAGAGCTCGGGACAAACAATACTATCCATACGGCTAACTTAGGTTTCTCTGATAAATTCAGTATTTTTTGCACTCTGTGATACTTTTTGGTATATTGTAAGAGTATTAAGTAAATATTGGAAGAGTAAGTAAGTCTGAGTATTAGGGAGAATCTTTTTGGAGATCATTATTACTATTAAAACTTTTAAGAAATGTATAAATTTAAGTATCCTTTCTTGCATTGTAATTTTTCCTGAGTTATAACGAAATTCAGGATTTTAAAATCTCTATTTTATAATAAACCATCTTCTACTATGATTTTTCGTATTTATAGTAGGACAGCATAATATAAAAAAGGCACTTTAAAAGGTAAATATTCTCAAATAACAAGGATGAAAAAAGTCGTTATTTTCAATCATGAAAGTTGTCACCTCTGTCTCTTATTTGAATATTTTCAGGAGTGACTCAAGAGAACCTTAAAAATTGGCATGTAGCTTTTCGCTGTGATCACATCTAACAAAATTTAAAGAAATCTTATTACGTTGTATTACTTGGGAATCTGGGCTGAGTAGAGTTAAAGGTAAACTGTCGTAAGAAATTGTGATGTATTTATCAGTATTAATATAGAAAAACGAATTTGCAAATAATTTATAGCAGTTTACCGAGGTAATAAAAGTTACTCTTCTCCGTTTACTCAGAAGCGTCCCGTTTGAGATGCCACAATGGTTTGCCTTGTGTCTGGGATAAGGTTTTCAGCCTTTCATGATTGGTCGTCGCACTTCCAGTTTAAGCGAATGAGATTTAGAGCTGATAGAGGCGATAGAAAAGCAGTTCCTAAGAGGAAGTGATCAATTCGAAGCAAATACGGTAAACTCCCGGTTATCCGTGAGCAGATTATCCGTTTTCAGAATTTGCCAGCGTGATTTTTACTCTTCGTCGATATTTTCCGTAGTCTTTTTAAGAAACTCAAAAAACTAAAATTGATTATTATTTTTGCGTTCTAGTACAAGCAGAACTTACGTAAGACCTTTCCTTGCTTCAATTCTTTTTATTAACGTAATTGTTTTCCTTACTAACGAGGAACCTCGCCGTTTGCCATGGTATTGCACACAACGATGGGTGACGGAAAAGAATTCACGATTAATTTTAAGGTTCTTTCAAGGCTAACCGACTGCATATAAATATAATGTGGCCAATTTTTGTAAAGACAGTGTCATTATTAGTGCTAAAAACATCCGCATTTTGGAGCAGAAAACTCTTAATAAGTCCATGAAACAATAAAAAATAATGGATCATGTGCGTAAGTAATAATAACAATCTTTTATTTTCGCAAAATTATGAATATTACAAGAAATAAAAGTGAAATTTAAGATCATACCTGTTTTCTAATTAACCGTCCCCCATTATTATCATCGGAATTCATAATTCGTTCATATCGAGAATTCACTGTACATAAATTACGATTACTTCCCATTAATTTTTAGCTTCCTTAATTTAGTTTCGTTTTTATCTCACAAGATAGATCTCTTTTGTATCTATCAAGGAATAAATCTCTATTGAGTGTTGATGAGTGCGTCTAATTTTAATTTTAGTTTTCTCGTATGACAGTGCAAGGGAATGTTTTCCTCGGAAAATGTACACTTAATATAATAAACCACTGACGGCTAAATATACTGTTGAAGTAATCATTGATTTGAATATTTGCTGTTTTGTGCCTCAAAATTCTTTCTTTCTCAATTAAAATTTATATAAATCATTTCTGTAAATGATTTTTACATGAACATATTTTCTTCTCAAATTTTAAGTCAAATTTAATATTTAATGTTCAGTTTGTTATCTCATTAGAGAAATCAAATATCTTCTATGTGTATAGCCCTTCTATAAATTCAGCACCTAAAAATATATTTTGAAATTTTAAAACAATTAAGAAAACATATCTGGCATATAAATCTGTTTTAATATATATTTTCAAAGAAATGGGAAACAATAATGTATTTAAATAAGTACGTATAAGTTACGTATTGAATTCAACTGTTTGAAAGGAGAGAATGCCTGTAAAGTAGAGAATTTTTTAAAATAATGACGACTGCCCGAGGCATACTTTGAAGATAAACACCTATTGGTTATGAGAGAGATCCATTGTACGTATTGGGAGTGGTTCTGCAAAGGTAGTGCTCCTTTTGAACGCCTGATGGAGTCACAGTAAAGTATTCACCTCTCGTATTTGCCTTTGACGTGCTGATATCCAAAGTAAATATATATAAAGCTCCCACTTTTTATTCCGTTCATACAATATGACGAAATTTCTAGAGAGCTTTCAACAGGTTCAACCACAAAGTTTTTCAAAAGAAATATCTCCTTTATATGATAAGAATTTTCATTGTGAAATTTTGATAGGGGCGCAACTATTGGGTCTCATATGGAATATGCATGGCTACGAAATTAGCGGTACACCTTTCTCTTTAATGGAAATATATTTATCTCTTCGCTATATTCACAATCAAACGAAAATCCTAGGATTTAATAAGAATGTTCAGAAATGTGATTTTGCATAGATACCTCGTTCTATGCATAATCCCATTATTCGTTTTTTCCCCCATTTTTCATAATTTCTTATCTCTCTCGTGTATAGCCTAAGTGTCTCTTACACACGATGAAAGATTCTTGTTTACTCCGTTTAAGTACGCTCCACTATTCTCCACGATGATCAACAGGTCTTATAACTAGATGAAACGTTTCACTAGCTAACTTTCATTGATTTTCAATTTACGCTATTGAAATGCTTCGAATACCCGAGTGAATATTCAATTCCAGGTAATTCTCTCAAGGTAGTGTCTTGTTTTGACACGGCTTCGAAAAAGGTTCTTTCTCTTGCTTAAATTCTAACACCAAAGGAAAAGTTTGGCTCACTGTGAAATAAGTTACATCTTGATATACAAAGGAAAGGAATATTTCAGAAACTTATGTTTATATGCCTTGATGTTTGCTTAAGACATTGTTGATTTGAATTTTGAATATATAATTGAATTTCGTATTTTTTATATTTTCGATGCGTAAGTTGTTCGTGAATTTTCGTGAAAAATTTGTTTCCGTTATATTTAAGTAAACATTTTCAAGAAGTTTTCTTGATCCATTACTCATTTAATCATAATCATGTTGGATTGGAAGGAAAGTTTCTTAATAGAGAGATAGTTCAAGTCTTCTAAGATCCACCTTAATTTTTATTAAGTAACATCAAAAAGAATTAAATTTGGAAATCCCTTTCTAGTTCCAATTTCACTTTTTTTTATTTTTGTACGTATTATTTTTGTGGCAATATTTTCTTCGGTGAGTTTTTTAGAACGGAAAAATTGGTACTAAAAACATCGAAGAAGTAGAAGGCCATGTAATTCAGGATACCTAGTAGAAAGTATAAAGGAAATTAATAAAACATCAACGTGGTTAGGACTCGAATCCAGGACTTCCATAGTACCTCTACCCAGTTCATTGAACCACGTAGTAGATATCAGTGGAGATCCTAGAACTACTAGTAAAAGCCCTCTCTGATATTCTCATTCTTCCCTACGTGCAAATTTTGAGTTTATATGCCCTATTTTCCTATGGGATGGAGATAATTCACCTTCTGAAATCATCTTGGAGATTCTTTTGTTTACTTTACAGCATAGAGGGAGGATTTTCGTCAACGATCCTTTGGATATAGCTCGAGGATTTATTTGAAAACTTCCCTGTCGAGAAAATATCCCTAAATCTTCACCATCAGAGACAGTAAGCAGCGTACCTTCGATAAAATAAGATAGTTTGTTACACTTTCACGCGAATGGAAACAACTTTGTGTAGCCGATGTCCACGGGTCTGAGCGAGGCTCTTCTTAGAAAAACCCCGCTGTCGTGATTCGAACATTTAGAGCGTTAGCGATTCTCTCTCGAGAGATACATCTCGAGACATTCTTCAATATCCGCCATCCCTGTTTCGCATCCACCGCTTATTTACACTCTTTTGTTTTCTATGGGAATAAACAAACCGGTAAGATTACGGAAACGCAAAGACCCCTCTCGGTCCGAAGTGGGTTTTAGCAAAGATGATAGAAGTCTGCACGATAGACGGAGGTAAAAATAGGGCGCAGATGTTGATTTTCCTTCGCAGGGGCGGCCTCTTTCAGGTTTTAAGGGTTTCGCTCGAAAATGTGCTGTACCGAAAAATGAATTTTGACGGGCGCTGACTCATCCTTGAACGAGGCCTCTGGTGCACGACCAATCGGAAGGGATACGCTCCGGTACTTCATTAGCGGACCTGAAGCACCTCAGCGATGGGAAATTTCTCCGCCGGAAGATTCTTAAGTTCGGCTGCCAGATGTCCCAATTTTGGCGGGATATTCCGAAGTGTTTCCCGCATCCCTACTTATCCTACAAATATTCCGTTACTGCATATACCGTACAATGCACGCACGCATGTTTTTCCCGATTAACACAAGCTCAGTTAACATGGAGTTCGCAATAATAAGAGTAGTAATTTGCGAATGTATTCGCATGCCACGAATAAATTTTCCGCTTTAACACGAATTCGTATTATTATCATGATGTATAAGATATTTAAATATTCGTTTAACACGATTTCGTTTTGCATGACATATTTTGAGGATGTATTCTCGTGCTAAGCGAGGGAAACCTATATGCCATAAAAATAGACAATATATACTGTAAAATACACACAGAAGTGCCTAAACCGTACGAAGCGCTAAAATATCTGGTTTACAGTTATATGTTGAACCTGCAAGCCGCCAGGGGGTGTATTAACACCAATATCCCCATCTAACTCTATTTGCTATTAGCTTTTCTAACGATCAGAGGGTTACATTTCCTGTTGAAATATGTAGTTTTACAGTAGCCACACGGAGGTGAGACAGAAATTAAGTCAGTTTTGAAACTATCAAGCAAAACTTTGAAATCAAATTGGTGAAAGTTCAGCTTTTAAATAATGATACGGTAGCGATGATATAGGTAGAGATGGAGCAAGTCGCAAATAATTATCATAACCTATTCTGAATTCAAGATTCATTTGTTAAATAATGAAAATTATTAAAGCTATGAGATATCTTAGTTGTGATAGCGTATTTTTATTGCTACATTATCCACATTGTAACGATCAATAATTTTGTATTATTGTAATTAGTATTGTAATTAATAAATTTACCACTAGACTATTAGTCCATCAGTAACTAATGAATGGATAATAAAGAAAATAATGATATAATCAAACTAATTGAGACTAAATTTTTAAGAGGATTCCTTGGGTATAATTTAGTTAATCATTTGTTAATGACAGTTCTCGAAGGTTTTCAGAAAGTATTATTCCATCGAGATGTCCCACTTGTTGACTTGCTAAAAAAATTTGGCAACCTCTGAAGTAGGATTGCCAGACTTCTTAAATCTCCGGTTCCGTCCGGAAACTAGTTTTTGTGATCTCCGGTCTTACTCAACTAGTCTCTCATCAATTTTATTTAAGCCTTCTTGATGCAACTACTTCGTAAACCTGTCCATCTTAATCTGAACGAATTTTATAAACATACGCTACTTCTATTATTACATTTGAGAACAAAAATTGACTACGTTGGTTGACATATAAAAAATTCGAAGTTTTTCTTGGTGCAAATCGAATCTTGCGTAAATAGGGAATTCTATATTTTACTTATTGTTAGTGAATTTGTTATTTATCTTTTAAAATAAGTTTAGGGAGGCTATTTGATGCAAGTTAAATTACTCTATCATATCCAGCAAATCTTTTCTATCTTATAGTCTAGAATTACGAAATATTTCTTATTTAAAAACGAATGGTTTTGATTGACTTCGTTTCTAGAATACACTTATTAAATATGTGGAAAATTAATATTTTTCAGTGTATAAAATAAGAACGCATTAGGCTTCAATTACATATGATGAGGCACGCGCAGTTTAGCTCCAACTGCAAAGGGTAACAAAAACTTGAATAATGATTTGTTTGACCCAAAAAAGGAGAAATCCATTATCCCGCAAATGCATGGTAACCTCTTTGTTATTCGTTCTCTTTTATAAAAATTTTTAGTCTACGATTTCTCTTAATGTATATGAGACCCAATGCTATAGAATAACTTTGTTGATAAGATGTAGTGAGATATTCTGTTTTGATGAGGCCCTAAGCTATTGAAGGTAATGGGGCCCTTTTATGTCCCGTTCCAGTATCATGTCCTCTGTCAATGAAAAAATCGCAATTTTTGCGTTGTAAATTTGCTACTTGGTAATCTATAGACTTAACGGCTATCTAAAGTATAAAAAATGTGTTGAATATGCATAAGTTTCCTTAAAATATTTTTGGGCCCCAAAGAAAGTTGGGCCCAAAGCTATAAAGCTACGGCTTGCTTAGCTTATACGTAAATCTGGCACGGGAAAGAAGTTTACTGTAAGTTATTCTCCGAAAGAAAAATCAGGAAGAACGTACCAGGATAAGAGAGAAATATTTTATCGAAAATTCACCATCTTTTAAGCGATTTATAATCAAACTGGAGTGATTTAAAGTAGAAGATGAGCTTACACATAATTTTTTAGAGGACGCTCAGATAAAACCTGATGAATTCTATGAGTTATAAAAGATATGAATTGATTTTGGTGAATCCAATCGAATGAATCAATGTTTCAATCAATGAAGTTTATGACTTTCTAGGCCATACATTACCCAAGTTTCCCAGAATACGTTTAAAAGCGATACCTTTTATATATAAATCTATGCCTTTTTCGCTTAAAATTTAAGTTTATCCTTTGATGTCGTTGACATGCTTGAGGGAATACCGGCAATTAACTGCTCCAATGACCATGTCGAGAATCGGACTGGAGATAGCAATCATTATAGCATCGCTTCACCCATGTGTAGTGACGCGCTATTTCATCACGATCGTTATCTAGTAACTCTATATTTACGAGATGTCAACGCACTCATTCCGATTCAAGCAATGAAGAAAAACCGCCGCTCAAACAGTACTCTTCGATCTGTAGAAGGACGAACATTGAACCTAGGATTGGAAATACCGATTTTATGACCGGAATCGTCCTGCTTATAGGTTGCGATTTCCGTCCTTCTTGAAACCCGTATCTGTCGTGCGATACGGTTTTGATGGCAGTTCATATAAATTTAAAGGAGAAACTGGGAAAACTAGCGATAACTTGGCCAAATTTTATGCTGAAGCTGAAATTAAGTGCTGTAGTAATTTTTTTACTGGAGTCAAACTTTAGAAACTATTAACTCTGATTGACAAATGTATTAACTCTGTAAAACTTTCTTTAAGGAAAGAGAACGACTCTCTCGACAAATTTCGACATATTGACATCAATAACTATCAATCAAGAATATCAATAGCTATCAAACTAGATGATACACATATTTTATCGTATTTCTGTGAGTCGAAGAAAATTAATTCTGTAGTTTTTTCTATTTAAAATTTAATCCTGTAATTTCTTCTTACTTTTCTCACTTAATTTATTGTATATTCTAGCAAGTGGATATTTGCAGAGGCGTTCTTCAAACGGATAATTATAATACTTGATATTGATAGAAACACTTTTTTACCACTATAACTACTGGAATCGGGAAAACGCGATGATAAATCCTTTTCGATATATACCACTTAAAACTAAAACTTTAAGATTACTAGAATTATGTAAATTTACTATTTTAGAATAAAGGTTTCAGAGAATGAACAAATTACTAATTAACCAGTATTACAAAAATAAATACTTATCCAGATGAGGAGAAAAATCTTTAAAATGTGGAGATCAAGAAAATAAAGAGAGGTGTGATATAAAAATGATGAGGGAGTTTTGAAACAAGGGTAAACTCTTCAATGAGACCAGGAGTCCAGCTAACATAAAAAATGCTTGTGATACTCATTACTTGAATTTATAAATCAATAAACCTGTTATACGAAAGGCGCGGTAAGTTTGCAAGCTGTGGTAATATTATTATAAATTAAAAATTTTATTTAACAGAAAATTTTCGCGGAAACAAATAGGTGGCTGATGGCAAAGTAATGTGTGGTTGGTGGTAAAAGAAATTCCAGCGTAAAATATTGCACCGTTTAGAATCGAGCGTAGTCTTCCGTTTGATACTACGCAAGCTTTCCCACGTTTCGCACAAATTTGCTGCTTTTGCAATCTTCGGGGGAGCTTTTCCCCGCAATACCAAACAATAACAATGCTTCGAAAATTAAACAGAGCAAAATTTACTTTTCCTCGTCCAGGAGAGAAGATAAAAGAGCCACTGAAAAAGGGAAACAAATAGAAAGAAGGGGCGGGGACGTAATTGGCGGAGTGCTTGGCGAGGTCCAGGACCGATAACAGATAATTCGCAGATCGGCTTCTTTCTCAAGGCGTGAAATATACAGGACGTAATGAAAATAGCTCTTCCAATGAAGAGATGAGGGCAGATGTGGGGGAGATGGAAGAGCCGACCAAGCTGCTATCGGAAAGTGAAATTTGGCCAACTTTTGCCCACGGTATTTTTGATTCGTCGAGATGAATTTGGTCCAGCACGCGAAAATCGCGTCTTTGTTAGAGTTCTCGTAGAGTAACGCCCAATCCACGGTCCACTGAATACCGGAGGACCTCGAATTTTTCCTGTTTCCATAACGTTTTGCTTCTCCCGCTAATTCTTTGGAATACATAGCAACGTTCGCTGAAATTGATCAGTTGGTAAATACGGGGAAATGTTTCCAAAAGCGGAAGAATCTCTTTTTAGAGCTTGTTTGCATTAATTAAGTTCCGCAAACGAATAAACTTCGCAGTTATGCCTTATATGTGAAAATTAATTCCGATATTCGAACTTTTTCGCCATTCAAAGTGATGTAGGTATCTCTTTAGCTGTACATTCCATCTATTTGAGGAATATGATTTTCTGTTATGCAAGAATTTCATTGAAAACTAGGTAAAGTGATCTGCTAAGTAATTAATTACGCTTCTTATATAGTTATTCTACCCAAAATAAAATTTAGCCTCTATAATAACCATTTCAAACGAATAAAAGCTAAAAGAAACTTCTAGTAGACAAAATAACTTTTCATCGAATCGAAACCAATTGCACTTATTACATTGATTATAGAGATACTCTTTACCCCATAATCCTTTAAATTAATGTCATGAAAATTTATCGAACGCTATAATTACTTGCAGTGGTTTTATCTTGTTCCTAAATCAGTGTTTTTTTCTTTTCTTTTTCCTCAATGTGCACGACTTCTGCTTCTACACAGCACCGGTATTGAACTAAGACCACGTGTTCAAAGAAATTCCGACGAAGGAATAACTGTCCCTCGCGATAGCTAGCGAAAGCCTTAAACTTTAAAAGTAAAAAAGTTGGACGAATGTAGAAAAGTTGCCGGACGGATATCCGGAGAGGAAAAATCCGATCACTTGCATCGACTGACAAAAGCACGCCTTTGCCACAGCAAATCCTCGACGGAATCGAAACCAACTCGGAAGACAGACGATGTCGGAGGGTCGTAGCTTCACTTACATGGGAAAATCCAGCGGCGGGTGTCGAGACAATCGCAGTGCCTTTCCGGTATCTTCTGGAGACGCCTTGGTTCCGACCTTTACGCCTAATAAATACTCCTCGGTTTGCGTCCTCGGATTCAGGTACGAGAGGTAAAAGTCGCGCCTTACCCCACCACGCCTTCCTCGAGCGACCAATGGCGAGCCTCGGGCACAATGCGCATGCGCGGCTCACGACTCGGCGGTCTGTTCATCGTCCTTTCAATTTCCGATTTAATTGTCATGCCAATCAATGGAAGAGGCTCTTTCTAAGAGAGCAAGCCATGTGCACGTGCTTGCGTGAGCCAAAGGGCTTTCACTCTGGCCAGTGTCTGTCCCTCATTCCGGAAAAATAACCGCAACTTAATTACGAAAGGAGTGTCAAGCGTCATTAGGATTCGACTTAATTCCGTTGGATAAGTGCGTCACACAAGGGTCGCGGAGAAATAAGATCCTGGGGAGGGAGGAAATCTGCACGTTTTCGCGGGTTTCGCTTATTCGGGGTGGAATTATTTCCAGGGAATACCTGGCTTCGAATTCCAGTCATGTCGATATTTTTCGCTACTGTTTATCCTTGTGTCTTAAGGCGCACAGGCCAAGTATTTGCCTCCACACTGAATCAATGCAAAGTTATGAGAAACTGAATGTCGAAAGGTCGTCGATTTCCTCGTTTCGTTTTATCGGAATTAAATTATTGGTAAAATTAACTCCGTTCGTATGGAAAAATATTGGTCTGCATCAGAAATCCGCGACGTGACCAGCTTAAAGCGTCTCCATTGAAAAATATATTAAATTTTGCTGAATTAAAACAAGCAACTGTAAAACAGAGTAATATATTTTTATTATTACAATAGACCCACTGCATCAGATGGTGGTCACATATGACACATTTATCATAAAATACACAATCGTAATATATTACAGTATTCACTCTTATTAATCATCGATACTTCGATGTCAAAGCAACGTTACACATCGTAATCAAAACATAGCATCAATATATTTACAACAAATAATAAATCACTATATGGAATTATTTATGCATTTTAAATATACATGAATATTTATAGAAATATGAAAACTTACTCTAGAATAATCAATTAAATGGATATATGATTAATGCAAATGAATACATAGTGGATCTTCTGACGTAAAAAATAATTGTACATATCCATATATCAATTTATACTTTATATAATATCATATAGTTTATTACAATACGATATAGTATTTTACACATATGATCATACGAAAGTACATATTTGTGTATATATTTAATGAAAGCAGCGTATTTTCCTGAAAATTATTCTTGGCAACGTCAACAGAGGTTTTGTTTTATCAGAAAATCCATGGATAAATATCGCTAATAAAAATATTACCAATAGTGACATCGCTGTAAAGATAAGCCCTAGCGCAAAAATAAAACATTTTCGTTGGACTTAGTAGCGCATGTGACCAGTAGTACGAAATGGGATGGCCGAAAAATTTTCAGGCTTTCCCGTTATTCTTTCCTGCGAGGTTCCAATATTTTCAGGTATGCTACTATGAAACTGCGATATGTAGACATCGATATAGATGGCTGTATTACCCAACTATCAATACTTCACTACACGAGGTTGTAAAACTTATGTTTAATTACTGAGAAATGAAATTTTCCATAGAGTTGAAATGAGAACTCATTCTAAGAGAGTTTGCAAAGTATAGTCGACAGTTTTGACTTTTCTTTGATCACATAATCAGTAATAGGCCTGCTTTAAGGAACCAGTGAAGAGTATAAATGACTTAATTAAATCACCTACCATATTATTAATTTTTGTTTGAGATATTAAGAGACTTGCAGGCAGACTTTTATTTGGTGATTTTATTCATAGACTCTTTCATAATTTAACAAAGTCATTCGAATAAATTCGTGTTTTCGAATGTTGAACATCAACCTAATACTGAAGGAGGATGTAAATTACGAGATAAACTTGTGACAGATTACATCCTTTATTCTATCGTTTTCTCCATCGTTTGATTTGATTAGCCACAGAAATCAAATAAATAATCAATCAAAGTTTCCCTAATCCGAAATGCTTGGTAACAAAATTTGCTCCATAATTCAGAATTTTCTGATTTTGGAATATTAGATTCGGTGGAATTCAATGGAATTTAGACAAAGTCTAGCTTTCAGAAAAAATATTTTTTATTTTATATAAAACGTGAATAAAAATGCAGCAAGCAAGGAATAGAAACCAATACTTATTTATCAAACGAGGTTGATGGACCAAGAACTATATCCTTTTGGGATAAAAAAGAGACATCGTATTGGACATCGTATTGGATGGATATTAAAAGCATTTCCTTCAGTGTCATTTTCCTCATTCTTGAACGATTTTAGGTTAAAAGCCATTCTTTTATCTTATGGACTGGCATTGGTATTAGGTCCGTTGTCTAAAAGATGTTAAAAAGCACAGAGCCGAAAAGTGACCTGTTACAATGTTATGGATTACGAAATATTTCGGACTTGCACATCATAATATGGTTTCTAGATAGTAGCTTACTTAATGGGGTATTAGGATGCTATATTTTTATTATAAGCATTTTTCACTTTAAACTTGTCAATTTTCACTTATTTCACAAATGAGTTTCAAATATTCTCCTATCCAACTTCGTTTAGCTCACCTATTATTCCCCATAATTTGAAATCTAAGTTCGTCCGAGCGGCCCTTCCGGTCTATTTCACAAAGCGACTTGACAGTAAAATCTCAAGCACGCTTTAAATGACGTCTCAGCTGTAATTTGATGAAGAGGAAACATTGCTGATACGCTGAACGATGAGAAAAATATCAACAGCTTTCAAATTGCACTTTATAGGGTCATTAAGGACTCATTTTTAAAGACCTTGAGTTTCTTGATACTCCATAGCCCGTAATCAAAGCTAGTTAGTTAGTTAACACATTTATTAGGCGATAGTGAGACTAAACAGTCTCTCCTTTTATCCAAGCAAAAGGAGTCTATTGGCGATAGGGTGCAAGACGTTTTTACGGCGCCAGATCATGAGGTGGTAGTGTGGAAGAAAATATTTAACGAATTCGCGCACATATCTAGATAGAATGCGGTGCACCCGCTGCACTTTAAGTAGATTTGGTTCTGCAGGTAATTTTCATCATAAATTTTGAATGGTGTATATTGGTGAACTTTGAAGAAACATGTTATGTTATGGAGAATCACTTTGAGTGGATCCTCGAAAGTCATTTCGATAATGCGATAAATCAACTTGTAATTATTGCGCATTCCCTATGTGCTCTATTACAGCAAATGACATACGTATATGAGGAAACAATTTTTTATTTATTACATTTTAATTTAAAGATTCATAAATATCAGAGTTACTAGCCATCCATAGTATATTATGAATGTGAGTTTGAACCAAAATTAATTAACATTAATTCTTGTTAAGCAAACTTAATAATTACATTTGCGATAAATAATTGTTCTTTCTTGTCTATCACACCATTATCACCTCTTCTTCCACTGTGAATTGTCCGAAATAGTTTTGATACTGACGACTCATAGTTATCTTCGCGAATATCTTTCATATGCATTCTCAAATTTCAGTTCTTAATTGTTCCATAACGAAACGAATCGATTCTCTAGCTATTAAAAGTCATTTCCTTGCTTTAATTATATCGAATCATTCATTCATTGTGAGTATTCCTTTGAAAATTTCACTGATACTCATTTATTCTCATTCATGTATTTGGTGGGAGGATTGTGCGGCGGATGCATTACCCGTTACATTTTCTTTAAAGACGCGGTAAAAGGAGTTATTACAAAAGGATTATTTCCCGATGTCGTTAATACGGTGCATCTTTGTCATTCCATATGCAAGAAATAAAAATGATTATGCAACGATAAGCAATAGGATTGGTTTTATCTTTTTCCCGCTTATGCAACAAATAAATGCTACAAACTTGACGAAAAACTACAAAATCTGAAGAGTTAATCAATTATGCATTTCATTTTTAATGACGCATACCACATCTCGTCCGACGCAGTTGATTCGAATAGTTACTACCAAGGCAGAATCCTTCCAGCCCTGTTTCTTTCATAAATATATCTGAATCATTAAGTTAATATCAGTGGCCATAAATTCCCCCATATCTAAAGCTAAAAATCTTTAAAAGAGCTTCGAAAGCGCCCAGTTGCTCATTACCAAGGATTACATAGAAAAAAACCTCCCGGTGATTTGTTTCTAAATAACAATTTGGCACTTTAATCTTAAATAGGATTAACATAAATGATTTATTTTCTTGCGCTGCAGTGTAGCCTAAATTTCATTCAATTTTTTTATTTGCATAATCTATGGGGGGCTCTTAGGACTTGTGGGATCCTGGGCTGCTACAGCTTTTGGGGCCACGTTATTTCATTTCAGGTGCTGAATAAAGTTAGGTGGAGGAGGCCCCAGAAATTAAAAGTGCGCCACTGCTCATTTTATCTTCTTTTTGATATTTTCCTCTTAAATGTTACTAATTTAAAGCGAATCCCATCTTCTAATGCAAATTAATTTTATGACAAAGCTCCAAAGTTATCCCAATCTAGAAGGAAGATCTTGAGAGGAGTATGAATTAATATATCTAAATCTTGTCTAAGTATTTAACTACTTTTATATAGAACGCAGTGATTATACGCTGGATCAAGTTCTCTTTAATTGGATTTCCCGTCACATTCCGTCCCGCTGTCTCTCCCGAATCATTCCATCTATCAGTGGCGATCTTTTCCTATAATCTTATCTCTATCTTTTTATTTAATTACAGCCATATGTCTCTTTGGCTATCTCTGTCCTAGTATTAAAGTGTATGCGAAAAGTAGTACGTGCACAGCAGCTCATACTCTACAGTCTTGAGTTACTTAATCAGCAGAAAATGAGCTGTAAACAGAGCGTTGCCTTCTAAGAAAACATGATTCAAGTCACATTTGAAAGATGTTCCCAATAACTGTTTATCACGTCTCTGTGGACCATCTTCTGGGAAAAGAACTTTGCCAGTGGTAGTCGCGCACGTAGGTTACCCGTAAGGAAAAATGAATCCGGAAATTCCTGAGCTATCCACCATCAACTCTATTTCTCAGTAGTCAAATTAAATGCTTCCTATGAATTCATTTTCCGCAAAACTACGTTCTGCCTGTAACCTCATCCTACTTATGAATGAGAATATCATTATATAAAATTAATAAAAGGAACCCCAAATTCTACGTTCTCCACAATACCTTGCCGACACATAAAATAATAATGTCCTATAAATTGAGTAAGTTTTCGAATTTTCATTTACTTTTGCATCTTTCTACATCATATTTTGATTTTTTTTCTAAAATTCCACAGTGAATTAAACTGATTGAACTCAATAATTTCTATCAAAATCATTTTTATCATATTATTAATTCCAGGGGATTTTTTTTATTTTAGAAAAGATCATCTTTCCTTTTCATTTTGTAAAAAGTGCGTATTCACTGCCTCCCCGATTTCGGAAAATTTAAATTCAAAAAAACGTAAAGGAAAGAGTCTGATAAAATAAAATAATTATGGGAATATATTACTGCTTATAAATAAATAAAAAATTAATTCTCTCTGAAAAAACTGTACATTTTCGATGGAAAATGCAAATTCAACGTCTAATGAAGCAGTTTCTTGAAAATAAGAGATGAAATTATAAGTTGTATAACGTCAAATTACGGATAGAATAATTTCCTGAATTTGTTATTATCGTCACCCAAACCATTCAGGAGTAATAAATAATATTTAGTAATTTTCAGTAAGTAAGATTTTTCGAGTAATCATTTGGAATATCTTGAGGATGAAATAGAGAACAATTGATGTGATATTTTAGAATTTAGGGAAAAAATGATTGCGCTGAAAATATTCTTGAAACTGTATGTACTTCACCCGAGGTTTTCTGAACCAGGTTTTTATTCCAGTTATCATATCTTCCTATGAATAAATGAAATATCTCGGAAAATTTAGAATCTCTTAGAAAACTTGAACCTTAGAATATGGACCCGGGAAGCTTCCTAACATTAAAACTAACTGAAATGGTGCATGCTTTCACATTCTATCCGTATTGACGACGACAATTAAAAAGTTAGCTATCCACTTGTTATCCTTGTTATAGTTTCTACATTCGTGTATCGTCGTGTATATTCGTCGTGTATTATGACTACGACGGAGAACATCAACCCTTGTACCCTGTGACCTGTTCCTCCCGAAATATCATTCCAAATCAAATTACCATTTCTGTAATTTTCTCACGATCGCAATCAGGATGTAACAATTAGGCATACTCATGGCAAAAGATGCAATCATATTCTTAATTATCTTGGGGTAAAAAGATGATAGTGATTAATTCTTTTGCCCTTCAGATAGGGAATTAGCGATTCTTAGGTCCTCAGTGCAAACGATCAAGCTTGCCGGCGTTATTTCGGGATTTTCACACTTTTATGCGAATTTTCTGGGGCTCCCGCCTAGCCTAACTGATAGGTATGAAGAAGAAGACTTGGGTTCGGTTCGGGTAGGAAACAAATTTTCTCCATAAGGGGTTGGCGACACATTGTACAAAATCGAGACGAATATCAAAAGAAGGGTAATTGAATAAGAATTCTTATCTTAACTTTGTTTTTGTTTCAATGCTGCGAGAACTATGATGAAATAGACGAAAATGTGGTGAAATATTGTGATCGTAAACAAATCGTCCTTCTGACGATCAAGTCGGTTATTGAATCCGATCATATGAACTTTCCCGTTAGAATACCCAGGTAATGCAGGCTCATATCCTAATTATATTAAAATATTACAGTCCTACAGTCCACTCATTATGTCCTAGAAGGATCATAAGTATAACATAAAAGATGTACATTTTTAAATAAAGTTCCGTCCTTTTTGAAGGAGGAATTTTCTAGAGGACGAACTACAAAGGGCTCCCTGATAGTTAAGTGGGTATTATGCCCACCTTTGGTGAAAGCTGACCTAGATTCGATTCCCAGTGGGGTCCTTTATGTGATCCTAGCTCTAGAGGTACTTTTAGAATTCTACGACTATACTACGAATGACAAACAAGTATTAATTAGCGTGTATAAATTCCAATTTTGTCATATTTATTCGATTTTTCACATTTATTGTGGACACTTATACAAGAAACAGAATGACTGAGATGGTGTTAAAAGAATTTGAATGGTAGGAAATGTCTCATGAGAAAGATGGAGAAAAAGATGATTGAATGAAATTCCGAAAGAAGGAGACTTATATAGTACAGAAAATAAAATGGAATATATGAAAATATGTATTTATTCGTCGGAAGCGGTATACGAGTATATACGCAAGAATTGGAAAGAATGTTGTGAACTATAGAGGCTTATAACATCCTTACCTAGAGGGAATTGGGAAGTTTCGCCGCTACGAATTTTTGATGAAGTAAAAAAACTACGCATAGAATACAGTGGGTTCTCGATTAACCGGGATAAATATGGAAGGTTATGCACTAATAATCGGGAAACACGGGTAATCCAAACTTTCAATTTTATGTTTTATAATTTTCATAACTTATGTAAAAATATAATTATCTACCCACAAAGTCCGTTATTTGCGGTCGTTTCATGGAATCCTTCAGAGTTTTTTCCTTCGAACTTGAATATGTGGATTTTTATTAGTATATATAAAAAACCGCCGAAAATATCGACGAGGTAAAATACCATGCAAGGACAATCTGCAAAATGAATACGTACAATCCATAGTTCACTGTATTTGGCATTTTCTCCTTTCAGTTACACACGTATGGTTTAATTGAGATATTTTAATTGAGATCCGTAAAACAATCTATATGAAGATTAATACCTGATAATCGAGTGTGTGTCATTTGTTTCAGAGGGAAGAGTTTATTCTTTAGTTGGGATGGCTTGAGATGAAGGAAGGTGTTTCTTAGTATGCCAATAAGATTTAGAATCCCCTTTAAATTCTACACGGGACTACGTTCATCTATAAAATGTTAATAGCCAGTTAAGCTGTCTAGCCAGATCTACTTTGTAGGCCCATCCCTACAAAACTTCAAAAATACTGTCTGAATGTTCCGGTCATGTCAAAATTTTTCGCGGCAGTTATCCTTGGAATAGTTAAAAGTCATTATCACATTTATGGTCAAATATCTTACATTACTTTTGGAATATTGATACCATATTTACTCATATCCATCTTTATCTTGTGCGAATAAAAACCGATCGGAAAATTCCGCTTTCCAAGGAAAGACAAAGACCATCCCTCAACAGTACAATCATTTCGCGAACCATTCATTGTCGAAAGATACTTGATATTCTAACTCCAGAGATGAAGCAACATTACGTAATTTATATGGACAGATCTTTTGATCTCGGAGCACTTTCCGATACTTATTTCATTTCCCTCGAACTTGGCGGTGGCCGTAAGCGAGAAGCTCCCATTAAGAGAAATCCAAAGGCCTCTTGAACCGCGGGGGCATTTTCCCTCTTCCACGTCACAGTCTTAATATCTCCCTTCACACAATCTGACACGAATTAATGGCTCTCATCCCTTTTTCACTCGATGGAAAACTTCAACCGCTGGGTCGTGCCTTCGGCGGTTTGTTAAAAATACCCGACCTTTCCAACGTCCACTTGAAACATCTGCGAGCGAAGGAGCGCTAACTCAATTTTCGCATTGTCCGTGACTCGGCGCTCTGTCCACTGGTGGTTTTGATCGAGCTTATCTCTAAAGTTGTCAAGTTGATGTGATGAGTTCACTCTAGTGATGAATCAGAATCAAAAGTTATGTAACATATCTAAGGGTTGTTGCCATTTTACGTTCGGAGAACGTACACCAGTGTCTATCACATTGAGGCCTTGTTTCTGTCAGTGGATGCATATATGTCAGAGACTGACCTTTATACGGGCAAGTGGGGTCAAATTTGGCCACACGGTTTCATTGCCTTCGTTTTTTTTGCTCAAATATTTCTGTATCATTTTCACGATTCATGTATGTACTTTATTCTTTCTGCATTCTTTGGAGGAAATGATCTATTTTAATTTTCGTTTTTTTTTTCTTAAAATGAACTTTAGTTTTTGGATGAGGTCTCGTCTATCGGTCATTTTTACTGCATCATTTATTTCCTTAATTTTCGGCTAATTATATATAAATTTATCAAACGAGATATTGATACCATTGGTCATTCTATTATGATAATATATGCTTACGCGGGGAATATCCACCAAAATAGATTTAGAGTTGAGACAATGTTTTTGTTCATTTTATCAATCAACTAAAATATTGCCAAAAAATCGAACATTTATGTTTTTTAATATTAATGTCATAATTCTAAAAGGCAAGATATACCTTCATACATACAACATACTAGTAAAATTATCGGAAATATATCCAGTACCCATCAAACCCTCTAGTAAATAAAATTTTAGAATATACTATATATTGAATTTAGTATAATAAATTTAAAATATATTAATATTTTATAGACTTTTACAGTCTTCAAACGAAAACCAGATCATTCATTGAATGAATCTTCCAAAGATTTCGATATAGATTTAACTCGAGTTGTGTATTAACGAATGATTTAGTTGAATGATTCAAGGAAAAATTTAAGTGAAACGTCTAATAGTGTCTCGAAATATTTAATTCAGTGAATGAAAAATCTTTCTCTGATAATTGTTTTTTACAAATTCAATAGTAAAATAAGACGATTAAAATTTCTCATTCTTCAGTTCGATTATACCGAACATATCCACTATCCTGATAAACAACACGAAGAATTGTTTCCGTTATAAAACTGTTTTTACGATCGGAAAATCGATAAAAAGAATATCTTATTGGTCTTCAAAATTGTTTAAGCGTTTTTCCGTGTTCAGTTGCGTTTACTTTTTTGATCAAACAGCTGATAATTGAGCCATGATGGAGCTTTGAAACTTTTGTACATTACCTCGTAGTAAAGAGTTACACTGAAATTTTACCTCCGTAGTTCCAAAAGAAAAATGAGTCCTGCGGTAGCTCTGCCAAATAACCATACACAATGACCTCTTTCTCTCTGTAAATTAAGAAACGTAATTTCCATTTAGAAATACCATATTTTACTATATATAAAACGCATCGAGATGCACCCTGACCTCGATTAGGCACACGGGAAAAATTGTTTTAGCAGACAGCACTAAGTATAACACCACAACAACTGAAGCTAGCACACTAGAAAGAGCGCACGCTGTTCTCTTATGATCAGCTGTGATCAAATACGATCACGTTTTTTCGATATCTCGCTTGCGTCTCCTTCGACATTGCAGAAACGAACAAAACGGTATTCACAATCCATAGTCCATCATAGGAGTAGTATAATAACTTAATAATAACAATCACATGTACAAAATTCATAGGGTAATAAATATTACACCTAAAAAAAGATTATCCTGAAGGGTAAAAATAGCATTCAATACTGAAGGCTAATCCGTGGAGGTTGAACCTTCACATACGTCTATGTAGGCAATATTTTTACTTCATAATGTCCATTTTGTTAATTATTATTATTTTTTTTATGTAACGTATTTCATTTTGTATTTGAAATTTAAAGTGTGCATGTATTGTTTCTTTCTCTAGTCTATCTGCCTTTACGTAAAACTTTATTTCTTTCCATCGAAAGATTTCGGAGGTTTTTCACACGTTCTTCGTGTAGGTGTTTTCCTGCTGTGAGGTACTTTTTTCAAATCACTAGCTTAAATTTTTAAATCCACAACTGAACTTTCTTCTGTTCACCTTTCTCTTCCCACCTCTTCCTTTCATGTGTTCATTGACGAATTGTTAGGGTAAGAAGAAACTTTTAGTCTCCGTCTCGCCAAAATAAAGACGTTATATTATTACTATTGTATGAGACGCGGGGTGATTCTTTGAGCCATAATTTTGGAATATAGGTGTATCTCATATGCCGTCAAATAGGACAATTTGAATTTCTGTGGTCGGTGTATCTTGTTTTTCATTAATATTTTCAAGGCCAATTTTGGCTATTAGCGCAAATTTATCATTCTATAAAAATTTCTAATGCAACCTCACATCTTGCTTAGTAAGCATCATTATCTCTAAAAAGCTTTCGACAGCTTGTGGTGGAAGTGATGAAAATTAACTTTACAGACGGAAGATTCCCATGAAGATTCATTGGAAGACATTCTCTTTGCATGTGCTGAGTACATATTTGGGGATGATTGATATGCAATGGCTGTGTCCCTCACGGGCCCTTATAGGATGATCGTCTGCACATTAATAAATTAGCATCTCACGACCAATCAGAAGGCGTAATCGGAGACAACTTGAGCGCCGCCAAAGAAAGCGGACCACCATCGCTGAGAGACATATGTCACCATTACAGAATTCCATGCCTTCACTCACCGTACTCTCTCACTGCTTTATTCATTACATTATTACCACCGAAATGGACCTATTAATGGGAAACACTCTAGTACATGATACAATTTTACTTACACGTTGGCTGTTTCATAGAATATTTCTAATGGCGAGAGAAATATTTTTGAAACGATGGATGTTTCTGTTCTATCATTACACTTTATGAACATCTGTGCAAAATGTTACGTCAGTCTAAAAATAATTGTTATTACAATCTTTGAATGTCATCATCCCTTTCCCGTCTGGATTAAACGCTAATTTTTCGTCTCGGGGTCAATTATTCTTCCCGAGAAGAATCATTTAATATTGTCGAACACATCTCAAAGAAATGGCCCATGCATCATTACTTTTAGGTAGTGAACATTTATTAACTTGCAACATCCATCACAAGTAAGGGTCAAGGATAAGCGCGAGCATTGTAAAATGTATCTTTCATGTTTTTTCTTTAAATCACAACTCTCAACATTGAATGGAAAGAAGTTATGAGAAAAGATCCGGTACGAAAATTTCGATGAAACTTTTTGTTTTCCTTAATATTAATCTTTCTGTAAAATTAAAAGTCCCTTTTAGACAACATCATCAGGGGTGGATTTAGGCTTTTAGAGACCCGCTTAGACCAGATTGAGATCCCTTTCATCAAAATAAAAACCGATTATTTTATTGTGAAATACAAATAAGTGCATATCATTTCATAGAAAATTCAATGGCTTCACCACTGCACCAGTAAATGAAACATTAAATTGTAAGTAATATTTCTATCAATCAATGAGCAATGATCTACATATTTATTTCTCTATATTGCATATTTATCTCCATTTGGTGCACATAAATATTAATTATATAGTGAATATCTGTATCATTCTCTATGTAAGGTAGAATAACTAATTATATATCAACTTATTACTGTAAGGGAAAAACATATAACTCATGAACGAGCCTTTCCTATTTAGCAATATAGAAATTATTGAATTTCCTAGCAGTCTAATTAAGGCCCCAAAATGGATGAGTACTTAAGCTAGCGTCTAGTGCGCATAATTACAAATCTACTCTTAATCATTATCTATAAAAATTTCCCTTATTGATAATGTAATGTAATGGAAAAATTAGCATCGCTAAATAAACGTTTGGTGGTTTTAAGAATAGGGTAGATCCAGATACACAAAGAGAAATTCTTCTTCTTTGACAAATATTGACGGTCATCTATTAATTAGCTGATGATAGCTTAGGTATTTCCAATTCCCTAAGGGATTATACCCCTTCTTGATTGAGGAACATGAAACAGAAATATGTCTCCGGAACAGTTTACAGATAATTGCCTTTTAAATATCTTAAGTTTTACTTAGTTAAATTTACTCATTATATTTCATTTATCTATAAATTTTACTTTTCCCACGGGATTGATCATTTTAGCTTCATAATTATAGATGAATAATTCTACTCCATCAGAAAATTTAATTTTGAAACGGCATTTGATAAAATGTAACGCTTTCGGTTAATATAGATAAGTGCAACGACCTCATAGTTGAGTTTTTGAAAACTGAGAATGAAGTTCCTTGAGTAAGATATCAGGAAGTGATTAGTAAAATTAGTTTGGAATAATGAATATTCGGTAGCGAAACATGAACCTCAAAAAAGAAAAAGATTGGAAACCGATAAGATGTGGGTGTGGTGTAGGATGGATTAAGTTATGTGAGCTGATGGGAGAACAAATTAAATAGATGGCAGAAGGATGGGTCACAATAAAATGAAGCGAAAAAAAGAACTGGTTTAAGGTGTGACTTATTGGTATTTTTCCATTATGGCAAAATAAGCAATGAAGCTCGGTAATTTCTATTATTTTCAATATTCCAAATTTGGCTTTTTTACTACTATCTATATTGGGAATAGATGTAAGGGAACAGCAGAGAGCGAGACGAAGACAAAAGTTGTTGGGTGATATAAAGGCAAGCATAAGCTATGAAGACGTAAAGGTACGAGAACTTAGTGAGGAATTATCATGTGTGCGAATCTAATTGCATATAAAAGACTCGTATATGTGTGTATTAGTAAATATCTATAATAGTTGTATTTCTTGTGAATGAAACAGAGGACTAATTCATCTTTCATTATCGTTCAAGCTCTCTGGAAATCGGTTTTGAAGCATACCATGTCACCAAATTTCGGCGATATTGAGTAGAGTATCTAATTAGATCATTTAAGATAAAATTAACGTTATAGAATACTAAAAGAATAACATTCCTTGGTTTTCAATATCTTCTTCAAAGTCGACTCTATCGCGAATGTCTGATCTTATCTCGAAGATGAAATCTTGTCACTCAATTTCGTGAACATTTGGCCACTCTGAATAGGTCAACGCAGGTCTCAAAAAGCACGTCCAATCACTACCCTCGTCATTCAGACTCCCAGGCCATGATCTCTTCCAATGTAAGGCTCTCTGTGTGCCTAGAAATCACCTCTAGGACAGCGCGATGTCTAAAGCGGCACTTCTAAAACTTTCTTCTTCGTGGTCATCGCCGCTTTCAGATGCATGGCGATTCTGAGGCAGCAATGGCCTGGTGGTCCATGGGGGAGGGGGAGCGATTGCTCATGGGTGACTTTTACAGTATTAGAATTTTGACTAGGATTTGACTAGAAGCTTGAATTAAAAGCAGACCAAATCTTTCCACGATCACTATGTATCTAATAAGTGGAGAATTACATTTATCACGACAAAATGGCATTTAATTCGAGATGAGTTAATGGAATTCTCTTAAATTGCCCCTCCCCTTTTTGGCAAGTTCCGCTCCTTTTATAAATTTTGCCTCCACTTGGAGAGTATCTAGATCCACCCCTTACTCTGTGATATTTTTTCGGCGAACATTAGTACCATATCGATGTCCGTATCACTATAATTGTCACGCTACAGTAACAGTCAATTTTCCAAAAAGAATTTATTCTGCTACAATTATATTTTTAATTGGTAGTTGTCTTTATTACACAACATTTGTTGTAACAACCATTTGATATTCGTTACTCCATAAATCAAAGGATGGGATTGTTGGAAGATATATTAAATATTTACTTACGTTTATAATGTTTAATTGTTTTCAGCTTATTTTGTAAAATTTCTTTAATAATTACTACAGAAATTGCGTCTTCTCGGATTACCATTTTTTGCCGGGAAATGTCAAAAACATTTGCGAAAATCCACGCAATGTGTCCTTATCGGAAAAATCGGATCTTTGGGGCCTTCTGGTATCGAACCGTTGATAACTATGAAAGATTTTCCTTTTTTATTCGGATCCCATCTATATACAGTAGTGTATTATAATTGGTTCCACCTTGAATTTGCAAAAATGATTGACTGATATTGCTCAATATACCCCTCACACGGTCAATATTATTGACATCCCTTCGATATATTGACGGAGCTTCAATAAAAATTAACTTGTTTTAATTCTCGTCAATATTTTTTCCATCAATATTATTCTTTCAATGTAGCCCTCAAACGATCAACATATTGAAGAATTTCAATATCGAGTCAATAATATTGACCGTATGAGGAAGGCTTTATTGGTAGGACATTCCTATGCATATGACTCTCTCTCTAACCTCAAGATTGGAAAACCGATTCTTCTGTGAAACTGACAGTTAGTTATGGTCAACAAGGAGATTTGATTGGAGTTAAATCAATGTTTAATGAAAGCTTAAAATTGGGGATACAGTATATCGTTTGACTGGATACAAAACAGCAAGATTTGCAAATCGCTCATTCCGGTGAGCAAGATGAAATTTAATTTTTAATGCAAAAATTTTTTATAAAAGCATCGCTAAAAACGAGGAAAAACACGCAAGTACTCACACTGGGTTACTCTTAATTTTGAATCTACATGGAATGTGCACGATAACCATAAGTGTTTCATTTTCAAGATTATTCCTTCGTTGATATTATATCCTTTAGAATCAATTATTTTTCAATATTTTGTTATCAATGAATCCTCCTAAAAATAAGAATATCTTTCGGTTATGCGTAAATTTTAGATCCGGAATCATATCAATTAAATGTCCTCAAACTTGAAGCAGGAGCTGATAAAATGAAAACTCCTTCCGAAATTATATCCCAATATTGATTCTCGAACCATTAATTTGTTTCGTTTATCTAAGCGGAATTGAAATACTACCAAGCATTCATCACAATGATTGAAATACAGCATTCTACCAAAAAAGGAAATTCAATTGAAATATGAAAATTAAATTTGCCTCTATTAGTCCACTCAAGTTAAATTTGTTTAGGAGTTTCTAAGCCATTTCTTTGGAGAATTTTTTTCGGTTTTGTTTTACAATTCCTAGTAAGAAGAAATATACACATTATGACTTAATAATTATTAAAAG